>CM066036.1:140610770-143010770 GCA_033557465.1 Ichthyophis bannanicus
TTTTCTGCAAGTATTGATCAGTCTCTCTCATAACCCATGAGGGATCTGCCTTGTTCTTCTATACAGAACTGTTTCAACTCTGTGACATTTGAGGGCTTATATTTGTATGAACTGCTTGCTTCAGGTCCTGCTAAATTTCAGTCAAGACGTTGGCTGATCTAAAACATGAAATCTTTTCTTCAGCCTTTCTGCAGTAGATTTACTTGAATGTTTAGGATTGTTGCCTTGTTGTATGACGTACTTGTGGCTCACAGGCCTAATATTTTCCTCTAGAATTTTCTGATATACAGTAAAAGGGCCCCTAAGTTAATAAATAAACAAACAGGAATACGCGACATTCACGAAAACTGCATCTTCCAGTTTCCATCTGGGACATAACAGCAATAGCGTTGTCAAGTTTTAGTAGCTTTAGGGAAGTTTATTAATGTTCTGGGCAAGGACTGACGAAGACAGAGACCTCTAGCGTTAAGAGGCACTCCAGAAACATAAGCCCTTGCTTTGTACAGAAACTTAATTTTACAATTCGACATTTGGAATTCTCAAGTTCTTCCAAAATATCCATAAAAAGTCTAAGGATTAAATGCAGTTTACAAGCTAACTCCTTGCTCAAGTGAAGGAAAGCACAAAACATTAGAAGGCATGAAAACAAGGTTCTACTACTACTACCCAAATATCCAACAATTAGCTTGGTTTGAATCATTTGAACCACACAGGAGTGAAACAGGCATAGCTTAGAGAGAAAAAGTGCCAAAACTTGTTAAGTTGATTAAGAAAGTACTACTCAATAGAAATCTGAGAACATTTAAGATGCCTTAATGAAGAAAATGTACAATATGAAATATTTACTTTTGATGTTCAGAATTTCATTGTTTTTTTAGATGTTATATAGGGGAATACTATACCTTCTGAGGAGAAGTCAGTAAATGACGTGACTTAATTGTCCTGAGGCTAGGCTTAAATTCATTCATTTAGTGATTCCCCCTCACACAGCGAGGGTAAATTCGTAACAGTGTTCCTAGGTTTGGAGGTGGAGAAGGCGCCTATTTTATAAAGACACATAGGCACCTACGTGTTTTTATAAGATGTTAGCACACATCCTGCAGAAATCACAGCTAGATTGAAGCTGCTGACATTTATGCCTGCTCCGAAGCAGGTGTAAGTGTTAGCACACAAAATATACACGTATGCGCGAATTTATGGAACACATGCTTGAATCGTGACTCTGCCCACACTTCGCCCAAACCCTTCCCCTGAACACACCTACTCTAAAGATGCATACAAGTACACGCCTAATTGCACTGCATGAACTCTGAAGCGCGAGGTAATTTTAAAAAAGTCGTTTTACGCACTAAGGTGATTTATAAAATTACCTCCATATTGTATATATATTTTCAAAATCATCTTAAAATACTCCCTTTCTTGTGGAGAAAGTATTTGCTTTCCCCCATAAATAGCCGTAGATCTATGAAAATGCCTTACCTGTGGGGATAAATGTAGGCTGTTGCAACTGCATGTTGGCTAGAGCCTGTTGGTAGTGGAAAACATTTGGGTTAAAGATTGTGGTGGAACCATTGTTTTTTTCGAGTGCTGGCCTCTTTGGTAAGGGCTGAAGTGTGCCAGGCGGCAGAGCCTGTGGACGAAGGATTTGTTAAAGACAAAAGGTAAAGTAACAACAGAACCAAACTAAAATAATAAATCATGCAAACATTTTAGAAAGTCTGGATTGTGAATCACTTGCAACTGTATGAGTTCAGCAAGACAAGGGCAAGAAAAGCAGGATAATTACAGTAAAATATTTTTACAGGGCTCAACAGACTCTCAAGAAAAGCCATTAGCAGGGAAAGAAAAGGACAGACAGTATAGGAACAGAAATGCGAGGCATATTAAAGAAGCTTTTTCAGTTTAGTTGATTGGGTAGATAAAAGGACAGAGGTTTCATTTGGGAGAACATGCCACAAAGAGCAGTTGCAGGCAAGCAGTTATAAATTCAAACTCTGAAAATTTTAAATATCGATTTGAATGCGAGGACTAGCAAAAGTAACATATAGGGCCTTACTAATCAAGGTCTTTTACCAGATAAAGATCAGTAAAAAAAAATCCCTATACGCCAATTTTCAAAGGATTTAGGAACCTACCTTTGGAGTTAAAAACCTAAATTGACTCATTTGAAAACTAAGGCTGAGTTCCTAAATTTAGAAGCCTAAAAAATGAGCACTTATGGGGGGAGGATATATGACAGGAGAAAATGTCATATGTTTATCACTGACTTTAAGAACTGGGTATATAACTTGAGGTCCCAAATTTAGGAAAAATAATAACAGCCTAAATTTAGAAGCTTAGGGCCCGATATTGGAAAGGCATTTACACGATTTACAGTCCTGCAAACTGTGTAAATGCCTCTAACTGGGATATTCAATGGCATTAACATGGTTAATGCTGCTGAATATCCCCGATCTTCTCCCCTACATGGCCCAATGCTAACTGCTTGGCATCGGGGCATGTTGTGGGTGTTCCAGGGAGGAGCAGAGGCTGCGACAGTCGATAACTGGGCAGCGGCGATATTGCATGCTGCCCGGTTAGTGACCTATGGCTAAAAGACAGTCGAAGCAAAAGCTCACCTCTTATAGCTGCAGGAGCAAACCGGGCAACATGCAATATCACCGCTGCCCGGTGAGCTACTGCGGCTGTGAGGCTGTGTAGCAAACCCAAATATTCAAAGCCGGGGCTACATATGACCCCGGCACTGAATATCAGAGGTCAAGGGTAGGCACAGATGGCTATGTGCTATAGTGGCACATAGCCGGCCTAGAGGAATAAAGGGCCTTTACTTTTTAGGTTCCTAAATTTGAGTGAATTTTAAGCTTAAAACTAATGGGCCTTTTTACTAAACAGTAAAACTTTTCAGTTACCATGCATTAGTTGCAAAATTAACATGTGATAACTGCAAATCTTTTGTGGTAATTGATGGATGCCCAGCATCTTCCCAGTCAACGCAAAGATAAAGCGTAGTTACTCACCTGTAGCAGGTGTTCTCCAGGATCAACAGGAATCAGTCCTCACATATGGGAGACGTCACAGACGGAGCCCATGCGGAAACACTTCCCAGCTTCCATAGGAAGCTTTTGGTAGGTGCTCCACACCTGTGTGCCAGTCTTCCTGACCGAAGGAGCCATCTTACCTCAGTATGATGATATAGCTTAATTAAGCCAAAAAAGAAAACAACTCCACAGGGAGGAGGGAGGGTAGTGAGGATTGATTCCTTACAGGTAACTACACTTTCTCCAGGATCAAGCAGGAAGTCAGTCCTCACATATGGGACTCCCTAGTTACAGGCTACAAAAAAAAAACCCTGTAAAAGGCCCAACGGGGCAACCAGAAAAAACTAACCGAGAACAAGCAGCATGAGCAAGTGCTGAGAGGTTCCAAGAGTCAGTGTCCAGCAGGGACATCAACATTAGATCAACTCTACGCTAGCCTGGATGGACAGAAGGGACAGTGGGAAGGAGTTGCTTCAATTCCCAAAGAGATGCCAGAGTACGGCTTGGCCGAAGTTGCTGTCATGCCAGGAATATCCATCCACACAGTCATGGGCTGTGAAGGTGTGGACTGAAGACCACGTAGCAGCCCTACAGATCTCTGCTGTGGAGACTGAGCACAAGCTGGTCACCGAAGTGGCCATAACATGGACATGACTCTGCACGCAAAAGTAAGTGCCACCAGAAAAATGACCTTCCAGGTAAGGAATTTGAGCGGGCAGGAGCTAAGCGGTTCAAAGGGGGATGTGAGGAGCTGTCTGAACACCACATTAAGGTCCCATGCCACTGGGGGTGGTTTAATGGGGGGGGGGGGCAAGATAGTAGGAGGCCTCGCATAAAGCGACCCACTAAGGGGTGAGTAGAGATTGGTTGATCAGCTATGGGCTGATGATAACCAGCCACAGCACTGACGTGCACTCTCACCGAGTTGGACTTCAGACCAGAGTCTGACAGGTGCAGAAGATAAGTCAAAACTGATTCCACAGAGCAGGAGAAGGGGTCTATAGACTTGTTCTCATACGGAGAACCTGCGCCACTTGAAGGTAAGTTCTTACGTGAGGTGAGGAGAATGTTCTCCAAGTCCTGCGGTAAGCGGAGCTCAACAAGTACTACCTGCTCAGCATCCAAGCCGTTAGTGCTAGGGAAGACAGGTTGGGACGAAGCAGAGTCCTGTCATCCTGCAAGATTAGGTCTGGGGCACAGCCTAGTCTGAGCAATTCACGTTGAGACAATTGGAGGAGGAGTGGAACACAGGGTTGCCTGGGTCAGTGTGGCACAATGAGGATCATGGTAGTGCCGTCTGCCTGCAACTTGAAAAGGGTCTTGGCCACCAGAGGAGTCAGTGGGTAGGCATAGAGAAGATCCTTGCTCCAGTCCAGGAGAAAAGCATCGGGAGCCAAGCGATTCTCGCATGGCACTCTGGAGCAAAACAGTGGGAGTTGGGTAATGCGGGGAGTGGCAAAGAGGTCTATGGACAGCATGCCCCATATCTGGAAGATGCGATTGACAACCTGCTTGTTCAGTGTCCGCCAGGATGTTGAGCTTCCCTAGCAGGTATACCGCTCTGAAGAGCATATTGTGTGAGACTGCAAACTTCCAGAGGCGGCTATCCCCCAGCAGAGGAGGTATGAACCTGTGCTGCCCTATTTTTTCAGACAGAACATGGTCACACGGCTGTTTTTTGAGGCAGAACATTGTCACACGGCATGTTTGAGACATAACATGGTCACACGACCTGGTGGGAGAGCTGTTGCTGAAACACTCGGAGGGCACTGGCAATGGCCCAAAGCTCCAGGAAGTTAATCAATGGCGGCTTCCCTCCACAGACCAGAAACCCTGTGTGGACAGGCCATTCAGATGTGTCCCGCAGCCGAGTTTGGAGGCATCGGTCATGAGGACTTGCTGGTGTGGCAGGGCCTGGAAGGGAAGCCCTGCAAGCAGGTGAACTGGGTGCTGCCACCAGGACAGGGACTCTTGGAAGGGCGGAGCCACTGTGACCCTGTCCGAAAGATGTCCCACCGCCTGATGCCACTGTGTGCAGCATCCACTGTGTCTGGCACATCTGAAGTCAGGCTGAGGGGGTAATATGGCCCATAGAGGCCATGTGGCCCAGGAGGCGCAGCATCTGCCGAGCCATGACAACCAGGCAACTCTGGACATCCCTCACCAAGGTGAATAGGCGTTGGTCCCTATCCACCAGAAGGAAAGCTCGAGCCAGAGTAGTGGTGAGGAGAGTCCCAATGAACTTGAGGTGTTGAGAGGGTTGCAGGTGGGACTTTGGGTAGTTGATGACAAAGCCCAGCCATTCTAGTACCTGAATGGTGCACTGTACGGACTGTTGGACTTCGTCTGGTGCCCTAACCCTGATCAATCAGTCATCCAGGTAGGGGAAGACAAAGATTCCCAGGATCCAGAGGAAGGTGGCAACAACCACCAGACATTTGGTGAAGACCCTTGGGGTGGAGCCAAGGCCAAAGGACAGAAACCCGTACTGATAATGCTGTCCGCTGAGCATAAAGCGGAGGTATTGATGGTGCAGGAGGTAGAGGAGGAAGTGCGTGTAGGCGTCTTTGAGATCAAAGGGGCACATCCAATTTTCCCACTGAAGGTAGGGCAGCAATGTTCCAAGGGATGCCATCTTGAACTTTTCCTTCACTAGGAAGCAACTAAGATTGCGGAGATCCAGGATGGGTCAGAATTCGCCTATTTTCTTGGGGACTAGGAAGTAGCAGGAGTAGATACCTTGTCCTGTTTGGGAGGATTGAACAGTTTCCACCACTCGATCTGACAGCAGGACCTGAACCTCCAGTTGGAGTAGTTTGCGATGGTGATGCTCGAGAGGGTACGCCTCTGGAAAGAAGGCAGGGGAATCTGCTCAAAGTGGAACAGGTAGCCCTCGTGGACCACCTGCAGTGTCCAAACATCAGTTGTTATGCTGGGCCACCTGTGGGCAAAGTGTATCAACTGTCCCCCCCAGCTGTGACAGAATGGAGGTTGGGAGGGGAGGACGGGACATGCTCTGAAGCCAGGAGTCAAAAATCCCCACCTAGCTGGGGTTGTGGCACTGGTTGAGGCTTAGGGGCTTTTGGCTTGCACAGCTACCTCTGGTTTTGACCATTAGGCTGTTGCCCATATTAGGGCGGCTGGTACGAATAATATGGGTTATAAGTACCATAGGTCTTCTTCTTCTTAGGGTAAAAGGGTCAGCGGTCTTCCTGTTCATGGTGAGTTGCTCTGTTTCTAACTTTGTGGCCTTCTCCGCCATAGGTTTGCCAAAGAGGTTCTCTCCCCAGCATGGGACATCGGCCAACTTGTCCTGAACCCATTCTTCTAAGTCCGAGGACTGTAGCCATGCCAGGTGGCAGGCATCAATGCCCACCACAGCCCCCCTGGCTACGGACTCTAACCAGTCGTAGGCCACCCAGGTGATGTACTTGGAGCATTCCTTTGTTTTGCTCATCAGGCTCCAGAAGTGCCCAAGGTACTCTCCTGACAGACAGCCGAGAACCCAGCAAGATCCTCTGCCAGGTCATGCAGGTACATGCCCATGTATAACTGGTATGCTTGGATCCGAGCCACAAGCATCGAGCCCTGGTAGCACTTCCTACCAAAGTCATCCATGGTGCGTGCCTCCCTACCCAGGGACACCGAGGAGTGCATTTTGGAACTTTTAATCCGGTGCACAGCCGATTCCACCTGTTGGAGTTGTGAAGGAGTTGTGCTTTTTCAAACCCAGGGCTCTTGCGCACTTGATACATGGAAGCCATTCCAGTATCAGGTGGATCAGAACTGTAATTGACTCTTTAGGAGAAGTCGGGTATTGGAGGATTTCTAACTCCTCTATCCGAGGTTCCTCCTCTGCTTCAATAGTGAAAGGTAAATCCTTCCCCATGTCCCGCACGAACTTGATGAATGAGAGGTCCTGGGGGGATGGACCTCCTTCGCTCGTATGGGGGCGAAGGATCAGAGGAGACATCGTGGTGATGGGCAGTCTCTGGAGATTCCTCTTCAGAATCTGAGAGGAACTTGAAGTACCGCCACAAATGGTGACCGCGCCAGTGGCGGGTGGGTGGAGTCAAAGGAGTCCTTGGTTCCCATCTGTCCAAACCCAAAGCACTTGGGGGAACACCTGCTGCATCAAGGGACTTCAAACGCTCATGGGAGCCGTCCAAGACAGCATGGACTTCTAGGATGGGCTGCACTTCTGCAGGTGAGGCACCAGCTGTGGATGGGGCTGTCACTGGTGACAAGAAACCAGAGGTTACTGGGTCACTGACAGCTTGCTGGGCCAGAAATGCAGTGAGACTACGCTCGTGGTCCTGCATGCTCTCTGCGATGATAGAGGTCTCTGCTGCTGCCAGAGTTGGCACCACAGCCTTAGGTGTTGATGCCGGCTCCCTCGGCGGGGACTCCTCAATGGTCATGGCCTCAGGAGTCTTACATTGGCTCTCAGGGGGCCTCAGAAGGCAACTCCTCCACTGTGGCAGCTTGGAGGGCCGCTCCTGGCTCTTGCCTTTGGAGTTGCGCCGAGAGCTCCGATGCCTTCATTCTGGGTTCAACATTGCCCTTCAATGCTGATGAGATCAAAGTCCAGTCCTTCTGGGGACGCTCCATATCAAAGGAGAGCCGCTGTTCCAGTGTTCCACAATCCCTGGGCTCAAAATGGGCTTGGCCTCTGCGTGAGGCCTTGGAAGGGGCCTTTGAAGGTGTCGATGCCGGGGCCAATGTTGATGCCTCAGAACCAAACAGCGATTCCTGCTGCCTTTCCTGGTTCTTAAGCCCCTTGTGCATCATCTGCAAGCAGAGCGTGCAGTCCGAGGACTCGTGGTCGGGCCCAAAGCATTGAAGGCACCAGTTGTGACAGTCCATGATGGAGATGATCTAGCCACAATGGGTGCACTTCTTCAAGCAACTGGCCGGTTTTGACATGGTAGGGAAGACATCTTCCACCAAGTCAAAAGACTCCAATATCCTCACCGACCAAGGGGCCGAGAGAAAACTCCCAGGCGCCGAGAAGAATAAAAGGAAAAAACCCGGTGCCGAGGCACCGATGTTCCCAGAGATGGTAGGAAGATGCTATACAGCACGTGATACTGAAAAACACCAAAAAATCTAGCAAAAAAATCATCAACCAAATTCTGGGACACAGATGACATCTGGAGGGCTCCGTGGGGAAAAGGAAGACTGAGGTAAGATGGCCCCTTCAGGCAGGAAGACTGGCACGCATGCTTCCAAAAGCTTCCTAAGGAAGCTGAGAAGCATTCCCGCGCAGGATCTGTCGGTGATGTCACCCATATGTGAGCACTGACTTCCTTCTTGATCCCGGAGAAAGCGTAGTTACTCACCTGTAACAGGTGATCTCCGGAAACAGCAGGAATTTAGTCTTCACATATGGGTATCGTCGGTACCGACGGAGCCTGCACGGGAACGCTCCCCAGCGTCCAATAGGAACGCTTTTGGGAGCATCCCTCAGCATATGCGCGCTGCCTTCCCACCTTTCCAACTGTCCCTCTTCAGTTAAGTTTGTAGCTGAGTGAAAGGATAGAGGGAGAGAGAAAAGAGACAGAGAGACAACTCCTAGGGGAGGTGGGTGGGTTGTAAAGACTAAATTCCTGCTGTTCCCGGAGATCACCTGTTACAGGTGAGTAACTACGCTATCTCCAGGAACAAGCAGGAATGTAGTCTTCACATATGGGGACTCCCTAGCTGAAGATGCCAGGGAGATAGCCCCAGGAAGCTGCCACCCAAGTAAGGTGGGCCATGCTTCCTCCCATGGATCTCTGGCATCCCACGAGGGTTGGTGGGTAGGCGTTGAATTAGGTCTGGAAGAGATTTTGAAGAACAGCTTGGCCAAAGAAGGCATCCCGAAGGGAGGTTTATCTAGGCAGTAGTGGGCTGTAAAGGTGTGTATCGAAGCCCAGGTGGCTGCTCGACAAATGTCATCAATAGACACAGAGTGAAGGTTAGCCATAGAGGCTGCCATGGCTCTCACATTATGAGCTGTGACATGGCCTTGAAGAGGAAGACTCTTACTCTCATCAGCAAAGGATATGCATTGTGCAATCCATCTGGACAGAGTTCAATAAAAAGTTGAGAAAACTTTCTATGTTGCTGTGTTCTTCGTAGGTAAAAAGCCAAGGCTCTTTTACTATCCAAAGTATGAAGTTTCCTTTCTGCATTAGAGGCATGAGGCCTTGGAAAGACTACAGGAGATAAACTGATTGATTTAAATGAAAAGGCGAAACCACCTTTGGCATAAAGTGTGGAAGAGTTCTAAAAACAACCTTATCATGGTGAAATCTAGTATAAGGAGGATCAGCCACTAAAGCTTGCAATTCACTAATGCGACTTGCAGAGGTGATTGCAATTAGGAAGATGACCTTCCAGGACAAAAGCTTTAGGGTTGTAGTGGCTAAAGATTCAAAAGTCGGCTTCATGAGCTGCCCGAGAACTAGGTTTAAATCCCATGCCACCGGTGGTGGCCTGATGGGAGGCTTTGTTAATTGAAGACCTCTCATAAATCTTGCTATGAGTGGATGAGAGGAAATTGGTTGTCCATTTAGAGGCTTATAGGAAGCTGCAATTGCACTAAGATGGACTCTTACTGAATTGGTCTTTAGACCAGAATTTGATAATTTATCTGTTGGGAAAGGTTAAGATCCTGAAGGTCTAAGCTTTCAGCAACCAGGCCTTGAGATGCAGGGACTGGGGACTCGGGTGCCATAGCATCCCGTTCTCTTGGGAGAGGATATCTGGAGCATAGTCTAACTCCAGAGGTACAGCTTGAGAGAGATGTAGAAGCAGGGGATACCATGTTTGGCGTGGCCACCGTGGTGCTATGAGGATCATACGACCTCTGTCTCTCTGAAGCTTGAAGAGTGTTTTGGGGATGAGGGGAATGGGTGGGAAGGCACAGAGGAAGTCGTGACCCCAGTGAAGAAGGAAGGCGTCCCTTGCCTGGCAATTTTGAGCCGGAATTCTGGAACAGAACCGGGGAAGTTTGGCATTCAGTGGACTTTCAAATAGGTCTATGTCTGGGGTTCCCCAGACCTGAAATATCAAGGCCACCTGGTCTAGGTGGAGAGACCATTCGTGAGGCAGTAGTACTCGGCTGAGTTTGTCTGCCCAAAGGTTTTGAATGCCTGGAAGATATACCATGAGAAGGTGAATTTGATGCTTTATGGCAAGGGCCCATAGTCGTAAAGCTTTGTTGCATAACGACAGAGAGCCTGTTCCGCCCTGCTTGTTCACGTAGAACATAGCTACTTGATTGTCCGTTTGGACTAGGACTGTCTTGTAGCTGAGCTGGGCATGGAATACTCGAAGAGCTAGATAGATTGCTCTTCGAGTAACCCACCCCTGGGGCTGCATTGCCTATATAGTGGTCAAAAGCATGGGATACGCCCACATTCTCTCAACCAGCATGTCTTGTATTCAGTGCAATACCTGTGGTACTTTCATTCCAAGAAGAATCATTTGGCACCTAAGAGCATGTCCTACGTGCCGAAGGTCATCGGCCATGCATAACGAATTGACTCTACTAAGAGAAGACCTAGCTGCCATGCATAAAGAATTGTCTCTACTGAGGGAAGAACTGGCTGCAATGAAGCTCACCTCTTCTAGGATGCAGACTGAACAAAGTCCACCACTGCTCCCACAAAGAGTCAAAACCACCAGGAATAAATGGATCACAGTGGGTTCGGGTAGACTGCGATCTGTGACACAGAGACATCCTATACACCAAGAGATATCCCTGCATAATGCATTCTCTGCCTTGGTTATTGAAGATGCCCAATCCAAAGAAACTGAACGGCCCTTAGAGGAGTCAGTCAATGCCCAATCTCCTGCTAAAGCACCAAATATGAAGAAAAACTCACCAAACAGAAAACTACTACTATTTGGAGGTCCCATCATCAGAGACACCAACTTGGGAACACAGCTCAAAGGAGAGAAGATAGTCAAATGCCTCTCAGGCTCCTCAAATGGCAGGAATACAAACCAAATTATTGATGTACTTTGCGCAGAAAGCAAACACTCCAAACTTGATGTTGTAATTCACTTGGGTACAAATGAACTGGCTAGAAATAGTGCCTCTACAGTCCAAAAGGACTTCCAATCTCTGGGAGAAAAACTCAAGCCCATTGTTAACACTGTAGCATTCTCAGAAGTTCTACCTGTTCTAGGCAAGGGGGCAAAAAGGCAAAATCGCATTAACTGCTTTAATACATGGCTCCAGACCTGGTGCAAACGAGAAGGATTCAGATTTATTGGCGAATGGGAAAACACATGGACCAACAAGAAACTATACCGTGTTGATGGACTACACCTCTCTGTCGCAGGGAAAAGAATCCTACATGAAAAATTCAGGCAGTACGTCGATTTGCATTTAAACTAGAAGAAGGGGGCGATGGACGGGGAAGGTAAAGTTCTGGATGTCACCCCCTGCAAAAGCAGAACAACAGAAACAACCACACTTTTAAACACATCAAAAGCAACTGGGAAGAAGTGGGTAGAATAAAATCAATGCAAAATACACACAAGCCAGTTAAATGCTGGAAAGCAATGAGCACAAATGCTCGTAGCTTAGCCAACAAACTTCCAGACCTGGAAGCCCTAATGGTGGAAAAGGACTTGGACATTGTGGCCATTACAGAAACATGGTTTAATGAATCACATGATTGGGATATAGCCATACCTGGCTATAATCTATTCAGAAGAGACAGAGAAAATGGAAAAGGGGGAGGAGTAGCCTTGTATGTCAAATCCAATATTAAAAGCTACTGAAATGCAGAGTGCATGGGGAAAAGAAGAAGCGCTCTGGATAGTGTTGGAAAGAGTAGATGGCACTGTCATCCATACTGCTGTAATCTACAGACCTCCAACTCAAATTGAAGAGAGAGATAACACATTGATTATAGATATTGCCAAGATAGCAACAAAGGGGGAAGCGATCATATTGGGTGACTTTAATCTACCCGATGTGGATTGGATTACTCCTTCTGCAAATCTGGAAAGAAGCAAAAAAATTGTGGACGCTATCCAAGATGCGTTACTTAGACAAATGGTGATGGAACCAGCCAGGGAAAGCTCAACGCTGGATTTGGTGCTCACCAACAGTGATAGCATGTCAAATGTCTGGGTGAGTGCCCCTGTGAGCAACAGTGATCATCACACGGTGTGGTTTGAGATAAAAGCCAAGGTGCAGTCCAATCATAGCAAGCTCAAAGTCCTAAACTTCAAAAACACTGACGGGGAGATATGATTCAGACCTTTAAATACTTAAAGAGAAATAATGAACAAACAAACCTCTTCCAGAGACAGGGAAGCTGTAAAACTAGAGGGCATGACATGAAGCTGCAAGGTGGTAAATTGAAAGGCAATGTCAGGAATTACTTTTTTACTGAAAGGGTGGTGGATGCTTGGAATGTCCTCCCGATGGAGGTGGTGGGGGCAAACACAGTGACGGAATTCAAAGTGGCCTGGGACAGACACAGTGGATCACTTTACAGCAACAAGATTAAATCTAAATAAACTGAACCATCTAATTTCTCAACAAATAGGGGGTGTCCTACATGGAGCAATGGAGGGAGGAGTGGTGGGTTCACCCTTAAACAAACAAGGAAACAAAGACATGGGTAGGGGTGCACCTACTCTCTAAAAGACATGGGAAGGGGTGCACCTACTCCTGCCATATTGCTGGGCAGACTAGATGGACCACGCTGGTCTTTATCTGCCGTCATTTACTATGTTACTATATGCTCTGAGTTCCAGGAGGTTTATGTGAAGACAAGCCTCCTGTGGAGTCCAGGTACCCTGGGTAGACAGATGATGCAGTTGTGCTCCCCATCCCACCTGTGATGCATCTGTTGTTAGGGTGGCCTGGAATAGGGGTTGCTGGAAAGGAGACCCCACTAGAAGATTTTCCAGTGATTACCACCATTGTAGGGACAAGATCAGTCGTTGTGAGTTTGATATCTTGTCCAACAGATGTCCTGTGGCCTGTGTCCACTGTGTGGATAGGGTCCACTGGGCTGCTCGCATATGAAGGCGAGCATAGGGAACCACATGAACCGTGGATGCTATATGTCCCAATAGTTGTAGTAGTTCTCGAGTAGTTAGGGAGGACTTCACCGCTGCTTGAGAAGCTAGCTGTATTATACGAAGACAGTGGGGTTGTGGGAGAAAAGCCCTTGACTGTCTGGTATCTAGACGAGCTCCTATGAACTCTAAGGGCCGAGAAGGAGCAAGTTGAGATTTTGGGAGGTTTATGACCAATCCCAAGTATTGAAGGATTCGCATTGTGCAAGACAGTGCAGATCTGGCTTCTGGAACCATGGGGGCTCGAATGAGCCAGTCGTCCAAGTAAGGGAAGACGAATATCCCCAGGGTTCGCAGAAATGCAGCTACTACTTATTTTATTATATTTATTTATTTTTCTTATATACCGCACTCTTTAGCATCAGCGCGGTTTACATGGAACCATAATTAACAATAACAGTTTTACAGTTTTACTACTGCCATGCATTTCGTGAATACTCTTGGTGCCGAAGCCAGACCAAAGGGAAGAACCCTGTATTGGAAATGTCTTCCCTTGAAAAGGAATCATAAGTATTTCCTGTGATCTGGATGGATCAGAATGTGAGTATATGCATCTTTTAGATCTAGAGAACAAAGCCAATCCTG
Organism: Ichthyophis bannanicus; assembly: GCA_033557465.1. Classification (NCBI taxonomy): domain Eukaryota; kingdom Metazoa; phylum Chordata; class Amphibia; order Gymnophiona; family Ichthyophiidae; genus Ichthyophis; species Ichthyophis bannanicus. Next base: position 140,624,489 of record CM066036.1, read on the forward strand.
ACTTTGAAGGTATGGCAGAAGAGTTCCCAGAGAAATCATTTTGAACTTTTCTAGGAACAGATATTTGTTCAATTCTCTGAGGTCTAGAATGATTCTGTGTCCTCCTGTTTTCTTTGGAATAAGAAAATAGGGGGAGTAGAACCCTGCACCCTGCTGAAGAATGGGCACCTCCTCTATTGCTCCTTGAGCAAGGAGTGTTGAGACCTCTTGATCCAGTAGATTGCCTATAGAAGTTTGGGAATTGAACTGTCTTATGATTGTAGGAGGGGGCATACTGTGAAAATGAAGCTTGTACCCCTCCCCCACAATGGACAGAGTAGAGTTTTCTGTTGATATTTGGTGCCATCTCTGTTGGCAAAATGACACAACCTGCCTGGAATGTTTAGGGGTTCTGGCCCCTTCAGAGGCAGGAAGGCTAATTTCTCTATGAAGGATTCAAAGCCCTTGAGGGGGCTGGGCCTGTGGAGCTGGTTGAGCTCTAAGGCCTTTTGGCTTCTTGATTGTTGTTGTTGACCCTTCTGGGCAACTTGACCCTGAGCTTGCCCTTGCTGGGTATATGATGGATAAAACTTCCTCTTTTTGCTGAAAAAGGGTTTTTTATAGGGTTTCTTTTTGGCTGGAGTGGCTGTAGATTTTGACAATCTGTCTAAAGTGAGATTGTCAATATCTATCTCATTAGCCTTCTCCTGCCAATTCTTGCCAAATCTCCAAGTCTGATGCCTGAAGCCAGGCAATCCAACGTGCACCAATGGCAATAGCAGACGTTCTGCTGATGCATTCAAAGCAGTCAAAGGCTGCATGGTTTACAAACTTGGAGACATCTTGAGCATGCTTGACCAGAGTGAGAAAGTCCTGTCGTTTGTCCTCAGGGAGAAGGGGGCTTATAAGCTCCAAATCTCCTGTGACCTCTTTGAGGAACATTCCCATATATAAAATATATGAGCTGATCCTAGCTGAAAGCATGGAAGCCTGAAATGTTCGATGCCCAAAAGCGTCAAGAATCCTGCATTCATGACCTGGAGGATTGGATGCATGTCTCTTTGCACTTTTCATCCTACGCATGGCTGACTCCACTACCATTGAATGGTGTGGCAGCTGAGTCTTTTGAAAACCAGGACATGGTAGAGCTCGATACATGGTATCGAGTATCCTAGAATGAGGAGATGTGGTCAAAGGAGTCTCCCACATTCTGAGCATCAAATCATGAAGAATTTCATGAATGGGCAGAGTGGCTGCTTCCTTGGGAGCCTTAGGGTATTGGAGAATTTCCAATTCCTTTGCTCTAGGTTCTTTTGCAGGAGCTACCGTGATTGAAAGGCCTTGGGCCATATCACGAATAAAATCCTGAAAAGACATGTCTTTCGAAGGAGACATTCTGCATTGGGGAGAAGAGGAGTCTTCCGGGAGAAACACTCTGGTACCGGAAGAATTATCAGAGTCATCGGAATCAGAGGATTCGAAATATCTCTGATCCCGATGTTCATGCAAAGCATGGTCTCAGTATCGATCGAAGTCGGTACCGAATTGGTCTGGTACCGATCTGTCGATGCCAGAAAAAGTGTGCATGGGAAGGATTCCCACCGGGGCCGGTACCGTCGGTGCCGGTACCGGTGCCTGTTGAACCACTGGTGGCAACGGTACCGCAGCTGTAAGGAGAGCTGCAGGACTGTGTTCGATAGCGAGGAATCTCTGGTCTATCGACGCTGCCGATGCCTGGGTATCAGTACCGGTAAAAGTGGCCGGAACCCCTGAGCATGGCACCAGTAGTTCTGCCGAGGTCGAAGCCTTGAGAACATCCTGGAACCCCGTTGATGCTTTGGAGGCTGAAGTCTCCTGCCGGGGCTGTTTTGCCGGTGTAGTTTCCTCAAGGGCAATGCCAATGGCCTCTCTATGCTTTGAAGGAGAGCTACCCTGTGAGGACCGGCTCTTATGTTTAGTTACCTGAGATCCATGGGAGGAAGACGAGGCTCTTGACGACGTCGATGCAATGGACCTGGTATCCGAAGAAAAGAGGGTACCGAGCTTTGTAGCTCGGTTCTGTCTTCCTCTTTTAGTCATCCCCATACAGGAGGAACATTGAGATGGAGAACGGTCAGGGCCTAAACATTTTAGACACCAGTCATGGGTGTCGGTGATGGAGATGGCACCGCCACATTTAGTGCATTTTTTAAAACCACTACCTGGTTTTGACATCTTTTGGGAAAAATGGGGCCTAATGCCCAAAATGGCGCCTAGCACCAAAAGAAAAAGTTTCTGAAGAGAAACAGTTCAAAAATATATCTCTATATTTTTTTTTTTTGTAAAAAGAAGAAAGAAAGAACCGGCGGTACCGGTAGGTGTCGTGTAGAGGCAGGCGCTATCACAAGAAAACAAGTTTAAAGAAGAAATTTTCTGCGGTGACAGGGTATGTGTCCTGTCGGCTCCGCGGAAAACGAAGAACTGAAGAGGGACAGTTGGAAAGGCGGGAAGGCAGCGCGCATTTCTGAGGGATGCTCCCAAAAGCATTCCTATTGGACGCTGGGGAGCGTTCCTGCGCAGGCTCCGTCGGTACCGTTGATACCCATATGTGAAGACTACATTCCTGCTTGTTCCTGGAGATTATACTTACCGCACATTAAGTGTATGACAGATATCACAGATGCACTTAGCAGCACCAGCTGAGGTGGTGTTAAGTGCTCTGCGTTATCTGCTATGGTAATAGTTAATGCATGGTAAGTTATCTTGAATTAACTGCAAGGTGCAGTCCATGGCCATTATCCTCTCATTGCATGACACTTTCTATGCTACATAGTTAACACAGGAATTAGTATGCACTGTCAAGCTGTTGCACACACTACTTTGCGTGTTGAGTGCTTAACACACTTTAGTAAAGGGTCCCTTAGACGTTTAAGTCTGGCCAAAAACCAATGCCTTACTTAGGAACCTGGCTTAGATACCCAAATTTAGGAGCTCAGCTTTTTTGCATATCAGCCTCTTAATGAAAGAGGCCCATACAGCATAAAATAAGAGATGTATCCTGCAGATACACATCAATATATCTGTGTGTATATAAACACACACTAAATATGTAATAGTTGCCCATTAGGTAAAAGGTTTTACTTTAACTGATAATGGCTCAGAGAAACTATTTCTAATAATTCATGAGTGGCACAACAACTCCCATTATGAGTGAAAAGTAAGAAGAAAATCAGCACTGGACATCCATTATGAATTTTGTTAATGTCTTTCATAAATGGCATTTTGTTTCTGAAATTATGTCAAATGAATGTCTAATAAAGTTGTTTCAAATTCTTTGGGTTGACCATAACTGTCAGTGAGTATTTACAATATCATCTAGAGATGGGTCAAAAGACTACAATCATGACCTGCAATCCAAAATGCCACCTCTAATCCTGGGTATTTCCTCCACAGACAAGATTTGTTAGATCACAATCCCCGATCATGAGGGACGGGGGTGGGGACTAGGAAGGGCAAAACCTTTGATGCATTCTATGACTTTGGCATTCTTTCCTCAGTTTTATCAGGCTGGAGTTCCACAGTTTGGATTGCAATTTAATAAATCATGCTAGCCAGAGAAAGTTACATGTAGGATTTTGGATTGTATTCATTATAGTGATCTTTTCTCCCATCTCTAATGCCACTGACTACTATAAATAAAACTGACATTATCACATCTGATATGGTCAGAGACAGATTGTTCCAGCAAGGTGGTTCCAATTTGGAGAGCATAAATTAAAACTCTCAATGCATACCTAGTGATGTACAGCACTGCATATGTCTAGCAGTGCTACAGAAATGATTTCCTGTAGTAATAATAATAATAGTAAATTAAGCTTCCTGGAAACCTATTTCCTGAGCCATGGAAGTTTATGTAATAGTAAATCATTACAGTGCCTTATCAAAGCCTTCACAATCTTGTAAATTTTCACATTCTTCTGAAAAAAATTACAATTCCAAACTCATCGGAGGAGTTTGTTTCACTGATCAACACAAAATACTCTACATATGTAATGTGCACAAACAATTACAGAAATATTCAGAAAGTAATTAAGAAATCCAAAAGTCTTGACTGCATAAGTCTGGGATAAAGAAGCTGCTGATGAGGTCACTGTGAGCCAGAGGTGTTCCCAGCTCCCTTTGTATCTGGGGTGGACGCCCCCCCCCTTGCAGCCGGCGCTCCACAGAGCAGCGCACTGTCATACCCCCCCCCCCCCCCACCGGGCTCACACTTTGGAGGTAGCATGGCAAACATACCTGAAAGACAGGTGGCTTGCCACATTGTCTACAATCCAGGCCAGCTCTTCTCTCCCGGCCGAAGTCTCGCAATCGTGATCACAATACTTCAGCTGGGAAAGAAGAGCTGGCCTGGACTGGAGACAGCGTGATAAGTGTGGGCCCGATGGGGCTGCACCTCCTTCCATGGCAGGCCGCATCCACTCTCCCGTCTTTGGTACGCCACTGCTGTGAGGCCTAAATGGGTGATATTCAAAGCCAATTATACATGCATTGGCAGCTTGTGAAAATACGTTTTTCTGGATTTTCAGCTCTTACATGGGTAATATCTGGCCAGAAGTCCAACTGAATAGCCTGATACTATCTACATAATATGGGGCTTGGTTTGGGGAGGAGCGAGGACAGGCTTTCAAATTATCCAGATAGCGGCAATATTTAATCCCTATCCAGATACGTTCTATGCTTGGTTCAGGCTGCTCAACAGTAGGACTAAAATAAACAGATAGTGCTGTTGTGGGGACCACATTATCTGGATATTCAGCACCACATCTTATAGGACGTAATTTCAAAAAGCAATTTTGTTATATGTGTGGCGGTTTGTGCATATTAATGACCTCTTATAAGATATCGACTGGCATGAAAGTACATGAATGCATATATTTCTTGGTAGGCATAGTTATGGGTGAAGCCTGGGCAGAGTTTGCATGTAGTTCATTTTAAAATATCTTAATTTACGCACATAGCTGGGTACGTAATGCACATTAATTTACACCTTCTATAAAGCAGATGTAAAATATCTGTGCCTGCTTTTAAGCTGCGGTCCCTGCCACTTAATGCTAGTATTTTATAAAGACATAGATTTGTGCTTATCCTCATGCTAGGCCCCCTGTTATAAAACTACCCTCACGATGGTGCAGACTATCCGGAATAAGTTAAACAATAGCACTGGCATTTCACATAAGCCGGTCACCCTGTCAGCTGAAAACTGACCCTGATATTACTCTGGAAGAACTACAGAGGTCTCTGACTGAAACTAAGTAAAATACTGACTGCTCAACCATGTCAACATGGGAGGGGGGCAAGAATGATTCCTCTGCTGAAGTAAAGCCATATGATCTGCTGCAGAAAACTGAAACACCGAGGGGAGACTGCAAACATATGCAAGCACGTTTTGTGGTCTGATGCCAAGAGTGAAACCTTTTGGACTATATGCGTGGCATAAAACAAACCCAGCACATTGCCCTGCTAATACCATCCCTAGAGTAAAGCAGGGTGGTCGCAGCACTATGTTGTGGAGACATACTGCAGCAGTGGGGATAGGTAGGCTTGCAAAGACCGAGGGGGAAATATGGACGGTGATAATTACAGGCTTATCCTGGAAGAAAACCTGTTTCAGTCTGCCATCATTTTTTTTTTAAATTTAAAAACACTTTTATACCACCATATGCCAGATGCATTCAAGGTGGTGTACAATACATAAACTAGTCATCCAAGACCCTGAAACATACAGTACAAACAGTACATCTCAGCTTGGGGAGAAGATTCATCTTTCAGCAGGACAATGATCCAAAGCAAAAAGCACTAATCTGTACAGCAGCGGCCGCTATATAGAGTAGTTACTCACCTGTAACAGGTGTTCTCCAGGAGCAGCAGGAATCAGTCCTCACATATGGGTGACATCGACGTCGATGGAGCCCTTGCAGAGCATTTCCCCAGCTTTCCAAGAAAGCCTTTGGGAATGCAGGCACGCATGCGAGGTTCCCTTCCCGCCTAAAGGTGCCATCTTGCTCAGTCAAATGACATAGCTAAAAACAGCACACAAAAATGTAAAAATAAACTATGTACAACTGAAACTCCCAGGGGAGGAGGGAGGGTTGTGAGGACTGATTCCTGCTGCTCCTGGAGAACACCTGTTACAGGTGAGTAACTACTCTTTCTCCAGGACCAAGCAGGAAGTCAGTCCTCACATATGGGTGACTCCCTAGCTCTGGGCTACCAGGAACCCAGGCTGAACAAGAGAACTCCCTCTAGTCCCAGCATCAAAGAAAGGCTTTTCACTGAAAGAACCTCCACCGGTAGACCAATGGAGGGCTGAAGGGCAGGAGTTGCCTAAACCTCAAAGAGATTGCGGAGTACTGCCTGGCCAAAAGCACTGTCCCTACGGGACTCCCTCTCCAGACAGTAATGGGCCGCAAAAGTCTGGCTTGAAGACCAAGTTGCAGCCCTGCAGTTGTCTACCAACGGTACAGAGCGGAGGTGAGCCACTGAGGCAGCCATTGCCCTGACACGATGGGCCGTGACCCGACCCTGCAAAGGAAGGTCAGCCCCCCTGTAAGCCCAGGTGATACAGTCAGCCACCCAAATGGACAAGGTACGCTTGGATACAGCTAAGCCTAAATTATTAGGGTCAAAAGATATGAAGAGCTGAGTAGCCCTTCTATGCCCCTGCGTACGGTCAAGGTAGAAGGATAAGGCCCTCCTACAGTCCAGGGTATGCAGGACTGCTTCAGCCTGGCTTGCATGAGGCCTAGGGAAGAAGGTCGGAAGAACCACCTCCTGGTTGAGGTGGAAAGAGGAGACAACTTTTGGGAGGAACTTTGGATGAGTCCTAAGGACTACTCTGTTCCCATAGAAGCGGGTGTAAGGCCTGTCACAGACTAGGGCCTGAAGCTCACTCACCCGCCTGGCCGAGGTTAAGACTACCAAGAAAAGTGTCTTCCAAGAAAGGAAGCGGAGAGGACAAGTAGCCATCGGCTCAGCAAGCCTCTAAGAAATCTGGACACCAAGGGGTGAACCGACAGAGAATGTCCCTCCACCAGTGAGTGGTGAGCTGCTAGAGCTGAGAGGTGGACCCCAACAGAATTGGACTTAAGTCCCTGATTGGAAAAGTGCAGCAGGTACTGAAGCACTACTGGTACAGCACAGGAGAAAGGATCCTCTGTACGTAGCTGACACCACACAGAAAACCTTTTCCATTTCAGGGCATAGGTTTTTCTAGTGGACTGCTTCCTAGAGGCTAGGACAACCTCCTCAACTTCCTGAGGTAGGCCCCAGGGAGCCAAAACTACCCTTGCAGCCTCCATGCCATCAAATTGAGAGCTCTGAGATTTGGGTGCAGAAGGGAACCCTGATCCTGAGAGAGAAGATCGGGTTGCAACCCCAGAGGTAGTGGGGGATCCACTGCCAGCTGAAGCAGAAGTGGAAACCAAGGCTGTCTCGGCCATCTGGGAGCTACCAGCAGGACCGAGGCCTTGTCCTGAAGAATTTTGAACAGGGTTCGGGCCACCAGGGGCGTGGGAGGAAACGCATACAGGAGGCCCTGGGACCAGGAAATCAGAAAAGCATCTGCTGCCAGTCGCAGAGGATGTGGTTGCCTGGAGCAGAACTTTGTCAGTTGTTTGTTTGATGGACTGGCAAACAGATCTATGGTTGGAAGTCCCCATTTCAGGAAAATCTTCTGAACCACTAAAGGATGGAGCTGCCATTCGTGGGGCTGCAGAATCCTGCTCAACCTGTCTGCCAGGCAGTTGTCCTGGCCAGGTAGATACACTGCCTTGAGGAGCATGTTGTGCTTGAGAGCAAACAAGCAAAGGTCCTGTGCTTCCTGACAAAGGAGCCTGGAGCCTGTTCCGCTCTGCTTGTTCACATAGAACATGGCTACTTGGTTGTCTGTTTGAACTAGGACAGACTGATGAGCCAGTGTCTGAGAGAAAGTCCTGAGGGATAACCGAATAGCCCTGAGTTCCAGTAGATTGATCTGCTGTGTGGCCTCCCAGGGAGACCACAGGCCCTGGGTGCACTTGTCTCGACAATGAGCCCCCCAGCCTTGCAGGGAGGCATCCGTGGTCAACACCACTGTGAACCCAGGAATCTGAAAAGGCACCCCTTGCAGTAGATTGGGTGGGTGCAGCCAGCAGCGGAGGGAGTTCAGAAATTGTCTGGACACCCTTACTCTGTCTCTGAGGCTGCCTGTGGCCTGTGTCCACTGAGTTCTGAGGCACCACTGTGCAGGCCTCATATGGAGCCGGGCATTGGGGGTCACATGTACTGTCGAAGCCATGTGGCCAAGCAGCCTCAGGCAGAGCCTGGCGGAGACCAGTGACCTGCTGAGAAACAGGTTTGCCAATTTTATCAGTCTTTGGGCCCTGTCTTCTGGCAAGAATGCCTTTGCCAGCAGAGAGTCCAATCTTGCCCCTATGAACTCCAAGTTCTGGGAGGGGAGCAAAGTGGACTTTGCGAAGTTTATGACAAACCCCAGGCTTTGAAGAAGAGCAATAGTTCGGAGGGTGGCTTGTCTGGCCTCCTGGCAGGTCTGACCCCTGATGAGCCAGTCGTCCAGATAGGGGAAGACAAAGATGCCCTGATTTCTCAGGTAGGCCGCCACCACTGCCAGGCATTGGTGAAGACCCTGGGAGCGGAGGTGAGGCCAAAAGGCAGTACTCTGTACTGATAATGGTTTCCTCCCACCATGAACCTGAGGTATTTTCTGTGGTCTGGATGAATGAGGATGTGAGTGTACGCATCCTTTAAATCTAAGGAGCATAGCCAATCTCCCTGCTGGAGGTAGGGCAGTAGTGTTCCAAGAGTAAGCATCTTGAATTTCTCTTTCTCTAGGAACTTGTTGAGATTTCTGAGGTCGAGAATAGGCCGGAGGCCACCGGTTCTTCTGGGTACGAGAAAGTACCTGGAGTAGAACCCTTGACCTTGGAGGTGGGGAGGCACAGGCTCCACTGCCTTGTCCTGCAAGAGACCCTGGAGCTCCTGAAGGAGAAGATCTGTGTGCAGGGGAGGCCTTGGAGGCTCCCCTGGAAAGTATGGAGGAGGCAGCTGTTGAAAGTGCAGCATATAGCCCTTGTGGACGATGCTTAGCACCCAACTGTCTCCAATGATGAGTGGCCCCCTTTGGGCAAACAGGGTGAGTCGACCTCCTATGCAGGGTTGGGAGAGCAGGGACAGAGAGGCTATGCCTAAGGAGTCAAAAACCCCCACCCTGCTGAGTGGGAGCAGGGGCCGGAGGCTTGGGGGTCCTCTGCCTACGGGGCGCATTACCCTGCCCCTTGGCCTGCTGCCCCTCTGGGGGAGCCTGGGAGGCCTGGTACTGTGGGTACTGTTTGTAGGCAGTGCCCTTCCTCGGGTAAAAGGGCTTTATACCCGAGCCCTTCTTCTTGTGAGAAGGGGCAGAAGTCTTTCTAGACAGCCTTGTCCTCGTGAGGTGCTCGGTTTTGAGCTGTGCGGCCTTCTCGGTCATGGGCTTGCCAAAAAGGTTTTCACCTTGGCAAGGGACATCGACCAACTTGTCCTGAACCCATGGCTCGAGGTCCGATGACTGCAACCACGCCTGGCGTCGGGCCGCGATGCCAGCTGCTGCAACACGGGCGAAGCCTCGAAGCCATCGTAGGCAGCGCGGGACATAAACTTGGAGCATTCCCGTATCCCCGAGGACAAGGACTTGAACCTCTGCAAGGGTTCCCCGGAGAGACCAGCAGAGAACCCGGCCAGCTCCTTGGCCAGGTCCCGCAAGTACATGCCCATGTACAGCTGGTAAGACTGGACACGGCAAGCAAGCATCGAGCCCTGAGAGCATTTTCTACCAAAACCATCCAGGTTCTGGGCCTCCCTGCCAGGGGGCACCGCGGAGTGCATCTTCTGACTTTTCAGGCGATGCACGGTCGATTCCACCACCATGGAATGGTGTGGTAGCTGCGCTTTCTGAAAACCAGGGCTCTTTCGGAGTCGATAGATGGAATCGACCCGCTTGCTTAGAACCGGCGCTGAGGCCGGTGCCTCCCACATCCGGAAGAGAAGCCGTTCCAGCATCGGAAGAACCGGAACAGTAAAGTCCTCCTTCGGAGGAGAGTCATACTGTAGGGCCTCGAGCTCCTCGGCTCCTCCTCGGGATCCGCAGGGATCGCCAACACAGTGGCCATATCCCGGACGAACTCCGAGAACTGGGTATCCTCTGGAGGGGATCTACTCTGGGGCTCAGACTGCGGTGAGTCCAACAGGACGCACCGAGTCCGGAAGGTGTCGGGGGACTCCTCGTCCTCCGTCTCCCAGGCGGACTCGTCCGATGAGGAATCGGGGTCCGACTGCGCGGGGCCTGTGAGCACCCGCCCCGACGCCGAAGGCACCGGCGTCGACGCCCTCGGTCCCGAACGGGAGGTCGAGTGAGACCGTGACCGAGGTCGACCTCGAGCCTTCATGGTCTCGAGTATCGGCTCAGTCTCCGGGGTCGACTTCGATGTCCCGGTGGTCGGGGCAGATGCGCCAGACAGGCTGGCCATCAGCACCCGCTGCTGTTCCATGAAGGCAGACAATCTGCACTCCAAGGCTGTCAGCCTGAGACCCAGCTCAGGAGACTCAGCAGCCACTGACTCGGGCTCCGGCGGCACCAGGCCCGACGTCGGCTCTCTGGGAGGAGAGTCCACGAGGACTACAGGGCTTACGTGTCCAGCAGACTCCGGCTCCACACGAGGTACTTTTGGCGGCTTCTCCTGTTCCACGGGCCCGGGGCGGCGGTCGGGGGTCTGAGACCTAGCTCTCGAGGAGCCAGGGACCTCCTCCGACGGCACCCTCACGAGCCGCTTCTTCCTCTTCCGTTCCCGGTCGGGGGACCCCCTGTCCGAGGAGCCCCAACGGTGCTCGGGATCTGATTCCCGAGATGTCGAGGCCTCAGACGAGGTCCGGGCCCGGCCGGAAGCTGAGTCAGAGAAAAGCCTTTCCTTTTGGTGCTGACAACTTCGAAGCGCCTTGGAAGACATCTTTCCACATGGTCCACAGATCGTAGGATCGTGGTCAGGACCCAGGCACCGAAGGCAGCAGTCGTGGGTGTCGGTGAGAGACATCAGCTTCTTACACCGATCACACTTTTTGAAACCACTGGAAGCCATCGGGGAAAAAAGAGTCCCCGCGAGGTCAAAGGACCGGCCTTCCAGAGAAAAAGAAAAAAAAGGGCGTGAATGCCAGCCACTAAGGGCAAAAACCGAAAAAAATAAGATCGGGCTCAATACCGGTGTACCAAACCCGGCGGGAGGGGAACCGGCGTCGAACCGGAGAAAAAATAGCGAAGGAATCACGAAAAAATCCAACTATTTTCCGGGAGGACTAGGACACACGTCCGACGGGTTTCACGGAAAAAGAGAGACTGAGCAAGATGGCACCTTTAGGCGGGAAGGGAACCGCGCATGCGTGCCTGCATTCCCAAAGGCTTTCATAGAAATCTGGGGAAATGCTCCACAAGGGCTCCATCGACGTCACCCATATGTGAGGACTGACTTCCTGCTTGGTCCTGGAGAAGGGTCAGTGCCCTATCTGGGAATTTTCAGAGACATTGTATAGTGCCACTGACATTCTCACCGACTACTCTGGCACTATCCGGACAGTGCTGGGACAGAGGAAGGGCAAAGCATGGGTGCTCCACCGAACTCTACAGATAAGTCAGCGATATTCAGCCGCTATTTGTACAGTTCTGCGGTTTAATTTAGGATAGCAAAAAAGACTGTCCTGAATTAAGCCACTATGCTAAAATTGATCACCATTTCCCATGTATATTCAGTGCCGCTCACTATCTGGCTAGCAGTGCTGAATATACACAGATAATGCTGCAGCCATGAATAGCCCTTGGGTGGCCCAGTCAGAGCCCAGGCCGTAATCCAATAGAAATTCTGTGGCAGGACTTGAAGACTGCAGTCCACAGACGATCTCCAGCCAACTCGAAAGAGCTTCAGCTATTCTGCCAAGATCATTCAGCAAAAACTGTGGCATCCGGCTGTGCAAAGCTGATAGACACTGATCCCAAACAACTTTTGCTTATTACTGCTGCAAAAGAGGCAAGTACCGAGTCAAGGGGTGTGAAGACTTATGCAAACAAGATATTTGGTTTCTTATTCTTAAATACTTTTGAATATTTCTATGTGCTCTCTCACGTTGAAAGTGTAGAATGTGTTGTGTACTAAACAAACTTATTTTAATGCATTTTGAATTCTATTTTTTTAGACAGTAGACTGTGAAAGATTTATACAAGGATGTGAAGACAAAGTACTGTGTATAATGCCACCTTATCATATTACAGGTTTGAGTCAAATAGTTGTGTGATGCTTTTTACCATTGTTTTGCTGTGTATATGTATTATTTCTGTTAGATGTAATACTATAATTTCAACAATTTTGACTTTATGTGGCTTGTTCTCCCCACAGTAAATAAGGTAAAAAGACAGATATTCTTCTTTACTATAATGCTATCATTTTATCAATATACTATGCTAACTTCAATCCTCTTTCATGATTCACTTGACAAACTGGTTTAACGTAACCCAGGAGCTTCTCAATAATTACCCATTATTTTAAAGTATAAGAATATGAAAACGTGTTATTTTTTCTATTTTTATTTTAAAAAGGAAATTTAAGAAAGGTGTGTGTGTACACAGCAATGATGCATCAGTGTACATCACTTCAGAGTTTCCTTTCTTGTTTAATTTACTGAATTACAATAATGAAGTTCACATTCCTTCATGAGTGATCCTGTCCTCTAGATGCTGTTCCTATCCAAGTTTGCTTAAAGAAGAGTAACAAAGAATGGAAGAATGTAATTTGGTTCATGTGCATGAACAATACAAAACTGTGGCATCTTGAGAAAATAATTTGTTTAAACAGCACACAATCCACAATTGATATTCAATAATTAAAAGTACAGTAGGGAATCCTTAGAGCACTGCTAGCATCTTGATTATCTATATAGCTTTTTAAAAGTATAATCACTGCCTAAGTAGACTGTGTGCTCCTTAAATAATTTGGTTACTGAGATTCTGCAACTCTTGGTTTTGCTGGGCTGCATTTTGCGGATGGTTGTGAATTTAGTTTTAATTTTGGTACTTTACTTGAACAAAACCAAACTACTCTGCTTTACTTTTCACCAGCTTATAAAAAAAGCAAATTCTCACAGAAAAGAATCACAAAAAAAAGGAAAGAAGACTACAGAAACTCAATAGTCTTCCACCCAAGAATTCCCTTGTATTCGTCAGTCTTAAAAAAAATTAATCTGTAAGAATGCTCTTTTTATAAATACATATTCACATTTCAGTTCAATTGATAATATAATTTTTTTGAAAGAGCTTGAACATAATGCCCATGTGTCAACTGGAATGTACTGTTGAGGGTTAGGCAGTACCGTTTTTCAATATAGTACCAAGCAGGGGTGAGTGGGAACTGCTCCTGCCCCTTTTGAATGTAATACTTGGGAGGTGGTGAGGGGAGGGGTAAAACTGATAAACCTGGTTGGCAAGGCAGTCAAGAAAATATTTCAAATACGTAAATAAATAAAAGGACTTCGGGTTTTCTGGGGGTTCTGGTTCTCTTCCAACTTTCAGCTGTAGACCAGGATTTTGGGTGGATTGTAAGCGGGCCACTGACTCACTGGTCAATTTGAGGTCTTCTGGGAGGGGACTTCTAACATGGGGCTGGCAGCCCCTTTAACAGCCTGTCACCACCATGCAAAGGGACACTTTGGGGGATGTTTACTAAAGTGTGTTAAGGGCATTTTAACGTGTGGCAGCCATTGTACAGGCTACCATGTTTTAAAAACACTAGCACATTAAAAAAACACATGCTAAGGACTTAAGGCCTTGCAGGATGGAAACTGGGCAAGGTATGCGTGAAGAATGGAAGTGGAAAACAGTATGAGTTTGCATGAAGTATTTTACTATCCTGTCATGGTTGCTAGTAGCACAGATGCACTTAACACTACTAAGAGGTGATAAGTGCAACCATATCACTGGCAGGAAGGCAGCAAGGCTGTAGTCCAAAAGAAAAACCCCCAAATTGTGTCCCAAATACTCAACCCTCAATGCACAGCTCTACCAATGCCAGCCCCTACTCCTTAAACATATATTTCCCCCCCCCATGCAGGACACCCAGCATATACCCCCCCCCCCCCAGATGAGCATCCCTTCATATACATGCCTCTCCCCTTCAGATCTCCCCCAGATCACAATTCCTCCAACAAAACCATCAAATGATTTACCCCACCCCCCTTCTGGCACTTACTGGTATATCCCTGGTGGTCTAGAGGAACAGGGCAGGATTAATCTCTCTCCATTCCTGCCCCTTTGCCACCTGGGTACAAAATGGTGGCCATGACCGCTAGTAGTAGTCTCACAGCACTACTGTCAGGGGTCAAGCTGCCTAATAGAGCAATTGTTCCTTATCTGACAGACTGGCGCCTAGCAGTAATACTGGAAGACTACCACTAGGGGTGATAGCCACCATTTTGAACCAGGGCAGCAACCAGGTGGATGTGGAGTGGGATTGCTCCTGCTCTGTCCATTAGACCAGTGTTTCCCAACCCAGTCCTACGGGGCACACCGGCCAGTCAGGTTTTCGGGATATCCCTAATGACTATGCATGAGATATATATGCATTAGAGATATCCTGCCAACCTGACTGGTTTGTGGCCCTCCAGAGCTGGATTTGGAGACCCCTGCCTTACACCTCTGTCATTTAAGATTGTGAGTGGGCAGGGTGCAGATGTCCTAGACATCGAAAGGGTATATAGAATGTGACACATTCCTCCTCGATTCTCACCACCACCAAAAAGTTGTCTAATAGACAATATTTTGGTGGTGGTGAGAATCGAGGAGGAATGTGTCACATTCTATATACCCTTTCGATGTCTAGGACATCTGCACCTTGCCCACTCACAATCTTAAATGACAGAGGTGTAAGGCAGGGGTCTCCAAATCCAGCCCTGGAGGGCCACAAACCAGTCAGGTTGGCAGGATATCTCTAATGCATATATATCTCATGCATAGTCATTAGGGATATCCCGAAAACCTGACTGGCCGGTGTGCCCCGTAGGACTGGGTTGGGAAACACTGCATTAGACCATCAGGGATATCTAGGTAAGTGCTGGGGGGGGGGGGGGTTGGCAGGAAGGTCACAAGATGGTTTGGGGGGGATTATGAATAAGGGGTTTCGGAAGGGGAGGGATGTGGATGGAAGGGTTGCCATCTGAGGGGGTATATGTATTCGAGGGGAGTATGTGCATGGGTGGGGGCTGTTTTCCTGGAGCCTTTATGCTCGGGGAGCTGTGTGCTCAGAAGGGAACTGGGCATTTGGGCCATGACTGGAGGTTTTTCCCCTTAATACATCAGAAGATAGTGGAGTATGAATCCATGCTATCTGCAGATGCATTTAATACACTAAGGGGGTTATTCTGAGCCACGAGTAGCGGGGATGGACGTCCCAATGGGACATCCATCCCCGCTACCTGTGGCTTCTCCTGCCCCGAATAACTTCCCTGCCGGTTGTGCGGGGAAGTTAGATGGGGGTGGAGAATGGGCAGCCCAGGGGCAGAGTCTGGGTGGGCAGTGGGTGGTCGTCAGCCCTGGACATACAGGGCTCCACCTCCGAGGTGGAATAACTTCTCTGAACATGTTTTTTTTAATTGCCTGGGGCAAGGATGGGACTGGGGGGGGGGGGGGTGCCACGGCTCCATTTAAAAGCCCTGACGGAGTTAGCCAGGGGGCAGTCCTGCACGTGCAGAGCGGACTGAATCGCAGTCCCGGTCTGCAGGTGCAGGACTGTTCGTGATTCTGATCACACGTGGCTAGACGTGTCCCGTGGGATCAGAAAGACCAGACGTACAGAGGGGATCTACTTGCGGGACAGAATGAGGCCCCAAGTATGCACATGTGAGCTAACTGCAGGGCAGCGCAGTTACCATGCATTAGTTTTTACTTTTACTGTAGGGTAAGTGCAAAAAAACTTACTGTATTTATTTTTGCCCCTTTATTTTTGAAATTTTTGGTGTGCTTCTGTAGCCATGAAAACGTTTTTTGCAGTAGCTACAGGATGCAGGTCAGCCAGAAGCTCATCAGCATTCTGTGGCTGAATAGCACAAAAACAACCTGTTAATTAAAATTTAGGTCAAATAATGGTGTACTTGCAAGAAACTGCACTAGAAAAGAAATCTTAGTATGAACAACTTCAGTGTAAGAACATTATCAAAATGATCTAGTAATTTGTCAGACTGCAAGGACATAGGATTTTAGTTTTAAGGGCATTTAGGAGATTGCTCATTGAGAAATGTTAAACCAGTTGAATTTTCCTTTCCATTACAATCAAGTTAAATTTCCTTTAAGTGATAAAGCGTAGTTACTCACCTGTAACAGGTTATCTCCGGGGACAGCAGGAATCAGTCTTCACATATGGGTGAATGTCACCAACAGAGCCTGCACGGGAATGCTCCCCAGTGTCCAATAGGAAAGCCTTTGGGAGCACTCCACTGGGCCTGCGTACCTGCCTTCCCAACTGCTCTACTCAACTGAGTTTGTAGCTAAGAAGAGTAAAATAAAAGAACCCTACCCCTACAACTCCTAGAGGAGAGGGCGGGTTGTGAAGACTGATTCCTGCTATTCCTGGAGATCATCTGTTACAGGTGAGTAACTACGCTATCTCCAGGAAAAAGCAAGAATGCAGTCTTCACATATGGGACTCACTAGTTCCCAGGTACCAGAATGGAATGGGGGGGGGGGGGGAGAGCAGTGCGATCCCTGAGGGAAAGACTTTGTAGCCAAAGTGGCTGGACGAGTTCTGTGCGATTGGACTAGATCCCAGAAGGTGATACTCCAATGATAGTCAGGTATCTTGTAGAAGTTCGGGATGGAGGATAAGAGTTGAGTTTAAGTCCCAAAGAGGTGTTGGAGTACAACTTGGCCAAAGACAGCGTCCCAACGGGAGTCTCTGTCCAGACAATAGTGTGTAGCAAAGGTATGAATGGAGGACCAGGTACCTGCCCAAAAGATTTCCTTGATGGATACAGAATGGAGACTGGCTATGGAGGCTGCCATAGCCCGCCCATTATGAGCAGTGACATGACTCTCCAAAGATAGTCCTGCCTGTGCATAAGCAAAAGAAATGCAATCTGCTATCCATCTGGATATAGTATGATTTGTCACGGTAGACCTAAGTGACTAGAATCAAAAGATATGAATAATTGCAAAGATCTTCTGTGATCCTTAGTTCTATCCAAGTAGTAAGTGAGCAGCACTCGCTTGTAGTCTAAGGTGTGTAGTGCTTCTTCAGCCTGAGATGCATGTGGTCTAGGGAAGAAAATTGGGAGGATTAGCGACTGGTTTAGATGGAAAAAGGAAACCACCTTTGGGAGGAAGTGTGGATGGGTACAGAGAACCACCTTGTCATGGTGGAACCGAATATATGGGGGATCCACTACTAGAGCTTGCAGCTCACTGATGCAGTGAGCTGAAGTGAGGGCAATAAGGAAGATGACCTTCCAAGATAGAAACTTCAGTGAAGTGGTGGCTAAAGGTTCGAGAGGTGGCTTTAGAAGCTGCACCAGAACCACATTCACATCCTAGGCCACCGACTTAATGGGTGGTTTAGACAGCAGGAGACCTGCATGAAGCGTGCTACTAAAGGGTGTGAGGAGATAGGCTGTCCAGCCACTGGTCTGTGAGAGGCTGCAATGGCACCAAGGTGAACTCTCAGAGTTAGTTCTTAGACCTATCAAGTGAAGGATATATTGTAGAAGCAACATCACTGGACAAGAAAAGGGATCAATGTCTTTTGGGGAGCACCAGAGGGCTAACCTACACCATTTGAAGGCATACGATTACCTGGTGGAATACTTAGGTGATGCTAGGAGGACATCCTTGACTGCCTGTGGTAGGTAGAGGTTGATGAGCACTAGTTTTTCAGAAGCCATGCTGTCAGGCGTAGTGAGTGAAGATTAGGATGGAGCAGTGTCTTGTGGTCTGGAAAGAGGAGGTCGAGTACACATCCCAGGTTGAGTGGCTGAGTCTGTGCAAGGCGAAGAAGGAGAGGAAACCACGGTTGAGACGGGGCCAGAAGGGGGCTATGAGAATCATTGAGCCCCTGTCGGCCTGTAGTTTGAACAGCGTCTTGGGTATCAAGGGGATGGGAGGGAATGTGTAGAGCAGTCCTTGTCCCCAATGGAAAAGGAAGGCGTCTGGGCCTGTCTGTGCAGTGATGGAACCCTGAAGCAGAAGTATGGCAGCTGTGTGTTTTGCAGAGTGGCAAAAAGATCTATGAGTGGGGTTCCCCATGTTTGGAAGAGCCGGACAGCTGTCTCCCGATGTAAGGCCCATTCGTGTGGACGAAAGATACGGCAACCGCACCTTGAATATTGTGTGCAATTCTGGTCACCGTATCTTAAAAAGGATATGGTGTTATTAGAAAAGGTACAGAGAAGAGCCACCAAAATGGTAAAGAGGATGGAAGGATACCCCTATGATGAGAGGCTAAAAAAGGTTAGGGCTCTTCAACCTGGAAAAGAGATGGCTGAGGAGAGATATGATAGAGGTCTATAAATTAATGAATGGAGTGAAACAGGTAAACGTAGATCAATTGTTTATGCCATCAAAATATAGAAAGAATAGGGGACATGCAATGAAGCTACAGGGTGACCCATTTAAGACTAATAAGAGAAAATATTTTTTCACTTAATGTGTAATCAAACTCTGGAATTCATTACCAGAGGATGTAGTAAAAGCTGTTAGTGTAGCTGGGTTTAAAAAAGGTTTGGACAAGTTCCTGGAGGAAAGGTCCATACACCATTATTAAAGGGCACTCGGAATACCCACTGCTTGCCCTCGTACAAGCATTGTGGAACCTGTGTCTTTTGGGGAAACTGCTAGGTACTTGTGACCTAGATTGGCCACTGTTGAAACAGGATACTGGGCTTGATGGACCTTGGTCTGACCCAGTATGTCATTTCTTATGTTCTTATGGCTTAGCTTGTCCGCAAGGACATTGAGTTAGCCAGGGAGGTACAACACTCTGAGGTGAATGTGGTGTGAGATGGCAAAGCACAATAGGCGAATCACTTCCTCGCAGAGGGTTGCACCCCTTTGGCCAGCTCGATGAGGAGGGTACAGCAATCCCGTGGGAAGAAAGTTTGGGCCTGTTGAGTGTCTAAGAGCGCTCCAATGAACTCCAGATGTTGGAGCTCCCTGATGGTGTGATGTAGAGTCTTACCTCCTGAGGAGAGTCTCTTCTGATCAGCCAGTTGTCTAAGTAAGGGAGATGAATACCCCCAAAGTGCGAAGGTAGGCAGCAACTACTACCATGCATTTTGTGAAGATTCTTGGTACAGAGGCTAGCCCAAAGGGGAAAACCCGGTATTGATAATGATTTCCCCGAACAGCAGGTGGAGGCACATTCTAATTTGCCCGTCCAGCCCCTTGTGCGGCTGATCAGAATCGGGACACCAAGAGGCAGACCTGATTCTGATCCCACGGGGGCTACACGTGCCCAAAGGATCAGAATTGGTCTATGGCATGGACATACAGGCTGGGTCCTGATTCTGATTGGCCTGCATGCCCAGCCACATGCCCGGCTCCATTCAGGAGCCACGAATGCTGGCTGCCGCCGATTTCCTTCTTTCTCTACAGCCGGACCCTCGATACAGCCTCTCATGGCCAGGGTCTGGCTGCGGGGAACTTACTTTGGCCCCTAACCTTTTGATCGTGCCCGGTAGCATGATCCCCTGACGTCCAGGGGGACTTACTCCACCTCTGTGGTGGAATAAGTCCCCCGTCTATGTTCACGGCTCCGGACACACAGGGCCGACCTCTGAATCAGTCCTGTATGTCCAGGGTTGTGGCACGCCCGTGTCTCGCCCTTGCTTCTTCTCAGAAATGCCCCCTCCCGCCCCCATCTAAGCTTCCCCATAAAAATGCGCTGTTTGTATGGGGAGGTATTAGCCGGGGCCGGCAGGGGAGTGAATAGGCTATTCGCTGTACAGAATGACCCCCATACTGCCTGTGCAAGGGATGGATCAGTAAATGCATGTATGCCTCTTTTAAGTCTAGAGAACATAATCAATCAAGTCTCTGGAGGTATGGTAGAAGAGTTTATTTATTATTACATTCTCTTATATACCGCGCTATTCTGCATCAGTGCGGTTTACATTGAACAAACTGAAATTACATTGAACAGGGCATTATAACTTGGAGATAACTATTTTACAGGGAACATGGGCTATGGAGGGTTAAGTGGCTTGCCCAAGACCACAAGGAGCACCTGTGGGACTAGAAACCCCAGTCCTTCCGGCCCAAGGTTGCTGTCCTCTAGTGGGATTTGAACCCCTGACCTTCCGGCCTGAAGTACCTCGTCCCAACCACTAGGCCACTCCTCCACTCCACTTTTCTTAGAGAAATCATTTTGAATTTTTCTCGGACCATGATCTTGTTTAGGTCTCTGAGATCCAAGATGGGCCTGAATCCTCCCGTTTTTTTGGAATAAGTAAATATGGAGAGTAGAAGCCCATCTTTTCTTGAGGAGGAGGAACTCTCTCTATGGCAACCTGGGACAACAAGGTGGAAGAGAGTGCTTTGAAGGGGATGGGTGGGATAAGCTCCTGTGAAGCTGGTGGGGGTAAATTTTTGAATTGAAGCTGATAACCCCCTTGGACAATCTGGAGTGTCCACTGCTCTGATGTTATAAGGGGCCTGTGGACATAATGACAGTCTGCCTGCTATGTGGAGGGGCTGGGGACCCTCCGGAGGCAGATTGGCAATGCTCTTTAAGAAGGAGTCAAAAACCAGGCGCAGGTTGTGTATGTGTAGCTGGTTGAGGCTTAGGAGCCTGGGCTTCTTGGATTGGCGAGGGCCCTGCTGACTATGCTGTGGCTGATAGGCAGCTGAAGGTGGGTAAGAAGAATAGTATCTCTTCTTTTTAGAATAGAAAGATTTCATGGGAAGAGCCTCTCTCTTGGATGGGTCAGCTGTTTTTCTGGAAAGGTGTTTTAGGGTGAGATGATCTATCTCAATCTCTCCTGCTTTTTCCCTTCAATCTTTTCCAAAAAGGTTTTCTGCAGTACATGGGATATTTGCCAGTTTATCCTGGACTCATTGCTTGAGATATGATGCCTGTAACCAGGCCATTCTTCAAGCCCCAATGCAGACTGCTGAAGCTCTGCTTGTTGATTCAAAGGCATCAAAAGAGGCCCTGGTAATAAACAGAAGTATTTTGGCCTTCCTTGATGAGTGTCTAGAATGCACTCCATTTATCCTCAGGAAGCAGGGAGGTGAAAGTATCCAGATCCCTGGTGACATTATTCAGAAATATGCCCATGTACAGCATGCACAAGTTTATTCTGGAGGCCAACATGCATGTATGCAAGCACTGATGCCCAAGGGCATCGAGTGTCCCCGAGTCTCTGCCATTAGGTATGGATGAATGTTTTTTTGAGCTCTTTAATCGGTGCATCACCGATTCCACCACCATTGAGTGGTGGGGAAACTGAGATTTTTGGAAGCCTGGGCACTCTGGTACTTGGTACATAGTACTCAGCCTCTTGCTGACAGGCAGAATCATAAGTGGACCTCCCACATGCAGAGCATAAGATCCTGCAGGATCCGAAGTACTGATAATGTATCCGCCTCCTTGGACACGAAAGAGTATTGGAATATCTCCAATTCCTCTGCCTTAGTTCCTTTTCCGAGGCTACTGTGATGGCAAGCCCTGCTGCCATATCACATACAAAGTCCTGAAAGGAAATATCTTCTGCTGGGGACCAATGGAGTTCCTGAGGTGGCAAAGGGTCTAAAGGGATGCCTGGAAGTTCCTGGGAATCGAGTGATCCCTCATCAGATTCTGAAGAACTGGAATCAGAGTCTGGTAAGAAGCCGAAGTATTGGTGGTCTTGGGTTTGACCTCAATGCTTCATGGACATCGAGGGTTGATGCTGATACTGATGCTCGTAGGTTTCAGAATTGAGAGTCATGGCAGTTTGAATCTGTTGGGTACCGGGGTATCGGTCGATTCCAACGAAGGTATCGACCTTGGGGGTTCCAACGATGTCTGTTCGAGGGCCAGAATTGGGACCGATACACCTGGCAATAGGTTAGCGCCGAAGCCCACATTCCTGGAGCTCTTGATGTTATCGGTACTGAGACTGCTAAAAGTGCAGCCAACCTCCCCTCGAGAGCCAGTATGCACTGGTCTAGGGAGATGGCCAATGTTTGGGTGGAATCACCCATGGCGCTTTGCACCACCATCCCAGAACATGGAACTGCTAGCTCTCCAGAAATCCATTCCTCGGGAGTGTCCCAGAGCCCCTCCTGTGCTTTGGAGGAAAGATCCTCCCACCAGGGCTGTTTGGCTGGCCGGTCTGCATCGGAAGCAACTCTAGGGGAGTCGTAATGCTTATGCTGGGTCTTCTCTCTGGTCTCGGTGTTCAATGACGATCCCAATGACTTGGGAGTGGCCAGAGACTTTGACTTACTTTTATGTTTGAACTTTGTAGAAACCTGAGACCCATGAGAGGAAGTCAATGTCCTCTATGAACTGGAAGCTACTGAAATTGAGTCCAAGGCGAACAACGATCCATACTGTCTGGCTAGGTTCATTAAGCTTCTCTTTGTCATTTGCTGGCACAAAGGACACGAACTGGGTTGATGCTCAGGGCCCAAACATTTTAGACACCAGTCATGTTTATCAGTGACTAATATTGTACCGGCACACTTGGTACATTTTTTAAAACCACTAGTTAGCTTTTCCATGCCTCAAAAAATTTGTCTTCGAGATTAAAGATAAGGCTATGGAGGCCTAGATGCCTAGTTTGGCAGTGAACACTGCATTAAAAATGAAGAGAAAAGAAATAGAAAATTTATAAAATAAAAAAAGAAAGACTTATCAGGGCTAGTGTCAGATTAGATGGAACCAGCGGCAGCGCTGAGAAGACAGAAGCACGATGTTCCACAAAAAAAGTTACGCTTTTCAGCGGTGACAGGGTTGTACATCCTGCTGGCTCTGCGGAAAACAAATTACTGAAGAGTTGGGAAGGCAGGCACAGTGGAGTGCTCCCAAAGGTTTTCCTATTGGACGCTGGGGAGCATTCCCGTGCAGGCTCCATCGGTGAAGTTTAACCCATATGTGAAAACTGCATTCCTGCTTGTTCCTGGAGATCAGTTATCCCATTGTTAGTTTTGAGAATCTACATGCAAATCAATACATTCCTGATGTGGAGTAGATAACATTAAACTATTATATTGCTAGGATCCTCTAGATTTCATTTTCTCAGATTTAGAAATTGTTATTGATTGCAGAAAACCCGCTTATCACTCACTGCAATTTTATTTATGTCTTCTAAAAAAATAGTTTAAAATAACCAAAATAATCTACATTCAAATGACTACCCAGGAGGATGCAAGTCCCCAAATACAGAAACAAGTACATTTTTTTAAAATTTTCAAGTATTTTCTCCCCCTGAAGGTGTCTAACACTACTGTTTAGTGCTGAAAAGCAGTGTGTAGAATTTCAACCTAACCAGGTAGGCTGAAATAGCATTTTTAAAAGCGACTCCAGACACCCACATTTTCAGTCGCTTCCCTCCCCCATCCCTCTAGGTCTCTTCTTAGTACAATGGATGCTGGTGTCCCTGCTGGGTGAAATACTGTCTTTTCTTTTAGCAGATTGTACTTCAGGTCTTGGAAAGCACCACCATGCTGTGACTGCAGCGCTCAGGCAGAGCAGAAGCTGGGGCTCCCTGACTTTATATTCCTATTCACACTGGTCTTTATTCTGCGGAATTCAGAGGTGGAAAATCAATCCCCGAGGCAAACCGAATACCTTTTTTAGCAAGGATGAGTGAAATAAAATGTGACCGACCAAGCATCTGCAGATATGTAACCAGTTATGTGGCCTTGGGCAAGTCACTTAATCCTCCATTGCCTCGGAAGAAAGGCCTGGCAATCTACTTCTGGTGACACTGCCAAGAAAACCCAGGAGCTTCTGGGTCGCCAGGAGTCAGGACTGACTCGAAGGCACACATTGCATTTTTGCATGTGCCACATAAACAACGCAGAATAGAAGCCAATCTGAGCAAAAGCGCAGGCAAGAAGCATGGCTACACAACCCAGGACCTGCAGCAAAACTGGTCTTTCAAAGAAAATCAGAAGATGCATCAAAAGTATGCTTTTTAAGCTCTGAAATATAAAAATCATACATTTTTCTCATTTAAAAATGTAATCTAAGTATCAGCCCAGTACAATTTGAAATGGTCAGGTTATCAAACATTAATGGAAAGGCTTAAATGATTGAGAAGAACGACAACAAACACTCCAAGGCATAAAGTATAGATCTGAAGTCCTAGGTGGCAAACATGTATCTTCATTGGCCATTTCCTTTTATTTTATATCAGTCTGACCTCTATGCTCTTTATTAATCAATGAAAAATGCCACAGTCCTAGTTCTAATTCCAAAGCTCTACTTTCTGCAAGCGGATCATCTTCTGGTGCCCTAACAGTGGGACGCGGGACCTGGAACCCACTCGCTGACTGCATTAAGCTAGTTTTAAAGAGCAACCAGAAATGAGATGACAAATGTGCTAAGTTTTCATTCACATTTTTCCAGTTATTCTCTATTTCATATGCTATATATAGCATTATTAGATGGCACTATACACTTACTGCAGGGCAGAGTATATACAGTTCAGCCATTTAGCCCATGCTGATTAAATAGTGATCATTATCAATTCGAAAGATGGGATTTTGTTGCAAATGGAGAAAAAAGTGAACAATATTTCATAGGGCCAAACTGAAAGAACTCCATACTTTTTGCCATGGATTCTTATGCCCTAAGAACGCCAAAACATTTCAAATTGATATGGACAGACTCTTTATGGATCACATGAGACACAAATGAAAAGGTAATTATGTAGTCTAAGATGGTTACATGCAAAGCAAGAAGGTGAAAGGTCCAAGTACCAGGTCAAAGGTTGCCTCGAGGGGTCGCTTCAGTGATCTGACAGCTGGCTGAGTCTTAATTAGCAGGCAGCGAGCACATGATGGCAATGGGCCAAGGGGGGGTTCAAGCACAACAACAAAAAACAGCAAGCAGAGGTGCGTCAAAAGGAGAGCAACATTGTGGAGAGGTGAAGAGAAAAAAATGAATGCATTATACAATATATTAAAAGACTAGGCATGCACAACATGGGGTGTTCACTACAGTTAATCTAACTCTTTCTGGTCATTTATTCTGGCTCATTATGCTTAGCACAAAAACATCACCATAAGTACTATGTAAACACTGACAAGCTTCCCAACTTAAAAAAAACCCCAAAACAAAACATTATCTAATACATTCAGGATGCAGACTAGTGATATTCTAGCATGGTCACTTTTAAAAATGCTTTTGACTGAATCTTTAAAGCCCCAGATAGGATTTTAAGACTAATGATAAAGTTTAGCAGCATGTCCTTGAATCTTAAATTCTATAAATCATTTACAAAGGTAGCTTATTAGGTTTGCATAAAACTGGTAAGCCCTGCCTTGTGTATAAAATGGCTTAAGTCAACAAAATGGCTCTCCCGATTTGTAGTGTTTCAGTAAAAAAAATAATGCATCTACCCTCAAATAGGTTTCATGAAAAATTTAGATCCTACTTTCAAGCAAAAAGTGTTATGACAAGTAATCAATAAATATTTTAAAGCCACTAGGTATTGCTAGCAATAGGGTTAATTAGCTGTAATGGGGCCTAGTAATATGAATAAAACATATCGTCATTATAAGTACTATAACACATCTTTGTTATGTATTAAACATTACAGAAACTTTAGCCATTTAAAAATACAAATGAGCAATAGACCAGGAAAGAAGGTGACATTTTACTTACTAGTTAATGTCCTTTTCTTGGGTCCTGCTAAACCAGTCCAGACAAGTGGGTTGTGTTCCCCTACCAGCAGATTGGTGGAGACAACGAACCAATGAAAACCCCAGGTTTCATGACATCACTCCCATGCCTCTATTAGCTCAGCCACCAGAGGTCTCTTTAGTATTCGTCCCAAAGCATATGGGTGAAACAAGGCAAGCCTCACACAACCTTAACTGTGGGCTACAAGGAGTAAGCAACAGTTGAGAACTATGTACAGGAAGTTAGAAATGGAAGGCTGTTAGTAGAAGATGAGCCTGCAGAGCCAAATACAGAATCATGGCGGAACCAAGGGTACTGCAGCAGAAGAACAGAGTAAATACAGTTTCAGGGGCAGGCACTGGATTTGTCAAACAGGACTCAAGGAAAGGACATTAACTAGTAAGTAAGATGTCACCTTTCATATCGTTCTATTAGAACAGTCCAGACAAGTGGGATGTACCACAGCTACAATTCCACTGGGCAGGAAGAAGTCACAGCAGCTCTCAAAATCCCACAGCCAAAGGCCGTGTCTGCCCACACATGGACATGCAAATGGTAATGCTTTATAAAAGTAGAAAGTGATGCCCACATTGCTACCCTACCCAGCTCTGCTCCGCCCAGTATGACCCTTGTGCTCCGATAGAATTGGTGCGCAAACCTGATGATTCCGCAACAGATACACCGAGGCAATTGCCTCCTTAATCTAGTGCCTTAAAGCGGACTTGGCCACCACATTACCCCTGCACGGGTCAACAAACAGCACAAAAGGTTGGTTGAACTTATGAAGGAAATTCGTAACCTCCACATACCGGAGAAGCATCCATAAGGCGAAGATCCTTATCTTCCCCTCTCCCGATATTGTTCCTTAGAGAAGGAGGGCCAGCAGACCACCTGGTTCAGACCCGTAAGGGGAGATGATGAAGGCATCTGGAATCAGCTCCTTGCATCCAAGGACATAGCCAAAACTGAACAGTGTCTAGCACCCAGCGATCCTTGGAAACCTGGGCCTATTCCTGAAAGAAAAGGCGAAGCCTGCCTCCAACTGGAGGAATTGGGGAAAGGGCCCCCAAACCTTCATTGCAGAGTCTGGGAGGGTCCTCCTCTGGGTGGGACCGAGTCCCTTGGGCTTTGTGCTCCACTAAAGGACTAAGAACGAGCCTGAAGCCCAGAAGCAGAGGGGAAGCAACTTTTTCTCCTCCCCCCTCCTTTTTTTCATGTTGGTAACAAGAGTCCTGAAACTTTCATGGATCCAGCTAGCGCGCCCTCGGTTGACAAGAAAAGGCTGATGAGAGAGGAGCACCAGCCTGCATCACAGGCCCCTTGGACCCGTCTTCCAGAAGGCAGTAAGATTTTGTCTCGCACAGGTTCTTCACCAGCTTATCTTGACTGGCTCCAAAAGATGCTTCCCCTTAAAAGCCAGGTGGGAAAACCAGGCTTTGGAAGATGTATCCACTGCCCAGTGCCAGATGTATCCACTACCCAGTGCCAGAGCCAAATCCAATGCCTTGACACAGTCGTCAAGGCACCATCCCTAGCCGCCAAAAGTACCAGGTCATATACAACATCAGAAAAGAAGGCCACAGCCAACTCCAAAAGAGGGTAGAAACACCAGGTGGAAGAGACTGAATCCACTGGAGCAGGGCTTGAGAAGTCAGGTCTGCACATACCGCAACAGAAGAACAGCAGCTGCTGAGTGAACTCTTCAACATAAATCCACCTTTCAGTCCAGAGTATCCTTTAAGGCCAGTCCGCCATCCACAGTCCGTCTAGTAACCATCATGACCTGCATATCCACCTTGGAAATATCAACCACACAATGCATTCCCTTTCCAGGAGAGTATGCATATTTTTATATATTCTTAGCCTCTTAGGAGGGGAGTTGGGATAATCTCACTCTGGCCGGAACAGGCCCTTGAGCACCTCTGGGAAGACAGTAGTGGATTTCCAAACTCCTTGCAGGAGAAGATACCTCTTCAGTTCCTGCTCCGTGACTAGAGCCTCCGCCAAGCTTGAAAAGGATAAGATCCTGAGATCAACACCTCCAGTTCCTACTCCTGGAGCAGGCAAATAACCTCAGCCTCCTCACAATCCTCTGAAGATGAGAATAGGTAGTTCTTCATCCACATCAGTCATCTCAATCCAAGTCACAACTGACCCTATCCCTAGGGAAGGGGGAGACGACCCTACGGAGGACGCTTTGCCATCATTTGAAGAAGGCTTCCGCTCTCCACCTGTCTCCATGAGACTACATGCAGGGGAAACAAAAGGCCGCAAGGTCTGCATGTCCACGCCAGAATGACCAGGTCTATTGCAAAGGGAGAGAATTCCGTGGAGGACAATCTATTATTATTATTATTATTGAGCATTTATATAGTTGTACGCAGCACTGTACAGACATGTAAGAGTCAGTCCCTGCTCGTCAGAACTTACAATCTAGTTAAGACAAACAAAGAGCTGACAATCTAGACAAGACAAAAACACGGCACTTACAATCTAGTCATGACAAACACAGAGGTCAAGATCTGAAAGCAACAGTGAAGAGGTGAGATTTCAACCTGGATTTAAAGAGGGTGCCTGGTGTACAATCTGAACTCCAGAAGCTCTCCTCACAGAAATGACCCCCCTACACACGGGGGCACAGTCGCTGTTGATCCCCTAAAGGATGGAGAGAGGCCCACAGCATGGGCGCCAGATCCTCCAGCTGGCTGAATATCCTTACCCATTGCATCAACTGCCACTTCCTGCCCTGAGGCAGGTAAGGTTGGACTACCAGCATCCCCTGGCTCAAAAAGAGGGAGTAGGCTCTCCAGAGAAGACTCAACAGAAACCAGAGATGAGGCACCATCCTTGCCACAGGCCAGAAGTCACCTGGAAGAAGACATGAGTAAGGCAAGTGTCACAACAGCGTGTGATAAAGCTCTGGCAGCCCAAAGGGCACTCATTAACTGCGCTTTTACTACAGCATGTGTTACAGGCACTAGGAGAGGAGCGTGTACTGGACTCACTTGGGTGGAACGCGTGCAAGGACCGGCCCCATCCAGTACCAATGGTACCAGCAGTCTACCTCGAATTGCATCCCCCACAGAAGCCCCCAACAAGGACAATGAAGAGGTCATGCCTTGGTACTCACCCCGAGAGCCCCAGGCAGAGAATCCATACCAGGCTCAGCTCTACTCCCCTGGAACTGTTTGGCTGACTTTGCAGTACTGTGGGTAATGTGGCTGGAAAGCAGAACCTTTTGCAATCTTCGGGAGAGAGCAGGGGGGACAGAGGCGGAGGGAGGGGGTGTTGAGGTTGTGTGAGGCAGTCGTACTCTTCCAGATCCTTCCAATTTCTAACTACTCAACAGCCCTTATCCAGGGTAGGAGTATGGAGCTGAACCAATTTTCCCTCTTCCTAAAGCTACCGAAAAGACTGGAGTTTAGTGCAGCCTCCCACGCCGCGCTCTAGTGAGAGTTCAATCCGCAGGCTGTCATTCATGAGCAATTTAAATCAATCTCTTTCTCTCAAGTCCTCAGAATTTTCTTCAGAGAGGAGAAAATCTATCCACCATCTGCTGGAGACAAAGAAATACTGAAGGGATCACTGGTGGCTGAGGAGAATAGAGGCACAGGAGTGATGTCATTGAAACCTGGGCTTTGCATTGGTTCTTTGTCTCCACCAATATGTTGGTCGGGGAACACAACTCATTTGTCTGGACTGGTCTAGCAGGTCGATATAGAACAAGAAATTCAAACCTGAAATAACATTCTTTTAAAAGCTATAGGAGATTAAGGGATTTAGACATATCAGTTTTATAATGAAACATTCTAAATTAATGAAAAAAAAAAACGGAGCTGCTGCTGCTGCCATAGATAAATGCTCCACAGGCAAAAGAAGTGTTGGGCATGGGATTCTTGAGAGAGGCAACTATCAGGCAGGTGACAGAATGCATCCTGGTTATATACAGAAACTATAATTTACTATTACTACATGTGACCGGCTGAAAGTAAACATTTCTAGTCTTTCCTGAAAGGCATCACAATTCTTCCCTGAGTTTCCCCTTACGATTTATCCTAAATGGAAGACCCTCATTTTGTTTTACCCGAGGCACAAAATTCCTAAGGCATTTCAAAGTTACTGAAGACGTGAAAGGCTTGATTTACATTTATTTATTTATAAAAGTATAACGCCAGTGACTCCTGTTAAAGCGGGCTGTATTATAAACTGAGACTGGCTTAAGCGCGGTGAACTCTAATCTTCATTCACCATGACATGTTATAAGCAGGGGGAAGGATCAAATGTTAGGCTGAGTATTACCAGCCAATATCTTCCACTTCATTCTACATGTATTTGGACATAGAGGACAGCTTTGGACGTTCCTCATCCTGTGTTTGATAATTCTGCTTGGCAA
Source organism: Ichthyophis bannanicus (assembly GCA_033557465.1). NCBI lineage: Eukaryota > Metazoa > Chordata > Amphibia > Gymnophiona > Ichthyophiidae > Ichthyophis > Ichthyophis bannanicus. Next base: position 140,654,786 of record CM066036.1, read on the forward strand.
ATTAGTACTGGCTCAATCACAAAATTTCAAGCTGCTCTTTTAGATAAATATTTTAGAAGCAAGACATTACATCATACCAGAATGCAAGTCAGTATCATGGATTTCCTGATTCTTATCCAGGCAGCAAACAAATAGAACTTTCTATTAAAATCTACCCCATTTAGTAAACATACCCCATAGTTTCAACAGAAATCCTAATCCTAATGTATTTGCCATTGTGATATTCCCAGCCTGATTTGCAATGTAATAAAGACTAAACAATTCTATCTATATCTTCAGATGAACGCACTGAAAATGATCAGAATACCTAGAGGCTTGGGCTCCAAAGTATTTGCTGATTTTCTCCACTTGTTATTAGTGGCCTGTCACGATGGTATAAAAAGATGCCGATATGCGCTCTTTTCATAAGAGGAGTAGGTGAGGTGTATTACTGGGCTTAGGATGCCACTAACTGCATATCCTGCCATCTACCACCATTCAGAATAAATTGCATGTCCACTTATAAAAATGGAATTCTAGTAGCTGAATTCCTCCTGGAGAAAACTGGATTCTTTGAAGGTTGTGGCACCTAATTAGCACCAATTACTGGTGTTCATTCAATTGCTACCTGACACTTCTGCCTATGTACTACAGTGTGTTAACATTTGTTAACGTGGGTAAACATAGTGTTTATCATGCGTATTAATGGCCAGTGCTAATGAGATACAATTGAGGCATGCATTAAAAAGGAGGTACATGCAGATGCTATCGCTAAAATTTTACCACACCTCCCCAAGGTGTAATTAAGATTTTGTATTGTCTGTGATACATTTTGTATGTTCTTTGCTGCAATAGTAGGCGAAAAGCTATTTTGCATACGTGAGCATCTCATTATCCATTTAGCATAGGTTTCATCCTAAAAGTATCCAAAGCTAGTTTACACTTCTTAATAGCTTATGTTTAAGGTTGTCAAAGGCGTTAACATGTTAAATGCCAGTGACATCAATATTTGCTAGCATATTGGCTTTAGGATTCTTCACTAAATCTAAGTTTACTCACTTCAGTCTTTTAGTCTCACATAATGAATTAATTGTTTGCAAACTTTTGTATGCCCCCTTTCTTAGAAAAAAAAATCAGAACAGCTCATTATCTTTAGATAATTCTTACATTAGCCATAAAAGGTATCACAGTCTACAAAGAAGCCGCTTATTTAAGAAACACGTTTATGTTTTGAGTCACTCTCTAGTTAGTCAGAAAAGGGCATGCTCTTACCATTGCAGCTGCGGCAGTCTGATTCACCTGGTGTTGAGCTGCCTTGATTTTGGCTTGCAGGTGTGCAGGGGGGTGAAAGTACTTGCATTTCTCCCTAGAACATCGACCTTTGATATAATCCATACAAACTGTAACAGTGTTTTCATTTGTGTCTATCATCGCAATATCTATAGGGTGGGCATAACGGCAATCATTCTCGCCACGTGTGCAATTTCCACGTTGAAACTCTCGGCAAACCTTTAAAGAAAAACATCAAATCGGTCAATAGATCTTTTACCCTTACTACAGTAACAGATGAAAGCTAACAGAATCAGTTCTGGACCATATCCCCCACATTTTGTTTATCTTTGTAGACTTCAAATAACTATCAGGTGTAGAATTAAACCTTTTTCACAATTTTTGAAGCTGGCGAGTGAAAGACATTTGTCACTCTTTGTTACATCATAATGTTGAAAACACTGGAGCCACTTTTCAAAAGCAATTATGTGGTCAGCATCAGATTTTGAATGCACAAATGGTTCTCTAAGAATTCACAGTATTTACATGGATAATGTTTGGTCGCTTTTGTTGCTATATTGCCAAAAAGATGTGAGATTAGGGGTGGGCTGGGGGCCCAGCCAAAAGTTAAACAGATAGTGGCGATATTCAGCTGCTATCAGTTCAACTTATGCATTCAATTCTGAACGCAGATATAGCAGTAATAAATTTATTTGGGTAAGTTATAAGAAGCCGCATAAAGTTTATGCACTATCGATGTGCACAAATCATTTATTTTCCATGATTTACACGTGTGGATGGGCCTTTAAGAGCATACTTTATCCAGTTTGTATTTTATAAGTATGTACATAAGGCTGATGGTGTATACGTTTACAGCAGACAAGCACAGGGGTGGAGCTTGAGTGGAGCACAAAGTTATGTAATAAAATACTCGTACTATAACTTCTGAGTGCTCTTTCAAACTCTAGGCGCAGGTATTTACACCTGCTCTAGGATTGGTGTAAGTGCTTGTATCTTGAATTAATGTGCATGTTTGGACACTTATGCCCTATTCCATAAAGAAAGGTAGGCGCCTACTTTTCTTAAAATAAAATAGACTCCAGATAGGTGTGTTGTGGGAGCCTAAAAATAAGCGCCTGCTTATAAAATTATCCTCATGAGGTCATGTTGGCGTTTTCAGTTTTAAGAGTTGAACATTCAACTTGGCTGAAAATATGCATAAATTTATATGGAATACAGTGGCCAGCTGAATATTTACCTTATTATTTTGATGGGCTTTCTCTTGAGAGTTCCAATAAACAGTCACAAGGAATGTAAGTGGTGTCTGACCTGTTTTTAAAAAGACAAGCTGTCCAAGGCCTTACCGTACGATCTTGGAAAAGCATCTAGACAGGGAAGAGAGCATTGTCCCTTGCCAGTTCCAGCTCTGCTCCCCCTTTCAATGCCATTCTGATCCTCTCTATCTACATCTCCTCCTTTCTCTTGGTCCTTTGTCTTTTTTCCTCTACAACCCAGGTGCCCTCTGTCATTCCCCAGCTATGCAAATGCACAACTCCATTCTTTCCTTAGGCCCTCTTTCACACACACCAGCAAACAGGCCTAGAGGTGGCAAAGGAGGAGAAGAAGGTGGTTTGAGTCGCTGCCACTGCTCTCCACAGCACAGCAGCATGGAAGTAAGGGAATCAGCCCGAGGAAGCCAGGAAGGAGTCTGAAATGCACAAAAGATGGCCTCTGCCTCCCTGACCCAGCTCCCCATGAAATTCCAAAGAAACCAGGATTTTCATGAGAATGGACAGATTTTGTGGCCATTCCCATGGCCACGGATTCACAAGAGATTGGTGGCCTCTTAAGCAACTCTACCTCACACTTTTCTGAGTCAAGAGGTGGGCAGCATGAAAAAGGTAGTTATACACCTGTAGCAAGTGTTTTCTGTGGACAGCAGGAATGAGTCCTCATGTATGGGTGATGTTCCCGATGGAGCCCTTGCACAGGAACACTTCCCAGCTTCTATTGAAAGCTTTTGGGAGGCTCCACTGTGCCTGTGCATCTCTTTCCCACCTGCCGCTACGGCACCATCTTAAATCAGTCTGATAACATAGCTGTAGCATAAGAAAGTTCCTCATGCTGTCCACGGAAAACACCTGCTACAGGTGAGTAACTATCTTTTCTGCGTGGACAAGCAGGAATGAGTCCTCACATATGAGACTCCCAAGCTATAGGCTACTGAAAACTGAGGAGGCCACCGAGAAGCCCAATAGGGGCAAAAATCAACTGCAGCATGGCAAGAAGCCATAACTATTCAACTATCAACTGTGTACAACAGCAGTGATTCTTTCTTCTTTTTTTTTTTTGGTAACCTAGACAGAATAGAATGGGCCTAGGGGAGATGGAATTGGATTCTAATCCCCAAAGAGATTCTGGAGTACAGATAAGCCAAAGTTGCTGTCGCATTGGGATGAATGTGTGCACTGAAGACCATATTGGAGCCCTGCAGATCTGTTCCATGGAGACCGAGTGAAAGCTGGCTCTGACAATGTGAGCTGTGACATGACCCATCAAGGCTCAGGCTTGCCAGGACATAAGCGAAAGAGATACAGTCTGCAAGCCAAATTGAAAAAGAGCATTTGGAAATGACAGCCCCTAGCTTTTTGGGGTCAAAAGAAACAAAAAGCTGGATGGACCTGTCCACTCAAAGCAGAAGGCTAAGGCTTGCTTGCAGTCCAACATGTGCAACACAGAATCCCCTTTGTGAGCATGAGGCCTCCAGAAAAATGTTGGAACAACAATTGACTGATTAAAGTAGTAATCTGATACCACTTTTGGAAGGAATTTAGATGAGTACAGAGGACCAGTCTAGTATGGTAGAATATGGTGTATGGTACTAGGGACTGAAACTTGCTCACTCTGTGTGCTGAAATGACTGCCACCGGAAACAATACTTTCCAGATAAAGAACTTCAGAGGACAGAAACTGAGCGGCTCAAAGGGAGCTTTCATGAGCTGCACAATAACCACACTGAGGTCCCCAGACACTGTGAGAAGCTTTTAGAGAGGCTTCAAGAGGAGCAAACCCCACATAAAGCGAACAAATAAAGGCTGTACCGAGATGAACTTTCTTTCCACACCTTGATGGTAAGCTCCAATTGCAAGTCCAGACTCGGAGAAGTGTAGAAGATATTCAAGCAGTTTTTGAGTGGAACAAACAAAAGGATCTAGGGCCTGGCCCTCACACCAGACAGCAAACCTCTTCCATTTACAGCACTAAGTCATTCTCATAGAGGCCTTCCAGGATGCTAAAAGGACTTTGGTTGCACCATGCAGCAGGTTCAGCTCACATAACATTAGTCTCTCAATATCCATGACGTGAGGAACAAGGACCGAATGTCAGGGTGCAACATCGTCCTGCCATTCTGAATATCAAATCTGGTGCATGGCCGAGCCAGAGCGACTGCTGACTGGAGAGCTATAGATGGAGGGGAAACCAAGGCTGTCTGGGCCAATAGGGAGTGATGAGAATCATCATAGCACCATCTGTTTTGAGCTTCAGGAGGATCTTTGCATAAGAACATAAGAACATAAGATATGCCATACTAGGTCAGACCAAGGTCCATCAAGCCCAGTATTCTGTTTCCAACAGTGGCCAATCTAGGTCATATGTACCTAGCAGTTTCCCCAAGAGACACAAGTTCCACAATGCTTGTACTGGGTCAAGCATTGATATCTTCGGTCACTTCTTAATAATGGTTTATGGACCTTTCCTCCAGGAACTTGTCCAAACCTTTTTTAAACCCAGCTACACTACACTGCAATGAGAGGTATTGGAGGATATGCATACAGAAGATCTTCCCCTCAGTGCAGCAGGAAAGCATCCAATACTAGCCTGCTGTATGATCTTACTCTGGTGCAGAACTGATCCACCTGGGCATTCTGCGGGGTGGCAAACAGATCTATTGAGGGGGTGCCCCACTCTTGAAAGATGCGCGATGGAACTTCCCTGTCCACCGTCCAGTCGTGTGGGTGGAGAACTCTACTCGGTCTATCTGCCAGGGAGTTCAGCTCATCTGGCAGGTACATGGCTCTCAAGTCCATCTCATGTGCAACAGCGAACTTCCACAGCCTGACTGCTTCCCAACACAGGAGGTATGAGCCAATTCCTCCCTGCTTGATGAAGTAGAACATGGTGACCTGATTGGAGATCTGGATCAGAAAATTTGGTTGGCCAGTCAGTCTCGGAAAGCCTTCAGAGCATTTGCCACTGCTCTTAGTTCCAAGAAGTTGATCTGATGGAGACTTTCTTGGATGGACCAATCGCCCTGGGTTTGCAACCCATCGAGATGAGCTCCCCACCCCATTCTGGATGCATCTTTCGTCAGATCTTCTGAGTGGAGCAATTTGGAAAGGAAGGCCTTTGAGCAAATTGTGGTGGACTGTCCATAAGTGCAATGACTGATCAAGAGAGACAATGACATACAGATGATCCCTGAGACTACCTGTGGCCTGGTTCCATTGAGTCCTCAGAGTCCACGGAACCTGCTTCATATGGACGCATGCCAAAAGTGTGACATGCACTGTAGAGGCCTTGTGGCCTAGTACGGTCAACATCTTGCAGGCTGTCACCTGCTGACTCAGTTGAGTGTCCCGCACTAGTGCTGTCAGCCTTTGGAGACGGTTGTGTGGAAGAAAGGCTCTCGCCTGAGTCGTGTCAAGCAGGGCTCCTATGAATTCCAACTGTTGGGCGGGTTGAAGGTAGGACTTTGGGTAGTTTATAACAAACCCTAATAGTTTCAGCACCCGAATGGTCAAGCGTGTTGATTTTGAATTCCTTCTGGAGTGGTATTCTTGATCAGCCAATCTTTCAGATAGGGGAAGACAACACTCCCAGCGTCCGAAGGTAAGCAGTTACTACTGTGAGGCATTTTGTGAAGATGTGAGGTGCTGAGGCAAGGTCAAACAGCAACACTCAGTACTGGAAGTGTTGCCCCCCCCCCAGGATGAATCTAAGACGCTTGCTGTGAGCGGGATTTTAGACAGATTTGTATACCACCTTATCCTACAATCAAAGTGGTTACATGACAACACAATTGGGGTTACATTTAACATGTGGGTGATTTACAACATTTAACATGAGGGTATTTAACAACATTTAGACAGCACGGTTGGAGGGTTACATTTAGCATGAGGGTAGGGATGTATCTGATGTGGGTATATGCATCCTTCAGATCTACGAAGCATAGCCAATCTTCTTTTTGAAGGTATGGAAGCAGGGTGCCTAGAGAAATCATTCTCAACTTTTCTCTTATCGAGTGCAGATCTCTTAGGTCTAGGATGGGACAATATCCCCCCGTTTTCTTGGGGATAAAGAAGTACCTGGAATAAAACTCCCGACCTCTTTGCTCTGGTGGCACAAGCTCGATCATGAGATCTGACAAGAGGGCGGTGATTTTTCTCTGAAGCAGTTCCTGATGCAGAGAGTCGAGATGATGCACCCTCGGGGGTCAATTTGGTAGTAGTTCCAATAAATGTAGTTTGTAACTGCTCTGGATGATCTTTTGAACTCATGAGTATGAGGTTATGAGGGGCTACCCCTTGTGCAAAAAAGAGTGAGCCTTTCCCCGACTGGAGGGCTTCCTACTGTGGTTATGGGAAGAGTGGCTATGCTCCAAAGGAACCAGTCAAAATCCCCCAGGCTTTAGCTGAGGAGCCTGCTGGCCTTTCTGAGGCTTCTCCCAACACTGTTGTCGTCATGGAGCCTGCTTTGGCTGGGAGGTTTGGGGCCCATGAAAATACCTACAGCTACTAGGGTGATAAGGTCTTTTTCTGGCCCCTGCTACAATAGGAGGTCAGCTCAGACGTGCGCCTTAAGAGTCTGGAAAGAGTGACATGCTGCTTTTCAATATAGCCAGTCTACTCTTTGAACTGTTCGCTGTAAAGATTCTCTCCACAGCACGGGATATCCACCAGCTTGCTTTGCACTGATTGACTCAGGTCTGACAACTGGAGCCAGGTTGAGTCTTTGGCGCCATACTTATGGCCGCATTTCTTGATGCCATCTTGAAGATGTCATAGGTCGTCTGGACCATGAACCTCTGGCAATCCTTGCTGCAGGCCACTAGGAAATGATATTGATCCGATTTCACTGGAAGAAAAAACTGGCTGAGATCAACCAGGTTGCACATGATGTTCTTCAAAAACATGCCCATGTACAGTTGGTAAGAGGCCACATAGACTACAAGCATGGAACTCTGAAACACCTTCTCCCTAAAGAGTCCAATGTCCGAACCTTCCTCTTTGGGGGGCACTGAGGAATGAGTGTTGGTACTCTTGATTCTCTATAGGGCGGATTTGACCACCAAGGAATGTGTGGAAGCTGGGGCTTCTCAAATTTGGGAACTTTCTGAACTCTTTACATGGAGTCAAGCCTTTTATTCACTGGAGGCACAGTGAGGGGGTTCTCCCACATTCTCATCTGAACTCTCTGCAGGATGTGGTGCACGGGCACTGCCACGTCTCCTTAGGGGCCAAGGAGTACTCCAGGACAGGGCCAGCCTATCCACTAGATGTGACAGACCCTGGTGGATGGCATCACTACCCTAGCCCCTCAGAAGCAGCAGCTGAACTGCTACTTCAGCGCCATGGCGAGCTTTAAAATGCCCACACACATGCACGCAGTTCTGGCCTGCCGCTCCTGCCCACCCTTCAAGAAAGTTGTATCGGAGGTGGGGGGGGGGGGGCAGGAGTGGCAGGCCGTGAGCATGCAGGCACTTTAAGGCCCAATGCAGCGCTGACATGGCAGTTCAGCCGTCACCGCTTCAGGCAGCATGACGGGCTGGACGGAGATGCAGTCTTTTGGGGGGTGCGGTAGCATGGAGGGTCTACCTAGGGCAGCAGAAACCCTCGTGCCACCACTGCTGCAGGATCTCCAACTCTTCCACCCTGGGCTCATCCTCAGTCTCTAAAGATATAGCCATGACCATGTCCTTTATAAACTCCTGGAAGGTCATGTCCTCAGGAGGGGACTTACACTGCTCATGAGGTGGAGAAGGGTCCGACAGGAGCTCAGGGGACCTGCACTCTGACAAGTCCTCAGATTCTACATCAGTGACCCAGCCTTCTGAGTCACATTCAGAGAGGAAATTGAAGCATTTCTGAGTCTCTGCCTAGATCTCTCTCCTGCCCCAAGGGGATCGGGAGCTCCTTCTGAAGTGATGATGTACCGATATCTGTCTAAACTTCGAGGGAGCATCAGATCCCAAAATGCTAGAAAGGGATATCGGCCGGGCAGATGCACCAATGATGATGCCTCTCCCGCAGGCAGGGCATGCATCTCGAGGATCGGCTGTATGATGGCCGATGTCAATGCTGCTGACATCAAAGTCCCATCATGCTGCACCACCAAAAGCACCACAATGCATTCCTTGAGTCCTTGCAGAAGGCATTTATCCATGGCTCCAATTCTGAAGGCTGCGGGGTCTTAGCAACTTTGACCGATGTACCCTGTATCTGTACAGAGGTATCAGCAGGTGGGTGTCAGCTGTTAGTGCCCCTCCAAAGTCCTAGAGGATGAGCTCTCCTCCCTTCGGGGCACCTTCAAGGGGCGCTCACATGGACCCCCATCGCTCTCGACACCATGCATTGATGGGCTCGGATGCCAATGCATCAGAGCCTTCAGTCAGTGCTCGGTGAGATCACTCCTAGATGTCGAAGAACACGAGGCCGGATCATTTCTCATATTTGAGTGGAGATCAATTGATGGCCGATGCTCCGGGGCACTATGGGTACTCGGCTACAATTTAGCCCGAGAGCTCCTCAGTGTCGATGCACCACTAGTATCTGATGCAGCCTTGGAAGCCATAGAGACCAGTGCCATTGATGCCTAAGGCGATGGATCGGACTTCTGAGTTTCAAAAAGCAATTTGTGCTGCTTCTTACAACTTTTGAGTCCTCTTTTTGTCATCTGCAAACACAAATTACAAGAAGGCTGATGATCGGGTCCCAGGCACTGTAGGCACCCACTATGTGTATTCACGGCGGATATGGTCTTAGCATACTGGAAACACTTCTTGAACCCGCTGGCAGGTTTCTGGGGCATGTTGTCTGAGAAAACAGCTGCAGTGAAGTCAAATGCCTTGATTTTGGAGAGTGAGGCCTGACTGGAGCACCGGAGCCGGTGCAAAGGTGCGGCAAGAATAAAAGGAACGATCAAGGGAGAAAAGTGAAAGGGAAAAGAGAACCGTGATGGCTGACGATTAGGCAAAAAACCTGAAGCACAAAAAACCTCGGCAGCGGAGAAAGAAGAGTTTACCAAGTGGAGGATGACTGGAACGTGTCCGTGGGGCTCCATGGAAAACAAAAGAGTAATTCAAGATGGTGCCGGGGCGGCAGGCAAGGAGATGTGCAGGTGCAGTGGAGCCTCCCAAAAGCTTACAATAGAAGCTGGGGAGCGTTTCCGCGCAGGGGCTCCATCCGGGATGTCACCCATGCATGAGGAATCATTCCTGCTTGTCTATAGAGATTGGGTGTTCCTGTTTGGGATCTGAAAAGTACTCCAAGTGATTTAGACTGGCCACTGTCAGAGACAGGATGTTGGGCTTGATGAAAAGCAGTCTCAATGAAGTGAGTTTTTACCCTGGACTTGATGGAGTCTGACATAGCAACTCAGAATAAATCCAGGCTAAAAATTCACTTCTTTGAGACTGCTTTTGGATCCTGATCCAACCTAGTCTCCTGTTCACCTCCTATGTGTTTCCTCACCATTCCCCTATATATATTGCAGTCCCCAGTTGTGTTATCTGTCTTGACTGTTGCGTTGTCTGTCTTGACCAGACTGTAAACTTTTATGAGCAGGGACTGTCTCCTACATGTCTCTGTACAGCGCTGCATACACCTTGTAGTGCTATATAAATGATAGGTAGTAGTAGTAGTAGATGAACCACTGGTCTGAGCTCGTACAGCACTTCTTATGTTCTTGGATTGAAAGGAAGAGATGCAACTGTTATTAGATCAGAAAGACAGATGAGCTTGAGACCTGCAGTAGAGCTCCTAGGCGAAAAGGTGAGATTTTCCAACAAGAAACTGAGCACATTTTCATCTGCAGCCTGATCAGAATTAGAATGATAATGTATTAAATGATATATATGACACAAAAACCAGATTATGGCTTTTGAAGCATGTATTAATGTTTATCATATTTTATTTTCCATGAATATAATTCAATTTTGAAGAATTTTTAAATCTCAACATATTTAAGAATGGACTATCATGAGCACATTATATTTTGCAATTAGCATGCAAATTTGATTTGTTTTCTCTACTTGACATGGCATGGTGCCCACCACAGCTGCTACACGAAGAACGTATCGCAAAATCTTTGCAGAGATTGCAACACATTCTGATACCACTGGACTCCTTCCTTGAAAATCACCACAAGTGGGCAATTTGCTCAAGACATTCCCTGCAGGACAAACTAAGCGAGGGCTTTCCCTTGCACTTCTACCCTCATAAGCTCTTTAAAGAAATCTCAGCAGCAAAAAAAATTAGATAGGAGAAACAATAGAAAGTGACATATTTAGAAGGTCACATGAAAATCCCTGAAATCTTATTGTGCTGGAGCCAGGAGACCAGGATGCAAATCCTGTTTCACTCACTGACATTATCTGAGCAAGTCACTTTATTTCCTTTTGCCTCAGGTACTTAGCCAGGCAGTGACTTTTAGTCAGGGCTGTTCTTGGAGGGGGAGGCAATCAGGACAATTGCCTCAGTCCCTGCACTCTGGTAGGCCCACCCTGGCATCACTTCCTGATCCTTATTACTGGTGGCAGAGACCCTGGGCAGAGTGGCAGACAGTCCAGAAAACAAATTCCCAGCTTTTTATCCTGTGGATGGAGGGCCCTTTACACAACCTGCTGTTCAACTTCTAGAGGAAGATTCCCTTGGCTATTCAGTCTCAGGTAGAGGCTCACATCAGCAGATTCTCCCCAGGGCCTGTGCCTAAGATCAGCCCTGATTGTTGCATCTGTAGATAATCTGTTGGATAGCAATCCAATTGTGGATGCTACATGAATTGCTAAATAAACAAACAACTAAACAGTGGTAGAAAAAAGGTTATGCCGCTTTTCTAAAAATACTTCCCAGGTTCCTCAAATTCTATGTACTCTGTTGAGACATCTAGGTGCTGGAAGCAGAGGTGCTGGATTACATTATAGACAAAGAACTCCAATTCTAAAATCTGTTTTATCACCACCTTTGAAATTTTTTCCATGCATACAACATTGAAATACCTCCAGTTTATCTGTCCGCATCAGTTTCTGACCAGCAGAGCCTCCTGGCACTGTAACAGTGGGATTCCCGGAAACCAGGACAGGCGTATTTGGTAAAAGCTCTGCAGGAACCAAGCCCATCCCAGGAGAAACATGGCTTAGGTAAGGGCTGAAAGCCATGGTGGGGCTAGTTGCAAGTGATGGGGTCACAGGGAATGTAGTCTGTAGAGAAAAAAACAGCAGCATAGACATTATTTATTTCATACTTTTTGAATTAGAAAGCTCAGTGTGTTACAGCAGATCAACACTTATAATTGAACATTTTTCTGCAAAAGACATGTAATCTGCATGAACAGCCATACTGAAAAACTTTCAAGAGAAAACGTTTGGTTGTTCTTTTTGTAATCCATGTCTTCTTTACTGACATGCTAAAACCGGCCTTATATGCAGAAAAGTCTTTATAAAATTACTCCAGAGATTTTTTGTTTTGTAAGCAAAAATATCAATGTGTACATTTCTGAAAGGAATGAAGAATACGTCGCACACACCAACAGCAATAGTATATATACTGTCCCCCTTCCCATAAAAAAAAATATAGTTTCAATGTCTGTGCGTATCCTACAGACTTCTTAAGTTTGTTCCCAAACATTGGCTTCATTCAACAAAGCTTAGCCACAGTAAAGGTAAGTGATCCTCAAAGTACTTTGGGTATCCCTATGCAAATAAGTTTACGACACTGCTACAACCAGCTCCCATAGACCAGTTTGTAAATACTGCAACTTATATGTTATTCAGAAAAGATCATATGCACAGGTAAGGAAAGGAGACAGCCTTCGTATTAGGGGGGAGGCAGCAGAAAGGAACAAAGACAAATCTTTTTTTTTACTAAATGGGACCATTCAGAAGATACAAACAAGCTGGAGATAGTTCAAAGAAAAGCTATCACAATGGTACAAGGTCAAAACACCAAACATCATATGAGATGAGACACAAAATACGTTCTACTCAAGAGAAGAGGAGAGACTGGGATATGATAGAGGCATTCAAATACCTCAAAGGGATAAATCAGGCACAGGCAGTAAACCTTTTTTCAGAGGAATGTTCTAGAGCAAGAGATCACAGTATGAAGCTCCAGGTAGTCACAAGCAGGAGCAACAAAGAAAGTATTTCTTCATGAAAAGGGTGGAAGATGCATTGAATAGCCTTCTGGTGGAAGAAAGTGGTGGGGGCAATAGAAATAGTGAAGGAATTCAAGAAAGCTTGGGATTAAGTACACAGGATCTCTAGTTGTGAAGAAGTGAGGGGAAAGACAGAAATTCACAGGAGTCAATGGCATTGTGCCAGGAATGAAACTGTGCACAATAGATGGGCCTCAAGGTCTTTATCTGCTCACATATTCTAATTTTCTATGTAAATAAAACAAGGAATTCAGTTCTAGGTATCGATCTTTGACAAAATGTTAGAAAACAGTGCAATAAAAGAACCCTAAGCCAATTAAAAGGTGACTATAAATTTGGAAAAAGGAAAGAAAAGGGGAAGTGCAAGATTGCCATGATCAGGGTGATTTTCACTTATTAAATCAACTATTTTTTTTCAAATACTTCTCAATGAATTCAAGGAGAAGTTTTGAGAGAAAAGTGTTTTAAGGAATTCCTGATTTTTCTATTAGAAAAGAGATGCATTTTTTTCTATTTTTGTATTTCCCCAGTTTTTTTTTTCTCTTGATCCAATGGCACTGACACAATACTTACCTATCCTGATTCTGGAAAGTGTTTTCCTGTGTGAGTATCTTGCAATGCTGGCTTGAGGAGTATGGGAAGTATGCAGTCCAGGGACCCTGAAGAAGAGGTGGAATCTACCCAGGACCCTAAAAGAAGCTTATGGAGCAAAAGGTAGTTACTCACAAGTAGCAGATGTTCTCCATGGACAGCAGGAATAAGTCCTCACATATGGGTGGCATCATCCGACGGAGCCCGTGCGGGAACACTCCCCAGCTACTACTTGAACCTTTTGGGAGCTTCCTCTACACATGTGTGCCATCTTCCTGCCTGCCACCATCTTAGGTGAGTCTGATACTATATCTACAGAAGGATACAACTCCCTGGGGAGGTGAGAGATTTGTGAGGACTTATTCCTGATGTCCATGGAGAACACCTGCTACAGATGAGTAACTACTTTTTCTCCATGGATAAACAGGAATGAAGTACTCACATATGGGACTCCCTAGATACCGTAAGTAAAAGGAATATGCAGATGAGCCCAACAGGGGCAACAGGTTCTGTCAACTTGGTAGCACGGGTCTTTTGTGTCATATATATCTGTATATATACTAAAATATTTATTGTTTTTTGGGTAGCCTGAACAGAAAAGAATGGGCCTAGGGAGGATGAAGTTGGATTCTAATCCCCAAAGAGATTCCATAGTACGGATTGGCCAAAGTTGCTGTCGCATTGGGAATCCCCTTCTAGACAGCAGTGTGATGTGAATGTGTGGACAGAAGACCACGTTGCAGCTCTGCAAATCTTTTCCATGAAGACCAAATGCAAACTGACCACTGATGCAGCCATGGCTCTGACATTGTGAGCCATGACATGACCATCAAGATTCAGGCCTGTCTGGGAAAAGCAAAAAAAGATGCAGTCTGCTAGCCAAATTGAAAGAAAGCATTTAGAGCCCCTAGCTTACTGGGGTCAAAGGAAACAAAAAGCTGGGTGGACTTTCTATGGGCTTTTGTCCACTCCAAGTAGAAGGTCAAGGCTCGTATGCAGTCCAACATGTGTAACGCAGTTTTCCCTTTGTGGGCATGAGGTTTTGGGAAAAACATTGGTAGGATAATTGACTGATTAAGATGGACATCCGATACCACTTTCAGAAGGAATTTAGGATGAGTACGGAGGACCACTCTATTATGATGGAATTTGATATAAGGTGGATGATCTATGAGAGACTGAAGCTCACTCACTCTGCATGCTGAAGTGACCACCACCAATAAAGAGAAATTAGACTTACCTGCTAATTGTTGTTCCTTGAGAAACTCCAGTTCAGTCCTCCACCTCTGGGTAGTGTACCTCCTCCTGCAGCATGGAGACTGGGCATGTCAAAACTGTGACATCACTGGATGTACTCCACTGGTCTCTCCCATCAGTCCCAGTGTACTATTGACAAAGCAGACTCAAAGGAGCAACAAATAAGTAGCTATAGTATTAAATTTTTTTAAATCTTAAACCATTAAACTAAATCCCCCTAATTAAGAGGGCAAACTTCATCTCTCGCGTTCTCCTCCCTCCCTGAACTAAATAGGGCAGAGAAGCTAGAGAAAAAGAACCACAGCGAAAACAAAACCCCTAAAAAGTTTTACACCTGTCGTGACTAATATCCTTTCAGATCGAACCGACATCTGAACTAACCATCCCCGGGCAAGAATCAGGACTGAACTGGAGTTCCTCAAGGAACAACAATTAGCAGGTAAGTCTAATTTCTCTTTCCTTATCGGTCCTCCAGTTCAGTCCTTCACCTCTGGGATGTAACAGAGCAGTAATCATTGGGAGGGACCTGTCCACCCGGATCGCAATACTGCAGACCCGAAACAGGCATCCTTCGCCGCCTGAACATCCAGGCGGTAGTGTTTACTGAAAGTATGGAGAGACGACCAGGTGGCCGCTCTGCAAATCTCCACTGGCGGAACCAAACTATGCTCCGCCCAAGAAGTCGCTTGCGCTCTAGTAGAGTGAGCCCGTAACCCCACAGGCACCTGACGATCCTGCAAGATATATGCTGATGTAATTGCTTCTCGGACCCATCTGGAAATTGAAGCTTTGGCTGCTGCTTCTCCTTTATGTGGACCTCCAAAAAGAATGAATAGGTGATCAGACTTACGAAAATGTTCCGAGACTTTTAAGTACTGCGCAGTACTCTTTTAATGTCCAACCGACGAAGACTATGGTCCAAGACGTTCTCTTCTGTAGAACCCAATACTGGCAATGAGACCGATTGATTCAGGTGGAAAGGAGAAACCACCTTGGGCAAAAAGACGGCACAGGCCGCAAGACCACCTTTTCTTTGGAAAAAGACAAGAATGGTTCCCGACAGGACAAAGCCTGCAACTCCGACACTCGACATGCCGAACAAATGGCCACTAAAAACACAGTTTTTAAGGTTAAATCCTTGATCGAAGCTTGATGCAAGGGCTCAAAAAGTTCTCTAGTCAACGCCCCCAAAACCAAGTTGAGATCCCACGGGGGAACCACGATTCTGCGAGAAGGCCACAGCCGAGATACCGCTTTTAGAAACCGAATCACCTCAACGTGGGAGCTCAGGACCACCCCCTGAACCTTACCTCTATAGCAAGAAAGAGCTGCCAACTGAACCCTTAAGGAGCTGACTGCCAGACCCTTATCAAAACCGTCCTGTAAGAAACTTAATACCGTCGGTACGGACACTGTGGCAGCACGGACCTTCCGCTGAGAGCACCAGTCCTCAAATATACGCCATATACGTACATACGCCAGAGAATTGGACCTCTTCCTGGCCCGAAGTAAGGTCGCAATCACCGCTCCAGAATAGCCTTTTCTCCTTAACCTTGCCCTTTTAATGGCCAAGCCGTAAGCGAGAACCAATCCACCTGAGGCATTCAAAGAGGTCCCTGACACAAAAGATTCGCCATTGCCGGCAATCGCCAAGGGTCCCCGTCGAGCAAGCAAACTAGATCGGCATACCATAGACGTCGCGGCCAATCTGGAGCCACTAACACCACTCTCCCCCGATGAGCTTCGATGCGCTGCAACACTCGACCTATGAGCGCCCACGGGGGAAACACAGAGTAGACCGGGCGATGGCCATTGCTGCATCAGGGCATCGATACCCTCCGACATCCTTTCTCGTCTTCTGCTGTAGAAGCGACTCGCCTTGGCCGACTGAAAAGTTGCCATGAGATCCATGATTGGAGGACCCCACCTGCGGACTATCTGGGCAAGCACCTCCAGATGAAGCTCCCATTCTCCGGCATCCACCCGGACTCTGCTGAGAAAATCTGCCATGACATTGTCTGTTCCCGCTATGTGCGCCGCTGAAATCGACTGTAGACGGGGCTCCACCCAGGCGAACAGAGCCCCTGCTTCCTCTTCCATGGCTGCGCTTCCCGTGCCTCCTTGACGATTGAGATAAGACACTGTCGCGGAGTTGTCCGACAGCACTCTCACCGCTTGACCTTTCACTGCTGTTTCGAACGCTTGAAGTGCTTAGACCACTGCTCTTAGTTCTAGATGGTTGATCGACCACTGGGCCTCCTGATCGCTCCAAGTCCCTTGTGCGAATAGCTCCCCACAATGAGCTCCCCAACCTATGAAACGCGCATCTGTCAACACCGGGAGCCACTGTGGCTGCTCCAGGTCACCGCCATTGTCCCTAGCACACAAAGATAGGCCCAAGATGACGGCGCCGGAGTCGATACAAACTTGCGCACTAGTTACCGAAGGGCCTGAGCTCGACAATCTGGCAGAAACATTGCTCCCAACTGAGTGTCGAACCGCACTCCTAAGTACTCTAGAACCTGTGACGGAACCAAACAGCTCTTGGCTGCATTGACTACCCAGCCAAGACTCTGAAGTAAGGCCACCACTCTGCTTGTCACTTGCATGCTTTCGGCCTTGGATTCTGCCTGAATCAACTAATCATCGAGGTAAGGGTGAACTAAGATTCCTTCCTTTTGCAGCGCCGCCACCACCATAACCTTGGTGAAGGTGTGTGGTGCCGTCACCAACCCGAAGGGCAACGCTTGAAACTGAAAATGCCCCCACGGAAGAACAAACCTTAGGAACCGCTGATGAGCTGATCTGATAGGGATGTGCAAGTACGCTTCGGTAAGATCGAGGGGAGTCAAAAATTCTCCCTGTCAAACCGCCACTATTACCAACCGTAATGTTTCCATTCAAAAGTGCAGCACCCGCAGACAGCGATTTACTCCCTTGAGGTCCAGAATAGGATGGAGAGACCCGTCCTTTTTTGGTATAACAAAATAAATAGAGTAACGACTGACGCCATAAAGCTCCTGCAGCACCGGCACCACCGCTCCCAACTGTAAGAGGTGGTCTAAAGTCTGCCGAACCGTGACCGTTCTCTGCTGCCCCTTGCAAGGAGACAGGACGCACGAATCTAGTACTGGACAAGCAAATTTGAGAGCATAACCTTCGCGTATAACCTCCAACACCCATTCATCGGACATTATCTGGGCCCAGGCAGGAAGAAAGTGCCGAAGTCATCCTCCTATCGGCTGAATCCCTACCTGGGCCCTCCTCGCTTCATTGTGTTTTTCGGACTGTTGCGGAAGAGGGGGTTGCAAATCCCCTACCTGCTCCTTGAAAACCACGAAACCCCTGCGCTCTTGAAGTAAATCTTCCTCTTTGAAAACCTCCTAAGCGAGAGGTATGAAACCGCCTGAAATCTCTGAACTGACCATGCGAATAAGGCAGGGATCTCCCCTGCTTAGGTTTGTCCTCCAGTAACCTTCCGCCTTTGGACTCTCCCAAATCCTTAACCAACTTGTCTAGGTCCTCACCAAACAACAACTTCCCCTTTGAATGGAAGCTTACTGAGACGCGACTTGGAAGACATATCCGCCGCCCAATTTCTTAACCATAGATAACGGCACGCGGCTACCAAAGACAACATACTATTCGCCAATGTCCTAATCAAATCATAAGTATGCCGCCCTTGATTCCAGTCGTGTCACATCCACTAATCGCTCTTGTGACTGTTGAGATGGGCTCTGCAAGATCTCGCCACCCAAGCCCCGCAAATAGATGCTTGCAAAGAAAGAGCATTAACCTCAAAGGCTTGTCTTAATAGCCTTTCCACCTTCCTGTCCTGCGCATCTTTCAAGGCCGCATTACCTTCTACCGGAATAGTCGTCTTTTTCGTGACCGCTGACACCTTTGCATCTATACGCGACCGAAACTTCTCCTTCTCCTTGTCTGCTAAGGGGTAGAGCCTATTCATAGCTCTCACCCCTCGTAACCCAGCTTTGGGCACGTCCCATTCATCTTGAAACATGCGGTCAACCACTCGGTGAATGGGAAACACCGCTTGAGTTTGCCGCACCGCCTGAATGAGAGGATCCTCCAGATCCTCCTCCTCCACTGGATGAACCAAAGCAAGGTTGAGCGCCTGAAGGGACTCGGTAATGAGCGCCGTAAGCTCTTCCCTTCGGAAGACTCTTATGATCCTTGCCTGACCCTCCGGGTCTGGAATCTCTCCTTCAGGTTCTTCCAGTCCGGCCTCCGGTTCCAACTCCACTTCATCCGTTTCCGGCCAATCTGAATCCAAGGGCTGGTCCTCGAGCGAACATGCCCTCTTCAGAGGTCTTACCAGACTGATACCAGCCTTTCCTGAGCCTGAATGCTGGACCGTTGCTCCAAGGGACACAGGCTCTGTCACCACCCCCTGCTGACGCAAGCAATAAGTCTGATGCATTATCAGTACAAAATCTGGAGAAAAACCTCCAAGAGCCACTCCAGACCCTGTCGGCGACACGGAACTGGCAGACACCTGGCTTTCAAGAAGGGGTACGGACGGAGCATCCAGCAGAGACTCACCTTCTCCCATAGGCGATGGGCTTTGAGTCCCCTCACCAGACTTATCTTGAATCTCCTGCTCCATCGTGCTTGATGCCAGCACGCAGCCCCTGCAGACCCCTGCGTCCGAGACTGCGCCCCTGTGTGTGCCACACACCAGGCACTGTGGGCGGGATGGCATGAGCTAAAAACAATAAATTAAATTAAATGATTAAAAGATTAAATTAAATATCAAATATCCCTTAGAAACTAAAACTCAAACTAGTCCCTTTTTTTTTCATTTATTATTTTTTAGAGCTTCCTTAAGCCTACAATCAAATTTAAAGAAAATGAAACCCAAATCAAACCAAATTATCTTGAACTAGCCTAATTTACCTTAATTTAAGCCAAAGAAACCTATCCCCCAAAGAATCTAAGCTCTCTGAAATAAGCTGCCTCTGCCTCGCATCCAGAAAAAAACGTGGAAAGAAAAGCCCGCGAAAACAAGCAGGGCCTGCTTGTCACCGCAAAACTCCGCTGCGGTTCTAATTTCTTTCCCTGCCAAATTGCACCTCCCAGGGGCACTCACCTGCCTGTCGGGCCCGAAAGCACCTCCAAACCGCAGTTCTCTCTTCGCTGATGCGATCGGCAGCCCTGCTATCCGCAACGCTGCTCATAAGGTAACACGAGCAGCAATTGCGGAGAGAGCTCTCTGGCCCCAGCTGTGCAGGCAAGCACTGAAAAGGAGGCACCGCGATCTCCGGAGCTGACAGGAAACTTTCCGGTCTCGCTGAACAACTCCCCTCCGTTCAAACCAGGAGGGGAGAGCAGCTTAACAAAAGGAGAGAACTTGGGAGTTGAGAGGCATCCACCTAAGCTGGTTCGAGCCCAGCAAAGAAAACCTTTTTTTTTTTTTAAGCAACCGAACAAATTAAATTAAGTGAAAGGGAAGAAATGAAAAACCCCAAATTAAGAATCCTAATCAACGCTCCTTATCTGTCCCTCAAGGGAACCCAGCACCTAGGCTCACTACGTCCTCCTGTTGCATGGAGACTGGACACACTGGGGCTGATGGGAGAGGCCAGCGGAGTACATCCAGTGATGTCACAGTTTTGACATGCCCAGTCTCCATGCTGCAGGAGGAGGTACACTATCCAGAGGTGGAGGACTGAACTGGAGGCCCGATAAGGAACAAAACCTTCCAGGTCAGAAACTTCAGAGGGCAGGAAATGAGTGGCTCAAAAGCTGCACAACCACATTGAGGTCCCAGGACACTGCAGGAGGTTTGTAGGGAGACTTCAAGAGAAGCAAACCTCACATAAAACAAACTAAAAGCTGCACCGAAATTGACTTCCTCTCTACACCTCTATAGTGCACTGAAGTGAACCCTAATGGAGTTAGACTTAAGTCCTGACTCAGAGAGGTATAAAAGATACTCAAGCAGTTTTTGTGTGGGACAGGTGAAGGAATCAAGGCATGGTCCTCACATCAGACAGCAAATCTCTTCCACTTGCATGAATAGGATTTTCTTGCTGAGGCCCTCCTGGAGGCCAAATGGACACCGGCTGGCAGACTGAGGTCGGATAACATTAGCCTCTCAATATCCACACCGTGAGGGCCAAGGACTTCATGTTGGGGTACAACCCTGCGAAATCAGGTCTGGTGCGTGAGCCAACCAGAGTGGTTCCTGACTAGAGAGATACAGCAGGAGAGCAAACCAAGTCTGTTTGGGCGAATAGGGAGCAATGAGAATCATCGTGCCTCTGTCTGTTTTGAGTTTCAGGAGGGTCTTGGAAATGAGAGGGATTGGAGGGTACACATACAGAAGACCCTCCCCCCATTGAAGGAAAAAAGTATCCAAGGCTAGTCTGCTGTGTGATCTTACTCTAGAACAGAAGAGATCTACTTGGGCATTCTGAGGAGCTGCAAAGAGATCTATCGAGGGTGTGCCTACTCTCGAAAGATGCAAACCGCAACTTCCCTGTCCAGTGCCTATTTGTGCAGTTGGAGTACTCGACTCAGCCTGTCTGCCAGAGTTTTGTTTGCCTGGTAGGTATGTGGCTCTCAAGTCCATTCCATGGGCAATGGCAAATTTCCACAACCTGACTGTTTCCCAATACAGGAGATATGAGCCTGTTCCTCCCTGCTTGTTGATGTAGAACATTGCTACTTGATTGTTGGCTTGAATCAGGTCAGTCAATCTCTGAAAGTCTTTGGAGCGTTTGTTATTGCTCTTAGCTCCAAGAACTTGATCTGATGGAAACTTTCCTGGAAGAACCAATCTCCCTGAGTGTAAAACCCATTGAAATGAGCTCCCCAACCCAGTTTGGATGCATCTATTGTCAAAACTTTCTGTGGTGGAACAATTTGGAAGGGGGTGACCTTTGAGCAAATTGTGGTGGATTATCCACCATTGTAATGACTTAGTGAGTGGATTCGTGACATACAGATGATCCCTGAGTCACCCAGTGGCCTGGGTCCACCAAGTTCTGAGTCTATTGAGCCTGTCTCATATGAAGATGTACCAAGGGTGTTACATTTTCAGAAAGGTGTGGTATTATTATAATGTGAAAGTCAAAGAAGCTAATACTTGTCTTTTCCAATGGTAAGCAGCATATCTTCAGACAGCATAAGTGTGTAAAAAGAGGCGACTAGCCGTGTTTCCTTTAAAACCAGAAAACCTTTTTGCACTTTGCACTCCCAGCAGTCGAAGTTCAAGAACTTGAAGTCAGTATGAATTTAAAGACGTGCTAATTCTCAACAGAAAGCTAGTCAGGGAGGACCCGTCAAAGTGAAAATAAAGAACACTTTTTGCTTTCTTGTACTCAATGTATGACAGATCAAAAGAGTACTGCTGGATTCTATATCGCTCCTCTGAAACAATAAAATGGGAGCGCGATTATACAACAAAATAATTATTAAAACCCCTTATGTGAATGACTGCAATGTAGGTGCAACAAGCTAGTAAAAAAAGACATAACATGATTGCAGCTTTGTTTGTGAAGAGAGAGAGCACAATGTTTTTTCTTTTTGTTGATTATGTGACAGATTGGGGGGTTACCGCTTTGTCTTCCGTTATGCCTTAATTTGTATAATGACACTCCTAAACAAAATGCATTAAAATTGTGATCTAATGAAACTCTGATGGTAAAGGAACTAAGCTCATAAGTGTCAGGCAGGGGCGGCTCAAGGCAATCTGCTGCCTGAGGCGAAGGATGAGATGCCCCCCCTCCCCCTCCCCCCGTAGAGGTGGACGGGGCTTTTTCAAAATTCCAGTCAGGGACTGAACCAAACCAGAAAGCTGATTAGATTATATGGAGGAAATGCAAGATGTTTGCACACCAAGGAACTAAAAGAGAGCGAGAACCACAGCACAGTTCATAAAACTAAATTAGAACTCATTTTTATTTTGTTGTTATAAACTGCGTTATGGTTATTACCTTTTCTTTTTCAACATATATTTTGCATCCACAGAACCTCCTTCAACAGCGGTTGCAGAGCAGAACCAGGACATTCACCCACAGAAGTCATTATCTTAAAACAAAAAAATTCTGATTCTGATCATCTCACTAACAACAAACATCCTCCAGTACCAGGCATATTGTGAACTAATACAAAACCCTACAACAAAGTCACTGAGTATCTATAAAGCAAATTATCTATAGAGCAAATCTACCATACCATACCAGCACCAACTTCCAAAACTCACATAAGTGGAGTGGAGGAGTGGCCTAGTGGTTGGGGCAAGGTACTTCAGGCCGGAAGGTCGGGGGTTCAAATCCCACTAGAGGACAGCAACCTTGGGCCGGAAGGACTGGGGTTTCTAGTCCCACAGGTGCTCCTTGTGGTCTTGGGCAAGCCACTTAACCCTCCATAGCCCATGTTCCCTGTAAAATAGTTATCTCCAAGTTATAATGCCCTGTTCAATATAATTTCAGTTTGTTCGATGTAAACCGCACTGATGCAGAATAGCGCGGTATATAAGAGAATGTAATAAAATAAATAAATAAATAAAATAAGGAGCCCACCAAAATAAAGCGTCACTAAATACTACAGTGGACCCTGGAACATCCATACACCTATTTGAAAAGCTGGACAAGTCAAATTACAACAGTACAGTATAGATCTTTATGTACAAACTCTATGTTAACAGAACACCTGGGCTCAGTCACACATTCAGAACACAGACCCTCACCAAGTACAGAATAAGTGACTTAGAATCTAAAGTAAAAATAAAAATATGCAGACAAAATTTAAACTGAAACCCCAAGAAGCCAGACTCTTCAAGCAGTGCAACATCAGATAAATATAAAGATAACACAAAGTCCAATCACTAAAATGAAATAAAATTGTTTTTTCTACCTTTGTTGTCTGACCATTATATTCTCTGATCATGCTGATCCCGATCTGAGGCTTCTGCTTTCCTGTCTTCTCTTAGCTCTTTTTCTATGGTCTATGGTCCATCTGCCATTTCTTATCTCTTCTTTTGTTTTCACTTCTTTCCATCAGCCTATTTCCAGTCCCAATAACCCTTCCCAGTATCAGCCCCTTTCCAGTCCTCCTTCCCAGTACCTTCCAATGTCAACTTGCATTCACATGACTGCCACTGGTGTCCATTCCCTTCCAATCGTCCTCCTTCCCCACTGTCCAGTCCCTTCTAATCCAAATACCATGGCAGCCCCTCTCAGCATCCACTCCCTTCTAGTTCCATTCTCCCATCCCCTCGCATCAGCCCATTTGTAGCCCTAGCCCCCAGTTTTCTTCCAGGGCCAGCAGCTCTATCCTCCCATCCCCAGCATTAGCCCATTCCGAGTCAAAGCTCCCCAATCAGCTCACTTCTAGTGCTAGTTCCTCCTCAACCCCATTACCAGTGCTAGCCCAATACCAGTCCTACTCCCCCATCAGCCCATTACCAATCCTAGCCTCCACTAATCAGCCCATTTCCAGTCCTAGCCCCCTGATCAGCTCATTTCCAATGCTAGCCCCATCAGTCCATTACCAGTCCTACCCCACTCCATCAGACCATTACCAGTCCTAGCCTCCCATAATCAGCTCATTTCCAGTGTTAGTCCCCCCTCAACCCAATTACCAGTGATGGCCTCCCCTAATCAGCCCATTACCAGTCCTAACCTCCACTAATCAGCCCATTTCCAGTCCTAGCCCCCCGATCAGCTCATTTCCAGTGCTAGCCCCCCTGATCAGCCCATTACCAGTCCCAGCCCCCCCAATCAGCCCATTACCAGTTCCAGCCCCCCTTGATCAATCCATTACCAGTCCTAGCCTTCCCTAATCAACCCATTACTAGTGCTAGCCCCCCCTGATCTGCCCATTACCAGTGCTAGCCCCCCATCATCCCATTATAATCCTAACCCGCACTGTCTCTCCCCTTTGTCCAGCATTTCTCTCCTGTCGCTCCCCTTTCTCTACTATTTATCCCTCTGTCTCCCCCTTTTGTCCAGCATGTCCCCTGTCTCCCCCTTTGCCCAGCATGTCCCCATCTCCCCCTTTGTCCAGGGTGCCCGTGTCTCTCCCTCTGTCCAGCACTTGTCCCCCTGTCTCCCCCTTTCTCCAGCATATCCCGTCTCCCCTTGTCCAGCATCATGTCCCCTGTCTCTTCCTTTGTCCAGCATGTCCCCTGTCTCCCCCTTTCTCCCCCCTGTCACTCACCATTGTCTCTCCTTGTTGTCTTCCTCCTGTCCCCATTCCCTCCACCTGTACCTCTCATACGGTGGCAGCGGGGGCACTCCGGCTGTTTTAATTTTAGATTTTGCCACCTCTGCCCTGCCTCTGCCTTCCTGTGTGGGAAATCAGAGGCAGGCCAGAGGCTGTAAAATCTAAAATTAAAACACATCCGGAGTGCCGCCGGCATTGGGAGTGCCACCTGAGGCGATTGCCTCAGACGGCCTAATGGAAGAACCACCCCTGATGTCTACAATTTCTCACCCTTCATCCAGTGTCTCTTTCTCTTTCCTTCCATCCAGTATCCATTCTTTCTCTCCCTATCCTTCCATATCTGTCCTCTCTCTTCCTATCTCCCTGCATCCAGCACTCCATCTCCCCTCCTTGATTCTCCCTATACCCGTTCCCCCTATTCCTCTTCCCATGTCCAGTATCTCCCTTCTTCTCCTAGCCTCCACCTCTAGCTTGTCTCCACTGTTTCCCTTTCCCCCCTGCATCTTTCATCTCCTGTCTGTCAGTCTATACCCCTCCACATCCAGCATATCTCGTCCACCCCCAATGCACCCCATGACCACTCCCAATACCCTCCTCAATGTCCATTCCCCCCTCCCTGGTAATGTGCAAGAGGCAACAGCCCAAGAGAAAACAGCGTGTTCCATAGGCCGGGGCAATGCAAGAGATCACAGCCTAAAGAGACAGATGGTGCACAAGTTGCTGCCGCTGCCGAGTCCGCTTCTCGGCAGCGGCAGACTGTCTCTCTCTTTCCTATGGCAGCCGTGACTCCTGCTTCTTAGAGCCACGACTGTGCTGCTGCTAGCGATGGTTGTCTGTTTAAACCAACTTCATACCGGTGCAGAGCCTTTGCCGCCTCTGTGAAGGAACCCGTGCAACTGTGTCCCACCCCCAAAGGAAGTACTAAATACGGTTCAGAATGACCCCCCAAAGGAAAAACATTTCCATGTTGTCTGGAGTATGAGTTAAAAAATAAAAAATAAACGAGGGATGAAACAGAGGATTACAAAAATACTTAAGATAAAATAAAAAGAAGCAGATATACTGAAAAAAGGTCTCTATTACTGGGCTTAAAATTGAACAGATGTCAGCCGTTCTAATGCTAATAGGGGCACTCCTTTGAGGCAGTAAATTACAGACGCACTTTGAAGCAGAACTGATTACGAAACCCGCCAAATAAAAAATAAAAATTAAAACCATCATGATGTCCTGTGGTCTGCTCAGACATTGAGCATAACAGAAAATTGCACTTACATGGGGTATGAGGTGTAAGTTAAAGAATAAGAAATTGGAAGAATAAAACAAAAAGATATATAAATACCCGGAATGAAATAAAAAGCAACAACACAGTGGTTAAAAGTGTATAATAAATGAAACAGTAGAGATAAAAAGAAAAATAAGAAGAGGAAGAGGAAGAAAAAGTAAAAATAAAAAGTTAAAAAGAGTAAATTAGACTTACATGCTAATTGATGCTCCTTAAGGAACTCTAGTCCAGTCCCGGAACAGAGTTTAGAATCTCCTCCAGCAGCCTTGGAGACTGAAAGACATCATCGCTTTGCTGGCACCAGTATATATAGGCAAGGACCGCCCCCTTTCACCAATACCTATTGACAAAGCAAACTCAACAAAGCAACAAATAAGTAGACAACAATAGCCAATTGCAAAAGTGCACAAAGACTATCCCCTCATGCTATAACTATTTCCTCTTTTTTTTTGCAATTCAATCATAAAACCATGCAGAAACCATGCTGCGGAAGAGGACCCCCGAGAACTTCCACTGTGACCCCCGGAACGCCCCTTCAGCAACTATCTACATATCAAGCCGCTATCTACTGCAGAGACCGGCTTCCCCCGTACTTCAGGCTGAAACGACTCAAAACCTAGGGCGGGATTCGGGACTGGACTAGAGATCCTTAAGGAACAACAATTAGCAGGTAAGTCTAATTTACTCTTCCTTTGCGTCCCTCTAGTCCAGTCCCGGAACCATAGAGGATGTAACAGAGCAGTAAATATCAACGGGAGGGATCAGCAAGACCAGCCTGAAGGACCGCCGAACCAAAGCGACTATCCCTTGCGGCCTGCACATCCAGTCTATAATGCTAAAGGAGTGCAACGACGACCAAGTTGCCGCCCTACAAATGTCCTCGACCGGCACCAAACTGAACTCCGCCCAGGACGCCGCTTGCGCCCTAGTCGAATGAGCCTGGAGGCCCGCCGGAACCTCCCTACCCTTTAATAGGTATGCCGATGCAATAGCCTCCTTCAACCATCGCGAAATGGACGCCTTCACCGCCGCCTCCCCTTTCCTTGGACCCCCAAAGGCCACAAACAATCTGTCCGACTTTCGGAAGGGAGCCGTCCTTTGAAGATACATCCGAAAAACGCGGCGAACATCCAACCGGTGCAACCTGCCCCCGGACTCCTCCTTCTGCCGTTGCGAGAACACCGGAAGCGAGACTACTTGGTTCACATGGAAGGGAGTAACCACCTTTGGCAGGAATGCCGGAACGGTACGCAGGACGACCTTATGATCGAAAAAAGACAGATAAGGCTCTTTACAGGACAACGCGTGCAACTCTGAAATCCGCCGCGCCGAGCAAATCGCCACCAGAAAAACGGTCTTTAAGGTCAGGTCCTTCAGCGAAGCCTCGGATAACGGCTCAAAGGGAAGACCGAGCAAAGTCCCCAACATGAGATTCAAATCCCACGCCGGAACCGAACACCGCCTTGGTGGCCGCAGGAGCAACACCGCTCGCAAAAACCTTTTAATGTCCCCGTGAGCACTCAACAATTGCCCATGAACCTTACCTCGGTAACAGGCAATGGCCGCCAACTGTATGCGCAACGAACTATCCGCCAGCCCTTTTTCCACTCCGTCCTGCAGAAACGAGAGGATCTGAGACACCGAGGCACCCAAGGGACGGAGGCTGCGTTCTGCACACCAGACCTCAAAAATGCGCCAAACTCTGATGTACGCTAACGAAGTGGAACGCCTGCGCGCTTGAAGCAACGTAGCAATGACTGCCGCCGAATAACCCTTGGCCGTCATCCTAGCCCTTTCAAGAGCCAAGCTGTAAGCGAGAATCGACCCACCTGGGGCATCTGCAGGGGGCCTTGGCGTAAGAGATCCACCCGCCGCGGCAACCTCCATGGACGGTCCACCAGTAGTTGCACTAGGTCCGCATACCACGGTCTTCGGGGCCAGTCCGGCGCTATCAGGAGCACGAGACCGCGATGCCTCTCTATGCGCTGCACCACTCGACCTATGAGGGCCCACAGCGGAAACACATAGAGAAGCCCGTCTTCCGGCCACCTCTGAGCCAACGCATCGAGACCCTCTGACATCCGCTCTCTCCGTCTGCTGAAAAACCTTGCCACCTGCGCGGACTCAAAGCTCGCCATGAGATCCATGTGCAGCATCCCCCAACGCTGAACCAACAATGCAAACACATCCGGGTGAAGCACCCACTCCCTGGATCCACTCTGCGGCGACTGAGGAAATCCGTCTCGACATTGTCCACTCCGGCCACATGCTGAGCCGACAGAGCGGACAGATTCCGCTTGGCCCAACCTAACAACAGAGCCGCCTCTGCTTCCAGTGATGCACTTCCTGTGCCGCCTTGTCGATTGATGTAGGCCACGATCGTCGCATTGTCAGAGAGAACTCGTACCGCACGCTGCCTGATGCTCCCCTGAAATTCCCGCAGCGCCAGCAGCACCGCTCTCATCTCTAATCTGTTGATGGACCAGGTCTTCTCTTCCGAGGGCCACTGCCCCTGTGCAAACCAATCCTCGTAATGCGCTCCCCAGCCCGAGAGACTCGCATCCGTCGTCAGAAGACTCCACGAGGGAGACTCGAGCGGCATGCCCGCCTCCAAACTCTCCGGCCGCAACCACCAGAGAAGATCCAGACGCACCTCCGGAGGACAAGCTAAGCGCTGGGACAACGCATCCCGCTGATGAGACCAACGACGGAGAAGCGTGCTCTGCAACGGCCGCATGTGCGCCCTGGCCCACGGCACCACCTCGATCGCAGCCGCCATCGTTCCGAGCAATTGCAGGTACTGCCAAGTCGACGGAGCCGCCCTGGCCAAAAAACGCTGTACCAGCCCCCGCAACCGCCGTGCCCGTAGAACCGGAAGGAACACAGCCGCCTGCTGGGTGTTGAAACGCGCCCCTAAATACTCCAGGACCTGGGAGGGGACAACGTACTCTTTGCCAAGTTGACTACCCAACCTAGACTCTCCAACAACTGCACCACCCTGGCGGTGACCGTGGTACTCTCCTCCCTGGACTTTGCCCGGATTAACCAGTCGTCCAGATACGGATGCACCAGTACCCCCTCCTTGCGCAGCGCCGCCGCCACGACCCCCATGATCTTGGTGAATGTCCGAGGAGCTGTGGCCAGCCCGAAGGGTAACGCCTGAAACTGAAAATGCCCCATGGGCACCGCAAAGCGTAGAAACCGTTGATGCTCCTGCCGCACCGGGATATGCAGATAAGCTTCGGTGAGATCCAAAGACGTCAGAAACTCTCCCGCTCGGACTGCCGCAATAACGGACCGAAGCGTCTCCATTCGGAAATGAGTGATCCGGAGACAGCGATTCACCCTTTTCAAATCCAGAATCGGCCGAAACGAGCCTTCTTTCTTGGGCACCACAAAATAGATGGAGTAACGACCGTAGCCGCACTGATCCGGTGGCACGGGCACCGCCCGGAGTTGGAGTAGCCGCTGAAGCGTCTCCTCGACTGCTTGCCGCTTCAGCGGCGTCCTGCATGGAGACTGAACAAAGGAATCTAACACGGACTGATGAAGCTCTAGGGCATAACCGTCTCGGATAACCTCCAGGACCCACTGGTCTGACATAATTTGGACCCAAGCAGGGTAAAAGTCCCGTAAACGACCTCCCACCGGAACTACCCCCACCTGAGTCTCCCTCATCTCATTGCTGTTTTTTAACAGTCCCGGACTGGAACGGAGCAAACCCTCTGTCTGCTCCCTGGAAGCCTCGGAAGCCCTGACCGCGCACCGGGAACCTGGAACGCTGAGATTGGCCAAAGTGAAAGGAACGAAATCTACGAAACTCTCTGGGGCCCCCCCAGGATCCAGCCGAAGACCGAGTCTGCTTCGGCTTATCCTCCGGAAGCCGACCCCCCTTACTCTCCGAGATCCTTAACTAACCTTTCCAAATCTTCACCAAACAGGAGCTTACCTCGAAAGGTCAGCTTGCTGAGGCGAGCCTTCGACGAACTGTCCGCCGACCAATTACGTAACCAAAGATATCGCTGGGCTGCTACCACCGAGGCCATGCTCTTAGCCAAGCCCCAGATGAGATCATAATGAATATCCGCTAAATATGCAGAACCAGACTCCATCCGCACCGCATCCTGCACTATACTGTCTAGTTGATCACCCTGCAACCTCTGGGACCATCGTAACCAGGCCCTCGCCACCCACGCCCCCGCTATCGAGGCCTGCATGGAGAGGGCGCTAACATCAAACACCTGCTTCAACAGGGTATCCAACTTCCTATCCTGCACATCCTTAAGGGCAGCCGCCCCCTCCACTGGAATAGTTGTTTTCTTAGTCACTGCCGATACCGCCGCATCGACCTTTGGTGAGCGAAACAGCTCTCTATCCTGGTCCGCCAGAGGATAAAGGTGAGCCAAAGCTCTGGACCCTCTCAGGGCCGATTCCGGTGAGTCCCATTCCTCCTGAATCATACTCCTGAACACTCTATGCACCGGAAACACTCGTTGGGACGTGCGAACCGCCTGCAACAGAGGATCCTCCAAAGTATCCCCCGCAGGCGTCTCCCCTAAGGGCATGTTAAGGGTCTTAAGAGTCTCCGCTATCAAGGCCGGCAGTTCTTCACGCCGAAAAACCCTAACGACCCTGCTCTGCTCCTCCGAGTCAGGCAATTCACCTTCCTCCAACTCTGCTTCCGAAAGCATTTCCAAAGACGCGTCCACCTCTCCGAGGTCCTCCCCGAGCTGAGATGCTGAACTGTCCTCCCCGACACCTCTGGATCTCTTTACCACGGGAGCACCCTCCAAATGATGGTCCAGAGACCCCAGCCGCTTCCGCCCTGGCGACCTCACCGAGGGCCCAGACATGACCGGCTGCAGCAAAGCAAAGGCTTGCTGCATTAGAGAAAAGAAGTTCGGAGGGATAAGCAGAGCTGTCCCCCCCCGACTACATTCCAAAGACGTAGAGGGCCCCTCCCCCGCGGAAGACCCAGAGGAGGGCTCCGCAGGACCCAGGGAAGGAGGCAAGGAACCCCCCATCCGGAGGAATCGCCCCAGGGCCTGCTTGAGACTGCTCTGACCCCTTGTCCATTCCTAGCGCTTCAAGAGTGCAGGGCTGGCAAAACACCCGAGTCCTGCACAGTGCCTCATTTTGTCCCACATACCAAGCACCTAAGCTTCGCAGGCATGGCTCCTGCAAAACCGCTCTCCAGTAGAATTTCAAAACTTTTTTTTTTTTTTTATAAAAGGAGACTACTTGCTGCAGCAGACTTCACAGGAATTGTTTTCCCCCAAAACGAAGCTTCTGACGCCGACTAGCAAGCTGAGAAGCACAGTGAAACTAAAAGCCGATTTCAAAATGGCCCCCACCGCTTTTCCCGCGTGGCTACACGAGGCTGCACTGGAAGCATTTCCCCGGAGCTACCAAGGGTTCCCCATCCCTGACGGCGATCAACACCGAAGCTACAGCATCGGAGCACAGCCCTTTTCGCGGCTTCAGCTCCTCGCTGCCCGGACACTCTAAGGCTTCTCTCGCCGTGTCCCCAGCCTTCCACCTGCTCCTCACCCCTAATCGCGGGTTCGGGAGCAGGGAGGCTACATCAAATACCTCTCCCCCTTATGCTCGTTTTCACCGCGGGGAGACTGCAGCTAGGGGGGGTGGGGGGTGGAGGGAGGGAGGGAGAGGGAGGGAAGTGAGAAGAAGAGAGGCAAAGAGAGCAGAGGACAGAGCCAGCAGAAAGGCACGGAAACCGCCTCAGCACAGTACTGCACCTGTAAACTAAAAACAAAAAAACAGCCTTAGATGAGCTGCCTAAACAAACTGCTACCTAAGATCACCCAAAATTTAAAGAAGAGCTCTGCTTATTTGTCACTCTGAACCTAAACCGTGAGCCCAGTCCCGGGCTCAGAATCTCCACAGCTGCTTGGAGACTGAAAGTACTGGTGAAAAGGGGCGGTCCTTGCCTATATATACTGGTGCCAGCAAAGCGATGATGTCTTTCAGTCTCCAAGGCTGCTGGAGGAGATTCTAAACTCTGTTCCGGGACTGGACTAGAGGGACGCAAAGGAACAAAAGTTAAAGAATAAAAATAAAAACAAAACAAAACAATGACAGAAAACTAAAGTTGCCATGGGCTACACATGTAAATAAAGCCAAGTTGCTGTGTAAGTGTATAATTGCTAAGTTTGACTAAAGACTAATAAAATGAACCCATGTATGGTATAACAAAAGATTACCCAAATTAGACTCCATAGATACCTAGAAAAATAAAATCAACAACTAAAACATATGGAATAAAAAAAAGAATAAAATAAAAAGTGAAAACTTAAAAATGAAGATATAAGAGTCAAAAACTAAAAGTAGAAATAAAACTAAGGCAGTAAAAGTATAAATTTAAGTAAAAATAATAATGTAAATACAAATAACAAATAAATAAGAAACTGAGATGCATAGAAGTACCATGCAAAGACTCAGTGTTTTTATGCTAACTGTAAGTGTGAAAAACATTATAAACAACCCAATAAAAAAACTATAAAACCAATTTGAATGGGAAGGAAAGGGGTGAGGGGGGAAGGAGGAGAGGGAAGAAGGGGAAAAGGGAGGAAAAGGAGACAGTGGGAGGGGGAAGGAAGAGGGGAGAAGGAAGGGGGAGGGGGAGAAGGAAGAAAACAGGTGGATGTGCTTCGAAATGAAAAAAAAGGGGATCTGGCACGATGAGTCAAAGAAAAACAGATAAGTCTACTTCAAGATTCAGGCCATGTGGAATGAGTGTTTTTAACTTGAAAATGTATCTTTGTTCTAGCCGCAAGTTCTATGCAATTAATCCTACTAGCAGTTGAATGTCCATGCATGGTAACAGCATTAACTTAAGCAGGCAATGGATTGTCCAGGCAAGGTAACAGTATTAACTTAAGCAGGCACTGGACTGTCCAGGCAAGGTAACAGTATTAACTTAAGCAAGCAATGGACTGTCCAGGCAGGGTAAGGCAGCAGGCTTAACTTACAAGCAGTGAAATGTCCATACAAGGCACGGCAGCGGATTTGATTTCGATGAGGGCTTGGAATGCAGCTTCTTTGGCCGCTACTTGGTCCGTGCCTAAGGGCCACGCCAAAGGGCCCTCTGGCGAGGCCCGCCTGGCGGCAGTGTTCTCTTTGAAGATCCTTTGCTCCTCCCACAGCCCCGATTGGGCTGGAGTCTCTGTGCGGGAGGGCTTGCCGGCCCGCTCAGTTGCTCGACCCCGATCAGGGGAGCCTGGTGATGGCAGCGGGTTTGGCTATGTTCCCACCGGCGGCGGCGTTCTCTTTGAAGATCCTTTGCTCCTTCCACAGGCCCGATTGGGCTGGAGTCTCTGTGCGGGAGGGCTTGCCGGCCCGCTCAGTTGCTCGACCCCGATCAGGGGAGCCTGGTGATGGCAGTGGGTTTGGGTATGTTCCCGCCGGCGGCGGCGTTCTCTTTGAAGATCCTTTGCTCCTCCCACAGCCCCGATTGGGCTGGAGTCTCTGTGCAGGAGGGCTTGCTGGCCCACTCAGTTGCTCGACCCCGATCAGGGAAGTCTAGTGATGGCAGCGGGTTTTTTTGTTCTATTATACGTGTCTTCACCGAGAATTTCATTTTGCCCATGTAAAGTAACTGGCAAGGACATATTATTAAATAAATGACATGTGTTTCATAATTTGAAAAACTTTTTTATTGTTTGTAGTGTATATAAATCGGTTACATGATTAATATGGTCCTTTTCACTATATTATTTTCTGAATGTATTTGTATTTTTATTACATTTACTTCAGCCTTACCTTTTTCATTTTTATCACTTTTTAATTTATAAATGTATGATTATTTTATGATTTTGTCTTATGATAATTTTTTAAAATTATATTTATTATTTGTATTAATTATGTTTATTTTTATCTTTTGAGGCTTTTTACCCCCTGAGAAAGGTGCTTGCTGAAATACGCTGGGGTCTTTTTAAATAAAGGCAGATCATTACCACTGCCATTTTGGTCACCTCACTTCTTTGTGTTCTGCTGCTGCTATTTCGAGTGTGCATGTTCTCATTTCATTCCCGTTTGTTCACAGAAAAGAAGGAAGATACCAGGAATCTGAGATAAAGAACATCTGTGATTCTATCAATTGCCTTTGTATTTTCCCTCCTGCTTTTTGCCCTGTATACTTGTGTTTTGGGATATGCCTAGGAGTGGCCTAGTGGTTGGGGCAAGGTACTTCAGGCCAGAAGGTCGGGGGTTCAAATACCACTAGAGGACAGCAACCTTGGGCCGGAAGGACTGGGGTTTCTAGTCCCACATGGGCAAGCCACTTAACCCTCCATTGCCCATGTTCCCTGTAAGTATTAGTGTATGTGTCTCATATCCCCTCGTGTTAAATGTATCCCCCAATTGTGTTGTGACCACTTTGATTGAAGGATAAGGTGGTATACAAAACTGTCTAAATAAATAAATAAATATGCCCAATAATGACTATTTATTTTTGTTAAAGTATTCCTGGTGTGGATTTAAGTTTCTTTCCAGGTTTTTTAAATTTTGGGATCATTTCTAGGATCAACCAGTCACAGCCTTGGGGCATTTTGTCTCCCCTATCCACTAGAACCCCTTAACTTGTGTTTTTCTAATGTTTTTTGTGTCCCTCTCTGGGGCTACTGCCATCCATCTATGTCAAAAATATTAGCAAAAAGCTAGGAAACTTTTCTCAATTTTTTTTTAGCAGAGGCAAACAGCCTTCACTACCTTCCACTTTCATTGTCCGTGTAGTTACTTAAGACACTCCCATTTGGAAATTAGCATAATGCAGCCTTTCCAAAATTCACACTCAAAAATATCGCCAGTTTAATCATCTTTAAGAAGCTCTTTAAAGTATGTTATAATTTATAAGATGGTTCAGAAAGATATTGACTTCCAATCCTTACTAAATCTGTACTTTTTTGACAACTATGGCAGAAATTTTGAAAGACAGATTGTTCTAGAAGTTGTAGATATTCTAACTCACTGAGAGCCAAAAATTTTAATGGCTGGAAAAACGTACAATATTTTATTTCCTGTTCTATGTAACAGTATACATTTTTAACATTCTGTCAGACACAGAAAATTCTTATATTATACCCTTACTGCATAAAATTAGCCCATGATTTTGACCCACAAATGACAGCAGTGAAACACGGGTTAATGTCACAGGCTAAAGCAAGGCTGCTTGTGATGCCAATCTGCTGGAAATTAGTTCCTCAAAATCATGCCAGGGTTGCAATATCCAGAGGAGGAGTTTGAATCACATTTTCCCCTGGAGAAGGTTATTTTCAGAGGCTTAGGCAACTACCAATTTGCTAGAGCTCAGCTTTAAATGGGTTAAAATTAAGTTTGAGATTCCACAACTGTGTACTGTTAGATGCACTGAGGATGTGTTAGATTGGGGGAGGAAAATAACACATCGAAACTGCATTTTCAAATCTACATGCATAATTTTCAGTGGAAAAATGTTTGCACAAAAAGCAGTTGCAGATGTCCATGGATACTCTGCTCCCAGGGCAATATTCAAAATAAAATTATTCGTGGACTTCACCTTTGAAAATCTGGACAAAGTTCATTAGGGAGGCCTGTTGTCAAAATTGTTTCATTTTAGAAATTATGTCCAGGTGCAATCTGGGATGCACAGGTCAAAATGTATGTAAAAAGGCCAGACATGTTTAAGTTTCGACCCGAATGTAGAACCTTGTACATTCCCAAAATGGACGGTGGCAGCCACAGCTACAGAGATGTCCTCGTGACAATAATTCAAGATGGGGACATCTATCCTATGCTGATTGCACATCCCTGTCTACTATTTTACAAGCAGAGACATGCATTGGCACGCCAACCACAAAACAAGTGTCATTGTCTCTTTTTTTTTACATCTATTTGTGCCCTGGAGCTCGAAGAGACATAGATGTCATTGCTAGTAAATTAAGACGTGTTGGACGTTTCTGAAATTGTGTACACACGTATCTTTTACAGAAAGCCTCAGGCACACCTCTGCCATGTCCCTATGTAACACGGATGTATCACCACGAAGATGTCCATATGCCCAGCTTTCTGAAATGGCTCCTGGGGCATCTTTCTGATTTTTCATGTGTGAATGCCCATTTTCAGATGTCCAATTCACAAATTGAGCTTCTAAATGACCACCTTAGTATCCATTATAGCATAGTATGAATTACAATCAGTAGTCACATATACTATACTTGTCACCATTTTACAGCTTTCCAGTGGCAATAAATCATGGCAAAACAGGAAGTGATATACTGCACACACCATTAAAAGACTCCAGACTTGCTATCTGTAGGCAATTTTTATTTCGCTCCTGGGTTTTGCAAACCAGTCAGAAAAGTCTCTTTCAAATGCACTGGTAGTAATTTTATAAGGTGTGCCTCCTTTTCCATGTCTTTTCCATGCACAAATCATGGTACTTTAGTGGTATACACACATAAATGGCCACTTGCGTGTGTAATGCAGATGGCTTTTAGGGACAATGGCATACATTTTCACTGTGGGTGTGTACAGAGGAAGAGCTTGGACGGAGCACAATTTACATGCCTAAGTTATAAAATACTAAAACTTATGAGCGTTCTTGCTAAATTTAGGCATGGGTATTTACAGCAACCCTAGGACTTGCTTAAGTACTTAGACTGTATGTTTCACCCCAAATTTTCTCCTTAAACATGGACAAAAAAATTTTCAAAAGCAGAAATGATTTGTGAATATTTTTCACAAAAGCAAAATGCTTAGATTTGCTGTTTTACTTTTCTCAGCTCCATAAGCACAATTTCCAGTACATAGTGAATTTTTTATTTAAACTGTGGCCAGATCGTGCCCTGCCATGCAAAGGACCTGTGTTCATCCAAGGATCCAAGTCAGCTCTTTGGAGTTCTCAAGATAGTGTGACAGCGTTCCTGGCACCTGTAGAAGGAAGTTCCACTTAGCACGATAGCGTGTGTGGGAGTGTAGGGGGAGGGGCTGTGTATGAGAGAAAGAAGGAAGGCTGTGCGTGTCTGATATTCAAAGGATTTATGCTTCTAAATTGGCCTTTTTGAAAATTTACTAGAATTGAGCCCCTAAATTTATACTCATAATTTCACTAAACTCCTATATGTAGGAGCATAAAATGTGGTTGGCAACAGGGTTGGATTTAGGATGGGTTAAAAAAGTTAGTTTACCACTGATTTTCCGCAACAGGCTTAAATCTAGGCAAATGAATGACAAGTTGAAATTTATAAACATAGGACCCGATATTCAGTGAAGGCGGCTAGTGTGATTACAGCGTCTAGCCGTCACCGCTGAACGCTAAACCTAGATATTCAATGCCAGGGCCATATCCAGTCACTGGCACTTAATATTCACGTCAGCCACGAAAGCCGGACACTAACAGGGCAGTGGCGATATTCAGCCTTCCCAGTTAGCTTAGGTGGCAAAAGTTAGGATAGCTTTTAGCCATGCCTAGCTTTCGCTGACATGGGATAACTGGATAGCGTCTGGATATCACCGCTGACCAGTTATCCCTGGGTACGGCCCACGGGACACCCCAGGAACGCCCCAATGCTAACCGTGTTAGTGCCGCTGAATAGCTCGCTTAGGGGCATTTGCACAGGTTACAGATCTGTAAACCGTATAAATGCATTTGAATATCGGGTACATAACTTTTAAGCTCCTAACTGAAAATGAAGTTTCAGCTGAAAATAGGGCACACATTTAGGAGCCTATCTTAGGAGCCTAAATTTAAGAGCTCTGCTATTTTTTTTAGTATCAGGCCCATATCAGGTCCTTCCATATTTCTATATGTGCGTTTTTTCAACTTACATAACTTTCCATTGCTGGCCAATTTATGCATGTAGGTTTGGCAGCATTAAAATATATATGCTTATATGGACCTGAATATGTGAATAGGCACCATCTTGCTGGATCTGATATTGTTGGCATACATCTAAAAACAGACAGGATGGATTTGGTCTAGAGGGCAGTTACTAAAGTGGGCAAATTGGAAAAAGTGCTCCACGAATAAATGGGTATCACCAAAAATGTTCCCTTTCAAAACTGCCCTCCCCTCTGTGGATAAAAGGGATGGAGTTGGGTCAAGGTAGCTAAGTGCATGCCAGGGTTTCATTCTGAACTCCCAGCATATTTTTTAACGGCAAAATATGCCGATGAAGTGATACCCACAGCATCACCTGGTCTTTGAATTTTGGAAGGGAAACTCCATAGGAAGCTAAGCAGGACAGCTGAAAATAGCTTTCAAAAGATATCAGTGTCTTTGTCATAAACCATATGAGTTGAGACTTCAGTCCTTAAAACATTTATGTGTCAATATTCCTTACACAAAAGCAGATGTATAGAGGAGAATGAGAACTATGGGCCAATTAGTCTGACCTCTGTAGTGAGTAAGTTAATGGAAAAGCTGCTAAAATAAGAGGATAATGAGGTTTCTGGATTCCAAAGGATTGCAGGATCCAAGGCAACATGGCTTTACTAGAGACAGGTCTTGTCAGATGGATCTTATTAATTTCTTTGACTAGATGACCAGAGAGTTGGACCGAGGGAGAGCACTAGATACGGTCTACTTAGATTTGGGTAAAACCTTTTACACGGTTCCCACACAGGTGACTTACAATTAAACTAAGCACCCTAGGGATGGACCCTAAAGTGACTGATTGGGTTAAAACCTGGCTGAGAAACTGGTTGAGTGAGAGGTGACAAAGGGTATTAGTAAATGGAGTTCACTCTGAGGATAAGAATATTACCAGTGGTGTGCTGCAAGAATCGGCCCTTAGTCAGATTCTTTTTAACATCTGTTAAGTGATATTGCAGAAGAACGGTCAGGTAAAGTTTGCCTCTGTGGTTGATAACAAAATCTGCAATAGGGTAGACACCCAGGAAGGTATACATAAAATGAGCGATCTAGTAAAGCTCAACAAATGGTCAGGAATTAGTTAGCTAAGGTTTAATGCTAAAAAAATACTGGGTCACAAAAATCCAAGCGAGTGGTACAGTATAGGGGGTAAAGTACTTCTGTCCACGAAAGAAGAGTGGGACCTGGAAGAGACTGTTTCTGATGATTTTAAGTTTGCCAAACAGGTAGAAAAGGCAACAATGAAGGTCAGAGGAATGCCTGAGTGCATATGGAGAGGAATGGCCAGCAGGAAAAAGGAGATAATAGTGCTTCTGTTGAAGTGCCTGGTGAGACTGTGCGCATATCTGGAGACCACATCTTCAAAAGGATATGAACAGGATGGAGTCCGTGCAGAAGGCAGCTACTAAAATGGTCAGTGGTTTTCAACATAAAGCATATGGGACAGACTTAAAGACCTCAATATGTAGAAGAAAACTGAGAGAGGGGAGATATGAAGAGACGTTTAAATATCTCCTTGGCATAAGTGCACAGCAGGAGAGCCTCTTTGAAATGAAATTGGAATGAGAGGGAATAGGATGAAGGCATAATCTAAGGAGCTATTTCTTTTAGGAAGGAGCATCAAATAACCTCTCAATAGAGGTGGTAGAGAGAAGGACTATATCCGAAATAAAAAAAGCACTGGACAAACACAGAGAATCTCTAAGAGAAAAGAAGAGAATGTAGAGCTTCGTAGTTGGTATGGTTGGGCAGACTGGATAGGCCGTATGGTCTTTATCTGCTGTCATTTTCTCTGTTTCTATGTAATATTGAGCTGTGGCAGTCACCCTTTTTTTAAATGCTGGCCACCGTGGCCGTGGCTAAAAAAAAATCCAATTATTCAGAGTCAGGGATGAGGGTGAAGGGAGATAGATTCAGGAGTGATATGCGGAAATATTTCTTTACGGAAAGAGTAGTGGATCCGTGGAATAGTCTCCCAGTGGAGGTGGTAGAGATGAGGACAGTAACTGAATTCAAAAAAGCATGGGACCAACACAGAGGATCTCTAAAGGTAAAAAGTGGACTGTTGTAGTTGTTGTTATGGAAGGACAGACTAGATGGGCCTTGTGGTCTTTTTCTGTCATCATGTTTCTATGTTTCTATGTTTATGTCCCAACATTGGGAAAGAAATACAGACATAAGTAGGAGTGGTAAGACTCCACTATTGTCTGTGAGCTGCCAGAAAAATTAAGAATGCATGAGGGAGACAACTCTGAAAGAAAACCTAGGGCTTAAGGAGAAGCCCTCAGTCAAGTGGTATCACTCTTACAGACGAAATGTCTTAGTAAGAGTGGCAGAGTTGAAAAGAAGACTTACAGTGGAGTAAATCTTTGAAGTAATACGAGATATGCGGATACAGGAGAAAAAGTCAAAGGTAAAGGCAACCTTATTGGCAGTTGTTACTCCTCTGAGTAGTCCAGAGGATGAGGAGTAACTGTATAACCTGTAGAGCATAATCAACTTAAGAAGCTGATAGTTAGGATATCCCCCTAAGAGGGACATATGTAAAGTTAGGATGGAATTGATGTAGATGCTTGTAGTGGTAGGAAGCAAACTACAGGATCCAAACCTCAAACAGGAAGAAGGATTCAGGGAAGAGTCTATTAGCAACCCTGCGGGTTTGCTGAACCCGTTGAGGTTGTGATTTCCTGAGCCTGGTTGATTGTTTCCCTTGCCTGGGAGGATCTGCATGATGGGTAGAAGATGGATAAAACCGTCTCCCATTAAGGGAACAAAGCTTATTAGCAGTCTTTTTACAAACTGGGATAGAGGAAGGCATAGACAAGCCTCTGAAAGCAATAGTGTCAGTGGTTAACTGAGCAGCCTGGAGTAAAGTCTCTTTATTAAAGAGATTCTCTCCAGTGCAAGGAGCCTTTCCCAGTTTATCTTGTACAGATTTGTCCAAATCTGAAGCTTGGAGCCAGGCTCTACGTCGTGCTCCTATGGCTATAGCAGAAGTTCTGCTAACAGACTCGAAAGAGTCTAGGGAAGCACAAGTAAGGAACTTAGAAATATTTTGAGCATGATTGACTAACATAGAAAAATCTGCTCTTTTAGGCTCTTGGAGGAAAAGGGTCAAAAGCAATAAATCTTTTGTGACCTCCTCAAGAGATAATCCCATATAGAAAATATATGAAAGGATTCTTGCTGAAAGCATGGATGCCTGGAAAGTTTGACGTCCAAAGGCATCTAGTGTCTTAGACTCACGACCTGGCGGATAAGAAGAGTGCTTCTTAGTACTCCTAACATGCCTCATTGCTGATTCTACAACAAGAGAACGATGAGGGAGCTGAGACTTTTGAAAACCTGGAGAAGGGGGCACCCTGTATAGGAGATCAGTTGCCCTAGAAGGTGGGGATACCATTAGAGGAGTTTCCCATGTCCTAAATAAAAGATCCTGCAAGGTTTGATGCAAAGGAAACATAAGGACTTCCTGTGGATTACAGGGGATCTGTGTAGGTTGTGGATCCCCTGGTGCAGGGTCTTGACTAGGTATGGAAATGGCCAGAGACTTGGCCATATCAAGCAGGAAAGCTTGAAAAGAAATCTCCCCAGAGGGGAGTTCTCGAGGAAGAGGAGGAAGAACTAGATCTGTTGAAGAACTAGTTCTAGCATCCACCGGTTTATTCAGATTCTGTAGAATAGAAGATCTGGAAGGGTGGAGCATCGGATTATCTTTGAAAGATAGTTGTCGGTACCGCTGAAAAGCGGTACCGCAACTGGTCGGTAGCAAATCGTCCATGCTAGGGATCAATTCCAAACTCGGTATGGAGGGAAGTGAGCCGGCTGAAAGGAGCATGGGAGGTACCGACACCGATGTTGATGTCGCTACCGGTACCGGGATCGGTACCGTCGGTGACACCGCATATGAAGATCAGTCTGTAATGGTGCTATCGGTACCGTGGAAACCGAATGTGGCAGACGTTGATCATTGGTGGAATGTCTACGGTACCGTCTGCAGTCGGTACCGAGACGGGTCGGTACCCAATCATCCAGACTAGAGATCGATTCCAGACTCGGCATCGAAAGAAGTGAGTCTATCGATGCATACCTGGAGGGTACCGACGTGGATACCAGCATTGGTACCGGGAC
Source organism: Ichthyophis bannanicus (assembly GCA_033557465.1). Lineage (NCBI taxonomy): Eukaryota > Metazoa > Chordata > Amphibia > Gymnophiona > Ichthyophiidae > Ichthyophis > Ichthyophis bannanicus. Next base: position 140,696,791 of record CM066036.1, read on the forward strand.
CGATGTGGGAAGACCGGTCGGTAGCGGCTCTAACGGCACCAAGGATACCAAGAGCGCTCGACTGCGATCATCGGTGTGGAATGTTTCATCCAGCACCATTGCTGATGCCGGGGTACCGGCACCGCTCAAAGCGGATACCACCACCGGGCATGGCTCAGGCATGTTCACCGAGGTGAAAACCCCGGGAACAGCCTGAAACCCTGTTAGTGCTTTGGAGGTAGAAGCCTCCCGCCGGGGTTTTAAAGCCAAAATGTCCTCGGGGGCAAGCCCAAAGGCATCTCTATGAAGTACATGAGATCTACCACCCGAGGACTGGCTAGTCTGTACAGACTTTTGTTTGGTTACCTGATCCTGCGAAAAAGAAGATGTAGCTGGTACCCTCAGGTCTGAGGGGAACGGCGTATCGAGTTGAGCTCGATGCTGAAAACTTCTTGTAGAAATAAAAGTGCAGGAGGGACACTCCAGCGGATGGTGTTCAGGTCCCAAACATTGAAGGCACCAATTATGGGTGTCTAAAACTAATTTGTAAGTGCCACAATTAATACACATTCTAATGGCTAGCATTTCCCTGAGGGAAAGTGAAGAGGCCTAGCAGGCCGAAACCTGTCAGGCACTAACAGGAACAAAAGTTCCCACAAGGGGAAAAATTTGCAGAAAAAAAGAAAAAGAAACACCGGCAGTACCGGTGCGTCGAGGGAAGGTAGACGCGACCACAAGAAAAAACAAAAATAAAGGAAGAATTTTCTGCGGTGACAGGAGGACGTCCTGCCGGCTCCGCGGAAAAACGAAAACTGAGGAGAGACAGTTGGGAAAGGCAGGAAGGCAGCACGCAGGCGTGTTGGGATGCTTCCAAAAGCGTTCTGATTGGACGCTGGGGAGCATTCCCGCGCAGACTCCGTCGGTACCGTCGTACCCATATGTGAAGACTCATTCCTCCTTGTTCCTGGAGATACACTTAATGCCATCTAAATAAGGGGCGGTAAGTGTATCTTTGCTGTCACGGTTAACTGTAAGGGAAGATGGTGGGAATGTCTCCAACAGCTACCACAAGGTCTTTACAATTACCAGAAGGTAATTCTGGGTACTATATATGTGGTAAATGCAAAACTAGTGCATGCTAGTAAAAGTGACTTATAGAACAGGACAGCAGATTAGTACTAAGGTACATCTAGTCTGCTCTATTTTATGCCTGGTGAAATGCTATAGATAGCAGATAATCTCTGGCTTTCCTCTCGATCCTCCATAGCTAGGGATCCTGTGACCCTCCTATTCTCTCCTGACTTTCATTAGTTTTTCTCCCTACCAGTTCCACTGGAAAGCTACCGCATACATCCACCACTCTTTCCAGGAAGAAATATTTTTGGATGCTACTCCTATGTCTATTCCCTTGAAGCCTCATATTCTAGGGCACCTTACTGGTGTGTGGACTCCTTATTAATCTCCAAAATATCCAGGGACCTCCAATCCATACCTAGACGCCCACCCTCAGCGCTGAGCTTGCCCTCTCTATCCCTTTTAATTATCTCTCTTCCCCTTCACTTTACACCAGTCTCTCTCTTGCTCTCCCTCCAGCCAGTCTCCACTAGTTTCAGTTTCTCTCTATCTGTGCACCCCCCCCCCCTCCAAGGCAATCTCCTTTTCTATGCCCTGCAGACCCCTTGAAATAGTCTCACAGACTCCAGGAGTCCACAGACCACAGATTGGGAACCAATGTTCTAAAGCATACTTTCTCTGATAGAAGATTTGCTTCTTGCAGTGTCAGGTCATTTTGCCAGAATAAGATCTACTATACTGCTCTCTGGAGGGAACAAACAGAGAGCAGCAACACAACAATAGGTATGCCTTTTTACAGAGGTATATGATGACGTGTCTGTATTAAGAATATAAGGCCCAATATATGAAAGGCATTTACACAGTTTACAGCCCAGTAAACCGTGTAAATGCCGTAATGGGGATATTCATCGGCACTTGCACAGTTAGTGCCATTGAATATCCCCTCCTAACGCCCTTACGTGCCCTGATGCTAACAGGCTAGCATCAGGGCGTGTTGGGGGAGTTCCAGGGCAGAGCGGAGGTGGAGACTGATGCTAACTGGGCAGTGTAGATATTGCATGTTGCCCGGTTAGCGATCTGCACCTTAAAGATAGGCAAGGAAAACCTTCACCTATCTTTAAGACGCAGGAGCTCACTGGGCAGCATGCAATATCGCTGCTGCCCAGTTAGCTACTGTGGCTTCCGTGCCTGCAGCGATCCCCGGATATTCAATCCCAGTGCTGCATATGACTCCGGCACTGAATATCCGGGGTTAAGGGTCGGCGGGAAGGGCTATGCGCTATAGGGGCGCATAGCCTGCCCAACCCAATACTGGGCTCATAAGATCTTAGGAATAATTAATAGGTTTTAGATAGGAACTTTGCCTTCTCTAAACATTATCAAAAGTATTCTGCAGCATCATCATTTTGGTCCATCTGTTCTTGTAACTAGTTTTACAGATTCCAGTCACAGTGTTTGCTTGTTAAAATGTAAATAATGCAAGGTTGTTGTTCTACACTAGCAAACTCTGCCAAATGTTTTTTTTTTCATATTGCACATTCAGAAAATAAAAGAAAGAAACATACAACATTATATTAAATTAGTGGGCAGCAGTGTTCTGATGTTCTTTTCACTATTCTCTCATGAGTGAATCTGATTCTTAACCCTTTTGCTTTGTGTGTGAGAAGATGGTTCTATAAGGAAGACGGAGAAATTTGCACACCTGATAATTTTCTTTCCATGAAATCCTACTAGACCAGTCCAGATGAATGGGTTATGTTCCCTTACCAACAGGTGGAGTCAGACTTGAGCAATGTTCACTGATCCCTCATTTGATATATCTTCTGATGTAGCACCTAGAGAAGCCAGTATGAAACTTCCCAAGCAGCAAGCAACACTGAAAAACTCAGAAATTCAGCAACTATGAATGTTAATAAACAATCATAAATTGGAACAAACATTTCAAACAAGTATTTGGCTCTCTTACCATTAACACTGCATCAGGCACTGAGAATACAATCAAAAGGTAGCAGAGCTTCCAAACCTGCAGGAAGTCTTTCAGGTTAGGTCCTGGAATGATCTAGCAGGATTCAAGGTAAGAAAATGATCAGGTATATAAATTTCTCCTACCTTATCATCCTGCTAGACTAGTCCAGATATGGGAGATGTACCCAAGCGGTCAGGCCCCTGGGTTGGAGGAAGACGATACTGTGGACAGAACTGACCTGCCAAAAGCATCATTCGCTCCAGCCCTCACATGCAACCTGTAGTGCTTCAAGAAGGTGCTCAGAGATGACCAGATAGCCACCTTACAGATGTCTTCCAGAGACATCACCCGGAAACATAGGGGGTCATTCTGAATTGCGTTTAGTGGGCCTGAACGTCCGATCCGGATGTCCAGGCCCGCTAAATGCCTGAATCGTGCTAGTGGAACAGAGCTCCCAAAAGTGAGTTGTGCGGGAAGCTCTGTTCATGGGTCGGAGAGGGGGGCCGAGGGAGGACTGAGGGCAGGCAGTGGGCGGCGTCATGCTCCAGACATACAGGACTGATTCTGAGGTCAGCCCTGTAATTCCGGGGTTGGCCATGTAAATGGGGGGACGTTTTCCACCTTGGAGGTGGAGTAAGACCCCGTGGATGGCAGTAGATGTGGGAACTGGGGCCAGGAAAAGGAGGTAAGGGGTGTAGGTGGATCCCTGCTGCCCGACCCTGGCCATGGAAGGCCCGATCGGGGGTTGGGCTGCGGGGAAAGGAAATACAAGGGTTCGGCCAGCGATCACTGTTCCTGCATGGAGCTGCGGTGGCATGGCAGCAGGATGCCATGCCACCGCCACTCCATTCAGGAGCCAGGCTGGGCTAGCCAGGGAAGTGCAGGACGTCCGGCCAGACAGAATCAGGCCACGGCCTGCAGGTGCAGGCCAGTAGACCCAATTCTGATCCCACGGGCATGTCTAGCCCCCACAAGATCAGAATCGAGTTTACCGCTGCATGCCCCAATTCTGGCAGGCCGTACAGGCGGGAGATGGCCAATACAGAATGACCCCTATAGAAGTATGATGGCAGAAAAAGAGCGCAAGGCCTATCTAGTCTGTCCTTCCATATCAACTATAATAGTCCTCTTTTTGCCTTAAGAGATCTTCTGTGTTTGTCCCATGCTTTTTTGAATTCAGATACTGTCCTCATTTCTACCTCCTCCACTGGGAGACTATTCCATGCATCTACCACTCTTTCCATAAAGAAATATTTCCGCATATCATTCCTGAATCTATCCCCTCTCACCCTCATCCAATGTCCCCTCGCAGCAGAGTGTGATTTCAATTGAAAGAGGCTCTCCTCCTGTGCATTTATGCCATGGAGATATTTAAACGTCTCAATCATATCATCGCCTTTCCTCTAGTCTACATATTAAGATCCTTAAGTCTATCCTCATATGCTTTATAATGAAGACCACTAACCCATTTTAGTAGTCACCCTCTGTACCAACTCCAGCCTGTTTATATCCTTTTGAAGGTGCGGTCTCCAGAATTGCACACAATACTCCAAATGAGGTTGCACCAAAGACTTATACAGAGGCACTATCACCTCCTTTATTCTGCTAGCCATTCCTCTCCCTAGCACCCAAGCATCCTTCTAGCTTTTGCCGTCGCCTTTTCTACCTGTTTAGCTACTTTAAAATCATCAGACACAATTACACCTAGGTCCTGCTCTTCTTTAGTTGACAAAAGTACTTCACCCCTATACTATATTGCTCCCTTGGATTGCTGCAGCCCAAATGCATGACCTTGCATTTTTTAATATTAAATCTCAGCTGCCAAATTCTAGACCATTCTTCTAGCATAGCTAGATCCCTCCTCATGTTATCTACTCCTTCCTGGGTGTCTACTCTATTGCAGATTTTGGTATCATCCGCAAAGAAGCAAACCTTACTCAACAGCCCTTCTACTATATCACTAACAAAGATGTTAAAAAGAATCGGACCAAGGACAGATCCCTGAGGCACACCACTGGTAACCTCCTTCTCCTCAGAGTGAGCTCTATTTACCTGTACCCTTTGTCGCCTCCCACTCAACCAATTTCTAACCCAAGCAGTGTCAAAGGCTTTACTGAAATCTAAATACACTACATCTAGGGCTCTCCCTCGGTCCTATTCCCTGGTCATCCAGTCAAAGAAATCAATCAAATTTGTCTGACAAGAACTGCCTCTGGTGAATCCATGCTGCCTCGGATCCTGTAATCCGTTGGACTCCAGAAACCTCACTATTTTCTCTTCCAATAATTTACTCACCACCGAAGTTAAACTAACCGGTCTGTAGTTTTCAACCACATCCTTACTTCTGCTTTTGTGTAAAGGGACCACATGTGCCTCTCTCCAGTCCTTTGGCACCACTCCCGACTCCAACGAGGCATTGAAAAATTCAGTCAGTAGAGCTGCTAAAACGTCCCCATGTTTCCTCAATATTCTAGGGTGTATCCCATCTGGTCCCATCGCTTTGTCTACTTTAAGTTTAGCTAGTTTCTCACAAACACAGTCTTCTGAAAATTGTTCAAGATGCCCTAGCTTCTGTTTCTGTTTGTGTGTGTTTTTTGAGGTCCTGCTCCTGTTTCTTCATCTGTGAACACAGAACAGAAATATTTGTTAAGCAATTCCACTTTATCCTCATCAGCTTCTACATATTCCTCCCCTTCACCCTTGAGCCTGACAATACCACTTTTGCCCTTCCTCTTCTCACCAACATATCTGAAAAATGTCTTATCCCCCCATTTTAATGTATCGGCTATTTCCTCCTCTTTTTGAATCTTCGCTTTCCTGACTACGTTGCTAGCTTCTCTAAGTTTTTCCAAATATAGATGCCTGTCTTCCTTTCTCTGTGATTTCTTGTATTTCATGAAGGCCTCCCTCTTTTTCTTCACTTTTTCAGCTACTTTTTTCGAAAACTATAGTGGTCTCCTTTTCCTTTTACCTTTATTTACCATTTTAACAAAAAGGTTGGTTGCCATTAAAATATCCCCTTTCCGTTTTGCCCACTGTTTTTCTATATCCTCCAACTGTTCCCATCCCGCTAACGACTCCCTGAGGTATTGGCCCATCTTGGCAAAGTTAGTTTTCCTAAAATCTAAGACCCTCGCTTTTGAATAGATTTTAACAGCCCTAGTCCTAATACTGAGCCACACCATCTGGTGATCACTGGATACAGAATGATCTCCCACTATAACATCAGAAACACTTTCACCATTCGTAAACACCAAGTCCAGTATGGCCCCTTCACGTGTGGGTTCTGGTACCAGTTGCCTGAATAGTTCTCCCTGTAGAGAATCCAGGATCTCCTTACTTCTAGATGATACTGCAGCAGGAATGTGCCAATCAATATCTGGCATATTGAAATCCCCTATCAGTAGCACTTCCCCTTTCCTAGCAATGCTGAGTATGTCTTCAATTAACTCTCCATCTCTTCCTCTTGTGAGGGAGGTCTGTATATCACACCAATGCAAACAGAGTTCTCTTTCCCTCTTTCTAGTTTAACCCACAATGCCTCCTCTCTCCCTTTTAAGCTCTGTAATTCCAAAGCTTTAATAGTAGTTTTTACATATAGTGCCACTCCTCCTCCCCTTCTTCCTACCCTGTCCTTTCTGAATAAAGTATAGCCAGGTATAGTTACATCCCAATCATGGTTTTCTGTGAACCATGTTTCTGTAACTGCCACTAAATCCAAGTCAGTCTCTCCCAAGATATTAATGCTTGACCCAGTACAAGCATTGTGGAACTTGTGTCTCTTGGGGAAACTGCTAGGTACATATGACCTAGATTGGCCACTGTTGGAAACAGAATACTGGGCTTGATGGACCTTGGTCTGACCCAGTATGGCATATCTTATGTTCTTATGTTCCTATTAAAGCTTCAACAACTGGGCTCTTATTTCCCTGCTGTTGTCCCTGGCTATGTCCCGTGTGGATTTCGCCAACTCTGCTCTCATTGGACTTCCTCAGTCTCGGTTGTCTCGGATGCAACGGATACAGAATACTGCTGCTCGCCTTGTCTGTCACGCTTCCCCTCGGGATCACATTACCCCCTCTGCTTTTTCACCTTCATTGGTTGCCCTTCCCTTACCGTTCTCAATTTAAGCTACTCACTCTGGTTCACAAAGCTCTCCATACAGGCACCCCGCAATATCTTTCCGACCTCCTTTCCTTTCACTCTCCCCGGTATACTCCTCGCTCTTTCCACCTCAACCGCCTCACTCTTCCTTCCCCTTCTCGTGCTCACCTTCAATCCACCCGTGCTTCTGCTTTCTTCTTTGTTGGTCCCGCCCTCTGGAATTCCCTCCCTTCTTCCCTTCGTTTAGAACCTCACCATACCACCTTTAAACACAATCTGAAAACCCACCTTTTCTCCCTGGCTTTCGATGTGCCCTCCCCTTTTGTGTAATTCCCATTTTCCTTGCCCCTTGCCTACCCTCTTGTTTCTTTCCCCATCCCTTCTTGTTTCTCTTGTCTACACTATCTTTTAAGAAGGAATTGTAACTTTCTTTTCCTTTTCCATGGCTTCGGCCTTTCTTTTTTTAACCTTGCTTTTAATTGTACACCGCTTTGATTATTGGAGAAAGGCGGTTTTATCAAAAAACAATAAACATAAACATTTATATACACTGCTTTCCATATGTTGTTCCTTTTACCCATTTCCATTTAGGCATTTAATTAATTTATTTATTTAAAAGTATTTATATCGCGCTTTATCCTTGAATCAAAGCGGATTTCACTGCAAACCAATCAAGTAGGTAGTGCGGGGGTGTCGGCATGCAGTGGCTGTGAATTTAGTGTTCATGAGTGTGTGGATAGGTAAATCTTGATTTGGGGTGCAATATATACAGGTTGAGCTATCTACATTGTGCTATATACGTATTAATGTTTCACTTACCTGGGGACTTTCTTCACCCATCCCCAACGAATCTAGTTTAAAGCCCTCTTCAGTAGATTAGCCAGTCTACTACCGAAGATGCGTTGACCTTTCTTGGACAGATAGATGCCATCTCTGCTCTGCAACCCTTGGAACAGCATCCCATGGTCTAGGAAACCAAAACGCTCTCGATGACACCATCCACGCAGCCATGCATTCATCTCCAGGATGCGAGCCTCTCTGCCTTGGCCTTTACCCTCAACAGGGAGGATTGAAGAGAACAACACCTGTGCACCTAACTGCTTCACCCTTTGTCCCAGAGCCATGAAGTCACTTTTGATATGTTCCGAGGTATATCTGGCAGTATCATTTGTTCCAACATGGATTAGCAACATTGAGTAATAGTCAGTGGGCTTGATGAGTCTCGGCAAACTCTCCGTAACATCTTGGATTTTGGCACCAGGCAGATAGCATACCTCTCTGGACATCAAGTCTGGTCGGCAGATGGACGCCTCAGTACCCCTCAGAAGAGAGTCTCTAACCACCACTACCATTCGTTTCCTTCTGGTCACTGATTCTGCAACTTTGGGGTACTTGAGCTCTGGTTCTTCCATTTCCAGGGATGCTTTCACCTCCTCCACTTCCAGGGCTGCATAATGGTTCTTCAATTCAAGGGCTGGAGAAGTTGGATTGGTGATTTTGTAGGCCCTGGTGACTTGTGTCCAACCATCGACATTCTGTTGGCACCCATCTTCTCCTCTGCTGGAGAGCTTGGTTGCTGCAAGAAGCATCTCATCAATGTACTTCTCACTGTCTTGAATGCTCCTCAGCCTCGCCACCTCCTCTCTGAGCTTCAGCATGCAGGCACCCTGCACATGGAACCGGTCCTTCAACTGGCCATGTGCTCAGCTACGGAGGAGCTTCGGCGGCAAGGAGTGAAGGGCCTGCAGCACACTGCTTGTTTCTGCGGGTCTTCCCCAACAGCGGCTCCTCACCCAATTATGGGTTTGGGAGCTGGTCTAAGGCCCAGGCTGTCTTTGTTCGTTCCTGTCCCCGAAGCCTCCTTCTCACCCGGCTCGATAGGAGATAGACTGGGCAGGGGGAGGGGGGGGTTCCTTCCCCTGCCCAAAGCACTTCCAGCCACTCACTCAAAGAATAAGAGGGCCGGCTGGAAGGCACAGAGAAAGGGAACTAAGGAAAAAGATGACGTGCTCAGTCTCCAAGCTGCTAGGAAGGGGAGCACAACACAGAGGTGAGGGACTGGACTGGAGGGATGATTAAGAATGTGCTGTTCCAAGTCCCCGTGTGTAGTTAATTGGGGAACTGCCCTATAAAGCAAGACTGCTCACTAGGGGTGGGTGGGAGTTGGGTAGGGAGGGAACTAACACCAGATGAGGTGTCAGTAGCTTCAAAGAGCTGAAAAAATACTAAAGGAGAGTTTTAAACCTACCCCACTATGAAATATTTCCCCTTTTAAATTAAGGCACCAAAAAGAATGTAACTTTGTTTTAAAAATGTACTAAAACCCTTTTAAGAGCTCCCAGGCAGAGAACTGTAATTTAAAAAGCTTCAAACTCTTGCTTGAAATGTACAGCCCCTGTTAATCATCGAATCTCCTTTCTTTCAGTGGTAATTTCAGTTTTGGAAACAAGAAAAAGTCACAGGGTGCAAGGTCAGGTGAGTACGGAAGCTGACAGACTTGCTCGATTGCTGATGGACTTGCTCAATTTGATGTTTGGCCAAGAATTGCTGGACAAGATGTGATGCATAAGCTTGGGCGTTATTGTGATGAAGCAACCATTCACCATTCCTGTGCAACTCTGGCCTCTTACAATGAACTGAATCTCTCAAATGAATCAGAACTTGGATGCAGTACTCCTTATTGACGGTTTAGCCTTTTGGAACATACTCATGGTGAACAATACCCTGGTAATCAAAGAAAACTGAGCATAATCTTGACATTGCTCCTCACCTGATAGGCTTTCTTGGATCTGGGAGATTCTGGAGACTTCCACTGTGAGGATTGAACCTTAGTTTCCAGTTCATAACCATAAACCCATGATTCATCACCAGTAATTTTTTTTTATGAAATCTGAGTCATTTTAAACGCATTCCAACAACTCCCTGGCTGTACACAGTCTATCTTCTTTGTGGTCATGGGACAGACGTTTCGGCATGAATTTTGCAGACACGAGTCTCATCCCCAAATCGACTGTAGGACTGTACTGATCCAAAACTGATGCCCATGTCCTCGGCAAGCTCCCTGATAGTCAACTGACAATTTGAGCATACTGCAACATGCACTGCTTCAACTCTGTCTTCATTCCTGCTCGTGGATGGCCTTCCAAAACGTTTGTCACTGTCAACACATTCTTGGAAATGTTTGTACCAGTCATAAACTCGAGCACCACTCATGCAATCATTGCCATACACGTGCTGTAACTTGTCATAAGTCTCTTTGCATGAATCTCCCAAGTTTCTGGCAGAATTTAATGCAAATTCGCTGTTCAATTTTTTTCACTCATCATAAATCTGATGAACTGCTTTTACATGACACCAAACATCATGTGATTTAAAAAAGTACAGGTGTGCTGCAGCCACGCTACACTCTGCACATGCAGAGCACATAACTAGGTCACTGCATGCTTAATAGTATCGTGGTATGACATATTGTTATATAGCTACACGACAAGTCTCTATACTTTTTGATCACACCGCGTTAAGAGCATTACTTCTACAAATAACATGAATATCCAATAGAAGACAGCCATTAATTTTATTTATGAGAACATCAAAGATTCAGTACATGCCCGTTCCCTCTCACTTCCATCTGTGTGCTAGATCTTCATTGCAGTCTTCACTCTGTGCCTACAACCCTTCTAATATATTAAGTTCATAGTCTCGACCTTAAATCTTGTAAGGGATGGCCTGATTTAGTAAGCTTTATTCTCGCAAGTAAAGAATGGGACAAAAGCCTTAGAGCAGGGGTCCTCAAACTACGGCCCGTGGGCCACATGCGGCCCGCTGAGGACATTTATCCAGCCCGCCGGGTGTTTTTGCTGCCGCTGCCTGTCCTCAGGGGTGGCTCTACCATGAGGCGAAGTTAGGCGGCTGCCTCAGGCGGAGAAACGTCAAAAGCGGCATTTCTGCCCCCAAAGTAGCCGCATCACTTCAACTTCTAAAAAAATAATCCAACTTAAACACAAAGTAAAACCAGTGCAGACTGCGGAGCCTTCACGTGCAGCGGCGTCCCGCCCCCAAAGGAAGTTGTATGCAAAGGAAGTTACTTCCTTTGGGGGCGGGACGCCGCTGCACGTGAAGGCTCCGCAGTCTGCACCGGTTTTACTTTGTGTTTAAGTTGATGTCGCTAGGTGTTTAGGACTGGTAATGGACTGATGGGGGGGTTAAGACTGGAAGTGGGCTGATGGGGGTGTTTAGGACTGGTAATGGACTGATAGGGGGGTTAGGACTGGGTGGGCTGATGGGGGGGTTAGAACTGGAAATGGGCTGATGGGGGGTTAGGACTGGAAGTGGGCTGATGGGGGTGTTTAGGACTGGTAATGGACTGATAGGGGGGTTATGACTGGAAGTAGGCTGAAGGGGGATAGGACTGAAAATGGGCTAATGGGGGAGGGGAGGGGAGTGCTACTGGCCCTGGAAGAAAACTAGGGGTTAGGGCTGACTGGGGGGGCGGGGTGGTGCTGATATGGTATGGTATGGTAGGTTTGCTCTTTGTTGTAGGGTTTTTTATTAGTTCGCAATATGTCTGGTACTGGAGAATAGTGGTTGTTGTTGTTGTTAGTGAGATGATCAGAATCAGATTTTTTTTTAAATATTGAGTTCTGTGGGTGAATGTCCTGGTTCTGCTCTGCACTACGGAAAGGCAATATGATATGCAATCACATGTGAAAGCATTTGAAGTAAAATTAGGCCTCCTCATCAAACAAGTGAAGGAGGAAAGTTTCTGCCATCTCCCCACAACTCAAAATCTATTAGCGGAAAAACCATTGGTTGCATTCCCAAACAAAACATGTGTGGATTCACTGGAAAAGTTGCAAAAGGAGTTCCAATTTAGATTTAAAGAGCTTCATCTCCATGAACAGGACATACAGCTTTTCCGTAACCCATTTTCTATTGACATTGAAAATGTGGATACAATTTACCAAATGGAACTGGTTGAACTGCAGAATTGTGACTCTCTGAAAGACGCATTCAAGTCAAGCAGCCTTCCTAATTTCTATGCATCTCTCCCCTCTGAGACATATCCTAATCTCAGGAACCATGCACTCAAAATGGCAACCATCTTTGGCAGCATTTCCAGAATGAAACATCTGAAATCTCCAACCAGATCTAGACTAACTGATGCACACTTGCATCACTTGTTACGACTAGCAGTGACAAATATGGAACCGGACATTGACCATCTCATTAGCCAAAAGCAGGCCCATAGTTCCCATTGAAATACTGGTAAGTTTGTTGATTTAACTTTACTTGTTCTTCATTTTAAATATTGTATTTGTTCCCGTTTTGTTTTTTTACTTCAAAATAAGATATGTGCATAGGAATTTGTTCATAGTTTTTTTTTAAACTATAGTCCGGCCCTCCAACGGTCTGAGGGACAGTGAACTGGCCCCCTGTTTAAAAAGTTTGAGGACCCCTGCCTTAGAGGATCATTTTAAAAGGTTTAGTTGTGATTTAGACATTTGAAGACATGCATGTGGATATTGAAATCGCAGACATGTCTCTGTAGCTATTCTACAAATGACGTTCGCAGATGTCTCCAGTGTAGGGATGTCCAAGTAGGCACGGGGGTGTGGCAGAGGCGTGTCTGGGGAGTGGCAATGTATTAACATGTCTCGGTGAAATGTTGGAGATGTTTGCAGGCATGTCAATGTTTATACATGCTCTAGGTGGGAATAGGAAGTGCTTGTTTTCACCTTAAAACATCCAGAGAGTATAAAGAAGATTGAGAATTAAGTGACTAGCCTTCGATCACAAAGGCCCACAGTGGGATTTTAACCCTGAGCACTCTGCTTTTAAGCCTCTACTCTAACCATTATGCTATTAGACATCTGAACTGCTGTCCTGGGGATATCTATATAGACGTTTGACACACCTGCATATCGGGCACATCCACACTTCTGAAATCGTGCCTGAACTTGCACGCGCCTGCTTTTTTTTCAGACATTCTGGCTTTGACGTACCCGATTGCACTTGGACATCCCATTGTGAAATGTAACTTAGTGAATCAGAATCTAAACTGCATCTACTATACTCATGTTTTGGTTATATTTATACATATTGGGCCTGATATTCACATGGGCAAGCTATGCGGCGCTACGGCACATAGCCCTGCCCACTGACCCCTAAACCCAGATATTCAATGCCGCGACAACAGCACTGAATATCTGGGTTTGGCATACATAAGAAACCACTGCAGAGCCTAACAGGGTAGCAGTGATATTGCACTGTATAAATGCCTTTTGAATATCAGGCCCATTGTAACTTGAGCACGGCACATGAGTGATGCTGAACTATAGGGACTTTGATCCTTGCACTGCTTAGTGACCCACTGGCATAAATGGTAACAGTTTACTGCTAGGGAACGTCATTGACACTGGAGTGTAAAATATTGAGTAATCCATACGGTAACAATTTATCACGGATCTGTCTAAGGAGTCTTTTTCCAGCCCGAGAAAGGAGAAGCCTTTCTGTTCCTGCGGGAGGCACAGCTGACGTGGATCTCATGGTGAGAGTCTTAACCGCTGCTACTCCAAAGGTTGCTGATCTCCCTCAAGATCCATCTATCCCATTTTGGTGGTTCAATCCAGATGTAAACAATTTTGTTCCTTTGTTAAAGGAGATATATAGCAAATGTAATTAAACCATAAACCATGTTGACTGTTTCCCTTGTGAAAATAATTTTAAAGAAATAGAGGGCAAAATTCATGCTGTCCAGGCAAGCGTATGAAATAGACTGAGGGAGAGGAGCAATAGTCAAGCAAGCGAGAGCACTTGCACATGCCCAGAAAGGTTTCTAGACTTCTGGGCTCGGGGAGAGCAGATCCAATTTAGGAATGACATCACCCATGTGCAGTTGATTATATCCTCTTGTCCAAAAAGAATAATTTATCATTTTAGAGATATGACTTGTTTCAATTAAACATATTGCAAGCTGTCTGGAGAAAGGTACCCTGATTTATTGTGTTTGTACGATTTATTAGGGATGGGCATAAAATATTCATTTGTTTTTGGTTCATTTGGCCCTTTTCTCAATTTTTGAAAGGTTTTTTTTGGTTTATTTTCATAAAAAAAATTTTTTCACACACATTAGAACTTTTGAATGCATACTAATTCAGCTAACATGTTAAAACTAACATGCATGAAGTGGCATATTTACTAAAGTGCAGTAGGTGTGGCAAACATCTGCCCTGCATTTATCGGACAAGTCAGATACTCCACGTATGGCCGTGCATTAAATGCACTGGCAGAAAGCGCAGGTTGCACCCGTGCTATCTGCTGATGCATGCAACCTGGGCCCTGATGCTGCATCAACCTCCCTCCACAAAAAAGAAACCCATGGCGGCAAGTGTTGCTGGAAAGCACACCCTCCCAGCACTCCTATACCAAGCCTGATCATCATCCTTACCCTCCAACTCCCCAATCCAATGCAATCCACTCTCTCCATGACAAAACCTCCAGATGTGAGCCTCCCCACCCCCAACCAGATTGACCCCTAGCAGTGGTACTGGTACTACAAAATTACCACTAGGGATCATATCCATCATTTTTAACTTGGGATGTAACAGGGACGGAATGAAGGAGGATCATTCCTCCCACATCCACTAGACACCAGGGATAACTTGGAATAAATGGCAGTGGGGGAGATGGGGAGAGCTGGGTCTTGAACAAAGGGAGAGATTTGGGATCGGGGGGGGGGGGGGTGGTAAGGTACACCTGTCATCAGTGCTTGCAACCATTGTTTCATTATTGGGGGGGGGGGGGGGGTTGGGGTAGAAGCTCTTGGCATTAAGTGCAGCTGTGCTATCGGCAGTTGTGACAGCTAGTATTGGTAAACATCCATCCTAAGCTCAGTCAGTGGCGATCATGCTCGATCTCAACCCAGAACCTACCCACTTTCTACCTCAACTCACACGAACCGCTTAGCACCGGTTTGTTACCATAGCGCTGTTTTAGAGTGTGGTAAACATAAGTGTGGCCCTGTACTAACAATTACCGCATGTTAAAATCCACACTAAGTGCTGAATGCATTCTAATAAATATGTCTCTAATGCATGCTAATGAATGCAGATCCCTCTGATGTTGATTATTCATCTATCATTTTTATATATCTGCACTATACACACACACTCTGTACAACACTATATTACTGTAACATTTTTTAAAATATTCTTTGTTCTTTCTGCACACATGGAAGATAATTTTATAACAAGGTGCCATGGGCAGGCGCTTACTGAGGTGCCCACATAGGTGCCATTTTATAAAGACAAGTAGGTGCTAGTATTTTAAAAATACAACAGAGACCGTGCCTTGAAAGTAGGCGCGATCACTTACCCTTGTTCTGAGCAGGTGCAAATGAAAACGCCTAAAGCTTGCAAGTACGCACATAAAATAAAGAACTTTAAAATCAACGCATGTACTTGCTAACTCTGCAATGGCATCCCAGGCTACGTCTACCAGCAAAGTGCAGCACATCATGTCATAGTGCGTACTTTTACTCCGGTCGGTATTTTATAAGAGGACATTTACACGCATATATAGCCACACATGCACAGGAATAATGTAATACATTTATGCCCAGAAATAAATGAAAAGACTTTGACTTACAATCGGCTGTAGTTGGGAGCCCGGTAACATGAATTGCATTTGTTGCGCAAGCATGGCCGCTGCTGTCTTTTGCTGGATAAGATTGTTGCGTCCATTGATTTCAAGCTGCGTTTTTAAGTGCGGGGGAGGATGGAGATATTTGCAGTTTTCTCTAGTACATCGTCCCTGAAAAATAAAGTAAAATTTAATTCAATGTTCTCCCATTAGGATATCCTGAAAAAGTTAATATGAACCTATAGTTCATGAAGTAGCATCATAAGAGGATAATTTCATAACAGGGTGCCTAGGTTTCTCTGCACATATCCAACAGATAGCTAAAACCTGTCGCTTCTTTCTCTATAACATTGGCAAAATTTGTCCCTTCCTCTCTATACATACCACTAAGACCTTCATTCACTCACTAGTCATCTCCCGTCTTGATTATTGTAACCTGCTCCTCACTGGTCTCCCTCTGAATCATCTTCCTTCCCTTCATTCTGTTCAAAACTCAGCTGCATGGCTTATCTTCCGCCAGTGTCGCTATGCTCATGTAACCCCTCTTCTCAAGTCACTTCATTGACTCCCTATCAAACTTTTCCTACTTACCTACAAGTGCATTCATTCTGTGGCTCCTCACTACCTTTCCTCTCTCATCTCACTCTACGCTCCTCCTCGGGAACGCCGCTCCCCTGGCAGATTCCTTTTATCTGTGCCCTTCTCTGCCACTGCCAATTCCAGAGTTTGTTCCACCTTGCTGCTCCATATTCCTGGAAGAAACTAACTGAGTTGGTGCGTCAGGCTCCTTCTCTGGCCCTATTCTAGTCCAGGCTGAAGACCCACCTCCTTGAGACTGCTTTTGGATCCTGATGCCCCTCACTCTCTTGTCCACTACTTATGTGTATCTTACCATACTCTAGACCCCAGTTTTGCGTTTTTTTTATCTTGATTAGATTGTAAGCTCTGATGAGCAGGGACTGTGTCTTACATCTATATGTATAGCACTGCATACACCTTGCAGCGCTATACAAATGCTTTTGTGCGCCAAGGCTATGATAAGAATGAATTCTTAGGAGGTAATTTTAGAAATCTTTTTCATGCATAAAATGCTTTTTATAAAATTACGTCATTCCTAAAAATTCATAGGGTTTAAGTAGGCCAGGGGTCTCAAACATGCGGCCCGCGAGAGCATTTTGTGCGGCCCACGACGCCACGACTGTTTTCTTGGTTTTTGCTTGCTTTTTTTCTCACCTTATGATTGCCGGCGGGGCTGCGTGGTGTTCGTCTTCTCTCTCCACATGACCCGAGTCACGAGCCTGTCCTCCACCAATTAGAGACAGGAAGGAGGAGGGGGAGGAGGGGGGGCCCAGAAGCAGTCTGAGCAGCCACCCGAACGCCACGAGGCACCACGCGCCCTGGAGGATCCATTTTGTAGTTAGGCGGCCTGTGCTTCTAGCAGGGTGCACAGCTCTCCGCGGGCAGGTAAGGAGGCAGTCTGCCCTGCCCCCGGAATTCTCCTATGTTAGCCAGCCCTGCCTCCCTCAGTCCCTCTCCTCTTCGGCTTTCAGAGCCGCGAAGGGAGAGCTTCTCCCTCGCGACTCTGTTAAGCTCGACAGGGCAGAGGGGAAATTTCCCATAAGCCTCAGCCGGCTTAACAGAGTCGCGAGGGAGGAACTCTCCCTTCGCGGTTCTAAGCTGAAGAGGAGAGGGACTGAGGCAGGCAGGGAGGGAGGGAAGCAAACAAGCAGGCAGGGAGGGCTGGCTCTGCTGGGCAGGGGGGGGCCCTGCGGGACATGCGATTTTGCCGCAGCTGATGATGGGGGGGGGGGGGGGTTAGGAATGGTAATGTGCTGTGGGGTGGGGGGGGGTTTAGGACTGGTAATGTGCTGGGGGCGGTGGGGGTTAGGACTGGTAATGCCACTGGAGGGGTTTAGGACTGGTAATGTGCTGGGGGGGTTAGAACTGGTAATGTGCAGTGGGCTGATGGGGGGGTTAGGACTGTTAATGCCACTGGGGGGGGGGTTAGGACTGGTAATGTGCTGTGGGTTGATGGGGGGGGGGTTAGGACTGGTAATGCCACTGGGTGGGTTTAGGACTGGTAATGTGCTGTGGGCTGATGGGGGGTTTAGGACTGGTAATGTGCTGGGGGCTCATGCGGCGGGTAACGACTGGTAATGTGCTCTGGGCTGATGGGGGGGGTTAGGACTGGTAATGCCACTGGAGGGGTTTAGGACTGGTAATGTGCTGTGGGCTGATGGGGGGGGTTAGGACTGGTAATGTGCTGTGGGCTGATGGGGGGGGGTTAGGACTGGTAATGGGCTGTGGGCTGATGGGGGGGTTAGGACTGGTAATGGGCTGGGGGGTTGCTAGGACTGGAAATGGGCTGAGTGGAAGGGGGGCTTGAACTGCAAATGGCTGATGGGGAGGGGGGCTTGGAATGGAAATGGGCTGTGAGGGGAGGGAGCTAGCACTGGAAATGGGCTGAGTGGGGGGGGGAGCTAGGGTTGGAAATGGGCTGATGGGGGTCTAGGACTGGAAATGGACTGATGCAGGGACTAGAAAAGAGCGGAAGCTGGGTGGGGTTGGAACTAGAAGGGAGCTGATGTTGGGGGAGGATTAGAATGGGATGGAGCTGGGAAAGTGAAATGGAGAGGGGAAAAATATTTTGTGCGGGAGGGAAGACAAATCTACAATTGGCCAGGTTTTGGGAGAGTAAGTGGAGATTGAGGATGGAGGGGTAATATTTGAGTGGATAAAATAGGAATGAGGAAAGAGCAAAAGGAGAAAGATTAGTATGTTAAAGCAGATGTAGAGAGAGAATGAAAAAAAAAACTAGAAGAGAGAAGAAAGGACAAATGGACAGCAGACGATGGAGAGTTAGCAGAAGACACGAAGAAACCATAAGAAAGTGGCTGGAACAATTGCAACTGAAAAAAAATGCACAAAAGGTAGGAAAATATCTCTTTATTTTGAATTTATTAACTGGAATATGTCAGCTCTGGGAAATGTGCATCATTAATGTCTGTGCTTTAGTACAAGAAATTAATTTATAGTTTTATTTCTACAGTGCTGAGGTATTCTGTTTATATAATTCCTATTTGACATTGCTACTTGTTCTCTTTTCCCAGTAGGTCATGTATTGTTGTTCTCTGAAATGTATTGATTTAATATTTGCAGTGTTGCCTTTTGATAGGTAGGGTCTGGTGCTTTGTGAGTCCTGGTAGTGCTGTTATGATACGGGGGGTTTGCTATGGGTTCTAAATGGGCAGTGTTTGTAGTAGTTCCTAATGTGCCTGGCGGTTGGCACTGGATTATAGTAATATAGAAATTTTTTAGTCTTTCTTTATCCATACACTCATTATGCAACATTATGCAAATATTTATGCAAATGAGGCCCCTTATGCAAATGAGGCCCCGTGTCTTATGCGGCCCCCGGGTTACTTTACAAGTCCTCATTTGGCCCTCAAAGCAATTTGAGTTTGAGACCCCTGAAGTAGGCGCATATAGGTAGAGTAGGCATGCTCTAGAGAAGAGTGTGGATGGCGTTGCATTCATGCACATACTTTACATTTTAATATTCAAGACTGTTCGCAAGCAGGCACAAATGTGTGTAAAATTTTTAATTGTAAACCGCTTTGCCTACCAATGAAAGGCGATATATCAAATAAATGAATATGAATATGAATGTCGTGCCTGCCATTGAAGCACTATTTCTAATGGACTTCTGAAGATATTTTATAAAGACACATAGGCACCATTATCTTTATGAAATAAACTAAAAATAGGCACCTTCTACTACTGCTACTACTACTACTAATCATTATCTATTAAACTCATATTTGTCTGATCCCCCTCAGAGCTAATTTCATATTAGTTCCCTCTGCCAGAGTCCTAGTTCAGACTTCCCCTCCCTCCCTCCCTCCCTCCCTAGCCCCGCTCTCCCTATTCTTTCCCTTCCTGTGTACATGTGCATCTACCCACCATCCTATCACTCGATGGTGTTCTTTCTACTCTTTTGCTTTGCAGCCAATTTGTTTACATTGTAAACCGCCCTGATGCTATCCCCTGGGCAGTATATCAAGCCCAAGTTAAAGAATAAAGAATATTGGGGCGCCTGTGTGGAAAGTCCAAAAAGGTGCCTATTTTATAAAGGCAAGAGACATCTATGTGCCTTTATAAAACAGAAATGTACAATGACCCCCCCCCCCCAGCACACTAATGCCCTCTCACAAATTTACAACTGCTCCAAAGAAGGCGTAATTATGTGCATGGACTTTATAAATTACGACTGTACATTGCAACTCCAGTTCTGCTCTGCCTGAACTACACCCCAGGAATGCCTCCATACAGATCACTTATCTGCAGCTACGTTTTATGCATGTATTTTATAAGTGCCTCTGAGTGCGTGTAACACATACTTTATACATGGAAAACACTTTAGAAAATTATATAAGAATGTCATCATGAGAGTCATTTTCAGCCCTAATGCTTAGCTTGCAGGCCTGTGGGAGCCTGCAAATGGATTCTGAAAGGGAAACTCCCTGCAGTATTTCTCTATCAAACGTTTGCTGCCAGGCCAGTGCCCCGGGAAGTCTTTTCCATATCTACTTTGCAGGTGCAAAGCATGCAGGGAAAACAGGAAGAAGCACGCATAAACATAAAAAAATGAAATCTCTGTGTGGATCTGGGACAGGCTCCACAGGCAGCAGCTCTGCAAGGAAATCATGCATGGTATCAGCAACACATACATATGTTTCCCTGCAGAGGGCCTAAGGTGAGTTTCAAGGGGGAGTTCTTCTGTGAATAAACCCCCATTTATCTGAGGATATCCCTTTGAAAATCGCCCTCTAGATCAGCTGGTCAGCTTTCTATGCTATTTTATCCCTCCATGTACCACCAGAAGCTTGTTCTTTTTAAATGTTATTTTTTTTCATTATTATCACCATGTTACTATATAATTCACTCTCTGCAAGCATAGTGATCTAGTGAGCAAAGGTGTACATATCCAAAATGTACTTCTTTTACAGAAAGCGTAGTTACTCACCTGTAACAGGTGATCTCTGGCAACAGCAGGAATTTAGTCTTCACATATGGGTATCTATGGTACTGACGGAGCCTGCGCAGGAACACTCCCCAGCGTCCAATAGGAATGCTTTTGGGAGCATCCCTCAGCACATGCGCGCTGCCTTCCCGCCTTTCCAACTGTCCCTCTTCAGTTAAGTTTGTAGCTGAGTGAAAGGATAGAGGGAGAGAGGAAAGAGACAAAGAGATAGAGAGACAACTCCTAGGGGAGGTGGGTGAGTTGTGAAGACTAAATTCCTGCTGTTCCCGGAGATCAACTGTTACAGGTGAGTAACTACGCTATCTCCAGGAACAAGCAGGAATGTAGTCTTCACATATGGCGACTCCCTAGCTGAAAATGCCAGGGAGATGGCCCCAGGAAGGTGCCACCCTAGAAAGGTAGGCATCCTTCCTCCCATGGATCTCTGGCATTCCACCAGGGTTGGTGGGTAGGAGTTGAATTAGGTCTGAAAGAGATTTTAAAGAACAGCTTGGCCAAAGAAGGCATCCCGACGGGAGGCTTTATCCAGGCAGCAGTGGGCTGTGAAGGTGTGTAACGAAGCCCAGGTGGCTGCTTGACAAATGTCATCGATAGACACGGAGTGGAGATTAACCATGGAAGCTGCCATGGCTCTCACATTACGAGCTGTGACATGACTTTGAAGAGGAAGACCCTTACTCTCATAAGCAAAGGATATGCATTGGGCAATCCATTTAGATAAAGTTCTTTTGGAGACTGGAAGTCCAAAATGACTAGAGTCAAAAGCTATAAAAAGTTGCGAGGACTTTCTATGTTGCTGTGTTCTCTGTAGGTAAAAGGCTAAGGCTCTTTTACAATCCAAAGTATGAAGGTTTCTTTCTGCATTAGAGGCGTGAGGCCTCGGAAAAAATACAGGAAGATAAATTGATTGATTCAAATGAAAAGGCGAAACCACCTTTGGCATAAAGTGTGGATGAGTTCTAAGAACAACCTTATCATGATGAAACCTAGTATAAGGAGGATCAGCCACTAAAGCTTGCAGTTCACTAATGAGACGTGCAGAGGTGATTGTAAATAGGAAGATGACCTTCCAGGTCAAAAAAGTAAGGGTTGTAGTGGCTAAAGGCTCAAAAGGCGGCTTCATGAGCTGCCCGAGAACTAGATTTAGATCCCATGCCACCGGTGGTGGCTTAATGGGAGGTTTGGTCAACAGAAGACCTCTCATAAATCTGGATATGAGTGGATGAGAGGAAATTGGTTGTCCATTCAGAGGCTTATAAGAAGCTGCAATTGCACTAAGATGGACTCTTACTGAATTGGTCTTTAGACCAGAATTCGATAAGTGAAGGAGATACTCTAGTATCGATTCTAAAGGTATGACAAGGGGGTTTAATCCCTTCTTGGAGCACCATATAGTAAAACGTTTCCACTTGAAGGCAAAATATCTTCTTGTGGAAAGTTTTCTAGAAGCCTGAAGGATATCCTTTACCTGTTGGGACAGGTTGAAAACCTGGAGGTCTAAGCCTTCAGCAACCAGGCCGTGAGATGCAGGGACTGGGGACTCGAGTGCCATAGCATCCCGTCCTCTTGGGAAAGGACATCTGGAGCATGCCCTAACTCCAGAGGTGCAGCTTGAGAGAGATGTAGAAGCAGGGGATACCATGCTTGGCATCGCCATCGTGGCGCTATGAGAATCATGCGACCCCTGTCTCTCTG
The DNA here is from genome assembly GCA_033557465.1 of Ichthyophis bannanicus. Taxonomy (NCBI): domain Eukaryota; kingdom Metazoa; phylum Chordata; class Amphibia; order Gymnophiona; family Ichthyophiidae; genus Ichthyophis; species Ichthyophis bannanicus. The sequence goes on from CM066036.1 coordinate 140,719,293, forward strand.
AAACTTGAAGAGTGTTTTGGGGATGAGGGGAATGGGTGGCAAGGCATAAAGGAAGCCCTGACCCCAGTGAAGGAGGAAAGGATCCCTTGCCTGACAATTGTGAGCCGGAATCCTGGAACAGAACCGGGGAAGTATGGTATTCAGTGGACTTGCAAAGAGGCCTATGTCTGGAGTGCCCCAGAAATGAAAAATCTTTGCCACCTGGTCTAGGTGGAGAGACCACTCGTGAGGCAGCAGTACTCGACTGAGTTTGTCTGCCCAAAGGTTTTGAATACCTGGCAGATATACCACTAGAAGGTGAATTTGATGCTCTCTGGCGAGGACCCACAGTCGTACAGCTTTGTTGCATAACAGAGAGCCTGTCCCGTCCTGCTTGTTCACATAGAACATAGCTAGTTGATTGTCCCTCTGGACTAGGACTGTCTTGTAGCTGAGCTGGGCGTGGAATACTCAAAGAGCTAAATAGATTGCTCTTAATTCCAGGAGGTTTATGTGTAGACCAGCCTCCTGTGGAGTCCAGGTGCCCTGGGTAAAGAGATGATTCAGGTGTGCTCCCCAACCCACCTGTGATGCATCTGTTGTTAGGGTGGCTTAAAAAAGGGGTTGATGGAAAGGAGATCCCACTGTCAGATTTTCTAGTGATTGCCACCATTGGAGGGACAAAATTAGTCGTTGAGAGTTTATTATTTTGTCTGATAAATGTCCTGTGGCCTGTGTCCACTGTGTGGATAGGGTCCACCGAGCTGCTTGCATGTGGAGGCGAGCATATGGGACTACATGAACTGTAGATGCCATATGTCCCAGCAACTGTAGTAGCTCCCGAGTAGTTAGGGAGGATTTCCCTGCTGCTTGAGAAGCTAGTTGCATTATGCGAAGACACCGGGCCTGTGGAAGGAAAGCCCTTGCCTGTCTGGTATACAGGCCCCTATGAATTCCAGGCATTGGGAAGGAACAAGTTGGGATTTTGGGAAGTTTATTACCAACCCCAAGTATTGGAGGATTCGCATTGTGCGAGACAGTGCAGTGCTGGCCTCTGCAACTGTAGGTGCTCGACTGAGCCAGTCATCTAAGTAAGGGAAGACGAATATCCCCAGGGTTTGCAGAAATGCAGCTACTACTGCCATGCATTTCGTGAATACTCCTGGTGCTGAAGCCAGACCAAATGGAAGAACTCTGTACTGGAAATGTTTTCCCTTGAAAAGGAATCATAAGAATTTCCTGTGATCTGGATGGATCAGAATGTGAGTATATGCATCCTTTAAGTCTAGAGAGCAAAGCCAATCCTGGCTTTGAAGGTATGGCAGAAGAGTTCCTAGAGAAATCATTTTGAACTTCTCTCGGAACAGGTATTTGTTCAATTCTCTGAGGTCTAAAATGGGTCTGTGTCCTCCTGTTTTCTTTGGAATAAGAAAATAGGGGGAGTAGAACCCTGCACCCCGTTGAAGAATGGGTACCTCTTCTATTGCCCCTTGGGCAACAAGTGTTGAGACCTCGTGATCTAGCAGATTGTCTGTGGAGGTTTCAGAATTGAATTGCCTTAGAATTGTAGGAGGGGGCAAGCTGTGAAAATGGAGCTTGTACCCCTCTCCTACAATGGACAGAGTCCTATCTTCTGCTGTTATCTGATGCAATCTGTTGGCAAAGTGGCATAACCTGCCTGGGATATTGGGGGGTTGGGGACCCCTTAGAGGCAGGAAGGCTAAGCTCTCTAGGAAGGAGTCAAAGCCCTTGAGGGGGCTGAACCTGCAGAGCTGGTTGGGCTCTCTGGCCTTTTGGCTTCTTTTGCTGTCTAGTTTGTCCCTTTTGGGCAACTTGACCCTGAGTTTGACTCTGCTGGGTATAGGAAGGATAAAATTTCCTCTTTTTGCTGAAAGAGGGTTTTTTATAAGGCTTCTTTTTGGCTGGAGTGGCTGTAGATTTTGACAATCTATCTAGAGTGGTATTGTCAGCATCTAACTCGTTAGCCTTTTCCTGCCAGTTCTTGCCAAAGAGATTCTCTCCCGTGCAAGGAATGTTGCCTAACTTGTCCTGTACCCAAGTCTCCAAGTCTGATGCCTGAAGCCAGGCAATCCGTCGTGCCCCAATGGCAATAACAGAGGTTCTGCTGATGCATTCAAAGCAGTCAAAGGCTGCATGATTCACAAACTTGGAGACATCCTGAGCATGTTTAACTAGAGCAAGAAAGTCTTGTCTCTTTTCATCTGGGAGAAGTGGGCTCATAAGCTCCAAGTCTCCTGTAACTTCTTTGAGGAACATACCCATATATAGTATATATGAACTGATCCTAGCTGAAAGCATGGAAGCCTGAAAAGTTCGGCACCCTAAAGCGTCCAGAGTCTTGCATTCACGACCTAGGGGATTGGATGCATGCCTCTTTGCACTTTTCATCCTACGCATGGCTGACTCCACCACCATTGAATGGTGTGGCAGCTGAGTCTTTTGAAATCCGGGACATGGCGGAACTCAATACATAGTATCAAGCCTCCTAGAATGAGGAGATGTAGTTAGAGGTGTCTCCCAGATTCTGAGCATCAGGTTATGCAGAATTTCATGGATGGGCAGAGTGGCTGCCTCCTTTGGAGCTTTAGGATATTGGAGAATTTCCAATTCCTTTGCTCTGGGTTCCTGTTCAGGAGCTACTGTGATTGAAAGGCCTTTGGCCATATCACAAATAAAATCCTGAAAAGATATGTCCTCTGGAGGTGACATTCTGCGTTGGGGAGAAGAGGGATCTTCTGGGAGAAATCCTCTGGTACCAGCAGAATTGTTAGAGTCTTCGGATTCGGAGGATTCAAAGTATTCCTGACCATGATGCTCATGCAAAGCACGGTCCCAGTATTGATCGAAGTCGGTACCGAGTTGATCCGGTACCGATCTGTCGATACCAGCTAAAGATGGCATGGGAAGAACTCCCACCGGGGTCGGTACCGTCGGTACCGGTACCGGTGTCTGTACCGATGTAGGTACCGGCATCGGTATCGATGTCCGTTGAACCATAAGTGTCAACTGTACCGCAGCTGTGAGAAGAGCTGCAATGCTGCGTTAGATAGCGAGGAACCTCTGTTCTATCGATGCTGCCGATGCCTGGGTGTCGGTACCGGTGAAAACGGCCGGGATCCCTGAGCATGGCACCAGTAGTTCTTGCAAGGTCGAGGCCTCGAGAACATCCTGGAGCCCCATTGATGCTTTGGAAGCCGAAGCCTCCCGCCGGGGCTGTTTTGCCGGTGTGGTTCCCTCAAGGGCAATGCCAATGGCCTCTCGATGCTTAGCAGGAGGGCTACCCTTTGAGGACTGGCTTTTTTGTTTAGTTACCTGAGATCCATGGGAGGAAGAGGAGGCTCTTGAAGATGTCGATGCAATGGATCTGGCATCTGAAGAAAAGAGAGTACTGAGCTTTGCAGCCCGGTTCTGTCTTCCTCTCTTAGTCATCCCCTTACAGGAGAGACATTCAGATGGCGAATGTTCAGGCCCTAAACATTTAAGACACCAATCATGGGTGTCAGTGACGGAAATGATACCGCCACATTAGTACATTTTTTAAAACCACTAGATGTTTTTTCCATGTTATAGGAATATGAGGCCTAATGCCCAAAATGGCGCCTAGCACCGAAAAAGAAAAGTTTCTGAAGAGAAACAGTTCAAAGTATAAAATTTTTGAGAAAAGAAAAGAAAAGAACCAGCGGTACCGGTAGGCGTCGTGCGGAGGCAAACGTGACCAGAAGAAAACAATTTTAAAGACGGAATTTTCTGCGGTGACAGGGTATGGGTACTGTCGGCTCTGCGGAAAATGAAGAACTGAAGAGGGACAGTTGGAAAGGCAGGAAGGCAGCGCACATGTGCTGAGGGATGCTCCCAAAAGTGTTCCTATTGGACGCTGGGGAGCGTTCCCGCGCAGGCTCCGTCGGTACCGACGATACCCATATGTGAAGACTACATTCCTGCTTGTTCCTGGAGATAGTAATTTAAATAGACTTCACTGTATGCTGCACAGTTCTCATTTAACTATTTCCATAGAGAATAAATCTGCTTTTAAACCAACTTTAACTGCATTCTTAAGTAAAGAAAACTTGGTATGCAATTTAAAGCCAGTTGAACCTAATTTCAAGCTCATGTGATAAAGGAAGCTAAATAAAGATTGTATTAGTGTGCACACCCTTTCAGTAATATCACTGATAAGCCTCATAATTCCAAGTCTGCATCCTCAGGTCAGCAAGTTCTTTATAAGGGGGGCTACCCAGCCAGTTTGAGTTTTCAGGATATCCAGAATGAATATGCAGGAGACAAATTTGCATATCAAGGAGGCAGTGTATGCAAATGTCTCATGAATATTTCAGTATGGTTATCTTGAAAACCTGACTGGCTGGGGAGCCCAAAGGACAGGCATGGAAAACACTATAAAGGGAATAATGCACAATTTTTACCTCTTGACTACCGTGAGACTACTGCTAGGGGTCAAAGGCACCATTTTCAACCCATCAGCACGGACAGGAGCAACTGGGGATTACTCCTGCCTGGTACCCCCCTAGACCACCAGGGAAGGATTCAAATAGGCCTGGGAGTACTGTGGTGAAGTCTTCTTTGGGGGCAGGGTGCTCATGCGGCAAATCAATGGCCCCTTTAAAGATGGCAACTAGGATAACTAGGCTGCATATTAGTGACCTGATGTTCCCAGCCAGGAAAAATAATGCTGCCATTATCTTCCCTGGAATGATACAGATTGTGGAGTTCAACACAAGTTGAATTATTCATTTACCAAGAAAGTTAGTGACTCACAGTAAACTAAGCATCTTGGTAACCTCCCTCCTAAATGCTGAAAGGTGGTAATTGAAAAAAAAACGTTACATTTACAATTACAATTCCAACTGTACATAATTTTTGTAGCAGCAAAAATATGCACACTTTCATTTACTCTGATTCAGTCTAGCTGCTGAAGGGACTGCTCCCTGCAGCTATCTATAGACTTAAAGATGAAAGGACACAAGTGCTTCTTTTTTGGCAGGCTTTTCCATAAACTGACACTGTAAAAGTTTTAATGTGAACATATAAGAAACTTGCAAACTTTATATGACACTGGAATTATTACAATGATTTCCCAAAAAATACACCATTAAAATTTCAATTTGAAGCAACTTTAGTTTAATATATTTTTTATTTCGCCTTTTGAAAACAAACATCAAAGCAGTCATTTTGTGAAGTGGCATTTTAGAAAGGATTTCCAAATCAAATCGGGGATGTCCAGTGCAGAATGTGCCGAAAAACACTAGCGATGTTTATGCCTCTACCTGATTTTAGTAACATATATGTCTCCCTTGGGAAAGCGTTGGGTGGGGACGTCCATCTCATGCAAGCTAGCATAGGGGGAGGTCGAGCAGCGTAGCAAAACAAAAACATGAGCCCTCGTTCCCTGTCGGTGTTTGTTATTCGCATGGAGAATATGAGGAACAGGAGTTTGTCTCCCTCTCCACACCCTGCAGATGTCTGACTGACAAAACTAGTGCTTTGCTGATGCCTATTCGTGTCTGGAGCAGGTATAAGCTTGGATGCAGCTCGGGACACTCAGGGAGTTTCTGAAATCAGATAAGGACATCCAAGTTCTGGAAATGCCCCAAACATGCCTACTCAACGTCCCCTTTCAGATCCTTGCCCTGGGGACGTCCACAGAACCAGCTTCAAAAATGGCTTTGGGGATGTCTCCATGCCTATCTTCAGACATCCGAAGCACCAATCTGGCTTCCAGAATAACCTTCTTAACCAGAATAGCATAAGAAATTTACCAATTTGGATGTAACACGGAGATCAATTTCAGCGATAAAGCCTCCATGTTAACTACACAGGTACACTACCAAAAAACTGCCTCCAGTTTTGCAACTGATTCCTATAGATTTTGGGGTGCTGAATCCAGGAAAAATAGCCAAAATGTTCCATCACGTCACGTTTTCTTGCAAAATTAGATTTCTTACCCATATAAGGAATGTTCACATAATTTCTTTTTAGCCGACTGCAGTTTATTTTCTTGGCCCAAAATAGAGGTTGTAATGGTTAACTAACTAGAAACACTCCCTCATGATATTTTAGAGTGTTTTGTATTCATTTTATACATTAACAGGACAATTGGGAGGCGGGGGGCTAAATCCAGTACTCGCGCTGGCGCATGTTCTTTCCTGTTCGCCTCGCCTCGTTCGCTCGCTCAAACACGGTGGTTGCGACATGAACGTTCCTGTCAAATTTCAGTTTCTTGCAAGTTCATTATTACCTTTTGTTTGCTCAGTCGTAATCCAGCTTTATTCCGAAGTAGTTCACTACAGTTGTAGTTTGCAGTGCTGTGTATTTGTGATGGCTCACAGAGCCAGAGGTTGCGTCAACTCTCCGGACAGTTTTTGTTTTATTTGTGGGGAATATACCGTGAAAAAGCGGCAGAGGAACATTTCTGCATTTATTTAAAAAGTATATTTTGCCTATTTCGGTTTGAAGTTAGGCGATCAAGACAAACCGTGGGCTCCTCACAAAGTGTGCAAGATGTGAGGAAGATCTACGCTTATGGATGAAAGGTAAAAAACAAGCATTTCGTTTCGGAATACCTATGATGTGGCGTGAACAAAGAGACCACAGCAGTGACTGCTATTTTTGCTCTTGCATTGTGAAGGGATACAACTTAAAAAATAAGAACGTAATAAGTTACCCCAACCTTCCCTCAGCAATTAGGCCTATGCCTCATAGCAACGAAGTACCTGTGCCTGAACCACCAAAATCTTTGGATCATATTTGTGTGGACGGTTCTGATCATGATGAGACTCATCAGATGGCTTTTCCCGATGAGTCCAGTACTTCCGAGTTTGAAACTGAACCAGATCCGAAACCTGAACTTTTCTCTCATGCTGAATTGAATGATTTAGTCCGGGATTTAGGACTCCCAAAAGATGCTGCCCAACTGCTAGGTTCTCGGCTTAAACAGAAAAATCTATTGTCACCAGGAACAACTTTTTATTGGTACCACAACCGCGAGACACAATTTTTGAAGTATTTCAGCAAAGAGGAAGATTTGGTATTTTGCAACGATATATACGGAGTGATGGAAAAGTTTAAACTCAAGTATGATCCTGCTGAATGGCAGCTGTTCATTGATTCGTCAAAAGACAGCATAATGGCAACACATTCGCTTCAGTTCCTATTGCTCACTCTGTTATTCTCCAAGAAAAATACGAGAATTTGGCCCTGATTCTTCAGAAGATTCGTTATGATGAGCATAAGTGGATGATTTGTGGAGACTTTCAAATTCTATCCATGCTATTAGGGCAGCAATCCGGTTTCACCAAATATCCCTGCTTCCTTTGCTTGTGGGATAGCCGGGCCCGCGACCTACACTGGGGGAAAAAAGACTGGCCAATTCGGGAGTATTTGAGACCCGGTGAGAAAAATGTTCTTCATGAGAGCTTGGTACCTCGTGATAAAATTCTATTACCACCTCTCCACATTAAGTTGGGTCTCATTAAGCAATTCATCAAGTCCCTTCCAAAAGATGGTGAGTGCTTTCGGTACCTTTGCTCAAAGATCCCCCGACTTTCTGAAGCAAAGCTAAAGGAAGGAGTGTTTGTTGGCCCTGATATAAGGAAACTCATTTCAGATGGAGCATTCGCTGAAACGATGTCTGAGAAGGAAAAAGAAGCCTGGGATTCCTTCAAGGATGTTGTTCTCAAATTCTTGGGGAACAGGCGGGATGAAAACTATAAGGATATTGTTGCCAGGATGCTCAATGCCTTCAAAGAACAAGGCTGTAACATGAGCCTGAAAGTCCATTTCTTGCACTCCCATGTGAACTACTTTCCCGAAAACTTGGGGGCGTACAGTGAAGAACAAGGTGAAAGGTTTCACCAGGACATCAAGGACGCAGAGAGAAGGTACCAAGGATGATGGAACACCACTATGATGGCTGATTTCTGCTGGTTGCTGCTGCGGGAAACCCCAGATGAAAAATACGCCAAGCAGCGCACCAAGAGAAGCATTCGGGGGAAGAAGAAACGGGCCCACCAGGAGATTGATTGACCCAAGAATGACTTTAAAATCTAAACTGTGTTGACAAATATCGTGTTTTTACTAAACTTTGAAATAAAAATTTGCTAGTTATTACCACAGTGTCGGATCTCATTTATTAGAATTTTATTTTCACACCATCGGGTGTTTGTCTTCATGTATTGCAATGGTGCGGTTTGCGTTTTCTATTCTTACATACATACCTGTACAACATTTTTTGCACATTTCTTTGCTTTGCTTTGTGTCTAACCTCGCTCTTATATGCTCAATGTTTGTGCACATGTATGTGGCTGTTTTAAGTGCAGACAATTTTGCTACCATCACAGTGTGTTTTGTTGACATTACTCTATTCTTATGTGCTGCCTTGTTACAATTTTCTTTATTCTTATTTGAATAACTACTAAACAATTAGTATAAAGAATTCATCCAAGAAACTTTTATCTCGATCGCACTCAATCTGAAACGTTCACCTCAAACTGCTAACCCAATGTAGCAAAAAATCTGTACGTGATGGAGCAAATTGGTTACCAGATTTGGATTCAGCGCACCAAAAAACGTAAAAATCAATCGAAACATTAGAGGCAGTTTAAAAAAAAATTTTTTTAGTGTACCTGTGCTATTAGGGTGTTCTCAACATTTTTCCATTCAGTTAATGCAGAGAAACAGTCTTTGCTGCACGTTAACTGGGTGGCAGATAATGCAATGGACTTAGCTACATCTATTCAGGTGATGTTAACTAGATTGAAAGTAATGCATGGTAATGTAACCTTATGGATGAAATTAAATTAGATTAAATTTTACCTGGCTGGGGCTCTGCAGTGTGGCAGGGGCTGTTTTTAGCAGCCAGGCTGTGAAAGTACATTTCTGTAATGCATTTTTATGTCTTTTTAGGTGACTGATTATGTTCTTGGAAAAAAATCACCAGAAATTTACTAAAACCATCAATTAGGTGAAAAATAATGTGTGTGTGTGTGTGGGGGGGGGGGGGGTTGGGACAGTTTGTTGGATTTGGCTGCTCCACAGATGGTCCCTGGGGTTTAGCAGTGGAGGGGCAGTTTTGCTGCTGCCCAGAGAACTTTGGTTGCTACGCAGAGAAACTGGCTGTTGGAGCTGGTGGAGAAAGGAGATAGGCTGTGTAGGAAAAGTGTGGAGTTTTAGGTTTAAAAGTTGGTATTTCTAGAGATAAAGATTAAAAGATATTTGACTTGTGCTGTCTAAGTGGAAATTAGAAAGAAAGAAGGTGGCTGACACTTCCTTGGGAGTCCTATTGAGCACTGAAGAGACGTACAGGCTTTTGTTTGGCAGAGCTGACGCTGCTTTTGACAAGGACTCTGATAGTTGTATTGATCACATTATCCTCTTTGACAGGAATCTGGAAAGGGTCTGAAAAAAAGAAAGGATCTGAGTTGAAGCTCAGCTAAAATTTCAATTATTACCTTGGTAAATAGATGAATAAGAAACTGGCTTTAAACCAGATATAAAATCAACCAGAGATTGCTGGCAAGTAAAGCTGACAGCCTTGAACTTCAGGGAAAACAGGTCTGGCCTCTGTTAAAGAGCTAGGGAAGAAAAACTCAGAACCAGCTATATACTAGAAGTATTTGAATGGAATTTTAAACAAAAATTCCTGAAAGAGGAGTTTAAACTCCTGAGTCTGAAGAGCTGTGCTGAGGTCTGTCACAGTTTGATGAGCTGCTGGGAGCTGAGACTCAAAGTCGAACTGGGTGATTTGAAGTCCAGATTTCTGGAGCGCAGTTTATTTTCTATTGCGACTTCTTAAGAGAATTAAAATACAGATTCCTGAAAAAGGATTTTTCTGAAATATGAAAGAAAAAAAGGATGTGACTCTGGTTGAGCGTGTTCGGGTGAGTGTGGAATTTAGTTAGGGATTCCTAATTATCTTTTATTTTTTAATTAGCTTAGGGACAATGACTAGAGTCTCAGTCTGAACTTTAATAAAAACAAATAGACTGCAGACTCAGCTTCAACACCAGGACAGGTTTTCCTTTTTTGAGTGTTTTTAGGCAGGCAGTAGGGTGCTGGACATCCCTGGACCAGAGAGGTTTCTGAAGTCAGAGTGGAAGAAGAGGCAACATAGCTGGACGAGTGACCAGGCCTCGTCGCAAGAAAGGTCTGGGAAGAGGTACAACTTATACCCTGAGAGACATATAAACATTTATGAGCTCATATTGTGCTAATTTAAGTAAAATAAACACTGAGAACTGAGAGTAAGCAGGGAACTTACCTGTTAAAGGGTGACTGCTTACAGTTCATGCACAAACGGAGAAAGCACAGTTACTTACCTGTAACAGGTGATCTCTGGAGAACAGCAGGAATAAGTCTTCACATATGGGTACGTCAGTACCGACGGAGCCTGCGCGGGAACGCTCCCCAGCGTCCAATAAGAAAGCTTTTGGGAGAATCCCATAGCACCTGCGTGCTGCCTTCCCGCCTTTCCCAGCTGCCTCTCCTCAGTTGAGTTTCAAAGCTGAGACAAAGAGAGAGAGAGAGAGAGAGAGAAGGGAAAGAGAGATATAGAGATACAACTCCTAGGGGAGGTGGGAGGGTTGTGAAGACTTATTCCTGCTGTTCCCAGAGATCACCTGTTACAGGTAAGTGTGCTATCTCCAGGAACAAGCAGGAATGAGTCTTCACATATGGGGACTCCCAAGCTGAGATGCCTGGAGTCCCAGCATGTCATAGATTGGAACATGCTATACCTAATAACACCAGGCATCCTAAGGATGGAGGGTAGGAGTTGAAAAGAAAAAGGTGCTGTGGAAAACAGCTAAACCTAGCATAGGACTGCAGACAAGGAGTCCATGTGTGGATGATAATTGTCATCAATGATATTAAAATGAAATATTGCAATATGGACCTCCCCTAACAGGATTTCACAGAAGTATGGAGGTTCATGGGATCTACTGGGGAACCCAGTAGAGGAACCTCGAAGAGGACCTCACTGTAAAGTGGAGGTAATAAACCTGTAGGAAAAACGGTGGAGGTCAGAATCCTGAAAGGTAACAGGTAACCCCAGTAAAAAAACTGGGGTAGTACAAAACGGTGGGCCTTCAGCGGAAGGCTTTATGACAAAAACCGAACTCTTTTGGCGGCAGAGTGGCTCACTCTTAGGAGCAAAAAGAGAAAGGCTAACCGATTTGGACAAACAGGCACAGTCCTTGTGGGGAGAAAGGGTATGGGAACCCCTTGTATCCCAAAAAGAGAGGACAAATGCCTGAGGCGTTAAAGCCTGTGATTAACTGAAGATCCGCAATGTCTCTCCTAACTGGGGTAAGCTAGGAGAGATATTGGAGCATGGAGAGCTTCAGAGGTACCTAAACCCTAAGGTTATGGTATAAAAGGTTATGGTTGTGTGTGTAGAACAGGAGTGGTTGTGTGTGTAGAACCCCAAACCTGCTGGATAGCAAGGTATTGGTAAAGCCCATCTGTCAGAATCATATAGCTATATGAACATAGACAGTCAGATAGATAAGTATGTGGATTCATATCTATCTATAATAAAATATCTCAACAGATACATATATATATATATATGTATATATACATATAGATATATAGATAGACATATAAGAATATATATATAGTGAGGTATGGAAGGGCATAAAATACACACAAAAGATAGATATGAATATGTAGGCCTATATATGGGTGTCTGCAATTAAGCAGACAGAGATATGCCTACAGCACGGTATTCACCTAGGATATGTGGAGAGGAAAGATTCATCTAACAACAAGGAGGTGGAACCTACTTGAGAAGATATATAGAGAATCTATTCCTCCTGGTTATGATCTGCAAGGATGCTAGCTAGTGAAATAACCAGGACGGTTATGTGAAAAACAGAGGATAATATCAGTCTAGCATGGTAAGTGGACAGAAGACGCATAGAGATGAGATACCATGTTGACCTGCTTAAGGGCAAAAGGTATCATGCGTTCTAACCATGAGGACGAGCTGCAAGGAGAAAGAGCATATCCCCGATTGGGAATACTATGGACCAAAGCAGGGAATTGGCAACTCCTTAAGCTTTCATGTAAGAGAAGGCCTATGTCCTTTATATCAAGAAGGAGATAGTAAAAGAAGGGAGAACCCTTCTAGTCATGGGAGACATGACTGAAAAGCATTTTCCAACCATCTAGGATAGCTGTTGGAGAAAAAAAACCCATGCTCTCTAGCAAGGGCCCATAGTGGAAAGCTTCTCTGTAGAATTGCAGAGAGCATGATGCAGGAGAATAAGGAGATAGAACTGGCTGCTAGAGAGCCAGCATCTCTGCCAACTATGCTGCCAAACCCAGGAGAATGGAGATGGCAGAAATAGAAGACAATCCAGAAAGCTTGTAGTGAGATAATCTCCAAGATAGATGAAAGCACTGACTTGGAGCCACTACTAAGACTAGACAGAATGTTGGTGGAGGACAAATCTGGTTGTTTGTGGACAAGAGCCAGTGGTCCAAACATTAAGGCTCCTGCATAGGCCGCTGCTTCGACAAAAATATAACAAGGGATGAGGTGATATTTAGTGATTCTTGCAATAATTATGCTGCTAGCAAGACAGCAGAAAGAATCTTACTGTTTAAAAACAGAAAGAACAGACAGAACAGAAGTAGAAAACTCTGGACATGTCTGATAAGCTGCCCCAAAGCAAGATTGAAAAAGAGGAGTTAACTCAGAGAGGAAAACTCCGCACTGGAAAGTGACAAAACTAGAGAGGCTGAAGAAAAAGCCCTCCAGTGAAGTAATACCGCTCTTACAGAGGAAAAAGCTTGGTAAGAGGGTGAAGAGAATGGAACTGAAGAAGACTTACCAAGTAGTAAGTCTATAGAAAGGAAAAAATACATGCTGGCACAGGAAACTATCATTTGATAGTGGTTAGACCTCTTTTCCTAGCAGGAAGAAGAGGAGAAACCTGTGACCTATAGGCATGAACATCCTGACAGCTCATAGAAATATAGAAAAAATGGATGTCTTTTGGAAAGAGATCCATGTCTAGGGGTTAGAATGAAGCGGTGGATTGCCTCTATTGAGAAGAAGCAAACTGCAGATTCTAAACCCCAAGCATCACAAGCATCTGATGATGATTGATCAGAAACCCTGCGGTTGCTGGGTTTGCTGAGCCTGGTGAGAGGTTGGATTCTTCAGACCAGGACGATGCCTCCCTTGTTTGGGAACATCTGTATGATGGGCAGGTGATGAATAAAACCTTCTTCTCCTATGGCAACAAAGCACAGTTACTTACCTGTAACAGGTGATCTCTGGGAACAGCAGGAATAAGTCTTCACATATGGGTATCGTCGGTACCGACGGAGCCTGTGCGGGAACGCTCCCAGCGTCCAGAAAGAAAGCTTTTGGGAGCATCCCACAGCGCCTGCGCGCTGCCTTCCCACCTTTCCTAACCGCCTCTCTCCAGTTCGAGTTTTAAGCTGAGACAAAGAGAGAGAGAGAGGAAAGGAAAGATAGATAGAGAGATACAACTCCTAGGGGAGGTGGGTGGGTTGTGAAGACTTATTCCTGCTGTTCCCAGAGATCACCTGTTACAGGTACGTAACTGTGCTATCTCCAGGAACAAGCAGGAATGAGTCTTCACATATGGGGACTCCCCAGCTAGAGATGCCAGGGAGATCTCCAAGGTTGTGAGTCCCTGAGAAAGGCTCTACCTTCCCCCATGGATCTCGGGCATCCAACCAGGGATGGGGGGTAGAAGTTGATTAGGTATGGAACAGGTGTTTGAGAACATCCTGACCAAACAAGGCATCCCAGCGGGAGTCCTTGTCCAAGCAGTAATGGGCTGTAAAGGTATGAACCGAGGCCCAGGTGGCCGCTCGACAGATTTGGTCGATGGACACAGAGTTTAGATGAGCCATAGAGGCTGCCATAGCCCTCACATTGTGAGCTGTGACATGGCCCTCCAGAGAAAGGTTCTTACTCTGGTAGGCGAAGGAAATACACTAAGCAATCCAATTGGACAGAGTTCTCTTAGAGACTGGAAGTCCTAAATGAGAGGGATCAAAAGCAACAAAAAGTTGAGAGGACTTTCTATGTTGCTGTGTCCTTTGTAAGTAAAAAGCAAGTGCTCTCTTACAATCCAGGGTATGAAGATTCCTCTCTGCACTTGATGCATGAGGTCCTGGAAAAAAAACCAGGTAAATACACCTCCTGGTTCAGATGAAAAGGTGAGACCACTTTAGGCATAAAGTGTGGATTAGTCCTGAGGACTACCTTGTCATGATGGAACCTTGTATAAGGAGGATTAGCCACCAAGGCTTGAAGCTCACTGATACAGCGAGCTGAGGTGAATGCAATGAGAAAAATAACCTTCCAGGAAAGGAATTTCATGGAGGTAGTGGCTAAGGGTTCAAAGGGTGGCTTCATAAGCTGGCCAAGAACCAAATTCAAATCCCATGCCACTGGAGGTGGTCTAATGGGAGGTTTAGTTAAAAGAAGGCCTCTCATGAATCTAGCAATAAGAGGATGAGAGGAAATAGGATGTCCATTGAGAGGCTTAAGGGATGCTGCAATAGCACTCAAATGGACTCTCACTGAATTTGTTTTAAGGCCTGCATGGGATAAATGCAGCAAATACTCTAGTAAAGAATTCAGAGGTATTGCAAGAGGGTCAAGACCCTTCTCTGCACACCAAATGGTAAACCTTTTCCATTTAAAAGCAAAGGAACGTCTAGTGGAAGGCTTTCTGGAAGCATGAAGGATATCCTTCACCTGCTGAGAAAGATGCAAATCTTGAAGGTCTAGGCCTTCAGCAACCAGGCCCTGAGATGAAGAGACTGGGGATTTGGGTGCCACAACGTTCCCTCCTCCTGGGACAGGAGGTCTGGAGCAGATCCCAAGTCCAGGGAGGGAGCTTGAGAGAGATGAAGAAGTAGAGGGTACCACACTTGGCGTGGCCAACGTGGAGCTATGAGGATCATAGACCCCTTGTCTCTCTGAAGCTTGAACAGTGTCTTCGAAATTAGGGGACTGGGTGGAAAGGCATAGAGGAAGTCTTGCCCCCAATGGAGGAGGAAGGCATCCCTGGCCTGAACTCCCTGACACGGAATCCTGGAACAGAACCGGGGGAGTTTGGCATTCCACGGACTTGCAAACAGGTCTATGTCTGGGGTTCCCCAAATTCGAAAGATCCTGGCTATGTGGTCCCCATGGAGGGACCATTCGTGTGGAAGCAGAACTCGACTGAGTCTGTCTGCCCAAGAGTTTTGAACCCCTGGAAGAAACACTGCCATGAGATGAATTTTATGCTCTCTGGCGAAGGCCCACAATCTCAAAGCTTCGTTGCAAAGCGACAGAGAGCCTGTCCCGCCCTGCTTGTTCACGTAGAACATGGCTACTTGGTTGTCCGTGTGGATGAGGACTGTCTTGTAGCTGAGCAGGGTGTGGAAGACTCTGAGAGCTAGAAAAATTGCTCTGAGCTCCAAGAGGTTGATATGTAGAGATGTCTCCTGTGGAGACCAGATGCCCTGGGTGGAGAGATCTTGTAGATGAGCTCCACAACCCCTTGGAGAGGCGTCTGTTGTAAGGGTTGCTTGGGGCAGCAACTGTTGAAAGGGGGACCCCAGCAACAGATTCTGAGTGGACTTCCACCACTGGAGAGACCAAAAGAGGCGACTGGAGGTTGCTATTTTGTCTGACAGGCACCCTGATGCCTGGGTCCATTGGGTGGACAGAGTCCACTGAGCTGCTCGCATGTGAAGGCGAGCGTAAGGAACCACATGCACGGTGGATGCCATGTGGCCTAACAGTTGTAACATCTCTCGAGCAGTTAAATGGGACTTTAACTGAACTTGTGAGGCTAACTGCACCAATCGGAGACAACGGGCTTGGGGAAGATAGGCCCTTGCAGTTGTGGTATCGAGCAAGGCCCCTATGAACTCTAATGACTGAGTAGGGGTGAGATGTGATTTTGGGATGTTTATTACCAGTCCCAGATACTAAAGAACATGCCTTGAGCAGGCTAGGGAAGCCTGGGCCTCTGTCTGGGATGGAGCTCGGATGAGCCAGTCGTCCAGATATGGGAATACAAATATTCCTAGAGTGCGTAGAAATGCAGCTACCACTGCCATGCATTTTGTGAACACTCTTGGAGCAGAGGCCAGACCGAAAGGAAGCACTCTGTATTGGTAGTGCTTTCCCTGATAAAGGAACCGAAGGAACCTTCTGTGTGTTGGATGGATGAGGACATGGGTGAACGCATCCTTGAGATCTAGAGAACAAAGGCAATCCTGACTCTGAAGGTATGGAAGGAGAGCACCGAGAGAAATCATCTTGAATTTCTCCTTGCATAGAAACTTGTTCAATTCTCTGAGATCTAATATGGGTCTGTAGCCCCCTGTTTTCTTTGGGATAAGAAAATAGGGGGAGTCGAACCCTGAACCCTGTTGAAGAAGGGGTACTTCTTCTATCGCCCTTTGGGCAAGAAGGGTAGCAATCTCCTGACCCAGAAGGTCGAGGAGAGATTTTGGAGAATTGAACTGTCTCACCATGGTGTGAGGAGGAAGGTTTAAGAAATGGAGCTTGTACCCCTCCCTTATGATGGAGAGGGTCCATTGTTCTGCTGTGATTTGTTCCCATCTGGGAGCAAAGTGAACTAACCTTCCTGGAATGGTGAGTGTCTCTGGTTCTTCTAGAGCCAGAAAGGCTAAGTTCTCTAGTTGTAAGTCAAAGGCCCTGAAGAGGCTGAGGCTGTTGGGCTGTAGCAGTCCTTGCAGCCTTAGGCTTGGCTTGTTTAGGTTGTTGCTGATGCTTTGCAGCAAAACGACCTGCAGAAGATGCCTGGTGACCATAACCAGGATAATATTTCCCTTTTTTGGGAAAGAAAGCCTTTTTGAATAACCTTTTTCTAACAGGAGCAGAAGTAGACTTTGAAAGTCTATCTAAGGCAGAATTCTCAGCATCCATCTGTGTGGCCTTTGCTTGCCAATCCTTGCCAAAAAGGTTTTCACCTGTACAAGGAAGATGTCCTAATCCATCCTGGACCCAGGGTTCCAAATCAGAAGCTTGTAACCAAGCAAGTCTGCGTGCACCTATGGCAATAGCCGAGGCTCTGCTGGCACACTCAAAAGAGTCAAAGGCTGCACGGTTGAAAAATTTGGAAACATCCTGGGCATGTTTAAGCCAGGTGAGAAACTCCTCCCTTTTATCTTCTGAGACAAAAGAAGATAAAGTTTGCAAATGATCTGTAACCTCCTTTAGAAACATCCCCATATAGAGACTATAGGAGTTTATTCTGGAAGTGAGCATATTGGCCTGGAAGATTCTCCGGCCAAAAGCATCCAAGGTTCTGCATTCTCTTCCTGGAGGATTAGATGAGTGTCTTTTTGCACTCTTTATCTTCTTCATAGCAGACTCCACCACAATAGAGTGGTGAGGAAGCTGAGTCTTATGAAAGCCAGGACAAGGAGGAACACGGTACATGGTGTCCAACCTGCGAGAATGAGGGGAGGTAGTAAGAGGTGTCTCCCATATGCCCAACATGTGATCATAAAGGATCTCATGAATTGGTAAAGTAGCTGCCTCTTTAGGAGCCTTAGGATATTGTAAAATATCCAATTTCTTGTCTCTAGGCTCTGGTTCAGGGGCCACTGAAATAGAGAGGCCCCTGGCCACTTCCCTAATGAAGTCTTGAAAAGACAAGTCTTCTGGAGGAGACATTCTTCTTTTTGGAGAAGAGGGCTCCTGAGGAAGGAGTACCGATGCTTCGACAGAAGCCTCTGATTCATCAGAGTCTTCGGAGGAATCGAAGTATCGCCTGTCTGGATACTCTTGCAGAGCCCGATACGCGTACCGAGTGGTATCGACATCGGGAGTGATCGGTACCGATGGGCTTCACAGAACAGGGTACCACTGCAGTCGACACCGAAGCCAATGTCAATGCAATCGGTACCGGCACCGGAACCGATATCGGTGCCGGAATCGGTACCGAAAACGGAGTTTGTTGCGGTACCGGAGGCATCGCAGCTTGTATGAATGCCGTAATGGCACGCTGCATGGTCAGAATATTCTGATCCATCGACGCAACCAATGTCTGGATGTCGGTACCAGTGGAAACCACCGGTACCCCAGAACATGGCAACAGGTGATCGGTCGAGGCCACGCCATCCATGTCAACCTGTGACCCCATAGATGAAGCTTTGGAAGCCGGAGCTTCCCGCCAGGGTAATTTTGCCGGTGCAGGATCCTCGAGGGCAAGCCCGGAGGCATCTCGATACTTAGAGGGAGATCTACCCTTCGAGGACCGGCTGGACTTATGTTTGGTTACCTGAGATCCATGGGAGGAAGAAGCAGCCCTGGAAGATGTCGATGCCACCGAAGCTGCATCAGAGGGAAACAGGGTACTGAGCTTGGCCGCTCAATTCTGTCGACCTCTTTTAGACATCATGGAACAGGACTCACAATCGGTGATGGAGTGGTCAGTTCCCAAACATTTTAGACACCAGTCATGGGTGTCGGTGATAGAAAGAGTACCGCTGCACTTCGTGCAATTTTTAAACCCGGAAGCGGGCTTTTCCATGAGGAAAATTTTGCTAGGCCTAAGGCCCAGAAGGAAAAATTGCACAGAAGTGGGAAACGGTAGTTTTTTTTTTTTTTAAAAGAAAGAAGAAAAGACCGGCGGTACCGGTCCGACGTCGAAGAAGGCAGACGCGCGACCAAAGAAATAAAGAAAAATAAAGAACTTCTTCAGCGGTGACAGGAACACGACCTGCTGGCTCCGCGGAAAAGAAGAACTGGAGAGAGGCGGTTAGGAAAGGCGGGAAGGCAGCGCGCAGGCGCTGTGGGATGCTCTCAAAAGCTTTCTTTCTGGACGCTGGGGAGCGTTCCCACGCAGGCTCCGTCGGTACCGACGATACCCATATGTGAAGACTCATTCCTGCTTGTTCCTGGAGATAGTTTGGTAGGGCATTTCCTACCTACTGGGACAGAAGAAGGTGCAGAACAACCCCTAGGAACAGGTAAATCAGTGGACAACTGAGTAACCTGACGTAAAGACTCCTTGTTGAAGAGATTTTCTCCAGTGCACGGAGTATGTCCCAGTCTTTGTTATGCCCATTTGTCCAAGTCTGAAGCTTGGAGCCAGGCTCTACGTCGTGCCCCTATAGCTATAGCAGAAGTCCTGCTAACAGACTCAAAAGAGTCTAGGGAAGCACGAGAAAGAAACCAAGAGATATTCTGGATATGCTTAAGCAGTGAGGAATAGTCTGCACTCTTGGAATCTGGAAGGAAAGGAGTCAAAAAATGTAATTTCTTTGTGACCTCCTCAAGAGATAGACTCATATAAAAGATATATGAGAGAATTCTTGCAGAAAGCATAGATGTCTGGAAGGTTTGACGTCCAAAGGCATCTAGTGTCCTAGACTCACGACCTGGCGGATAAGAAGAGTGCTTTTTCTTACTCTTTACTCACCTCATTGCTGATTCCACTACTATGGAATGATGAGGAAGTTGAGTCTTTTGAAACCCTGGAGAGGGGGGCACCTGATATAGGAGATCAGTTGCTGTGGAAAGTGGGGGTACCCTTAAAGGTGCTTCCCACAGACCTAGAAGGAGATCCTGCAAGGAATGATGCAAAGGAAGCATTATGTTCTCCTTTGCTTTGGTAGGAACAGAGCCTTGTGCAGGATCATGTCCAGGGATAAGAATGGCAAGTGATCTTGCTATTTCCAGGAGAAAACTCTGAAAAGAGAGATCTCCAACGGGAATCTCCTTTGGACAGGTTAGATCAGAAGAACTAGCTTGAGCACCCAAGGATCTATTCAAATATATAGGAATAGAAGATCCTGCACGGTGCAGGGTGGTATCCCTAAAGGATGGTCGCTGGTACTGGCTGTCAGAAGCAGCATCCGTCAGTACCTCATCGTCCATGCCAGGTATCGACTCCAAGCCTGGTATAGAAGGGAGCGATCCTGTTGAAAGAAGCATGGCAGGAGCTGGCCACGATGCTACTGTGGATACCGGTACCGATGCCGACACCGGTACGATGTCGGAGCCGAAGCCGACACAAACATCGGAGTAGCCATCGGTGACAGCTCAATCAGTACCGAGGTAACCGAAAACCTCCGGCAGCCATCCTCGGTACCAAGCCTGCG
This sequence comes from Ichthyophis bannanicus, assembly GCA_033557465.1. Taxonomy (NCBI): domain Eukaryota; kingdom Metazoa; phylum Chordata; class Amphibia; order Gymnophiona; family Ichthyophiidae; genus Ichthyophis; species Ichthyophis bannanicus. The sequence continues at coordinate 140,739,432 of CM066036.1, forward strand.
GTACCGATTGGTGTCGGTACCAAGGCGTGCCAGTACCCAGTCTTCCAGACTAGAGATCAATTGCAAACTCGGTATCGAGGGCAGAGAACCTGATGAACGAAGCACAGCAGGCACCGACCGCAAAGGTAATGTGGACATCGGTACCGACTTCGGTACCGTGTCTGATACTGGTGGATGAAGGCCAACAGGTGGCAACTCAAGCGGCATCGGAGGAACCGAGAGTTGTGGATCCGAATCATCGGAACCGAGCCTTTGGTACCGAGGGGAGCCGGTACCAAGGCGAGTCGGTACCCAATCCTCCAGACTGGAAATCGATTCCAGACTCGGCATCGAAGGAAGCGAGTCTATCGATGCACGTCTGGAGGGTACCGACGTCGGTGGTCGTATCGGTGTCGGTACCGATACCGGAAAGTCAGTCTGGGAGATATCCACCGGAACCGAAGGTACCGAGGACGCCAGATGACGATCCCTGGTGAGGAGTGTTTCATCCAACACCAGTGCCGGAGCCGGGGTATCGGTACCGCTCGAAGCGGATGCCACCACCAGACACGGCTCAGGTATGTTCTGTGAGGGGTGAACCCCAGGAACAACCTGAAACCCCTCATACGCTTTGGAGACCGAAGACTCCCGCCGGGGTTTTGAAGCCAGTGGGCCCTCGAGGGCAAGGTCGGAGCCGTCTACATGCTGTGCATGAGACCTACCACTCGAGGACTGGCTAGTCTTAACAGACTGTTTGTGGGTTACCTGATCCTGTGTAGAAGAAGAAAGGGACGGTGCCCTGAAGTTGGAGGGGAACCGGGTATCGAGGAAACCTCGATGTTGAAACCCTCTTCTCACCAAACTGTTGCCCAAAGGCTCCGGAGGAAAAAGGTCAGGCCCCAAACAGGTTAGACACCGACTATGAGGGTCTAAAAATAAAGTTGTACCGCCACAGTCTGAACATTTCCTGGAGAAAGTGGCTGGCGGTTCCATGAAGGAAAAAGAAGAGGCCTTTAAGGCCTGAGAAACCGTGAGACACTATGAAGAAAAAATAGTCCTTGGAAAAGGAAAATTTCACAAGAAAAGAAAAGAAAACACCGGCGGTGCCGGTGCATTTGGGCTGCAAAACTCTAAGGGAGCAATACAGTGTAGGGGGTGAAGTACTTATCTCCACAAAAGAAGAGCGGGACCTGGGCGTGATTGTGTCTGACGATCTTAAAGTAGCTGAACAGGTGGAAAAGGCAATGGCGAAAGCAAGAAGGATGCTTGGATGCATTGGGAGAGGAATGGCCAACAGAAAAAAGGAAGTGATAGTGTCTCAGTATAAGTCTTTGGTGTAACCTCATTTGGAGTATTGTGTGCAATTCTGGATACCTCATCTTCAAAAGGATATTAACAGGTTGGAGTCGGTGCAGAGGGTGGCTACTAAAATGGTTAGTGGTCTTCATTATATAGCATATGAGGACAGACTTAAGGATCTTAATATGTATACTTTAGAAGAAAGGAGAGATAGACGAGATATGATAGAGACGTTTACATACCTCCGTGGCATAAATGCACAGGGGGAGAGAATCTTTCAACTGAAAGCAAGTTCTGCTATGAGAGGACATAGAATGAGAGTGAAAGGGAATAGACTCAGGAGTAATATGTGGAAATATTTCTTTACAGAAAGAGTGGTAGATGCATGAAATAGTCTCCCAGTAGAGGTGGTAGAGATGAGGACAGTATCTGAATTCAAAAAAGCATAGGACAAACACAGAGGATATCTAAAGGAAAAAAGGGGACTATTGTAGTAGTTGATATGGAAGGGCAGACTAGATAGGCCATGTGGTCTTTTTCTGCCATCATGTTTCTATGTTTCTAGTGGTCAGGGCAGCAGCTTGGAACCAGCAAGACCACAGTTCAGATCCCACTGGTACTCCTTGTGGCCTTGGGCAAGTAACTTAATCCTCCACTATCTCAGGTACAGACCGCGAACCGCACAAAATAACCCATAAAAGTACTCACAGCAACCGATTGCCTGCACTGAAGTGTCCAATGCTCCTGAGTGCGGCAGTTTATTTCTCTCTTTTTTTTTTTTTTTACACAATTAACTTTAAAGGCACAGCTGCCTGACAAGGGATGGCTATTGTAGTAAAGCAGGAGAGTCCAACAATCACTAACAGATCTGTGGGCAGTCCAGCTGGGGAGGAAAGTGACCCTGGATCACCAGGCATTTGACCCTAAGTGCCCACCAGACCCATCTAAGGATCCTTGTGGCAAGAGACAGGCCCTGCTCCTGTCAGTCCTCACACTCCTGATGGCTCCACCAGAGTGAAACCCAGTCCCAGGACATTTTGAATCCGTTGCTTCAGCCTTGTAACACTCACACTGTCTCTTCGTTTTTTTTTGTTTTTTTTAAAGTCCTTTCAGAGAAGTCCATTACAGAAAGGGTGCTCTCTCAGCTGCTGAGAACTGAGAATACTGGAGGCTGGAGCTGAAGGGGAAGCTCTTACAGGACAACATCAGAATTCTGTCATGCTCAGTCCTCAGCTACTGATGGAGGGAGAAAGTCCACTTGTTGCGGACTGGGCTGGAGGGACGATATGAATATGGAATGGTTGGGGTTAGGGAAAGAGATAGATAGCTGTAGCTAGATACAGTAAAAAGAGTGAAATTGTGGAGAGGTTGGAAAGAAGGAATAGAGAAATCTAGATAGAGAAGCAGAAAAATAAACGGAAGAAAACTGAAAGAGATCAGTGTTACAAACGGATGTAAGGGAGACAGGAGACAGAATAAATGGCTAATGGAAAGACCTTGAAAAAAGAACTAAGAAAAGATAGAAAAAAACAGAAACCAGGGGACCGGGAGCAACACAATTAGAAAAATAAAATGACCCAACAACAAAGGTAGAAAAAGTAATTTTGTTACATTTAGTGATTGGAATATGCCAGTTTTGGATATGTACATCTGCCAGGACTGGTGTTAAGACATGGATGGGGCCAACCAGTGCAAATATTTGAGAGGGGACCCTAAAGCCTACTACCAAGCTGGTCCTTCTTCAGCTTCAGACAGGTTTGAGGCCCTTTCTGGCATGGGGGCCCAGGGTAAGTGCTCTGGTTGCATCCCTCTTAATACGATACCAGTCCTAATATCTGTTGTCTTGTTTTGCACAATACAGAGGGAAATGCATCTTTTTCTGTTTCTCTGGTGTTGTGCTGTATGCAGCATCTGGCTTTTTAGGTTTCAATTTAATTTTTGCTTACATGGTTCTAGTTTTACTTTGAGATCACTTTTTTTTTTAATTTGGTGAAGGGCTATCTGTGTTGTGCGTGTGCAACCCACGCTGGGAATTCTATTAGCATGGCATTTCTGTTTAAGAATGTGTACTTAACTGATCTGTTCAGTTTTCCTAATAGGTTTACTGATGTTCTAGGAGCAAGGGCCCACTAAAATTTATGGTGTTGCCTATTCCTGGGTAAGATCCGTGTGTGAGATTTGGAAGTTGGTGCTAGCATGGTAGACTTGCTCTTGGTCCTGAATGACCTTTTTGTATTAATGCACAATATGCTTGTTACTGAAAGGGTCTGTATTGCCACTACTGTGATTTTTCTTTTGTATGGTAAGTTTTAAGGGGAAGGGACTGGGGGTAGGGTGGCGGTTCAGTGGATGCAGAACATATGTTTGCATTTAATACCATATGAGAGAACATATGTGTGTTGGGGGGGGGGGGGAGAGGCTGAGGAGGCAACTGTGGCTGAATAAGTGTTGCAGAGTGCAACCTCTTGTACTCCCCATCCTTGCTATAACCTGCAGTGCTGCCCTCTCTGCAGTTATTTATTGGGAGCGGGTCAGGGATGGGGGGGGGGGGGGATTTCCTCTTTCAAAATGTTGGCAACCGTACAATAACATCTAATACAGTTTAGGATAACTAGGTCCCCTTTTGTGTAATTATAGGTGCACTTGAAAAAGTTTTGCTTGCTTTGCTTCAGTTTTATTTATTTTTTTGTTTCATTTTAGTGAGGATTAAAATTTAGTGCATTCTAAAACCCATTTGGTATGCTATTTTCGATTTAGTGTGCACTAAAAAATTTGGCAGGTGCTAAACAAAACAGTACATTCCTACTGGAGGCACCGAAGCAATACAAAGGTGGCTCTAGGACAGACCTCAGTAATCAGATAATTCCCTTTTCATTTCCCAAGTCAGCATAACCATCACTACCAGTAAAATCAATTTGCAAGCAGTTAGGGGAAGGGATTTTGCTGTTGACATCTTTTTTTCAAAAGTAGTTCAAGGCAGTTACATTCAGGTACAGAAGATATTTTCCTATCCCTTAGACCATAGGTGTCAAACTCTGGCCCGCAGGCCAAATTTGGCCCGTAGTGTAATTATATTTGGCCCGCGAGGCTATACCAAATGACTACTAGAGCTAGCCCGCCGGTATTATACAGCGCAATCATTCATCGCTAATACTACAAATCCCATAATGCCTTGCTGTTGTTTTGGCGCGTCAATCAGGACAGGTCCCAGAAACGCCCTCTCCTGTGTGACAGAAGTCATAGCGATCTCAAGCTGCAACTGTCACTGTGGAACCCCTTCCCAAAAATGGCAAAAAGAAAGGCAGACAACAGGAACTTTCTGGACAGGTGGGAGACAGAATATTTGTTTACATATGTAAAAGACAGACCTGTTTGTCTGATTTGTGGAGTCAACGTGGCTATAACTAAGGAGTATAACATTCGACGACACTATGAAACAAAACACCATGACAAGTACAAGGACCTGGACATGACTCAAAGGAGCCAGAAAGTGGAGGAGATGAAAAGAAGTTTGGTTTCACAACAGAATATGTTCAAAAAAGCCACATCACAAAGTGAGGCTGCTGTAAAGGCTAGTTATATTGTGGCAGCAGAGATCGCAAAATCAGCCCGGCCCTTTAATGAGGGAGAGTTTGTGAAAAAGTGCATGTTGAAAGTTTGTGACATCGTGTGCCCAGAGAAAAAGCAAGCCTTTTCAAATGTGAGCCTGAGCAGAAACACAGTAGCTGATCGCACATATGATCTTGCCACCAATCTGTATGACCAGCTTTTGGAAAAGGGAAAAGATTTCGTTGCATTCTCCCTTGCTGTGGATGAGAGCAGCGACGCATCTGATACTGCTCAGCTGTCAGTCTTCATCCGTGGAGTGGACTCAAATATGTGTGTTACGGAGGAGCTATTGGGATTCAAATCAATGCATGGCACAACCACAGGAAAGGAAATTTTTGAGGAGGTTTCCAAATGCGTAACTGAAATAAAGCTGCCGTGGGATAAACTCGTGGGATTAACGACAGATGGTGCGCCAGCGATGTGCGGTAAAACAAGTGGACTGGTGGGCAGGGTCCGGGAGAAGATGCAGGAAGAGAACTGTGCAGGTGAACTAACTGTTTATCACTGCATCATACATCAGGAATCATTGTGTGGCAAAGCCCTAAAGATGGAACATGTTATGACTACAGTAACACAAGTAGTTAACTTTATAAGAGCCAAAGGTCTGAATCACCGCCAGTTTAAGTCTTTTCTGGAGGAGTGTGGTTCGGAATACGCAGACGTGCCGTATCACACAGAGGTGAGATGGTTAAGCCGAGGAAAAGTACTGAATAGATGTTTTGAGCTGCATGAGGAAATATGTCAGTTTCTGGAAAGCAAAGGGAAGGACACAGCAGAGCTTCGGGAGAAAAAGTTTCTGTGTGAGCTGGCCTTTCTGTGTGACATCTCGAGCCATCTCGATGCGCTGAACCTGCAGCTTCAGGGGCGGGGGCGCATCATCACAGACATGTACGCTGCAGTGAGGGCTTTTAAAACTAAACTGTGCCTGTGGGAGAATCAGATGCTGCAAGGAAACCTTGGCCATTTTCCCTGCTGCCAAACCATGAAAACGCAGTTCTTTACCAACTTGTTCCCATGCGCACAGTTTGCTGAAAAACTCAGTGTACTCGGCGCTGAGTTTAGCCGGCGATTTGCCGACTTTGATGTCCAGAAATGTAGGTTTGAACTGCTCAGTAATCCCTTTGCAGTTAATGTGGAAAACGCACCAACCAACCTCCAAATGGAGCTAATTGAACTCCAGTGTAATGACACGCTGAAGTCAAAGTATGATGCTGTGGGCGCCGCCCAGTTTCCACAGTTCATCCCTGACACAATGCCTCAGCTCCGCACCCAAGCTGCTCAGATGCTCTCCATGTTCGGCAGCACTTATCTATGTGAGCAACTTTTCTCCTCAATGAAGATGACCAAAACATCTCACAGGAGACGTCTGACTGATGAACACCTTCGCTCGATACTGAGGATTTCCTCAGCTCAAAGCCTGAGCCCAGACATTGATGAACTATCATCCAAGAAGAGATGCCAGGTATCTGGCTTGGGCACATCAGATTAGATCAGTGTGCAGCAAACTGAGCAATAATTAACGTTTTCTTTATGCACTTTTTCTTGCTACTCCAAGACATGGGCTTGAATGGTTGATTAATTTTATTATTGTTATTTTATTTTAAAAATTATTATTTATTATTATTTAAATCTTATTTAATAAATGAATGTCATTGATGATTTTTTTTAATTGAAATTGTTTTTTGCATATCTGAACTATTAAGTTATAAATTGTATAGTAATAAGTGTTGCTTCATATTCAATGTTAAAGCAAATCTTGTTTGGGTCCATATTAAAAGGTTCATTTGTTCCATGCTGGCCCGCGACTTTGTTCAAGTTTTACATTTTGGCCCACTGTGTATTTGAGTTTGACACCCCTGCCTTAGACGGTTACAATCTAACAGGCTGATGCAGAAACCCTTCATTAGAGCCCGGTGCTTAAAGATCTAGTGCAGGGCTTCATAGTGAGACTTTAACGCTGACTCTTTGCACTGGAATGTAATATTCCGATTCCCCTGTGCGCAAAAAGTCAGCGTTAAACTGGGAGAGCAAGTCAAACGTATGCGCACAGAAGTCGGCGCAAGTTTGGCATGCTGTCCTGGCGAAACAGGGTCATTACAGGTGAAGTATGCCATCAGCATACTGTCGGGGCTCCAATGCCCCCTCCGGACGCTGAAGTCCCAACAGAAGCACAGTCCTCGGTGGCCCCGATCCTCCATCCACCCACTAAAAAAAATCCCTGGTGACCCAGTGGCCCCGATCCCACCCATTCAATAACAAAAATCCCTGGTGGCCCCTGAACCCCCTCCCTCTCCCAGTACCTTTAATAAGGAATGGAAGCATTGTCCACATGCTCTCTCCCCTGCTCCACCATCTTGGAATACACCAGGCAGGGCCAGGCATCACCATTTTTCAAAACGGCATTGCAGGGGTGGGAGCGTGTGGGCAATGCTCCCGCTCTAGGGTAAAGGTAACGGGGGAGGAAGGAGGAGTTCAGGGGCCATCGGGTTACGAGGCATTTTTGTTATTCGGTGGGTGGGTGAGGGGAACAGGGCCACTGGGCTACCAGGGAATTTTTTATCGGGCGGGTTGGGAAATCGCCGCCATCGGGGATTTGGTTTTTGTCAGGGGAGGTTGGTGGGGGGGGGGGGGGCACACTAGCTCCCCGACAGTATTCTGATGGCATTGGGGGCTTTCCCCGATGCTTGGATGATCTGAGGTGAAGTGACAAACTTCATCTCAAATGATAGTTTTGCTCCTGCCTGAAGCTGGTGTGAAGATTCAGAGGGAGGAGTGGCCTAGTGGTTGGGGCAAGTTACCTCAGGCCAGAAGGTCGGGGGTTCAAATCCCACTAGAGGACAGCAAGCTTGGGCTGGAAGGACTGGAGTTTCTAGACCCACAGGTGCTCCTTGTGGTCTTGGGCAAGCCACTTAACCCTCCATTGCCCATGTTTCCTGTAAAATAGTTATCTCCAAGTTATGATGTAATTTCAGTTTGTTCAATGTAAACCACCTTGATATCATGAAAGGCAGTATATAAGAAATGTTAAATAAATAAAAAACTGTGCTAAGTTTTACAACAGTTTTTTTTACATCGGACGCAACCACTTAATGCAGCGATTTGCATGCCAAGTGCGCTGTAGATTAGCGTTTTTCTGGCACTAGCATGCTATCTGCATCGGACAGTAAACCTTGCACGGGAAAAGCATCAGAAAATGCCAGACTAAGCTTTTCTGCATCGGCCCGTAAGTCTGTACCTGAAGCAGTGGAGGGTAAAATGACTTGCTCAAGATCACAAAGAGCGGTAGTGGGATTTAAATCCTGAATTCACAGGTTTTCAGCCCACTGCTTTAACTAATAGGCTACTCCAGTTAATTTCAGTTCTATCAATGTCCCCTCCAAAAAGAGTAGATCAAAGGTCTTTGTTATAGTTCCAAAATGATTATTTTGTATAATCAATCACAACTTATTATTTTTACCACGTTCTCTTGAAACCTAACTAGTGCTAAGGACATAACATAGGTCATTGCTATTCACACAATCTGCTATTATTTTATTCTTATTAAATGGGATAAAGATCTGAATGGGCAAATGTCCCTTTTGAATAAGGTCAAGAGGGCCTGCAGGGCAAACTGGTTTATATATATATAGTTCACAAATTATGTATAAGGATGTGTTTGCCCCAACAGTATGGTTTGCATGATTCACTGGCAATGAACGGCCACAGTAACAGCAGGATCTGCAAAAATATTAAATTTATTATGATAGAAAAATAGAACTCATACAAATTATTACTAAAACTATACACACAAGACAGAAACTTTTCATTGCAACAGCCAATAACAAAACTCTGATGCAAACTAAGATAATGCCTAAAGTAATTACCAAATGACATGGTCTGCCATGCACTCAGGAACCAGGAAATAAATCTCTGCTTTATCACCCTCCCCCGCCCCCCCCCCCCCCCCCAAAACCAGACAAGAAGAAAAGTAAACTAGTGGCTTCCAATTTTGCTGAGGTGAGGAACTAGTCCAAATGTCGGTCTAGACCAGGAACAGCACAAATTCCAGAATGGCAGATTTATTACGGAGACTCAAGACTCCGTGGGCGAGCTGCGTGCAGGGGTTAGATTCCTTTCACAAGAAGAGGTCAGTAGGAGAGTCCCAGTATTAAAAATGCTGTCACAAGACTTGGCTTATCACTCAGCAATTGTGGACTAGCCTTAGAGACAACACAGTGTTTTTTATGAGAGGGAAAACTGCACTAAGGCACACCAAAAATGCCAAGACAATAGACCAGATAAAAGTAAGCAAAAAAGAGAGAGATTGTGTGATGTCTCTGTGGAAAAACATTTATTCCTTGTGCAAAGTTGTTATCTTGGCACATGCTCAGCTCTTGGTTTGAGTAAATCCTGGACTCTACCTGGTAGTTGGGCAAATCAAGAGGGCCCATAGTGATAGATGGAATGCACAAGCGAATGATCTGGGTCCCAATACATTGTTACAATTTCAAGGTGGTTGAAGAGCCTCTCAGGGTAGAAAACGTTGTAGCCAGAACAGAAAACAATGGTCTTTAGTGTCCACACACACAAGCACTTGGTATCAGTAATTCCATATCAACAAGAAGTCTGAGGCCCATGGAACAAGTCAGAGGCCTATGGGAACAGGAAACTGTCACTTTGATTTAGAGATTTTGATTCAGGCTGCAGGCAGACTGTAGGCCATAGTTCCACAGGCCGTATTTTTTAACATCGCCCAGCCTGAACTATGCAAAACTAATTTTTTCTTAAATCTCTTTATTGCCAATGTTCAGTTCACAAAAGCAGCAATTACAAAAACCATATTCAAACTCATCAATCAACATATTTGCTGAAACTTAGCTTTCCAAAGCTAAATTTTACAGATAGTTGGATTTTTAATATTCAGAGCACCCCTCCTTCCCACTCCTCCACATAAAACAACTTTAGGTACCACAATATACTAACCACAGTATGTCCCGAGTGTGGGACACACTCCAAGACCACAACTCGGGACATGTAAACTAATTTAAATACAGGGTCCAGACCGGTATGATGTATTTTACATTAAAGAGCAGTTTTTCTGCTCGATTCTTCTGGCCAAAATTTAATGTACTTCTGTACAGCAGATGTTGCCTCTCATGGGTCCTGAAAATCCTCATAGATCGGGAAATAATTAGGACCAATGTACTGCTATGCGAACAATAAAATGTAGATGAAAATGAAATGAAAACTGGAAATGTGCTTGAGAGCAAAGAAGAAGAGGCCTTGGATTATTAACGAGATGAATTACAAGACTGTACAAACATGAAAAATCTGGTATTCTATTTTCAGGGATTGCCCGTTTTACCACAACATCCCTGTTTGCTGGTATGGGAGGATCACGTGTAATTTGTAGCCGATGTGTTGCCTGCTGGAATGGAGAAGCAGGAGATGAAGGGGGTTATTTTAGAAAGCCATTTTGGAAGGGGCTCAATTTACACATGGGTATGACTTACTATATGGATATGTCAGCAGTGTGGTTACGCCTGGTCAAAAATCTACATGTGTATGACCAAAAATGTCTACCAAAAAAGTGCTTGTTTCGGCCAGCCCTTTACAGGTTGCCCTGTCAACAGATAACCCCATTGCTAATATGAACAAACAACAAACTTTGAAATACCTGTATGCAAATGATAGAAGTCTAAAAAATAACATGGGAGAGTTAGAATAGATAGCACTGAATGAAAAGTTAGATATGATTGGCATCTCAGAGACCTGGTGGAGGGAAGGCATTTTACTGTGATACTTGGATTTAAATTATATCACAATGATAGAGTAGATCATATTGGTGGAGGTGAGGAGCTATATGTTAAAGAAGGCACTGAGTCAAACAGTTTTGCAGAAAACAAAATACACTTTAGAATCTCTATGTACAGAAATTCCATGTAAAAAGGAGAAAGGAATGACAGTGGGGGTGTACTACTGTCCACCTGGTCGGAATGAACATATGGATGATGAAATGCTAACAGAAATTAAAGAAGCTAAAAACAATTTACAACACAATAATTAGGGTACTTCAGTTACCCAGTATGACTAGGTCATTGTCACATCAGGACATGCTAGAGAAATAAAGTTTCTAAATGAAATAAACGACTGCTTCATGAAGCAGCTGGTTCAGGAACTGATATGAGGGGAAAGTATTTTAGAACTAGTTCTTAGTGGAATGCAGGATCTGGTGCAAAAAGTAACAGTGTTAGGGGCCACTTGGTAATAGTGATCATAACATGATCACATTTGATTTAATAAATGGAGGGAGGACAGCAAGGAAATCCACTGCACTAGCATTTAACTTTCAAGAGGGAAATTAAGGGGTATGTTTACTAAACCGGACTAATGGTTAACTGTTGCTATTTGCAACTAGGTTCCACTGAATAACATGGGACCTAGTTGCAAATAGCATGGATTAACCGTTAGCCCGGCTTAGTATGCATACCCCATGATAAAACGAGGAACATGCTTAAGAAAAAAACTAAAAGAAGCAACTGCAAAGATTATGAGTTTTTATCAGGTCTGGTCACTATTTGAAAATACTATCTTGGAAGCCCAGACGAGATTTATTCCACGCTTTAAGAAAAGTGGAAGGAAGGCCAAATGACTGCTGACAAGATTTAAAGGTGAGATCAGAAAAGTAATTATAGCCAAGAAAACATCCTTCAAAAAATGGAAAAAGGAATCAAATCAATGGCAAGTTAGATGCAAGGCACTGATAAGACAGACAAAGAGAGAATTTAAAGAGAAACTTGACGTGGAAGCAACAACTCATAATAAAACATTTTCAAGTCGACTCGTAGCAAAACACATGTGAGAAAGTCAGTTGGACCATTAGATGATAGAGGGGTAATAGGGGCACTAAGGGAGGACTAGGCCATAGCAGAGAGACTGAATGAATTCTTTGCTTCGGTCTTTACTGAAGAAGATGCAGGAAACATCACCTTTAAATATCATTTTTGGAATGGGTATGTATCGGAGAAATTGAAATTCTGTTGTGTAAATAGTTATCTTGTTATCCAAGTTGGTTCTCCTGTTAATTGTAAACTCAGACTTATGTACCCTGTCTGATTGTTATGTTCCATGTAAACCGCGCTGATACTGAATAGTGCGGTATAAAAGAAATTGTAAATAAATAAATAAATAAAGTATGTTCAGTAACTTTGTTCTTTATAATAGTTTCTACCATTTTGCATGGCACTGAGGTCAGACTCACCGGTCTGTAGTTTCCCGGATCATCCCTGGAACCCTTTTTAAAAATTGGCATTATACTGGCCAATTTTCTCAATGGACAAAGGTGGAGTACTCCAGGGATCTGTTCTGCCCCCACTGCTTTCTAACATTCATAAATGAACTGGAAATGGAAACAACAAGTGGTGTGATCAAATGTGCAGATAACACAAAATTATTCAAAGTTGTTAAATCACAAGAAGATAGTGAAAAATTGCAAGAGAACCTTGAGAAATTGAGAGACTGGGCAACCAAATGGCAGATGAAATTTAAAGTGGACAAGTACAAAGTTATACCTTTAGGAAAGAACAACCCAAACTACAGTTACACAATGCAAGGTTTCATATTAGGAATCACCACCCAGGAAAAGGATCTAGGCATCATTGTGAATAATACGTTTAAGTGAAGTGAAGTGGCGGCCAAGAAAACAAAGCTAGGAATCATAAGGAAAGGAAGGGAGAATAAAACAAAGCATATTATAATGCCTCTGTATCGCTCCAAGGTGCGACTGCACCTTGAATATTGTGTATAGTTTTGGTTCCCATATCTAAAAAAGGATAAAGCAGAAGAATAGAAGGATACAACTAAGAGGAAAGACTTAAAAGGTTAGGGCTCTTCACTTTGAAAAGAGATAGCTGAAGAGAAATAGGAAAAAGGTCTATAAAATAATGAGTAGAACACAAGTAAACATAGTGTGATAAGGAAGCTTATCATAGCTCAGGAAGGAGCTATAGAAAAGGTGAAGTGACTCTGAACAAGCAACCTGTCAGTTCTGGTAGAAATAAGAAAACAGAATTTTCCCATAAAAGACTACCAGTCCCAGAATGCACCAGGTTTCCAGCAGCCATTAGAGGAGCTGAAGTGAGGAAATGTGTGTTCAATCAGGAGGGCTATGAGGTAATCCCCAAGCACTCATCTCAAAGGGCAGGGCCTGATTCAGCACAGCTGCGCTGTGCTAGGGTGGAGCACTCATCTAAGCAGAATAAAGGTAGAGTTTATTCTACAGAGAATTATCCTCAGTTTCATCTGGGAGATCCTCATCCTCAGAATTATCCTCATCATCTTGGAGATCCTCAGTATCTTGGACAGCTTCATCATCTGGAGGATCATCAGAAGCAGAAGCCAGTGCGGACGGACAGAGAGGGCAAGAAACCCTTTGGAAGAAAGAAGAGAAAAGCATTTGGGAGGTTTAAAGGAGTCCAGAGCAGTACGTATACTGGGAGACATTCAAAAGGCCAGCATACACCATTGGACTGGGGAATGGTGCTGCAGAGCTAGGAATCTCCAGAGGGTACCTGTGAGGGAGACGGCTGCACGTGGAAGGGACCCTAAGACCCTTGCCAGAAGGTATGTGAAGAGAGATCCAGTGTCCAGGGATCTGGATTGGAAGGCTGGACATAAGAACTGGACTACATACTGGCCAGGCTATTTAGAGAGGAACTCTAACAGCAATGGAAGCTCAGGTATGAACACTGATCTATGCCCTAGCTATAACCTTGAAGGACAGCAGGGAAACAAGTATTCTCCTGAGAGTGCTACATTGAGAAATTCCTCTGTGCCAATCCATGATATTGAACCCATGATTGTTGAAGAAGGGGGAGCGGTCTTAGATACAGGCTGTGAATATATGGATTGCTCTCTGTCTAAACTCCTTTGGTAATTTTCTGTTACAAAGTACAACAACCATCACAAAGAAATACAAACTTGTTCTTTAATCTACTCAGAAAAGCTCCTGAAGTAGGATTTGAGCCACGCAGTAGAAAGCAAGCCAGCTAAGGGGTTTCAGCTGGGTAACTGCTAGCAATTGAGCCTTACCTAATTGCTTGTGAGCTCTGAGGGAATCACTTCTGAATCTATGTGTGAAGATATAAGAAGTTAACCTGAAAAGAACAGTTTTTTCCTTCTTTGTGGGTTTTGCTTGTTGTTTGAAACACTGCTAAGAAAATATTAGCTAAAGCCTACAGAAAAGACCAGTTTGTTACCAACCAGGTCTTTATTCTTTTCATTTGATTGCCTGACAAGTTCAGCTGTTGTTTTCCTGATTTTGTTTTTCTAAGTTTAACCCTGAAAGCAAGTATCCTGTTTTATGTGCTACCAAGCATAACTGTGTTGGGAGAAATAACCCCATAAATAAATATCTTATTGGCTTTACACTCAAGCACAACTAATTATTGTGAGTGGCTGTGTCTGGTGTGAATGGACTGCATTTCCCACAATCCCTTGCAAATCATATTGATATATGCACTTGCCAAGACTGTGAACATTCTCACCCAGGCAGCCGTCTGACAATAGATCGTTGTATATTCCTTCAAAATATAGAAAGACTAGGGTACGCACAATGAAGTTACAATGTAGCACATTTACGACTAATCGGAGAAAAATGATAATTACACTTACCTGGTAATTGTAGTTCCTTGAGTGACGACAGTTCAGTCCTCTACCTCTGGGTTGTCAACCTCCTCCTGCAGCTCGGAGACTGGTATGTCAGAATTATGACATCACTGGATATAGCCTGCTGATCTCTCTCCTCAGTCCCAGTGTGAACTATTAGCAAAGCAGACTCAAAGGAGCAACAAATAAGTAGTCAACATCCAATAATCAACACTAGACATAGAACCTCTGTACCCATCCGGCAAGGCTTTCTTACCTACTACTGCCAGAAAGGAAAGCAAATAGAAAAGAAAGGGAACGCAACCCCAAACAATGAGAGACCTACCTGTAAATGCTTTGACCTTGCCCGCCATGCTGGACCCCTCCTGAAGAACTCTGGGTGGGATGGAGGACTGAACTGTCGTCACTCAAGGAACTACAATTACCAGGTAAGTGTAATTATCATTTCCTTATCGTTCCTCCAGTTCAGTCCTCTACCTCTGGGATGTGCCAGAGCAGTGATCATTGGGAGGGACCCTTCCAGCCAGTAGTCAACACTGCCGAACCGAAACGGGCATCATTAGCTGCTGCAACGTCAAGACGGTAATGCTTACTGAACGTATGTAGAGACGACCAAGTCGCCGCCCTACAAATGTCCCCCGGGGGAACCAAACCACGCTCCGCCCAGGAACACGCTTGTGCTCTGGTGGAATGCGCTCGCAACCCCATCAGCACAGCACGACCTTGAAGAATATATGCGGAGGCAATCGCCTCCCGAATCCACCGGGCAATAGAACCCTTAGCCGCCGCTTCTCTTTTACGCACACCGCCGAACACCACGAATAACCAGTCTGAATTGCGAAAACACTTTGTGACCTACAAATACTGATGCAATACCCTCTTTACGTCCAACCGACGTAAGCTGCGAGCTCGTTCGGCTCCCTCTAGTGAACCCAGAACAGGCAAGCACACTACCTGATTCAAATGAAAGGGAGACACCACCTTAGGCAAAAAGGATGGAACCGGATGCAACACCACTTTCTCCCTCGAAAAAGACAAGAACGGTTCTCTACACGACAACGCCTGCAACTTCGAAATGCGCCTAGCGGAACAGATCACCACCAGAAACACAGTCTTTAATGTCAAGTCCTTCACCGAAGCACTAAGCAACGGCTCAAAGGGTGGCTTGCACAGCGCAGCTAACACCAATTGAGAACCCAAGGCGGAACCCACACTCTCCGCGATGGCCGCAGCCGAGAGACTGCCTTCAAAAATGAACCGCCTCTGGGTGAGCACCCAGCGGCACTCCCTTAACCTTGCCGTGATAACAGGACAGCGCTGCCAACGGAACGCGCAATGAACTGGCTGCAAGACCCTTATCAAATCCGACCTGCAGAAACCCCAAGACCGATGGAACGGACACTGTGGACGCTCAAATTTGATGCCTATTACACCAATCCTCAAAAATACACCAGACACGCACATATGTCAAAGATGTGGACTGCTTCCGCGCTCTAAGCAGCGTAGCCACCACTGCCGCAGAATAGCCTTTCCTCCTTAACTTAGCCCATTCAATGGCCATACCGTAAGCGAGAACCGATCCACCTGGGGCATGAAGAGAGGCCCTTGCAGTAGCAGATCCGCTCTGTCCGGCAGCCGCCAGGGATCTCCATCGAGAAGACGCACTGAATCCGCATACCACAGACGTCTCAGCCAATCGGGCACCACCAGAAGCCCCCTTTCTGAGTGAGTTACGATCTGCTGAATCATCCGGCCTATCAATGCCCAAGGAGGGAAGACATACAGCAGACCTGAGGACGGCCACCACTGCAACAGCGCGTCAATGCCCTCCGACATTCTTTCTCGCCTTCTGCTGAAGAAACTGCTGGCTTTCGCTGACTTGAAGGTCGCCATCAAATCCATTAGAGGCGCCCCCCATCGAACTACTATCTGCGCAAAGACTTCGGGATGCAGTTCCCACTCTCCTGCATCCACCCGAAACCTGCTGAAAAAATCCGCCTGAACATTGTCCTTTCCTGCGATGTGAGCCGCCGAAATCGCCAACAACCGGCTCTCCACCCAGACAAACAACATGTCCGCTTCTTCTTCCATTGCTGCACTTCCTGTGCCGCCCGGATGATTGATGTAGGCGACTGTTGCCGAGTTGTCGGAGAGAACGCGAATTGGGCGACCTAGCACCAAATTCTCGAACTCCTGAAGGGCCCGGAAGACTGCCCGAAGTTCCAGACGATTTGTCGACCCGGAAGCTTCCAGAGGAGACCAATGACCTTGTGCGAACCTGCTCTCGCAGTGGGCTCCCCAGCACGTCAGACTGGCGTCTGTCAACAACGGAAGCCAGCCCAGCCACTCCAGCGGCATGCCGGCTGACAACGATGACCGGAGGAGCCACCAACAAAGAGATTGCCTGACTTTGAGTGGCCCAAGGCACTGCTTCCAGTGTTGCCGCCAATGTGCCGAGCACACGAAAATAGGCCCGGGCCGACGGCGCTGGAACGGACCTGAACTGTCAAACCAGACCTCTCAGAGCCTGAGCTCTCTTGTGTGGCAAAAACACCTGTCCTCTTCTTGTATCGAAGCGGACCCCCAGGCACTCGAAGTCCTGGGAAGGCTCCAGCCGACTCTTGGCCAGATTGACCACCCAACCAAGACTCTGTAAAAACTCCAATACTCTTCTCGTCACCCGGACGCTCTCTGCCTCGGATTTGGGCCAAATTAACCAATCATCGAGGTAAGGGTGCACCAGAATTCCTTCCCTGCGCCACGCTGCTGCCGCCACCACCACCACCACCATAATTTTGGTGAAGGTTCGCGGCGCCATCGCCAGACCGAAGGGCAATGCCTGGAACTAATAGTGGCCCCAAGGGAAGACGAATCTTAAATACTTCTGATGAGATGCCCTGATGGGTGCGTGTAAATACGCCTCCGTAAGATCCAGAGACGTCAAATACTCCCCCTGGCGCATGGCCACAATGACTGATCGCAAGGATTCCATCCGGAAATGCGGCACCCGTAGACAACGATTCACGCCTTTTAGATCCAAAATGGGTCGAAACGATCCGCCCTTCTTTGGTACCATGAAATAAATGGAATACCGACCCACGCCGTACTCTGCCCGCGGTACCTCTATGACTGCCCTGAACTGAAGAAGCCGGTCTAAGGTCCCGTGGATCGCTAGCATCTGCCTGGATCCCCTGCAGGGCGACATGAAGGAATCCCGCACGGATCGCGCCATCTCTAGAGCATCCCCTCCGGATTATCTCCAAGACCCACTGGTCGGAAGTGATGTGGGTCCAAGCAGAGAGAAGCCCCCGCAGCCGACCGCCTATGGGAGACCCCTCCGCCGTGACCCGCCTCACTTCATTGTGACTTGCGATTTGCGGAAGCAGAGCCCGCGGAGAAACCTCTGGTCGCTCCCCGAAACCCGCGGAATCCCTGGGCTCGAAATGGAAAGCGACCTCTCTGGGAGCTCCCAGACCGCGTCGCCCGAAATCTCCGGAAATCTCGAAACTGGCCCCGCACACCTTGTCCGGACTTCCCCTGTTTCGGCTTATCCTCCGGAAGTCTCCCTCCCTTGGACTCCCCGAGATCTTTAACCAACTTATCCAAATCGTCTCCAAACAGCAAGCCTCCCTGAAACGGAAGCTTGCTGAGACGAGACTTGGAAGAACCGTCCACCACCCACTTTCGCAACCACACAGATCTGCAGGCGGCCACCACAGATGCCGTGCTATTGGCAAGTGCCCTGATCAAATCATAATGTACATCCGCCAAGTAGGCGCCCCGGACTCCAGGCGACCCAGCTCTTTGAGCTGCTCGATAGCCACGTGCGGCAACTGACGCAGCCTCTGAATCCACCGCAAACACACCCTAGCCACCCAAGCTCCACAGATGGAGGCCTGTAATGACAGCGAATCTGCTTCAAAGGTCTGCTTAAGCAAGCCGTCCACCTTGCGGTCTTGGGCATCCCTTAAACCTGCACTACCTTCCACCGGGATGGTGATCTTCTTCGTAACTGCTCATAGTCCATATGCCGCGAAGACCGGCCTCTGGCCAGTCCCATTCCTCCTGGATCATTCAGTCAACCACTCGGTGCACTGGAAACACCACCTGCGATTGCCGAACCGCCTGAATCATGGGATCCTCAAGCTCTTCCTCCGCTGGTGCCTGTGTGGCAAGATTCAACATCTGCCTAGCCTCTGTGAGCAACACCGGAAGCTCTTCCCTACGGAAGACCCTAATAATCTTCGCTTGGTCCTCGGGTTCAGGGATCTCCCCTTCCTCCAGATCCTGCGAAGCCTCATCAGGATCCCATTCCGTATCCTCGACTTCTGGCCAATCATCTTCTGCCGATACCGAAGCACGTACTCTCGCTCGTTTAGGCGCTGGAGGATCCTCGCCCCCTTCCTCGGACATCTCCAACCGCTGGGAAGGACCGGAAAGCGCCAAGACCCCCGGAGACTTACCCTGACACCGTAAACAAAAGGCTTGATGCATCATTAAAATGAAATCAGGGCTAAAACCCCAGAGATCTGCCGCTGGCCCCTGCAACCAAGGTCTTGAGGGTCCCGCCAACTCCTCCATAACTGACCTTCGAACAGGAGGCTGCGGAGAAGCCACCACCATCTCCGTCAGTACCCCCTGCGCCTCTGAGGGCTCTTTAAGTTCCACCTGCTGCTACACCGAGGCAGCCAGGGTAGCACAGCCACGGCACACCCCTGAATCAGCCACCGAGCCCTTTCAGGTGCCACAGACAATACACTGTGGGTGTGCCGCCATTGCTCTTACTGTTTTGTTTTGTCTTTTTTTTTTTTTATAAAGCTGTCTGACTCCAACTTAGCTGAAGTATACTTTACTTTTTTTTTTTCCTCAAACCCCAAGACGCACTCAACAACACTCCAGCCTAGCCCCCCTCAGAGAAATCACTAAAAGGTAATTCGACTTCCCTGCTGGGAGCCCCGAGAGGAGAACACCCCTGAGAAAGACCCCCCCCCCCTCTTTTCGACGAGGCCGATTTGCTCAGCAAGAAAATAAAAATAAACGGAGGTTTCTAAAGAAAATTAAATAGCGAAAGTAAATGGATAAAGGAATAAAGGAAATAAAACAAGGTACCTCCACTCTGTAACTCTGTGCCATCAGCTGCACGGCCGCCACGCGGCTGCTGCCCGAAGAACAAAATGGCCGCCGGAAGCCTCCAGCACAAAAAAGGGCGGCAAATAAAGCGGCGAGACCGCCGCGGCTGTTCAACGAATTCTCCTTCTCAGACTGCAGCCTGAAACCGGTGAATTGCCTACAGGTCAGGTCTGCGCGACGAAAGCCTGCTCTTGAGCTGTGCTCTGCTCGAAGTCGCTTTAGCCTGGCGTCCTCCGGAGCCGTGCTTACTCAGCCTACACGGCCCTGAAGGAGACTCGCTCTGGCGGTAGTGCTCTCCCCCGTAAAGTCCGGGAGGAGAGAACTCTTAGCCCCCTGACCGGGAATAAAATACTCCTATGCAAGCCCCGATATCTCTTTGCGTTGCCTTAGACAGCGGGAGCAAGAAAGCCAGAAACGATTTTTTTTTTAAAGAGACAGCAAATTTAAAGTAAAACCAACCCAAATGAAGCCAAAATTAACCAAATTAAAACCAAACAAATTTAAACAATCCTATCAGTTCCTTATCAAACTCCAGGGAGCCTCCTACAAGGCTCCCCACGTCCTCCTGCTGCACGGAGACTGGTCACACTGGGACTGAGGAGAGAGATCAGCAGGCTATATCCAGTGATGTCATAATTCTGACATACCAGTCTCCGAGCTGCAGGAGGAGGTTGACAACCCAGAGGTAGAGGAATGAACTGGAGGAACGATAAGGAATATTTTTTCACCCAACACGTAATCAAAGTCTGGAATTCATTGCCGGATGATGTAGTAAAAGCTGTTAGTGTAGCTGGGTTTAAAAGAGATTTGGACAAGTTCCTGGAGGAAAAATCCATAAAGCGTAGTTACTCACCTGTAACAGGTGATCTCCGGGAACACAATATGAAATCCAAACAAGTTGAAAACCCCTACCCTCATAGCCTAAAATGTGCCCTCATCAATGCCCGTTCTATCTGGAAGAAGTGGCCAGCCGTCACCGACATCATTGCCAACCACGACCTTGATATACTCATGGTCACTGAGACGTGGCTATCCGCCGATGACAACGTCATACTCAACCAGCTCCTTCCCCAGAATTTCACCGTACATTCAAGTCATAGACAAGACAAAAGAGGAGGTGGCGTGCTCATCCTCACCAGGACAGACCTCCATTTTCGAACGGTAGACTCCACCAGTACAAATCACCTGGAGACCGTCACCATTTCCAACAAACGCTGCTCAATCAACCTGCTTTACAGAGCACCTTCAGCTTCCCCGGATGATCTCGCGGCTATCATTGATCTTGCATCCAACACTCATAACCCAAGCATCCCAAATTGGATCCTAGGCAACTTTAACCTGCCTACACTACAAGATAATCAAGCATCAGCCTTCCTCGATGCCCTCGAAAATCTTGGCTTCAAGCAATTAGTTAAAGATCCTACTCATATTAAGGGAAATATCCTGGACCTAGTATTCGCCCCGCAAACATCTCTTAACCCAGCCCAGGATCCCATAACTTCCATAACTTCTGTTCCCTGGTCAGATCACAAACTGATCATCATCCAGATTCCTTCTCACAAAGTCTACACAAAAATCAACAAAATACAAAGCAACTCCGCAAGACCGCCCTCTCGATGTTTCAAGCCTTACAACAGAGATCTTATCCTTGCGGAAACGCAACAACTCATCTCTGAAACCACCCAGAACCTTGACGACCTAATTTCTCACTGGAACAATTGCCTCAGCTCAATCGCCCTATGTACACCAACCAACAGGCCTCCAGGTAAAAGAGTGAGTGCCCCATGGTACTCAGCTGATCTTAAAGCATCGCTTAACCAATTACGGAAACTAGAGAAACGCTGGCGCCGATCTCATTCTTTAAATGACCAGACAACATACAACTGTCATCTGGCTGCGCATCGCAACGCAATCACTGATACGATGAAGCAGTACTACTCTGATACCTTAAAGAGATCACTTAATAAACCACATGACCTTTTCGACCTGGTCAAGACTTTATCGAAGGAACCATCCTCTGGACCTCCATTTGAGATACACCCACAAGATTTTGCAACCTACATCCAATCCAAGATATGCCAGACCAACAAAACCTCTATTACAACCACCGCCACAGAGTAAGACTGCCAAACAGCCCTAACCATGTTTTCTACCCCCACCAAGAGAGGAATTGAAGACACTATTGCGGCCCTTAATACCACCACTGCCCAGTCCAATCTATGCCCAGCCTTCTGGATCAAGGAGCTTCGCAGTCACTTCAGCCCAGTACTGTCCAAAATAATGAACCTCTCCTTCTCAACCGGCTCTTTCCCCTCAGCTCTTAAACATACCTCTATCAGACCTCTGCTAAAAAACTGCAAGCTCGATCCCCAACAGATAGAATCCTACAGACCTATATCCAGCATTCCACTACTCGCTAAGATCATTGAAAAAGAGGCTCAACGTCAATTGCAGGATCACATCGACTCCGCTGCACCGTTAGACCCCTGCCAACATGGTTTTAGGGAATTCCATGGAGTGGAAACACTTCTTACCACTCTCTTCTGCAAGATAATCACCGGCATTGATGACAACCGTCAAGGATTTGCTCTCATCTTTCTGGACATCGCTGCAGCTTTCGATTCAGTAAATCATGAGATTCTATTAGGACGACTGATTGACAAAGGCATTAATGGAAGAGCGCTTGAATGGTGCAGATCCTACCTGTCCGAAAGATGGCAGCATGTTCGTTCTGGAGGGATAAATTCAGAACCTTTCCACCAAAGCCAGGGAGTCCCACAAGGATCCTCCCTTTCTGCACTCTTGTTCAATATTTACATGCAACCAATTTGTAATATCATCCGGTCCTTCAATGTTGATTGCATGTTATACGCAGACGACGTCCTGCTTTACATACTCTTCTCTACTAAGCATTTGGACCTCTCCCCACTGACGAGTTGTTTCAATGCAATATCTGACTGGCTTCTTTCTCAAAACCTCAGAATACAACATAAGAAAACGGAAGTACTCTTCATTACGAGGAATCCCAACTTTACCCCACCACAATATCTTAAAGTAAAAGAAGCTGAGCTGCAATCTAAACCCTCAATACGTTACCTGGGAGTCACTTTAGTTCAACGCCTGGATATGAAGGCCCACGTAGGAAACATAGTCAGATCAGTTTACTACAAGATCCGCTCACTTAGGCATCTACGTTCCTTGCTGGAACCAACTGATTTCCGGACAATTTTCCAGGCGTTAGTCATACCTCATTTTGACTATGCCAATGCCATATTACAAGGTCTTCCCCAATCTACATTAAACCCGCTACAGCTAGCAATGAATGCGGCAGCAAGAGTCCTCCATGGAGCATCCAGGAGCGACCACGTGACGCCCCTGCTGATACAGTTGCATTGGCTACCCATTCAGGCTAGAATAGTTTTCAAGACCTTGATAATCACTTTTAAAGCTGTTAACAACCTCTCATCTGCATCCTTAACCTCCCTCATCCATATCACATCCCCAAATAGAGCACGAAGATCCACGTCTATAAACTCCCTAAAAGTCCCGAAGGCACTAACTGTTTGTACTAAATCGACAGCCAACAGAGCCTTTAGTCTCAGTGCCCCAAGATGCTGGAATGCATTACCCCCTGATATCCGGGCTATTAAGAGCCTACCACAGTTTAGGAAAGCCCTCAAATGCCACCTCTTCAACAAGTACCTTATAGAGCCCAACGACATCCCCTAGAGCCCAAGGACACCCAGCGATACCATTTCCAGACAAATTTATGATATCTCAACAACACACCAAGTTTGACACTCAAACCCATAGTGGGGTTTATGTTTCTATGAAACCTCTGTGCTTATGATTCCATGTAGTAATTTTTGTAAATAGTTTACCCCTGTCATCCAAGTTTTTGTGCCCTGTTACCTGTAAACTCATACGTGTTAACTGTACTGAGCATTTTGTTCCATGTAAACCGCGCTGATGATGAATAGTGCGGTATATAAGAGACTGTAAATAAATAAATAAATAAACAGCAGGAATTTAGTCTTCACATATGGGTATCGTCGGTACCGACGGAGCCTGCGCGGGAACGCTCCCCAGCGTCCAATAGGAACGCTTTTGGGAGCATCCCTCAGCACATGCGCGCTGCCTTCTCGCCTTTCCAACTGTCCCTCTTCAGTTACGTTTGTAGCTGAGTGAAAGGATAGAGGGAGAGAGACAACTCCTAGGGGAGGTGGGTGGGTTGTGAAGACTAAATTCCTGCTGTTCCCGGAGATCACCTGTTACAGGTGAGTAACTACACTATCTCCAGGAAGAAGCAGGAATGTAGTCTTCACATATGGCGACTCCCTAGCTGAAAATGCCAGGGAGATGGCCCCCAGGAAGGTGCCACCCTAGAAAGGTAGGCATCCTTCCTCCCATGGATCTCTGGCATTCTACCAGGGTTGGTGGGTAGGAGTTGAATTAGGTCTGAAAGACATTTTAAAGAACAGCTTGGCCAAAGAAGGCATCCCGATGGGAGGCTTTATCTAGGCAGTAGTGGGCTGTGAAGGTGTGTACTGAAGCCCAGGTGGCTGCTCGACAAATGTCATCGATAGACACAGAGTGGAGATTAGCCATAGAAGCTGCCATGGCTCTCACATTATGAGCTGTGACATGGTCCTGAAGAGGAAGACCCTTACTCTCATAAGCAAAGGATATCTATTGGGCAATCCATTTAGATAAAGTTCTTTTGGAGACTGGAAGTCCCAAATGACTAGGGTCAAAAGCTAGGCCATATTACGGATGAAATCCTGAAATGACATGTCCTCTGGAGGTGACATTCTGCGTTGGGGAGAAGAGGGATCTTCTAGGAGAAACCCTCTAGTGCCAGCAGAATTGTCAGAGTCCTCGGAATCGGAGGAATCAAAGTACTCCTGACCCCGACGCTCTCGCAAAGCACGATCCTGGTACCGATCGAAGTCGGTCGGTCGGTCAACTCCAGCCAGAGATGGCATGGGAAGAATTCCCACCGGGGCCAGTACCGTTGGTACCGGCATCGTTGGTGTCGGTACCGGTGTCTGTACCAGCATCGGAGACGATGTCGGTACCGGTGCCCTTGGGACCACTGGTACTGCAGCTGAAAGGAGAGCTGCGATACTGCGCTCGATAGCAAGAAACCTCTGGTCTATCGATGTTGCCGATGCTAGGGTATCGGTACCGGTAAGGATGGCCGGAACCCCCGAGCACGGCACAGGTAGTTCTTGCGAGTTTGAGGCCTCGAGAACATCCTGAAGCCCCATCGATGCTTTGGAAGTCAAAGCCTCCCGCCAGGGCTGTTTTGCCAGTGTGGTTCCCTCAAGGGCAATGCCAATGGCCTCTCGATGCTTAGCAGGAGAGCTACCCTTTGAGGACCGGCTTTTATGTTTAGTTACCCGAGATCCATGGAAGGAAGAAGAGGCCCTCGACGATGTCGATGCAATGGATCTGGAATCTGAAGAAAAGAGGGTACCAAGTTTGCGGCCCGGTTCTGTCTTCCTCTTTTGGTCATCCCCATGCAGGAGAGACATTCAGTTGGAGAATGATCAGGTCCTAAACATTTTAGACACCATTCATGGGTGTCAGTGACGGAAATGGTACCGCCATACTTAGTACATTTTTTAAAACCACTAGTTGGTTTTTCCATGATTTAGGAAAATGGGGCCTAATGCCCAAAAATGGCGCCTAGCACCAAAGAGGAAAGGTTTCTGAAAAGAAACAGTCTAAGTTTAAGGTTTTTTTCCTTTTTTTTTATATGAAAAGAAAAGAAAAGAACCGGCGGTACCGGTAAGCGTCATGCGGTAGGCAAATGCGACCACAAGAAAGAAATTTAAAGATGGAATTTTCTGCGGTGACAAGGATTAGATCCTGTCGGCTCTGCGGAAAATGAAGAACTGAAGAGGGACAGTTGGAAAGGCGGGAAGGCAGTGCGCATGTGCTGAGGGATGCTCCCAAAAGCGTTCCTATTGGACGCTGGGGAGCGTTCCCGCGCAGGCTCCATCGGTACCGACGATACCCATATGTGAAGACTACATTCCTGCTTGTTCCTGGAGATATCATTATTAAAGTGGCCTGGGGAAATCCATTGCTTGCTCTGGCATAAGCAGTATGGAATCTGTCTGTATTTTGGGAACCTGACAGGTACTTGTGAGCTGGATTGGGCTTGATTTATCTTTGGTCTGACCCAGTATGACATATGTTCTTATGTTCAGCACCATGCCTAGCCTTGTGCGAAAGGTGCAGCCACACAGGGCACAAAAGGATTAGGGGCGCATGTCGGGTTGCTGGCCCTTGTCTGCCCCCTGCATTGCCCTGCCACCACTTTTTTGTTTACTCGGAGGTGGCAGCGGCAGCAGCAGTGAGGCAGACCCGCATTTGTAGGCAAGCTGGGTCCCCACTTCCCTTCTCTGATGTAGGTCACATCAGAGGAGGGAGGGACTAGGCCAGCCATTCAAACGCGTGTCTTTGTAACTCGGGGTTTACATGGCTGGCCTGGATCCTCCCTCCTCTGATGCAACCTACATCAGAGAAGGGAAGGAGGGACCCGACCTGCCTCTAAATGTGGTTCTGCCTCACTGCTTCTGCCAGCACTGCCAAGAAAACAAAAATGTGGTAGGGGTGAGGAGCGCCAGATGTCAAAATAGCACAGGATGCAATTATGGCTTGGTATGGCCCTGCTTATGTTCCATCATTATTTCTTCCTCCAAAGACAGGTTTATCTGAAATTAACTGGCAGCATTTACATGTGCAGGCTTGCAAAAAAGGCCAACATACACGTGTAAGTGTTGGCACTTATATGTGGAAATTGTGAAGTCTGGCACGTACATGGGTATGCTGACCACGCTTCCCCTTTGCTTTTTCCCATGTGTACAATTGCAAAATGGCTCTGCTGGCTTCACATATCGGTACACACAAGTACACTCATGCACCTTTGTGTTCAGTATCTTTTAAAAGGCTCCACATTTAGCAGAGTCTTTTCTAAAATACGGCTGAAATTGTAAACGCTGCAACTGCAGTGTTTCAATTCCAATCTCCACGTCTTTCCTAAAATGTACCTTTACATGTGCTAGGAGGATGAAGAGAGAAGGGAGGGAGAAATTAAACTTACAGAATATTCCACTACCTCTATACTCCTGAATTTGAATATAAATCGTATCATTCACCGATTTGACTATTACCTTTTCTAACAGTTGAGCCCAAGAAATGCTGCCTTCAAAGAATAAACTTTCCCACTACTCTTGTGTTTAGTTCAGGCTTTCCATGATCCTGCAGCTAGGGAATCACCAACCTGCTAGAGAATCCTTTAAGGCTCCGGGAAACAGGCCAAATAGTGATACAGAAATCATCATCTAACAGCAGAAGGGCTTTCCTACTATCTTCTCATTTCAGAATGCTGTAACCATGAGAAGCTAGGAAGTGATAATGATTGAACATTTTGTGTACGAGAAAGATAAGCTTTGAAACGGGTGTCTGGAACCTCCTGTTGGAGGATGACAAACCCGGTGGGCTTTCAGGAAATCTCTAATGAATATGTATGTTTATGTTTATTACATTTGATATACCGCTCAGACCAAGAAGCATCAGAGCGGTTTACAATCCTACATTTATGTTATGGAAAATAAGAAAAGAACGCCATTAATAAGATAGGACAGAGTAGGAGAAACAGATAGAGGTACTGTGCATGCAAAATCTTCATTACAGATACCCCGACATCCCAACCACTTTGGAGACCTTTGAGGACTGGAAGAACCCCATTCCTCCTTTAAAGGGTTAAAATAAAATGCATTTTACAAAGCACTTCTGTCCAGCTCTCCTTTCACTCCCCCTGTTCAGTACTGCACTATTTTCTTGGCACTGAGTTTGTTTGTTTTGCAACCTTATGTGGTCATCAGTAATTGGTTGGCAGCTAATGCCCCCCCTCCAGCTGAAGGCCCCAGTATTTTGGCTTACAATATCTGCTCTGTTCCATGGGAAACTGCTGAGGGAAAGTGTTTAACTCTTGCAGTGGGGACAGTGAGAAAAAATGCAAGTACTTTTATTACTCCCAGTATCTTTTTTCAAAATAAAGACCAAAATATTTTTCTTCGTAGCTTCTGTTTTTCTGACGTTCAGGAAATGCAATATGAAAGTAGTGATCCTGTAGGTTTTCTTAATAATAGTAAAAATATTCAAGTTAAAATCCTTCATTTGTTGACTGAAAAGATGCCACATGTTCACATAACATACAATACATAAAGAAGCTTTTTAATCCCTGTAACAAAATCCAGGCTGCTTTTGCTGTTTGTTTTGCCTGCAGTGTAGACCAGAACTTCTCAAAATTTTATATGACCCCACTTCAGTATTTAAAAATTCATGTGTCTCCAGATAATGAAAACAAAATAGCAGACCCCCACTTCTCTACCCTCTCTCATCTATGCACTTCTTCCTCCCCTCAGGTACATACAGTATCAAGGCAGTAGTAGCTGTAGCCAGCACAGGGCCCTGCATGTCACAGTGCACTCACAGACCACAGCACTATGCATAGGTTTCCAGTCTAACGAGAGGCCCGCATGGGAAGAAGCGCCACGGCCTATGAACATTCACATGCTGTCTCTACCAGGTACGGGCCATAGTGGAGGTCCAGAAGGAGGGGGAGCAGGGCCGGCCGGTCCACTAGGCGAACCTAGGCGGTTGGCTAGGGTGGCATACATGGTCTGCTGCCCCCTCGTGTTGAGCTGAACCATGCCGCCATCTCCACTGATTCTGGCGGTGAGGTTGGCTCAGCGGCAGCGGCTTCAGCACGTATGGCCTGACGCTTCGCCCCCCCACCGAAGTTGTGTCAGAGGGGTCAGAAGTGGTAGGCCATATGTGTCGAGGCACATGGCCTACCGCTGCTGCCGAGCCTCCCCTGCTTCCAGAATCAGTGGCAGCGCAGCTCAGCACAGGGAAGTGGGGGAGAGCTTGCCAGGGCTTCTGTCTTGGACAGCAGAAACTCTTGGGCCAGCCCTGAGAGTGAGCACTACCCTTTCTGTGACCCCCATCCTCCGATGTGATCCCATTTGGTGCCCTGACCCACAGTTTGGGAACCACTGGTATAGACCATTATTTACAAGTCTCATTTAGCTACCAGGGCATTGATACCTTTCTGCCTTGATTCAAACTGGCCTCCCTTGGCTTGTTGTCACAGGAACTCAGAATACCATGCCTACATTCTGAAGTCAAATAGTAGCTCTATTCTCCAGATTTCTATTAATAAGAAACTTTTTTTCAGGAGTTTCTTATAATTATTCCAAAACACTTAAAATATGGCAGGTTTTCTTTGTCATTTTTACAATAATAATTACTTGAAGTAGGGCAGCTGTGCAGATTGATTTCATATTTGACAGCAGTATAAAAGACTGAAGTAAGGGATTACCCTAGGCGATATCAAAATGAAGCACAATGCATTATGTTCATTTTAATACACATTTATATGCTTACAAAGCTACACACATTGATCACCTCAAGTTCACAAAAGGGTACTCGGTTCATAAAGCAAACATGTTTACTAAAAGGCATGTTGGTAGTATGTAGTTGGGCTGCAAATCCAGCATGCAGGCCCATGCCAACTTCAGGGGGCATGTGCTTCGGTCCTCCTGCGGTTGGCATGTTGCTAACACGCAGCACTTTGGAATCTGGTACGTGCGTGCACCTAATGCCACCCACTGAGATAACGCTAAGTGCACCTGTGATAATGGCAAGAATCGCGGTTAGCACATGCCCATAATGCCCACATTCTACCCTATTAGCATGGGATTTTCGGCGCTGGGCCCCATGTTAATTTTTAGCATGGCATGCTTACTATGAACTAAATCCTGTGCTAACAGCATGGTTTAGTAAATATTCTCCTAAGGGTAATTTTATAACTTAACACATGTGCAAACAGTACATGTTTTGTTTTTTTTACTGTGCAGGTAATGGTGAATTTCAAAACAGCATCTCTGGTGAATGTTTACGTTCTGACCATCACCCCAAGGAATTTATACACGTACCCTTGCTCTTTGGCATGCAGATTTTCTGGGTTAATTTACACACATACATATGTATTGAAAATGCACACATAAATCCAAACTCCCCACCCCTGCCTCCCAGAAATCATTCCACTCGTCTTGGATAAAATGATGCCTGTCCAGGCTGTATGCATGTAACTTCAAGCACATTCAGAACATGAAGTTTTAGAAGTGCCCCGGTTCAATGCATAAAGCTCTGCTTTATATGCAAACAATGGATTTTGAAATTGCTATTCACATGCAAACGTTTTCATCAAACTAATCATAAAATAATCTCACCAGTAAAACACAGATGCCCAAAAAAACAGAAAGGGTTCCAGAAGAGACCCTGCAATTGGATGAACTCTGATAACTCTCAACATTTTAAATATCTGAATCTCCAATGCATTACTGCATCAGTCAAGTGAGCATCTTAACACCTTATTTATTTTATTTTATTTATTTATTTAACCCGTTTTCTATACCACCTTATCCTTCAATTAAAGTGTTTACATTATGTAATCACTACGATTACATTTAGAATTTAGAACTCCAATCCATTATGAGCCCCTGCATGGACTTGACTGCGGTAAAAATTGATAATACATTAAAATACATTATTTTAGTTATTGGACAACGCTCTGATGCCTCACAGCCTGGAGTGGTATAGAAATTTCTAATAATAATAACAATAAATAAAGCTATTAAGCCCCTTTATATGAGCCTTGTATTGTGATGAGTAGGACTATATTTTACTGACAATGGGGTCTATTCTGACATGCGAATAGCGAGGGATGCCCCCCTTGCCGTCCCCAAAGAAAGCTTCCCTGTACAAACAAGGAGTTTGTACAGGAAGACTTAGACGGGGGCGGGAGGGGGCATTGTGGAGGTGGGGTGAGGGCAAGCAGTGGGCGGTCTGCGGCCCTGGCTGTACAGGGCCGATTCTGAAGTCGGAATCCAGGGCTGGCAGACTGGACAGGGGATGGCAGGCTCAGGTGGTGGAAGTGGGGCAAGAGGGTGCAAGGGGTTCCCCGTAGCCCGACCCTGACCATAGGAGGCCAGATCGGGGGTCAGGCTGCGAAGAAAGGAAGAAGTGGCCAGTGGCCAGGGATCGCAGCTCCGGTGACATGGCAATGGGACACCATGGCATGTACTCCATTCAGGAGCCTGAATGAGTTAGCCGAGCAGGGCCCTGTATATGCAGGCCGATCTGAATTGGATCCCGGCCTATACTTACAGGCCCAGACCAGACTCTGAACCCATGGAGCACGACTAGCCCCTGAGTGATCAGAATTGGGTCTGCCTCTGTGTGTCCCGCTTCCGATCCAGTGTACAGGGGCCTAGGAATGTGCCTCCATGTGTCTAAGAAATTATTAGAAGTGGACACTTATGATGGGTTTCCCCTCAGTGTCACACAGATAAAGTTAAGTACACTCCTAACTATGTTGACAAATTTAAACAGATAAGATTCTTTCCATTTCTCCTCGTCTCTGAGTGGCTTCACTTCTGAACATTAGATCAATTAATAAGAAAATACCATCACTACATGATCTAATCATAGAAGATTCTTGATATTTTAGGCTTGGGTGCTTATAGTCTGGAGTTCCAAAATAAATTCTTCCACAGCAGATCACAACACACACATGAATAAATTAGTCATATAGGGTCCGATTTTCAAAGGCACATGTTAACTGTGTACATGCCTTAATAAGGGATTTTCAAAGGCACTTACATGGCTAGTGCCTAAAGAAATCCTCAATTAAGTTCCCTATGCACCCCAAAGCTATCCGGTTAGCATCAGGGCATGTTGGAGGCGTTCTGGGGCGGAGAACCTCAGTCCTTCATCTCCGCCAGTCTGGCTTCCACTCGTATCCTAGCACAGAAACATTTCACACTTCTGTCCTTAATGGCTTGCCCTTCATCTTGAATCGGGGTTCCTTTGCTCTTACTGTCTCTTTGGATCTTACTGCTGAGTTGGCTTTGGTTGAGCACAAGATATTACTGTCCTGTCTTTCCGACATTGCTTTACGTGATACCATTCTTTCCTGTTCTTTCTCTTTTCTAAGTGGTCGTACCTATCAGGTTCTTTCACATGACTTGTTCTCTTCTCAGTACACGCTTCCCTGTGGTGTGCCTCAGGGTTCTGCTCTCTCGCCACTCTTTTCAATGTCTTTCTTAGCCCCCTGGCCACTCTGATGCAACCCCTCAGCATTCATTTCTATGTCTATGCTGACGACATCCTTCTTATCTTTACCACTGACAGTTCGGTGCTTGACCTCTCATTTGTAAATAGATCTCTGACAGCTATCTCCACGTGGCTCTCTGTTAGCCATTTGAAATTAAATCCATCTAAAACTATCACAACTTGCATCACTGGCTCTGGTTCTGCTCCCTCTTTGGCTCCCTTCCTCGGTTCTGCTCCCATAGCTATCCCTGGGTGTTTATACTGATTCTGCCCTCTCCTTCTCAGATCATATAAGCGCCACTGTTACGTCATCCTTTGTTGCTCTCTGCCGTTGCAGGGCGCTGCGTCCCCTACTTGATAAATCTGAGTTCACCTCTATTCTTCCTGCTACAGTAATTTCGCGCTTGGATTATTGTAACATCGTCCTTTCAGGTCTGCCACAATATTCGCTTAAGAAAGTCCAATCAATACAGAACACTGCTGTCCGTTTGCTCTCATATGCGTGTAAATATGATCATGTCACTCCCCTTCTTATCACTCAACATTGGCTTCCCTTTCCCCAGCGAGTGTCGTTTAAAATTCTGACCTTCGTTCACAAGGTTCTTTCTGATAAAGCCCTGCTGTATCTCTCCTCTCTCATCAATCTGTACATCCGCTGTCTGCGCTCTCTTCAAGACCAAAGGCTGGTCATTTCATCCCCTGCCCACATGAAATTTGATTCCACCAGGCGCTCTGCTTTCTTTTCTCTCGCTCCCTCATTATGGAACTGCTTACCTGCATTCATTCGATTGGAACTTTCCTTGCCAAAGTTCAAATCTCTGTTAAAGACCTATCTTTTTGAACAGGCCTTCGGCCCATTCTCTTTTCAGGCTACTTGAGCACTCGGTACAGTTGATTTTACTGGCATGTGTCTCCTATCAGTTTGCTTGGTTTCTACTGTCTGTGTCTGTATGTTATCCTATCTAATATTGCAGTTCCTTTCTTTTGTATGCTTAGTTTTTATTTTGTAAACTGTTCTGTAAGACCCATAAAGGGCGGTACATTAAGTATGAATAAAACATAAAACACAACCCAAAAAGCAGACAGATTTCATGCTGCTTCTTCCAGGGGTAAGAAGTGAATTTCCTTGGTTCTCTTTGGTTTATGGACTTTTCCTCCGGGAACTTGTCTAAACTTTTTTTAAATCCAGCTACACTATCGGCTTACATCCTCTGGCAAGTGCAATGCACTTTTCCTAGTAAAAGAGGTGTCATATGCAGGGCTGACCCATGGCTCAGTTTTAGCAGGCAATGAAATAGGTGCCGGTACTCAGTACCACCGAGCACCCCCTCAAAAAACAAACAAACCTGGGCAAACAGAATCCAAAGCTTAATTACATGATGAGTGAAAAAAATATTTCCTCCTATTCATCTGAAATGTACACTTAGTAGCTTCATTGCATGACCCCTAGTCTTTGTACTTTTTGAGAAGATTCACGTTTAGTAATACATTCCATTTCATTCATTATTTTATAGACCTCTATTCATATCTCCACTCTGCCATCTCTTCTCCAAGCTGAAGAGCCCTAACCTTTTAAGTCCTTCCTCATAAGGGTAATCTTTCATCCCTTTTATCATTTGGTCCCCCTTCTCTGTATTTTTTCTAATTCTGGTATATTTTTTTTACATGTAATGACCTGAACTGCATGCAGTACCCAAGGTATGATTGCACCACAGAGCAATACAAAAACATTATGATATCCTTTGTTTCATTCTCTATGCCTTTCCTTATAATTTCTAGCATGTTATTAGCTTTCATGGCCACAGCTGCACACTGAGCAGAGGATTTCAAATGTATGACGCCTAGATCCTTTTCCTCGGGATTCCTAATGTGGTATCTTGCAATGTGTAGCTATGGTTTGGATTAATCTTTCCTATGTGCATAATTTTGCACTTGTCCACATTAAATTTCATCTGTCATTTGGATGCCCAGTCTCTCAATTTTTCCGAATCCTCTTGTGAATTAATAATTTTAAATAATTTATTGTTGTCTGCATATTTGACCATCTTATTCATTATTCCCACATCCAGGTCATTTACAAATAGGTTGAAAAGCAGTGGGTCAGTACAGATCCCTGGGGTACTTCACTACTCATCTTTCTCGATTAAGAAAATTGTCAAATTAGCTCTACTTTCTGTTTTATATCCTTTAACCAGTTCCTAATCCACAGCAGTACACTGCCTCCTATACCATGACTTTTTAATTTCCCCAAGAATCTCTCATGAGGGACCTTCTCAAAGGTTTTCTGAAAATCCAGATACACTATGGAGGTCATTCCAGAACACGAATAAGAAGTTTGTACATGCAGCAGGGATGTTTATGTGCTGAAAATGTCCCCAATTGTATTCTGAAACACTGCTGTCGTGCATGTCCATGGAACGCGCCCAGAAGGGTGGAATGGGGACGTGGTCAGCCGCTGAGACATGCATAGTGTATTCCGGAAAGGCCCATGTACGTTCTGTGATATCCCTGTGGACGTCCCTGTTATTCCTGCTGAAATGTGGAATATGGCCAGGATTTAGAAAATATTCAGCTGTGCTCTTCAATTTGTCCCATAATGAAGAATGGTTGTGACACGTATGTGCTCAACTGGTGTGACTGAAGTCTGGAAAAACACAAGATGCAGTTATAAAGAACAGAAAACAGAGGTGAGGGAATGTTGTAAGGTAAAAACATTTATAAACACCCTTACAGAAATATTAAGAACAGCAATAGAGGGCAATTCTATCCTGGCCGTCCTGCCCCTGTACAGCTGATCAGAATCTGGGCGCACAGCGGTAGCACCTGATTCTGATCCCGTGGGGGCTAGACATGCCTGTTTGATCAGAATTGGGTCTACCGGCCTGGACATGCAGGCGGTGGCCCGATTCTGATTGGCCGCACGTCCAGCAGATCCCCGTCTACCTCAGCCAGGCTCCTGAATAGAGCCACAGTGCCATGGCATCCCATTGCCATGACACCGCGG
The DNA here is from genome assembly GCA_033557465.1 of Ichthyophis bannanicus. Taxonomy (NCBI): domain Eukaryota; kingdom Metazoa; phylum Chordata; class Amphibia; order Gymnophiona; family Ichthyophiidae; genus Ichthyophis; species Ichthyophis bannanicus. Next base: position 140,774,296 of record CM066036.1, read on the forward strand.
CTCCATTCAGGATCCCTAGCTGTCAAAGAAAAGGCTCTTCCTCGGAAGCCCGATTCCTGATCTGGCCTCCCATGGCTAGGGTTGGACTGAGGGGCTCCCCCTGCATCCTCTCACCTCTTTGAGGTCATCAGGCTCCATTCTCCCCATCTACCCTGCTGACCCCGGATGTACAGGGCCAACCTCAGAATCAGCTCTGTACGTCCAGGGTCGCGTTCCCACCCACCGCCCACCCTCACTCCTCCCCCAGCCCTCCCCCTCCCACCCACGAACAGAGCTCTCCACACAATTCGGCAATATGTGCAGGGAGATCTTCTGCTGCAAGCATGGTCCAGACGTTTAGCGGGTCTGGACGTCCAGATTAGATGTCCAGACCTGCTAAACGAAGATCGGAATGACCCTCATAGTGTTTATTATGGCTATGCTGAAATGTGCTGTTTGTGCTAAGAGTCAATCCAGGGGACCCTAACAAATCCTGTGTTGTGAAAACTGGGACTGCTGATGTAAGAATAGTATGTGAGTGAGTCTGGAAACAAATCATGTTGGAGTACAAAAGGGAGATCATACGTATAGCCCTGGGATGTCATGCCATTATGGTATAGCAGCTGTTAGTTATAGGTTTGGTTTGGCAGAATGATGTCTTTTGTGACTACAAATGAGAGTCTGGATTTGAAAAGGGCCAGAGATGAAGCCTGACATATAGGCTCAAATAGTTTGTTCCAGGCATAAGGAGCTGCAAGGTAGAAAGATCAAAGTCTGGAATTGGCAGTGGAAGAGAAGAACACAGATAGAAGCAATCTGCCAAGATAGAGGTTTCCCGAGGAGGGGTGTAGGGAGAAATAAGAGAGGAAAGGTAGTGAGGAGCAGCAGAATGAATACACTTTTAGCTCAGTAGGAGAAGTTTGAACTGGATATGGAAAGGGATAGAGAACCAGTGAAGCGACTTGAAGAGGGGTTATATGAGCATACTGAGGCTCGTGGAAGATTAGCCGAGCACAAATGTCCCGAGTTGGCTCTGCAGCTTGACAGATCTTTCTGTTGGAAGGCACATTCAAAACGATGAATGTGATTAGCAGACTGCTAACTGTTAATCGCAGTGAGCAGGATATACAATGGCACATAGTCATTTTGTGCCACTAAATATTTCCTCCTAACACTGCTGCATGCCTTAATGCTAACCACACAGCATTTGGGCATTTTGGGGGTGGTGCTAAAGTTAACCAGCAGGCAGTGATATTATGAACATTAATGGGCAATTATATGCATCATTTGTTTTTTTAAGTGCAGTCAAGTCAATGCTGACTCCTAGCAACCCAGCAGCCCCTGTGTTTTCTTGGCAAGGTATGACCAGAGATAGACTGCCAGGCCTTTTCTTCCAAGGCAATGGAGGGTAAAGTGACTTGTCCAAGGTCACAAGGCGTGCCAGTGAGAACTGAACCCTGATCTCTTGGGTACTAGGCTGTTGCTGTAACCACTAGGCTACTCCCCTACTTTAATGCATACTTTAGCCGGTCGCTATTTTGTAAGTATGAACTAAGTCTGCTGGCACATACTTTCGCTGTGGGCATGAACATGGGCAGCATTTAAGTGGAGTACGGATGGAGCATCGATGCATCTCTATGCTTCTGTTTGTGATGTGGTGAATTGTTGAACCGAGATCTAAACTCCACTATTATCTCTATAATTCCACTAGAGACCTGCATATTCATGAAAAGGAAATCATTTGCATGATTTACAACCTAGCTGCATGAACTAAGAAGGCTTAGCCAATAATTTGAGGGGCAAGGTGTATATCTGAGTCTAATAATTACAAAGCTACATGCAAATCTATTGCATAAATTACACAGGTACACTAAAAAAAATTTTTTTTAAACTGCCTCTAATGTTTCGATTGATTTTTACATTTTTTGGTGCGCTGAATCCAAATCTGGTAACCAATTTGCTCCATCACGTACAGATTTTTTGCTACATTGGGTTAGCAGTTTGAGGTGAACGTTTCAGATTGAGTGCGATCGAGATAAAAGTTTCTTGGATGAATTCTTTATACTAATTGTTTAGTAGTTATTCAAATAAGAATAAAGAAAATTGTAACAAGGCAGCACATAAGAATAGAGTAATGTCAACAAAACACACTGTGATGGTAGCAAAATTGTCTGCACTTAAAACAGCCACATACATGTGCACAAACATTGAGCATATAAGAGCGAGGTTAGACACAAAGCAAAGCAAAGAAATGTGCAAAAAATGTTGTACAGGTATGTATGTAAGAATAGAAAACGCAAACCGCACCATTGCAATACATGAAGACAAACACCCGATGGTGTGAAAATAAAATTCTAATAAATCAGATCCGACACTGTGGTAATAACTAGCAAATTTTTATTTCAAAGTTTAGTAAAAACACGATATTTGTCAACACAGTTTAGATTTTAAAGTCATTCTTGGGTCAATCAATCTCCTGGTGGGCCCGTTTCTTCTTCCCCCGAATGCTTCTCTTGGTGCGCTGCTTGGCGTATTTTTCATCTGGGGTTTCCCGCAGCAGCAACCAGCAGAAATCAGCCATCATAGTGGTGTTCCATCTTCCTTGGTACCTTCTCTCTGCGTCCTTGATGTCCTGGTGAAACCTTTCACCTTGTTCTTCACTGTACGTCCCCAAGTTTTCGGGAAAGTAGTTCACATGGGAGTGCAAGAAATGGACTTTCAGGCTCATGTTACAGCCTTGTTCTTTGAAGGCATTGAGCATCCTGGCAACAATATCCTTATAGTTCTCATCCCGCCTGTTCCCCAAGAATTTGAGAACAACATCCTTGAAGGAATCCCAGGCTTCTTTTTCCTTCTCAGACATCGTTTCAGCGAATGCTCCATCTGAAATGAGTTTCCTTATATCAGGGCCAACAAACACTCCTTCCTTTAGCTTTGCTTCAGAAAGTCGGGGGAACTTTGAGCAAAGGTACCGAAAGCACTCACCATCTTTTGGAAGGGACTTGATGAATTGCTTAATGAGACCCAACTTAATGTGGAGAGATGGTAATAGAATTTTATCACGAGGTACCAAGCTCTCATGAAGAACATTTTTCTCACCGGGTCTCAAATACTCCCGAATTGGCCAGTCTTTTTTCCCCCAGTGTAGGTCGCGGGCCCGGCTATCCCACAAGCAAAGGAAGCAGGGATATTTGGTGAAACCGGATTGCTGCCCTAATAGCATGGATAGAATTTTAAAGTCTCCACAAATCATCCACTTATGCTCATCATAACGAATCTTCTGAAGAATCGGGGCCAAATTCTCGTATTTTTCTTGGAGAATAACAGAGTGAGCAATAGGAACTGAAGCGAATGTGTTGCCATTATGAAGAAGAACACCTTTTATGCTGTCTTTTGACGAATCAATGAACAGCCGCCATTCAGCAGGATCATACTTGAGTTTAAACGTTTCCATCACTCCGTATATATCGTTGCAAAATACCAAATCTTCCTCTTTGCTGAAATACTTCAAAAATTGTGTCTCGCGGTTGCGGTACCAATAAAAAGTTGTTCCTGGTGACAATAGATTTTTCTGTTTAAGCCGAGAACCCAGCAGTTGGGCAGCATCTTTTGGGAGTCCTAAATCCCGGACTAAATCATTCAATTCAGCTTGAGAGAAAAGTTCAGGTTTCGGATCTGGTTCAGTTTCAAACTCGGATGTACTGGACTCATCGGGAAAAGCCATCTGATGAGTCTCATCATGATCAGAACCGTCCACACAAATATGATCCAAAGATTTTGGTGGTTCAGGCACAGGTACTTCGTTGCTATGAGGCATAGGCCTAATTGCAGAGGGAAGGTTGGGGTAACTTATTACGTTCTTATTTTTTAAGTTGTATCCCTTCACAATGCAAGAGCAAAAATAGCAGTCACTGCTGTGGTCTCTTTGTTCACGCCACATCATAGGTATTCCGAAACGAAATGCTTGTTTTTTACCTTTCATCCATAAGCGTAGATCTTCCTCACATGTCTTGCACACTTTGTGAGGAGCCCACGGTTTGTCTTGATCAGCTAACTTCAAACCGAAATAGGCGAAATATACTTTTTTAATAAATGCAGAAATGTTGCTCTGCCGCTTTTTCACGGTATATTCCCCACAAATAAAACAAAAACTGTCCGGAGAGTTGACGCAACCTCTGGCTCTGTGAGCCATCACAAATACACAGCACTGCAAACTACAACTGTAGTGAACCACTTGGGAATAAAGCTGGATTATGACTGAGCAAACAAAAGGTAATAATGAACTTGCAAGAAACTGAAATTTGACAGGAACGTTCATGTCGCAACCACCGTGTTTGAGCGAGCGAACGAGGCGAGGCGAACAGGAAAGAACATGCGCCAGCGCGAGTACTGGATTTAGCCCCCCGCCTCCCAATTGTCCTGTTAATGTATAAAATGAATACAAAACACTCTAAAATATCATGAGGGAGTGTTTCTAGTTAGTTAACCATTACAACCTCTATTTTGGGCCAAGAAAATAAACTGCAGTCGGCTAAAAAGAAATTATGTGAACATTCCTTATATGGGTAAGAAATCTAATTTTGCAAGAAAACGTGACGTGATGGAACATTTTGGCTATTTTTCCTGGATTCAGCACCCCAAAATCTATAGGAATCAGTTGCAAAACTGGAGGCAGTTTTTTGGTAGTGTACCTGTGTTATTAGAAGGAAAATATTTTACCAGTACTGTGTCAGAAGCAGAATATTTATCCAAAGAATTACAAGATATTATTAGAGGCCTGCTAGAGGATATAGATCCCAAGCCATACACTTTATCCTCAGTTATAAGTTAAAACAATTTCTAAGAAGACTCAGATTATCTGTACAGAGCTAAACTCTAGATTGGCAATAGCTTCAGAACTGTCCAAAAGTTCAGATTCCAGAATTAGAGATATTGTGGGAAACTGCAGTTAGGTTCTTTTGCTCCCTTGCAAAAGGAGCATACTGAATCTCTTTAGAAAGATCTGAAAGTAACTACTATCACTTGGATCCATGCTTGCAATGGATTGCAAAATCTGCAAGGAAAAGCCTATTAGCTTAATTACAGCAAATAATGAATTCTTCTTCAAATGATTTGTCTTCCAGAACTCTTAAATAAAGCAGTAGTCTGACTGGTTCTCAAAAATCTTATGTTGGATGCAGATGACCTATCTAACATTTTTCTTAGGGATAACAACTGAGGGTTTCTTTTCAAATTTGTTTTACAAAGGACTAAATTCCTTAGATCCCTTCTAATGCAGTTTCGCAGCTAGATACTACAATGAAACATTAGAAGAAGGTGATTTTATAACCTGTTTCCTAAACTGGAAGTACAAATAGGTCTTCTATAAAGACACAGAAGGGACTATGTGTGTCTATAAAACACCAGCATAAACCTACACCTGCTCAAGAGTTGTGTAGGTATGTTACCACACACACTTTTATGCATGCAAACCATGAGGGAATTTTGTAAGAAGCCTTTTACATGTGTAAACCAAGGTTTTCATGTGTAAAAAGGTTTTACAAATTCCCTCCTTCATGTTTTTAGCAGATGATTTCCACCAAAACTATAGATCATAGACATGTGGCCTTGTGGTTCTCCCTTATCTATCGGCAGAATTTAAAACAATGGATCATAATATTTTGGGTGCCTTTTACTAAAGTGCATTAAGCCAGTAAGGTATGAATTACCATGTTAACAGCTAGTGCATGGCCATGCTAACAGTTACCATAGTGACTTAATGCTATTCATGTGTTAAATGCATAGTGCAGATTAGGAAGAGGAATAATTGAGAATGAGCATAGACTGACTGGCCCTTGCAGTTAATGCATGGCAATTTACCACGGCATAACTGTTAGCACAGTACACAGCAGAGATCACTTCACCTCAACAAATGGCATTAAGTGAATCAACGTAAATGTATTTTCTCTGCATTAACTGCCTGGGCAGATGCTGGGAACACCCACAACAATTAACACAGAGGTTTTGCCAAATTTTAATAAAAGGTCCCCTTTATTTTCTTGCTTAATATATTTAGGATTGGAAGGGACCATTGTAAACAGATTGAGATCTTTTGGAAGTGAAACCCAATCTGTGTCAGTGGATATCTTTTTCTCATTTATGGCATGTTGGTTTGTTTGAAGGACTCTCCAAGACCCAGGTCTTGAACGCTTGCCCATGATACCACATGCACAGATTGCATAGACAAGCAGTATCCCAGTGATTGATCCTATTAGCAATTTTATTTCATAATTACATTTTCCAAGGGTTACATAAATCAAGGAATCTGGTACAAAATCTCATTGTTTTGGAGATAATGTCCAGTCACATATTGCTCTAGAATAGATCCTAATCCCAAGCCAGCTAGAGCAAATTTGAACCTATGTCTTAAAAGGCTTGTGGAATGGATGCAGCTTAGTAAGTTTAAACTGGACTCTTCTAAAAGTGTGCTATGAGTGACCCAAAAAAATCAATCTATATTGGAGATTGTTGTAGTCTTGGATGAAGCTGTCCTTCAGGTCTCCCAAACAATTTAGAACCCCCCCCCCCCCATGAAGTGGATACCAGATTTTTTTCAGGTGTGCTGTGAGGGAATGTATAAGAGAACCCCAGTCCCCCTTAAACACATATCTCACCAGACCACCTGAACAAAGCCAGAGCAAGGGAACCTAGCCAGGAAAGTAGGGTCCAACCAGGAAGTATAAAAAGCTTGGGTTGGGAAAAGTCAAGGAGGCCTAGTTCAGGAAGATTCCAGATTTCGCTTTCACTACCTCAGTGTAAGGGATACTTTTCATTTCATTTCTTTTTATTTCTTCTATTTATATCCCATTTATCGTGCGCGTTTATGCCTTGTTTCTCTGCTATTGATTTTTCCTGCAAGGTAGGACAGGCCCTCTTTTTATGTGTTGTATCACTGTCCTGAATAAAGGGCTTTTTGTTCCTGAAGCTGCTTCAGTTGGTTTGTTTGAAGGCCTCTCCAAGACCCAGGGCTTGAACATTTACCCATGATACTACATGCACATATTGCATAGACAAGCAGTAGGGGCTTTCAACATACAGTTCAAATGGAACCACATTGCCACAAAATGTTTTCAAAATGCTTCCATTTTATTTTGTGAGAATATAGGTTTTTGGCAATGCCAATACCACTCTGCATTTAATTCGGTATAGTTAACTACAACTGTATTTTTATTCTTTTCTCCCGAATTTAAACATTCACAGTTTTCAGTAGTCTGATAAAAATAGTCAACATAATGAAAAGTGTTATCCATTAAAAATTCAGCCAAAGTCACTTTTTCTCCAAGTAAGTTCTATCACTTCCGGCTCAGAAGATTAATGGAACTCAAGGTCAACAATAATCAGACTAACAAATATTTCAATGGCATGCAACTATGGCAAACTTAAAATAGCTGCAGAAAACAAAAGCATTAGCAGTGTGAAATTTCACTTTTTAACTGGGAGTATGGTACATAATTTCAAAATTAAAAGGTTTCATTGTCTAAAGGATTTCTCCTATTTGTAAATGGTAAAAAGCTCTGGAGAACTGAGCATTAAGGGGTAATTTTATAAGGACCTGCCTAATGATATGTGCCATCTATATGCAATTTTTAATGACCCATGTGGTGGATGCATCTTTATATGGGTACTTTAGCTGGTTGCTATTCTATAAGCATGCACAATAGGCCGATGGTGCATACTTTCACTGTGGGCATACACATGGGTGAAGTGTACATTTTTGTGAGTAAAAAGCGTAGTTACTCACCTGTAACAGGTGTTCTCTGGGGACAGCAAGAATCAGTCCTCACATATGGGTGACATCGGCACCAATGGAGCCCACACGGTAACCTCTCCCCAGCTTTCAAAGAAAGCTTTTGGAAGATGTACCACGCATGTGTGGTTCCCTTCCCACCAAAGGGTGCCATCTTGCCTCAATATAATATTATAGCACAAGACGGCAAAAAGAAAAAAGCAACGCCACAGGGATGAGGGAGGGTTATGAGGACTGATTCCTGTTGTCCCCAGAGAACATCTGTTACAGGTGAGTAAAGCACAGTTACTTACCTTTAACAGGTGATCTCTGGGAACAGCAGGAATAAGTCTTCACATATGGGTATCGTCGGTACCGACGGAGCCTGCGCGGGAACGCTCCCCAGCGTCCAGTAAGAAAGCTTTTGGGAGCATCCCACAGCGCCTGCGCGCTGCCTTCCCGCCTTTTCCAACCGCCTCTCTCCAGTTCGAGTTTTAAAGCTGAGACAAAGAGAGAGAGAGGAAAGGAAAGATAGAGAGATACAACTCCTAGGGGAGGTGGGTGGGTTGTGAAGACTTATTCCTGCTGTTCCCAGAGATCACCTGTTACAGGTAAGTAACTGTGCTATCTCCAGGAACAAGCAGGAATGAGTCTTCACATATGGGGACTCCCTAGCTGTAGATGCCAGGGAGAAACCCCAGGTTGTGTGTCCTTGAAAAGGATTCTATCTCCTCCCATGGATCTCTGGCATCCGACCAGGGTAGGTGGGTAGGAGTTGACTAAGAATGGAACAGGTGTTTGAGAACAGCCTGACCAAACGAGGCATCCCGGCGGGAGTCCTTGTCCAAACAGTAATGGGCTGTGAAGGTATGAACCGAGGCCCAGGTGGCCGCTCGACAGATTTGGTCGATGGACACAGAGTTTAGATGAGCCATTGAGGCTGCCATGGCTTTCACGTTGTGAGCTGTGACATGGCCCTCCAGAGAAATGTTCCTACTCTGGTAGGCGAAAGAAATACACTGAGCAATCCAGTTGGACAGTGTTCTCTTAGAGACTGGAAGTCCTAAATGAGAAGGATCAAAAGCAACAAATAGTTGAGAAGACTTTCTATGTTGCTGTGTTCTTTGTAAGTAAAAAGCGAGAGCTCTCTTACAATCCAAGGTATGAAGATTCCTCTCTGCACTTGATGCATGAGGTCCTGGAAAAAAGACAGGTAAATATACCTCTTGGTTCAGATGAAAAGGCGAGACCACTTTAGGCATAAAGTGTGGATTGGTCCTGAGGACTACCTTATCATGATGGAACCTTGTATAAGGTGGATTAGCCACCAAAGCTTGCAACTCACTGATGCGGCGTGCTGAGGTGACTGCAATGAGAAAAACAACTTTCAAAGAAAGAAATTTCAAGGAGGTGGTGGCTAAAGGTTCAACGGGTGGCTTCATAAGCTGGCCAAGAACCAGGTTTAAGTCCCATGCCACTGGAGGTGGTCTAATGGGAGGTTTAGTTAAAAGAAGGCCTCTCATGAATCTTGCTATAAGAGGATGAGAGGAAATAGGTTGTCCATTGAGAGGCTTGAGGGACGCTGCAATAGCACTCAAATGGACTCTTACTGAATTTGTTTTCAGACCTGCATGGGATAGATGCAGGAGATACTCTAGTAGAGAATTCAGAGGTATTGCAAGAGGGTTTAGACCCTTCTCTGAACACCAAATGGTAAATCTTTTCCATTTGAAAGCATAGGAACGTCTAGTAGAAGGCTTTCTAGAGGCATGAATAACATCTCTGACTTGCTGAGAGAAATGAAAATCTCGAAGGTCTAGTCCCTCAGCAACCAAGCACTGAGATGGAGCGACTGGGGGTTTGGGTGCTACAACGTTCCCTCTTCCTGGGACAGAAGGTCTGGTGCAGAGCCCAAGTCCAGGGAAGGAGCTTGCGAGAGATGCAGAAGTAGAGGGTGCCACACTTGGCGTGGCCAATGTGGTGCTATGAGGATCATAGTCCCTCAATCTCTCTGAAGCTTGAAAAGTGTTTTGGGAATTAGGGGAATTGGTGGAAAGGCATAAAGGAAGTCTTGACCCCAGTGAAGGAGGAAGGCATCATTGGCCTGAACTCCCTGACACGGAATTCTGGAACAGAACCGGGAAGTTTGGCATTCCACGGACTTGCAAAGAGGTCTATGTCCGGGGTTCCCCAAATTCGAAAAATCCTGTCTACCTGGTCCATGTGGAGGGACCACTCGTGTGGAAGCAGAACTCGACTGAGTCTGTCCGCCAAAGAGTTTTGAACGCCTGGAAGATATACTGCCAGAAGATGGATGTGATGCTCTCTGGCAAAGGCCCACAGTCGCAAAGCTTCGTTGCAAAGTGACAGAGAGCCAGTCCCGCCCTGCTTGTTTACATAAAACATGGCTACTTGGTTGTCCGTATGGATGAGGACTGTCCTGTAGCTGAGCAGGGAATGGAACACTCTGAGAGCTAAGAATATTGCTCTGAGTTCCAAGAGATTGATATGCAGAGAAGTCTCCTGTGGAGACCAGATGCCTTGGGTGGAGAGATCCTGCAGATGAGCTCCCCAACCCATTGGAGAAGCATCTGTTGTCAGAGTTGCTTGGGGTAATGACTGCTGAAAAGGGGACCCCAACAACAGATTTGGAGGGGACTTCCACCACTGGAGAGACCAAAATAGGCGGCTGGAGGTTGCTATTTTGTCTGATAGGCAACCTGATGCCTGAGTCCATTGGGTGGACAAAGTCCATTGAGCTGCCCTCATGTGAAGGCGAGCATATGGAACCACATGCACGGTGGATGCCATGTGGCCTAATAGTTGTAACATTTCTCGAGCAGTTAAATGGGACTTTAACTGCATCTGGGAGGCTAACTTCACCAAGCGTAGGCAACGGGCCTGAGGAAGATAGGCCCTTGCAGTTGTGGTATCCAGCAAGGCCCCTATGAACTCCAGGGACTGAGTAGGGGTGAGATGGGATTTTGGGTTCTTTATTACCAGTCCCAAATACTGAAGGACACGCATTGTGCAGGTTAGACAAATCTGGGCCTCTGACTGGGATGGAGCTCGAATAAGCCAGTCGTCCAGATATGGGAAAACGAATATTCCTAGAGTGCGTAGAAATGCAGCTACTACTGCCATGCATTTCATGAACACCCTTGGTGCGGAGGCCAGACTGAAAGGAAGCACCCTGTATTGGTAGTGCTTTCCTTGAAAAAGGAACCGAAGGAACCTTCTGTGTGTTGGATGGATGAGGACATGGGTGTACGCATCCTTGAGATCTAGAGAACAAAGCCAGTCCTGACTCTGAAGGAATGGCAGCAGAGTACCAAGAGAAATCATCTTGAATTTCTCTTTGAATAGAAACTTGTTCAATTCTCTGAGATCTAATATGGGTCTGTAGCCCCCTGTTTTCTTTGGGATAAGAAAATAAGGGGAGTAGAACCCTGAGCCCTGTTGAAGAAGAGGTACTTCTTTTATTGCCCCTTGGACAAGGAGGGTAGCAATCTCCTGACCCAGAAGGTTGAGGAGAGATGTTGGAGAATTGAACTGTTTCACCATGGTGTGGGGAGGAAGGTTTAAGAAATGAAGTTTGTACCCTTCCCTTATAATGGAGAGGGTCCATTGCTCTGCTGTGATTTGCTCCCATCTGGGAGCAAAGTAAGCTAACCTTCCTGGAATGGTGAGGGGCTCTGGTTCTTCCAGAGCTAGAAAGGCTAAGTTCTCTAGTTGCAAGTCAAAGGCCCTGAGGAGGATGGGGCTGCTGGGTCGTGGGAGGCCTGGCAGCCTTTGACTTGGCCTGTTTAGGTGGTTGCTGACGCTTTGCAGCAAAACAACCTGCAGAAGATGCCTGCTGACCATAAGCAGGATAATATCTTCCCTTTTTAGAAAAAGGTGTCTTTTTGAACAATCTTTTCTTAACAGGAGCAGAGGTAGACTTTGAAAGTCGATCCAAAGCAAGAGTTCTCAGCATCCATCTGAGTGGCTTTTGCTTGCCAATCGCTGCCAAAAAGGTTTTCACCTGTACAGGGAAGATTTCCTAGTTCATCTTGGACCCAGAGTTCCAAATCAGAAGCTTGTAACCAAGCAATTCTGCATGCACCTATGGCAATAGCCGAGGCTCTGCTGACACACTCAAAAGAGTCAAAGGCTGCACGGTTGGAAAATTTGGAAACATCTTGGGCATGTTTAAGCCAAGTGAGAAATTCCTGCCTTTTATCTTCTGAAATAAAAGGGGCTAAAGTCTGCAGATGATCTGTGACTTCTTTTAGAAACATCCCCAAATAGAGACTATAGGAGTTGATTCTAGCAGCAAGCATATTAGCTTGGAAAACCCTTCGGCCAAAAGCATCAAGGGTCCTGCATTCACATCCTGGAGGATTAGATGAGTGTCTCTTTGCACTCTTTATTTTCCTCATGGCAGACTCTACCACAATAGAGTGGTGAGGAAGCTGAGACTTATGAAAGCCAGGACAAGGAGGGACACGGTACATGGTGTCTAACCTACGAGAATGAGGAGAGGTGGTAAGAGGAGTCTCCCACATGCTCAACATGAGATCATAAAGAATCTCATGAATAGGTAAGGTAGCTGCTTCTTTAGGAGCCTTAGGATATTGCAAAATATCTAATTGCTTGGCTCTAGGCTCTGACTCAGGGGCCACTGTAATGGAGAGGCCCCTAGCCACCTCCCTGATGACGTCTTGGAAAGATAAGTCTTCTGGAGGAGACATTCTTCGTTTTGGAGAAGCAGACTCCTGAGGAAGAAGTACCGGTTCCTCGACAGAAGCCTCAGACTCATCAGAGTCTTCGGAGGAATCGAAGTATCGCCTGTCTGGATGCTCCTGTAAAGCCCGATACGCGTACCGAGTGGGATCGACATCGGGAGTAAGCGGTACCGATTCGGTACCGATGGGCATCATAGGACAGGGTACCGTTGCAGTCGACACCGAAAACCATGTCGATGCAATTGGTACCGGTACCGGGAACGATGCCGGTGCCGGAGTCGGTACCGGCAACGGAGATTGTTGCGGTACCGGAGGCGTCGAAGCCTGCATAAACGCCGTTAAGGTGCGTTGCATGGACAGAATCTTCTGATCCATCGACGCCACCAGAGTCTGGATGTCGGTACCAGTGGAGGCTACTGGTACCCCAGAATACGGCAACAGGTGATCGGTCGAGGCCGAGCCATCGATGTCAACCTGTGACCCCATAGATAATGCTTTGGAAGCCGGAACTTCCCGCCGGGGTAATTTTGCCGGTGCGGAACCCTCGAGGACAAGCCCGGAGGCATCTCGATGCTTAGAGGGAGATTTGCCCTTCGAGGACCGGCTAGATTTATGTTTGGTTACCTGAGATCCATGAGAGGAAGAAGCAGCCCTGGAAGACGTCGATGCCACCGAGGCTGCATCAGAGGGAAACAGGGTACTGAGCTTGACTGCTTGGTTCTGCCAACCTCTTTTAGACATCATGGTACAGGACACACAATCCATGATGGAATGGTCAGGACCCAAACATTTTAGACACCAATCATGGGTGTCGGTGACAGAAATAGTACCGCCACATTTCGTGCACTTTTTGAACCCGGAAGCGGGCTTCTCCATGAGGAGAAAAATGTTCAGGCCTAAGGCCCAAACTGAAAATGCACAGTTGAAGAAAGTTTTTTTTTTTTTAAGAAGAAAAGAAAAAGACCGGCGGTACCGGTCTGACGTCGAAGAAGGCAGACGCGACACAGAAAAATAAAGAAAAAAATAAGAAATTCTTCTGCGGTGACAGGGACACGACCTGCTGGCTCCGCGGAAAAGAAGAACTGGAGAGAGGCGGTTGGAAAAGGCGGGAAGACAGCGCGCAGGCGCTGTGGGATCCTCCCAAAAGCTTTCTTACTGGACGCTGGGGAGCGTTCCCGCGCAGGCTCCGTCGGTACCGACGATACCCATATGTGAAGACTCATTCCTGCTTGTTCCTGGAGATCTACGCTTTCTCCAGGAACAAGCCGAAAGTCAGTCCTCACAAATGGGACTCCCTAGATACAAGCTACCGAAAAACCTGTAAAAAGCTTATGGGTGACCAGAAAAAAGGGGGACTGAGTAGCAGCAATGAATTAAGAGATAACAGACTACCGAGCGGCCCAAGTGCCCAGCAAGCTGCCAATGCTCCAGTAGTTTGAACACACCAAGGGCCAGAGTTGCCTAAATCTCAAACAAATGACGGAGTACTGCCTGGCCGAAGGCGCTGTCCCGACAGGACTCTCTCTCCAGGCAGTAGTGAGCCGTGAAAGTGTGGACAGAGAACGAAGTGGTGGTCCAGCAGATTTCTGACAAGGGAACGGAATACAAGTTCACTACAAATGCCGCCATGGTCCGGACGCTGTGCACCATGACACGACGCTCCAGCGAGAGACCAGCCTGCTCATATGCAAAGGCGATGCAGTCAGCAACCCAGATGGACAGGGTCCACTTAGAGATTGCAGCTCCCAACTGACTCGAGTCATTGGAAACAAAGAGCTGAGAAGCTTGGTGGTGCTCCTGGGTGTGCCTGACATAAAAGGTGAGTGTCTGCTTACAGCCCAGTGTGTGGAGAACTGCCTCCGTCCTGCTGGGGTTAGGCCGTGGAAAGAAGGTTTGGAGTACCACCTGCTGGTTGAGGTGGAATGGAGATACGACTTTGGGTAGAAACCTGGGGTGCGTGCAGAGCATGATCCTGTTCTTGCAGAACCTAGTGTATGGTGGTTCTGCTACCAACGCCTGAAGTTCGCTGACCCTGTGGGCAGAGGTGAGAGCCACAAGGAAACCACCTTCCAGGAGAGGTACTTGAGGTGGCAGGAGCAGACAGGCTTAAAGGGTGGTGCAGTGAGCTTGGAGAGCATGACATTAAGGTCCCACTCCGCCACCAGTAGGCAGACGGATGGCTTCGACAGGAGTAGCCCCCTCAGGAAGTGAGACATGAGGGGTTGAGCAGAGAGGGGTTTGCCCTCAATGAGATGGTGGTGCATTGCGAGAGTGCTGAGGTGCAGTCTTGTTTATTTATTTATTTATTTTTATTTATATTCTCTTATATACCGCACTATTCTGCATCAGTGCGGTTTACATTGAACAAACTGAAATTACATTGAACAGGGCATTATAACTTGGAGATAACTATTTTACAGGGAACATGGGCTATGGAGGGTTAAGTGGCTTGCCCAAGACCACAAGGAGCACCTGTGGGACTAGAAACCCCAGTCCTTCCGGCCCAAGGTTGCTGTCCTCTAGTGGGATTTGAACCCCTGACCTTCCGGCCTGAAGTACCTTGCCCCAACCACTAGGCCACTCCTTATGGAGTTAGACCAGCCCTACTTGGGACAAGTGAAGTAGGTACTGCAGCACTAACTGGATGGAGCAGGAGAAGGGGTTGATCCGACACTCCGAGCACCAGACGAAGAACCTCTGCCACTTGAAGGCATATGCCCGATGGGTGGAAGTTTTGCAGGAAGCGAGAAGGACCTCCTCCACTTCAATAGAAAGATTGAAAAGGGCCAGGGCTACCAATTCAGCAGCCAGGCCGTGAGTATCAGAGACCCCAGGATGGGATGCAGGAGAGAGCCCTCCTCCTGCATCAGTAGGCCTGGGTTGCACCCCATGGGAACCGGGGGTGATGTGGCCAGGTGGAGGAACAGGGAAAACCATGGCTGCTTGGCCCATTGTGGGGCCACCAGGATCACTGTGATCCTGTCATGCTGGACCTTGAGCAGGGTCTAGGTGATCAGTGGTGTGGGCGGGAAGGCGTAAAGGAGGCCCTCTGCCCAAAAGATCAGAAATGCATTCGCTGCCACCCGGGAGGAGTGTGGCTGCCGGGAACAGAAGTGGGACAGTTGTACATTGGCTAGACTGGCAAAGAGGTCCACCCTCGGGAGCCCCCAGTGCTGGAAGAGCTGGCCAATCACCCTGGGATCTAGCCTCCACTTGTGCGGCTGGTGAGGACCCAGCTGAGCCAGTCTGCTAGGGTGTTGTCCTGGCCCGGTAGGTAAACTACCTGCAGGAAAATCCCATTGCTGCTGGTATATGAGCAGAAGCTCACCGCTTCATGGCAGAGCAGGGCCAAATCTATGCCCCCCTGCTTGTTTATGTAGAACATCGCTACTTGGTTGTCTGTCTGAACCAGCATCGCCTAGTGCTGCAGGTGATGGCAAAAAATCCAGAGGGCTAAGGCTACAGCTCGGAGCTCCAGGAGGTTGATTTGCTGTAGACTCTCCATCGGTGACCAGCTGCCCTGAGTGCAGAGACCATCGAAATGTGCTCCCCACCCCAGCTTGGAGAAATCCGTAATAAGGATCCTTTAGGATGCAGGGGGCTGGAAGGGCATTCTGGCCAGTAGACACTGGAGGTTTTGCCACCAGTCGAGAGAGAGAGCCAAAGGATGGGTGATGAACACACTGTCCCACAAGTGTCCCGTGGCCTTGGACCACTGCAAGCGGAGGGCCCACTGGGCCCTCCGCATCCACAGGCAAGCATCTGGAGTGACCCCAGCAGGTGGAGCATGAAGTGGACCGATGCCAAGTGACAGCGCTGTGTGCATGCAGCAAGTATAGGGTCCTGTCCCAAGTAAGAAAGACCCCGGCTTGGACAGTATCCAACCGAGCCCCCATGAACTCCAGGTCCTGGGTTGGGTGGAGATGGGACTTCGGATAGTTTATGACAAAGTCAAGGTGCTCCAGCAAGAGGATTGTGCATGCTGCTGCCTGATGGGCCCTTGCTGCCCTTAATGAGTCAGTCGTCCAGACAGTTGAAGACGAATACCCCCTGGAATCTGAGGTGGGCTGCGAGCAGTGCCAGGCACTCGGTGAATACCCTTTGGGTGGAAGCCAGGCCGAAGGGTAGCACTCTGTACTGATATTGTTCTCCCCAGATTACGCGGCAGTTGGTACTGCCTGTGTAGGGGGTTGATGAGTATATTTGTGTACACATCCTTTAGGTCCAAGGAGCATAGCCAGTCTCCTGCTGGAGGTATGGCAGCAATGTTCCAAGAGAGAGCATTTCAAACTTTTCCCTCACCAGGAATCTGTTGAGGTCCCGCAGGTCGAAGATGGGGGCAGAACCCTCCAATCCATTTTGGTACCAGGAAGCAGCACGAGTAGAATCCTGTGCCTCTGAGGTGGACTGGGACGGGTTCCACTGCCTGGTCCCCCAGAAGGCCTTCGAGTTTCTGCCAGAGCAGGTCCTGGTGGAGGGAAGTCCTGAGGGGCTCTCCAGGGAAGAATGGTGGGGGTGTCTGGTGGAGGTGGAGGAGGTAGCCCTCTCTCACCACCCGAAGGGTCCACATAAAGGTGGTAATGGAGGGTCACCTGTGGGCAAAGAGCACCAGATGCTCCCCTGTGTGCTGCAGGGCTATGCCTCCTGAGGGAAGATAGGCTATGAAAAAGGAGTCAAAAGCCCCCTCCAGGTTACACCAGGGGTGTGGGCTGGGGTTTGGGGGTCCTAGGCTTACGTGGGCCATGCCCTTGTCCCTTCGCCTGCTGGCCCTGTTGGGGAAGCTGGGAAGGTTTGGTATTGAGGGTAGTTTCCATAAACCTTCCTCTTCTTCAGGTATGAGGGCTTTCTACCCAAAGCCTTCCTCTGGGAAGGGTAAGCTGCCTTCTTTGAGATCCTGGTTCTAGTCAGGAACTCGGACTCCAGCTCAGCGGCCTTGTCTGTCATGGGTTTGCCAAAGCGGCACACTCTATGGCCAGGGATGTCGACCAATTTGTCCTGGAACCATTGCTTCAGGTCGGAGGACTGTAGCCAAGCCTGGTGTCAGGTACCAATGCCCACCACAGCTACTTTAGCTGCCAACTTTAAGCTACTGTAGGCCACTCGAGTGATAAACTTGGAGCACTCCCTGACTGCCGAGGCCAAGGTCCGAAACCACTAGAGGGGTTCCTCCGAGAGACTAGCTGAGAACCCAGCATGCTCCTTCGCCAGGTCTCGAAGGTACATACCCATGTACAACTGGTAAGCCTGGATCCGGCCAACAAGCATCGAGCTCTGGAAGCACTTTCTGCCCATGGCATCCATGGCGTAGGCCTCCCTGCTTGGGGGCACCAAGGAGTGCATTTTCTGGCTCTTGAGCCTCCACCATCATGGAGTTGTGAGGCAGTTGGGATTTTTGGAAGCCAGGGCTCTGGCGAACCTAGTACATCGAGTCCAGCTGCCTGCTAAATAAGGGCACCAATGCGAGGGTCTCCCATATACGGAGGAGCAGCCATTCAAGGATGGGGGAAACAGGTACCATGAGCACCTCTTTCGGGGGAGGCCTCCTACTGGAGGATCTCAAGGTCCTCCATGCGAGGGTCCTCCTCCGACCCGGTGGTGAAGACCAGAACCTTGGCCATGTCCTGCACAAAGTCAAGGAAGGCCATGTCCTCGGGTGGGGACTGATGCCTCGACTGCAGAGGGAAAGGGTCTGAGGGCACATTGTGGTGACGGCAGGTAGCCAGGGACTCTTTGTCCTTGGTCTCCCAATCCGAGTTGGGGGTTCTCTGGGACTTGGCATGCTGGCCCGACCCTGAGGGCCTCAAAGCTGTGGCAGCCTGACCTCGGAGCCAAGGGCACTGAGCGGAGAGGACCACGGCCCCAAGGTCCGGGACCACATCCTTGGTGTCTCTCGAGGCGGTGGCGCTCGAGGATCGGCTCATCCTCCTAGGAGTCCCTTGAGATGGAGGGTCCGGTGGTTAGGTGTGATTATTTGGAGGAACCGGGCATCGGAGCCCGCAGCAGGGCCATGAAGGCAGACAAACTGCGTTCCATCCTGGCTTTGAGAACAGATGGCTCCACGGCCTTCAGCGCAAGCACCAAGGACTTTGGGCCCGGTGCCAGCTCTGTTGAGGGGAAGTCCTTGACCAGGATGATCTCAGGAGTCCGAGACCAGTCCCAGGGCATGGACGGTTCCTGCAGAAGCAACTTGGATGGCTGTTCCTTGCCACTGCCCTCGGCCTCCCGTCGAAGCCTGTGGGACCAGGGCCCGTGAAATTTCCCCACTTTCCCCAACTCATAATCCGACAGGGTCCTCAAAGTCTTCTGGCCCTTCTTGGCATGAACCTCAATGCAGGAGCTCTGGCCAGAGGTTTTGTGGTCCCGGGGCTCAGAGGCCGCATGGTCTCTGTGGGTGCTCAAGGTCCTAGGAGTCTTGGAGCAGGCTCTCGCAGAAACTACGGGGCTGAGTCAGTCTTCTGAAAAATCGACTCACGCTGCTGTTGACGTTTGAGGGCTTTCAGGGTCATCTGCTTGCAGAGACCACAGACCAAGACATCGTGGTCCGGCCAGAGGAATCAAAGGCAGCAGTTGTGCAGATCTATGTGTGACATCATATAAGTGCAGCAGTCGCATGGCTTGAATCCACTGGCCAAGGCCATGGTGGGGAATATGGCCCCGCGAGGTCAAGTTCACTGGGCACAGCCAGGAAAAAGGCATGGACCCATGCCAAATGAAAAAGTAAGAAGAAAAAGAACCCAAAGACGCAATGCCGAGGCAAGAGGGCCCAGGGGCCAGGAAAAGGCACCAGTACGCTACCAAAGAAAGAAAAAAAAAAGACAAAAATCACCAACTTTTCCAGGGGAATAGACACCTGTCCAATGGGCTCCACGGAAAAAAGGAGACTGAAGCAAGATGGCACCCTTGGATGGGAAGGGGACCGTGCATGTGTGGTACAACTCCCAAAGGCTTTCTTTGAAAGCTGGGGAGAGGTTTCCACGCAGGCTTCATCGGTGCCGATGTCACCCATATGTCAGGATTGATTCCTGCTTGTTCCCGGAGAAAGTACAGTTACTAACCTGTAACAGGTGATCTCTGGGAACAGCAGGAATAAGTCTTCACATATAGGTATCGTCGGTACCGACGGAGCCTGCGCGGGAACGCTCCCCAGCGTCCAGAAAGAAAGCTTTTGGGAGCATCCCACAGCGCCTGCGCGCTGCCTTCCCGCCTTTCCCAACTGCCTCTCTCCAGTTCGAGTTTTAAAGCTGAGACAAAGAGAGAGAGAGGAAAGGAAAGATAGAGAGATACAACTCCTAGGGGAGGTGGGTGGGTTGTGAAGACTTATTCCTGCTGTTCCCAGAGATCACCTGTTACAGGTAAGTAACTGTGCTATCTCCAGGAACAAGCAGGAATGAGTCTTCACATATGGGGACTCCCCAGCTAGAGATGCCTGGGAGATCACCCAGATTGTGAGTCCCTGGGAAGGGCTCTACCTCTACCCATGAATCTCAGGCATCCAGTCAGGGATGGAGGGTAGGAGTTGATTAGGTATGGAACAGGTGTTTGAGAACAGCCTGACCAAACAAGGCATCCCGGCGGGAGTCCTTGTCCAAGCAGTAATGGGCTGTGAAGGTATGAACCGCTCGACAGATTTGGTCGATGGACACAGAGTTTAGATGAGCCATAGAGGTTGCCATGGCCCTCACATTGTGAGCTATGACATGGCCCTCCAGAGAAAGGTTCTTACTTTGGTAGGCGAAGGAAATACACTGAGCAATCCAATTGGACAGAGTTCTCTTAGAGACTGGAAGTCCTAAATGAGAAGGATCAAAAGCAACAAAAAGTTGAGAGGACTTTCTATGTTGCTGTGTCCTGTGTAAGTAGAAAGCAAGTGCTCTTTTACAATCCAGGGTATGAAGATTCCTCTCTGCACTTGATGCATGAGGTCCTGGAAAAAAAAAAGGTAAAAACACCTCCTGGTTCAGATGAAAAGGTGAGACCTCTTTAGGCATAAAGTGTGGATTAGTTCTGAGGACTACCTTGTCATGATGGAACCTTGTATAAGGAGGATTAGCTACTAAAGCTTGCAACTCACTGATACGGTGAGCTGAGGTGACTGCAATGAGAAAAATAACCTTCCAGGAAAGGAATTTTAAGGAGGTAGTGGCTAAGGGTTCAAAGGGTGGCTTCATAAGCTGGCCAAGAACCAGATTCAAGTCCCATGCCACTGGAGGTGGTCTAATGGGAGGTTTAGTCAAAAGAAGGCCTCTCATGAATCTTGCTATAAGAGGATGAGAGGAAATAGGTTGTCCATTGAGAGGCTTAAGAGATGCTGCAATAGCACTCAAATGGACTCTGATTGAATTTGTTTTAAGGCCTGCATGGGATAAATGCAGCAAATAGTCTAGTAAAGAATTCAAAGGTATTGCAAGAGGGTTGAGACCCTTCTCTGCACACCAAATGGAAAACCTTTTCCATTTAAAAGCATATGAACGTCTGGTGGAAGGCTTTCTGGAAGCATGAAGGATATCCTTCACTTGCTGAGAAAGTTGTAAATCTTGAAGGTCTAGGCCTTCAGCAACAAGGCCCTGAGATGAAGAGACTGAGGATTTGGGTGCCACAAGGTTCCCTCCTCCTGGGAGAGGAGATCTGGAGCAGACCCCAGGTCTAGGGAGGGAGCTTGAGAGAGATGCAGAAGTAGAGGGTACCACACTTGGCGTGGCCAAAGTGGTGCTATGAGGATCATAGTCCCCTTGTCTCTCTGAAGCTTGAACAGAGTCTTGGGAATTAGGGGAATAGGTGGAAAGGCATAGAGGAAGTCTTGCCCCCAATGAAGGAGGAAGGCATCCCTGGCCTGAACTCCCTGACATGGAATCCTGGAACAGAGCCGGGGAAGTTTGGCATTTAACGGACTTGCAAACAGGTCTATGTCTGGGGTACCCCAAATCCGAAAACCTCTGGCTATCTGGTCCTCATGGAGGGACCATTCGTGCGGAAGCAGAACTCGACTGAGTCTGTCTGCCCAAGAGTTTTGAACCCCTGGAAGATATACTGCCATGAGATGGATTTGATGCTCTCTGGCGAAGGCCCACAATCTCAGAGCTTTGTTGCAAAGCGACAGAGAGCCAGTCCCTCCCTGCTTGTTCACGTAGAACATGGCTATCTGGTTGTCCGTGTGGATGAGGACTGTCTTGTAGCTGAGCAGGGCGTGGAAGACTCTGAGAGCCAGAAAGATTGCTCTGAGCTCTAAGAGGTTGATATGAAGAGATGTCTCCTGTGGAGACCAGATGCCCTGGGTTGAGAGATCTTGTAGATGAGCCCCCCAACCCCTTGGAAAGGCATCTGTTGTAAGGGTGGCTTGGGGTAACACCTGTTGAAAGGGGGACCCCAGCAACAGATTCTGAGTGGACTTCCACCAGTGGAGGGACCAAAAAAGGCGACTGGAGGTTGCTATTTTGTCTGACAGGCAACCTGATGCCTGGGTCCATTGGGAGGATAGGGTCCACTGAGCTGCTCTCATGTGAAGGCGAACATAGGGAACCACATGCACCGTGGATGCCATGTGGCCTAAGAGTTGCAACATCTCTCGAGCAGTTAAATGGAATTTTAACTGAATCTGGGAGGCTAACTGCACCAAGCGTAGGCAACGGCCCTGGGGAAGATAGGCCCTTGCAGTTGTGGTACCCAGTAAGGCCCCTATGAACTCTAGAGACTGAGTAGGGGTGAGATGGGATTTTGGAATGTTGATTACCAGTCCCAGATACTGAAGAACACGCCTTGTGCAGGCCAGGGAAGTCTGGGCCTCTGACTGGGATGGAGCTCGGATGAGCCAGTTGTCCAGATATGGGAAAGCACAGTTAGTTACCTGTAACAGGTGATCTCTGGGAACAGCAGGAATTAGTCCTCACATATGGGTACGTCGGTACCGACGGAGCCTGCGCGGGAAAGCTCCCCAGCTTCCCAGAAGAAAGCTTTTGGGAGCCTCCCACAGCGCATGCGCGCTGCCTTCCCGCCTTTCCTGACCAACTCTCCTCAGTTTGAGTTTAAAGCTGAGACAATAGAGAGAGAGAGGAAAGGAAAGATAGAGAGAGAGAGATACAAATCCTAGGGGAGGTGGGTGGGTTGTGAGGACTAATTCCTGCTGTTCCCAGAGATCACCTGTTACAGGTAAGTAACTGTGCTATCTCCAGGAACAAGCAGGAATAAGTCCTCACATATGGGGACTCCCTAGCTAAGATGCCCGGGAGATCCCCAAGGGTATGAGACCCTGAAAGGTTCCTCGTCTTCCTATGGATCTCAGGCATCCATTCAGGGAAGGAGGGCAGGAGTTGTTCAAGAATGGAACAGGTGTCTGAGGACAGCCTGACCAAACAAGGCATCCCGGCGGGAGTCCTTGTCCAAACAGTAATGGGCTGTGAAGGTATGAACCGAGGCCCAGGTGGCTGCTCGACAGATCTGATCGATGGATACAGAATGAAGATGAGCCATAGAGGTGGCCATAGCCCTCACATTGTGAGCTGTGACATGGCCCTCCAGAGAAAGGTTCTTACTCTGGTAAGCAAAAGAAATACACTGAGCAATCCAATTGGACAGTGTTCTTTTAGAGACTGGAAGTCCTAGATGAGAAGGATCAAAAGCAACAAAAAGCTGGGAAGACTTTCTTTGTTGCTGTGTCCTGTGTAAGTAAAAAGCAAGAGCTCTTTTACAATCTAGAGTATGAAGGTTCCACTCTGCAGTGGATGCATGAGGAGCTGGAAAAAAGACAGGTAAATATACCTCTTGATTAAGATGAAAAGGTGAGACCACTTTAGGCATAAAGTGAGGATTTGTCCTAAGGACTACCGTATCATGATGGAACCTTGTATAAGGTGGATTAGCCACTAAGGCCTGCAGCTCACTAATGCGGCGAGCAGAAGTGATTGCAATAAGGAAAATAACCTTCCAGGAAAGAAATTTCAAGGAGGTAGTGGCTAAGGGTTCAAAAGGTGGCTTCATAAGCTGACCAAGAACCAAGTTTAAATCCTATGCCACCGGAGGAGGTCGAATGGGAGGTTTAGTTAAGGTTAGGCCTCTCATGAATCGGCAATAAGAGGATGAGAGGAAATAGGTTGTCCATTGATAGGCTTAAGGGATGCTGCAATAGCACTTAAATGGACCCTTACGGAATTCGTCTTAAGGCCTGCATTGGAAAGATGCAGGAGATATTCTAATAGAGAATTCAGGGGAAGTGCTAGAGGGTCAAGACCCTTTTGAGCACACCAAATGGAACATCTCTTCCATTTAAAAGCATAGGAACACCTAGTGGAAGGTTTCCTGGAAGCATGAAGGATATCCTTCACTTGTTGCGAAAGATTGAAGTCTTGAATGTCTAGGCCTTCAGTAACCAAGCTCTGAGGTGAAGGGACTTGGGGTTTGGATGCCACAAAGTCCCCTCCTCCTGAGACAGAAGGTCTGGAGCAGCTCCCAAGTCCAGGGAGGGGACTTGGGAAAGATGCAGAAGTAGAGGGTACCACACTTGGCGTGGCCAGCGTGGAGCTATGAGGATCATATACCCTTGATCCCTCTGAAGTTTGAACAGAGTCTTGGGGATCAAAGGAATGGGTGGAAAGGCATACAGGAAGTCCTGACCCCAATGAAGGAGGAAGGCATCCTTGGCCTGAACTCCCTGACACGGAATCCTGGAACAGAACCGGGGAAGTTTGGCATTCCACGGACTTGCAAATAGGTCTATGTCCGGGGTACCCCATTCCTGAAAGATTCTGAGTACCTGATCCATGTGCAGGGACCATTCGTGTGGGAGCAGAACTCGACTGAGTCTGTCCGCCCAAGAGTTTTGAATTCCTGGGAGGTATTCCGCCAGGAGATGGATTTGATGCTCTCTGGCGAAAGCCCATAATCTGAGAGCTTCATTGCAAAGCGACAGAGAGCCTGTTCCTCCTTGCTTGTTTATGTAAAACATGGCTACCTGATTGTCCGTTTGAATGAGGACTGTCTGGTAGCTGAGGAGGGTATGAAAGACCTTGAGAGCTAGGAACACTGCTCGAAGTTCCAAGTGGTTGATATGAAGAGAGGTCTCCTGTGGGGACCAAGTGCCTTGGGTGGAGAGGTCTTGCAGATGAGCTCCCCAACCTGTTTGGGAGGCATCTGTTGTGAGGATTGCTTGGGGCAACAAGGGTTGGAAGGGGGATCCCAACAACAGATTTTGAGTGGACATCCACCATTGGAGAGACCAAAGGAGACGTTTGGAGTTTGCTATTTGGTCTGAGAGAGCTCCTGATGCTTGAGTCCACTAGGTGGACAAAGTCCATTGAGCTGCTCTCATGTGTAGACGAGCATAGGGTACCACA
The DNA here is from genome assembly GCA_033557465.1 of Ichthyophis bannanicus. Classification (NCBI taxonomy): domain Eukaryota; kingdom Metazoa; phylum Chordata; class Amphibia; order Gymnophiona; family Ichthyophiidae; genus Ichthyophis; species Ichthyophis bannanicus. Next base: position 140,799,090 of record CM066036.1, read on the forward strand.
TGTACTGTGGAAGCCATGTGGCCTAGTAGTTGTAGCATCTCCCGGGCAGTGAAGTGGTCCTTTGACTGAATCTGGGAGGCTAACTGCACCAGACGTTGGCAACGAGCCTGGGGAAGATAGGCTCTTGCAGTAGTGGTGTCCAACCAGGCCCCTATGAATTCTAGGGACTGAGTAGGGATGAGCTGAGACTTTGGGAGATTTACCATAAGTCCCAGATACTGCAGAATGCACCTGGTAGTGTTCAGGGAAATTTGGGCTTCTGACTGGGATGGAGCTCGGATGAGCCAGTCGTCCAGATATGGGAAGACAAAGATTCCCACAGTGCGCAGAAATGCAGCAACTATTGCCATGCATTTGGTGAACACTCTTGGGGCAGAGGCCAGACCGAAAGGAAGGACTCTGTATTGGTAATGTTTTCCCTGGAACAGAAAGCGTAGAAATTTTCTGTGGGATGGATGGATGAGTATATGGGTGTATGCATCCTTGAGATCTAGAGAACAAAGCCAATCCTGACTCTGTAGGTATGGAAGGAGAGTGCCTAAAGAGAGCATCTTGAACCTCTCCTTGTACAGAAATTTGTTCAATTCTCGGAGATCTAGAATAGGTCTGTATCCCCCTGTTTTCTTTGGGATGAGAAAGTAGGGGGAGTAGAAACCTGACCCCTGTTGAAGAAGAGGAACTTCTTCTATGGCCCTCTGGGCCAGAAGGGAGGTTACCTCCTGAACCAGAAGGTCGAGGAGAGATGTGGGAGAATTGAAATGTCTCACCATGGTGTAGGGAGGAAGGTCTGAGAAATGAAGTTTGTAGTCCTCTCTGATGATGGAGAGGGTCCACTGCTCTGATGTGATTTGCTCCCATCTGGGAGCAAAATGAGCCAACCTTCCTGGAATGGTGAGAGGTTCTGGCTGTTGTAGAGCCAGAAAGGTTAAGTTCTCTAGCACTAAGTCAAAACCCCTGAGGGGCTTGGGACTGCTGGGTTGCAGCAGCCCCTGCAGGTTTAGGCCTGACCTGTTTGGGTTGCTGACGCTTAGTAGCAAATCGACCTGCAGAAGACTGTTGACCAGAAGTGGAAGGAAATCTGCCCTTCTTGTAAAAAGACTTTTTAAAAGATTTTTTCTTGGCTGGAGTGGAGGTAGACTTAGAAAGTCTATCAAGAGCAGCATTTTCTGCGTCCATTTGAGTGGCTTTAATTTGCCACTCTTTGCCAAATAGGTTTTCACCTGTACAGGGTAGATTTCCTAAACCATCTTGAACCCAGGGTTCTAGATCAGAAGCCCGGAGCCAAGCAATTCTACGAGCAGCTATAGCAATTCCTGAGGCTCTGCTGGCAACCTCAAAGGAATCAAAGGCTGCCCTGTTGGAAAACTTGAAATGTCTTGCGTATGCTTAAGCCAAAGAAGGAATTCCTCCCTTTTATCTTCAGGAATAAAAGGGAGAAAGTTGTGCAGCTTTTCTGCAACCTCCTTCAGAAACATACCCATATAAAGGCTGTATGAATTGATTCTGGCAGTAAGCATGCTAGCTTGGAAGATTTTTCTACCAAAAGCATCCAAGGTCCTGCATTCTCTTCCTGGAGGAGTAGAAGAGTGTCTTTTGGTACTCTTTATCCTCTTCATAGCTGACTGCACCACAATAGAATGGTGAGAAAGCTGAGTTTTTTGAAAACCAGGGGAAGGAGGGACACGGTACATAGTGTCCAATCTACGAGAATGAGGAGAAAGGGTGAGAGGAGTCTCCCACAATTCAAGCAAATGTTCTTGGAGAATTTCATGAATTGGCAAGGTGACTGCCTCTCTGGGAACCTTAGAGTATCCCAAAATGTCTAACTTTTTTGCTCTAGGTTCGTTTTCAGAGGTTACTGAAATAGAGAGTCCTTTAGCTACTTCCATGATGAAGTCTTGAAAGGACAAATCCTCTGGAGGAGACATTCTCCTCTTTGGAGAAGAGGGCTCCTCAGGAAGAGTAAGAGATACTTCAGGAGAGTCATCCGATGAATCGGAATCATCAGAAGACTGGAAGTATCGTCTGTTTGCTTCCAGGGATCGATAAGCGTATCGACCGGTATCGACATCGGGCGTACCCGGAACCGGATCGGTATCGGGAAAAGCCCCGGAACCGGGAACCAGTATCCTGGTCGATGTGGATGCCCTGGGTACCGGTATCGGTTGCGGTACCGGAACCGAGGTTGGTACCGCTTGGTGCGGTACCGTGGGCGTCGCAGCCTTAATAAAAGTCATTATGGCCTGCTGCATGGATTGAACTGTATGATCCATAGACGCCACGACTGCCTGGATGTCGGTACCGGAAGAGTGTGCCGGTACCCCAGAACAGTCTAACAGGTGATCGGTCGAGGCCGTGCCATCGATGTCAACCTGTAACCCCATAGGAGGAGCTTTGGAAGCCGGAGCTTACCGCCGGGGTTGTTTGGCTGGGGCAGGGTCCTCAGGGTCAAGCCCGGGGGCATCTCGATACTTGGAGGGAGATTTGCCCTTTGAGGACCTGCCAGAAGATGCTGCCAGAAGAATGTTTGGTTACCTGAGATCCATCAGGAGAGGAAGACCTGGAAGATGTCGATGCTGGAGTATCTGTGGAAAACAGTATATGAAACTTGGCTGCTCGGTTCTGTAAGCCACGTTTAGACATCAGGGAGCAGGACTGGCAATCCGGTATGGAGTGGTCAGGCCCCAAACATTTAAGACACCATTCATGTGTGTCGGTGACTGAGATGGTACACTTGGTGCATTTTTTGAAACCAGAAGCTGGTTTCTCCATGAGGGGAAAATTTTCTCCAGGCCAAATTAAAATAAGAACTTCTTCAGCGGTGACAGGAACACGACCTGCTGGCTCCGCGGAAAAGAAGAACTGAGGAGAGTTGGTCAGGAAAGGCGGGAAGGCAGCGCGCATGCGCTGTGGGAGGCTCCCAAAAGCTTTCTTCTGGGAAGCTGGGGAGCTTTCCTGCGCAGGCTCCGTCGGTACCGACGTACCCATATGTGAGGACTTATTCCTGCTTGTTCCTGGAGATTACGAATATTCCAAGAGTGCGCAGGAATGCAGCTACTACTGCCATGCATTTTGTGAACACTCTTGGAGCAGAGGTCAGACCGAAAGGAAGCACTTTGTATTGGTAGTGCTTTCCTTGGTAAAGGAACCGAAGGAATCTTCTGTGTGTTGGATGGATGAGAACATGGGTGTACGCATCCTTGAGATCTAGAGAACAAAGCCAGTCCTGACTTTGGAGGTATGGAAGGAGAGTTCCGAGAGAAGTCATCTTGAATTTCTCCTTGCATAGAAACTTGTTCAATTCTCTGAGATCTAATATGGGTCTATGGCCCCCCGTTTTCTTTGGAATGAGGAAATAGGGGGAGTAGAACCCTGAGCCCTGTTGAAGAAGGGGTACATCTTCTATTGCCCCTTGGGCAAGAAGGGTAGAAATCTCTTGACCTAGAAGGTTGAGGAGAGATGTTGGAGAATTGAACTGTTTCACCATGGTGTGAGGAGGAAGGTTTAAGAAATGAAGTTTGTACCCTTCCTTTATGATGGAGAGGGTCCACTGCTCTGCTGTGATTTGTTCCCATCTGGGAGCAAAGTGAGCTAACCTTCCTGGGATGATGAGAGGCTCTGGATGTTCTAGAGCCAGAAAGGCTAAGTTCTCTAGTAGAAAGTCAAAGGCCCTGAGGAGGCTGAGGCTGTTGGGCCGTAGCAGTCCTCACAGCCTGGGTTTTGGCCTGTTTTGGTTGTTGCTGTCTCTTTGTAGCAAAACGACCTTGAGAAGAGGCCTGACCATAAGAAGAAAATTTCCCTTTCTTTGGGAAAGATCCCTTTTTGAACAACCTCTTTTTAAAAGGAGCAGTAGTAGACTTTGAAAGTCTATCTAAAGCAGAGTTTTCAGCATCCAATTGGTTGGCCTTTGCTTGCCAATCTGTGCCAAACAGGTTTTCGCCTGTACAAGGAAGGTTACCTAGACCATCCTGTACCCAGGATTCCAAATCAGAGGCTTGCAACCAAGCAACTCTGCGTGCACCTATGGCAATAGCCGAGGCTCTACTGGCCCCCTCAAAAGAGTCAAAGGCTGCACGGTTGGAAAACTTGGATACATCCTGTGCATGTTTAAGCCAGGTGATGTATTCTTCTCTCTTATCTTCTGACATAAAAGGAGATAAGGTTTGCAGATGATCTGTAACTTCTTTTAGAAACATCCCCATATAGAGACTATAGGAGTTGATTCTGGCTACAAGCATACTGGCCTGGAACATTTTCCTGCCAAAGGCATCTAGAGTTCTGCATTCTCTTCCTGGAGGAGCAGAGGAGTGCCTTTTTGTACTCTTGATCTTTTTCATAGCAGACTCTACCACAATAGAGTGGTGAGGAAGCTGAGTCTTATGAAACCCAGGACAAGGAGGAACACGATACATGGTGTCCAACCTTCTGGAATGAGGGGAGGTGGAAAGAGGAGTCTCCCATATGCCCAGCATGTGATCATAAAGAATCTCATGTATTGATAAGGTGGCTGCCTCTTTAGGAGCCTTAGGATATTGTAGGATATCCAATTTTTTGGCTCTAGGTTCAGTCTCAGAGGTCACTGAGATGGACAGGCCTTTGGCCACCTCCCTAATGAAGTCCTGAAAAGACAAGTCTTCAGGAGGAGACATTCTCCGTTTTGGAGAAGAGGGATCCTGAGGAAGGATGCCCGATGCTTCAATTGAGGCCTCTGAAGAATCAGAGTCTTCAGAGGAATCGAAGTATCGACTATCTGGATGCTCTCGTAGAGCCCGATACGCGTACCGGGAGGTATCGACATCGGGAGTAATCGGTACCGGGTCGGTACTGATGGGCATCACTGGATAGCGTACCACTGCGGTCGATGCTGATGTCGATGCAAGTGGTACTGGTATCGGGACCGATATCGGGTCCGGTACCGGAATCGGTACAGGTACCGACAACGGGGTTTGTTGCGGTACCGTAGGCGTCGCAGCTTGAATGAATGCCGTGATGGCACGCTGCATGGTCAGAATATTCCGATCCATTGACGCCACCAATGTCTGCCGGTACCCCAGAACATTGTAACAGGTGATCGGTCGAGGCCGAGCCTTCGATGTCAACCTGTGACCCCATAGGTAGTGCTTTGGAAGCCGGAGCCTCCCACCGGGGTAATTTTGCCAGTGTGGTATCCTCAAGAGTAAGCCCGGGGGCATCTCGATACTTAGAGGGAGATGAACTCTTTGAGGACCGGCCAGATTTAAGTTTGGTTTCCTGAGATCCATGGGATGAAGAAGAAGCCTTGGAAGACGTCGATGCCACGGAAGCTGCATCGGAGGGAAACAGGGTACTGAGCTTAGCTGCCCGATTCTGTAACCCTCTTTTAGACATCATGGAACAGGACTCACAATCCGCAATGGAGTGGTCAGGACCTAAACATTTTAGACACCAGTCATGGGTGTCAGTGACAGAAATAGTGCTGCTGCACTTTGTGCATTTTTTAAACCTGGAGGCGGGTTTTTCCATGAGGGAAAAATATATCTGTAGGCCTAAGGCCCCAGAAAAAAAATGCACTGAAAAGAGTAGAAGGTTTTTTGGTTTTTTTTTAAAGAAAGAAAAAGGACCAGTGGTACCGGTGCGGAATCGAGAAGGCAGACACGCGACTAAAGAAAAATAAAAGAAAATAAGAAATTCTTCAGCAGTGACAGGAAACACGACCTGCTGGCTCCGCGGAAAAGAAGAACTGGAGAGAGGCAGTTAGGAAAGGCGGGAAGACAGCGCGCAGGTGCTGTGGAATGCTCCCAAAAGCTTTCTTTCTGGACGCTGGGGAGTGTTTCCGCGCAGGCTCCGTCAGTACCGACGATACCCATATGTGAAGACTCATTCCTGCTTGTTCCTGGAGATTATAAAATACTAAAATTTACAGCTGTTCTTGAGAACTCTAGATGCAGATTATTTAAACCAGCTCTAGGGTTTTGTGTAAGTGGTTGTGCCTAGATTTCCACGCAAAACCCACCACTTACACCCCTATTTTATAAAGTCCAGTGCACACGTACTTTATAAAACAGGCACAACTGACGCACGTTAAACTACGCTTTAACTAGGTGCAACTTTGTAAAATTACCCTTTAAATGCTCACAAGCTTGATTTCTCTAGGATATCTCAAACTGCACATAGCAGGCAATAAGGTGGTAAAATGTTATTCAACATCTTGGGAAAATAATTAGAAACAGATGTTTTCCACAGAAATAAAATAAACACACAATTGTAAATACAAAGAGATATTAAAGAATTGCCATTCATATCAACAGCAAAACTAAGTGTCCAAATTTTGCTTAATTTATAATGATTTGCTACTAAACCTTTTTGAAGTTCATTTCTTCTGGCCTTGGCTTCGTCATGTATACAAACATTTCTTTAGTACTACATTGTAGAGATGAAATTAGCATTAAACTGTCTGTGGTTCAGTTATGTCTGCAACCTGAAGGAGGGAGAGAGGTTTCTCTTCATGAGAAGTAATTGTGTAACAATGCTACCTAGTGCTGTAACTGTTCAGTGTGACCGAGCCATTTTCTTTCTTTCTAGTGAAGCTATGTGATGTGGTAACAGCAGTTGTGGGCATTTTCATCTTGCTCTTTTGGGCTTCCAATTCAATCAGAAATGTATTGCAATCTGTATCTGGCACCATAAAGCCTTCATTTACAACTACCCAAGGATTTTCTCCCTATATTATGTTTATGTTGATATTATAATCCCTCCCAAATTAGTTTTAGTCTAGACACTGCAGTGACAGTTGTTGACCAGAGAGCCTTCTAGGATAATTATGGGTCCTAAATCCAGTCACTGGATGTCACCACTGCACATCAACTATGACTCTCCCATCCCTCAGAGGCTGTGCATGCTGCTTCTGCAGCGTCCTTACCCCTAGTCAACTTTTAGAATGGAAGACCTGAACTGAGAATTGAACCCAGGTCTCTCTGAATGACAGTGTATGTGTTCTTTGATCACCATATAATCCTGGAGACATGTGTTGTGTCTTTGAGTAGCTGAGAGGAAGGTCTGCATGCATGTTCACAACTTAAGAACATCCATATAGACATCAGATAAAGATTCATCAGTCCAGAATTCTAATAGTGGCCAATCCAGGTCATAGGTTCCTGGCCTGATCCCAAAACATAGACAGATTATATACTGCCTACCCACAGGGCTCAGCAGTGGTTTTCCTCAAGTCTACCTTGGTGAAAACAGTTTATGGATTTTTTTTTAACCTAGCTACTCTAACTGCTTTTACTACATCTTGAAGCAACAAATTCCAGAACTTAATTTGCATTGTCAAAAAATATTTTCAACGATTTGTTTTAAATGTGCTAGTTCATGATGTGTTCCCTAGTCTTTAAATTTTTTACAATAATACACAACTGATTTATTTTTACCTGTTTCAGCAACTCATGGTTTTGTAGACACCTGTCACCTCTCTCCTTGGACATATCTTCTCCAAGTCAAGCGCCGTAACCTTTATGGCTACTCTATTGCAGATTTTGCCTTTTTGCAGATGATACCAAAATCTGCAATAGAGAAAACAACTAGGAAGGAGCAGATAACTTGAGAAGGGATCTAGCTAAGCTAGAAGAATGGTCGAGAATTTGGCAGCTGAGATTTAATGCTAAAAAATGCAAGGTCATGCATTTGCAATGCAAAAAAACAAGGGAGCAGTACAGTATAGGGGGTGAAGTACCTCTGTCCACGAAAGTAGAACAGGACCTGGGCGTGATTATTTCTGATGATCTTAAGCTGGCTGAACAGGTAGAAAAGGCGACGGCAAAAGCCAGAAGGATGCTTGGGTACATAGGGAGAAGAATGGTCAGCAGGAAGAAGGAGGTGATAGTGCCTCTATATAAGTTTTTGGCGAGACCTCATTTGAAGTACTGTGTGAAATTCTGGAGATCACACTTTCAAAAGGATATAAACAGGATGGAGTCCATACAGACGGTGGCTACCAAAATGGTCAGTGGACTTCATCATAAGGTATAAGGAGGCAGACTTAAAGATCTCTATATGTATAACTCTGGAGGAAAGCTGGAGACAGGAGCTATAATAGAGATGTTTAAATACCTCTGTGAAATAAATGCAGAGCAGGAGAGCCTCTTTCAATTGAAAGCGAGCTCTGCAACGACGGAGCATACGATGAAGCAGAAAGGGGATAGACTCAGGAGTAATATACGGAAATATTTCTTTATGGAGAGTGTTAGATGTGTGGTGCCTTTACACAAAAGCAGAAGTAAGGATGTGGTTGAAAACTACAGGCCAGTTAGTTCAACTTCGGTTGTGAGTACATAGAAACATAGAAATATGACAGAAAAAGACCACATGGCCTATCTAGTCTGTCCTTCCATATCAACAACTACAACAGTCCCCTTTTTACCTTTAGAGATCCTCTGTGCTTTTCCCATGCTTTTTTGAATTCAGTTACTGTCCTCATCTCTACCACCTCCACTGGGAGACTATTCCACGGATCCACTACTCTTTCCGTAAAGAAATATTTCCGCATATCACTCCTGAATCTATCTCCCTTCACCCTCATCCCATGTCCCCTCATAATAGAACTTGCTTTCAATTGAAAGAGGCTCTCTCCCTGAACATTTATGCCATAGAGGTATTTAAACATCTCAATCATATCACCTCTATCCCGCTTTTCCTCTAAGGTGTACATATTAAGATCCTTCAGTCTGTCCTCATATGCTTTATAATGAAGACCACTAATCATTTTAGTAGCCACCCTCTGCACCGACTCCATCCTATTCACATCCTTTTGAAGATGCGGTCTCCAGAATTGCACACTATACACCAAATGAGGTCGCACCAAAGACTTACAGAGGCACTATCACCTCCTTTTTTCTGCTAGCCATTTCTCTCCGTATGCACCCAAGCATCCTTCTTGCTTTTGCCGTTGCCTTTTCTACCTGTTTAGCTACTTTAAGATCATCAGACACAACCATGCCCAGGTCCCGCTCTTCTTTAGTGGACAAAAGTACTTCACCCCCTATACTATATTGCTCCCTTGGATTGCTGCAGCCCAAAAGCATGACCTTACATTTTTTAACATTAAATCCCAGCTGCCAAATTCTAGACCATTCTTCAAGCTTAGCTAGATCCCTCCTCATGTTATCTACACCTTCCTGGGTGTCTACTCTATTGCAGATTTTGGTATCATCTGCAAAGAGGCAAACCTTACCCGACAGCCCTTCCGCTATATCACTAACAAAGATGTTAAAAAGAATCAGACCAAGGACAGATCCCTGGGGCACACCACTGGTAACATCCTTCTCCTCAGAGTGAGCTCCATTTACTTGTACTCTTTGTCGCCTCCCACCCAACCAATTTCTAACCCAAGCAGTAACTTTAGGGTCCATCCCTAGGGTGCTCAGTTTGTTTATAAGTTGCCTGTGAGGAACAGTGTCAAAGGCTTTAGTGAAATCTAAACACACCACATCTAGGGCTCTCCCTTGGTCCAACTCCCTGGTCACCCAGTCAAAGAAATCAATCAGATTTGTCTGACAAGGCCTGCCTCTGGTGAATCCATGCTGCCTCGGATCCTGTAATCCACTGGACTCCAGAAACCTCACTATTTTCTCTTTCAGCAGCATTTCCAATAATTTACTCACCACCGAAGTTAAACTACCCGGCCTGTAGTTTTCAACCACATCCTTACTACCGCTTTTGTGTAAAGGCACCACATAAGCCTCTCTCCAGTCCTTTGGTACTACTCCCGACTCCAACGAGGCATTGAAAAGGTCAGTCAGTGGAGCTGCTAGAACGTCCCCAAGTTCCCTCAGTATTCTAGGGTGTATCCCATCCGGTCCCATCGCTTTGTCTACTTTAAGTTGAGCTAGTTTCTCACAAACACAGTCTTCTGAAAATTGTTCAAGATGTCTCTCGCTTCTGTTCCTGTTTGTGGGTGTTTTCTGAGGTCCTGCTCCTGGTTCTTCATCTGTGAACACAGAACAGAAATATTTGTTAAGCAATTCCGCTTTATCCTTATCAGCTTCTACATATTCCTCCCCTGCACCCTTTAGTCTGACAATACCACTTTTGCCCTTCCACTTCTCACTAATATATCTGAAAAATGTCTTATCCCCCCATTTTAGTGCATTGGCTATTTCCTCCTCCTTTTGAATCTTTGCCTTCCTGACTACTTTGCTAGCTTCTCTAAGTTTTTCCAAATACAGATGCCTGTCTTCCTCTCTCTGTGATCTCTTGTATTTCATGAAGGCCTCCCTCTTTTTCTTCACTTTTTCAGCTACTTCTTTCGAAAACCATAGCAGTCTCCTTTTCCTTTTACCTTTATTTACCATTTTAACAAAAAGGTTGGTTGCCCTTAAAATATCCCCTTTCAGTTTTGCCCACTGTTTTTCTACCTCCCCCAGCTGTTCCCATCCCACTAACGACTCCCTGAGGTATTGGCCCATCTTCGCAAAGTTAGTCTTCCTAAAGTCTAAGATCCTCACCTTTGAATGGATTCTAACAACCCTAGTCCTAATACTGAACCACACCATCAGGTGATCACTGGATGCAAAATGATCTCCCACTACAACATCAGAAACACTTTCACCATTGGTAAGCACCAAGTCCAGTATGGCCCCTTCACGTGTGGGGTCTGTTACCAAATGCCTGAATAGTTCTCCCTGTAGAGAATCCAGGATCTCCTTACTTCTAGATGATATTGCCGCAGGAATGTGCCAAACAACTTCTGGCATATTGAAATCTCCTATCAGTAGCACTTCCCCTTTCCTAGCAATGCTTCGTATGTCTTCAATTAACTCTGTCCACCTCTTCCTCTTGTGAGGGAGGTCTGTATATCACACCAATGCAAATAGATTTCTCTTTCCCTCTTTCTAGTTTATTATTGGAAACGCTGCTGAAAGAGAAAATAGCGAAGTTGGTTGGGTGGGAGGCGACAAAGAGTACAAGTAAATGGAGCTCACTCTGAGGAGAAAGAAGTTACCAGTTGTGTGCCCCAGGGATCTGTCCTTGGTCCGATTCATATGGCGGAACGGTTTCCCAGTGGAGGTAGTAAAGACCACTACAGTACCTGAATTCAAGAGAGCATGGGACTAACACAGAAGATCTCCAAAGGGAAAAAAGGGACTATAATAGTTAGTATGGAAGGCAGACTGGGTAGGCCATATGGGGCTCGATAGTGAGCTAGGCTCATTTTTGAAGGACTATGCGCACGATGGCGCATAGCCCTTCCTGCTGACCTCTAACCCAGATATTCAAGAATATCTTGGGATCGCCGCACACACTGGAAGCCGCTTTAGGTAACCGGGCAACAGCGATATTGCATACTGCCCAGTTAGCTCCTGCACCAAAAGATAGGCAAGAGTTTCCCTCGCCTAACCATTTGGCGCAGTTCGCTAAGTGGGCAGCATGCAATATCGCTGCTGCCCGGCTATTGCTTGTTGCTGCCTCCGCTCCACCTCGGAACGCCTCCAACATGCCCCGATGCTAACCGGATAGCATTGTGGCACACAGGTTTGCCTCTTTGCGGATGATACAAAAATCTGCAATAGAGTAGACACTCAGGAAGGTGTAGATAACATGAGGAGGGATCTAGCTAAGCTTGAAGAATGGTCTAGAATTTGGCAGCTGGGATTTAATGTAAAAAAATGTAAGGTCATGCATTTGGGCTGCAGCAGTCCAAGGGAGCAATATAGTATAGGGGGTGAAGTACTTTTGTCCACTAAAGAAGAGCGGGACCTAGGCGTGGTTGTGTCTGATGATCTTAAAGTAGCTAAACAGGTAGAAAAGGTGACGGCAAAAGCTAAAAGGATGCTTGGGTGCATATGGAGAGGAATGGCTAGCAGAAAAAAGGAGGTGATAATGCCTCTGTATAAGTCTTTGGTGCGACCTCATTTGGAGTATAGTGTGCAATTCTGGAGACCGCACCTTCAAAAGAATATAAAATAGAAATTACACTTACCTGGTAATTGTTATTTCTTGAGGAACTCCAGTTTAGTCCTCCACCACTGGGTAGTGTACCTCCTCCTGCAGCTTGGAGTTTGGGCATGTCAAAATCGTGACATCATTGAATGTAGCCTGCTGGTCTCTCCCATCAGCCCCCAGTGAACTATTGACAAAGCAGACTCAAAGGAACAACAAATAAGTAGCTTTCAAACTAATTTTAACCTTATATTCATCTAAACGCATAACAGATAACTTATTTAACCATCAACTCCCCCTCCAGAGAGAAGGGGACTGTTTTCTGCATTCTCTCCCTTCCGCCCTATGCCTAGCCATAAACAAGCGAGAACAGTGACAGACAGAAAAGAGATAGAACAAAGTAAGACGACTACCAACCAATTAAGGGTTATACCCCCCCAGAGACCTTGCACTACTCCCAACTGAAGAACTACTGCTAATGACACCATCCCCGGGCGGGAATGAGGACTAAACTGGAGTTCCTCAAGGAACAACAATTACCAGGTAAGTGTAATTTCTATTTCCTTATCGTTCCTCCAGTTTAGTCCTCCACCACTGGGATGTAACAGCAGTAATCATTGGGAGGGACCCTTCCAGCCAGATCGCAACACCGCCACTCCAAAACAGGTATCGTTCGCCGCTAGGACATCCAGGCGGTAATGCTTACTGAAGGTATGAAGAGAGGACCAAGTGGCTGCTCTACAAATTTCTACTGGTGGAACCAAACTGTGTTCCGCCCATGAAATCGCTTGCGCTCTAGTAGAATGAGCCCTTAAGCCCAATGGCACTTGCAAAAGATACACTGACGTAATCGCCTCTTTAATCCATCTAGAAATGGACACTTTTGCCACCGCCTCCCCTTTACGGGGGCCTCCAAACAACACGAAGAGGTGGTCAGACTTGCAAAACGTTTCTTAGACTTTTAAATATTGCCTCAGCACCCTCTTTATGTCTAAATGACGCAAACTGCGGTCCGAGACATTCCCCTCCGCCACACTTAGGGTTGGAAGAGAAACCGTTTGATTTAGGTGAAACGGAGATACTACCTTTGGCAAAAACGATGGAACTGGTTGCAACACCACCTTTTCTCTGGAAAAAGACAAAAACGGCTCTCTACATGACAACGCCTGTAGCTCCGAAATTCGCCTCGCTGAACAGATGGCTACCAAAAATACAGTTTTAAGGTTAAATCCTTAACCAATGCCTTGTGTAAGGGCTCAAATGGTTCCTTAACTAATGCTCCTAAAACCAAGTTCAGATCCAATGGCGGAACCGAGACTCTACGAGAGGGCCACAACCTAGATACTGCTTTAAGAAAACCCAACACATCTGCATGCAAGCCAAGAGACACTCCCTGGACTTTGCCTCTACATCAGGACAGAGCTGCTAACTGAACTCGCAAGGAACTGGCTGTTAGACCCTTATCAAACCCGTCTTGCAGGAAACTCAATACCAAGGGAACGGATACTGTAGCTGCACGAACCTGCCTCCGCGAGCACCAGTCCTCAAAAATACACCATATACACACATATGCAAGAGACGAGGACTTTTTCCTTGCTCGAAGCAAGGTCGCGATGACTGCTGATGAGTAACCTTTCTTCCTTAACCTTGCCCTTTCAATGGCCATACCATAAGCGAGAACCGATCCACCTGAGGCATTCAAAGAGGACCCTGTAGCAACAGATTCTCTGACGTCGGTAACCTCCAAGGATTCCCATCGAGCAATCGAATGAGATCAGCGTACCACGGGCGCCTTGGCCAATCCGGGGCCACCAACAACACTTTTCCTCGATGAGCTTTGATCTGCTGAACCACTTGACCTATGAGCGCCCATGGAGGAAACACAGAGAGGAGACCCGACGATGGCCAATGTTGTATCAGTGCGTCGATTCCTTCCGACATCCTCACGTGGTGTCTGCTAAAGAAACGACCCATTTTTGCCGACTGAAATGTCGCCATGAGATCCATTATCAGTGGTCCCCATCTGCGAACTATCTGCGCGAACACGTCCGGATGCAACTCCCATTCTCCGGCATCCACTCGGACTCTGCTGAGAAAATCTGCCATCACATTGTCCTTTCCTGCCATATGTGCCGCCGAGATCGCTTGTAGTCGAGGCTCTACCCAAGAAAAAAGAGCCTCTGCTTCCTCCTCCATGGCCATACTTCCTGTACCGCCCTGTCGATTGATGTAGGCCACTGTCGCGGAGTTGTTTGATAGCACTCGCATCGCTCGACCCGTCACCATAGATTCAAATGTTTGTAACGCCAGGCAGACCGCTCTCAGTTCTAGCCGGTTGATTGACCACTTGCTCTCTTGTACAGTCCAAGTGCCTTGCACGAAGAGATCTCCGCAATGTGCTTCCCATCCCGCAAGACTCGCGTCTGTCAGCAAGGGAAGCCACTCCGGCTGTTCCAGGGGCATTCCTAACTTCAGAGATTCTGGAAGCAACCACCACCGAAGAGACTGCCTGACCCGAAGAGGACAGGGAAGCCGTTTGTTCAGCGAGTCGGACTGATGCGATCAACGGCGAAGTAACGCTCTTTGTAATGGTCGCATATGAAATCTGGCCCATGGAACTACTTCCAATGTTGCCGCCATAGTTCCCAGCACGCAAAGGCGCCGGGACGGACCTGTACTTGCATACCAACTGCTGAAGGACTTGAACGCGACGACTCGGTAGAGACACCGCCCCTTTCTGTGTGTTGAACCGTACCCCCAGATATTCGAGATCCTGGGACGGAACCAAGCAGCTCTTGGTCGAATTGACCAACCAGCGGAGGCTCTGTAGAAACTTCAACACCTTGCCTGTAACCTGAACACTCTCGGCCTTTGACTTTGCACGGATTAGCCAATCGTCAAGATAAGAGTGAACCAGAACTCCTTCCTTTTGTAATGCCGCCACTACCACAATCATGATCTTGGTGAAGGTTTGTGGAGCCGTCACCAGGCCGAATGGCAAAGCTTGGAACTGATAATGTCCCCAAGGCAGAGCAAACCGCAGAAACGTTTGATGAATCTCTCTTATTGGGATGTGCAAATACGCCTCCGTGAGATCGAGGGAAGTCAACTACTCCCCTTTGCGAACTGCCACAATGACGGACCTCAATGTTTCCATCCTGAAATGCGGCACTCGAAGGCAGCGATTCACCCCTTTTAGATCCAGAATAGGACGGAAAGATCAGTCTTTCTTTGGCACCACGAAATAAATGGAGTAGCGATCCACGCCGTAATCCACTCTTGGCACCGGCACGACCGCTCCCAGCTGTAAAAGCTGGTCTACCGTACGACAAATTGCAAGAGTTTTCTGTTGACCTTTGCAGGGAGACATCACAAAGGAGTCCAGCACTGGTCTCGCCAATTCTAGTGTGTTACCTTCGCGAATGATCTCCAACACCCACTGGTCGGAAGTTATTTGGGTCCAGGCAGGAAGAAATTCCTGAAGACGACCTCCTATCGGTTGGCTTCCTACCAGGACCCGCCTCCTTTCATTGTGGTTTTCGAGAAGTCACGGAGGAAGCCGCTGCAAAACCTCTACTTGCTCCACGAAACCTACGAAACCCCTGGGCTCTAGAAGCAAATCTTCCCCTTTGGAAACCACCCAAGCGATAAGTATGAAATCTCCTGAAATCTCTAAACTGACCCCGAAAGGCCGGCAAAGACTTCCCTTGTTTAGGTTTATCCTCCGGAAGTCTTCTGCCCTTGGACTCTCCTAAATCCTTTACCAACTTGTCAAGATCCTCTCCAACAACAACTTTCCTTTAAAAGGATGCTTACTGAGATGCAACTTAGACGAACCATCAGCCGCCCAATTCCTTAACCACAGTGATCTCCGGGCAGCAACCAGCAAAGCCATATTATTTGCAAGTGCTCTGATCAAGTCACAGTGCACATCTGCCAAATACAACGATCCAGACTCTAGGCGATCTAGCTGCCTAACACTGTCCTGCTCTAGCTGCGGAGACTGGCGTTAAGCGTTGAGACCATCTGAGACATGCTCTCACCACCCAAGCCCCACAAATGGAAGCCTGCAAGGATAAAGCATTAGCCTCAAATGATTGTTTCAATAAATCATCTACTTTCCTATCCTGTGCATCCTTTAAGGCTGCGCTGCCTTCCACCGGGATAGTGGTCTTTTTGTGACCGCTGAGACTGCTGCATCAATTCGCGGAGACTGGAATTTCTCTTTGTCCTTATCCGCTAAGGGATAAAGCCTGTTCATGGTCCTGACCCCTCTTAGTCCTGCTTCTGGCTGATCCCACTCATCCTGGATCATCCGATCTACCACCTGGTGGACGGGAAACACTACCTGAACCTGTCTCACTGTTTGAATGATAGGATCCTCCACTTTTTCCTTTTTCAACGGTTGCGCCGTAGCGAGATTTAGCGTCTGGAGGGATTCCATAATAAGTGCCGTCAGTTCATCCTTCCGGAATACCCAAATGATTTTTGCTTGATCCTCAGGCTCAGGGATTTCCCCTTCTTCCAATTCGTCCATGCCGGCATTGAGTTCCCCTTCGGCCTCATCTGTCTCGTGCCACTCCAAATCTGAGGGAGAAAGTTCACGAGGCCTTGACCATTTTGGGGGCATCGGGGAAATGCTACCAGGCTCCCCTGATCGGGGTTGCTGCGTAGAATTCGCCATCGGTAAAGGCTCAGGCAACCTTCCCTGACGCCTCAAAACAGAATACCTGATGCATAATTAACACAAAATCTAGACATAAATCCCCCAGCTGCGGTCCTGAGCCTACTATAGGTAACGCAGTAGAGGGACCAGGAAGGACCTCCTGAGAGGATCCTGGCAGAGTGACTAACAGCGCCTCCTCTCCGGTTGCAGCCGAAGGACCCAGGGAATCTAGAGCCACAGTATTCTCCATCTGGTGCTCCATGCTGGTAGAAACAGACACGCAGCCCCAACAGATTCCGGTGTCAGCGACTGTGCCTCTGCGGGAACCGCAGACCACACACTGTGGACGAGATGACATCAGCTATACCCCCAACAACTGCTTGCCAAGAAAGAAAAACAAACTGAAAGAAAAGCTATTGTTCTTTTTTTTTTTTTAAACCAAACTGAAGCCTCAAAAAAACAAAGAATATAATTATTCAAAGAATCCCCCCCACTAAACTGAAGGGAACCGAAAATAAAAATAAACAGAAACAAAAGAGTTAAATTGAATTAAAATGAATTAAAGCATTAAAGCATGCTTTCTCCTCATGCCAAGGCACTTTCCAAACGCGGGCCGCTGCAAGTACCTCCACGCGGCACAGAAGGAGTGAGGGAAAAGAAGTAATTAGATCTTACCTGCTAATTAGTGTTCCTGAAGGAACTCCAGTCCAGTCCCTTGTCTTCTGGGTTGTGCAACCCTTCCAGCAGCTTGGAGGTTGAGTCCATCATCGTCTTGATGATGCAGGGGTATAAATACTACCGGCACCACCCACAGGCACCAGTAATCTATTGCAAAAGCAGACTGATCGGAAAATCGTAACGCAACCATAACTTACATAAAACCAAATCAAATGAAAGAAATTTTTATTTTTTTTTGTAAAATTATTATTATTCCCTCCCAGGAGGGCCGAGAGAGAGAGAGAGAGGCAGGAAGGAGGAGGCTTACCTGACCCCGCGCTACCCTCCTCCCCCTGCCCGTAGCAACCCCACCGGATTTCGTCATAACCGGACACGATGCCACAGAAGCCTCACACCGGTTCCTCGAACTTGAATGCTTCCTGACTTCGGTCCGTATTACTTCCTTCATGAAGGAACTCTGCCCCTGTAGAACAAACCGGGTGGGATCAGGGACTGGACTGTAGTTCCTTCAGGAACACTAATTAGCAGGTAAGATCTAATTACTTCTTCCTTATCGTCTCTCCAGTCCAGTCCCTTGTCTTCTGGGATGTAACAGAGCAGGTCAATTCTGGGAGGGATCCGCCATCCCGGACCGAAGCACGGACTCTCTGAAACTAGCCTCTGCCGCTGCCTGCACATCCAGCCTGTAGTGCTTGACAAAGGTATGCAGCGACGACCAGGTCGCAGCTCTGCAAATGTCCTGTGCAGGAACCAAGCTATGTTCTGCCCATGATGTTGCCTGAGCCCTTGTCGAATGCGCTGTCAGGCCCACCGGGACCTGTTTTCCCTTGAGAATATAGGCAGAAGCAATAGCCTCCTTAACCCATCTAGCGACAAAAGACTTGGCCGCCCCTTCCCCTTTGTGCGGACCACCGAATTGGATGAATAAGCGTTCGGAACTATGAAAGGAGGCCGTACGAGACAGACAATGCCTCAGAATTCTACGCACGTCTAGGCTTCTAAGATTCCCTTCCCCACCATTCCTTCCTTTCCCGGAGAAAGATGAGAGAGAAACCACCTGGTTCACGTGAAAAGGCAAAATCACCTTAGGCAAAAAGGAGGGAACTGTCCGCAAGACTACCCTATCCTTAAAGAAGGTTAGAAAGGGAGGGCCAGCCGACAGAGCTTGCAGTTCGGAGACACTCCTAGCCGAACAGATCGCCACCAAGAATACTGTCTTCAGGGTTAAATCCTTTAAGGAAGCCTCCCCCACCGGTTCGAAGGGTTCCCTGGTGAACGCTTTCAACACTAGATTAAGATCCCATGGAGGAATTACCGACCTCTGTTGAGGGCGAAGCCGCCTAACTGCTCGGAGGAACCTGCTAATGTCTGCGTGCTCCCCTAAGGACTTTCCCTTGACCTTACCCCGGTAACACGAAATGGCTGCCAACTGAACCCGAAGGGAACTCGCCGCTAGACCCTTTTCGAAGCCGGCTTGTAAAAACTCCAGGATTTCTGTAACAGAGGTTGAAAAGGGTCTCCTTTATTGTCCCTCGCACCACGCCTCAAATATTCGCCAAACTCTCACGTAGGAAAGGGAGGTTGAGCGCTTCCGAGCGCTTAACAAGGTCGATATCACTGACCCCGAATAACCCCGCTTTCTGAGCCGAGCCCTCTCAATAGCCAGGCTGTAAGCGAGAACCGATCCACGTGAGGCATCCGCACTGGCCCCTGCCTTAACAGGTCGCTTCTGCAGGGTAACTGCCACGGACGATCGACCGTCAGCCTCACCAAATCCACGTACCACGGGCGCCGGGGCCAGTCCGGAGCTATGAGGATTACCTGACCTTGGTGGGCTTCCACTCTCTGAATGACTCTTCCTAATAGAGCCCAAGGCGGAAACACATATAGGAGTCCCTCCGAAGGCCACTCCTGGACCAGGGTGTCCAGGCCCTCCGACATCCTTTCTTTCCTGCGACTGAAGAATCGACTCGCCTTGGCCGATTGCCAACAAGCCATGAGGTCCATGACAGGTGGTCCCCAGCGGGCTACCACTTGATCGAATACCTCCTGAGCCAGTTCCCACTCTCCGTGGTCTATCTTGTATCTGCTCAGGTAATCGGCCGTGACGTTTTCTACTCCGGCCACGTGTTGTGCTGATAGCGCTGACAAATGCACCTCTGCCCATTGCAACAGGCTGTCTGCCTCTTCCTCCAAGGCCGGGCTGCTTGTTCCCCCTTGGCGGTTTATGTAGGCCACTGTCGTAACATTGTCGGAGAGAACCCGAACCACTCTCTGATGGACCAAAGACTCGAGAGCTCTGAGAGCCAAGACTACTGCCCGCAACTCTAGTCTGTTGATGGGCCACTGTGACTCCCTCGGAGACCAGCTGCCCTGAGCGAACTGACCCTCGCAATGCGCACCCCAGCCTGTTAGACTTGCATCCGTCGTCAGCTGAACCCACCGAGGGGACTCGAGAGGCATTCCGCGATCTAGGTTCTTCGGGCAGCACCACCACTGAAGAGCCTTCCTGGTCTGGGGGGGACAGGGAAGCCGCTTGGACAAAGGGTGATGTTGATGGGACCAGCGTTGTAACAATGCCCGCTGGAGAGGCCTCATATGCACTCTGGCCCACGGAACCACCTCCAACGTTGCTGCCATGGTTCCCAGCACTTGGAGGTAATGCCAGGCCGACGGGTTTCGTCTGGCGACGAATCGCAACAAGAGGACTCTTAGGGCATCCGACCTCTGCTTGGGGAGAAAAACCTTGCCCCTGCAGGTGTCGAATCTTGCCCCTAGGTACTCGATCTCCTGTGAGGGCATCAATCTGCTCTTTGACCGATTGATAACCCACCTCAACTCCTCGAGGACTGCCACTACTCTGGCTATCGACTTTCGACTTTCTGCTTCTGTCTTGGCCCGAATCAGACAGTTGTTCAGGTAGGGATGTACCAGAATTCCTTCCTTTCTCAGAGCTGCCACAACCACCACCATTACCTTGGTGAACGTACGAGGAGCTGTTGCTAAGCCGAAGGGCAGTGCCTGGAACTGAAAATGCCCTCTTGGTACCGCGAACCTCAGAAATTGCTGATGAGCCTTCCGGATCGGAATATGCAAATACGCCTCCATCAGATCTAAGGAAGTGAGAAATTCCCCCCGTCGAATGGCCACAATCACTGACTTCAGGGTTTCCATCCAGAAGTGTGGTACTCTGAGGCAGCGATTGATCTGTTTCAGGTCCAAAATTGGTCGAAAGGACCCTTCTTTCTTCGGCACCACGAAGTAAATGGAGTATCGACCCGAGCCGCGTTGGTTTTCGGGGACGGGAACCACCGCCCCGAGTGCTAAAAGCCTTGCAAGAGTGTCTTCTATCTCTGCCTTCTTCGCTTGCGATCCGCAAGGGGACTGGACAAAGGCTGGTTTCACCTGTTTTGTGAATTTGAGAGCATAGCCCTCTCGGATCACCTCCAGGACCCATTGATCGGATGTGACTCGGGTCCAGGCGGAAAGAAAAAGTCTTAACCGGCCCCCCACCGGCCGGAGTTCCTCCCGGACCCCCGTCGCTTCATTGTGGTTTTCTGGGCCCCGCAGAGGAGGAAGAGGGCCCCAAAACCTCTACCGGCTCCGCGAAACCCCCGGAAGCCTTGACCTCTACAGGGAAAATGGGTCCGTGAGGAGGGGTTAGACCTGGACTGTCGAAACCTGCGGAAATCCCTTGGGTGAGTCCTGGAAGGAGGTGGTGGACAGCTTTGCTTAGGTCTGTCCTCCGGGAGCCTACCTCCCTTAGAATCGCCTAAGTCCTTCACCAATTTTTCCAAATCTTCGCCAAAAAGTAGCTTCCCCTTGAAGGGAAGTCGGCTCAGACACACCTTAGAGGAGGCATCCGCCACCCAACTGCGCAACCACAAATATCGCCGAGCTGCCACCACCAATGTTCCCTCTAATTTTCTGTAGGCTGTGTGCATAAAATATCAGCTGTGTGCAGCTTTTGAAGGAAGGTTAAATATTTGTGCGCCACATAACGACACTGGAGTTATATACTTTAAAATTTGACTACACGTCAGAATACAGTATGTACACCACATTGATTTTAATCAAATTAAATGAAAATAGACGATTACTAAATGAAGCGGGAAATTTCTAGTAATTATAATCATAACTTTTAAATTTTAAGACGTCTGTGTTGTTTTCTATCAGAATCAGAGCCTTAATTTTTGTGCACTCTGTTGTAAAGTATGTGCGCTCGCTTGGCGAGGTGTGTGCGCGCGCACAGCTTAGAGGGAACAGTGGCCACCACCGAGGCCATATTTTTTGCTAAGCTCCTAATAAGGTCGTACTGACTGTCCGCAAAGAAGGACGAGCCAGATTCCAGTAGAGCCGCATCCTCCCGCGCGTTGCCCGACAGATCATCCGCCAGCTGTAGTTGTTGGGCCCATCTCAGACAGGCTCTCGATACCCAGGCCCCTGACACCGAAGCCTGCAAGGCAAGGGCACTAACATCAAAGGCTTGCTTCAGCAACGTGTCTAACTTCCTGTCCTGGGCATCCTTCAAGGCCACACTGCCCTCAACTGGAATAGTAGTCTTTTTTGTGACTGCCGAGACTGCGGCATCTACTCTAGGAGACTTCAGCAGTTCCTTGTCTGGGTCCGAAAAAGGTTATAGGCGAGACATAGACCGCACCCCCCTCAGACTGGATTCCGGTTGATCCCATTCCTCCTGGATCATCTGCCGCACAACCCTGTGCACTGGGAACACCCTCTGAGAGTTCCTGACTGCCTGGATCAAAGGATCCTCCAAGGGGTCCTCCTCTGCCGTCTTGTCCGAAGCTATATTGAGTACCTTGAGTGACTCAGTAATCAATGCAGGGAGCTCCTCCCGACGAAATACCCGCACTATTCGGGCCTGTTCTTCTTCCAGGATCTCTCCCTCTTCGAGCTCGTCTTCCTCATCCCCTAGTTCCTTGTCAGAGACCTCCTCTCACCAGGGGTCCAGCACCGGGGGAGCGGGACGCTCCTCGCTCAGCCTGGGGCGCTTGGAAAGAAGCTCCGAATCTTGCATTTTGGCCCTCGGCCTTAAGGGGGGGGGGCATTTGCCTGAGCCACCCCGAATTCTACTGCCCCCTGCCTGCGCAAGCAATATGCCCCGTGGAGCAGGAGGACAAATTCCGGAGAGAATAGATCCCTCGTCCTTTCCTCCCCTGGGACCGGGGGGGAGGGGGGGAAGGAGGAGGAACCCGAGAGGTTCCGGGTAAATCATTAGATGGAAGGGGAGAGGAAGGAGATTCCCCCCTACCTCGGCAGGATCTGCAGCCCCTTGGGGATCCTGGAACATAGCTAACTGGATCCCTTGTTCAACTGAGACCGCTTCTGCAGTGCAGCCCCTGCAAAAGCCTGGATCTGAGGCCGTGCCCTACCTAATACCGCAGGCAGGACACTGAGATTTGCTGGGCATGCTTGTGCCTACTGAGTTTAACCAGGGGATACTCCTTAGGCTGAAAGAAGCAAGCCAAACGTAAAACTCAGCAAGGTTTAAAGGAAAAACAAATTAAATTAACTACAATTAATTAAAATTAAATAAAAGAAATTAAAGATCGTTGGCACAGGCCAATACTTGCTGTTGGGCTACTCCTCTTCTGCTCCAGATCGCCGATGAAAGCAAGGCAGGGCCTCTAGCTGGTCTCCCACGTGGGAGTAGGCCGCGGCCACGTGGAGAAACCCGATCCTGCAAGTAGATTCTCACCGGAGTCCCCCGGTCTGACCCGGACCCCTCCAATCTGTAAACGTGTCTTAATGCATGTTTTCGGGTCCCGGGACTGCCTCCAGCGCTTAGCCCTCTGCTGGCTTCGGTCCGAGGCAGGAGGCCGTCTGGCGGAATGCAGCACTGCCTCAAGTGCTCAGCCCTCTTGTAGGCTTCGGCATGAGGTGGTAAGGACGCAAGCTAAAGGCCTGAGTTGCTCCGTTGAGCGTGGAAGGGAAGAAAACCTCCTCTTTCCCCCGCGGTCGCTGAAGACCTCCTCCGAACCGCTCCAAAGGTGAGAGTAGAGAGAGGCAAGGATGGAGAAGAAGGGGGGAGGGGGGGAAGAAAGCTCTTTAAAGGAGCAGCGTCTCCAAATAAAGAAATTAAAGAAATAAATAGAAATAAATAAAAATTAAATAGAAACAAGGTAGACTCTCCAGCTGCTTGGAGGTTGATATTACTGGTGCCTGTGGGTGGTGCCGGTAGTATTTATACCCCTGCATCAAGGTGATGATGGGCTCAACCTCCAAGCTGCTGGAAGGGATGCACAACCCAGAAGACAAGGGACTGGACTGGAGAGATGATAAGGAAAATGACACCGGTCCCCGTCTGGCTTTAATTGGCACCAAAACTCTCGATGAAGAAAATGGTGCAAAAAAATCCCCATTCTTAGCCCAGAGCCTTACCTGCGGCACTGAAACCAACAGAATCGCTGCTCCCACTGTGAAGAGAGCAGTCTCTCGAGCCCTGATGCTCCCCGGTGCTGCCGCGAGCGGCTGCCGCAGCGAGAGCTGCTCTTACCGGCTCAAAAATTGCAAATGATCCCTCCGTGGCCTAACAATGCCGTCGCTCACTCCCACAGAGAGTGCAGGTACAGCCCGTGCAGCTCTCCCCCGTGCAGTCCAGGGGGAGAGATCCTATTCGGTGAGGTGACTGGCCGAAGAGAAAGTAAAGCGAAGAAAGCCAGGCAAGAGTTCTTTAAAAAAAAAAAAAAAGTATTTAAAGGGACAGTTCTTAAATAAATTAACTTAAGTTAAACTATATTAAATTATAGGAAATTATAGGCAAATGAATTAAATTGAAGTAAAAAAAATAATTAAATCAATTAGAGTAATTAAAGCCAATTTAAATTAAAACTGGATGAATTAAATTTTTTTGAAAATCTAAACCCCGACTAGATTGCTCCTTATGTTCCTCAAGTGAGCCCAGCACCTAGGCTCACTACGTCCTCCTGCTGCATGGAGACTGGACACAATGGGGGCTGATGGGAGAGACCAGCAGGCTACATCCAGTGATGTCACGATTTTGACATGCCCAGTCTCCAATCTGCAGGAGGAGGTACACTACCCAGTGGTGGAGGACTAAACTGGAGGAACGATAAGGAACAGAATGGAGTCAGTACAAAAGATGGCTACTAAAATGGTTAGTGGTCTTCATTATAAAGTAAGAACATAAGAACATAAGATATGCCATACTGGGTCAGACCAAGGTCCATCAAGCCCAGTATTCTGTTTCCAACAGTGGCCAATCTAGGTCATACGTACCTAGCAGTTTCCCCAAGGGACACAGGTTCCACAATGCTTGTATTGGTTCAAGCATTGATATCCTGGGTCCCTTCTTAATAATGGTTTATGGACCTTTCCTCCAGGAACTTGTCCAAACCTTTTTTAAACCCAGCTACACTAACAGCCTTTACTACATCCTCCGGTAACAAATTCCAGAGTTTGATTACACGTTGAGTGAAAAAATATTTTCTTTTATTAGTCTTAAATAGTTTACCCTGTAGCTTCATTGCATGTCCCCTAGTCTTTCTATATTCTGATAAGGTAAACAATCGATCTACGTTTACCCGTTCCACTCCGTTCATTAATTTATAGACTTCTATCATATCTCCCCTCAGCCGTCTCTTTTCCAGGTTAAAGAGCCCCAACCTTTTTAGCCTTTCTTCATAGGAGTAGCCTTCCATCCCCTTTACCATTTTGGTGGCTCTTCTCTGAACCTTTTCTAAAATTGCTATATCCTTTTTAAGATATGGCGACCAGAATTGCACACAATATTCAAGGTGCGGTCTCACCATGGAACGATATAGAGGCATTATAATATCTTTTGTTTTATTTTCCATTCCTTTCCTTATCATACCTAGCATTCTATTTGCTCTCTTGGCCGCCGCTGCACACTGGGCCGAGGGTTTTAACATGGTATCCACAAGGACGCCTAAATCTTTTTCTTGGGTGGTGGTTCCTAATGTGGAACCTTGCATCGTGTAACCATAGTTTGGGTTGTTCTTCCCTAGGTGCATAACCTTGCACTTCTCCACATTAAATTTCATCTGCCATTTTGATGCCCAGTCTTCCAATTTATCAAGATCCTCTTGCAATTTTCCACAATCCTCCTGGGTTTTAACAACTTTAAATAGTTTTGTGTCATCAGCAAATTTGATAACCTCACTCGTTATTCCACTTTCCAGGTCATTTATGAATATGTCAAAAAGCAGCGGACCCAGCACAGATCCCTGGGGTACACCACTATTCACCTTTCTCCATTGGGAAAATTGGCCATTTAGCCCTACCCTCTGCTTTCTATCTTTTAACCAGCTCCTGATCCACAGTAGTACACTGCCTCCTATCCCATGACTCTTTAGTTTTGCCAAAAGTCTCTCATGAGGGACCTTGTCAAAGGCTTTCTGAAAGTCCAGATACACAATATCAACCGACTCACCTTTGTCCACCTGTTTATTCACTCCTTCAAAAAAACATAACAGATTAGTAAGACAAGATCTTCCTTGTCTAAAGCCATGTTGGCTGTCTCCCATTAGGTCATGACTATCTATATGCTGAGTAATTTTATTCTTTATGATGGTTTCTACCATTTTTTCCCGGTACTGATGTCAGGCTCACCGGTCTGTAGTTTCCCGGATCACCCCTCGAACCCTTTTTAAAAATTGGTGTTACATTGGCGATCCTCCAATCCTCAGGTATTAGAGATGATTTTAATGATAGTTCACAGATTACTGATAGCAGGTCTGCAATCTCAAATTTCAGTTCTTTCAACACCCTTGGATGTATACCATCCGGCCCAGGTGATTTGCTACTCTTCAGTTTATCTAATAGTTGTAGGACATCTTCCCGATGTATCGATATTTCCTTCAATTCTTCCACACCTTTAAATACCACTTCAGTCGTGGGTAACATCCCTACATCTTCCTCAGTAAAGACCGAAGCAAAGAATTCATTCAGTCTCTCCGCTATCGCCTTGTCGCCTCTTAGTGCTCCTTTAACCCCTTTATCATCTAATGGACCAACTGACTCTCTCACGGGTTTTTTGCTACGAATGTACTTGAAAAGGTCTTTATTTCGCGTTTTTGCTTCCGCAGCAAGCTTCTTCTCAAATTCTCTCTTTGCCTGCCTTATCAATATGTATATGAGGACAGACTTAAGGATCTTAATATGTACACCTTAGAGGAAAGGTGGGATAGAGGTGATATGATTGAGATGTTTAAATACTTCCGTGGCATAAATGCACAGAAGGAGAGCCTCTTTCAATTGAAAGCAAGTTCTGCTACGAGGGGATATGGGATATGGGATGAGGGTGAAGGGGGATAGATTCAGGAGTGATATGCGGAAATATTTCTTTACGGAAAGAGTGGTGGATCCGTGGAATAGTCTCTCAGTGGAGGTGGTAGAGATGAGGACAGTATCTGAATTCAAAAAAGCATGGGACAAACACAGAGGATCTCTAAAGGAAAAAAGGGGACTGTTGTAGTTGTTGATATGGAAGGACAGACTAGATAGGCCATGTGGTCTTTTTCTGTCGTCATGTTTCTAGAAGGGGATATTCAATGGCACTAGCTGTGTAAGTGCTGTTGAATATCCCAATTTAAGGCATTTAAACAGTTTATTGGGCAGTAAACCATATAAATGCCTTTCAAATATCGGGCCCATGGTCTTTTTTCTGCCGTCATGTTTCTGTTTCAGCCTTTCCTCATACGGGATTTGTTCCATCCCCTTTAACATTTTGGTTGTCCTGCTTTGTACCTTTTCTAATTCTGCTATATCTTTTTTAAGATGCAATGACCAGAACTGCACACAATACCCAAGATACAGTTGCACCATTTAAAGATGCAGAAGCATTATGATATTCTGTTTCATTCTCAATTCCTTACTTAATAATTCCTAACATTCTATTTGCTTTTTTGGCTGCCACTGCACACTGAGCAGATTTCAATGTATTGTCTAAGATGACACCTAGATCTTTTCCTGAGTGGTGACTCCTGATGTGGAACCTAGAGTTTGGACTATTCTGTATGGGTATCACTTTGCATTTGTCTACATTAAAATTCATCTGCCACTTGGATAACCAGTTTCACAAGGTCCTCCTGCAATTTCTCACAATCTGCTTGTGATTCAAATATAATTTTGTGTCGCCTGCAAATTTGATCACCTCATTGTTCCCACTTCCAGATCATTTATAAATATGTTAGAAAGTACTAGTCCCAATACAGATCCCTGGGGTATCCACCATTCATCTTTCTCCATTGAGAAAATTGATCATTTAACCCAACTCTCTGTTCACTGCCGCTGCACGGGGTGGAAGGCGCACACAGGGAAGGAGCTGCTGCACGGGGGATAGCACACCGCACTGGCACCGCGACAATGAGGGGTCCTCACCAAAATTTTGCTTAAGGGCCCCTCACTGAAATTTATGCCACTGGTTGAAAAGAATTCCTTAAGCCATGCTCTCTATGCTTTCCCCAATTCTTTTCTTCTGAAAGCGTAAATAAATGTGGATAAAGGTGAGCTGGTTAATATAGTTTTATCTAAATTTTCAGAAGACATTTGTCAAAGTCCCTGATGTGAGACTTCTGAGTAAATTAAAAGGTTACGGGATAGGAGACAATGCCCTATTATTACTAGGATAATTCACTAACCACTCAAAAACATAAAAAGAAAATAAAAACTAAGAAACAGACTACATCATCAAAAAAGGAAACAAATAATATCCCCAATCCCATTAGCTCACAGTTGCAACTTTTTCTTGACTGTAATGAATCCAAGAACACATACTGATTGCTTTAATATATTATTAAGCATTTACGAGGGTTATTTTTAAAGTAAGGTCCGATTGGCTGTAGCTTTGTAAATTTTTTCCCCCTGTAGAAACAAGCATGCGTGCCGGCTCCCAGCATGCCTTGTGCAAAAGCAGATGCCATTTGCAGTCGTAGCGTCACTTTGTACGTGTTATACTGAGACGTTAAAATGTTTAAGACAACTGAGCGGCCCTCCGACTGTGAAATATGGTCTGTGACAGGTGGGACAATGTCCATGATGAACCGCGATAGGGTCGACCTTCAGTAATCACAGAAGATTTGGTGCGCACAGTTGACGCAAAAATTCATGATGCAAAAATTCATGAAGTACGGCGATTCACGATTTCCACTTTGCCACTGAAATTTCCACAACTTTCAAGGTCAGTGCTATACAAAATCGTTTCTGAAAAATTGCAGTTCAGAAAACTGTGCTCGCGATGGGTTCCCAGGCTGCTTTCCGAGCAACACAGTTGCCATAATCTTGCGTGTTGAGATTGTCTGTTTGGCTTTCACTTTGACTGGAGACGACGTGTGTCTCCATTCCATCAACTACCGCTTTGATTCTGGAGTCATGTGAGAAACCCACATCTCGTCCCCTCTGACAATGTGGTTCCAAAGTTCATCTTCTTCCTCATTGTATCGGATCAAAAATGTCAAAGCACTAGCCATTATCCTTTTTTGGTCTTCCGCGGAAAGCAGCCTGGGAACCCATCGTGAGCACAGTTTGTCCTGCCCATCCTTGAACAATCTCACCCATTTATGCACTTTGCTGTCACTCATCGCATTGGGACCGTACACCTCACATATCTGGTGATGAATGTTCGCTGATGACACAGTCCTTGCTGTCAAAAAAACAAATCAAGACCGTATTTCACAGTCGGAGGGCCGCTCAATTGTCTTAAACATTTTAATGTCTCAGTATAAGCTGTACAAAGTGAGGCTACGACTGCAAATGGCATCTGATTTTGCACAAGGCATGCCGGGAGCCGGCACGCATGCTTGTTTCTACAGGGGGAAAAAATTTACAAAGCTACAGCCAATCGGACCTTACTTTAAAAATAGCCCTCGTACATGGAAATCTCATAAAGAAAACTAACGCCAATAGTTAGCACCTTAAGTTTTAAAATAAGACTTCCTCCGCATCTGTGTAGACTTTGGCATGTCCGGAAATACCATCAACCTTTGAAAGGAAAAGGTGGCCTGCTTATTCTGAAATACAATTTCAAAATGGAAACTTTATTATAGTCTGTAACAAAGGTCACAAGTAGAGTAGCCTGCGTGGAGATAGCCTCCAAAGTAGACTTCAAAAAATTCATCAAATCCAAAGAATCTTTTATGTCCACTACTTGGTGGGCTTCCCTAGATGTGTCCTCAATCAAAATTTTAGTTGGCAGATATGATCAATTTTCCATTGTTAATTGTTACTATGTAGAAATATCCAAAACCTTCTTAAAGTATTTCTGCAAAATTTATTTATTTTATTTTTCTTCTATACCACGCTATTCACATCAGTGCAGTGTACATCGAACAAAACCATATACATTGCAGTCTTGCTGCAATGCATTCACAGTTGAACAGGGAATGTAACTTGGATACATATGGGGTAATTATCTACAGTAATATACAATGATGAGTATGTACAATTATTTACATCGTTGAGTATCTCTCCCTATAGAGCCTATACCGAGTAGTATTTTGTGAATAGATAGTGCTTCAGATCCTTCCTGAATTGGGTTAGGTTGGTGAGGGCCCTCATGTCTGAGGGTAGGGCATTCCAAGCTCTGGGGGCGTAGATGCTAAAGGCTCTATTAGATGTTGCCTTTGTGATTCTTGTTGTTTCTTTCGGGACTGTGAGGGTGTTCATCGTTGTGGATCTTCTGATTCTATTGGGGGGTTAGGTGTGTATTAGCTCTGTGATGGATGTAGGGGGCTGATTGTTCAGGGCTTTGAAGGTCATAATTAGGATCTTGTATCGGGTTCTGGCTTGTATCGGCAACCAATGGAGCCTTTTTAGGATTGGTGTGATGTGGTCCATCCGTGACATTCCTTCTAGCACTCTGGCTGCTGTATTCATTGCCAGTTGGAGAGGGTTTAACGTTGCTTGTGGGAGCCCATATAGGATTGCGTTTGCAAAATCGAAGTGTGGCATCACCAGGGCTTGATAGATTGTTCTGAAATCAGTGGTATCAAGTAATGGTCGTAGGTGTCGGAGTGTCTGTATTTTATGGTATTTCGCTTTTACTGTGTTTTTTTATGTGTGTTTTCATGTCCAGCCGTTGGTCTAGGGTGATGCCTAGGTATCGAATAGTGGATTTAGCTGTCAGCTCTGTATTTTTTACTTTTAGTGTGGGTGGAGGCGTGAAATCCTGGTTCCTTGTGATGAATAGCACGTCCGTCTTACTGTGATTGATTCGTAAGTTCTGAGTGAGGAGCCAATCCGCAACTGTGCCAAAACAGTTGGCTAGTGGGGTAAAATCAGGTTGGTCCGTTGCAAAAGGCATGTATTTTAAAAATGATTAAAAGAGATAAGTAATGTGTCTTTGGAAAACTCAAAAAGCATACGCTTTTAGATCTAGCATTATTTTCCATGGCCTCTAGCTTTCTATATATTTGGGCATGTGCAAATAATAATATAGATTACAAAGCTTGATGTCTAGAATAGTACAGACAATTGTTAACAGGGTGAGTCCAAGTAGAACTTGATATCGTATTAGAACACCACTGTTCAAATGACTATATGCTGATACTGGTTCTTCAGTGGGTAATCGTAACCAATCCCCAATATTTTGCCCATGATGGTAAACCATCATTGGAGGAGTAATAAGCTCATTATGTAAAGATAAAACCTTCCAATATAGACGATCAATTGGGGCACTTTCATTATGCTATGCATATAAGGCAACACACATACTATCCGATCATTCTCAATGCACTATTTATAATCAATGTGATCTTGTACATATTTGGCTCTTTGATATGCTTACAGAATCACATCCTTCAGGTAGCCCCTATTCAACTAGCGTAATTTAAGATCTCTTGATTTCTCCAAATATTACGCCTCATCTTCTATGTCTGTTCTAGACAACAAACCTCTTGTATGTCAAGCTTTAATCTATATTAAAGTGGAGGAGTGGCCTAGTGGTTGGGGCAAGGTACTTCAGGCCGGGGGTTCAAATCCCACTAGAGGACAGCAACCTTGGGCCGGAAAGACTGGGGTTTCTAGTCCCACAGGTGCTCCTTGTGGTCTTGGGCAAGCCACTTAACCCTCCATAGCCCATGTTCCCTGTAAAATAGTTATCTCCAAGTTATAATGCCCTGTTCAATGTAAACCGCACTGATGCAGAATAGCACGGTATATAAGAGAATGTAAATAAATAAATATTATTTTTTGCACATGCCCAAAAATATATGTAAAGCAGACTAAGGGGGGATATGATAGAGGTGTATAAATTAATGAATGGAGTGGAACGGGTAAATGTAGATCGGTTGTTTACACTATCAAAAAGTAGAAGGATTAAGTGACAAACAATGAAACTATAATGTAACCCATTTAAGACTAATAAGAGAAAATATTTCTTCACTCAATGCGTTGTCAAACTCTGGAATTTGTTACCAGAGGATGTAATAAAGGTTGTTAGTGTAGCTGGGCTTAAAAAAGGTTTGGACAAGTTCCTGGAGGAAAGGTCCATAAACCACTACTGAAGAAGACCTGGGAAATCCACTGCTTACTCTGGGACAAGCACTGTGGAACCTGTGTACCTTTTTGGGAACCTGCCAGGTACTTGTGACTTGGATTGGCCACTGTTGATGGACGTTGTTATGACCCAGTATGACATTTCTTATGGGCCCGATATTCATTTGCAATGGCTATGCGCATATATGGCGCACAGCCATCACCGCCAAACTTTAACCACGGATATTCAATGCTGGGGTCATATGCGGCTCTGGCATTAAATATCCAGGGTCGCCGCACAGCCAAAGAAACCGCAGAAATTAACTGGGAAGCAGCAATATTAAGCCGCTGCCTGGTTAGCTCCCACGGGTAAAGATAGGCCAGCTTTTGCTTTGCCTATCTTTACTTATTCCTGCTGTTCCCAGAGATCACCTGTTACAGGTAAGTAACTGTGCTATCTCCAGGAACAAGCAGGAATGAGTCTTCACATATGGGGACTCCCTAGCTGCAGATGCCAGGGAGAGACCCTAGAGTTGTGTGTCCTTGAAAAGGGCTCTACCTCCCCCCATGGATCTCTGGCATTCAACCAGGGTAGGTGGGTAGGAGTTGATTAGGAATGAAACAGGTGTTTGAGAACAGCCTGACCAAACGAGGCATCCCGGCGGGAGTCCTTGTCCAAACAGTAATGGGCTGTGAAGATATGAACCGAGGCCCAGGTGGCCGCTCGACAGATTTGGTCGATGGACACAGAGTTTAGATGAGCCATTGAGGCTGCCATGGCCCTCACATTGTAAGCTGTGACATGGCCCTCCAGAGAAAGGTTCCTACTCTGGTAGGCGAAAGAAATACACTGAGCAATCCAGTTTGACAGTGTTCTCTTAGAAACTGGAAGTCCTAAATGGGAAGGATCAAAAGCAACAAAGAGTTGTGAAGACTTTCTATGTTGCTGTGTTCTTTGTAAGTAAAAGGCGAGAGCTCTTTTACAATCCAAAGTATGAAGATTCCTCTCTGCACTTGATGCATGAGGTCCTGGAAAAAAGACAGGTAAATATACCTCTTGGTTCAGATGAAAAGGCGAGACCACTTTGGGCATAAAGTGTGGATTGGTCCTGAGGACTACCTTATCATGATGGAACCTTGTATAAGGAGGATTAGCCACCAAGGCTTGCAATTCACTGATGCGGCATGCTGAGGTGACTGCAATGAGAAAGATAACCTTCCAAGAAAGAAATTTCAAGGAGGTGGTGGCTAAAGGTTCAAAGGGTGGCTTCATAAGCGGGCCAAGAACCAGATTTAAGTCCCATGCCACTGGAGGTGGTCTAATGGGAGGTTAGGTTAAAAGAAGGCCTCTCATGAATCTTGCTATAAGAGGATGAGAGGAAATAGGTTGTCCATTGAGAGGCTTGAGGGACGCTGCAATAGCACTCAAATGGACTCTTACTGAATTCGTTTTAAGGCCTGCATGAGATAGATGCAGAAGATACTCTAGTAAAGAATTCAAAGGTATTGAAAGCATAAGAACGTCTTGTGGAAGGCTTTCTAGAAGCATGAAGAATATCTCTGAC
The DNA here is from genome assembly GCA_033557465.1 of Ichthyophis bannanicus. Taxonomy (NCBI): domain Eukaryota; kingdom Metazoa; phylum Chordata; class Amphibia; order Gymnophiona; family Ichthyophiidae; genus Ichthyophis; species Ichthyophis bannanicus. The sequence continues at coordinate 140,832,390 of CM066036.1, forward strand.
TTGCTGAGAGAGATGAAAAACTTGAAGGTCTAGGCCTTCAGCAACCAGGCCCTGAGATGGAGAGACTGGGGGTTTGGGTGCCACAACGTTCCGTCTTCCTGGGATAGAAGATCTGGTGCAGAGCCCAACTCCAGGGAAGGAGCTTGAGAGAGATGCAGAAGTAGAGGGTACCACACTTGGCGTGGCCAATGTGGTGCTATGAGGATCATGGAACATCGGTCTCTCTGAAGCTTGAAAAGTGTTTTGGGAATTAGGGGAATGGGTGGAAAGGCATAAAGGAAGTCTTGATCCCAGTGAAGAAGGAAGGCATCCTTGGCCTGAACTCCCTGACACGGAATTCTGGAACAGAACCGGGGAAGTTTAGCATTCCATGGACTTGCAAAGAGGTCTATGTCCGGGGTCCCCCAAATTCGAAAAATCCTGGCTACCTGGTCCATGTGGAGGGACCACTCGTGTGGAAGCAGAACTCGACTGAGTCTGTCTGCCCAAGAGTTTTGAACGCCTGGAAGATATACTGCCATAAGATGAATCTGATGCTCTCTGGCGAAGGCCCACAGTCGCAAAGCTTTGTTGCAAAGCGACAGAGAGCCAGTCCCTCCCTGCTTGTTCACATAGAACATGGCTACTTGGTTGTCCGTGTGGATGAGGACTGTCCGGTAGCTGAGCAGGGAGTGGAACACTCTGAGAGCTAAGAATATTGCTCTGAGTTCCAAGAGATTGATGTGTAAAGAAGTCTCCTGTGGAGACCAGATGCCCTGGGTGGAGAGATCTTGCAGATGAGCTCCCCAACCCATTGGAGAGGCATCTGTTGTAAGGGTTGCTTGGGGTAGTGACTGCTGAAAAGGGGACCCCAACAACAGGTTTTGAGAGGACTTCCACCACTGGAGAGACCAAAAAATGCGAGTGGAGTTTGCTATTTTGTCTGACAGGCAACCTGATGCCCGAGTCCATTGGGTGGACAGAGTCCATTGAACTGCCCTCTTGTGAAGGCGAGCATATGGAACCACATGCACGGTGGATGCCATGTGGCCTAAGAGTTGTAACATTTCTCGAGCAGTTAAATGGGACTTTAACTGTATTTGGGAGGCTAACTGCACCAAGCGTAGGCAACGAGCCTGAGGAAGATAGGCCCTTGCAGTTGTAGTATCCAGCAAAGCCCCTATAAACTCCAGAGATTGAGTAGGGGTGAGATTGGATTTTGGGATGTTTATTACCAGTCCCAAATACTGAAGGACACGCATTGTGCAGGTTAGAAAGGTCTTGGCCTCTGACTGAGAGGGAGCTCGAATGAGCCAGTCGTCCAGATATGGGAAAATGAATATTCCTAGAGTGCGCAGAAATGCAGCTACTACTGCCATGCATTTCGTGAACACCTTTGGTGCAGAGGCCAGACCGAAAGGAAGCACCCTGTATTGGTAGTGCTTTCCTCCAAAAAGGAACCAAAGGAACCTTCTGTGTGTTGGATGGATGAGGACATGGGTGTACGTATCCTTGAGATCTAGAGAACAAAGCCAGTCCTGACTCTGAAGGTATGGAAGCAGAGCACCAAGAGAAATCATCTTGAATTTCTCCTTGAATAGAAATTTGTTCAATTCTCTGAGATCTAAGATGGGTCTGTAGCCCCCTGTTTTCTTTGGGATAAGAAAATAAGGGGAGTAGAACCCTGTGCCTTGTTGAAGAAGAGGTACTTCTTCTATTGCCCCTTGGGCAAGAAGGGTGGCAATCTCCTGACCCAGAAGGTTGAGTAGAGATGTTGGAGAATTGAACTGTTTCACTATGGTGTGAGGGGGAAGGCTTAAGAAATGAAGCTTGTACCCTTCCTTTATGACAGAGAGTGTCCATTGCTCTGCTGTGATTTGTTCCCATCTGGGAGCAATGTAAGTCAACCTTCCTGGAATGGTAAGGGGCTCTGGTTCCTCCAGAGCCAGAAAGGCTAAGTTCTCTAGCAGTAAGTCAAAGGCCATGAGGAGGCTGAGGCTGCTGGGTCATGGAAGGCCTAGCAGCCTTTGATTTGGCCTGTTTAGGTGGTTGCTGACGCTTTGCAGCAAAACGACCTGCAGAAGATGCCTGCTGACCATAAGCAGGATAGTATCTTCCCTTTTTGGAAAAAGATGTCTTTTTGAACAATCTTTTCTTAACAGGAGCAGAGGTAGACTTTGAAAGTCGATCCAAAGCAGAGTTTTCAGCATCCATCTGATTGGCCTTTGCTTGCCAATCCTTACCAAAAAGGTTTTCACCTGTACAAGGGATATTCCCTAATTCATCTTGGACCCAGAGCTCCAAATCAGAAGCTTGTAGCCAAGCAATTCTGCGTGCCCCTATGGCAATAGCCGAGGCTCTGCTTACACACTCAAAAGAGTCGAAGGCTGCACGGTTGGAAAATTTGGAGGCATCTTGGGCATGTTTGAGCCAAGTGAGAAACTCCTGCCTTTTATCCTCCGAAATGAAAGGAGTTAAAATCTGCAGATGATCTGTGACTTCTTTTAGAAACATTACTATATAGAGACTATAGGAGTTGATCCTGGCAGCTAGCATAGAAGCTTGAAAAACCCTTCGGCCAAAAGCATCTAGGGTCCTGCATTCACATCCTGGAGGATTAGATGAGTGTCTCTTTGCACTCTTTATCTTTCTCATGGCAGACTCCACCACAATAGAGTGGTGAGGAAGCTGAGTCTTGTGGAAGCCAGGACAAGGAGGGACACGATACATAGTGTCTAACCTGTGAGAATGAGGAGAGGTGGTAAGAGGTGTCTCCCACATCCTCAACATGAGATCATACAGAATCTCATGGATAGGTAAAGTAGCTGCCTCTTTAGGAGTCTTAGGATATTGTAAAATATCTAACTCCTTGGCTCTGGGTTCTGACTCAGGGGCCACTGTGATGGAGAGGCCCCTAGCCACTTCCCTAAAGAAGTCTTAAAAAGACAAGTCTTCTGGTGGAGACATTCTTCGTTTAGGAGAAGAAGACTCCTGAGGAAGAAGTATCGATGCCTCGACTGAACCCTCAGACTCATCAGTCTTCAGAGGAATCAAAGTATCGCCTGTCTGGATGCTCCTGTAAAGCCCGATAGCCGTACCGAGTAGGATCGGTATCGGGAGTAACCGGTACCGGTTCGGTACCGATCGGCATCATAGGACAGGGTACCGTTGCAATCGACACTGAAGCCGATGTCGATGCAATCGGTACCGGCACCGGAGTGATGCCGGTGCCGGAGCCGGTACCGGCAACGGGGATTGTTGCGGTACCGGAGGCGTCACAGTCTGTATGAATGCCGTTAGGGTGCGCTGCATGGTCAGAATCTTCTGATCCATCAACGCCACCAATGTCTGGATGTCGGTACCAGTGGGAGCCACCGGTACCCCAGAATACGGCAACAGGTGATCTGTCGAGGCCGAGCCATCGATGTCAACCTGTGACCCCATAGACAATGCTTTGGAAGCCGGAGCTTCCCGCCGGGGTAATTTTGCCGGTGCGGAATCCTCGAGGGTAAGCCCGGAGGCATCTCGATGCTTGGAGGGAGATCTACCCTTCGAGGACTGGCTAGATTTATGCTTGGTTACCTGAAATCCATGGGAGGAAGAAGAAGCCCTGGAAGACGTCGATGCCACCGAAGCTGCATCAGAGGGAAACAGGGTACTGAGCTTGGCTGCTCGGTTCTGCCGACCTCTTTTAGACTTCATGGTACAGGACATACAATCCGTAATGGAATGGTCAGGCCCCAAACATTTTAGACACCAGTCATGGGTGTCGGTGACAGAAATAGTACCGCCACATTTTGTGCACTTTTTAAACCCGGAGGCGGGCTTCTCCATGAGGAAAATATTTTTAGACCTAAGGCCCAAAAACTGAAAATGCACAGTGAAGAAAAGATAAATTGTTTTTTTTTTGAAAGAAAGAAAAGAAAAGACCGGCGGTACCGGTCCGACGTCGAAGAAGGCAGACGCGACACAAAAGAATTAAGAAAAAAATGAAGAACTTCTTCTGCGGTGACAGGAATACGACCTGCTGGCTCCGCGGAAAAGAAGAACTGGAGAGAGGCGGTTGGGAAAGGCGGGAAGGCAGCACGCAGGCGCTGTGGGATGCTCCCAAAAGCTTTCTTATTGGACGCTGGGGAGCGTTCCCGCGCAGGCTCTGTCGGTACCGACGATACCCGTATGTGAAGACTCATTCCTGCTTGTTCCTGGAGATTATTGGGACCTATGTTCTTATGTTCATGTTGCAATGCGCTTGACTGAACATTTTAGCTGACTGAATATCGGCATGATGTCTGCTTCATTAGTGTCCCATTTTATGAATTATTAACATAATAGTAAAGATTTCACCTGGCGTGTTATAGATCATGTGCTAGAGAATTGGAGAGGTGGTAATCATGATCAACTGTTAAATCTGATAGAAGAATAGATTTTAAAATTGCAGGCAGTTGCCCCTATTGGGCTTAATAATGAAATTGAATGGTTATCTCTATTATAAATGTCAGCTCTGTTGGTTAATGACGCTAGTTAAGATGAACCTTGAATGTTTCAATTCTGATGTCACTTATTTTTCCTACAGCAGTGTAGAATGAGCAGTTTTGCCAGTGCAAAGACACTGAGCAAATGTATATGAAAAATTCCCCTTACGCAGGGCTCCATTGTGGAGCATGAAACATGAATTCATGTCAGGATGGTTGGTTACTCGATAAGTGATTTTAAATGCAAAAATATAAAATAAAATACAAAAAGCATGCTGGTTACAGACCGATGATGGTATCAAGGGTTTTGTTATGTGTTTAAAAGCTATATGCAAGACAGTACCCTGACTGAGGGTCTCCTTAAATCATTTTGTAATTCTTTTGTAAGAAATGTGATATGATAGTTACAGGAGAATTATATATTTCTATTCTTCCAGCTTGAGGGAGGTGAGGGGCCACCTATGTCATGCAAGCCCAGGACAATTGCCCTGTTTGCCACCACCACCCAATGCCAGCCCTGGGGATGCTTTTCTCACTTCCTAATAAAGTTGAAATTTTTCATGGGAAATTTAGCTATTTTCTTCACAAGAGAGACTGGCAGGTGGTTGTGACCTGGACTGGCAGCAGATGGAATCAGGATGCTGGGTTCAATGGATCTTTTGTCCTCTGTCCTCTGTTCTAGTACGGCAATTCTAATATTCTTGTCTTTTTAAGTGTGCAGGGCAACAGATGAGTTGCAGGAGATACGTCTTGTAATCCAGCTACAAACCAACATGTTTTCTATGCTATGGCAGCATTTGTGTAATTATCTCTTTGAAAGGATATAACTCTGTGTTGCTCTAAATGAGATTTATTGGGAGGGTTTATTATCACAGAATGTTTCTGTATAAAATAGGCTTATGAGATTACTGAGTGTGTATCCATGCCTAATAATTTCTTGTCTGGTAACCAATCCTACTACTATTACTACTGTTAATCGTTTATATGGTGATACAAGGTGTACACAGCGCTGTACAGACACATATAAAAGATGGTCCCTACTCATCAGAGCTTACAGTCTAATCAAGACAGACAGTACAATAGATGAGAACAAGGGTACAGTATGGAAGGGTAATGAGAAAAAGGAGAACAAACGATTAAGATCTAAAAGCGGCTTGAAAGAGATGAGACTTTAGCATGGATTTGAAAAGGGGGAGAGATGAAACCTGCCACAAAAATACAGGTAACTTGTTCCAGGCATAAGGAGCAGCAAGGTGAAAGGATCGAAGTCTGGAATTGGCTGATGAAGAGAAGGGCACAGAGAGAAGCAAGCCAGAGGAAGAGCGGAGAGAAAAGAGAGGAAAGGTAGTGAGGAGCAATAGAATAAATGCACATATAGGTCAGAAGGTGAAGTTTGTAATGGATATGGAAGCAGAAGGGGAGCCAATGAAGTGATTTGAGAAGAGGGGTTATATGAGTATATTGGGGCTGGCGGAAGATAGCAGCGCAGCAGAGTTTTGAACAGACTGAAGGGGAGAAAGATGACTCAGAGGGAGACCAGCAAGGAGGAGGTTGCAATAGTTGAGGCGAGAAGTGACTAGAGTGGATAAGTGTTTGAGTAGTGTGTTCAGAAAGGAAGGGAGGAATTTTGTTAATGTTGTAGAAAAATAAATGACAGGTCTTTGCTTTCTGTTGGATATGTGTGAAGGAGAGGGAGGAGTCGAAGATGACTCCAAGGTTGTGGGCTGAGGAAACAGGAAGCAGAAGAGTGCTATCAACAGAAACAGAGAAGGGAGGAAGGGGGAAGAAGATATAGGGAGAGAAATAAGAAGTTTGGTTTTGGTAATGTTCAATTTCAAATGGCAGTGAGACATCCAGGCAGTGATGTCAGATAGGCAGGCAGATATTTGGGCTTGGAGTGTAAGATAGTTATCTCCAAGTTATAATGCCCTGTTCAATGTAATTTCAGTTTGTTCAATGTAAACCGCACTGATGCTGAATAGCGCGGTATATAAGAGAATGTAAATAAATAAAATAAATAAATAAATAAGAGAAATATCAGGTATAGACAGATAGATCTGACAGTCATCAGCATAAAAATTATATTGACAACCATGGGAGGAGAGAAAGCACAGTTACTTACCTGTAACAGGTGATCTCTGGGAACAGCAGGAATAGTCCTCACATATGGGTACGTCGGTACCGACGGAGCCTGTGCGGGAAAGCTCCCCAGCTTCCCAAAAGGAAAGCTTTTGGGGCTTCCCAGAGCGCATGCGCGCTGCCTTCCCGCCTTCCTGACCAACTCTCCTCAGTTCGAGTTTAAAGCTGAGACAATAGAGAGAGGAAAGGAAGAGAAAGAGATACAACTCCTAGGGGAGGTGGGTGGGTTGTGAGGACTATTCCTGCTGTTCCCAGAGATCACCTGTTACAGGTAAGTAACTGTGCTATCTCCAGGAACAAGCAGGAATGAGTCCTCACATATGGGGACTCCCTAGCTGAGATGCCTGGGAGATCCCCTCCGTAGGTATTTCATCTTCCGATGGATCTCAGGCATCCATTAAGGGAAGGTGGGCAGGAGTTGTTTAAGAATGGAACAGGTGTTTGAGGACAGCCTGACCAAATAAGGCATCCCGGCGGGAGTCCTTATCCAAGCAGTAATGGGCTGTGAAGGTATTTATTTATTTATTTATTTTAGTTTCTTATATACCGCACTATTTAGTATCAGCGCGGTTTACATGGAACAGTGAAACATAATGAACAAACGTTAGTTTTACAGAGAACAAGGAAATACAACTTGGATAACTTAGGGAAACATGCATGAACATGCATGAACCGAGGCCCAGGTGGCTGCTCGATGGATCTGATCTATGGATACAGAGTGAAGATGAGCCATAGAGGTGGCCATGGCTCTCACATTGTGAGCTGTGACATGGCCCTCCAGAGAAATGTTTTTACTCTGGTAAGCAAACGAAATACACTGAGCAATCCAATTGGAAAGTGTTCGTTTTGAGACTGGAAGTCCCAAATGAGAAGGATCGAAAGCAACAAAAAGTTGGGAAGACTTTCGATGTGGCTGAGTCCTATGGAGGTAAAAGGCAAGAGCTCTTTTACAATCTAGAGTATGAAGGTTCCGCTCTGCACTGGATGCATGAGGAGCTGGAAAGAAGACAGGTAGGTATACTTCTTGATTAAGATGAAAAGGTGAAACCACTTTAGGCATAAAGTGTGGATTTGTCCTAAGGACTACCTTATCATGATGGAACCTTGTATAGGGTGGATTCGCCACTAAGGCTTGCAGCTCACTGATGCGACGAGCTGAAGTGACTGCAATGAGGAAAATAACCTTCCAGGAAAGGAATTTCAAGGAGGTAGTGGCTAAGGGTTCAAAAGGTGGCTTCATAAGCTGACCAAGAACCAAGTTTAAGTCCCATGCCACCGGAGGAGGCCTAATGGGAGGTTTAGTTAAAGTTAGGCCTCTCATGAATCTTGCAATAAGAGGATGAGAGGAAATAGATTGTCCATTAAGAGGCTTGAGGGATGCTGCAATAGCACTCAAATGGATCCTTACTAAATTCGTTTTAAGGCCTGCATTGGAGAGATGCAGGAGATATTCCAATAGAGAATTGATAGGAAGAGCAAAAGGATCAAGATCCTTTTGAGCACACCAAATGGAAAATCTCTTCCATTTAAAAGCATAAGAACGCCTTGTGGAAGGTTTTCTGGAAGCATGGAGGATATCTTTCACTTGTTGAGAGACATTTAAGTCTTGAAGGTCTAGGCCTTCAGTAACCATGCTCTGAGGTGGAGGGACTTGGGGTTTGGGTGCCACAAAATCCCCTCCTCTTGAGACAGAAGGTCTGGAGCAGCTCCCAGGTCTAGGGAGGGACCCTGGGAGAGATGCAGAAGTAGAGGGAACCACACTTGGCGTGGCCAGCGTGGAGCTATGAGGATCATAGATCCGTGATCCCTCTGCAGTTTGACCAGAGTCTTGGGAATCAAAGGAATGGGTGGGAAGGCATATAGGAGGCCCTGACCCCAATGAAGGAGGAAGGCATCCCTGGCCTGAACCCCCTGACACGGAGTTCTGGAACAGAACCGGGGAAGTTTGGCATTCCACGGACTTGCAAAGAGGTCTATGTCCGGGGTTCCCCATTTCTGAAAGATTCTGAGTACCTGATCCATGTGCACGGACCACTCGTGTGGAAGCAGAACTCGGCTGAGTCTGTCTGCCCAAGAGTTTTGAATTCCTGGGAGATATACTGCCAGGAGATGGATTTGATGCTCTCTGGCGAAGGCCCACAGTCTGAGAGCTTCGTTGCAAAGCGACAGAGAGCCAGTCCCTCCTTGTTTGTTTATTTAGAACATGGCTACTTGATTGTCGGTATGAACAAGCACTGTTATGTTGTAGAGGAGGGTATGAAAGACCTTGAGAGCAAGAAAAATTGCTCGAAGCTCCAGAAGGTTGATATGAAGGGCAGTCTCCTGCGGAGACCAAAGGCCTTGAGTGGAGAGGTCTTGAAGATGAGCTCCCAGCCTGTCTGGGAGGCATCTGTAGTGAGGGTTGCTTGGGGTGGTAGCGGTTGGAAGGGGGACCCCAGCAACAGGTTTTGAATGGACATCCACCACTGGAGAGACCCAAAGAGACGTTTGGAGGTTTCTATTTGGTCGGAGAGAGCTCCTGATGCTTGGGTCCACTGAGTGGACAGAGTCCATTGAGCTGCTCTCATATGCAGGCGAGCATAAGGCACCACATGAACTGTGGAGGCCATGTGGCCTAGCAATTGTAACATCTCTCGGGCAGTCAAGTGAGTTCTGGACTGAATCTGAGAGGCCAGGTGCACTAGCCGGTGGCAACGTGCCTGGGGAAGATAGGCCCTTGCTGTGGTGGTATCTAACCAGGCCCCTATGAATTCTAGGGATTGAGTAGGGGTGAGTTGAGACTTTGGCAGATTGATGACAAGTCCCAGATACTGCAGAATGCAGATGGTGTGGCCCAGGGAAGTCTGAGCCTGAGACTGAGATGGAGCTCGGATGAGCCAGTCGTCTAGGTATGGGAAGACAAAGAGTCCCTGAGTGCGTAGAAATGCAGCCACTACTGACATGCATTTTGTGAACACTCTTGGAGCAGAGGCTAGACCGAAGGGTAGTACTCTGTACTGGAAATGTTTTCCCTGGAACAGAAATCGAAGGAATTTTCTGTGGGATGGGTGGATGAGTATATGTGTGTACGCATCCTTTAGGTCTAGAGAACAAAGCCAGTCCTGACTCTGAAGGTAAGGAAGGAGAATACCTAGAGAGAGCATTTTGAATTTTTCCTTGCACAGGAATTTGTTTAATTCTCTCAGATCTAGGATGGGTCTGTGTCCTCCTGTTTTCTTTGGTATCAGAAAATAGGGGGAGTAGAACCCTGAGCCCTGTTGGAGGAGGGGTACCTGTTCTATTGCCCCTTGGGCAAGCAGGGTATTCACCTCCTGATCCAACAGGTGTAGGAGAGATGGGGGAGAGATGAAATGTCTCACCCTGGGATAGATAGGAAGGCTGGAAAAATGCAGTTTGTATCCCTCTCTGATGATAGAGAGGGTCCACTGCTCTGATGTAATCTGTTCCCATCTGGGAGCAAAATGAGTCAGCCTTCCTGGAATGGTGAGAGGCTCTGGTTGCTGCAGAGCCAGAAAGGGTATGTTCTCTAGAAGTAAGTCAAAAACCCTGAGGGGGTTGGGACTGTTGAAGCGTAGCAGCTCCTGCAGGCTTTGTTCTGGCCTGTTTAGTCTGCTGTCGCTTAGGAACAAAGCAAACTTGAGCGGATGACTGGCCAGCATTGGAACCAAATCTAGGCTTTTTGTAGAAAGATTTCTTAAAAGACTTCTTTTTGGCAGGGAGTGAAGTAGACTTAGAGAGTCTATCCAAAGCAGCATTCTCTGCATCCATTTGAATGGCTTTGACTTGCCACTCTTTGCCAAAGAGATTTTCACCTGTACAAGGTAAATTGCCTAGACCATCTTGCACCCAGGATTCCAGGTCAGAGGCCTGGAGCCAAGCAATTCGACGAGCAGCTATGGCTATGCCAGATGCTCTACTAGCACCCTCAAAAGAGTCAAAGGCAGCCCTATTGGAGAACTTTGACACATCTTGGATATGCTTTAACAGAAGCAGGAACTCCTCTTTTCTATCCTCTGGAATAAAGGGGAGAAAATCTTGTACTTTAAGAGCAAGCTCCTTTAGAAACATGCCCATATAGAGGCTGTAGGAGTTGATTCTGGCAATAAGCATACTAGCCTGAAAGATTTTCCTGCCAAAAGCATCCAAAGTTCTACATTCTCTTCCTGGAGGGGTAGAAGAGTGCCTTTTGGTACTCTTAATCTTTTTCATAGCAGACTTCACCACAATAGAATGGTGAGGAAGCTGGGTTTTTTGAAAACCAGGAGAAGGAGGGACCCGATACATGGTATCCAACCGACGAGAATGTGGAGATAGTGTAAGAGGAGCCTCCCATAAATCCATCATATGTTCTTGGAGAATATTATGAATGGGTAAGGTGACTGCCTCTTTGGGAACCTTAGAGTATCCTAAAATGTCTAATTTTTGAGCTCTAGGTTCCTTTTCAGAGGATACTGTAATGGAAAGTCCCTTGGCAACTTCCAAGATGAAGTCCTGAAAGGACAAGTCCTCTGGAGGAGACATTCTTCTCTTTGGGGAAGAAGGCTCCTCAGGAAGAATAAGGGATGCTTCATCAGAATCATCTGAGGTATCGGCATCCTCAGAAGACTCGAAGTATCGCCTACTTGCTTCCAGAGATTGATACGGGTACCGACCGGTATCGACCTCGGGGGTACCGGGAGCCGGGCCGGTACCCAGAATATCGCGGGAAGCAAAAACCGGTACCGGCCTTCTACTGGAAGTAGATGCTCTGGGTACCGGTATCTGTTGTGGTACCGGAACCGGGGTCGGAACCGACGGTTGCGGTACCGAGGGTGTCGCAGCATTAATAAAAGCCATTATGGCCTGCTGCATGGATTGTACCGTAGTACCCATAGACGCCACAACTGCCTGGATGTCGGTACCGGTTTGAGCCGGTACCCCAGAGCAGTCTAACAGGTGATCAGTCGAGGCCGTGCCATCGATGTCAACCTGTAACCCCATAGGAGGAGCTTTGGAAGCCGGAGCTTCCCGCTGGGGTTGTTTGGCTGGGGCAGGGTCTTCAGGGTCGAACCCAAGGGCCTCTCTCTGCTTTGAGGGAGATTTGCCCCTTGAAGACTTGCCCGAGGAATGTTTGGTTACCTGAGATCCATCCGGAGATGAAGACCTGGATGATGCTGATGCTGGATTATCTGTGGAAAACAGCACATGAAATTTAGCTGCTCGGTTCTGTAAGCCCCGTTTGGACATCAGAGAGCAGGATGGACAATCCGGAACCGAATGGTCAGGGCCCAAACATTTAAGACACCACTCATGGGTGTCTGTGACTGAAATAGTACCAGAGCACTTGGTGCATTTTTTAAAACCAGAAGATGGTTTCTCCATGAGGGAGAATTTGTAAAGGCCGGTAGGCCTTACAAAAAGAAATACACCAAGTGTGGAAAAAGAAAATTTTTTTTTTTTTTTTAAAGAAACAAAGAAGTAAAGACCGGCGGTACCGGTTCGGAATCGGGGAAGGCAGATACGCGGTCAGAACAACTTTTAAAACAAGAAATTCTTCAGCGGTGACAGGAACACGACCTGCTGGCTCCGCGGAAAAAGAAGAACTGAGGAGAGTTGGTCAGGAAGGCGGGAAGGCAGCGCGCATGCGCTGTGGGAAGCCCCAAAAGCTTTCCTTTTGGGAAGCTGGGAAGCTTTCCCGCGCAGGCTCCGTCGGTACCGACGTACCCATATGTGAGGACTCATTCCTGCTTGTTCCTGGAGATCACCAAGGGACTAGGTATAGAGAGAAAAGGAGAGGGCTTAGAATAGCCCTTGGGGTATACCAATTGAGAGAGGGATAGCAGTAGAGGAGGAACTGCCAGAACAGACAGTGAAGGAGTGATGAGAGAGATAAGAAGAGAACTAGGACAGTATAAAAGTCCTAAAACCAAGTAAGGACAATGTATCAAAGAGAAGGTGGTAGTCAACAGTGTCAAAAGCAGAAGAAAGGTCAAGAAGAATGAGGACTGAGTAAAGGCCTTTGGATTTAGCCAGGAACAAGTTGCTGGAGACTTTAGCAAGTGCTGTTTCAGTAGAGTGTAAGGGATGAAAGCCAGATTCAAATGGATTGAGGAGGGCTTGAGAGGAGAGAAAATCAAGGCAATGGCGGAGAACTGCACATTCAAGAATTTTGGAAATGAACGGAAAAAGGGAGATGGGTCGATAATTAGAAGGACAAGTAGGGTCAAGTGAAGGTTTCTTGAGGAGAGGTGTGACCAGATCATGCTTGAAGGCTGCAGGGAAAGTTTGTAGAGAATGATAGGCTGAGAATGTGTGTGATGGAAGGGATGACAGAGAAGGAAATGGACTTATGGAGATGGGTGGGAATAGGATCAGAGGAACAGGTAGTAAGTTTAGAGGAGGAAAGAAGATGAGAGATCTCTTCAGAGATCTTAGAAAAGGAAGAAAGGGTAATAGAGATTGAGGGAAAAAGTTGGTATTGAAAAGGAGGTGAAGCTGATCTTGAGGGGAATTGGAGTGTAATCTTGAGCAGAAAGAGGAAGGGGGAGTTGGAGGCAGAGGTGTCTTGAGGAGACAGTTGAGCGTAGAGAAGAGATGACAAGGGTCAGAAGCAAAACAGAGTTAGTTAGATGAACATAATAGTTTTGCTTGGCGAGTGCTATGCCAGATTGGATGTAAGTAAGCATAATTTGAAGTGAAGAAAGTCAGAAAGGGAGCGGGATTCGAGTCAAATGAACTCAGCTGAATGGGCACAGGAGCAAAGATAGCGGGTAGTTGAAGACAGCCAGGGCTAAGGAATAATGTGTCTCACTGGACCTAGTATACAGGGAGCAAGAGAATCCAGAGCAGAGAGCAGTATTATAGGAAACTATAGCCTCTGCTCTGTGCTCTGGATTCTCTTGCTCCCCGTATACTAGGTCCAGTGAGACACATTATTCCTTAGCTCTGGCTGTCTTCAACTACCCACTATCTTTGCTCCTGTGCCCATTCAGCTGAGTGCATTTGACTCAAGTCCCGCTCCCTTTCTGACTTTCTTCACTTCAAATTATGCTTACTTACATCCAATCTGCCATAGCACTCGCCAGCCTCGAATTGGAATGTTACAAGATGCTCAAGGTTCTATGTTGAATGATGCTGAGAAGATCAAGAAAAGGTGGAAGGAATATACAGAGTTTTTATATGATAAAGATGAAGTGGACCAACAGCCGTTTCAGCCTGTACCTTATCATCAGGAACCATTGGTGATGAAAGAAGAAGTTGAAGCAGCATTGAAAGCCTTATCAAAGAACAAAGCACCAGGCACTGATAGCATTCCCATAGAAGTATTATAGCAATCTGATGCAGCTGTTACCGTACTTACAAGGCTCTGCCAAGAAATATGGAAGACAACATCATGGCCAACTGAATGGAAAAGATCTGTGTTTATACCAATACTAAAGAAAGGTGATCCAACTGACTGTGGAAATCATCGCACAATTGCTCTGATCCCACATGCCAGCAAGATTCTACTGAAGATTATTCAAGAGACTACAACCATACCTGGAACAAGAACTACCTGAAGTGCAAGCAGGGTTCAGGAAAGGGTGAGGAACGAGAGACATCATTGCAGATGTGAGATGGATCCTTGAAAAGACTAAAGAATACCAAAAGGATATCTATTTGTGCTTTATCAACTATAGCAAGGCTTTTGACTGTGTAAACCATGAGAAACTCTGGGCCACATTAAGAAGCATGGCTATACCAGAACACCTGATCGTTCTCTTGCACAATCTGTACATTGATCAAGAAGCAACAGTTTGAACGGAACAAGGAGAAACAGAATGGTTTAAAATAAGCAAAGGTGTAAGACAAGGCTGCATACTTTCCCCCTACCTGTTTAATTTATATGCAGAACAAATCATTAGAGAAGCAGGATTATATGAAGACAACAGAGGTGTGAAGATCGGTGGAAGACTCATCAGCAACCTTCACTATGCTGATGATACCACATTACTGGCTGAAAGTGAAGATGATCTGAAACATTTGCTTCTCACAATCAAAGAACATAGTCTCAAAATGTGTCTGCACCTTAATGTAAAGAAGACAAAGATTATGACAACCGGCATAATCAACAGGTTCATCGTTGAAGGAGAAGAAATTGAAATCATGAACAACTTTAACCTACTTGGATCAACTATCAATAAAGAAGCAACAAGCAGTCAAGAAATCAGACGACGCATTGCTATGAAAGACCTAGATAAGATTCTCAAGAGCAGAGATGTCTCTCTCCATACAAAGATTCAACTTGTTCAAGCCATGGTATTTTCAATAACATCATATGGATGTGAAAGCTGGACAGTGAAAAAGATAGACAGGAAGAAAATTGATGCCTTTGAATTATGGTGCTGGCGGCAAATACTGTGTATACCATAGACGGCCCGAAGAACAAACCAGTCGGTACTAGAGGAGATCAAACCTAAATTTTCTTTAGAAGCTCAGATGACAAGACTTCGACTTTCATACTTTGGACACATCATACGAAGAGAGAGATCATTAGAGAAAGACATCATGCTTGGCAAGATAGAAGGTCAACGCAAAAGGCCAGCAATGAGATGGATCGATAGAATAAAAGCAGCTACGGGTACCAGTCTGTCAACAATGAGTCGCCTGACTGAAGACCGAACACAATTTAGGATAACTATCCAGAGGGTCGCCATGAGTCGACTCCGACTCGACAGCACTTAACAACAACATAGCCTCATCAACCAAGTTAGAAGACAAAGTGGAGGAGAGGTGATGAGACAATAGTGAAGAGAGCTAATGGATCAATAGCATGAAGATTCCTAAAAAGGTAAGAGGAGACTGGGCGAGATTGAGGTGGGGAGTGATGAAAAGTGAAACTAACCAGGTGATGGTCAGTTAAGGGAAGAAATGAGATATGGAAATTAGAGGGTAAACAATTAGAAAAGAAAATAAGGTAAAAGGCAATGGCCGTGCTGATGAGTGGGGGCAGAAGGGCAAAGCTAAAGTTTAAATGAGGAGGTAAGGGAAAGGAGTTTGGAAGCATACGGTTCAGAAGGATTATTAACATGAATTTTAGAGTCACCAAGAATATGGGAAGGGGAAGAAGAATCGAGAAATAAGGAAAGCCATGAGTCAAAGTCTGAGAGAAAGGTAGAGTTGGACTTCTCAGGTGGTCTGTAGATAGCAACTATCCGGTGAGGTAAGGGATTAAAAAGGCAGATGGAGTGGACTTTGAAGGAGAAAAAGGAGTGAGACTGAGGTACGAGGGGTTGAAACTGGCAGGAAGGAGAAAGCAGAAACCCCACACCACCACTGCAGTCAGTGGCATGAGGGGTGTGTGAGAATTGGTAGCCACTGTGAGAGAGGGCAGTGACCGAAGCAGTGTCATCAAGGAGGAGTCAGGTTTCAGTAAGAATTAAAAGTTGAAGAGAGTTAGAAATGAAGAGATTATGGATAAAGGGGAGTTTATTAGCTATGGAATGAGCATTCCATAAGGCACAAGAAAAGGGGGAGAGGAGGGAGAAAGGAGAGGAATATGGATGAGATTAGAGCAGTTGAGTGAGGAGCAGGAGTGAGAGAAAAGTCTTGGGGGGGCCAGGGTTAGGATTAATGTCACCAGATGAAAGAAGGAGAAGGAGGATTAGAGTGCGAGGCAGAGGAGATGGTATGGCAGAAACAAGAATGAGATTGTTTAAGAGAGATGGGAGAGGGATGAATGAGAGGTAGAAAAAGGTGAAGTTCAAGAGCTGAGGAAAGGGAGGAAGACAAGATAGGAGGAAACATGGGAAACGTAGAGAGAGGGTGATAAGGAGAGGGGGATTTGAGTTGAAGGTGAGAGGGAAGCAGGTTAGGGAGTGTCAGAAAAAGGAAGAAAAAATGGTATGGAGCCATAAGAAATGGAGATGAAAGTCCAACCTAAGATGGGGGTGATGATGGTGATGGAAAGAGAGGAGAGGGATGAAGAAAAAAATTCAGATAATATGTAAAAGCAATGAGTATCTAATGAAAACAATTGAAAATACTTAGTTTATAAGGTAATAAAATTAAATAAAATTCTGTACTATTTATGGGCAGCCTGCTCTGCTCATGAGTCAAACAGTTGCTTGGTACATAAAAATGGTGGGTAAGATTGTATAAAATACCGGGCCTCAGTAAGCAGTTTATGCACCAGCTAGCAGCCTTTAGTCCATTTTCATGCCCTGACAGAGTTCTACTCTCTCAGCATGATAACCATCAAGATGATTCTACCAGTCTCACATGCCAGACCACGTGGTAGGCCTCCTACGCTCTTGGCCACCACATAGAAAGCTGACAACAGGCTTCAGAACTGAATGCAGGCACAATAAAGCAAATTAAACAGTCAGCAGGATCCATTTTGAAAGCAGACAGTAAAACAGCGCTATCTCTTCTTAGCACGTATTAAGCACAACAGCAATGGCTGCAGCAAGTAGTCTTAGTTTTCTGTCCGTTACAACCGCTCCTACCGGGCTGCTGGTGTGACCAGGCTGTCAGTCTGTGTTTCAGGGAAACAGCATCTGTTATAAAGACACTACCAGCCAAGGATAGAATCCAAGCTCAGTCACTTGTCCAGGCCTTCCAACTGCTGCAGGCAGAATCTAGGCCTCCTGTACCTGTTTTAAAGACACTACCAGCCAGGGATAAATCCAGGTTTAGTAACTGGTCCAGGCCCTCCAGCTGCTATAGATAGAATCCAGGCCTTCTGTACCTTGACATCACGAACATAACCAACTGCTTCACAATCATCAGTACCTAGCTCACCACCCACAACATGACTATAAACCTTAAAAAAACTGAAGCCCTACTTATCAGCAGAGACAGCAGTTTCACCCTACCAGACATCAAGTGCAACAGGAGGTACAATACCTGGGTGTCGCCATCGATCAACACCTAACATTCTCCACTCACATCAAAAACATCACCAGGAGCATCTACTATAAGCTCATGACTGTGCAACACCTCAAGCCCATCCTAACTCACCAAAACGTTTGTACAGTTCTTCAAGCCCTCATCCTACCACATCTAGACTACTGTAACATCATCCTCCAAGGACTACTAAAGACAGCAATCCACACGCTCCAACTAGCCCTCAATACAGTAGCATGCATCCTCTACAATGCATGTACCAGCGAACACATAACTCCCCTGCTCAAACAGCTACATTGGCTACCCATCATTTAACACACAAGATTCAAAGCCATCCTTACAATTTTCAAAGTTCTCAACAGTCTTCCATCCACCTCCAAACACTAATACATGAAACTAAGGACATTCGTATAAAGCGAACTGGAACCAAGAACACCCTATACACACTAGCACTCTTCACCAGATCCAATACCACTACATCTAAAAGAGCTTTCTCAGTATATGCACCTTCACTCTGGAACTCAATCCCACACAAGCTCCGAGCCACAAAGGAAAGATCCTAAAAACTCATTTATTTATAGAATGCTTCTCCGAAGACGCAACATAATACCACTGTACACCTACCTCTGTCCTCTCTACCCCTCTCCCCTGACCCTCTGTTAACCCCTATCCCTCCCCATCCCATCAACCCTTGCTCCCTTTTACCAAGTTTTCTCTGAGTTTGCTAACATGTTACAATGTATTTTATTTATTTATTTATTTATGTGTTGTTTATATCGCTATTTCGGGTAATTATAGCAGTTTACAAATGAACAAGAGATACATAAAACAAGTTAACAGTATAACTGGTGCTGATACAGGGAATTACAAGTTTACATAATTCAACTAAAATCACTTATTTACAATTTTAATGACAGAGTATAACGTTCTGTTTGATGTAAACCGCTTTGACCATAGGATAAAGTGGTATAGAAAGCGTAATTACTCACCTGTAACTTCTCCAGGGACAGCAGGAATCAGTCCTCACAGATGGATGACGTCGGCGCCGACAGAGCCCGCACAGAGCATTTCTCCAGCTTTCAAAGAAAACCTTTAGGAGTGCTACTGTGAATGTGTGGATCCCCTTCCTGCCCAAGGGTGCCATATTGCTCAGTCAGATGACATAGCAAAAGGAACTTAAAACAACGTAGGAAGGCAAACCTAAGGGAACAGGGAGGGTTGTGAGGACTGATTCCTGATGTCCCTGGAGAACAGCTGTTACAGGTGAGTAACTACGCTTTCTCCAGGAACAAGCAGGAAGTCAGCTCTCACATGTGGGACTCCCTAGCTCCAGGCAGCCAAGGACTGAATCACGACAGCACCACTGGCAACCCGACAGGTGGCCAGAAGTTGCAGAAGGTGAGTTCCTACAGAGCCTGCAAGACCCTCGTGTCCAGTGATGACTTCACTCCGGTAACCTAAACACAGAAGAGTCAGAGGGCAGGAATTGCCTATACCTCAGAATATTGCGGAGCACTGCCTGCCCAAAGGCACTGTCCCTCCAGAACTCGCTCTCCAGGCAGTAATGAGCTACACACGTGTGAATCGAAAACCATGTGGCGGCCTGCAGATTTCCGTCACTGGCATGAGTGGAGGTTGGCTACCGATGTGGCCATAGCCCGCATGCAGTGTGCAGTGATCCGGTGCTCAAGGGAGAGGCCAGCTCGCTCGTAGGTGAAAGCAATGCAGTCCGCCACCCAAGTGGACAGAGTTCACTTCATTACCGGGAGCCCCAGCCTACTGGGGTCATATGACACAAAGAGCTGAGGAGCTTTGCGATGGCACTGGGTCCACTGCAGATAGAAAGACAGGACCCGCTTACAGTGTAGTGTATGCAGTATGAGTTCCTCCCTGCCGGCATGAGGCTGTGGGAAGATGGTAGGAAGGACCACCTTCTGGTTGAGGTGGAAGGGGGATACCACCTTGGGGAGGAATTTAGGGTGTGTGCGGAGCACCACCCTCTCCTTATAGAACCTTGTATAGGGCGGATCTGCCACCAAGGTCTGGAGTTCACTCACTCTCCGAGCCGATGTGAAGGCCATCAGAAAAAACATTTTCCAGGATAGGTATCGTAAAGGGAAAATGGCCAGGGGCTTTAACGGCAGCTTGGTGAGTTGGGAGAGCATCACATTAAGGTCCCATTCTGCTGCAGGGGGGCAGAGAGGGAACTTTGAAAGCAAGAGACCCCACAAACCTGGAGATCAGTGGCTGGTTTGAGAGGGGTCTATAGGGTGATGGTGGGCGGCTATGGCTATATTTTATGTATACAGTTACATTGTTCATTGTAAAACTTGTGATGTTCTATGTAAACTGCCCCTGATCTCAGAAAGGGGTGGTATATAAAACTTTGCTAAATAAATAAATGGCGCTCAGATGTACCCTCGCCAAATTTGACTTCAGATCGGCATGCGAGAGTTGCTGTAGGTACTGCAGTACAAGCTGCACGCGGCAGGAGAAGGGGATCTCTTCTCTCTCTGCAAACCAGATGGAGAATCTTCTCCATTTGAAGGCATATGCCTGCCTGGTGGAAGGCTTTCGGGAGGCCAGCAGGATTTCCTTGACTTCCCCTGGGAGATTGAAAGGGGCCAGTGCTACCCTTTCAGCAGTCAAACTGTCAACATTAGCAACCCCAGGTGAAACTGGGAGTGCCACCGACAAGGAGAGCAGTGGAGGGAACCAGGGTTGCTGGGGCCATCTGGGGGTGATCAGAATCACTGATGCCTGCTCGCTCTGGACCTTGAAGTGGGGTGTTGGCCACTAGTGGAGTTGGAGGAGAGGCATAAAGGAGGCCCTCTGAACACGGGATCAAGAAGGCATCTGCTATCACTCTCCCTGAGTGTGGCTGGCATGAGCAAAAGCGGAGTAGCTGTATGTTGCCCGGAGAGGTGAACTGATCCATCTCGGGTCTGCCCCAGAAGCGGAAGAGTCTTTGCACCAACTTGGGGTTCAGACACCATTCGTGTGGGCGCAGGACCCACACAAATGGGTCTGCTAAGCAATTGTCCTGACCCAGGAGGTAGACCACTCACAGGAGCATTCCGTGGCACACAGTGAAGGAGAACAGACCAACCGCCACCAGACAGAGGAAGTGCGAGCCCGTGCCCTCCCTCCTTGTTTATATAAAACATGGTGACCTGGTTGTCTGTCTCGATCAACACAGGTTGGTTACACAACAGGTGGCGGAACGCCCGCAAGGCCAGGAAGATGGCCCTGAGTTCCAGGAGGTTGATCTGTAAGAGTGACTCCTTTTGAGACCAGTTGCCTTGAGTGTGGAGTTCTCCACAGTGCGCCCCCCCCCCCCCCAGCCCAGGAGGGAGGTATCCGTAGTCAGGACCCTCTGTGGCACAGGTGCTTGAAATGGCATCCCTGCTTGGAGATGGCAAAGGGACTGCCACCAGTTAAGGGAGACCACCAGCTGGTGGGTGACCCTGACCCTGTCCCGCAACCTGCCCGTGGCTTAAGTCCACTGAGAGCGGAGGCACCACTGAGCTGCCTGCATGTACAAGTGGGCTAGGGGCATGACATGAACCGTTGAGGCCATGTGACCCAGTAGGTGGAGGAGGAGGTGAGCTGATACCAACTGGTGAGCCTGCACCTCTCCTGCCAGTTGCACAAGCCAATATACCCTCTCTTTTGGGAAGAAGGCCTTGACCTGTAGTGTGTCCAACTGGGCCACTATGAACTCCAGGTTTTGGGCTGAAGAGAAATGTGATTTGGGGTAACTGTTGACAAACCCTAGGTGCTGCAGGAGGTGGATCGTTCGCCCTGTGACCTGGCTAGCCTCAAGAGCCCGTGCTGCCTCTGATGAGCCAGTCATCCAAGTAGGGGAAGACGAAGGCTCCTTGCAGGCACACATAGGTGGCCATGACCGCCAGGCACTTTGTGAAGACTCTTGGTGAGGAAGCCAGGCCAAATGGAGGTTCTCTGTACTGGTAGTGCTCTCCTCACACCACAAATCTTAGGTACTGTCTGTGGGAGGGAGGTCTAAGGAGCAATGCCAATCTCCCTGGTGGAGATAGGGCAGCAGTGTTCCAAAGGAGCGAATTTTGAATGTCTCCCTCACCAGAAACTTGTTCAGGTTTCGCAGGTCCAGAATAGGCCTGAAGCCCCCAGTTCTTTTGGGGACGAGGAAATACCTGGAGTAGAAACCCTTTCCCCACGGATATCAGGTACAGGTTCTACCACCCTGTCCTTGAGAAGGCCTGCGAGCTCTGAGATGAGCAAGGTCTGGTGAAGGAGAGGCCACACGGGCTCTCCTGGGAAGAACCCTGGGGTTGTTTGCTGGAATTGGAAGAGATAGCCTTCTTTTATCACCTGGAGTACCCACTGGTCTGTGGTGACCTCGGCCCACCTGTGGGTTTAGAGTGCCAGGGGGTCCCCTGTGGGCTGGGGAGGATGTCCCGGGGGGGGGGGGGGAGGAGGTCCTGCCTGGGAAGTCAAAAGCTCCCCCCAGGTTGGGTGGGAGCTGAGGCTTCTGAACCTTTAGCTTTCTCGGCCCATGACCCTGATTCTTGGGCTGAGGACTCTGCTGTTGCTGCCCTGAGAAGAGTTGGTAATGGCCCTGGTGAAAAAAAACCTTTTTCTTGGTAAAGGTGGTCTTTTCCCTGATGGTTTCTTTCGGGGGAGGGTCAAGATCTTCCTCAAGAGCCTCTGCCTGGTCACGATCTCAGCCTCAGTCTCGGCTGCCTTGTCGGCCATGGGTTTACCAAATAGGTTTTCCCTGGTGCAGCGCCCCGATGCCAGCTGCTGCCACCTGGGCTGCAGACTCAAAGCCATCCAGGCGGCGTGGGACAGGAACTTTGAACAGTCCCAGATCCCCGGCTGTTAGGACCTGGAATCTCTGGAGTGTTTCCCCAGTGAAGTCTGCAGAGAAGCCTACCAGTTCTTGGATGAGGCCCTTGAGATACATGCCTATATATAGTTCATAGGCCTGTATCTGACAGCCTAACATGGAGCCCTGGAAGCACTTGCGCCCGAGGGCATCAAGGGCTCGGGCATCCATGCTCGGGGGAACAGTAGTTATTCTGACTTTTCAGCTTCTGCATCGAGGACTCTACGACTATGTAGTTATGGAGTTGAGGTTTTTGGAAGCCAGGGCCCTTCTTGACATGATAGATGGCTTTGAGGCATCAGCTGACCACTGGCACCGATGACGGGGGTCTCCCACATCCGCAGGAGCAGTCACTCAAGGATGGGTTGGACTGGCACTGTAAGAGTCTCCTTTGGCAGGGACTCATACTGGAGGATTTTCAGTTCTTCGGTGCGCGAATCCTCCTCTGATTCGGTCGGGACCGAGAGGGCCCGGGCCATGTCCCGAACAAAGTAGTAGAAGGCCACATCCTTGGGGGAGAATGGCACCGGGGTTCCGAGGGAGATGGCTCCAAAGGGACGTCTCAGTGTCGAGAGGTCTCGGGAGAGGCCTCGACATCGGTCTCCCAGTTGGAGTCCAGAGGGCATCAAGGATTCCGAGTCTCAGGGCTCTCGGGCATCGAGGCCGGCCCCGAGGAACCGGGGTGCCCCGGTGGGTCTTAGGTCAGACTCCTGGAAACTGGCCAGGGAGGACCAGACACCTGAGGATCGGGCCTCTGACCTTGATCGGTGCCGAGGGCTCTCCCGAGGCCGTTGGCGCTCAGGGCCTGGCTAGACACCCAGGGACTCCCCTGCAATCGGGTGTCTGGCTGTCTGGGCAGATGATGCGGACGAACCTGACATCACCTGCTGCAGGATCAGGATTGCAGAGATATTCTGCTCCAGGGCCGCAATTCTGGTCTCGATGCCAGAAGGCTCTACAGCTTTCGACGTGGGCACCGAGGGTCTTGGGCCCGATGCCAGCACTCTCGCGAGAGCGTCCTCAATGAGGACGATGGCCTCGGAGAGCCTCACATGGTCACCACCTGCTAAGGACTCCTTCTTAGGGACCTTAGGGGGGCACTGCTCGGAGTTGCCAGAGTCCTGGGACTTTACTGGGTTTCACCGGTGGAACCTTGACTGGCTTCGAGAATTTCTTCTTTTTCTTCCTGGGTTCCAGCATCTTTATGGAGGAGCTGCTGCCGCAGAACTCCAAAGACACCCAGGATTCTCGGGATGTGCTCGGCTTGGGGCTCAGGGTCAGTGAAGCTGGGGCTGAGTCGGACCGCAGGAACAGCCTCTCCTGCAACTCCGACCTTTTCTTGTTGGTTCTTGGAGTCATGGCCTGGCAAAGATTCGCAGGTGGTACTGTCATGGTCCGGGCCGAGGCGTGCAAGCAGCAGTCGTGGGTGTCTATAACAAACATAGTTTGACCTCAGCGGTCACACTTTTTGAACCCACTGAGAGACATGATGGGAGACACCCGGCTGGGGTCGACGACCCCTGGGTGAAAAAGGGTGCAAACGCCAGTCAAGGCAAGCCTCGTCAAAAAGAAGGAAAGAGTAGAGGACGGCGCTGGTTCAAGGCGGGAAGAAGAACTGGTATGCAAACTGGGAAAAAAACAACTTTAAACGCTAATTTTTAGATGATTTTTCCGGGGAAACAAGACAAATGTCTGTTGGGCTCCACGGAAAAAAGGAGACTGAGCAAGATGGCACCTTTGGGCAGGAAGGGGAAATGCTCCGAGCGGTCTCAGTCAGCGCCTACATCACCCATATTTGAGGACTGACTCCCTACTTGTTCCTGGAGAAAAGCTGTTAAATAAGTAAATAAATAACTATATAAAGACACTATCAGCCAGGGATAGAATCCAGGCTCAGTCACTGATCCAGGCCCTCCACACCAGAATCACAGGATATGTTAGGGGGAACATGAAGACTCTGACAGTGGTTTATTCAGTTAAGTTCTGGGTGGAACTTGTCTAATATTAATGTCCCTTAGGGGCTTTCCTTAAACCAGCTCCTCAATACTCTGTTAAAGGTGAGCGCCTTCTTCTATACAACATAAAAGTTCATAATTCAGAAAATATATATATTGTTTGCAGTTCTTTGATTTACCCTTTTCTCTGCTGCATGAGTATTCAGTGCTGGGGGGAAAAACTGGGAAACATCCTACTCTGAGAAAAAGAATTCTCTGCCTCATGGGATTAAACAAAGCCCAATGAAATATAAGAGCCAAAACACAACTGTAAAAAAAAACCTGATAACATGAAAATACTAGTTTGTACAGGCAGAATTGAGTAAAAGACATGTAGCAGACAGGAAAGGCAGGAAGGCAGCGCGCATGCGCTGTGGGAGGCTCCCAAAAGCTTTCTTCTGGGAAGCTGGGGAGCTTTCCCGCGCAGGCTCCGTCGGTACCGACATACCCATATGTGAGGACTTATTCCTGCTTGTTCCTGGAGATTCCCTTAAATCCTCCAATTATCCGATGCCCCCCCAAGAAGAAAGCCCCTACCCAATCATACAGTCTCCCCTCCCATTTGACCCCCCCCCCCAAAACAAACACCCTTCCATCTAATCCCCCCTCAAGAACCTGACATCCTCTGAGGCAAGTAGATCCTTCCCTGAAAGACCCCATCACCACCCATGATCCCATCCCTGGCCTTACTTGAAATCTCTGGTGTATAGGGTGAGGAGGAGCAACCTCCAGTCATTCCTGCTCTCCATGGTCCCAGTTTCAAAATGGTCTCTGTGACCCCTGCCTTCTACCTCTGATTGGCTCATTCTGATGACCAAAACCTAAAATGGCAGTGAGAGGGATGAAAGAACAAAATAATTTGTGTGCACATTTGAGTGAGTGTGAGATTAAGAACTGGGACATGGAGAGACAAAACTAAGAGAGATTTTATGTGTGGGAGGGGGAGATCAAGAGAGAATTTTGTTGGGGAGCAGTGAGAGAAGAGAGCAGGAGAATGAATGAGTATGGGGACACAGAAAAGAGAAAGCAAGAGCCTTTAAATATGAAATGAGAGGGAGATCAACAGTGTAGTGGGAAAGAAAAGAAAGAGTGTATATTATAGGGAAAACAAGGACAGCAGTTCCCTAGGTATTAGAATGGGTGCCATGCCCTTTTCTTTTTATCTTGAAAAGTCATTCTGTCACTAAACAGCGATTTGATGGTTTTAGCGGCAACTTGCTTTCTTGGTTTCAAGTAGGGAATATTCTTAACCTTATTTTTGTAGGCACAGTTTGATGGTCTTCGGGAGATTACATTTTGCTTCAAGAATAGGTCCGCTGGTCTGACAACAACTTAATTAAGCTGTCATTAGTATTGAACTGTCATATGACATGGTTGTGGCTTGGTCAAACAAGTGTATTGAGGCGTAGGTCTTAAGATGTGGATGAGTTACTGTATCTATGGGTGCATTCATTGGATAACTGTTTGCATGTGGAGGTTTCATTTGTGGTTAATCATTGGTATTCTACCCTTAATGAGACTCTACATAGGATTGTTCCAGTAGGGGAGGTTGTAGTTTGGAGGCGGGCATCTGCCCCTTGGTTTACAGAGCAGCTGCAGGGGTTGAAATGTTTACTGTGGCATGCTGAACACAGTTGGCAGAAGGTTCTGTCTGCCATTATGTTGTTTGAGTATAATGATTATTTGGAAGTTTAACAGGCAAAGGTGTTAGATACTAAAAGACTGTACTTTTCAAGGCAAATTGATTTGGTTTCTAGCTGGCCAAAAGTGTTTTTAGGTGGTTTTGACTTTACTGAAGGGTGGCCATGCAGTTGTATTTTCCCTACTTTGTGCTATGGAGTTTGGTGATGTTTTTCAGAAGAAATTAACTGATTTGTATTCTATGCTGCCACAATTTTCCTATTTGGATGGGGGAGCTGTGGGGTGAATGTTATAGGATGTTGGGCATCATTTGAGGTGGTGTCTGAAGGGGATGTATTATAAGCTATTGATTCTTTGAAGTGTTCTTCCAGTCCACTTAACCTCTGCTCTAGTCAGTGTTGAAGTCTTTGAAGCTTGATTTGGCAGCTTTCATGACCTCAATACTGAATGCCTTGCAGGATAGTGTTGTTCCTGAGTTACTGAAGAAGGCAAGTGTACACCCCTTGTTTAAAAAACACAATTTTATTCAAGTGATCCACTCAATTTTCATCCTCTTTCATCTTCGTCGTTTATGGCGAAGCTTCTGGAGAAATTAGTATTGTTGCAATTGGATGCTTTTTTATCTGCTAATCAGATTATGGACTCTTTTCAATTTGGTTTTCGAGTCAGTCATAGAACAGAGTCTCTGTTGGTGGCATGTTCTGATGTCATCCTGCAAGGTTTTGATAATGGGTCTCATTACGTTTTGATTTTATTAGATGTGGCTGCAGCTTTTTGATACATTTGATCATAACCAGACACATTTGGTTAGTGTGTCTGGTATTGTGCTTTCGTGGTTCCAGTAGTTCCTGGCTGGGCAATGGGTGCAGGTGAGATATCCTGGACATTGTTTACCATGTTATCCCTTTAAGAGTGGCGCTCCACAGGGCTCAGCTTTGTCAGCTGTTTTGTTCAATTTGTACATGTTCCCTTTGTGCAAGTTGCTGTCGGAGTTGGGGGTACATTATTTTGTTTATGCCGATATACAAATGTTGATTTCTTTTTCTGGAGCATTGGATGAGCAAGAAGGTGTAGTGCAATCAGTAGTTGTGGCAGTTAGAGGTTGGATGGTTGAGTCTAGAATGATTCTGAATGTTGCAAAGACTGAGCTTTTATTTTTGCCACAGTCCTCAGTGGGTCCTACACCAAAGGTTGTAGCCCTTGATGGGTTGGTTGGCTATTTCTGTGTCAATGCAGGTTCGTGATTTGGGAGTTTTACTGGACACAAAGTTGAGCTTGTGGCCCCAGATGAATTCTGTTATTAAGGCTGCATTTTTTTAAGCTTTGGATGTTGTGTTGGTTTAAGCCATTTTTGAATAGTGAATATTTGCAGTCCTTAGTGCTGATGCACCTTGATTATTGTAATGCTCTTTTTTTGCGGTTGACTGCTAGGTCTATGCATGCTTTGCAAAGAGTGCAGAATACTACGGTGCAGCTTTTAATGAGTGCTGGTTGTTTTGTAACCCATCTAGGATGTTAGATAGTGCGTGCTAGAAATGTTTTAAATAAATAAATTACTAAATACCGAGGTGTACTTTTTGCTTGAGCCCCTAAAAGTGGAGAAATAGTTGTTTTCTGGCTGGGGCTTAAGGGCCCGATATTCTAAAGGCATTTACATGGTTTACTGACCTTACATCATGTAAATGCTGCTGAACTGGATATTCAACGGAACTCACACGGTTAATGCAGCTAAATATCTCCAACTAATGCCGCTATATGCCAAGATGCAAAACGGTTAGCATTGGGGCATGTCATAGGCTGCAACAGTCGCTAACTGGGTAGTGGTGATATTGCACTGCTACCTGGTTAGCAACCTGCGGGTAAAACTAGACAAAGCAAAATCTGGCCTAGTTTTACCCATGGAGCTAACCGAGTAGCGGTGCAATATTGCCGCTATCCAGTTAGCTTCTGTGGTGTCGCAGACTGTCCAGTGAGCTTGTATATTCAATGCCAGGGCCGCATATGACCTCGGCATTGAATATCCAGGGTTAGAGGTTGGTGGCAACAGCTATGTGCCACAGTGGCGCATAGCCGTCCCACTTAAATATCAGGCCCGAAGTGTTTTATCTCCTGTTTATATAGGACGTTGTTTGAAATAGTTGGTACAGCCCCTGGTAGCTATATAGGTAAATAGGAAGTTGTTCTTGGGGCACAAGAGGATTTTGGGACACTACCTTGTTATACACATTTAAATGTTATATCTTAAGTCTGGTAACTGCACAGATCAAGACTGTATCTTTCATTGAGACGTGTTAATAAATGGACCGCACCGTGCCTGCCCCTTGATGGCACCAATATAGTCAACTCGGCGAATATGATCATATCCTGTGGTCGTATTGTGAGATAATAACACACTGGTTAGATGTGCAGGCCAATATCCTAGTCATTACAGGCGTGTCTGTCCAACTGAGTGTTCCTGTGATGATTCTGGGTGTGGGACTCCCCAGCATCACCTCTAAGCATAATGCCTGTTCAATCTAGTGCTGCTACTGGCTGCCAGAAGTGTCCTGGCTAGAGCTTGGAGGCAGAGTCTCCCTCTTTCAGAGGAGAGTGGCTAGACAAGATTTGGGGCATCTTTGTGATGGAAAGATTAACCAAGGAGGATAGAAAGATACCTAATAATTTTCTTTCCTGGACTCCTGCTGGACTAGTCCAGACAAATGGGTTATGCTCCCTTGCCAGTAGGTGGAGGTAGACTCGAACAACTTTCAGTGATGTCATCACTAGGTATATCTGTGGGTGCAACACTGAGAAAAGCCAAGATGAAACTTTCCAAGCAGTAAGCAAGACTGAAAAACTCAGAAATGAATCATGTTAGCAATCAACGACCCAAATTTGGAACAGTTAACTTGAACAAATATTTGGCTCTCTTACCACAATGAATTCTACACCAGAACATAATATTGATGAAACCCCCTTGGGGTTTAAGCTGATAGAAAGGGCTGTAAAGGAGTTTGAGAACCTGCTGGCAGGGGACACTCCTTGTAGAGGAGGGAGAAGGGTGTGGATAGAATAGTTGCACCAGGGTAAAATACTCTAGGTTTTATACAAATAGGGGGTTTTGGCAGCAAGTCATTGAACCACAAAGTAGGAGCAATGAAGGGAGGGCTTGCCCAGCAGGGCCAGCTACCCAGGAGACTGCTACCCTATCTGGCCAAGGTTAGATACCCGAAGAAGGGGAACTGGGAGAGGCTGGCCCACCCAGGAATCAGTACAAGTACAAATGGAGCGTGTATTTGAGGAAGGGAATGCCGGGATTTGAAGCTGACTGAATTGGCGTGTCCCTAACTATAAACATATTCATCCATTCACTTCAAGAAGACTGTATATAGCAGTGTGCAGTACTATTTCAGTTTCCTCTTGAAGTCAGCTCACTACAATGTCCAAAATGAGCCTCATTATCTTTTTGAACAAATTTGATCTGCTGATGTCCGCAACATCTGGATTTGGGTAGAGGAAATGTACAGAGCGTGATCAAGACATGGACACAAATGCAAAGTAAAAGTTAAAGTTAAATGTTAAAGACCTACACTGGCTCCCTCTATCAAGTAGAATAAAATATAAAGTAATAATTACCACATTCATGTTACTTCAGAACATATCACCAACATACCTCGCAACTAAGATACATACACAAACTGAAACCAGAAACAGAAGAAACAGCAGCCTAAACACACTCACAATACCCTCCTCGATCCGTAGTACAAAACAAGTAACCAGCAATAGAACCTTCACCTACACTGCACCCAAACTATGGAACCAGACAACATGAGAGCTATCAGAGATCTCCAAACATTTAGAAAACAATTTAAAACGCTACTATTTATCAAACACTACAACAACGAAACCAAAACTAACCCAAACATCTTAAATGTATATAGTTGAAAGTAATTATATGTATATAGTTAAAGAGGATCAATCTCACAGATCCTCTATACCCTATATATAGTTAGCATGTAATCTCAGGTATACTATGTAATTGATTATGTTAAATGTGTTCTCATGTTCCCTGTAACTGGTTATGTTCAATGTAAGCCGCCCCTGATCTCTGGAAGGAGCGGTATATAAAAACTTTATAAATAAATAAAGTAAGGGCAAGAATCCAATATCACTTGCCCTATTTCAAACAACACATGGCCTCACTTATTCTGAAACACTTATATAGCCTGGATCGATCAGAAATAACGATCATTGTGAAATATGATGAAAGTTGCAAAGTAAAGGTGTGTCAAAGTATCATAGCGCCTATATTGACTCAATTACATTAATGAAACTGTCAATAAAATAAGTAAAGAGACTTTAAAAAAAATAATATAAACAACATTTGTTGCCAGCCCACAGTGTGTATACAATTAAGCTTTGCTGAAGCATAATAATACAGTACGAACTACTGAAGTAAGGACTTCTGGAAAGGGATAAGAACTAACGCATTCTAAGAATCATCACTGGTATGAAGTAGACATGTGCATTATATATAGTGTATATTCAGTTTAAAAATTTAGTGTACGCAAAATTGATTTAATGTGCATTAGGTTCTAGCACAGGTTAAAAAATGTTATTAAAACAAATGTATGAAATGAACTGAAAATGGCAAAAAGGTCCAAAAATGAACCCAAAGGGAGACCAGCCGGCTAAGGGCACTGACATGATATTCAGCCACATTATCTGAATAGTGCTGATGAATATCTCCACAGACCTCCCCGGCACTGCCCCATTAGTGCAAGGGTGGTTCAAGGGTGGAACGAGGGCGTGTTGACACAAACCGGCTAAGTCTCACCACTTATCCAGTTTGCCAGATTTTCAGCTGGGACTTAACTGGATTGCCTGAGCTGCACAAAAAGCTATCCTAAATTGTAATCCTGGCTGTTTGACTGGGGTGTGACAAGAAGACACTATATACAAATCATCAAGCTAATAGGAAAGCTCTAATGGGTAACCCTGGTGAACCACATCCAGTACCCATTGATCAGATGTGATATGGGTCCACACCTCAAAAAAGATAGATAGCTAACCCCCTATCCTCTCTATCAAGGTAGGACTCCCAATCCTCACTGTTTACCTCCAGAGGTCTCTGAGGCTTTCAGCCCCCGGAAATCTTCATTATGGTTGCTGTGAAAGGAGGATCTCTTGTTGAGGAAGCAAACCTTCTGGGAACTGAATCTCTTACCTGGGTAATAGCGTTGCGCCTCCAGGAAGTGAGGCTTCCCTGAGGATGCAAGCAAGGAGTTCTTAGATTTATCCTCTGGTAATCTCTGGGGCTTAACTTCCCCCAGATCCTTCACAATATTCTCCAGGTCTTCATCAAAGGGTAAATTTCCACAAAAGAGAAGCTTACTTAGATGAGTCTTAGTGGCTGCATTCGTGGACCAATTTTGCAACTATAAAAGCTACCTGGCTGAGACGGCCATCGCCATAATCCTAGTTGATGTATGAATCAAATGATTCAAGATGTCAGTCGCATAGGCCAATCCCACTTCCAAGCAAGCGGCCTCTCTCACCCAAAAGTCACCATCAATGGGAAGCTCCTCCGAATGTTTCAGAAACCAGTTCAGCCAAGTCCTCAATATGTAGGTGCGCCAAATAGCTGCCTACAACTCCAATGCTGACATCTCAAAGGTTTGCTTCAGAACAGCCTCTAGCTTGCAATCCTGCAAATACTTAAAGGCTGTACCATCCTCTACCAGAATGTTATGGTTTATTAAAAAAACTTGATATACCGCCTTTTATTACATCAAGGCAGTGTACAATAAAAAAAATAAAATTAAGAGAAAAGGAAAGGAAAGGAACACCACAAAACAGATAGGACAGGATAGTGAGGCAAAAGTGGAGGGATCCATGGGTAAGGAGAGGAGGATTAGAATCCTGGGCAGCTTATTTAAGGACTGTATGGAAATTCAACTAGATGGGGCATCAGGAGCCGTGAGAGGTAGATCAAATGCAAGTTGGAATAAATATGTCTTGAGGGATGCCTTAAACCTATGAAAAGAAGGTTCAAGGTGAAGTTCTGTGGGAAGGGAATTAAAAAGATGGGGGCCAATACAGAAGAATGCAGAGTGTTGGGTACCTTCATGGCGAGCCTGTGAAGGGGAGTACAAATGAAAATTCGCGTGAATGGACCTACAAAGTCTGGATGGTGTATTTGGAATAAGATGAGAAGACTGATAGAAGGAGAGCCTGAATGCAAGGTTTTGTGAATAATGGTAAGTTATTGCATTCGGTGGGACAATGAGAGCCAATGGGATTTAATAAGGAGCAGAGTGACATGGTCATATCTGTTAGTGAGGTGAAGGAGAAAGATGGCAGTGTTTTGTACAGACTGTAGAAGCTTTATTTGGTAACAAGGGAGTCCAGAATAAATTACATTACTATAACCATGTTTTGGGTCTAATATTTAAATAGTTTACCCAGTTAATGCTCCAAGTTAACTATCTTGTTAAAATGTAAGCACAAGACAGTTTTGACTGAATTGAGCAAGAATTGTTAATTGTAAACCACACTGATAATAAAGAGTGTGGTATATAAAAGCTGTTAAATAAATAAATTAAATAAATAAATTGAGCCTTGAGATTACTAGGGTAGGAGGAAGAATTGACGAAGAGGGAAGAAGGGATTGAATCGAACATATCTGGTGTAGAGAGTAAAAAGACCACTTCACAACTACTAATGAGGGTGTGAAAAAAGAGCAGAATCAAGAGTAGACCGTTTTGTTATTGCTTTAACTAGATCATCGATTTTGGGTAGCTTCTCTTCTTAAGAACTAGGGGTTACAATCTCCCCATGACTTGGCCTACTCTCAGAACAGCCTCCAGCACTTCCCATTCTGTTTGTAATGAGATCCTGTATAGCCTGATGGACCAGAAAGCCTTGGTAGGCTTACATATGCCAATATAGGGTCCTGGGCCAGCCCTGCCACCTAGGCCAGAAGGTCCGTAGTGGCCAAAACTCAAATTCTCGTGTGACCATTGCTGGAAGCTCCTCCTTACGGAAAAGGCAAATCACCCAAGGGTCATTGCCTTCCCCCTATGAAGCTCTCTTTCCTCAAAGGGGGTCCCCCCTTTTCCCAAACTAGGACAGTGCTCCAGCACTCTGACCTTGTTCTAGACATCTCAGAGAGGATCTCCTAATCTTCTGATTCTGCAGAACACAGACACTTAGGTACTGAAGACTTCTCCTAGCCTCCCTTTAGCTGATATAACTGCACCAGTTCCCTGGCCATGGCAGAGCAGATTCAGGGGACAAATTATCTGTAGTACCAATGGCCTCCATGAACCCCTCTACCCTCTGGGGCACTTGTGGGCTGAGAGCCTTGAGAGCCAGAGGAGGCAGCAGCACTATATATTAGTGATCTGTGGAGAAAAATGCTTTGTCTCTGTGCAGCAAAGCCGGCATATTCTCACCAATGCCACGATCTGCCCAGCCAGAGGCCTGCCCAACTAGTGGCCTATCTGGATCTCGACAATTTCCCCAAGCTACTCCAACAAAAGTAGCCTGAACTACTTCTGCAATCCGTGCACTGTGAATAATGCTTGATGTACTCAGACAGAGCTTCCACACCCAGCTCCCCAAGATCCACCTGGCAAACCACCACCGCCCTGCTCCCTGGCGCCAGGATCACTTCAACCAATTAATTCTGGTCAATCCCTGATGTTCCACAATGCATGTCACACTCCCCCTAAAGACCAACAACACTCACTAGCACTGATGAGAAGAGAGCCCACTTGGTTCTGCCTACCAAAAGGCATAAAATGTGCTCCCAAGTAGCACTGCTCCCAGTGTGAAAGAAGCACTCATCCTTGGGAAGAACCAAAGGCCAGGCCAAAGTTCCCTTGCCGCTCTGTACATGGACTGCAGTCCTCTGAACAAGAACTTTTGTGTTTTGTTTGCTACACACATGAGAAGGAGGAGAGGGGAGAGAGACTGACAGGAAAGAGAAGGAAAAAAGAATGAACGGAAAAACCTAAAAAAAAATATGTGGAAGGACAGAAAAAAGAACCAAGGACACCTCAAAATGTACTCCCTGCAGCTGCCTGTATGGGGAGGGGGGCCTGGACTCCTCCTCCAGATAGACCACTAGATCCTCTCTGACCATCAACTGGGGTACCAGTTCTCTGACTGGGCCCAGGAGCTTACACACAGACCAAGCCAAACTGCAAGAATGGCCTCATCAACATCTGCTGGAGACACAGAATACTGGAGAGATACCCGCTGCATGGTGCCTCTTACAGGACAGAACTAACAGCTCTACAGCCTTTTGTCTTCATCTACTGGTTGACAGGTATAACAAATACAATCTGGACTGATCTGGTAGAGAAAAAGGAATAATTGCTTCAACTGTTATTTTCCCTTTGACTTGCCTCTAAATACTTTAACTCTTGAAAACAAATTTGGTTTCAAGCATGTTTCATGTAAATAATATTTCTAAATGCTTTATACCAGTATTGTAATGGCCATTCAGCATATGCTATGACATTTAGAGGGGAAGTTCAGAAAAGACATCAGAGTTCAATCAGGGTCGTCCAGGACAGAATGTACAGAAAAGCGTCAGGAACGTCTATATCTCTGCCTGATTTCAGGAACATAGATGTCCCCGAAATGGACGAGCACGCAGGCAGCACACAGATGTCCCCAATAGGGAAGCTTAGGTTGGGAACATCCATCTCAAGCAAGCTAGCATAAGGGGACCTCCAGCAGATAGCGAACTGAAAACATGAGTCATCATTCCCGCCAGTGTTCATTGACATAGTGTAAAATACAGGGGGGTATTGGTGTAGCTCCTTCTTCAAACCTTACATATGTTTGCTTGACAAAACAAGCACTTTTCAGATGCCTGTTCATGTCTGGAGAAGGTGTAACTCTAAACATGATTTGGGACGTCATGGACATTTCAAAGATCAGTCGAAACGTCTTAGTTTTTAGGAACATTTTAGCCACACCTCCGACATAACCCTGTTCAGACTTTGACGTCCTCATACTGGGGAAGTCCACAGACCCAGCATCTAAAACGGCTCCGGGGACATCTCTGTAATTTGGACGCCTGTGTACCGGTTTGCAGACATCCAAATTGTAAATAGTGCTTTTACAATAACATATTAAGGAAAACAAAGAGAGGGTAGGTAGCAAGTCAAAAATGCAATAAAGTGAACATTAAGATGGGTAATTTGTATAGTCAATTCCACAGGTAAAACAATGCTTTAGTCATGCAAAGGGGCTTCTATAAAATTATTCACCCTATATTGCATAAATGACCTACATGGTGACATTTTGTGCATTCTTGAGAGTGGGGCTGGAGCAAGGTTTGGAACTATGTGCATCTGTTGAACTCACAAATGTATGCACGCCTTTTTGTCTGAAAAAGTATCCACACAGATTAGCAGGTGTAATTGTGTGCAGGCACTTCTGCAGTAAGTTTCAAAGTGAAAATATGAGTATGCCTGTACTGTTACTTTGAAAATCTTACAAACTTCTTGGGGCAAAAATTACACATATACATTTCATCAATGTAGGTGGTTATAAAATTACTCCCAAAGTGGTGTTGGTCTTTGAATGGGTCTCTCTATTTTCCAGCAATGTGCTGGTGTCTGGGAATCTCAGGGTGGTGAGGCAATGCGACAAGGCAGTAGCCAAAGCCAGAAGGATGCTGGGCTGCATACAGCAGAAAGGAGGAAGAATTAATGCCCCTGTAAAAACGTTGTTGGTGAGGCCTCGCTTGGAGTATTGTGTTCAGTTTTGGAGACCATATCTCACAAAGGATATAAAAAGACTTGAAACAGTTCAGAGGAAGGCGACCAAAATGATATGGAGTCTGTGCCAGAAGACGTACGAGAAGAGACTTGAAGACCTAAATATAGAGGAGAGGAGAGACAGGGGAGATATGATACAGACTTTTAAATACTTAACGGGTATCAATGAACAAAGAAACTTTTTTAAAAGAAGGGGAAGCTGTAACACTAGAGGGCATACAATGAAGCTCCGAGGTGGTAAACTTAAAAGCAACATCAGGAAATACTTTTTCACTGAAAGGGTGGTGAATGCTTGGCATGCCCTCCCTATGGAGGTGGTGGGGGCAAATACAGTGACGGAATGCAAAATAGCATGGGATAGACACAGTGGATCCCTTTATAGCAATTGGATGAAATCAAAGCAAACTTCAGTAAACAGAGGGGGGCTGACCAGAGGGGGGGCTGACCCGCACGGAGCAGCAGGTACAATCCATAAATACAGGCATAGAGGGAGCTGCAGTTACAACCATTCTAGCCATCTTACTGGGCAGACTTGATGGACCATACTGGTCTTTATCTGGCGTCACATATTATGTTACTGTTACTATATGTTATGCCTTCTATGCCAGGGCAAAAGCAGTCAAAAAGCATGGAGCCTGATTCAAGTAGGGATGGCCCAAGCAAGACGGGCCCACGGTAGCCAGAATCGGGCCCGAGGACAGCCCAGTGTGCCCCTGCCACCTGCAGGGACGTCCTCCCTGGAGGCGTCCCTGATTTCCATGGCCTCTGTCCCCTATTTCCTCGCCTCCCGATCCACTGCTGGCCTGCCGTGGCCTGGATCGGGAGGCAGGGACCCTCCCGCACCCAGCCCAGGCCCCGGGGAAGGGGATTCCCGGGCCGATTATCGGTTTTGTGCTGCTTATTCCCCTGCTGAGGTGGAATAAGCAGCATGTCCCCACGGGCCCGTCAGGACATAAAGGGCTGTGACGAATCGGCCCTGTATGTTCTGCCGGGCTGGCCTGCCCCTGCTCCGCCCTGCTCCCGCCTCCTCTCCTAGTGCTCAGGACATACTGGAGGAGCCAGACGGGGAATCGGGCCCATACAGCTTGCAGGGCGTGCAGCCCCGCAACCCATGTCACAGAATCGGGCCCTTAGGGGCCAGTGGCTGAGAACTCTCATCACTTCCCCAAATCTCACTGTCTCAACCAAAGTTCAAGAGTCAGAGGGGAGGCTTCCCCTAAGACATCTGTTGCATTTCCTTTGGGGCTTAATTTACTAAGGTCATTTTCATGAGAAAAAAAAGTTTAGTAAATCAGGCTCCTAGTATGCTATTGCAAAGCAGTAGCAGAAGCCAGCAGCCCACCTTCCCCAAGCATAATTTTAGCAGCATGCCAGTGCCCATCCCTTCCCCTTCTTCCATAGCTATACCAAAAATGATTTATTTGAGTGGTTCAGTTATCAACTCTGGCACAGGTCTTCACCGGTTTCCCCCTTCTCTCATCACCCTCGCTACACTACTCTTCCTCAGCCGCCCCTCTATTCTCCTTTCTTATTCTCTTTTAGCATTCCTACCGTGTCCTCCTTCACTCTCGGCTCTCCCTCATCCCCACACCCTCCTCACTCTGTTGCCCCTCAATCCATTTTTTACAAATCCATCCTTCTCATCTCGGTCTTCCTCAGTAGCGTCTCTCATCTCAAACTTCCTAATCCCCTCCTCCTTCACCAGTTGGCAATTTTCTTGCATTTGCCTTTTGTACAGCTGTGGTCAACATTATTGGCACCCTTGCATTTTAGGCATGTTGTGTACAATATCTTGAGAAATAATTGGAAATATTCCAAATGTTTGTCATCATAATATTTTAATAGTATGTTCAAAGGTATACAACAAAAAAAAAGACGTCTGTGCAACTTAGACATGGTAATTTATGAGAAAAAAAAACAAATATGACCTGGACAGGATTAATGGCACCCTTCACTAGTATTTGGTTGAACAACCCTTGGCAGGATGACACCCTCAAAATATTTCTTGTAGCCATGTATAAATTTCATACATCTGTCTGCTAGTGGTTTCTCCACTCCTCAACTGCGATTTGTTCCAGCTCATGAATGTTTCCAGGATTCCTTTTACCAATGGCAGATTTCAGCTCTTTCCAAAGGTTCTAGGTTGGAATGAGATCAGGACTCATTGCTGGCCAGTTTAAAACAGTCCATTTTTGCCTTTTTAACAATTTTTTTATACTCCAGGATGTAAGTTTTGGGCCACAGTCCTGCTGGAGGACCAATGACCTTCGACCCACACGTAGTTTTCTGGAACTAGGTAGCACATTTCGCTCCAAAATTCCTCGGACTTCATGATTCCTTTAATACATTCCAGGCCTCCAATTCCTGAGGCAGCAAAACAGCCCCACAACATTATGGAACCTCCACCACATTCAACTGTAGGAAGGGTGTGTTTCTTCCTTATAAGGTTAATTTCTTTGTCTGTAAATATATCGCTGGACTGCATTATCAAAGGGTGCAAGCTTGATTTCATCTGTCCACAGAACATTTTCCCAGAAGGACTGTGATTTCTCAAGATAGGTTTGGGCAAAGATCAGGTGTGACTTTTATGTCTGTCTTTGAGTAGTGAGGTTCTCCTTGGCCTTCGCTCATGAAGTCCTTTGTTTAGTACGTGGCGTATGGTGCAGGTTGAAACCACCACTCCATATTGCTCAAGATCAGCCTTAAGTTCTTTGGATTGTTGTATGTGGTGGTTTTCAAACAGTTCACACTAACCTTCGAAGACTTCTTGGATTAATTTTCTTCTTCCCACCATATTCTGGGCGGTTCTTAACAGTTTTATGAGCAGAAAACTTCTTAATAACATTAAAAATTGTAGACACAGGTATCCCAAGTCTTTGGTGATGGCCTTGTACCCATTTGAAGTTTCATGTTTGGTGATAATAGCTTTTTTGATGGTCTCGGGCAGCTCTCTTGTCTTCACCATTGTAAAAATGGAACAAGGAGTGAATGCTATTTATTTATTTATTTTATTTAACTGGTTTTCTATACCGCTTTTCTCCGGGTCAAAGCAGTGTACATTAAACAAAGGTGGTGCACTGATACATTGAACAGGGAGTGAGTGGCCATTTTAAACATTAGATCCATCATTCATCGGTTGATTCAAGTCATGTGAGTTCTGACAATTGATCATAAGTGAATGTAATTTTACTACAATGGGTATGTGGTTCTTCTGTTCAAACTGTTTTGAATTGTTTATAAGGGTGTCAATAATCATGTCCTACTACAAAAAAAAAAAAAAAAAAAAAAGACTATAATGGCTTACTGCAAAAACATTCCAAACCCACAAGTAAAGCCAAAACCCTACAATGCGATTAACCTAAATAACTCAAGCACTCAGTGAGCTTATTTTTTTGTCGGACCATTTGCTATTAAAAGGGAAACCCTCTCTTGCGACAAACCTTCCTTTTTTCTCTTTATTAAGAACAATTACTGCTCAGCTTTCTAAGTTAAAATCTGATGGATAACGCACTGAGCAAACCCCCAGTCATACTTATTTTTCATAATGAGTTTCTATTGAAAAAGATGATCTTTTCTTGAAGATGATGCTTTTTGAAACACTGCTACAGCTGTTTCTTCTCCAGTAACATCCTGTGATCTCACAGCTCTCAACAGATGCAAAGGGAATGAGGCTGTTGAATATGTGTAAATGCCTTAGATGGGGATATTCAATGGCACATACACACGTAATGCCACTGAATATCCCCATCTATGTCCCCTACACATCCCGATGCTATCTGGCTAGCATCAGGGTGTGTCGGGGGCGTTCCGGGGCAGAGTGGAGGTGGGGGCGCGAGATAACCAGGCAGCAGCAATATTGCATGCTGCCCGGTTAGCTTTCACCTATCTTTACTGTGCAGGCGCTAACCGGGCAGCATACAATATCGCTGCTGCCTGGTTAGCTTTGGCAGCTTCCGGATTGTGCGGTGATACCCTTGATATTCAGTGCCGGGGACGCATAGCATTGAATATCCGGGTTTAAGGGTCGGCAGGCAGGGCTATGCACTGACATGGTGCACAGCCTGCCAAGAGAATATCGAGCTCATATAGTCCAAAGCCATTTCATTGGCCACTTTTTTGCAGATATTGGACATTAAGGGGTTTAACTGCAAGGGTGCCAATAATGTTGACCGCAACTGTATGTTTTTTTTGTTCTTCCCTCTCCCGTTTACCTCCTTTTTACGCTTCTCATTCATTCATTTCTACTTTTAATGTTCCCCTTTTCTGTTCCTTTCTCATCTTTCTTCCTCTACCTTTTCCTTTCCCTCTTTGTTTTCTCTCTTCTGCCCTTCCTTTTTCTTCTACATCCTCTTCTCTTCTAATGTTTACCCCCTACTCTCTTAATACTACAGCTCCTGCCCTTCCTGTTGTCATTGCTGTGCCAACACCAAAATACGCTTCTTAACTGCACTGCGGGACAGGCCTTAATTTTGAGCTGTGCAGTGTGCAAGCTCCTGAGCTGATCTTGCAGTCTTGAAGCTTACAAGACTTGAGACCGCAACAGTAGCACATAGAGTAGTTACTCACCTGTAACAGGAGTTCTCCAGGAGCAGCAGGAATCAGTCCTCACATATGGGTGACATCGACGCCGATGGAGCCCCTGCGGAGCATTTCCCCAGCTTTCTATGAAAGCCTTTGGGAATACTGCAAGCATGCGCGGTCCCCTTCCCGCCTAAAGGTGCCATCTTGCTCAGTCAAATGACATAGCTAAAAAACAGCACACAAAAAGTAAAATAAACTATGTACAACTGCAACTCCCAGGGGAGGAGGGAGGGTTGTGAGGACTGATTCCTGCTGCTCCTGGAGAACACCTGTTACAGGTGAGTAACTACTCTTTCTCCAGGACCAAGGAGGAAGTCAGTCCTCACATATGGGTGACTCCCTAGCTCTGGGCTTCCAGGATCCCAGGCTGAACAAGAGAACTCCCTCTAGTCCCAGCATCAAAGAAAGGCTTTTCACTGAAAGAACCTCCACCGGTAGCCCAACGGAGGGCTGGAGGGCAGGAGTTGCCTAAACCTCAAAGAGATTGCGGAGTACTGCCTGGCCAAAAGCACTGTCCCTACGGGACTCCCTCTCCAGGCAGTAATGGGCCGCAAAAGTCTGGCTTAAGGACCAAGTTGCAGCCCTGCAGATGTCTGCCAACGGTACAGAGCGGAGATGAGCTACTGAGGCAGCCAATGCCCTGACACGATGGGCCGTGACCCAACCCTGCAAAGGAAGGTCAGCTGCCCTGTAAGCCCAGGTGATACAGTCAGCCACCCAGATGGACAAGGTACGCTTGGACATAGCTAACCCCAAATTATTAGCGTCAAAAGATATGAAGAGCTGAGTAGCCCTTCTATGTCCCTGCGTACGGTCAAGGTAGAAGGATAAGGCCCTCCTACAGTCCAGGGTATGCAGGACTGCTTTAGCCTGGCTTGCATGAGGCCTAGGGATGAATGTCAGAAGAACCACCTCCTGGTTGAGGTGGAAAGAGGAGACAACTTTAGGAAGGAACTTAGGATGAGTCGTAAGGACTACCCTGTTCCTATAGAAGCGAGTGTAGGGCCTGTCACAGACCAAGGCCTGTAGCTCACTCACACGCCTGGCCGAGGTTAAGGCCACCAGGAAGAGAGTCTTCCAGGAAAGGAAGCGGAGAGGACAAGTAGCCATCGGCTCAAAGGGTGGGCGAGTCAGTTACTGCAAGACCACATTCAACTCCCACTCTGGTGCCGGAGGACGGATAGGAGGCTTGAGCAAGAGCAAACCTCTGAGGAACCGGGACACCAAGGGGTACCCCGACAAAGAGTGTCCGTCCACCAGTGAGTGATGAACTGCCAGAGCTGAGAGGTGGACCCGAACAGAATTGGACTTGAGGCACTGATTGGATAAACGCAGCAGGTACTGAAGTACTACTGGTACAGAGCAGGAGAAAGGATCTGCTGTGCGCTGCTGACACCAGAAAGAGAACCTTCTCCATTTCAGGGCATAGGTTTTCCTGGTGGATTGCTTTCTAGAGGCCAAGACCACGTCCTCCACCTCCTGAGGCAGGCCCCAGGGAGCTAAGACTACCCTTGCAGCCTCCAGGCCATCAAATTGAGAGATTTGAGGTTGGGGTGCAGAAGGGAACCCTGATTTTGAGAGAGAAGATCGGGTTGCACCCCAAGAGGTAGAGGGGCGTCCACTGCCAGTTGAAGCAGAAGCGGAAACCAAGGCTGCCTCGGCCACCTGGGAGCTACTAGAACAGAGGCCTTGTCCCTCAGAATTTTGAACAAGGTTCGGGCCACCAGAGGCGTGGGAGGAAACGCATACAGGAGGCCCTGGGACCAGGAAATCAGGAAGACATCCGCCGCCAACCTCATGGGATGCGGTTGCCTGGAACAAAACCTGCCGGTTCAGGGTACTGGCAAAGAGGTCCACTGATGGAAGTCCCCATTTCAGGAAAATTTTCTGAACCACTAATGGGTGTAGCTGCCACTCGTGGGGCTGCAGAACTCTGCTTAATCTGTCTGCCAGGAAGTTCTCCTGGCCAGGGAGATAAACAGCCTTGAGAAACATGTTGTGCTTGAGTGCAAGCACACAGAGGGCCTGTACCTCCTGACACAGGAGCCTGGACCCAGTGCCTCCCTGCTTGTTCACATAATACATGGCGACTTGGTTGTCGGTCTGCACTAAGACAGACTGGTGAGCTAGGGTTCGAGAGAAGGCCTTGAGGGCTAAGCGAATAGCCCTGAGTTCCAGGAGGTTGATCTGTTGCGTGGCTTCCCATGGAGACCACAGGCCCTGGGTGCACTTGTCCATACAATGTGCCCCCCAGCCCTGCAAGGGAGCATCGGTGGTTAACACCACTGTGAACACAGGTATCTGAAAAGGCACCCCCTATAGTAAGTTGGGGGGTGCAGCCACCACCGTAGGGAGTTCAGGAATGGTTTGGACACCCGTACTCTGTCTCTGAGGCCTCCAGTGGCTTGTGTCCACTGAGTTCTGAGGCCCCACTGGGCAGGCCTCATGTGGAGTCAGGCATTTGGAGTCACATGCACTGTTGATGCCATGTGGCCCAGGAGTCTCAGACAGAGTCTGGCGGAAACCAGTGGCATGCTGAGAAACTGGTTTGCCAAGTCCATCAGTCTTTGGGCTCTGTCCTCTGGCAAGTAAGCCTTTGCTTGCAGAGAGTCTAGCCTTGCTCCTATGAACTCTAGGTTCTGGGAGGGGAGCAAAGTGGACTTTGCGAAGTTTATGACAAACCCTAGGTGTTGAAATAGAGAGATAGTTCGGAGGGTGGCTTGTCTGGCCTCCTGACACGTCTGACCCCTGATGAGCCAGTCGTCCAGGTAAGGGAAGACAAAGATACCTTGATTTCTTAAGTAGGCCGCCACCACTGCCAGACACTTTGTAAAGACTCTGGGGGCGGAGGTGAGGCCAAAGGGCAGT
This sequence comes from Ichthyophis bannanicus, assembly GCA_033557465.1. Classification (NCBI taxonomy): domain Eukaryota; kingdom Metazoa; phylum Chordata; class Amphibia; order Gymnophiona; family Ichthyophiidae; genus Ichthyophis; species Ichthyophis bannanicus. Next base: position 140,875,579 of record CM066036.1, read on the forward strand.
ACCCTGTACTGATAATGGTTTCCTCCCATAATGAACCTGAGGTACTTTCTGTGGTCTGGATGGATGAGGATGTGAGTGTACGCATCCTTTAGATCCAAGGAGCATAGCCAATCTCCCTGCTGGAGGTAGGGCAGTAATGTTCCAAGAGTAAGCATCTTGAACTTTTCTTTCTCCATGAACTTGTTTAGATTTCTGAGGTCGAGAATAGGCCTGAGGCCTCCAGTTCTCTTTGGTACCAGGAAGTACCTGGAGTAGAAACCGTGACCTTGAAGGTGGGGAGACACAGGTTCCACCGCCTTGTCTCGCAACAGACCCTAAAGCTCCTATAGGAGGAGGGCTGTATGGAGAGGAGGCCATGGAGGCTCTCCTGGGAAGTAGGGAGGAGGCAACTGATGAAAATGAAGCATGTAGCCCTTGTGGACTATGCTTAGGACCCAACTGTCTCCTGTAATGGGTGGCCACCGTTGGGCAAACAGGGCTAGTCGACCTCCTGTACAGGGATGGGACAGCAGAGACGGAGAGGCTATGCCTTGAGAGTCAAAAACCCCCACCCTGCTGAGTGGCAGCAGGAGCCAGAGGCTTGGGGGCCTTCTGCCTACAGGGCCCATGTCTCTGCCCCTTGGCCTGCTGACCCTGTGGGGGAACGGGGGAGGCCTGGTAAGTTGGGAACTGTTTGTAGGCAGTCGCCTTCCTCGGGTAAAAGGGCTTTTTACCCGAGCCCTTCTTCTTATGTGAAGGGGCAGAAGTCTTTCTAGACAGCCTTGTCCTCGTAAGGTGCTTGGTCTTGAGCTCAGCAGCTTTCTCGGCCATGGGCTTGCCAAAAAGGTTCTCACCTCGGCAAGGCACATCGACCAACTTGTCTTGTACCCATGGCTCGAGGTACGATGACTGCAGCCATGCCTGGCGTCGAGCCGCGATGCCGGCTGCCGCAACACGGGCCGAAGCCTCGAAGCCATCGTAGGCTGCTCGGGGCATGAACTTAGAGCATTCCCGGATCCCCAAAGACAAGGACTTGAACCTCTGCAAAGGTTCCCTGGAGAGAGCAGCAGAGAATCCGGCAAGCTCCTTTGCCAGGTCCCGCAAATACATGCCCATGTACAGCTGGTAAGACTGGACACGGCAAGCAAGCATCGAGCCCTGGAAGCACTTTCTACCAAACGCATCCAGGTTCCGGGCCTCCCATCCGGGAGGCACTGCAGAGTGCATCTTCTGGCTTTTCAGATGATGCATGGCCGATTCCACCACCATGGAATGGTGCAGTAGCTGCGCCTTCTGAAAACCAGGGCTCTTACAGAGTCGATAAATGGAATCGACCCGCTTGCTTAGAACCGGCGCCGAGGCCGGTGCCTCCCACATCCGGAAGAGGAGCCGTTCCAGCATCGGAGGAACCGGCACAGTAAAGGACTCCTTCGGAGGAGAGTCATACTGGAGGGCCTCGAGCTCTTCGGCTCGAGGCTCCTCCTCGGGGTCCGCCGGGATCGCCAAAGCAGTGACCATATCCCAAACAAACTCCAAGAACCGGGTATCCTCCGGAGGTGATCTACTCCAGGGCTCACACTGCGGTGAGTCCGATGGGACGCACCATGTCTTGAAGGTATCGGGGGACTCCTCGTCCTCCGTCTCCCAGACGGACTCATCCGAAGAAGAGTCGGGCTCCAACCGTGCGGGGCCCGGCAGCACACGCCCCGACGCCGAAGGCACCGGCGTCGACGCCCTCAGTCCCGACCGGGAGGTCGAGGGTGACCGCAACTGAGGACGACCTCGAGCCTTCATGGTCTCGAGTATCGTCTCGGTCTCCGGGGTCGACTTCGACATCGATGTCCCGGTGGTCGGGGCAGATGCGCCAGCGAGGCTGGCCATCAGCACCTGCTGCTGATCCATGAAGGCAGACAGTCTGCACTCCAAGGCTGTCAGCCTGAGACCCAGCTCAGGAGACTCAGCAGCCACCGACTCGGGCCCCGGTGGCGCCAGGCCCGACGTCGGGTCCCTGGAAGGAGAGTCCTCGAGGACAACAGGACTTACGTGTCCAGGAGACTCCAGCTCCACACAAGGCACTTTTGACGGCTTCTCCTGTTCCACGGGTCCGGGACGGCGGTCGGTGGTCCGAGACCTAGCCCTCGAGGAGCCAGGGACCTCCTCCGACGCTGCCCTCGCGAGCCGCTTCTTCCTCTTTCGCTCCTGCTCGGGGGACCCCCTCTCTGAGGAACCCCGACGATGCTCGGGGTCAGACTCCCGAGACGTCGAGGCCTCAGACGAGGTCCAGGCCCGGCCGGAGGCCGAATCAGAGAAAAGCCTTTCCTTTTGGTGCTGACGACTTCGCAGTGCCTTAGTGGACATTTTTCCACACGGTCCACAGATTTTAGGATCATGATCAGGACTGAGGCACCGAAGGCAGCAGTCGTGTGTGTCGGTGAGAGACATTAGTTTCTTGCACTGATCACACTTCTTAAAACCACTGGAAGCCATCTGGGAAAAAAGAGCCCCCGTGAGGTCAAAGGACCAGCTTTCCAGGGAAAAAGAAAAAAGGGCGTGAACGCCAGCCACGAAGGGCAAAAACCGAAAAAATAAGATCGGGCTTGATACCGGTGTACCGAACCCAGCGAGAAGGGGAACCGGCATCGAACCGGAGAGAAAACCGCAAACGAATCGCAGAAATTCGAAGAAAAATCTAACTATTTTCCGGGTGAACTAGGACAAATGTCCGACGGGCTCCACGGAAAAAGAGAGACTGAGCAAGATGGCACCTTTAGGCGGGAAGGGGACCGCGCATGCGTGCAGTATTCCCAAAGGCTTTCATAGAAAGCTGGGGAAATGCTCCGCAGGGGCTCCATTGGCATCGATGTCACCCATATGTGAGGACTGACTTCCTGCTTGGTCCTGGAGAAACGTTCTATACCACAAGGCTCAAATTTCAATGGCGGTGGCAGTGGCAGAACACAAAAGAAAAATAATAATAATAAGGGCATGAAATCCTAGGTGCTAGATTGCAATTTCTAGGTGCCATGGTGACCAGTCACACAAGATTTGTTGAACTCTGCTCTAGATCACTGGTTCCCAAAACTATACTGGGGGACCTCCAGTCATTTTCAGGATATCCATAATGAATATTCATGAAAGAGATTTGCATGCACTCCCTGCCTTACTGCTGTTTCGCCATGGAGTGGAACAGTTTACAGGAAGACTTGTTCAGATACTCTAAAAAACTTCCTGTGATGCCAAACCTTATTAAGTTAAATGGTAGCAATGTCAAAACACTGTAAAGTTGCCACTGAGAATTTCTAAACTTGTCTTAATCAAAATATAACAAACTCTCAGTCCACTTTAAAGATCAACTGTCTACAAAATAGATTTTTTTTTAATGAAACTGTTCTCTAGAGCATGTCAAACAAGCTCTCTGGAAGTATGGCTAAATTGTATTTTTACAGCTGTTAAAAGGGAAGTCTTTTAATCAACTTGCACTAGTTTATATTCACAAAACTGATTCATCCTTGTGCAGCCTGAATTGCTTAGGATAATACATTGAACTGCCCTCACTACTCCCTCCTTTACACAAACACACACACTAAATCGCGGTTAAAAATGCTAAACATATTTTAAACTTACGAACAGGAATACCTACTGACTATCGAATGGCTATGTTTGATGAGCCCTTCATAATTTAAAATTTACATCTCATTATGTACCTAATTAATGTTTAATAGTAGCAGTAGTAGTTCTTCATTTCTTGAGGATATTACAGAGGAGAGTGGCTACAAACCATAGGTCAAACTCAAGTTTCACAGCTCCCTCTAATGATCTGTTCTATCAAATCACGGAGTCTTTGCTACACATGGCATATCTATGGGAAAATAACTTTTCTAAAACAATGGCCCTGATGTACTATAGTACAACATTTTTTTTTTTAGCTAAACAGGCTTTGATTAGTAGAAGTGCAAAAACGCCTGCAAAAATGCTCATGTCTTTCCAAAATTTAAGTATAAAGTCTTTTTTGCAAAAACATTCTCATAAAACGAGCCATTTTTGTAGTCAACTTTCATGTGAACGGAAAGTTTATATAAAATCTGGAATAAACAGCTGCTGTTAGATATTTTACTTACCAGTCAATGTGCTTTCCTTGAATCCTGCTAGACCAGTTCAGACAAGTGGATTGTGCTCTCATACCAGCAGATTGGTGGAGGCAAAAGCCCAGGATTCAATGACATCACTGCTATGCATCTATTCGCCTCATCCACCAGAGGTCTCTTCAGTATTTGTCTCAAAGCATATGGGAGAAACATGGCAAGCCTCACACAACCTCAATCGTGGGCAACAAGGAGTAATCAACACTAGAGAACTATGTACAAGAAAGCAGAAACAGAAGTCTGTAAGTAGAAAATGAACCTGCAGAACTAAGTATAAAAATCATATCTGATCCAAGGGTACAGCAGCAGAAGAATAGAGCAAATACAGTTATAGGGGCAGGCCCTGGACTGTTCTAGTAGCAGGCCCTGGACTGTTCTAGTAGCAGACCCTGGACTGTTCAAAGCCACCACCTGAACTTTCAGAGAGCTAAGGGAAAGGCCCTTCTCCAGGCCATCCTGTACAAAAAAAACAAAAGAAATCGCAATTTGGCCGCCTCAGCAGCCAACTGCTAAGCGCTGCACCATCACTCAAAGAGGCACCAGACTTCTCTGAGCTCTGAGTAGACTGGATATCACCGCCAGAGCATAGCCATTACATGTTAGCCATCTCCTTTAAGAGCCAAGCTGTAAGCAAGAAGGGAACTGGGTCCTCTAGGATGATCGGTCCCTGCTGCAACAGGCCCTAAGACAGAGGCAACCGAAGAGGAAACACCTGCAGGAGCCACATCAGGTCTCTGAACCATGCTCTCCTCAGCCAATCCAGCGCCACCAAGACAATCCTGCCCAGGTGGAGTTCTATACGCCGAATCACACACCCCCATCAGGGGCCATGAAGGAAACATGCACAGCAGATGTTGACTTAGCCAAGGCTAAGCCAGGGCATCGACCTCCTTTGACCACATCTTTGTGTGGCGACTGAAAAAGTGGCAAACTTTGGCACTGGAGTAGGTCACCATCAGATCCATTTCAGGGGAACTCCAGCAGCACAGAATCAGCTGGTATACCTCCTGACTCAATTCCCATTCTCCAGGATCCAGAAAGTGCCAGTTGAGGAAGTTTGCTTCCACATTGTCCACCCCGGCAATGTGCTGAGCTGACAAGGCTAGGAGGTTCTTCTCCACCCAGACAAACAGGAGAGCAATCTCCAGAGCTACCACGGCACGTCTCATGCCACCATGCCGATTGACATAAGCCAATCTCATGGCGCTGTCTGAAAATACTCGAACTGCCCAGTCCTCGACTAAGGGCCGGAAACGCAGAAGAGCTAACCTGATGCCCCCCTTGCTGTGAGGCAGTTGATGAACCATACCTCTTCCCTGCTGTTCCAAAGGCCCTGGGTCATACAGTCTTGGCAATGGGCTCCTCAGCCCGAGAGACTGGCATCCATTGTCAGCAGGATCCAGGAAAAATCATCCAGTGGCACTTTCTGGATCCCTTCCTCAAATGACAGGGCTGCTACCACCACCGCAGGCTGGACTGCACCATCAATGGGAGTAGCAGCCTGCACTCAAACTTCTGAGATGCTGGGGATAACTGAGCCAGCAAGGACTGCTGGAGTGGTCGCATATGAGCATGCACCCACGGCACCATCTCAATGATCGCCACCATCAATCAGGGGAGCTGAAGATATTCCCAGACTCTGGGAGCCCGCTGCGCACAGAATAGCACCAGGCAGTCCAACAGTCTTTTGACTTTCTTCTCTGGCAGGAAAACTCTCCAAAGTCAAGTGTCAAAACATGTTCCCAGAAACTCTAGGGATTGAGAAGATTACTCACCTGTAACAGGTGATCTCTGGGAATAGCAGGAATCAGTCTTCACATACGGGTATCGTAAGTACTGATGGAGCCTTCGCAGAAATGCTCCCCAGCATCCAGTTGGAAAGCTTTTGGGAGCACTCCACTGTGCCTGTGCATCTGCCTTCCCGTCTTCCCAAGTCCTCTACTCAGTTGGGTTTGTAGCTGAGAAAGGAAAAAAGAATACCCTACAACTCCTAGGGGAGGAGGGTGGGCGGTGAAGACTGATTCCTGCTGTTCCCGGAGATCACCTATTACAAGTGAGTAACAATGCTATCTCCAAGAACAAGCAGGAATGCAGTCTTCACATATGGGACTCATTAGCTCCCAGATACCAGATTGAAGTTGGCAGTAGTAGTATTGTTGAGGCTAAAGTACAGAGCCGAGGAAGTGTGGATACAAAGTGGCCCCACTGAACTCAACTGCAGCTGGTAAGTGCATGAACAGGGAAGTCTGGTGCCAGAAAAGTCCGGGATAGAGAGTAGGAGTTGCAGTTAAGTCCCAAAAATGTGCTGGAGGACAGCCTGGCCAAAGACAGCATTCCCGCAGGAGTCCCTGTCTAGGCAGTAGTGAGCAACAAAGGTATGAATGGCGGACTAGGTAGCTGCTCGACAGATTTCGCGAATGGAGACAAAAGAAAGGCTGGCAACTGAGGTTGCCATGTCTCGCACATTGCGAGTGTTGATGTGGCTCTCGAGGGAGAGTCCCGCTTTAACATAGGCAAAAGAAATGCAGTCCACAATCCAGTTGGAGATAATGTGCTTCGACACTGGAAGTCCAAAGGAAGTCACTTTGGACTTCCAGTGTCGAAGCACATTATCTCCAACTGGAAAGTTGGATGGGTACAGAGAACTATCTTGTCGTGGAGGATCAGACACTAAAGCCTGCAGTTCACTGATGCGGTGAGCTGAGGTGAAGGCAATAAGGAAGATTACCTTCCAAGATAGGAACTTTAAAGAAGTGGTGGCTAAAGGCTCAAAAGGCACGCATGTTGGAGCCACTTGGGTGGAATGCACGTACAGATCATGCAACTGCCAAGTGCTCAATAGAAGAAAATGTTACTACTGTGTGCAGAAAACGGCGGGAAAACACCACACTGCACCAACGATCAGCAGCATTCTACCCCAAATTGTGTCCCGCATAGATGGGGTCAAACCTTGGTACTCACCCCCTGAGAGCCCCAGGCAGAGAATCCATGCTAGGTTCAGCTCTACTCTCCTACTAGATTTACTGGCTTTTGCAGCACTAAGTTTAAGGTGTCTGGCAGGCAGATTCCTCTGAAAACTTTCTTCAATCTTCAGGAGAGAGCAGGGGGGAACAGAGGAGAAGGGAGGGGGTGCTGAGATCATGTGAGGCTGCTTTATTCTTCCAGATCCTTCCAATTTCTGGCTGTTCAACAGGTTCTTATCATGATAAGTGCATGGAGCTGAACCAATTTTCCCTCCTCCTATGGCTACCAAAAACACCACAGTCTAGTGGAGCCTCCCACATCGTGCTCAAGAGTCACCCTCAAGGTGGTCATCACAAGCGTTTAATCAATCTTTTCCTCTCAATCTTCAGATTTTCTTCAGAGAGGGGAAAATCCATCTACCATCGGCTGGAGACAAAGAAGTACTGAAGAGACCTCTGGTGGCTGAGGCGAATAGAGGCATAGGAGTGATGTCATTGAAACCTGGGCTTTTCATTGGTTCTTTGTCTCCACCAATTTGTTGGTAGGGGAGCACAACCCACTTGTCTGGACTGGTCTAGCAGGATGATATGAATACTAATTTTCATACAATGCACCTCATTATTGTGGAAAACAGACAATTGCACATGAATAATGCTTCACATGCCTGGTATTGCAAGAATCTTAAGTGCTAAGAGGATTCTGTATGGTGGTAGTCATAGATGCTGGTTCCAGTCTCCCTACCTGAAGGTACCTCAAGACCCTGGTTACCTAGTGGCTCCTCTGACACCCTTTCAAGTCCCATATAGGAATAAATATATGAAAAATATGGCACCATCTCAAAGAAATCCTGACCAGTGTCAGCTTTCCCTTGGGCCTACAAACATTTTAGGGCCTATGAAGGAGGGAAAAAAATTAAAAAGCAGAAAAAAAGATTGCGCGCCAGAAATTTAATGCAACTAAAACTTCAAACTTACATTTCAAAAACATAATTCTAGAATTTCTAGGCATTATCTAAGGAAGTTAATTTTTTTGGCTTCTCTTTTCTTGCTGATCTTTGGACAAATCAGCAGATTTTTTTTTTTACTTAAAACAGATGAAAAACTGAGTTAAATTTGTTTCTATTTCACATATTACAGCTACTTGATAGATAACATAATACAGGGCTCAGCTAATCCCAGACACCAGATCACCATGGCAACCAGAAATTTGCATATGGTGCCTGGGTTTTACTTGCCCCTCCCTTAAAAAAAAGTCAGAATTGCAGGACAAGAACCCTTCTGCCTGCCCCAGGGAGATCATTTCCCACAGGCAGAAGATAAGGGGATGGCTGTGATCACTGCCTCATGCAAGCTGTCTGCACGTAGGAGATCAGATTCCCAGCGGCAGACAGCTCGCAGCGGAGCCGTGATTGCAGCCATCTTCTTCTTTTCTGTCTGCGGGAGATCAGATCCTCATGGGCAGAACAGGTGGGGAAGGCTAGGATCACCTGGAAGGCAGAAGAAGACAGCTGATGGGGAAAGCAATTACAAAAACAAAAAAAGTTAGGCGGGGGGGGGGGGAGACAAAACTGCAAAATGTTAAAGTGCCAGTTACAAGCACAAAAAAAACAAAGGAAAGAGGGTGGGAGAATGTAGGGCAGGGGAAGGGAGAAGGGGAGAGAGTCTGGAAGGAGAACAGAGTGTGGGGAGGGGTTGGAGGGGGAAAGAACGCAAGATGTTGGATGTTAAAGGGATGAAATCATGGGGACAAAACGGCACAATGCATATTTGCCTAAAGGTGCATTCCCCTTCCCCCAGAACACACACACACACACACACAAGCACTCCACATTACACACACACAGATACCCAACCTCTGTAAGACAGACATGCATCCCAGCTCCACATTACGTACACACGCACACATATAGGTACCTCATCTATGCATCGCACACACATACATTCACATTCCTACACAGACTCAGGTACCCCACCTCTGCACATCACACACACATGCACTGCAGCCCTGCACCCCACTCACACAAAGGCACCCACCAGCACATCCCACCTACTGACAGGTACACCACCGTTGCACCACACACTCACATAGACACTTGCCATCTAAAGATGATACGCAGTGTAGGAACTCTGGCGCTGATCTCATGAAACTTGAGAACATGAGACAAGCGCAAGAAACAACTGGGGGTGAGATGGAGGGAAGCATGAGGTGATCACAAGCATTGGCTCCTAAGATTTTGGCCTGGCTCCTTAATCTGCATAAAATTTGACAAGGCCTGACATAATAATATAATTTATTTGCTTACACACTTTTCCAAGATATGCTCAAAGTGTGGTATGGTCAATTTAAAATACTTGGATGGGAGACTGCCTTGGAATACCAGGTGCTGTAGGCTTATTGCATGGAAGAATGTCTGGCAATCTGCTTCCAATCGCACCTTGTCATGAAAACCCATGGAATAGTCACAACATGGACTACTATCCACAGGGTTGCCAGGAGTTGACACTGACAGCACTTAACAATGTGTTGCTGCTTTCAAAACCTAGGAAATGTGTGACGCAGAAAAGCACATACAGACTATTAAGGAATCAGAAATTTTGCTTGGCAGCATATAAATATTTTTAAATAAATAAATACAATAAATAATAGCAATATACATAGTAGTTATCTTCCTACCCCTCCTTGCAACCACCAATAACATCCGCTTTTGTTTTGGTTGCTACCACCTCTATTGGAAATCTTCTATACAAGGGATGAAGAGACTTCTGGGCCTGAGATCCACACTGGGGGCTTGCTGTGTGTGTGTCGGGGGTGGGGGGCAAATAAAAGCCCCCTCCTCCTTTGAAATCTGCTCTGGGAGAGGATCTGAAGGGCCAGTAGCAACATCACTTCTGGCCTGATATTAATTCTGAGTGGAAGTGCTACATAGTCATCATCGGGGTCTGACTTGCCTCCATGGGACAGATGTTGCCCATGCGACACAGTCCAGTAACCACTCAATTACAGACCTCCATTAACCTCTCGGTAAAACTGAATTATTCTGGAACAGAAGTGTAAAGCACTAGGGATGTGCATTTTCATTCTGTTTCTTTTATTTAATGTAATGTGCACTAAAACATAACCAACGAAAACAAAACTGACACCAAAGAAAATAAATAGAATGAAAAAAATAAACATTTTCTGCCAGCACATCCCTACAAAGGACGCATTTTATTGAGAATTCCCAGTGAACTGTGTGACCACAAGGCCAGAATTCAACAATGTTCCTTCCATAACATGTGGACTGAGAACTACTGATTTTCATAGCAAACAGCAGAAAACATATAACCCAACTATATCTGTGGTAAATCCTGTGTCCCAGGCCTCTGTAGTAGAATCCCATATCCAGGCAGAATGAATGAGAACCAGGAAAGATAGGGTTGAAAATCTGCAGATACTTCTTGTAACTTCAAGCAAGTCACGTCACCCTTTCCTAGGCTATAGCTATTTGCTTTCTGTTTCCCATTTCAGCAACAGTTGAAGGTGGAAGCTACTGTTGGTCCACAATTGTTACTCTGGAGTTTTTTTGTTTGCTTTATTTTTTAAGAGGACTTAAATGGCAAAAAGAAGAACTAGTGCAGTACTGAAAGCTCTAGAAATCATAAAACAAAGGGAGAAAGGCAGCGGAGATGCACATGAACCTGGCACAACATAGCAGCGTTCCAGTGGATTCAGTACATGCATATTTGAGGCCTATGCTATCAAGTGAAGTACAAATGTTCTTTACTTTATAAACTAGGGGCATAAGTGATGAAAAAACTCTTGCAAACTAATCCATGATCACTTATGCTTGTCCTATGGAAAGTGTAAACACTTGCACCTAGATTTTTCAAGAACGTACTTAAATTATAGCGTTTTATAAACTACGCATGCAAATTTGTGCTCCACTCAAACTCCTCTCCTGCACATGCCAACCACTGACGGTACAAATGATCGATCTTGGGCACATATTTACAGAATAGCAAAGTATGCTTGTAACTGCCCATTCATGTGCGTAAGTCCTTAAAAACAGTGACTTAAGTGCGTAAGAGACACTTATCTTTATTGCCTCCCTTATGAAATAAGCCCTCAAATGACTGCCTGAGGCAGGGCAGGAGGCAACTTCATATGACCATCTTTAAGTGGCACTGGAAGATGAAAGTAAAAGTTATATTTGTGGGTTACTCATAGTTCCACCAGATTTTTACAATAACACTACCACGGGTGTCAGCTGAGAAGGGTCTCACGTGAGACTCATGTACATAGTTTGAACAAGTTTCTATTCCATTGTAAACCGCTTTGACCCGGTTAAAAGCGGTATCTAAGTCTAGCTAAATAAATAAATAAACCCTCTCAGGTACTCTCCATGCCTCCATCTCCCCCCCATAAGCACAGCAACCAAGGCCCCCCTGGATACCCCCCCCCCATAGCAGCCCCTAGATTCTGTTGATAGTGTAGCTTTTCCTGGTGATGCCAACTCCAGGACTTAGTTGGCTTGGGATTCTCGAAAAGCATAGTTACTCACCCGTAACAGGTGTTCTCCAGGGACAGCAGGAATCAGTCCTCACATCTGGATAACATCAACGCTGACGGAACTATCGTGGAAGCATCCCCCCAGCTTTCAAAGAAAGCCTTTGGGAGATGCCACCACGCATGAGTGGTCCCCTTCCCACCCAAGGGTACCATCTTGCTCAGTCAGATGATTTAGCTAGAGCCAACAAAAGAAGATGGCCAAAAATGAAGAGCAACTCCAAGGGGAGGAAGGAGGGTTGTGAGGACTAATTCCTGCTGTCCCTGAAGAACACCTGTTACAGACGAGTAACTATGCTTTTTCCAGGAACAAGCAGGAAGTCAGTCCTCACATATGGGACTACCTAGCTCCAGGCTACCCAGCCATGAGCAGCCGCAAGAGAATCTGAAGACAGACCTAGAGGACCCCAGTCTCCAGGGAGAATCATGGCTCCGATAGCCTGAACAAGAAGGGTCAGAGGGCAGGAGGTGCCTAAACCCCAAAGAGATTACGGAGAACGGCCTGCCAAAAGCACTATGCCGTTGGGACTCCCTCTCCAGGCAGTAGTGGGCTGCAAAACTGTGGAAGGATGACCAGGTGGTGGCCTAGCAGATGCCTGCCATAGGTACCGAGCACAGACTCGTGACAGAAATCACCATCGCCCAGACACTTTGCGCTGTGACTTGGCGCTCCAGTGGAAGTTCAGCATGGCTGTGGGCAAAGATGATGCAGTCCACCACCCAGATGGATATGGTCCACTTGGTGACAGCCTGCCCCAGATGCCTGAGGTCATAGGAGATGAAAAGCTGTGAAGCCTTGTGGTGGCCTTGAGTCCACTGCAGGTAGGAGGACAAGATCTATTTGCAGTCCAGAGTTTGGAGAACGCGTTGTCAGCGTGTGGCCCTGGAAAGAAAGCGTAGCTACTCACCTGTAACAGGTGATCTCCAGGAACAGCAGGAATTTAGTCCTCACATATGGGTATCGTCAGTACTGATGGAGCCTGCGCGGGAACGCTCCCCAGCATTCAATAGGAACGCTTTTGGGAGCATCCCTCAGCACATGTGCGCTGCCTTCCCGCCTTTCCAACTGTCCCTCTTCAGTTACGTTTGTAGCTGAGTGAAAGCATAGAGGGAGAGAGGAAAGAGACAAAGAGATAGAGAGACAACTCCTAGGGGAGGTGGGTGGGTAGTGAGGACTAAATTCCTGCTGTTCCCGGAGATCACCCGTTACAGGTGAGTAACTATGTTATCTCCAGGAACAAGCAGGAATGTAGTCCTCACATATGGGGACTCCTTAGCTGAAGATGCCAGGGAGATAGCCCCAGGAAGGTGCCACCCTAGAAAGGTGGGAATCCTTCCTCCCATGGATCTCTGGCATCCCACCAGGGTTGGTGGGTAGGAGTTGGTTTAGGTTTGAAAGAGATTTTGAAGAACAGCTTGGCCAAAGAAGTCATCCCGACGGGAGGCTTTATCCAGGCAGTAGTGGGCTGTGAAGGTGTGTACCGAAGCCCAGGTGGCTGCTCGACAAATGTCATCGATAGACACAGAGTGGAGATGAGCCATAGAAGCTGCCATGGCTCTCACATTATGACCTGTGACAAAGTCCTGAAGAGGAAGACCCTTACTCTCATAAGTAAAGGATATGCATTGGGCAATCCAATTAGATAAAGTTCTTTTGGAGACTGGAAGTCCCAAATGACTAGGGTCAAAAGCTATAAAAAGTTGTGAGGACTTTCTATGTTGCTGTGTTCTTTGTATGTAAAAGGATAAGGCCCTTTTACAATCCAAAGTATGAAGGTTTCTTTCTGCATTAGAGGCGTGAGGCCTTGGAAAAAATACAGGAAGATAAATTGATTGATTTAAATGAATAGGCGAAACCACCTTTGGCATAAAGTGTGGGTGAGTTCGAAGAACCACCTTATCAAGATGAAACCTAGTATAAGGAGGATCAGCCACTAAAGCTTGCAATTCACTAATGCGAAGGGCAGAGGTGATTGCAATTAGGAAGATGACCTTCCAGGTCAAAACCTTAAGGGCTGTAGTGGCTAAAGGCTCAAAAGGCGGCTTCATGAGCTGCCCGAGAACTAGATTTAGATCCCATGCCACCGGATGTGGCTTGATGGGAAGTTTAGTTAATAAAAGGCCTCTCAAAAATCTTGATAGGAGTGGATGAGAGGAAATTGGTTGTCCATTCAGAGGCATATAAGAAGCTGCAATTGCACTAAGATGGACTCTTACCGAATTGGTCTTTAGACTAGAATTCGATAAGTGAAGGATATACTCTAATATCGATTCTAAGGGTATAACCAGGGGGTTTAATCCCTTCTTGGAGCACCATATAGTAAAACGTTTCCACTTGAAGGCATAAGATCTTGAAGGCATAAGATCTTCTTGTGGAAAGTTTCCTAGAAACCTGAAGGATATCTTTTACCTGTTCGGGCAGGTTGAAATCTTGGAGGTCTAAGCCTTCAGCAACCAGACCGTGAGGTGCAGGGACTGGGGATTCGGGTGCCATAGCGTCCCGTTCTCCTGGGAAAGGAGATCTGGAACATGCCCTAACTCCAGAGGTGCTGCGTGAGAGAGATGTAGAAGCAGGGAATACCACATTTGGCGTGGCCATCGTGGTGCTTTGAGAATCATGCGACCCCTGTCTCTCTGAAGCTTGAAGAGTGTTTTGGGGATGAGGGGAATGGGTGGGAAGGCATAAAGGAAGTCCTGACCCCAGTGGAGGAAAGCATCCCTTGCCTGACAGATGGGAGCCAGAATCCTGGAATAGAACTGGGGAAGTTTGGCATTCAGTGGACTTGCAAAGAAGCCTATGTCTGGAGTGCCCCAGAGATGAAATATCTTCGCCACCTGGTCTAGGTGGAGGGACCACTCATGAGGCAGCAGTACTCGACTGAGTTTGTCTGCCCAGAGGTTTTGAATGCCTGGAAGATATACCACTAGAAGGTGAATTTGATGCTCTCTGGCGAGGGCCCATAGTCGTAAAGCTTCGTTGCATAACGACAGAGAGCCTGTTCCGCTCTGCTTGTTCACATAGAACATGGCTACCTGATTGTCCGTCTGGACTAGGACTGTCTTGTAGCTGAGCTGGGCGTGGACTACTCGAAGAGCTAAATAGATTGCTCTTAATTCCAGGAGGTTTATGTGCAAACCAACCTCCTGTGGAGTCCAGGTGCCCTGGGTAGACAGATGATTCAGGTGTGCTCCCCAACCCACCTGTGATGCATCTGTTGTTAGGGTGGCCTGAAAGAGGGGTTGATGGAAAGGAGACCCCACTGTCAGATTTTCTAGTAATTGCCACCATTGGAGGGACAAAATTAGCCATTGGGAGATTATAATTTTGTCCAACAAATGACCCGTGGCCTGTGTCCACTGTGTGGAGAGGGTCCACTGAGCAGCTTGCATATGGAGGTGAGCATATGGGACTACACGAACTGTGGATGCCATATGTCCCAGTAACTGCAGTAGCTCTCGAGCAGTGAGGGAGGATTTACCTGCTGCTTGAGAAGCTAGTTGCATTATGCGAAGACACCGGGCTTGTGGAAGGAAAGCCCTTGCCTGTCTGGTATCTAGACAGGCTCCTATGAATTCCAGGCATTGTGAAGGAACTAGTTGAGATTTTGGGAAGTTTATTATCAATCCCAAGTATTGGAGGATTCGCATTGTGCGAGACAGTGCAGTGCTGGCCTCCTCAGGGTTCGTAGAAATGCAGCTACTACTGCCATGCATTTCGTGAATACGCTTGGTGCTGAAGCCAGACCAAAGGGAAGAACCCTGTACTGGAAATGTCTTCCCCTGAAAAGGAAACATAACAATTTCCTGTGATCTGGATGGATGAGAATGTGAGTGTATGCATCCTTTAAGTCTAGAGAGCAAAGCCAATCCTGGCTTTAAAGGTATGGCAGAAGAGTTCCTAGAAAAATCATTTTGAACTTCTCTCGGAACAGGTATTTGTTCAATTCTCTGAGGTCTAGAATGGGTCTGTGTCCTCCTGTTTTCTTTGGAATAAGAAAATAGGGGAGTAGAACCGTGCACCCTGTTGAAGAATGGGTACTTCCTCTATTGCCCCTTGGGCAAGAAGTGTGGAGACCTCGTGATCTAGCAGATTGTCTGTAGAGGTTTGTGAACTGAATTGCTTTAGAAATGTAGGAGGGGGCATGCTGTGAAAATTAAGCTTGTACCCCTCTCCTACAATGGACAAAGTCCAATCTTCTGCTGTTACCTGATGCCATCTGGTGACAAAGTGGCATAACCTGCCCTGAATATTGGGGGGTTGGGGACCCCTCAGAGGCAGGGAGGCAAAGTTCTCTAGGAAGGAGTCAAAGCCCTTGAGGGGTTGAACCTGGAGAGCTGGTTGGGCTCTCGGACCTTTTGGCTTCTTTTGTTGTCTAGTTTGTCCCTTTTGGGCAACCTGACCTGGAGTTTGACTCTGCTGGGTATAGGAAGGATAAAACTTCCTCTTTTTGCTAAAAGAGGGTTTTTTATAAGGTTTCCTTTTGGTTGGAGTGACATTCTATCTAAGGTAGAATCGTCAGCATCTAACTCGTTAGCCTTTTCCTGCCAGTTCTTGCCAAAGAGATTCTCTCCTGTGCAAGGAATGTTGCCTAACTTGTCCTGTACCCAAGTATCCAAGTCTGATGCTTGTAGCCAGGCAATCCGTCGTGCGCCAATGGCAATAGCAGAGGTTCTGCTGATGTATTTGAAGCAGTCAAAGGCTGCACAATTAGCAAACTTGGAGACATCCTGAGCATGCTTATGTAGAGCAAGAAAATCTTGTCTCTTGTCATCTGGGAGAAATGGGCTCATAAGTTCCAAGTCTCCTGTGACTTCCTTGAGGAACATTCCCATATATAGGATATATGAACTGATCCTAGCTGAAAGCATGGAAGTTTGAAAAGTTCTGCGCCCAAAAGCATCCAGAGTCCTGCATTCACGACCTGGAGGACTGGATGCATGCCTCTTTGCACTTTTCATCCTATGCATGGCTGATTCCACTACCATTGAATGGTGTGGCAGCACAGTTTTCTGAAATCCAGGACATGGCGGAACTCGATACATAGTATCCAGTCTCCTAGAGTAAGGAGAAGTAGTCAGAGGTGTCTCCCACATTCTGAGCATCAAATTATGCAGAATTTCATGGATAGGCAGAGTGGCTGCCTCCTTAGGAGCTTTAGGATATTGGAGAATTTCCAATTCCTTTGCTCTGGGTTCCTCCTCAGGAGCTACTGTGATTGAAAGACCTTTGGCCATATCACGGATGAAATCCTGAAATGACATGTCCTCTGGAGGTGACATTCTGCGTTGGGGAGAAGAGGGATCTTCTAGGAGAAACCCTCTAGTGCCAGCAGAATTGTCAGTCTTCGGAATTGGAGGAATCGAAGTATTCCTGACCCCGATGTTCCTGCAAAGCACAATCTCGGTACCAAGCTGACCCGGTACCGCTTTGTCAATTCCCGCCAGAGATGGCATGGGAAGAGTTCCCACCGGGGCCGGTACCATCGGTACCAGTATCGTCGGTGTCGGTACCGGTGACTGTACCGGTGTCGGTACCAGCATCGGTGTCGGTGCCCGTGGGTCCACCGGTACCGCAGCTGAAAGAAGAGCTGCGATGCTGCGCTCGATAGCGAGGAACCTCTGGTCTATCGACGCTGCCGATGCTTGTGTGTCGGTACCGGTAAGGACGGTCAGAACCCCTGAGCATGGCACAGGTAGTTCTTGCGAGGTCGAGGCCTCGAGAACATCCTGAAGCCCCATCGATGCATTGGAAGCCGAAGCCTCCCGCCGGGGCTGTTTTGCCGGTGTGGTTCCCTCAAGGGCAATGCCAATGGCCTCTCGATGCTTAGCAGGAGAGCTACCCTTTGAGGACCAGCTTTTATGTTTAGTTACCTGAGATCCATGGGAGGAAGAAGAGGCCCTTGACGATGTCGATGCAATGGATCTGGCATCTGAAGAAAAGAGGGTACCGAGCTTTGCAGCCCAGTTCTGTCTTCCTCTTTTAGTCATCCCCATACAGGAGAGACATTCAGTTGGAGAATGTTCAGGTCCTAAACATTTCAGACACCAATCATGGGTGTCAGTGACGGAAATGGTACCACCACACTTAGTACATTTTTTAAAACCACTAGCTGGCTTTTCCATGTTTTAGGAAGATGGGTCCTAGTGCCCAAAATGGCGCCTAGCACCAAAGAGAAAAGTTTCTGAAAAGAAACAGTCTTTTTTTTTTTTAAAGAAAAGAACCGGCGGTACCGATAGGCGTCGTGCGGAGGCAAACACGACCACAAGAAAAGAAATTTAAAGACGGAATTTTCTGCGGTGACAGGGACTAGATCCTGTCGTCTCCGTGGAAAATGAAGAACTGAAGAGGGACAGTTGGAAAGGCGGGAAGGCAGCGGTCATGTGCTGAGGAATGCTCCCAAAAGCGTTCCTATTGGACGCTGGGGAGCGTTCCCGCGCAGGCTCCGTCGGTACCAACGATACCCATATGTGAGGACTACATTCCTGCTTGTTCCTGGAGATAGTGGAAAGTACTACCTCTTGATTGAGGTGGAAATCTGAGACCACCTTCAGGAGGAATTTCTGGCGAGTGTGAAGCACAACCCTGTTCTTGTGGAACCTAGTATAAGGTGGCTTGGCCACCAAAGCCTGAAGTTCACTGACTCTGCGAGCAGAGATGAGCGCCATCAGAAAGGCAACCTTCCAGGGGAGGTAATGCAATGGACAGGTAGCCAGGGGTTTGAAGGGCAGCTTGGTGAGCTATGCCAGGACTACATTGAGATCGCATTCCACCAGAAGCGGTCGAATGGGTGGTCTGGAGAGCAGCAAGCCCCACATGAACTGGGTGATGAAGGGCTGCGCGGAGAGAGGTTTGTCCTCGATAGAATGGTTTGCGGAGAGAGCACTCAGGTGAACCCTGACAGAGTTGGACTTAAGTCAAGATTGCGACAGGTGGAGTAGATACTGCAGGACCAAGTGCACCTGGCAGGAGAATGGATCCACCCGTTGCCCCATACCAAGAACTGGTGCAACTTGAAGGCGTAGGCCCGTCTCATGGAGTCTTTATGAGAGGTTAGCAAGATGTCCTCCACCTCCCTGGGGAGGTTAAGGAGAGCTAGGGCGACCCGTTCAGTCACCATGCTGTGAGAGACAGGGAGCCCAGGTTGGGATGGAGGATCAAGCCCTTCTCCTGTGTCACAAGTCCCGGGGAGCTCCCGAGAGGGACCAGGGACTCCATCGAGAGACGGAGCAGCAACGGGAACCAAGACTGCCTGGACCACCGTGAGCCACCTGGATCACCGAGGCACTGTCTTGCTGGACCTTGAAAAGGGTCTGAGCCATTATTGGCGTGGGCAGGAAGGCATACAGCAGGCCCACAGACCATGAGAGGAGGAAGACGTCTGCTGTCACCTGGGATGGGTGTGGCTGGGGGCTGCAGAAATGGGGCAGCTGAGCATTGGGTGAGCTGACAAAGAGGTCTAAGCTGGGGGTGCCCCACAGATGGAAGAGCCTGCGTACCACCTCAGGGTCCAGGCACCACTTGGGCAGTTGTAGGATCCTGTTCAGCCTGTCCACCAAGGCATTGTCCTGGCCCAAGAGGTAGACCGCACGGAGGAGCATCTCCTAGCTGTTCATGTAAGAGCAGAGGGCCATGGCCTCGTGGCAGAGGCGATAGGAGCCCGTGCCTCCCTGCTTGTTCACGTCTGTCTGAACTAGCACCGACTGATGCTGCAGATGATGCCTGAAGGCCTTCAGAGCGAGGAAGACTGCTCTTGAGTTCCAGCAGATTGATCTGCTGCTGACTTTCCTCAAGGGACCAGGCCCCTTGGGTGCGCAGTTCTCCACAATAGGCACCCCAATTCAGCAGGGAGGCATCCATCGTAAGAACTCCTGGGAGTTCGGGGGTTGGAAGGGCATACCCATCTTCAGGTGCTTGTCGCTTGCCACCAGGTGAGTGACTCTGCCAGCTGGCGGGACACTGAGACCCTGTCCCAGAGCCGGCCCATGGCCTGGGCCTATTGGGAGTGGAGGCACCACTGAGCTGCCCACATGTGGAGGCGGGCGTTGGGAACCACATGGACCGTGGAGGCCATGTGGCCCAGGAGGCGAAGCATAGACCGAGCTGATACAGTCCAGTGCCGCTGTACCTTGGCTGCTAAGGCTGTGAGGCAATCTGCCCTGTCCAGGGGGAGAAAAGCCCGGGCTTGGAGGGTGTTCAAGCGAGCCCCAATGAACTCCAGGCCCTGCGTTGGAGTGAGGTGGGATTTATCACAAATCACAGGTGTTGCAAGACCTGGATGGTATGGCCTGTGGCCTGTAGGGCCTCTGAGGCCATGTCCCCTTTTACCCTGCCAGTCATCGAGGTAAGGGAAGACAAAGGCCCCATGGAGATGGTAGGCAGCCACCACTGCTTTGGCATTTGGTGAAAACTCTTGGTGCGGAGGCGAGGCCGAAGGGAAGTACCCTGTATTGATAGTAGTCGCCCCCGACCATGAATCTGAGGTACTGTCTGTGACTTGGGAGGATAAGGATGTGGGTATAAGCATCCTTCAGGACCAAGGAGCATAGCCAATCTCCCTGCTGGAGGTAGGGCAGTACCGTTCCAAGGTAGAGCATCTTAAATTTCTCCCGCACCAGGAACTTGTTTAGGTTTCTCAGGTCCAGGATGGGCCTTAGTACTCCTGTTCTTTTTAGGACCAGAAAGTACCTAGAGTAAAACCCCTTTCTTTTCAGATGGTGTGGTACGGGCTCCACAGCCCTGTCCCCGAGAAGGCCTGCAAGTTCTTGCAATAGCAGGGCCTGGTGCAGGGGAGATAGAGGGGGCTCCCCGGAAAAGTAAGGTGGAGGCAGCTAGTCCAAGTGGAGGAGGTAACTCTCCCTGACCACCTGAAGGGCCCATTAGTCGGTGGTGATGGAAGTCCACCTGTGGGCAAAATGGACCAGGTCCCCCCCCCCCCCCCGAGAGCGTCAAAACCCCGACCCAGCCTGGGTTGGGGCCGGAGGCTGGGGTTTTGGGCCCTTGTGTTTGCGTGAGCCTTGGCCCGTTCCCTTGCCCTGGTGATCCTGTTGAGAGGTCTGGGTGGCCAGGTATGGAGGGCTGTCCCTTCCAGAGGAAAGCAGGCTTCTTTCCTTGGGGCTTCTTCCTCGGGAAGGTAGAGTTTTCCTCAAGAGTCGAGTGCGGGTAATGTACTCTGTTTCGATTTCGTCGGCCTTGTCCTCCACTGGCTTGTTGAAGTGTTGCTCCCAGAGACAAAGGACATCAAGGAGTTTCTCTTGTACCCACTGCTCGAGGTCTGAGGATTGGAGTCATGCCTGGCGTCAAGCGCAAATGCCGGCAGCAGCGACCCTCGCACTCGATTCAAAGCTGTCCTAAGAGGCTCGGGACAAATACTTTGAACACTCTCCGACCGACTTCGTGAGAATCTGGAAGCGCTGGAGGTGGTCTCCATCGAGACCTGCCACAAAGCCTCTGAGTTCCTTGGCCAGGTCCTGGAGGAACATGCCGATGTAAAGTTAGTAAGTTTGTATACGGCACGCTAAGATCGAGACATGGAAATATTTTCACATGAGGGCATCGAAAGCGTGGAACTCCCTGCCTGTGGGCACTGAGGAGTGCGTCTTTGGGCTCTTCTGTTGGTGCATAGCTGATTCAACCACCATGGAGGTGTGGGGGAGTTGCGCTTTTCTGAAGCCAGGGCCCCGCTTGACCCAGTACATTGAATCTAGGCACCAACTGACAATCGGCACCAATGCCGGGGCTTCCCATTTTCTGAGAAGGAGCCAGCTGAGAATGGAAGGGACGGAGACCGTCAGGGTCTCCTCAAGTGGTGCCTTGTACTGGAGGATGTCAAGCTCCTCTGTACGGGGGTCTTCCTCTGACTCTGTGGTGAGTGAGAACACTCGAGCCATGTCCCTGACGAACTCGAGGAATGAAGTGTCCTCAAGTGGGGATCGGCACCTCGCAGCTGTGGAGACGGATCCAAGGGGAGGACTCGGTGGGCCTGAGCCTTGAGAGACGTCTTGACGTCGGACTTCCAGTTGGAGTAGTCTGAAGGAGACTCGAGACCCGTCGGCCCCAGGAGTGCTGCCTGCTCCAGTCTTCAGTGTCTCGAGGCTGGGGCATGGCCGGAGCCAGAGGTGCTCGCTTCCGAGGACGGGAAGCGAGAATGAGACCCTTGCCGAGGATCTGCCCGAGGAGTCTGGCTCTCAGGGATCACTTCGGCGGTCCGGGGAGTCCTCGGCATAGAGGTCCTTGCGGGGCCAAACATTGGTGCCTGTTGAGAAGTGATGAACACAGAAACGCTGCGCTCCTGTGCTAGCATTCAGGCCTCCCACTCAGGGGTAGCAGCCATTGACACTAATGCTGGGGTGACCAGGTTGGGTGTCAAGGAGGAGAGGGGGTCCTCGACGGGACGGCTCTCAGGAGACCGAGGGCCATCGCCGAAGGCCTCGACATCAGTCCTGGGAATCTTATGGGGATGCTCCCGCTCAGACTCCTCGGATATCTGTCGGGGGCTGAGGGACTGCGCATGGGCCTTCCTGTGCTTGTCCACCTCCCCGGACAAGGCCCTTGAGGTCTTCTTTTTCTTTTTACACTCACGTTACAGGGACCCTTGGTCGGAGTGCCTGCAAGCCCACTCAGGAACCGTGGGGGCCTTACATGACTCCGAGGATCCATGCAGAGCCTTTGAGCGCAAGGCTATCGGGGATACCAGGGCGAGTCTGCCTTGTGGAAAATGTCATTTTGCTTAAGCCGGCAGCTTTGCATAGCCTTTGTAGACATTTTCTTACACAAGGAGCATTCCTCCAGGTCATGGTCAGTACCCAGACACTGGAGGCAACAGTCATGAGTGTCGGTGAGGGGCATGTTCTTCGAACACCGACCACATTTTTTGAAACCGGTGGCCATTGGGGCAAAATAGATCCCAGCGAGGTCGAAGACCCTCAACGTGACCAGTGGTTGAAAAAGGGTGTGAAAGCGCTTGAACGGAAGAACCTAACAAAAAGGATTTTTTGAGACCCAATGTCGGAGCAGCGGAGCTCGAAAGCGGAAAAGGTACCGATGCAAGCCAGAAAGGTACAAGAATGTACGAGAGAAATCAACTTTTTTCTGGGGGACAAGACATACGTCCACAGAAAAAGGGAAGCTGAGCAAGATGGCACCCTTGGGTGCGAAGGGGATCATGCATGCATGGTGGCATCTCCCAAAGGCTTTCTTTAAAAGCTGGGGGATGCTTCCACGAGGGCTCCATCGGTGTCAACGTCACCATATGTGAGGACCGACTTCCTGCTTATTCCTGGAGAATATACGTAGATCCTAGCCTTCCAGAGGAAAATTTCTAGGAAATCTTCCTGGTCAGACTTAGTGGTGCCGTCAGCTAGCCAGGCCATATTGCTCCAAAGTTTGAGAATAGTCCCAGCTGATCACCACTGGTTACGGGAGCAAGGGCAGCACCACAACCTTGAACGTGGCTTGCCCTGATGGAGTCTTAAGTGAAGTTTGTGCCGTTGAATACTGCCTCTGGTCTTCATGTACACAGACCAGTTTTACTGTCTTTGCATAGTCAATTTTAAATAGGTTACAATTTTCCAGCGAATGAGGATCGCACACTCTATTAGCACTACTGAACATTTGTATAGCGCTACAAGGCATACACAGCGCTGCACAGACACATGTAAAAGACGGTCCCTGCTCATTGAGCTTACAATCTAGTTGAGACAGACAAAACAGTAGCTGTAGACATAGAATACAGCTAGGGGGAATGGTAAGGAAACACAAAGGATATCAGGTGAGTCAAGATCCGAAAGCAGCAGCAAAGAGGTGAGTTTTCAGCCTGGATTTGAAAAGGTTCAGAGACCGCAACTCTACCCCCTCCAGTAAGTACAAGCGCTTCTTAAAATGACTGCAGAAGATGAACTGGACCATTTCTTGGTCAACTTTGAATGAACCGCCAGCATGGCCAGGTGGTTGGAGGCAACATGGACTTCCTATTTAAGGAATATGAGGAGTATCAAGACCTGGAGGCGGGTTCCCTCAAGCTCCACTGGAATCACAAAGTTCTGTGCCCCTGGTTGGGGAGTGTCCACAAAAGCGCGGGTGTGAGGAGTGTTCAGGCTGACATCCATTGGTTCTTCCGTATCCAGGGGACATTCCCAAACAAAGTGTCCCCAGGATCTACACTTAAAACAGGTGAAGGTGTTGTGGCTGGGGCCATGCCCTCATCTAGGAGGTGACTTGGGAGGGGGGGGGTGTAGAGCATGGGAGAACATCCTCTCCGGCTTTCCCTTTCTGTCCTCCTGGGCAGATGGGTGACTCCTTCCCCTTCTCACTGTCTGCTTCAATCACCAGCTGGGCTTCATGATACCCCTCAGCTATTTCCAGTGTAAGCTTGGGGTGCTGATATACCCACTGCTTCATCGGGGCGGTCAAGCTCTCCAAAAACTGCTCCAATAGCACAATCTTGGCTATCTTGGGCCTGGTCTTTCCCTCCGGTTTCATCCACTTCCATGTGAGATCCTTCAACTGATAGAGGAAGGAATCTCCAGGGACTTTCTGAATCGCTGGCAGTAGGCCTCTGGGGTACAGTCAGCTTGTTCCAGTATGGTGGCCTTGATAGCTGCATACTTAGCTCACCTATCTGTGTTGGCATCCTGGAATGCAGCCTGACTACTGCCCATCAACAGATTCCTCAAATAGGTAGTCCGTGTCACCTCTGCCCGTGTCACCTCTGCCCGTGTCACCTGGCCATGCTGGCGGGTCATTCAAAGTTCACCAAAAAATGGTCCAGTTCATCTTCTGCAGTCATTTTAAGAAGCGCTTGTGCTGAAGGGTAGAGGTAGAGGTGCGGTCTCTGCAAGGCCTAGGTTAAACTGAGCCAGGGAACTCTTCTGTAGCTCCCCCTGAGCTTGAATAAAATCCTGTATATGCTGCTGCTATTGTTGCTGTCCTTCCAGCAAAGCGTGTCGAAACGGCTGCTGACATTGTTGCTGTTCTGCTGACCTTCTGCCAGAATCTGGAAGAACCATTCCATCCTGGCTTGTCATTGTTCCAACACCACCACCACAGCTTCTTCTTCTCTCTGCAGCTGAGTTAACCCTGCAGTATTCCAGCTCCAACAAACTTTTAGCGGCTTCTAGTGGCCAGAACAAAGCTTGCCTGTCCATCACTGACTATACCATCTTCAAGCTCCCTAACTAGGGCAAGGCTAATCCTCTTAGCCCATACAAACAAAAAAATCCTGACCTGCTGTAGAGGCCCAGCCTTGGAGGAATATGGATTTCATAAGATATGCCATACTGGGTCAGATCAAGGTCCATCAAGCCCAGTATCCTGTTTCCAACAATGGCCAATCTAGATCACAAGTACCTAGCAGTTTCTCCAAAAGACACAGGTTCCACAATGCTTGTATTGGGGCAAGCAGTGGATTTCCTGGGTCCCCTTTAATAATGGCTTATGGACCTTTCCTACAGGAACTTGTCCAAACCTTTTTTAAACCCGGCTGCACTAACAGCTTTTACTACATCCTCCAGTAACGAATTCCAGAGTTTGATTACACATTGAGTGAAAAAAATATTTTCTCTTATTAGTCTTAAATAGGTTTACACTGTAGCTTCATTGCATGTCCCCTAGTCTTTCTATATTTTGATGGCGTAAAACAATCGATCTACGTCTACCCGTTCCACTCCTTTCATTAATTTATAAACCTCAATCATATCTTCCCTCAGCTGTCTCTTTTCCATGTTAAAGAGCCCTAACCTTTTTAGCCTCTCTTCATAGGGGTATCTTTCCATCCCCTTTACCATTTTTGGTGGCTCTTCTCTGTACCTTTTCTAATTATCCTATTAGAGGAAATCCCCAAGCTGCCACCATATGTGATAGTTGTGGCGTGCGGTGGGAAGGGGTTTTCTTTAAAACACAGACCAGACAGCAGTTTAGGGAAAACAAAAGCAGTTTTTATTCTGTCCCAGCTTGTTAAACCTCCACAAGCTGGTTCTCCCGGCCCTTCCTCCAGCCCCAATTAAAGTTCCTACCTCAGAACTCCTTTGCACAGCTTGCCCTGGAAGGGCTTCTGACTCCATGGGCCTTTCTCTCTTCTGCAGCCTGCTGGGTTCTTAACCTCTCCCTATGAGCCACGTCCTCCCAGCCTTGAACTCTGGACTGCAGACTCTCTTAAAAGGGACTGTTGATACTCCTTTTGGAGAGGGATGGGCAACATTCTATAGACCCTATCATAATTCCATATAATGAATAGTTTATACTCTACCACAGTGGTTCTCAACCCAATCCTCTGGGCCCCCCAGGCCAGTTAGATCTGCATGCACTGCTTCCTGAAAACCTATCTCATGTATATTCATTTTGGATATCCTGAAAACCCTACGGGCCTAGGGGTCCTAGAGGACTGCAGGTCCCAGGGGACTGGGTTGAAAATTACTACTCTACCAGATCGATATTCAAAGGCAATTAAGCATTTGTTGGCAAATGCATAATTATTCTGCCTGTATGTAAAAAGAAAATGGATAATTTCAGGCCACTTATAATACTAAACAGCCAGATAGTGCCCATACATTTGTGGGCCACGCTAAGAGAGGAGCAAGAGCAGGGCAGAAAGTTCTACAGATAGCGGAGATATTCAGGCACATTTCAGCAGAGATGTGGCAACTGGATTTGAGATGTCACAGTCACGATGTCTACAGTAAGGGTGATCTTTAGAAAGGGGTCTGTTAAACATGGAGCCTTTTCTTTTTTTTTTTTTTGAAACTTTTATTTTCATTTTGCAACAAACAAAAGAAACAACACACCAAAAGAGACAAAACAAGTATACAATAAGGAAAAGTAAACCCATTACCCCCCACCCCGGTGCTTCTTCTCTACCCGTTTGTATCAGCATGTGAGCGCTTCCAATTAACAGTGATTATACATCAAACGATCAAAAAAGTATCCACAATACAGCATGATCATGAGACAGAGATATATACAAAGTTAGACAGTCAGATGAGAGCATTTAGCAAAATGTACATATTCATTGAACATCTTCCAGTAAGACCAATAAGAAGGAGTCTGAACGGAGGAAGCGCACAGACGAAGTATTTGTTCATATTTACTGTAGAGACAGGCATGATTCCACCATTCATTGAGGCTCAGATGGGAACTAATTTCCCAGTATTACTTAATGAGGGAAACAGCAATGCCAAGCATAAAGTTCAAAAGGAGATAAGCCATTTCTTGGGAGAGGGGGGATCCCCGCAACTGGGCGAAGTCCCACTATCTTCCAAGAAAGGGACTCCTGAGAGTGCAATATAGACTAAATACGACCCCAGACCCAACGCCAGTTATACTGTAGTGCGGGATATTCATGCATAACATGAAATGAAGTAATAAACCAATGGCCACAGGACGTGTCCAGCAACCATTACCCTGAGTAGTGTTCCATTTGTCTAAACTGTGAGGAGTGTAAAAACACCGGTGGGCTAGAAAGAAGACGGTCTGAGTGAGTGAGGCGGGTCGGAAACCCGTGTCCCTCTGCTCCAGATAAGGCTCCATTGCTCCGAGGTTAAAGTCACATGCAATTCTCTCTCCCATACTTTCTGCGCTATAGAGGTATCTCTAGTGATAGCATTACATAAGGTTTAGTAAAATTGGACGCTACACCCGGTAAACTACCGAGAGATCGGAAGTGTCCAATCAACCTTATGCAGAGAGTGCCGATGGCGGGAGTACTCTAGCGCTCCGAATGCAATGCTGAAGTTACACTGACCAGAGTCGGGAGTCGAAAGGTTGCATAGGAGTATTAAAGGCACCTAAAGTGTCGAAAAACATTGGTGGATAGTGGGAGTCTAATGGGAGAGTCATACCAGGGAGTAAGGTAAGAGGAATCGGTGAGCAAAGGCCCGCTACTATATCTAGCCACACAGGTCTGCTCGGTACTGGAGCCTCCAACCAACAAGCACCTTGTTTGAAAAGAAAAGATTGAGGGAACACTTGAGTAAAATCGCCACCAAGTATTAATGGAGCATTGGCGGAGGCCGAGGCCAACTGCGCAAGACTTGCATAGTGAGCAGGGTTGTCCACATTCTGGACATAGTGTAAATACACGTGAATTCACTATCTCCAACCTCAAGGTGTACACGGGCCCATCTACCCTCCATGTCAGCGCTACTATCAGGTACAGCAGCGTGCAAAGACTTCTTAACCAGAATGACTATCCCGTACCATTTGGAAACGGTGGGAGAATAGTCAGCTACCATGTGAGGCCTAGCATTGAGTTTCAGTGTTTCAGCAGAGTGTAATGCGTTTCCTAAAGAAACACCTAATCAACGTGCTCGTGGCTAAGATAGCTAAGGATTTTCTTTCTGCTGAGTGGACCAGCAATGCCTTGTACGATGAATAATAAGATTTTACATGAGGCCATTCAGAAAAGTTAAAATTCTGAGCATAATAGCACACATAATTTCACTGTGTCCCTCAATCTGACTGTATCTGGCTGTACACATGACATAGAAAAAATAAGCTAATATAATACAATGAAGCGCCCCACATTAACAAAGAAAACCGCAGTACGGTAGAGGAGAAGCAAAACCCCAAAATTACTGGCGACCATGTGTCTGCGGGGAGAAACCCCAGAGAAGGCCGAAATTGAAAAAACATATAACCTGTAGGACTGTGCGTGCTCCGAATCCGACCGAGGCACACATCATGAAGGGATAGGAGACCAAAGACAAAAGTCATACAGAGAAAGAAAGAAAGTCCAGGCTATTTCTGTGCTGGGCTATGACCGCCGCATCGGGCCCTTCAAAATGGCGGACAGAGCCGGCAGATAAGAGTCCAAGATTTGGGATTAGCGCATCTGTTCTGCTTCTTTGGAGTCCAAAAATGTTGATAATAGATCAGGATCCTCGAACGTCCTGGTCTGGTTGTGGAGAGTCACTCGGAGCTTCGCTGGATACAACAGGCCAAAGCGAGCCTGTAGCTGTTGAAGTCGAGGGCGAAGAGCAAGGAGTTTCTTCCGACGGTCAACGGTAGGCTTTGCCAAATCAGGAAAGAAGGAGACCTTACGACCTTCATATTCCAAATGATGATTCGCTCGGGCAGCATGTAAAATTTGTTCCACTTGTTGATATCGTAGCAAGCTAAAGATAATAGGCCGGGGGGTCGTGCGGTTGAGCGCCATGCGGGCAGGAACACGGTGTGCTCGGTCGATTTCCAGTTCTCTGTGAAAAGTGATCTTCAGCAAGAAGGGAAGAGTTTTGAGCAAGAATTCTCTTATATCTCCTGCTTCCACCCCCTCCGGCATTCCGAGGAGCCTCACATTGTTGCGACGGGCGCGATTATTGCTATCTTCCAACTCCTTTTGAAGATTCTGTATCTGGCGCTCAGCCTCGTCCAGTTTGCCCAAGCGCACCTCGTGCGAGTCGAGGACCCCCGCCATATTGTCCTGCCGTAATGAAAGACCTTCAAGTCGGTCTTGGAGCACTCCAAAGTCTTCTCGCATGGCTCGAAGCGCTTCTCCATTAGACTGCACCAATTCCTTCACGCCACGTATTTCCTCCAAAATCTCCAGGTGCATTGCGGGGTTTTCACGAAATGGAACCATCTTCTGCGGGGAGGACACCTCCGTTTTGGAGCGTTTTCCGTGAGAAGAAGAAGGAGACCCGAAGTCCAAGCGCGCTGGTTTGTGGGCCGCCATCCCCCCCGAGGTGCCCCGGTCAGCTCGGAGCGAAATAGTAAATTTATATAGGTATTAAGTCAGGATTCTGAGTAGGCCTCTCGGGAGCTTCAACGCAAAGCGTCCTACCCGCTGGACATCAGGCTCCGCCCCCATGGAGCCTTTTCTAAGATACTGAATACAGAGGTGCACGAATGTGCATAGATTGTGCCAATATGTGGAGCCAGAGAATCATTTTGCAACTGTACATACACATTGCTGGATTTCACAACTTCCACATGTAAATACCAGCACTTATAAGTGCATGTTAGCCATTTTGCAAGCCTGCATGTGTAAATGCTGCCAATTAATGCCAGATGCTGCTTCCTTTATCTAATTTCAATTTGGAAGGGGGAACAAAATATGGATTAAGGAAGCCCACCCCTTTAATTCCCCCTGTAAAGGACTAGCTGAAACAAGCACTTTTTAAAAACCTAAACATGCCAGGGAGCAGGTATAAATCCCAGCATAGAAATTTTTAGTCATACACATATATTCCCTATATGAAATGAGACATACAGATGTAGAATTTTGACCTGCCATAACTACACCCCCAACGTCTTCGCCCTCCCCCCCTATAGCTTCCACATTGTAAGCACATCCATGTGTAAATTGAGCCCTTTCTAAAATGGCCATTTAGACAGGGATGCTGTTTACATTTATATATGCCTGATTAGACACATGTAAATCAAATATAAGGCTTCTCAAATAAACCTATTAGTGTAAGCCTGCCAAATAGTAGGTCTCAACAGATATTGCCAGCGCACTTACGGCACTATTCATATATTCAGTGCTGCTACCTATATGAATAGAGTAGCCGAACACATGGCTTAAGTTAAATGACAGCAGTGACATTTAACTTAAGCCAGTGACTTTGCTGGCTAAACATTTATCCCTATTTGCGTGGCCCGTTCTGCAAGACTGGCCCAAAGATGGAGGCACAAAAGCTGGCTCAGGGCACCACAGTCGCTTGAGCTGGCCCTGTCTATGTCTTATCAAGAGAAAATGCCCTCCATTTCTGGCCTTCAGCTCCCTCTATATACAAATGGCAGAGTAGACGAGCCCACGCAGTGCTGGCAGGCGATAATTAGTTATCTTGGCTGCCGTTGGATAT
This sequence comes from Ichthyophis bannanicus, assembly GCA_033557465.1. Lineage (NCBI taxonomy): Eukaryota > Metazoa > Chordata > Amphibia > Gymnophiona > Ichthyophiidae > Ichthyophis > Ichthyophis bannanicus. The sequence continues at coordinate 140,906,004 of CM066036.1, forward strand.
GGTGCATGTGGCGGCTAGAGCTCTGCCACTACCACGTCTCCCAACGCACTGAGTTCAGTGCATAAAGTATCTGTGCCCTGGGGGCTTAGTTGCCACACTCCAGAGTTCATGCTGTAGTTAGGAAGGAGAGGAATGCATGACCATACATGTGCTCAGAAAAGAGTTCTTGCCTATCTAAGAGCCACCGCTGGTTTTTTTTTTTTTTTTTGCTGCTCCATGGTGCTCAGAGCAGAGCCCAGGTGCTGGTTTGCATCTGAGAATCAAACAGTGGTGATTTCCGTGGCACATGTATTCAGGCCACACTGGCTGGCAAACTGGCTAGTCTAATATGGCTAGCCCTCTGGAAGCTGCATCTTTGAAAACATTTTCAGAAGTGCCTAATGTCTTAGCAGCACAATATATCAGACAGTGTTTTGTTCTGTTTTTTCAAGCATGGTTTTCCCATTCTTTACCACTGGGAAAAAAGTCTTTTAACCAGTCTTTAGAGGTCTGTTTTCAGAGGCTTATCAAGAGCACTTTTTAAATACCTATTCGTGTCAGGGAGCAGATGTAAATCCCAGTGTGGACAATTTTGGGCTTACTTTTGCATTCCCTATATGAAATAAGGAATACACGCCCAGCCCATGCCCCAACACACCCTTGAAATGCTTTCACTAACTAAAGACATCCATTAGGCAAACTAGGCAGTTGCCTAGGGGTGGCGACTTCTGGAAAGCGGCAAAGAGCAGTGCAATCAAAATTAAAGAACAGATTCTGTCAGCCAAGAGGCGAATAAGATTTAAGGTTTGCCTTGGGTGCCAACACATTAAACCAATTCTGGGGCCGGCGCTACCTTCCATATAATCACATCCTTTCTAAAATGGCCATTTACACACGGATGCAATTTACACGTTTATATAAAATAACCCTCGTAAACATAAAGACTACTATTTGGCATCTATATGTATAATCTAACCTTGGAACCCTGAAGCGGTATAATGCATTGTACAGATGGCATTTTATGTATAATGCCGGCTGGTTTTCAAAAATAAAAAGCATTTGCATGTTCATAACCATACCAAATGTATAAGTGCTTTTTGAATACTGGGCCCTTTATATTCACTTAGCATAAATTATAAAACTATCATATATGGTATTTGATATCCTAAAGGTTTTCACTTTAGATCAGGGGTTCTCAGCCCAGTCTTTGGGACACACCTAGCCAGTCAGGATTCAGGATAAACGCAATGAATATGCATGAGAGAGATTTGCATTAACTGCCTCCACTGTAAGCAAATCTTTCTCATGCATATTCGTTGTGGTTATCCTGAAAACCCGACTGGTTGGGTATGTCCCGAAGACTGGGCTGAGAACCCCTTCTTTAGATGTTTATTTTGTTAGCATTTTACAAGTGAGAATATTTAGATTTTAGCTTGGTGTTAACTACTGTATGCTAGATATGTAAGTTAGTTTATCTTCCAAAATTAAAAAAAACAATAATAATTCAATACTGTATTAGAGTTTAATGTGAAATTGCTCTTAATAAAGGATTTGCTAACCAGTAATACTAACAGCAACAAGGAATTCCAAACGTTCTTAAAATGCTCCATATATGAGGTGTGGCTGAAGCTGGAGTCACTTACCTTATTTGGTCAAAGCAAACTTTTTTAAACTGTGGAAATCCCAAGCATTCAACAATAAAAGCTTTGTTTTCAAAAGGATTTGTCATGTTTTGTCTCTATGGCTAAATTCTTAGGAAACAGGGTTCAGCAAGGATGTTATAACACAGGTTACATAACGTATAAATGTATACAAAAGCCAGAGGAATGCGGCTGAAGTGTATCGATATTTTCAAGGTTAATGTGAATACGACTGTACTAAAAATAAAATGTATTTAATTTATAGACATTGTCTGAGTACGCTTAGGCGAAACCACACATTAGAAGCCTATAGTTCAATTCTTCTTTTCTATTCCAACCATGAAATCCATTCCTAAATCCACATGGCTAGAATGATGGGACCATGGCTAGAGGGCTGAAGTGGCACAGGGTTCATCCTCGAGAGGGGCACAGACTGAAATGTCAGAGATGATGCACAGTGGTAGAAATAGTTCACTTCAGGAGGGTGCCCATGGTTTCAGTAGTTGGTTTTAAATTCTCTAGCTCTGGCACGGTACAATAGAATCACGATATCCAAAATATGAAGATGCCATAATCAGGGACGGTGCAAGAATATGACGTACCCTAGGCAAACCTCATTCCTAGCACCCCCCTGCTCCTGCCCTCACCCCCACTGCCACCCCTCTCTGGGACATGTAGCGGTGGCAATTCTTTTAAAACAGCACCGCAGCACTTACGCTGTTCCTGCTTCCGCTCCTCCGATTCGACTTCCTTTTGCATGGGGGCAGAGGCAGCTGGAGGTGTTGGGCTGTACGTCAATGAAAGAGATGGCAGCAGCGGCAATGAGCCACCGTCTGACCAATAGTGCTCTAGGTGACCGCCTAGTTCACCTATTAGTAGTGCTGTCCCTGGCCATAATTAGATTTAGCGTTGTGTACTGAACATACCAGCTCAGGCATAAGGAGCTCGACTGCACATGGCTGCAGTACATGATCACAGAAACAGTTAGGCTACCTGGGCTACTGCAAACAAACTATGGGGTCGATTCAGAAAGGCGCGCTGCCATTAGCGCAGGCATCAGCGTAGCTTTTATGCACAATTTTCTACGGTGTAGGCACCCAGTGTAGAAAAGGATTTACCACAAATGTAATTACTGCGCAGATGCCAATGCTAACAGCAGCGGGCAGCCTATTTTTAGCCATGCAAAATAGATGCTAATTATGCAATTAGCTATGCTGTGCAGATGCAGAGAAGGGCGCAGAAAAGAGGAAGGCTGAGCTCAACCCCAGGACTGCAATGTTAGGTAGGAGAAGAGTTCACTCAAGAGGTCTGCGGTCAATGCTGAGGGGGATTTTGTGCCTGTTTCTTGAAGTGAGTCCTGAAAAAAAATGGTAGGGAGATTGTGCTGGAACAATTCATGGCCATGTTCTGGAATGCTGTGTGGTGCATAAGAGTTATATCATTCTGCTCAGAATAATATCAGTGTTCAAAGACACCAATATTGTTCCAAGCAGAACTTCTGAGCAGAATAATGTAACTCTTATGCATCACTTAGCATTCTAGCACATGCGCACAATTGCTTTTTGTGCATAGATCTAGGTGCTATTTACACAGACAAGCTGTGCGCCTATACCTGGATTGCCCTCCTGGTTTAGCATAAGCTTTCTGTGCACAGCTCGTTTGCATGCTGTTTTCTTACATCTGCGCTTGATCTGCGTTTGGAAACTTTGCACTGGAGCTTTAGCACCGGGCTCAAGCATCAGGTTTCTGCATCGACCCTTGTGTGGGCAATTCTGCTTTGATTATTACTGCTTACTTAAAACTTACCTGCAGGGATTTGGATCTGCTTTTTCTGTGGGTTATATTTTGCCTACAACATGCAGAGCTCTGAATAACCAAAACATTGTGTGCTGTTTGATCTCAGGAATGCTCTTACATAATGTGCAGACATATAGACACGTTGAAGAACATGCTGTGCATTTTTTCCACTCTGAGGATGGGCAATTTTGAAAAAGCCCATTTATGTGGGTAAAATTCTTCTTTATAGCTGGAAAAGTTTTTCATTATTGTCTTTTGTAAGTTTGTATATGTTATATAAGTGCTGGGATCTGAAGCTCAGTGACCCCAGAAAGTATATGTTGTGATGCTTATCGTGAAGTGGAAATAAAGGACAATAAACATACAAAAACAGCAATACATTTTCATTGGAATAAGACAGTAAAGTTACTTGGAGGTTTCCAGGCCAATCTGCGAGGACGAGAGGAAACTGAAATAACACATTTCCAGGTTGTTCCTTGAGACTTTTCTTCTTGCCTAACTGCCTTCTGCTCCTCCATTCATTACTCTTTTACTGTTTTCACCTACTCCGGTCACACTGCCAAGAAAACCCAGAAGCTGCTGGGTCACCAGGAGTCAGCAGTGGCTCAAAGGCAGACACTGCATTTTGCAGTTTTGTGTCAGGCTCTTCATTTTCCACTTTCCTTAGCTCCCTCCTCCCTTTGTTCTTCCCCCATAGCCTCTCTCCTGAGGTTTTGGGCCGTGCTTCCCTCAGCCTCGCTGAACTGGAATTTGAAAGCATAGTGCCTCCTCCCAGCATGAGACTATTAAGTGTACGCACTAAGGCGAGGTAGCACCTTCCGAAGTGCCGATTCTACGCAGTAGGGGAAAAGCAGCTTTAAGGCAAATGGTGGCAAACAATTGTAGCGGGTGGGGAAAGCAGCAGAAAATTACTAACCGCGGCGACAGCAACAACAAAAACAGAAGATCTAGTGCTCTGTGATTTCTCTGCCTCTGTTTTCGAAACTACAAATGGCATTAAAATACAAAAACAACCCCCAATAAACATTTTTTTTTAACAAATGGAGTTTATTCCAGTGATATAAGCATTTTCAAAATGAGCATCTCTGATGACAGTTTAGTTTATTTGGCCTGATATACTGCCTATAGAATTGCAACTAGGCGGTTCACAATAATAACAAAACAATACAAAAAAGTAAGTTATAAAATAGGGTAACGGGGGAAAAATAACAAGACAGGACACAAGGTGGAAAGGGAAAACAAGAGAGGACAGGGAGAGGATAGAGAGATATATTACATTAAACTATTACTATTAAAGAGGAATGTGTAACTATCAACAGGGTTGCCAGGAGTCAACGCTGACTGAACGGAAGACCCTAGCATATGCAGACATGTCGCCCGCACCACGTTCCTGACCGGCTTAAGAGGGAGCCGAAGAGGCCCCGAAGTCCAGCTAACCTCTGCACAGCCACAGAAGCATTTTCCTTTACTCCCGCAGCTGTGCTAAGTCACAGCCACTGGCACCGCTGAGTCTGTAGAGGTTAAACAGGGGTGCTTCCTGTCTTGTGCAAGAGACAGGAAGCGCCCAAGTTTAACCTCCATGAACTCAGCAATGCAGGCAGCTGTGATGTAGTACAGCCACGGGAGTAAAGGAAAACGCTCCCATGGCTGTGCAGAGGTGAGCTGGGGAGCCAGGCTTCGGGCCTCACCGGCTCCCTCTGAAAGTGATCAGGCACACGAGACCCTTTGTGGTGCGGGCCCATATGTGTGTGGGGAGGGAGCCGCTGACACTGGAAGAGAACTGCTACTGGGGCTAGAACAGGAAATGGGCTAATGTTGGGAGATGAGGAGACTGTGATTGAAAGGGAGATAATGCTGGGAGGGACTGGGACTGGAGGGGGGGCTGATACTGGGGAGTCAGGCCTAGAAAAAAACTGATACTGGTGGATGGGGAGCTTGGGATTGGAAGGGAGATGATATGGGAGGGATTGGGACTGGGACTGGAGGGGGACCCATACTGGTGGGGCTAGGACTGGAAATGGGCTGATGCTAGGGGATGGGGCACTGGGACTGGGGGAGAACTAATACTGGGGGGGCTTGGACTAGAAATGGGCCGATGCTGTGCGATGGAGGAACTGGGACTGGAAGGGAGCTGATGTTGGGAGGGACTAGAACTGGAGGACTGATATTGGGGGGCTAGGACTGGAAATGGGCTGATGCTGGAGGATGGGAAGAATGGGACTGGAAGGGAGTAGATACTGGGAGGGGCTAGAACTAGAAGGGGGATGATGCTGGGGGAGGACTGGAAAGGGTGGGACTGGGGGAGAAAAAAAGAAGCTGGGAGTGAGGATGGAGGGGGGACAGATATTTTGTGTGGGAGGGAATGTCATAAAAAGGGAACAGTTTAGAGGGAGGGGCATAAAAACAAATGCTGGGCTAAGAAGGAGGAAAAACAGGGTTAATGAATATCGGAAAAGGAAGTAGTTGGGTGGGTGTGTGGAAGGAATGTAGGAGGCGGTACTGGGGACAGGGAGATGGGGTAGAACAGGGACTGGGACTTAGGTGGAGACTTTAAAATTGGATGGGAGATAAAAAGACAGAATCTAAGATTGGCTGGCTATGGGGAGAGTAAATGGGGACTCAGATGGTGAGCCCAGGAGTTGGCACAACTCATTGTGCATGCAGCTCCAGCATCATGCAGCACCATCCCCAGCTTCATCTTTCATTCACTGAGTCAGCAACAGCAGCCAATGCTGCCCATAACATTCACTTCCAGTGCATGGGGCCATTCACCAGAAGTGAATGCTACAGGCAGCACTGGCTGCTGCGTGCTGACTCAGAGAAAGAAAATAAGGTGAAATTAGACTTACCTGCTAATTGCTGTTCCTTGAGGAACTCTAGTCTAATCCCGGACATCGCCCTTTCAATAGCCAAGCCGTAAGCGAGAACCGATCCACGTGAGGCATGTGCAGAGGACCCTGAGACAACAGATCTGACCTCGCAGGAAGCCCGCACGGCTTCGCCACCAAGAGCCTCTGCAGATCCGCATACCACGGGTGCCTCGGCCAATCCGGAGCTATCAGGATCACTCGACCTCTGTGACGCTCCACGCGCTGTAGCACCCTTCCGATTAACACCCACAGGGGGAACACATACAGGAGCTGTCCCTCCGGCCAGCGCTGTATGAGCGCATCCAAGCCTTCCGACATTCTTTCCCTTTTTCTGCTGAAGAAGCGGCTGAGCCGCGCCGACTGAAACATTGCCATGAGATCCATCACCGGGTGCCCCCACCGACGCACCAACATCTCGAAGACCTCTTGATGAAGTGCCCACTCCCCCGGGTCCACCTTCACCCGAATCAAGAAGTCGGCCTCCACATTGTCTACTCCGGCTACATGAGCCGCCGACAAGGCTATCAGATTGCCCTCGGCCCATGCGAATAGGTCTTCGGCCTCGGTTTTCAGTGGAACACTGCTGGTGCCGCCCTGCCGCCCCAGATGTCCGGGACTAGACTAGAGGGATGATAAGGAAATCTGAAGATAGTGCTATGAGATCTTTCTACCACTGACTCCGAAAAAGAAAGAAGACACCAGGGATGGTGTCGCACGATATTTTTCCCAGGGGGGAAAGGCAGAGAGCAGGAGAAAAAGAGAGATGGGATATGCTGGATGGGGTTGGGGGATATATATATATATATATATATATATATATATATATATATATATATATATATATATATATATATATATATATATAAAAATAGAGAGAGAGGTAGCCTGGGATGGGGAGGAACAGGCGGAGATAGAGGGGAGATGCCGGACCACTACAGGGTGAGAGAATGGAGAAGGGGAAGCGGCTAAACAGCTCATGATCTACGGGGAGAGGGGGGCAGGAGGTGGAAGAGAAAGCATGAGATGCTGGACTTTGGGGGGTAAAGCAGAAGGGTGAGGGGACTGGGAGATGCTGAAATGGGGGGTGAGAGAGAGAGAGGAGGGAAATGGCGGGCATGATGGAACTACGTGAGAGAGGCCATGGTAAACTGGTAAGGAGATGAGTGATTGGAGGATGGTGATTACAGAGGGTTGAAATGTGGTAATGAGGAGTGGGTAAAAGACTGAGGGGAGTAAGAAACTGGCTAAGGAGTGAAATGAGAAATAGGGGAGCTGGGCTATAGGTTAGAAGAGTAGATGGAAAATTGCTAGGTGAAAAGTCAAAAGGGGATTAAAGATGGAGGGTTGAAATTTGAGTGGATGAATGAGTTAAAAAAGAAATGGAAAATGGAAAAAAATAGAAGAGAGAAATAAAAGGACAGACAATGGTGAGTTAGCAGAAGACACGAAGAACGCAGAAGAGATAGACTGGGCAGCATATACATTTTAAAATAAAATAGATTTATACAAATGAGGCCCCGTAATGAGTCTCCATACATGGCCTCACAACACCCTTGGGCCGCCCCTGATCAACAGCACTTAACAACATCATTAAAGATTGTGTGTGTGTACTACATATATAAAAAATGACTTTCTGATTAATCCAAATTATTTCCCAGCATGCAGAGAACATCCACATAAAATCTGTGCAATAAGATTAAGGATTGCAAATAAACAACAAGGAGTTTATCTTAATTAGTGGGAGTCGCAGGTAGGATGCAACGTTTATGTTTGAAAATGTAAAGCATCTTTCTCCAAGTGCTTAGATTTTGGGATATAGAACTCATTTGTCTATCACTTTTGAAACACTCCTAAAAAGAGCAGATAATGACCTTTTGTTCAGTTCAGAACAACCTATTTAGACCTAATTATCTTTGTAGTAACATGCTGAATACAGGCTCTGGGAGGTAGTGTTTCTATGCAAACCTTAACAAAGGTGAAATTAGTCTTACCTGCTAATTGTAGTTCCTGGAGTGGAACCAGCCTAGTCCCGGAACCTCTGGGTTCCCAATCTTATCCAGCAGCTTGAAGACTGAGAAACTCCTCTTTTTCTGTGACATCACCAGTATATCTCCTCGGTGTCCGCCCCCTGTCACCAGTAACCTATTGACAAAGCAGACTCCCCGGAGAAACAATTAAGCATATCAAAGAAACACCAAGTCACTTATCTATGCTGATAGGGAAAGATCCCTGGAGAACCCCCCCCCAAGGCAACTCCGAGACTGTAAGACTTGTAGAGGCCATTCCTCCACCCCCCAGAAACACAGAAGGGAAAAGAGGAAAAGACCCCCAAAGAACAAAGAAAGATAGCGCGGTACTAGACCGCTTTCCTTTGCAAAAGAACGGGCACAGCCCAAAAGGTAAAGCTGACTCATCTGTTAGAACATGGACACTTCAGGCTATCGCCAGCCCCACAGCGGGAGGGATACGGGACTAGGCTGGTTCCACTCCAGGAACTACAATTAGCAGGTAAGACTAATTTCACCTTCCTGTTCGTGTTCCCAGCCTAGTCCCGGAACCTCTGGGACAGTACCAGAGCAGTGAAGAAACACCTATACACGGGAGGGACCTGGCAGAACAGCCTGAAGTACTGCCGATCCAAACGAGGACTCCTCGGTCCTCTGCACATCCAACCGATAGTGCCGCACAAATGAGTGCAACGTCGACCATGTCGCCGCCTTGCATATCTCTTCCGGCGAGACCGACCGGAATTCCGCCCAGGAAGCAGCCTGAGCCCTGGTAGAATGGGCTCTCAACCCCTCCGGGACCATCTTACCGGCAAGCACATAGGCCGACCAGATAGCTTCCTTGATCCAGCGCGCAATAGACGCCTTCGACGCCGCTTCTCCGCGACGCGACCCTGCAAAGAGAACAAAGAGTCGATCCGATTTCCGAAACGACTCAGTCCGGCGTAAGTACTTTTTCAAAGCTCGGACATCTAACAGGTATAAGCCCCTGGATGCCGCCCCTCTATCCTCGGAGAACACCGGAAGAGAGATTTCCTGGCTCACGTGGAAAGCCGAGACCACCTTAGGTAGAAAAGCCGGAACAGTCCGCAAAACCACCTTAGACGGAAAAAAGGAAAGATAAGGTTCCCTGCAGGAAAGGGCCTGAAGCTCAGACACGCGCCTCGCCGAACCGATCGCCACTAGAAAGACCACCTTCAGGGTAAGGTCCTTGAGAGTCGCCTGAGACAGCGGCTCAAAGGGAGGCAGCCGCAAAGCATCCAAGACTGAAGGAAAATGCCACTTGGGGACAATCTGGCGGGAAGGCGGTCGAAGAAGAGATACCGCTCTGAGAAAACGCTTGACATCCCGCAGTGATCCTAAAGACTGTCTGGAAACTCGGCCCCGATAACAGGCCAGTGCCGCTACCTGAACTCGTAACGACGCCGCAGCGAGCCCTTTGTCGAAGCCATCCTGAAGGAAATCCAAGATCTGTGAAAGAGAGGCAGACAAAGCTGCACACTTCCGGGTCCCACACCATGCTTCAAAAATGCGCCATACGCGCACGTACGCCAAGGATGTGGACCGCTTCCGGGACTTCAACATCGTCGCAATCACCGACGACGAATAACCCCGAGCTCTCAGTCGAGCCCGCTCAAGAGCCAGGCCGTAAGCGAGAATCTGTCCACGTGCGGCATCACGAGGGGACCCTGCGTCAGAAGATCCGGCCGGCAGGGGAGACGCCAAGGTTTTGCTACCAGCAATCGTACCAGATCCCCGTACCAGGGACGCCGCGGCCAGTCCGGCGCTATGAGAATCACGCGACCGGAGAACCGCGCTATGCGCTGTAGCACCCTCCCGATCAGAACCCAGGGAGGAAACACATACAACAGCTGACCCGCTGGCCAGGCTTGTATCAGGGCATCGAGACCTTCCGACATCCGTTCCCGCCGCCTGCTGAAAAAGCGGCTTGCCTTTGCGGAGGCAAAGGTCGCCATAAGGTCCATGATCGGGCAGCCCCACCTGCGAGTCACCATTTCGAACACCTCGGGGTTCAGGACCCACTCGCCCGGATCCACCAGCACCCTGCTGAGAAAGTCGGCCTGAGTATTGTCTACCCCGGCCACATGCGCTGCCGAGAGATCCGAGAGGTGAGCTTCCGCCCAAGCGCACAGGGATTCGGCTTCGGCCTCGAGCACCACGCTGCTCGTGCCCCCCTGCTTGTTGATGTAGGCGACCGCTGTCGCGTTGTCGGACAACACCCGGATCGCCTTCCCCTCGAGTAGCGGCCCCAGCTCCTGCAAGGCCAGGGTCACCGCCCGAAGCTCCAACCGGTTGATGGGCCAGGACTGCTCCAGCAGACTCCAGCGCCCCTGCACAAACGTGCCCTGGCAGTGAGCGCCCCAGCCCAACAGGCTGGCATCCGTCATCACCGCCAGCCACTCCGGAACTTCTAGCGACCTCCCCCGCTCCAGGGAAGCGGGGAGGAGCCACCAACGCAGAGTATTTCTGGTTTCCTCGGGGCAAACCAACCGACGGGACAAAGGATCCCGCTGATGTGACCAGCGCCGGAGTAACGCCCTTTGCAGTGGACGCATATGCGCTCTGGCCCACGGCACCGTCTCGATCGCAGCCGCCATGGTTCCCAGCAACTGAAGGTACCGCCACGCGGAGGGGGCCTTGAGTTCCAGAAAACTTCGAACGAGCCTGCGAAGAGTTTGCGCCCTTTGGGTGGTCAGGAACACCCTCCCCGCCTGAGTGTCGAAGCGCGCTCCCAGGTACTTGAGGCTTTGGGAAGGGACCAGGTGGCTCTTGCTCAGGTTGACGACCCATCCGAGGCTCTCTAAGAACGCTATCACCCGAGCTGTAACTCGCTCACTCTCGATCTTGGACTTCGCTCGAATCAGCCAATCGTCCAAATAAGGATGAACCAGAATCCCTTCTTTGCGCAGAGCCGCCGCGACCACCACCATCACCTTGGTGAAAACCCGCGGCGCTGTCGCCAACCCGAACGGGAGGGCTTGGAACTGAAAATGCCCACACGGAACGGCGAACTGCAGGAACCTGTGGTGCTCCGCCCTGACCGGGATATGCAGATATGCCTCTGACAGGTCTAGGGCCGAGAGAAACTCGCCCTTCTGCACCGCCACGATAACGGACCGAAGAGCTTCCATGTGAAAATGCGAGATCTTCAGACAACGGTTGACGCCCTTGAGATCGAGAATCGGACGACGAAGTAAATGGAGTACCGACCGCAGCCGAGTTGGTCTTTGGGAACGGGCACGATGGCCCGGAGGTCCAGGAGCCGTTGCACCGTTGTCTGCAGAGCCGCACGCTTCGCGACAGACTTGCCGGGAGACAGCACAAACGAGTCCCGCACCGGTCTCGCGAACTCCACAGCATAGCCCTCTCGGATAATTTCCAGAACCCACTGATCGGTGGTGATGCGGGCCCAGGCAGGAAAAAACTCCCGGAGCCGCCCCCCTACAGGTAGTGGAGGCGCCTGGGCCCCCCTTATCTCATTGTTGCTTCTTGAAACTAGAGGAGGCAGCGGAGGAGGGACCAAAACCCCCTGCCTGCTCCCCGGAAGCCTCGAAACGGCGGTGCGCGATACGGGAGGCGCCCCCGCGCCGAGGACCCGAAGCGCTGTGAGCGAAACCGCCGAAAATCCCGGGTCTGCCCGCGCCCCCCAGGCCGGCTTAGGCTTATCCTCGGGCAGGCGACCACCCTTGGTCTCCCCAAGGTCCTTCACAAGCTTCTCCAGATCCTCTCCAAAGAGTAGACGCCCCTTAAAGGGGAGCTTACTCAGTCTAGCCTTGGAGGAACTATCCGCCGACCAGTTGCGAAGCCACAGGTAGCGCCGAGCAGCGACCGCCGAAGCCATACTCTTGGAAAGGCCCCGCATAAGATCATAGTGAATATCCGCCAGGTAGGCTGACCCAGACTCCAAGCGGGCAGCCTCCCCTGCCAGCGTACTCGGCTGATCCTGCTGAACCTGCTGCGCCCAACGAAGACAGGCCCTAGCAACCCACGCTCCACAAACGGCTGCTTGAAGCGAAATAGCATTGATGTCGAAGACTTGTCGTAGTAAAACATCCAGCTTCCGATCCTGGACATCTCTGAGGGCCGTACTGCCCTCAACAGGAATAGTCGTCTTCTTAGTCACGGCCGAAACAGCAGCGTCCACCTTAGGGGACTTAAAGACCTCCTTATCCTTGTCCAACAACGGGTACAGCCGACCCATTATCCGAGCCCCTTTCAAGGGAGCTTCCGGGAGGTTCCATTCCTCCTGAATCATCTCTTGAAAAACCCTGTGCACGGGAAACGCCGTTTGGGTCTTACGGAATACCTGTAAGAGGGGATCTTCCAGGGGCTCATCCACGGCCGCCCCCGGCACAGGCATATTGAGTGCCTTTAGCGTTTCGGTAATAAGGGCAGGAAGTTCTTCCCTCCGGAAGACCCGAACCACCCTAGCCTGTTCCTCCCGCTCTGATATCTCTCCCTCCTCCAGGTCTTCCTCCAGGAGCATACTGCGCTCCTCCTCATTGGAAAGAGGCGCTTCCGAGACCTCCGAAGGGTCCTGCAGACGAGGCCGCTTATCTGCCCCGAACGCAGTAACCGAGAGGGAGGGGGCCGTACGCTTCCTAGCGCCACTGCCCTCTTGAGAAGTACCCGGCTGCGCAAGGCCACCCAACACCGCCTGCTGCAGGAGGGCCACAAACTGCGGGGAAAAAATGGCGGAGAGGTCCGCAGGGAACGCCGCAGGCGCAGGGGTAGGGGGTGCTACCGAAGAAGGACCCGGAGTCGGATCCTCCTGGGGCAACTCCGGAGCCGTAGAGATAGCAGGGTCGGGCGTGCCTTCAGCGGCGCCCGGGAGGAGCCCTGCCTCAAGACGTGAACCGTCAGGCTCCCCAGCGCAGGCTTTGCAAACCCCCGCGCTGGAAAACCTCTTAGAACCGCAAACCACACATTGCGGTTTGGAGGGCATGGCGAGCTCCTAATAAATCGGATGCCTGCCTTCAGAAAACCAAGAACGCAGACCAGGCCCCCCAGGCCCTGCTTAGCTGCACTGTAAAGAAGGCAAGACCACCTTATCCCCTCCTGCAAAAATCGGGAGGAAAAGGCAGCCTAGTTTTCCCCGAATCACCGCTGCCTTTGTATGCTGAACTTAGGCCAAACAATTTATTTTATTTATTTATTTTATTTAGTGTACACTTGTATCCCGCTGCTTCCAGCGATCAGCAGCGGTATTCTATACATAATGGGGCGGCTGTACAGGCCGGAATTTGAACATACATTGATTTCAGGGGGGGTGAAAGGCACAACAAGCAATTACAATTTTTACATTGATTGTATAAGAGGAGACTTTACGTATCTACATTGGATTGTACTAGTGGAGGCTTTTCATGTATCCATATACACGTATATTACATACTCTGACTAGGTCAGGTTGAAGTGAGTTCTAAAGAGGTGAGTCTTCAGCTTCTTCCTGAAGTCCTTCAAGTCTTTGTTTGCTCTTAGTTCATAGGGCAGTTGGTTCCAGAGTGTTGGTGCAGTAAATGAGAACGCTCTGTTGGAGGTGTTTGCGTTGCAATTTCTCATGCTATTCGGGACATGGAGGGTGTTGCTATTTACTGTTCTTCTGTTTCTGATGATTGGTTGCTCGGATATTAAGGTGTTTAGGTATGAGGGTGCTATGTTGTAAACAAGTTTGAACGTGGTTACTAAGAGCTTGTATTGGATGCGGGCTTTGATGGGGAGCCAATGAAGTTCGATTAGTACTGGAGTGATGTGTTCGGTTAGGCCTTTTTTCATGATAACTCTAGCCGCCACGTTTTGTGCTAGTTGCAGAATGTTAAGCGTTTTTTTGGGCAGACCCTGTAAAATGGCGTTGCAGTAGTCCAGGTGGGGGATGATGAGGGCTTGTGCTACTGTCCTGAAGTCGGCGTGGTCGATAATGCTCCGAAGTGGTTGCAGGATTCTTAATTTGCGGAAGATGGCCCGATTTGTGATGCGGAGGTGCTTTTCCATATTTAAGTTGCTGTCCAGCATTACACCCAGGTATTTTATTTCAGGTTTTGTGGTATATACATTATTATTCATGGTAACCGTTGGAGGTGGGTTGAAGTCAGGTTTTCTTGATATGCACATCACTTCAGTTTTTTTGTGGTTGATATACATATTATTTTGTTGCAGCCAGTTTTGTAGTTCACTTAGGCATTTTTCAAGCTGATTGAGGTTGGGGTTGTTGATGTCGAGATGAGTGTAGAGCATCAGGTCGTCTGCGTAGATATGGTAACTGATCTTGTGTTTTTGCAGGATTTCGCAAATGGGCCGTAGATATAGGTTGAACAGGAGTGAAGATAAGGCAGAGCCTTGTGGTATGCCTTGAGTTTGAGGGAATGCAGAAGCTTTAGCATTGTTGAACTGGACTTGCTGCATTCTGTTATTTATGTATGATGCAAACCATTTCAGGGGGGTTCCTGATATGCCTATGGAGGCAAGTCTGTCCAGGAGTGTGGCATGATGCACTGAATCAAATGCGGCAGATATGTCTATAAAAATGAGCATATACATTTTGCTTTTGTTCTCAAGACCCTTGTGTAGTTTGTCCATTAGAGCTAGTAGAAGGGTTTCCACTCCATGATGTTGCCGGAAGCCGTATTGATGATCATCTAGGGCATATGTAGCATCAATGTGGTCCTGCAGCTGTTGTTGCACAGCCTTTTCAATAATCTTGGCTAAGAAGGGTATGCTGGATATCGGACGGTAGGAGGCAGGGTCGCTCTCGTTGAGAGTTTTGTTTTTTAGGATGGGTCGTATGAGAGATTGCTTAAGTTGTGCTGGCATGATCCCTTGTAGTAGAGATTGGTTTACTATATGGGTGATATACTTGGCGGTATCTTGTTTCACTGCTTTGATCCAGGCTGCTGGACAGGGATCGAGGGGGGATGTGGTGGAGTTCAAGTTGGTAATTATGTTGATGATTTGTCTGTCGTCTATGCTTCGGAAGGTGACCCACTCTTGGTTTTGGTTTGCACTTTTTGATGTGAGGGTTTTTTGCTGAGTGGTTATTGTAGCCATTTCTTGGGTGCGGTGTGCGGGTGTTTGTAGGTTTGGCTTGCTGTTTGGTGGGCTAAGCTTTCTGGCATAATGGTCGGCTAGTGTTTGGGCCGTCATTGTGCCGTTTTGGTTTGTAGGTTGAGCCGTCTTGGTGAGAGATTTGACAAGTTCAAATAGTTCTCGAGGTCTGTTGAGGGCTTTATTAAGTATGGTGGTGTGGTGGATTTTTTTCGCCAGGTTGATTTCGTGCTTGTATTTTGTAAGGAGTTTAAGGTATTCATTTCTATGTTCCTCGATTTTGGTTTTCCTCCACCTTCGTTCTTGTTTACGCAAGCCTCTTTTCATCCTTCTTAGGGTATGGGTATACCACGGTTCGGTTTTGTTATTGGATGGCTTGGTTGGTGGTTTTAGGGATGGTTGCGATGTTGCTTCAATTCCTGCATTCCATTGTATCACCAAATTCTCGAGGTCCGTGTGTTCCAGGGTTACGTGAGACATTATGGATGTTGCTAATGCTTCTCTATCGAATTTTTGGAACCTCCTCCGTAGGTTTGCAGCAGAGTCGGATTGTGGACGGTTTGGAGCGTTGGGGAGGTGTATGGTGAACTCAATTTGGTGATGATCGGACCAAGGTACCTGTGTTATTTGCAGTTTGGTTAGGTTTAGGTCCTGCCGTTTGGAGGGCAGAAACACCATGTCCAGAGTGTTGCCTTTGATATGTGTAGCGTCGTGGATTACTTGTTCATATCCAAGTTGTTCCATAGCCTCTAGGAAGATTTTTGCTTGTACTGTTGAGGTTGATGCAAGGTTTAGGTCTCCTAGGATGATCTGTTGCTTTTTGATTGAGGTGGTGCTGATTAGTTCAAGGGCGGTGGCTAGGCATTCGTGTGTTGATGATGGGGGTCTGTATATTAGACAGATGGATGTGGTTTTATTTTCGACTCTGAGGAAGTCCATGTCGGTGTTTACACTTTGGGATGTGTTTGTTAGGTGGTAGGAGGCTTTGGTGATGATGAGGGCCCCTCCTCCTCTCCTGTTTGTTCGGGGGCAATTAAAGATTTCGTAGCCAGGCATGGTGATTTGGTTGAGGATAGCGGTATCCGTATCTGTGATCCAGGTTTCGGTAATGCATAGGATGTCGGGTTTTGCATCTGAGATGATATCGTGTACGATATGGGTCTTGTTTCTGATTGACCTTGCGTTGAGAAGTATAAATGAGACTGGGACTTGTGGAGGGTTGACTGAATGGTGGTTCCGGTCTTGCATGCTGGCATTTGGTTGGCTTCTCCGTTGTGGCTTTTTTAGCTTTGCCTTGTGCTGTGGTCGTGAGCCCTTGTTGGGATGGATGGTTGGGCCTAGGTTTGATTGTGGGATCATGTTTGTGGGTATAGGGGGGCGGTTGGGTGGTAGTATGGGTGTTGCTGCTTGAGGGTTATATACGGAGTAGTAGGTATATGTCTGGCTATAGAAGAGAAGTGGGTGGTAATGCAAGGTTGGATTGGCAATACATGTGGACATCAGGATGCAAAGGCATAGGAGTAAGGCGTAAATAGGGGGAGCCATAATTGACATATTCTATACCACAATATATACACAGTTTTGTTTTTAGTTTGTTGTAAAAGATTATGCAACAAATTAAGACACAATTACCACAGAGTGCTGGGTTAGCTATGTCGTGAGACGTGGCTAAATATTAACACAAATATCTTATGGGTTAGATGCACAGAGCCGTAATTTGTTGTATTAGTAGGTTTTACAAATTTTTCAAAATAATAGCTTTGTTACAAGTTGCCTTAGGAAGCTTGCTACTCAATATTATACTGAGGCTTCATGAAATAGATTTGTGCTCTAACAATGTGTATTTGCATTTGATGCTGTGTTACAGGAAAATGCATTGCATGACATTGGTATGTAATAATAATGGTATAGTCAGGGCAACCTTATCAAAGTTGCTTCGGTGGGTCGAGACACCAGTGTTTAGTGTGGCTTGTTTACCTGGTTTAGTCGCTGAAGGGACGGTTCGGTTTCCCGCGAGCTCAACCTGAAAGGGAGCTCAAGCCTGGTCTGTGTCTCTGTGGTGGTATCAGTTGGTGGTTGTTTTCCTTCCGCCCGTTTGAAGATTCTTAGGACGCGCTGTTTTTGCTGCTGTGGAGCGGTCAGGTTGCTGGGTTCTTGCGCTCTGCACTGGGAGATGTTTTTGCTGCTTACAGTTCAGGTCTCTTGGCTACTGGCCGCTGCCTAAGGGCCGCGCCAAAGGGCCCTCTGGCGAGGCCCTCAGGCGCGGGCCCGCCAGGCGCGGGCGCGCCCGAGAGGGGCGCCGCTTTTGAAGAGCTCGGCGGCAAGCTCCCACTGCCCGGATTGGGCAGGAGCTACCGGGGGAGGAGACGATGGCCCGGTTTAGCGGCTCCCTGCGAGAGGGGCGCCGCTTTTGAAGAGCTCGGCGGCAAGCTCCCACTGCCCGGATTGGGCAGGAGCTACCGGGGGAGGAGACGATGGCCCGGTTTAGCGGCTCCCTGCGAGAGGGGCGCCGCTTTTGAAGAGCTCGGCGGCAAGCTCCCACTGCCCGGATTGGGCAGGAGCTACCGGGGGAGGAGACGATGGCCCGGTTTAGCGGCTCCCTGCGAGAGGGGCGCCGCTTTTGAAGAGCTCGGCGGCAAGCTCCCACTGCCCGGATTGGGCAGGAGCTACCGGGGGAGGAGACGATGCAGCAAAAAGGGGAGCCAGAGGCAAAACAGGAGGCGGAAAAAAAAAAAAAGAAGAAAAACAACAAACTGATGTGCACGCGGCCCCCGCGCAGCAAGGCCACCACGCGGCCGGGCCGCCGGAGAAAAGCGCGCCAAAAGGCCTCGCGGCTAGAAAAAATGAAAGGCCGCGCGGCTGCCTTACCTCCGGCTGTGAAAAACGCTGTCTGGTATGTCCGCAGTGTCCGGTCACGCCGCAGGCCAGGAGAGCAGGAGCGGCTCCTATAAAGGCCTTCCTAACAGGACCAAGGAAAGAAGCAGAGCCGTCGCGGCGAAGGCAGAGCCAGGTGCGCTTGCAGGCAACGCATCTGCGTGGCACCGGCAGCCTCGGAGCGGGAAAGGGACGCCGAAGCCAGTCCCCACAGTCCCCCAAATGCCCCTGTCTGTCAGGAAACCCCCAAAAGACGGAAAGAGCAGAGGGGGAGGGAGAGAGGAAGAGAAGGTGAGCAAAACGCAAGGGAGAGAGGAAAAAAAAACAAAACCGGTCTAGCAGAATCTGACAGTCTGAAGAGGCTTAAAGGTACAGGACACTGACCAGCAAAACACTATCCCAAAATTAAAAGTACACTAATCCTGGTGATCCTTAATAATTTCTCACATGAGCCCAGACCCCCTGGGCTCCCATCTATCTAGCTGCTTGAAGACTGAGGTAACTGGTGACAGGGGGCGGACACCGAGGAGATATACTGGTGATGTCACAGAAAAAGAGGAGTTTCTCAGTCTTCAAGCTGCTGGATAAGATTGGGAACCCAGAGGTTCCGGGACTAGGCTGGGAACACAAACAGGAACAAAAATATTTCTGTTTAAAGTGATTCTTGATTTTTTTTAAAGTGCAAGTGCTGCTTAAGGTGAGCAGTACCATCCATCTAGGGGCCCAGGTTACATGCATAGAGCTGCCAGGTACCCAAAATGGAGTAGGAAGGAGGTGAGAGAAAGCAGAAGTCTTTCGAGAACTGGGCAGCACAAGGGGAGAGAGGTGGGCTGTTGCTGAGCAGAACCTCCAATTGGCACCAGTGAAAGAGACACTCTTGGGGACTTCCTTCTGAGAAATCAGATCAGAAGGCTGATAGAAACTGGGTAACCGGATTATGTAGGAAGGGAAGAACAACATTAAGGCAATCTATGCTGGCTAGTACCACTTTCAGAGACGAGAAGTATACCCGCTTTCCCTCTCTGTGAAGAAGGTAAGAAGCTTGCAAGGCCGTGGAGTGTGGGGGAGAGGATTCATTCCCATCACAGTACAAAGGGGCAGCAATAGTCACATGGGAGAACACATAGCACGGATAGGAAGAAAATAATCACTTATTCTCAGGGGGAGCAACCAGGCAATTGCCTTAGCCCTCCAAGCTACAAGGGCCCATGGGCATAGTTTGACAGTTTCATTTGAGGCAACCAAGGGTAGGATAGTCAGATTGGGGGGGGGGGGAGGGTTGATATAGTTGCATACATACAGTGGTGTGCAAAAGTCTGGAATCACTTGTGAGTTTTGCATTTTTCATGCTTTCTAACGTTTTTTTTTTTTTAAATTTTGCGTTAGCCCAGCATATTCATCTTTCTACCACGTTAAAAGGAATACATTTGGCTGTTAGAGTTGACTTTTTTGCATTCCTTGCTTCCAATTTAAATACTTTACAGACACTGGGAGATAGCTACTGCGATTTTTGTGGCTCCTGCGTCAAAACTGGATTGAGATTATCCAATATGCACACGTTATTTCTGACCAATCAGGAGGCTGGTTTCACTAACCAATCACAATGCAGATATCTAGCCAACAGTGCAACTATAAAAACGCGCTGAATTTTTGAATTTCATATGCTTTCTGGATCGACCATGAAGATGACTCGGACC
Source organism: Ichthyophis bannanicus (assembly GCA_033557465.1). Lineage (NCBI taxonomy): Eukaryota > Metazoa > Chordata > Amphibia > Gymnophiona > Ichthyophiidae > Ichthyophis > Ichthyophis bannanicus. The sequence goes on from CM066036.1 coordinate 140,925,926, forward strand.
CTGACGTTGGAGGAGCGTGTTCGTGTGTCCTTTATGAGCGAGGAAGGATTTTCAAGTCGTCAGATAGGCAGGAAACTTGGCTGCAGTCAGAGCGCTGTTGTTAAGATTGTACAGAAGAAAGAAATGGGTTCAGTGGTGGACAAGCCTCGTTCAGGTCGTCTACGTGCATCAACATCACGCCAGGACCCGCACTACGACGCATTTCACTCATGCATATTCATTGACTATCTAAACAACAAAAAAAGACTGGATAGATAGCCATTATATCAAACAGTAAAGATTTCCTTCTCCCCCATTCCCAGGCCTGCAGCCACCACTCTCCCTTTCACCCCATTATCCCAGCCCTCTCCAAGGCCCAGCTTTCTATCCTCCCATTACTCTAGAACTGAGAGAAGCATAGCCAGAGCCTTAAAACAAGAGGAAGCGGCATCACAGTGGTGATCACAGGCAGCGTGAGTGGAGGAAGCCAAGACTTAAATGAAACAGTGGTCTGGATTGGTTGTCTTCTGCAGATGTAGCTACTTCTCTGCCAGCACCGCCCCTTTCTCCTCTCAGTCCTGATACTGAGATACTGATTGGCAGAGGTGACCCAAGGGCGACGTAGGGCTATGTGAGGGGTCTCATCTGCATAAATATTTGTATGCCAGATTAATATGGTCAATGCTATGAACAGGTTAATAATGAAGGATGATATATCATCAAAAGAAATAACCCTGGTAGCTGGGATGTGCTGAGTCCTGACTTAGAACATAAGAGTCTCACCAAGTAACAGAATAAGTGACCACAAACTAAAAATAGAAATATGTAGACAAAAATTAAACTGGAAACCCAAAAAGCCAGACTCTGCAGGCAGTACAACACCAGATAAAGTGTAGTTACTCATCTGTAATAGGTGATCTCCAAGAACAGCAGGAATAAGTCTTCACATATGGGTATCGTCGGTAACGATGGAGCCTGCGCGGGAACGCTCCCCAGCGTCCAATAGGAAAACTTTTGGGAGCATCCCACAGCGCCTGTGTACTGCCTTCCCACCTTTCCAACTCTCCCTCTTCAGTTGAGTTTAAAGCTGAGACAAAAGGAGAGCAGGAAAGAGAGAGAGAGAGAGACAACTCCTAGGGGAGGTGGGAGGGTTGTGAAGACTTATTCCTGCTGTTCCCGGAGATCACCTGTTACAGATGAGTAACTACACTATCTCCAGGAACAAGCAGGAACGTAGTCTTCACATATGGGGACTCCCCACCTGAGAGATGCCAGGGGAATGACCCCCAAAATAAAGCTTATCCCTCAAGACAAACTCAGGTTATGATCTTATCAAAATATGTAACTCACAATTTATTACAATGAAAGAACTCAATACAGAATAAGAATTAAGTGTCCAAAGAATCAAGCGCGAAAAGCAATAGCTTATCCAGGTACTTAGCTTTCAAAAAATTTTCGCGTTAACTTCAGAGCACTCATTATCACAATCCCGACGTTCATGCAGGGCACCACTGAGACGTTTCACCGTTGCCGGTTTCCTCAGGGGATCACAAGACTAGTGCTGCTCAAATATTCTGTAATACACATAGAACATGGCTACTTGATTGTCCGTTTGAACTAGGACTGTCTTGTAGCTGAGTTGGGTATGAAACATTCGAAGAGCAAGAAAAATTGCTCTGAGCTCCAGGAGGAGATAGGCCTCCTGTGGAGTCCAGGTACCCTGGGTAGAGAGGCCTTGCAAGTGGGCTCCCCAACCCACCTGTGAAGCATCTGTTGTTACGAGTGGCTTGGGGTGGGGGTTGCTGAAAAGGAGACCCCACCAAAAGGTTTTGGGGTGACTGCCACCATTGGAGGGACAAAATAAGGCGATCTGAGTTTGCTATTTTGTCTGACAGGCAACCTGATGCCTGAGTCCACTGAGTGGATAAAGTCCACTGGGCTGCCCTCATATGAAGGCGAGCATAAGGAACCACATGCACGGTGGATTCCATGTGGCCTAGCAACTGTAACATTTCCCGAGCAGTGAGGTGAGGTTTTAGCACTGCTTGGGATGCTAATTGCACAATGCGAAGGCAGCGGGACTGTGGAAGGTAGGCCCTTGTCTGTCTGATATCTAGCAGAGCTCCTATAAACTCCAGGGACTGAGTGGGAGCAAGGTTGGATTTTGGGAAGTTTATGACAAGTCCCAAATACTGAAGGATGCGCATTGTGCGAGAGAGAGCAACCCTGGCCTCTGGCTCTGAAGGGGCTTGAATGAGCCAGTCGTCTAAGTAAGGGAAGACGAATATTCCTAGGGTGCGGAGAAATGCTGCCACCACAGCCATGCATTTTGTGAACACCCTTGGTGCAGAGGCCAGGCCAAAAGGAAGAACCCTGTATTGGTAGTGCTTCCCTTCAAATAGAAAGCAAAGGAACTTTTGATGAGTTGGATGGATGAGAATATGAGTATAAGCATCCTTGAGATCTAGAGAACAAAGCCAATCCTGACTCTGAAGGTATGGCAGCAGAGTTCCTAGAGAAATCATTTTGAACTTCTCTTTGAACAGAAATTTGTTCAATTCTCTGATGTCTAAAATGGGTCTGTGTCCTCCTGTTTTCTTTGGAATAAGGAAATAGGGGAAGTAAAACCCTGTACCCCGTTGGGGAATGGGTACCTCTTCTATTGCCCCTTGGGCAAGAAGCACAGTGACCTCTTGACCTAACTGGTCATTGAGAGAGGTCTGAGAATTGAACTGTCTTACCATTGTAGGAGGGGGCATGCTGAGGAAATGAAGCTTGTACCCCCTCTCTTACAATAGACAAAGTCCAATTTTCTGCTGTTATCTGACCCCATCTGGGGGCAAAATGACATAACCTTCCTGGTATGGTGGAGGGTTCTGGGCCCTTCAGGGCCAGGAAGGCAAAGTTCTCTAGATAGGAGTCAAAGCCCTTGTGGAGGCTGAGTCTGCTGAGCCGGTTGAGGCTTAGCTGCTTTTGTCTTTCTTTGTCTAGGTTGTTGCTGTTGTCCCTTTTGGGCAGACTGACCTAAACGATGCCCCTGTTGGGTATAGAAGGGATAAAACTTCTTCTTCTTACTGAAGAATGGTTTCTTAGAGGATTTTTTCCTTGCAGGATCAGCTGTAGATTTAGACAATCTATCCAAAGTGATATTGTCAACAACTAAAAGGCACTGCAAACAATCTACTAACAATAGGGCCTTCTCTCTCTATGCTCCATCCCTATGGAATACCCTTCCTCATGAACTGCGTAACTGTGTGAGCCACTCTGAGTTCCGAAAGAAGTTAAAAACCCACCTCTTCCTTGAACATTTTTCCCTACCACCCTAGTACCTAACCCTCTACAGCTACCTCCCCATCCATGCTCCCTCAAACCCTCTAATACAACTATCTGTAGTTCTATATATATACATATGTAAATAGTTGATCATTGATCATTGTAATTAGTTCATATTGTTCACTTATGTATCCTTGTTACTTTGTTCTTTGTAAACAGTTGAAACACACTGCTTTGAAACGTTCTATGTAAACCGTCTTGATTTGTAGAAAGACGGTATATAAAAAATGTTAAATAAATAAATAAATAAATCTATCTCATTAGCTTTTTCCTGCCAATTCTTGCCAAAGAGATTCATGTGCAAGGAATATTCCCTAGTTTATCCTGTACCCAAATTTCCAAGTCAGATGCCTGGAGCCAGGCAATCCTACGTGCAACTATGGCAATGGCAGAGGTTCTGCTTATGCACTCAAAGCAGTCAAAAGCTGCACGATTCACAAACTTGGAAACATCCTGAGCATGTTTGACAAGGGCGAGATAATCTTGCCTCTTATCATCAGGAAAGAGAGGGCTCATAAGCTCTAAATCTCCTGTGACCTCCTTAAGGAACATTCCCATATATAAGATATAGGAACTGATCCTAGCAGAAAGCATGGAAGCCTGGAAGGTTCGACGTCCAAAGGCGTCAAGAGTCCTACACTCACGTCCTGGAGGATTAGATGCATGCCTTTTTGCACTCTTTATCCTTCTCATTGCTGACTCCACCACCATGGAATGGTGTGGTAATTGAGTCTTCTGAAACCCAGGACAAAGAGGAACTCGATACATGGTATTGAGTCTTCGAGAGTGAGGAGATGTAGTTAGAGGTGTTTCTCACATCTTTAACGTGAGATCATGCAAGATTTCATGAACAGGTAAGGTAGCTGCCTCCTTGGGAGCTTTAGGGTATTGCAGGATTTCTAATTCCTTTGCCCTAGGCTCATTTTCAGGAGCCAATGTGATGGAAAGACCTCAAGCCACATCTCGGATAAAATCCTGAAAGGACATATCCTCTGGTGGAGACATCCTACGCTGAGGAGAAGAAGAATCCTCAGGAAGAAGTACTCTGGTATTGGCAGAGCTCTCAGAGTCTTCAGACTCATCCGAGGATTCGAAGTATCTCCGATCCGGGTGATAGTGCAAGGCACGGTACCGGTACCGATTGAAGTCGGCATCGGAGTGGTCCGGTACCGACCTGTCAATACCGGATGGATACGCATGACTTGGTCCCGGTAGAATACCTGCCGATGTTGATGCAGTCTGTGCCGGTACCGGTTGAATTGTCTGAAGCGGTTTCAAGGGCATCGAGGCCGTGAGAAGAGTCGCCAGACTGCGTTCAATAACCAAGAATCTCTGGTCTATCGACGCTGCCGATGCTTGGGTATTGGTACCGGAAGAAGCGGCCAGTACCCCAGAGCATGGCACCAGTAGTTCTGCCGAGGTTGAAGCCTCGAGAACATCCTGGAGCCCTGTTAGTGCTTTGGAAGCCGAAGCCTCCCGCCGGGGCAATTTTACCGGTGAAAGTCCCTCAATGGCAACGCCAGAGGCATCTCGCTGTCTAGAAGGAGATCTACCCCTTTGAGGCCAGCTAGATTTATGTTTAGTTACCTGAGATCCATGGGAGGAAGACGAAGCCCTGGAAGACGTTGATGCCAAGGAGGCTGCATCGGAGGGAAAAAGGGTGCTAAGCTTAGCAGCTCGGTTCTGCCAGCCCCTTTTCGACATCATCCCACAGGCAACACACTCTGAAATAGAGTGGTCAGGACCTAAACATTTGAGGCACCACTTATGGGTGTCGGTGACGGAAATGATACCGCCACACTTAGAACACTTTTTAAAACCCGAAGCGGGTTTTTCCATTCTGAAGGAAAAGTTTGGCCTAGTGCCCAAAATGGCCCGTGACACCTGAGAGAAAATTACTGGAAAGACTCCAGAAAAAAGGGTTTTTTTGTTTTTTTGAAGAAAAGAAAGAAGAACCGGCGGTACCGGTGTAGCGTCGAGGGAAGGCAGACGCGACCACAAAAAAAGAAGAATAGAAGGGATTTTTTTTCTGCGGTGACAGGATGTGCGACCTGTCGGCTCCGTGGAAAACGAAGAACTGGAGAGGGACAGTTGGGAAAGGTGGGAAGGCAGCACGCAGGTGCTGTGGGATGCTCCCAAAAGCTTTCCTATTGGACACTGAGGAGCATTCCCGCGCAGGCTCCGTCGGTACCGATGACACCCATATGTGAAGACTACATTCCTGCTTGTTCCTGGAGATCTGATATTTGTTTAATGTAAACTACCGCTGATCATTGGAAGGGGTGGTATAGAAAAACTGTTTAAATAAATAAAAATAAATAAATGTTTCTGTCTCAGTATATGCATTAGTGATTTTTTTCTCTTTTTTGTAAACCGCTACAATGTATATGCCATTAGCGGTATATACATCTTTCAAATAAAGAACAAAAGAAATTGACAAAATACAGAGATCTTCAGATTGAAGTCGAAAAGCTCTGGAACAAAATATCTACTGTAATACCAATTGTTGTTGGAGCCCTGAAGCTCTACCTAAGGGACCGCCTAAAATTTTACAAATGTTGTACCTAGTGAACTTGATACCACAAACCCTACAAAAGACTACCCTACTTGGAACAAATTACGTCTTATGCCGATACCTACATGATTCCTACGTCCTGGTTAGAACTCAGATCACAGGGTTAAAACCTATACTAGACTAACAATGAAGAATCTACAATAATAGTAGTAGTAGTATTTATAAGCTGCTTTCGAAGCGAGCAACAGAAAGACAATGTTCACAACTAATGACTCTTGGATATTGTGATTAACAAAATATTCAACAACGGCTACATCATCTAATCCAATAAAAAACAAAACCGTCCTTCCATCCTAACATTACCCCTCTCCTTGTATCCCTATTTACATTTTCTAAATTCTGTAACCAATAAACATCTATCTTAAGAACCTAATTGCATATGGGAATGTTAAAGAGCTATGTTATACTATTTGCTATACATGGCAAAAATGCTTAGCATGTTCTGGTGAGACATTCATGTTCACTGAAGATACAGAATTTTGGACTTTGCTTCTAATGGTTTTATATACCTTAAGGAATATGAGCTGCTTTTTCTCTCTTTTCTCCTCCTCCTTCCAGCTCAATAAGAACTAATGTAGGATCCTAGTGCCAGGAGCCTTCATTTGCAAATACCCTGGGATTTTTCCCCCTATTTCATGCCCCAATCCCACTGTTCCTAGTGGGATTGGGGCATGCATTGCAGCAATCACACTAGGTTATTGCAGCAATAGTTTTGAGGCCAGAAAATACAGTTGTGGTCAACATTATTGGCACCCTTGCAGTTCAACCCCTTAATGTGATATGATTACACAGGTACACTAAAAAAAATTTTTTTTAAACTGCCTCTAATGTTTCGATTGATTTTTATGTTTTTTGGTGCGCTGAATCCAAATCTGGTAACCAATTTGCTCCATCACGTACAGATTTTTTGCTACATTGGGTTAGCAGTTTGAGGTGAACGTTTCAGATTGAGTGCGATCGAGATAAAAGTTTCTTGGATGAATTCTTTATACTAATTGTTTAGTAGTTATTCAAATAAGAATAAAGAAAATTGTAACAAGGCAGCACATAAGAATAGAGTAATGTCAACAAAACACACTGTGATGGTAGCAAAATTGTCTGCACTTAAAACAGCCACATACATGTGCACAAACATTGAGCATATAAGAGCGAGGTTAGACACAAAGCAAAGCAAAGAAATGTGCAAAAAATGTTGTACAGGTATGTATGTAAGAATAGAAAACGCAAACCGCACCATTGCAATACATGAAGACAAACACCCGATGGTGTGAAAATAAAATTCTAATAAATGAGATCCGACACTGTGGTAATAACTAGCAAATTTTTATTTCAAAGTTTAGTAAAAACACGATATTTGTCAACACAGTTTAGATTTTAAAGTCATTCTTGGGTCAATCAATCTCCTGGTGGGCCCGTTTCTTCTTCCCCCAAATGCTTCTCTTGGTGCGCTGCTTGGCGTATTTTTCATCTGGGGTTTCCTGCAGCAGCAACCAGCAGAAATCAGCCATCATAGTGGTGTTCCATCTTCCTTGGTACCTTCTCTCTGCGTCCTTGATGTCCTGGTGAAACCTTTCACCTTGTTCTTCACTGTACGCCCCCAAGTTTTCGGGAAAGTAGTTCACATGGGAGTGCAAGAAATGGACTTTCAGGCTCATGTTACAGCCTTGTTCTTTGAAGGCATTGAGCATCCTGGCAACAATATCCTTATAGTTCTCATCCCGCCTGTTCCACAAGAATTTGAGAACAACATCCTTGAAGGAATCCCAGGCTTCTTTTTCCTTCTCAGACATCGTTTCAGCGAATGCTCCATCTGAAATGAGTTTCCTTATATCAGGGCCAACAAACACTCCTTCCTTTAGCTTTGCTTCAGAAAGTCGGGGCAACTTTGAGCAAAGGTACCGAAAGCACTCACCATCTTTTGGAAGGGACTTGATGAATTGCTTAATGAGACCTAACTTAATGTGGAGAGGTGGTAAAAGAATTTTATCACGAGGTACCAAGCTCTCATGAAGAACATTTTTCTCACCAGGTCTCAAATACTCCCGAATTGGCCAGTCTTTTTTCCCCCAGTGTAGGTCGCGGGTCCGGCTATCCCACAAGCAAAGGAAGCAGGGATATTTGGTGAAACCGGATTGCTGCCCTAATAGCATGGATAGAATTTTAAAGTCTCCACAAATCATCCACTTATGCTCATCATAACGAATCTTCTGAAGAATCAGGGCCAAATTCTCGTATTTTTCTTGGAGAATAACAGAGTGAGCAATAGGAACTGAAGCGAATGTGTTGCCATTATGAAGAAGAACACCTTTTATGCTGTCTTTTGACGAATCAATGAACAGCCGCCATTCAGCAGGATCATACTTGAGTTTAAACTTTTCCATCACTCCGTATATATCGTTGCAAAATACCAAATCTTCCTCTTTGCTGAAATACTTCAAAAATTGTGTCTCACGGTTGCGGTACCAATAAAAAGTTGTTCCTGGTGACAATAGATTTTTCTGTTTAAGCCGAGAACCTAGCAGTTGGGCAGCATCTTTTGGGAGTCCTAAATCCCGGACTAAATCATTCAATTCAGCTTGAGAGAAAAGTTCAGGTTTCGGATCTGGTTCAGTTTCAAACTCGGAAGTACTGGACTCATCGGGAAAAGTCATCTGATGAGTCTCATCATGATCAGAACCGTCCACACAAATATGATCCAAAGATTTTGGTGGTTCAGGCACAGGTACTTCGTTGCTATGAGGCATAGGCCTAATTGCTGAGGGAAGGTTGGGGTAACTTATTACGTTCTTATTTTTTAAGTTGTATCCCTTCACAATGCAAGAGCAAAAATAGCAGTCACTGCTGTGGTCTCTTTGTTCACGCCACATCATAGGTATTCCGAAACGAAATGCTTGTTTTTTACCTTTCATCCATAAGCGTAGATCTTCCTCACATGTCTTGCACACTTTGTGAGGAGCCCACGGTTTGTCTTGATCGCCTAACTTCAAACCGAAATAGGCGAAATATACTTTTTTAATAAATGCAGAAATGTTCCTCTGCCGCTTTTTCACGGTATATTCCCCACAAATAAAACAAAAACTGTCCGGAGAGTTGACGCAACCTCTGGCTCTGTGAGCCATCACAAATACACAGCACTGCAAACTACAACTGTAGTGAACCACTTCGGAATAAAGCTGGATTACGACTGAGCAAACAAAAGGTAATAATGAACTTGCAAGAAACTGAAATTTGACAGGAACGTTCATGTCGCAACCACCGTGTTTGAGCGAGCGAACAGGAAAGAACATGCGCCAGCGCGAGTACTGGATTTAGCCCCCCGCCTCCCAATTGTCCTGTTAATGTATAAAATGAATACAAAACACTCTAAAATATCATGAGGGAGTGTTTCTAGTTAGTTAACCATTACAACCTATATTTTGGGCCAAGAAAATAAACTGCAGTCGGCTAAAAAGAAATTATGTGAACATTCCTTATATGGGTAAGAAATCTAATTTTGCAAGAAAACGTGACGTGATGGAACATTTTGGCTATTTTTCCTGGATTCAGCACCCCAAAATCTATAGGAATCAGTTGCAAAACTGGAGGCAGTTTTTTGGTAGTGTACCTGTGTTATTGGCATCCTTATAAACAATTCAAATCAGTTTGAACAGAAGAATCACATTCCAATTGCAGTAAAATTAGATGCACCTGTTCAACTATCAGTACTCACATGACTTGAATCAAACAATGAATAATGGTTCTAATGTTTAAAATGGCCACATTCACTCCCTGTTCCATTTTCACAATGGTGAAGACAAGAAAGCTGCCTGAGAGACCGTCAGAAAAGCCATTATCACCGAACAAACTTCAAAGGGGTACAAGGCCATCTCCAAAGACCTTGGAATTCCTGTGTATACAGTTTGCAATGTTATTAAGAGGTTTTCTGCTCATGGAACTGTCAAGAACCTCTCAGGATGTGGTGGGAAAAGGAAAATTAATCCAAGAAGTCTTCGAAGGTTAGTGTGAATTGTTACAACAAACAACATCCAAAGAGCTTAAGGCTAACCTGGAGTAATCTGGAGTGGTGGTTTCAATCTGCACCATACACCACACACTAAACAAAGAAGGACTTCATGGGCGAAGGCCAAGGAGGACCCCACTGCTCAAAGACAGACATAAAAAGGCATGCCTGATCTTTGCACAACCCCACCTTGAGAAATCACAATCCAAACCAATCGAGCTCTTTGACAATGCAGACCAGCAATACATTTACAGGTGAAGAAATGAAGCTTATAAGGAAAAAAACACTCTTCCTACAGTTAAATATGGTGGAGGTTGCATATTGTTGTGGGGCTGTTTTGTTGCCTCAGGAACTGTTCAGTCATCCCCTCCCTTCCTACTGTATCTTACGTTTTTGCTTGCATTATCACTTTGTGACCTAGGCCGTCTGACCCTTCTATCCCTGTTGTCTGACCTCTGACATCGCCCTTGTCATGTGTTTGGTTTTTTTTTTATTTTATCTTAACTGTAATTTTATTGTACACTACCTAGTTATGTTCCACAATGGGTGGTATATCAAATAAACTAAACTGTAACTATTAAAGGAATCATGAAGTCAGATGCTACCAAGGTATTTTGGAGTGAAATGTGCTACCCAGTGTCAGAAAGCTGGGTCTGGGTCAAAGGTTATGGGTCCTCCATCAGGACAATGACCCAAAATATACATCTAAAAGTACAAAAGAATAGTTAAAAAGGAACAAATGGACTGTTTTAAACTGGCCAGCAATGAGTCCTGATCTCATTCCAATCGAGAACCTTTGGAAAAAGCTGAACTCTATCATTGGTAAAAGAAATCCTGTAAACATTCATGAGCTGGAACAAACTGCAGTTGAAAAGTTGGAGAAACTACCAGCAGACAGATGTATGAAACTTATAGATGGCTACTAAAAACATTTGGAGGCTGTCATCACTGCCAGGGGTTGTGCAAACAAATTTAGTGTAGGGTGCCATTAATATTATCAAGGTCATATTTTGTTTTTTTCTCAGAAATTACTACGTCTAAGTTGCACAGACATATTTTTTGTTGTATGCCTTTGAACACAGATTGGCCACTGTTGGAAACAGGATACTGGGCTTGATGGACCTTGGTCTGACCCAGTATGGCATATCTTATGTTCTTATGTTATGTACAGTACTATTAAAGTATAATGATGTCATACAGTTGGAATATTTCCAATTATTTCTCAAGATATTGTACACAACATACCTAAAATGCAAGGGTGCCAATAATGTTGATCACATCTGTAAGCATCAGGGATCATTTTTAACCCCTGCATCTTGGGCTCTAAATCTAGTCTTTATGAACTGCCCACACTGATAACCATGACTGCCTCTCCAATCTCAGGCACGGTGAATGCTACTTTTGTAGCATTCCCAGATCCATCTGATCCGTGGTACGGAAGACCTAATCTAGGAACTGAATCATGTACCATCCCTGAATGGCAGAACACTCTGCTTCCAATGAGCTACTTTGCAGGATGGATGACAAGATAAATCCCCTTGACAAAACATAATGAGCTGAAATATGGCCATGTTGAGATATTTTGAATTTTTAGAAAAGAAAAAATGTATACCTTTTAGCATTTTTGCCTAGTAATTTCCTGAACATATACAATGTAACATACATATAAACCTACTGTATATCTATGAATAGATATAGATTTATGTATAAATGACCCATATGATTAATCTATGCACATATGATACTTACTGAAGTGTTTTGAATGATGTTTTTGGAAGCGTGAAGCTTCAGAGTTTTCCTATCTATGCAATTCTGATAAACTTTGTGGGATGCCATTTCTACATATTTGAGAGCTAAGACAAATCTGAACTTATCAGAGATGAAATGTTAGTTTCCTACAGTGCTGATTCACCTACTGGATCGACCTACATTTACTTGCCGCCTTTTTCAGACTAAACATTAATGGTGACAAGAAGAACAATAATAATCCCTCTGAAAGACTATTCAGAATTTGTCCTGTCCTGACATAACATAACAGAACTTCTCAAGCCCAGTGGGAAACTGTCTGGCACACCATGAGGTTACAGAAAACAGGTAGGATTGATCATAAAGGCATATGATTTGATCAGCTCACACTCCTATTCTATTAGACTTGTACTGTAAGGAGCAATACTATAAAGCAATGGTTCCCAGTTTGTGATCCATTACAGGGGTCCACAGGACCGAGAAAACACATAAAAGAGTTAGCAGGGATTGGCTGGTTGTGGGCATGAGAGACTGGAGGGAACTGGCTGGGGAAGGAGAGAGAAAGAGGATGAGATGGGTGGGGACTGGCTAGAGAGGGGTTGAGAGAGAGAGAAATTGGTGGAGACAGGAAAGAGAGGGGTGATAAAGAGGGCTAGTGGGGACAGGCTTGGCACTCGGCAGAAGAGGTCCAGGAAGAGTAGTGGAGATGAAATGGGAGGTCCCTGAACTTTTTAGACATTAAAAAGGGGTCCACATAAGCAAAAGGGTGCTGCTATAAAAGTTTCAGTCAACCAAAACCTCTTCTCACTCTGAATGTCAGGTGACCAATGCTCCAATGCACCAATATTTCTACTTTTTAATGGGATTTTTTTAAATGATACACCAGTTATCATGATGCTTAAAGCACATGTGGAAACATCTCAAGCAGGAATTATAAAGTATCATGCCAACTATAAAGATTTCTAAGTGCAAGGATACTGTTAATCATGAAAGGACGGTAAAATCATTTCAGTATTGCAGACATTTTTCCTATTCCCTATTAAATATTGTAAAATCTTGCTTATTATGAATATTCAATTGTAGGGTACCTCACATGAAGAGCTGCTGTTGGCCTCCATTATACAGAAGAACTTCATGAACAATTCTTATCATCTAAGCACATAGTACTACTTTTAATGGTTGGAAACTTTTCTAGCTGTCAGATTATTTCTTTCAGAATTCCTTTATTCCTATTTAGAGGGAGGAGTGGCTCAGTGGTTGGGACATGTTACCTCAGGCTGAAGGGCTGGGGGTTCAATTCCCGCATGGGGACAAGCAACCTCAGGCCAGAGGGACTGGGGTCTCTAATCCCATGGCCACTCCCTTGTGGCCTTGGGCAAGCCACTTAACCCTCCATTGCCTCAGGTACACTTAGATTGTGAGCCCTTCGGGGACAAGGGAATAAAAAGTACCTGTTAGTATACATGTAAACTGCACTGATTCTAAAGAGCGTGGTATAAAAAAGAAATAAATAAAAAATAAATGGAAGGGCAAAATATGGGCCCCCCTCCTCCCATGACAAAGCCATCAGTGGCTACATAACAACTTTCAATCAATGGTTTCACCCAGAAGTTACCTCTTACAGGTAGCTCCATGTCACTGAAGCCAGGGAAGGGCTCCAGTCTAGAGGGTGAAATCTTGCTCAGCCTGCAGGGCCCAGCAAATCCTCTGATGATTCAGAGAACTGAGCCCAGAACACTGCTGCACGTCAACAGAGATCGCAGTGACACAATGGCAGTGAAGGATGGGGCCATCCTCTGAGTTAACTGCAAAAGCTGCAATGGCCATGGCCATGGAATGAATGGTGGATGTGTCACAGGAAGAAGCAGGCGATACTAGAGAGGAAATCAAGGAAATCATGGAAATCAAGGGTTGCCTCTTTGCAGATGATACCAAAATCTGCAATAGAGTAGACACCCAGGAAGGTGTAGATAACATGAGGAGGGATCTAGCTAAGCTTGAAGAATGGTCTAGAATTTGGCAGCTGGGATTTAATGTTAAAAAATGTAAGATCATGCATTTGGGCTGCAGCAATCCAAGGGAGCAATATAGTATAGGGGTGAAGTACTTTTGTCCACTAAAGAAGAGCGGGACCTAGGCGTGGTTGTGTCTGATGATCTTAAAGTAGCTAAACAGGTAGAAAAGGTGACGGCAAAAGCTAGAAGGATGCTTGGGTGCATACGGAGAGGAATGGCTAGCAGGAAAAAGGAGGTGATAATGCCTCTCTATAAGTCTTTGGTGCGACCTCATTTGGAGTATAGTGTGCAATTCTGGAGACCGCACCTTCAAAAGAATGTGAACAGGATGGAGTCGGTGCAGAGGGTGGCTACTAAAATGATTAGTGGTCTTCATTATAAAGCATATGAGGACAGACTGAAGGATCTTAATATGTACACCTTAGAGGAAAGGCGGGATAGAGGTGATATGATTGAGATGTTTAAATACCTCCGTGGCATAAATGTTCAGGGAGAGAGCCTCTTTCAATTGAAAGTAAGTTCTGCTACGAGGGGACATGGGATGAGGGTGAAGGGAGATATTTTCAGGAGTGATATGCGGAAATATTTCTTTATGGAAAGAGTAGTGGATCCGTGGAATAGTCTCCCAGTGGAGGTGGTAGAGATGAGGACAATAACTGAATTCAAAAAACATGGGACAAACACAGAGGATCTCTAAAGGAAAAAAGGGTACTGTTGTAGTTGTTGATATGGAAGGACAGACTAGATAGGCCATGTGGTCTTTTTCTGTCATCATATTTCTATGTTTCTATGGAGAGGCAGGGAGAAGACCACGGCCTATGGCTCCAGCTGTAGAAAATCAGGATGCTGGAGGTGAGATGGATGGGCTTCTTAACTCAGAAGATATCTAACTCTCCCCCTCTTCCCAGAAGTAAACTTGAACTCAATTTGGATGGGCCTAGCTTATTTGCATCAGGTTGTTTTACGTTTGACAAGACTTCTTTACAAAATATTGTGAAAATTCAGGTTCAAGGGTCTCTGCTTGTACTTCAGGCCCAACAAGTGGAAGAATTTAAAAGCAATTCCAATCAAGTGAAGGTGGTAGAGGTGGCAATTGTATAGGATAATATGGTGAAACATAAGAAACTTAAGAAGCTGAAGAATTTATCTAGACATTTGTTTGCATTTACTGAATTTTTCTCAGTTGTTAAAGCTTCTTTTGACATACATATTTTCAGGTGTTTCTACAGGAAGTTTTGAGGTTTCCAGAATCAGTATATTATTTAGAAGGGATACCACTATCTACAAGAGGGGTGGAGGAGAACAAACCAACAGCAAGAAAACAGGCTAGTAACCAGTCATGTGATGCTTTGGACTTGATTAGTATCCTAGAAGTCATCAAAAGGACGCTATTGGTGTCCTTTGTATTTGAGAAAGACAAGGGACTCTGTGGTGCAACTTTATTTTTGTAATGAAAATGCTGTATTCATGGGTGGGAAGGTTCAAATATTTGCAAGAAAACTCAAGAACCTTTTTCCTAGGTACTGTATGCGCTAGAAAGTTATCTCAGTGGCTGCTAAGTTTGCTCTGGGATATCCTTGTACAGGTGTTAACAGATGTGAAAATAATCTTTATATATTTTATGAATTTTCCCAGTTACATTTTTTCCATGGATAACAGGGTAGAATGCACTGATACTATCTATTTTTGAGTTGTAGTTGGATATTAATGTTATGAGGAAATTTTGCCTATCTTGTTATGCTTTGTGCTATTTTTATTAGTTATGCTATCTTCCCATGTGTGCATTAAACTCGGGCCTTCTTTACAGTTGCGCATTACCAATATACATAGGCTATTTGATATTTTTACACATTTTCTTCTTAATTGTAATTGAGTATCTTGATGTGAAAAGGCCCCTGCAGGTACTCAAATATCTGCAGGGGCCTTTTCACATCAAGTTTTCTTGATATGAAATATATCCTGTGCCAAACACATTAACTTGTTAAAGGAGGAGTTGTTTTGACTAGTTTTGGGCAGAAAAACATGAACTATCACAGGGATAAACCAAAAAATTGAAAGGGGAAGGGGGCTTAATTAGTATACAAAAAAAGGAGGTAAAACTTGGGAGGGAACCTGATGGGGAAAGGGTAAGGCCAGGACTGCATGTGAACTGTCAAACATACAGGGTATGTTTACTAAGTGCAAGAGTTAAGTTTGTGTGCTTACTGTGCAACAAGGTCAGCTGCTCCACGCTGTCAAGGAGGGGGAAGCACAGCAAGTCCCCCCTGCAGTTACCGTACTTAAAAGTATCTCACCCTACTAACAGTGTAATCACAATTAACAAGGAGCACTTAACTTCCTCACTGAGGTAGCACTAAGTGCACTTATACTAAATGCAACTTTGACAATTAGCATGCAGAAATGCCCCCCATGTTAATTGCAATGTCAGTCAATGCTCACTCTCCACCCCTCACCCACCCATTCCCTGCCCCACTGCATGCCAAGTGGTTAGTGCAAGTGTTTTACTACACTGGCTGTTTCCACATGTGATCGCAGTTACCATGGTCCTGAGCTGCTTAGTGCACACAAAATCACACTGTAAAATGTTACTGCACTTTAGTAAATATGCCCCAAATTTGTGAATCTAAATGAGCCTAGAGAGGCCATAATTTATGTAGAAATAAATTTACCCTACTGTAGAAGATTCTGATCAAGCGACTTGGTTCCTGTTTAGTTTTCCACCCGACGCTAACAGTTAAATCTCTCAAGGCCCCAAGCTTTATTTTTAGGACTTAACTTGTATTTGGGAGTGGGTGTGAGTCCAATAGAACATAGATTGGATGTGGAAGCTGTAGGGAGGGATGTGGAAGGGTGTCTACAAGTGTGTACTTGGGGACCTGTGTGTTCATGTGCCTCAATGAATGGAAGGGGGGGGGGCGTATGTGAGAAACTCAGTAGATTTGGGTGTGGGGGTATGTGACTGTATGGCTAATAAGTAGGTGTGATGCATCAGAATGGATGGGGTATGGATGTGGGTGGGTGCAGTATGCTTTTTGAGAGAGTGGAGGATGTCAGTGTGGGGTCAGCATATGAATTTGGTGCATGTGTATGACAGAGTGGAATATATATATATATATATATATATAGCGCAAGTGAGTGGCTGTAGTGTGTTTGAGAGAGGTGCAATATGTGAACCTTTTCCTTCCTTCCCTCGTTTCTCTTCCCTTCTGTGTGCTCTCGCCCTCCTTTTCCTTCCCTCATAATATAACCTGGGCTCCACTTCCTCTTCCTTGTCCCTTACACTATAAACCAAGCTTCTCCCCCCTCCTCCTTCCCTTCCTTCACATTATAACCCAGGCTCTCTTCTCTTTCCTTCCACCTTCTATAAAATTGCCCATACATCTGTATGCACCGAGGATCATGTGACCTGAGTGGAGGTGGGTTTGAGGCCTGACCATTTGTTACTTCTGCTGGAATTCTTCACACAATAATTGAAAATTTTGCACTTTTTGGTGATTTTTTTTCCCTGCATTGTATTTTAAATTAAGTATTGCTTAAAACGTATACACTTTGTTATTCTGACAAACAAAGCATGCAGAATTTTGCACAATTCATACCTTTAGACACAGAAGTTTGGATTTTGTTTATAGAATTCTAGCAGGAGTAATTTATGCAACCGCAGACCGATATTCAGCCTGGGTGGTCAGCATTTTTTAAACACTGGCCATCGCGGAGAAAGCACAGTTACTTACCTGTAAGAGGTGATCTCTGGGAACAGCAGGAATAAGTCTTCACATATTGGTAGGTCGGTACTGACGGAGTCTGCGCAGGAACGCTTCCCAGCGTCCAATCAAGAGCTTTTGGAAGCATCCCAGCACGCCTGCGTGCTGCCTTCCCACCTTTCCCAACTGCCTCTCCTCAGTTAAGTTTTAAAGCTGAGACAAAGAGAGAGAGAGGAAAGGAAAGATAGATAGAGATACAACTCCTGGGGAGGTGGGAGGGTTGTGAAGACTTATTCCTGCTGTTCCCAGAGATCACCTGTTACAGGTAAGTAACTGTGCTATCTCCAGGAACAAGCAGGAATGAGTCTTCACATATGGGGACTCCCAAGCCGAGATGCCTGGAGTCCCAGCATGTCATAGGCTGGAACATGCTATCTCCCAGAACACCAGGCATCCTGAGGATGGAGGGTAGGAGTTGAAGAAAGAAGGATGCTGTGGAACAGCTAACCTAGCATAGGACTGCAGAGATGGAGTCCATGTGTGGATGATGATGGTCATCAACAATATTGCAAAGGATATTGCAATATGGACCTCCCCTGACAGGATTTCAGAGAAGTATGGAGGTTCATGGATCTACTTGGAACCTAGTAGAGGAACCTTGAAGAGGACCTTACTGTAAGTGGAGGTAATAATCCTGTAGGAAAACCAGTGGAGGTCAGAATCTTGAAAGGTAACAGGTAACCCCAGTAGGGAAACTGGGATAGTCCAAAAACGGTGGGCCTTCAGCGGAAGGCTTTATGATAAAAACCCTAGCTCTTTTGGAGGCAGAGTGAGTCACTCTTAGGAGCAAAAAGAGAAGGCTAACCGATTTGAACATATATATATATATTTGAACATATATATTATCTGTTCTATGTAAACTGACTTGGTATATTACATACCAATTAACCTACTGTTCCATGTAAACCGCACTTGATACTAGGGAAAGAGCGGTATATAAATAACTGTTAAATAAATAAATAAATAAATAAATAACATAAGAACATAAGATATGCCATACTGGGTCAGACCAAGGTCCATCAAGCCCAGTATTCTGTTTCCAACAGTGGCCAAACTAGGTCATATGTACCTAGCAGTTTCCCCAAGAGACACAAGTTCCACAATGCTGTACTGGGTCAAGCATTGATATCTTCGGTCACTTCTTAATAATGGTTTATGGACCTTTCCTCCAGGAACTTGTCCAAACCTTTTTTAAACCCAGCTACACTAACAGCCTTTACTACATCCTCCGGTAACAAATTCCAGAGTTTGATTACACGTTGAGTGAAAAAATATTTTCTTTTATTAGTCTTAAATAGTTTACCCTGTAGCTTCATTGCATGTCCCCCAGTCTTTCTATATTCTGATAACGTAAACAATCGATCTACGTTTACCCGTTCCATTCCGTTCATTAATTTATAGACTTCTACCATATCTCCCCTCAGCCGTCTCTTTTCCAGTTTAAAGAGCCCTAACCTTTTTAGCCTTTCTTCATAGGAGTATCCTTCCATCCCCTTTACCATTTTGGTGGCTCTTCTCTGAACCTTTTCTAAAATCGCTATATCCTTTTTAAGATACGGCGACCAGAATTGCACACAATATTCAAGGTGCGGTCTCACCATGGAACGATATAGAGGCATTATAATATCTTTTGTTTTATTTTCCATTCCTTTCCTTATCATACCTAGCATTCTATTTGCTCTCTTGGCCGCCGCTGCACACTGGGCCGAGGGTTTTAACATGGTATCCACAATGACGCCTAAATCTTTTTCCTGGGTGGTGGTTCCTAATGTGGAACCTTGCATCGTGTAACCATAGTTTGGGTTGTTCTTCCCTAGGTGCATAACCTTGCACTTGTCCACATTAAATTTCATCTGCCATTTTGATGCCCAGTCTTCCAATTTATCAAGATCCTCTTGCAATTTTTCACAATCCTCTTCGGTTTTAACAACTTTAAATAGTTTTGTGTCATCTGCAAATTTGATAACCCACAAACAGGCACAGTCCTTGTGGGGAGAAAGGGTGTGGGAACTCCTTGTATCCCAAAAAGAGAGGACAAATGCCTGAGGCGTTAAAGCCTGTGATTAACTGAAGATCCACAATGTCTCTCCTAACTGGGGTAAGCTAGGAGAGATATTGGGCACGGAGAGCTTCAGAGGTACCTAAACCGTTAGGTTATGGTATAAAAATTGTTGACTACCACAGGAGTGGTTGTGTGTGTAGAACCCCAAACCTGCTAGATAGCATAGGTATGGGTAAAGCCCCTCTGTCAGAATCATATAGCTATATGAGGATAGACAGTGAGATAGATATGTATCCACATACTTATCTATCTATAATAAAATATCTCAACAGATACATATATATATATAGATATAGATAAATAGATAGACAGACATATAAGAACATATCTATAGTGAGATATGGCAGGGCATAAAATACACACAAAAAATAAATATGGATATGTAGGCCTACATATGGGTGTCTGCAATTAAACAGACAGAGATATGCCTACAGCACAGTGATCACATAGGATATGTGGAGAGGAAAGATTCATCTAATAACAAGGAGGTGTAACCTCCTTGAGAAGACATATAGAGAATCTATTCCTCCTGGTCATGATCTGCAAGAATGCTAGTTAGTGAAAAATAACCAGGACTGTTACGTGAAAAACAAAGGACAATGTCAATGTGCAGCCAGCAAGTCCCGAGTCTTCCAGGACTCTAGCATGGTAAGTAGACAGAAGACACCTAGAGATGAGATACCATGTTGACCTGCTTAAGGGCAAAGGTATCATGCGTTCTTACCATGAGGACGAGCATATCCCCGATTGGGAATACTATGGACCAAAGCAGGGAACTGGCAACTCCTTGAGCTTTCACGTAAGAGAAGGCCTATGTCCTTTATATCAAAAAAGGAGATAGTAAAAGAAGGGAGAACCTTCTAGTCATGGGAGACATGACTGAAAAGCCTTTTCTAACCAGTTAGGATAGCTGTTGGAGAAAAAAAAAAACATGCTCTCTAGCAAGGGCCCATAGTGGAAAGCTTCTCTGTAGATTGCAGAGAGCATGATGCAGGAGAATGAGGAGATAGAATTGGCTGTTAGAGAGCCAGTATCTCTGCCAACTATGCTGCCAATCTCAGGAAAATGAAGATGGCAGAATAGAAGACAATCTAGAAAGCTTGTAGTGAGATGATCTCCAAGAGAAATGAAGCACTGATTTGAAGCCACTACTAAGACTAGACAGAATGTTAGTGGAGGACAATCTGGTTGTTTGTGGACAAGAACCAGTGGCCAAACATTAAAGCTCCTGCATAGGCAGCTGTTAGCAAGACAGCAGAAAGAATCTTACTGTTCAAAAACAGAAAAAACAGACAGAACAGGAGTAGGAAACTCTGGACATGTCTGATAAGCTGCCCCAAAGCAAGACTGAGCAGAGGAGGTAAACTCCGCACTGGAAAGTGAGAAAAGTAGAGAGGCTGAAGAAGAAGCCTCCCAGTAAGTAATTCCCTCTTACAGGGGAAAAACTTGGTAAGAGGGTGAAGAGAATGGAGCTGAAGAAGACTTACGAAGTAGGAAGTCTATAGAAAGGAAAGATACATGCTGGCACAGGAACTATCATTTGATAGTGGTTAGACCTCTTTCCCTAGCAGGAAAAAGAGGAGAAACCTGTGACCTATAGGCATGAATATCCTGACAGCTCATAGAAATATAGAAAAAATGGATATCTTTTGGAAAGGGATCCATGTGTAGGGGTTAGAATGAAGCGGTGGATTGCCTCCATTGAGAAGAAGCAACTGTAGATGCTAACCCCAAGAGTCACAAGCATCTGATGATGATTGATCAGAAACCCTGCAGATGCTGGGTTTGCTGAGCCTGGTGAGAGGTTGGATTCTTCAGACCAGGACGATGCCTCCCCTGTTGGGGAACATTTGTATGATGGGCAAGTGATGAGTAAAACCTTCTTCTCCTGTGGGAAGAAAGTTTGGTAGGAGATTTCCTACCTAGTGAGACAGAAGAAGGTGTAGAACAAACCTTAGGAACAGGCAAATCAGTGGATAACTGAGTAACCTGACGTAAAGACTCCTTGTTGAAAAGATTTTCTCCAGTGCAAGGAGTATGTCCCAAACGTTGTTGTGCCCATTTGTCCAAGTCTGAAGATTGGAGCCAGGCTCTACGTCGTGCCCCTATAGCAATAGCAGAAGTTCTGCTAACAGACTCAAAAGAGTCTAGGGAAGCACGAGAAAGAAACCAAGAAATATTCTGGATATGCTTAAGCAGTGAAGAATAGTCTTTACTCCTAGAATCTGGAAGGAAAGGAGTCAAAAGATGTAACTGCTTTGTGACCTCCTCAAGAGAAAGACTCATATAAAAAATATATGAGAGAATTCTTGCAGAAAGCATAGATGTCTGGAAGATTTGACGTCCAAAGGCATCTAGTGTCTTAGATTCACGACCTGGCGGATAAGAAGAGTGCTTTTTCTTACTCTTTACCCGCCTCATTGCTGATTCCACTACTATGGAATGATGAGGAAGTTGAGTCTTTTGAAACCCTGGAGAGGGGGGCACCTGATATAAAAGATCAGTTGCCCTGGGAGGTGGGGGTACCCTTAAAGGTGTTTCCCACATTCCTAGAAGGAGATCCTGCAAGGAATGATGCAAAGGAAGCATTATGTTGTCCTTTGCTTTGGCAGAAACAGAGCCTTGTGCAGGATCATGTCCTGGAATAGGAATGGCAAGAGATCTTGCTATATCCAGGAGGAAACTCTGAAAAGAGGGATCCCAAACAGGAATCTCCCTTGGACAGGGTAGATCTAAAGAACTAGCCTGAGCATCCACAGAGTTATCCAAATATATAGGAATAGAAGATTCTGCAGAGTGCAGTGTGGAATGCTTAAAAGATGGTTGCTGGTACTGGCTGTCAGGAGCAGCCCCCATCCTTACCACATCGTCCATGCCAGGTATCGGACTCCAAGCTTGGTATAGAATGGAGTGATCCTGTTGAAAAAAGCATGGCAGGAATTGGCGACGATGCTACTGTGGGTACCGGTACCGATGCTGATACCGATACTGATGTCGGAGTCAAACCCGACAAAGACATCGGAGCAGTCATCGGTGACAGTTCAATCGGTACCGAGGTAACCGAAAACCTCCGGCCGCTATCCTCGGTACCGAAGCACTGGTATCGATCGGTGTCGGTACCAAAATCTATTGGTACCCAGTCTTCTAGACTAGAGAACGATTCCAAACTCGGCATCGAGGGCAAAGAGCCTGATAAGCGAAGCATGGAAGGCATCGACTGTGAAGGTAATGAGGACATCGGTACCAACTTCGGTACCGTGTCTGATACCAGTGAAGGAAGGGCAACCAGTGGCAACTCAATCGGCGTCGGGGGAACCGAGAGTTGTGGATCCGAATCATCGGAACCGAGCCTTTGGTACTGTCGAGAGCCGGTACCAAGGCGAGTCGGTACCCAGTCCTCCAGACTCGAGATGGATTCCAGACTCGGCATCGAAGGGAGCGAGGCTATCGATGCACATCTGGAGGGTACCGACGTCGGTTGGAGTATCGGTGTTGGTACCGATAATGAAAAGTCAATCTGGAGGGTATCCACCGGTCCCGAAGGTACCGAGGACGCCAGATGACGATCCCTGGTGAGGAGTGTTTCATCCAACACCAGTGCCGATGCCGGGGTTTCGGTACCGCTTGAAGCGGATGCCACCACCGTACACGGCTTAGGCATGTTCTGTGGGGGGTGAACCCCAGGAACAACTTGAAACCCCTTATAGGCTTTGGAGACCGAAGACTCCCGCCGGGGTTTTGAAGCCAGTGGGCCCTCGAGGGCAAGGCCGGAGCCATCTACATGCTGTGCATGAGACCTACCACTCGAGGACTGGCTAGTCTTAACAGACTATTTGTGGGTTACCTGATCCTGTGTGGACGAAGAAGGGGACGGTGCCCCGAAGTTGGAGGGCAACCGTGTATCGAGGGAGCCTCGATGTTGAAAACCTCTTCTTAGCAAACTGTTGTCAGGACCCAAGCAGGTTAGACACCAACTTCGAGGGTCTAAAAATAAAGTTGTACCGCCACAGTGTGAACATTTCTTGGAGAAAGTGTTTGGCGGTTCCATGAAGGAAAAAGAAGAGGCCTAAAAGGCCTAAGAGACCGTGGGACACTATGAAGAAAAAATATCCCGTGGAAAAAGGAAAACTTTTTCAAGAAAAGAAAGAAAACACCGGCGGTACCGGTGGCGTCGGGAAGACAGCCGCAACCACAAGAAAAATAAAAAATAAAAACAAGAATTTTCTGCACTGACAGGAGGACGTCCTGCCGGCTCCGCGGAAAAACGAAAACTGAGGAGAGGCAGTTGGGAAAGGCGGGAAGGCAGCACGCAGGCGTGCTGGGATGCTTCCAAAAGGTCTTGATTGGATGCTGGGAAGCGTTCCCGCGCAGACTCCGTCGGTACCGACGTACCCAGATGTGAAGACTCATTCCTGCTTGTTCCTGGAGATAGGTGAAACCGGATGTTCAGTGGAAGTGCCCGGGTAGCAGCTTGTGCTGAATATCCAATTTCAGTGGTGACTACTGCAGGCTATTCAGTGGTGATATTCAGCAGCTATCTGGATAGCCAAACCACAAACTTAGGCCTGCTTGTTTGTGGTCTGACTTTATGCGGTTTCGTAGCTGGTTATTGAACCAAAAATCACTGCTAACTGCATATGTGCCCACACCACCATAGTGCCATAGCAACTAAAGGAAATATTCAGCAGCACAATCCAGACAGGGCGACTGAACAATGGACTCGGTAAGGTTTATCCAGTTAGCAGGTCCTACTAATCAGATAAACTCTTCTAAATATGGGGCTCCTAATTTATAAATTTATGTGCACATACAATATAAAAGAACATTTGTGCATACTAAAGAGCAGGTGTAAATCTAGGCAGGTACCTTCCATGGGGTAATAAGAGAAGGTATGAGTACACTTTCTCACAGGAAATTGGTATACGTGCACACCCGACACACAAGTCAGGCAGCCAGTGTTAAAATTACCCACTCAAATTCAGAAATAAGCACCCCAGCATGCAAAGCATAACTGGGCTTGAAAACCAGTTTTGGATCTACCGCCCGCCATCACACAGCACCGCTGCTAAGCCATCAGGTCAGCCCGCAAGAATACACTTTGGTATTCTTATTACCGAGTAGCTAGTGAATGCAACATGCCATCTTACTTTAGCAAGGAATAGAAAAGTCAATATTCCTTCCAAGACATCACTGGCGGTATTTATTTATTTAATGACAAGATCTTTTACAGCTTCTGCTGTTGTATTTCACGGTATATATTTTTAATTAAAAGCATATTAGGTGCCTTTTTTGCCATATGAAAAGGTACATCATAGTTTTGCAGGTAATTTTATAAACATTTTGCATCCAGAAATGGGCATTTCTAAATTAACCCATTGATTTACATGCACAAAAATACAAGCCGCCATCACCTCCCTCCTGGGCACACCTTCACTCTACATGCTCCTCTGCTTTCTTTTCATAGGGCCTGCACTCTGGAAACTCCTTACCCACTTCCCTCAGACTTGAACAGGACTTTCACACTTGCAAATCCCAACTTAAGACTTACCTATTCTCCTCTGCTTACGACCTTTCTACCTCCTCTGTGTGACCCTTCCATCCCCCCCCGCGTGTGTTTTCCTCTGTCTGGCGTGCTTGATTTTCTCTCCTCTTTCCTATCAACATTGTAACTTCCTTTCCTTTCTAGGCCCTCGGCAGTCTCTTTGAATCAGCCCTGTACGTCCGGGGACGCCAACCACCCACTGTCTGCCCTAACTCCTCCCCCGCCCCGTCTAACCTCGCCGTACAACGTGTGGGGAAGTTAGTTGGGGTCGACATAGAGGAAAAATAGCGGGGATGGACGTCCATCCCTGCTATTCATGCCTCGAAATGACCCTATTAGTGTCCATCTGTGTGCAATCAGCATCACATGATCTGTCACATGATGCCTGTATAAATATACCTGTTCTGAAAGGTCCTTGACTCTGCAACACCATTATGCAAGCAAAATGATGACCAAGGAGCACTCCAAACAGGTCAGAGACAAAGTTGTGGAGAAGTATAGATCAGGGTTGCATTATTAAAAAATATCACAAATTCTGAATATTCCACGGAGCACCATTATAACAAAACAGAAAGAATATGGCACCGTTACAAACCTTACACGAGAAGGCCACCCTCCAAAACTCACGGCCCAGGCAAGGAGGGCATTAATCAGAGATGCTACAAAGACACCAAGGATAACACTGAAGGAGCTGCAAAGATCCACAGTGGAGATGGGATTATCTGTCCATAAGACCACTTTAAGCCATACACTCCACAGAGTGGGATTTTATGGAAAAGTGGCCAGAAAAAAGCCATTGCTTAAAGAAAGAAATAAGAAAATATAGTTGGAGTTTGCACAACAGCATGTGGCGGACCCCCCAAACACATGGAAGACGGTTCTCTGGTCAAATGAGACGAAAATTGAACTTTTTGGCCATAATGGGAAATGCCATGTGTGGTGCAAACCCAACATTTCCCATCACCCCGAGAACACCATTCCCACAGTGAAACATAGTGGTGGTAACCATGCTGTGGGGATGTTTTTCATCGGCACGGACAGGAAAACTGGTCAGGATTAAAGGAATGATGGATGGTACTAAATACAGGGCAATTCTTGAGGAAAACCTGTTTCAGTCTGCCAGAGATTTGAGACTGGGATGAAGGTTCACCTTCCAGCAGGACAATGACCCAAAATATACTGCTAAAGCTACACTGGAGTGATTTAAAGGGAAACATTTAAATGTCTTGGAATGGCCTAGTCAAAGCCCAGACCTCAATCCAATTGAGAATCTGTGGCATGACTTGAAGATTGCTGTACACCAATGCAACCCATCTAACTTGCAGGAGTTGGAGCAGTTTTGCCTTGAGGAATGGGGGAAAATCCCGATGACTAGATATAGCACAGTTACTTACCTGTAACAGGTGATCTCTGGGAACAGTAGGAATAAGTCTTCACCTATGGGTACGTCGGTACCGACGGAGCCTGCGTGGGAACGCTCCCCAGCGTCCAAAAAGAAAGCTTTTGGGAGCATCCCAAGCGCATGCGCGCTGCCTTCCCGCCCATTCACTTCCCTCTCATCAGTTGGGTTTGTAGCTGAGACCGAAGGAGGGAAGTAGACAAATTAGATAGAGAGAGAGAGAGAGAGAAAACAACTCCTAGGGGAGGTGGGTGGGTTGTGAAGACTTATTCCTGCTGTTCCCAGAGATCACCTGTTACAGGTAAGTAACTGTGCTATCACCAGGAACAAGCAGGAATGAGTCTTCACATATGGGGACTCCCAAGCTAAGATGCCTGGAGGAGGTCCCAGAATGTTGCAAATCTAGTCGATGGGCCATGCTATCTCCCAGAACCTGAGGCATCCAAGAGATGGAGGGTAGGAGTTGAAGTGAGAAGGGTATGCTGTGGAACAGCTCGACTAAACAAGGCGTCTGGAGAGGAGTCCTTGTGTAGATCAGAAATGTTAGTGAAAATTGGATTCCAATTTCTAATGTGGACCTTAGTCAAAAATATTGCGAAAGTATTTGTTGAGTGTAATGGTCTGGTGCTAGAAACCAGTACATTATTCTCAAAGAAATACCTTACTGTGAAGTAGAGGAAATAAATTTTGCAATACAGGCAGAGGTCAGAAGCCTAAATAGCTAGAACCTTTCTCCCAGAAGAAAAAACTTGGAGAGTTTAATGGGGTTGGACCTTGGATGAGAAGCTAAAGCTTCTGTAAGCCAACATTTCAAGCTCTTTGTCCTTAGAGCAGAAAAAAACTCTAGGAAAAAGAGGAGACAAATCTGACCAGTTTGCAGAAAAAGGATGGGTCTTTGAGACCCCTCTATCCAAATGAAAGAAAGAAACATTTGTAGTAGGCAGTGTAGCCTCCAATTTCTTGAAGATCAGGAAGGTCTTCCCCAAGTGATGTCACCTAGGATGACTTTACATGGAGAGCTTCAGATGTAACGTAACCAGAGAGGTTACAGTAAAAGAAGGTAGTTTGTGATTACCATAGAAATTGGTTGTTCATTTAAACTTTATGGTATGTTGGAACAGCATTAATATTTATTTATTTATTTATTTAAACAGATTTCTATCCCGCCTTTTCATTGAATCAAAGCGGTTTTCACAGCAAACAATCACAATAGTGTTTTTTAGGGGGGGGTCATGCAGTGTTCCAGAGTGTGTGTGAGTGTGACAGGGTATATTCGATTAATGATGCTCTATTTACATTGTGCGCTATTATACATGTAGTGTCAAGATATCTGAATGGTGTATCTATCATGTGACATCCCCATAGTGTTCAATGAAAAGGGTTGTCTTTAGTTGCTTCCGGAAGTCTTTGATGTCTGTAGCTAGTCGAAGTTCATCTGGTAGCATGTTCCAAATTGTTGGTGCAGCCAGGGAAAGAGCTCGTTCTGAGGTGTCCTTCCGGACCATGGTGATCTCCTTTGGTGTGCTGACGCGGTTGAAAGTGCCCCTTCTCCTCGGTCGTGTACTGTTGTCAGGTTGTATGAGGGTCTGTAAGCTAAGGGCCGATGATTGTTTAATTTTGAATATGTTTATGATTGTCTTATATTTGATGCGTGAGGTGATTGGAAGCTAGTGTAGGTCTTTCAGGATGGGTGTGATGTGGTCCTGTCTTGAAGTGCCGGTTATTATGCGTGCTGCTGTGTTCTGTGCCAGTTGCAGTGGTCTGAGGGTTTGTTTTGGGAGGCCAAGATAAATCGGGTTGCAGAAGTCTAGGAGTGGGGTTATTAGGGCCTGGCAGACTGCGGAAGTGATCCGAGGCGAGGAGGGGTTTGAGACGTCGGATTAGGCTCATCCTGTGGTATGCATTCCTGGTGGTTTTGCTTATGTGAGCTTGTAGATTCAGTTCGTTGTCCAGAGTTACTCCAAGGTATTTAACTTCTGTTTTTATGGGTATGCTTGTGTTCTTTATCTTGATGTTGGGTGGGGAGATGAAGTTGGTGTTTCGGGTGATTAGTGCCTCGGTCTTGCTGTAGTTTATGTTTAGGTTGTTTTTCTGGAGCCAGTCGTTCATTTGTATGAGACAGTTTGTTATTTTGGAGTAGTCCGGGTTGTCGATCGAGATGGGTGTGTAAATCATTATGTCATCGGCATAGATTGTATACTGTATGTTGTTTTCTCTCATGATGTTGCATATTGGCTGAATGTAGATGTTAAATAATAGTGCTGATAAGGCGGAGCCTTGTGGTACTCCCTGCATGACTTTTATGGGATGAGATTTGTTGGGGCCAATCTTGACCTGTATCTTTCTGTCCGTTAGATATGATTGGAACCATTTCAGCGTGGATCCATGCAGGCCAATGTTCTGTAGTCTATCCATTAGAGTTCTGTGGTCGACTGTGTCGAATGACAATGAAATGTCTATGAAGTTCATGAGTATTCCGTTCTTACAGTTGTCTATGAGACTGAGTATGTTGTTGAAGAGGTATATTAGAAGGGTTTCGAATCCGTGGTTGGGGCGGAACCCGTGTTGGTTGATGTCTAGCGGTGCATAGTTGTCAATATGCTCCTGTAGCTGATGTTGCACTGTCTTCTCGATTATTTCTGCCAGTAGGGGTATGCTTGAGATCGGCCTGTACGCTGCTGGATTGCTGTTCTCGAGTGTGGATTTCTTTGGGATGGGTCTTATCGTAGCGAGCTTTAATTGATTTGGCATGAATCCTTGGGTCAGTGATCTTTGCACCATGTTGTGTATGGTGTGGATGAAGTTTGACTTGGTGGCTTTGATCCATTTCACTGGGCAAGGGTCTGTTGGAGCTGTGCTTGTATTGAGTGAGGTGATGATGTGCGAGAGCTGCTCTGTGGATGGGGTGTTGAATGTGACCCACGTTTTCGGTGGTGTTCTTATCTTTGTGGGTGTGTCGGGGCAGTAACAAATCTTTCAGAGTGAGATATGTGTATTTATATACATATATAAAGAGAGACTCACTTAATAACAAGAAGGGTTAAGACCTGCTTGTAAATATGGATAGAGAACCCCTTACTGGTTATACGTGGAGAACCATGAAGAAGGTTACATGGACAACCAGTGGAATTTTCCTAGTCAGAAGGATAGGTCTAGATCTCTTTAAAATTCTAGACTTTGAATAACCAGAAAATGGAGATCTACGTGAAGGGGTGCAGAGAAAACCTTAGTCTTAAGACGAGAAGTCTGGATCCTTCTATAACTTCAGTGTGGAGAAAAAGATGCAATAAAAGGGAATACCATATTTGCCCATCTATGAGGGCAATATGAGTATAATGTGTTCTTTGTTCAGCATAAGCTCCAATGAAGTATTGGGAATTAGAAGGAATGTGGTAGACAAGGACCGACTGCAGTGAAAAGAAATGCATCCCTGTTGGAGAAGTTCCACTGGAGATGTGGAACAACTCAGGGAATTAAGCAATTCTTTATGCTTTCACGTGATCTAAGCCCTGGTTCATTTTCCCTAAAAGGAAATTTTAAGGAAGATGGTAAAGGTAGGAAAAAAACGGTCATGTGGGAGCATGATTGGGCAAGCCTTTGAACCATCTGGAAGCTACCCACCAGGAATGACTCTGACGCTCTCTGGCAAAGGCCCATAGTTGCAGAGCTTTTTGTAGAATTGCAGAGAGCATGTTGTAGGTTGCCCAGGTGAGATCTGGTTGTTTAAGTACCATTGTGCAACCTAATCTATTCTGTGGGAACCAAGAAGTGAAAATGGCTAAGAATAGCAGACAGGCTGGTTGCCTGCAACAATAAATTGTCCAAGTAGGTAATTGGAACCTTCCTTGGACTTATGTGTTATTAAGGCAGCAAAAAAGGATAGGTCCTATAGACTGGACAAGGACCGACAGACAGAATTAGAAGTGACTAACTCTCAGTTATGGTCTGATAAGCTGTCTTAAAAGAACTATTTGAAAGATTGCAGAGGGGAGAAACCCTGTATGGAAATTACTTACTGGAGTAGGTATTGAGGACAATCCTATGGCTTAAAGGTAAGCCCTCCAGTGAAATAATATCACTCTTAGATTGAAAATGTCAACTAAGAGGGATAGACGTAATACAGAGTTGGGAAGATTTACAATTTGGTAGTCCCTGAAAAGGGTAAAGCTCCCCTGCAGTCAAAGTATAAGATATCCTCGTACAGGACAACTGCCAAGGTGAAGGGCATAGCATACCTTGTAAGTAGTTGTAACTCCTCTGTTTAAATAAAAGGAGAGGAGAAAACTGTTACCTGTGGGGCATGATTTTCCTCAATAGCTCTAAGAGCTGAAAGGATGGATTGCCCTTGGCAAGAGATTCATGCCTAAAGTAGAGGATTGAGGCAGTGTATTACTGACCTCTTAATAAGGATGAGAAGAACTACAAATGCTTCTATAGTTAAGAAGTAGTGGTTCTGAAACTCAACAGGAAAAAAGATTTAATGAAATAAAAAAATCAGAAACCCTGCGACTGCTGAGTTTGCTGAGCCTGTTGAGACTTTGGTTTTCTTAGCCTGGTATGATGTTGCCCTTCTTTGGAAACATCTGCATGATGGGTAGAAGATGAATAAAACTTTCCCCCTACGGGAATAAAGTTTGTTAGGAGATTTTTTAGTAGCTGGGGTAGAGGAAAGTTTTGACAATCCTCTGAAAGTAACACTATCAGTGTTTAACTGCTTAGCTTGAAATAAAGCATCCTTGTTAAAGAGATTTTCACCAGTACAAGGAGTGTTTCCCAGCTTTTCTTGTACCCATTTGTCCAAGTCTGAAGCTTGGAGCCAGGCTATGTGTCGTGCTCCTATGGCTATAGCAGAAGTTCTGCTAATAGACTCAAAACAGTCCAGGGAAGCACGATTAAGGAATTTAGAGACATTTTGAGCATGACTGACTAATATGGAAAAGTCTGCTCTTTTATGTTCTTGAAGAAAAGAGTTCAAAGACTTTAAGTTCTTTGTGACCTCTTCAAGAGATAATCCCATATAGAAAATATATGAGATAATCCTTGCTGAAAGCATGGATGCCTGGAAGCATCGACATCCAAAGGCATCTAAAGTTCTAGACTCACGACTTGGCGGATAAGAAGAGTGCTTCTTTGTACTCTTAATACGCCTCATTGCTGATTCTACAACAATAGAATGATGAGGAAGTTGAGTCTTTTGAAAACCTGGAGAAGGTGGCACTTTGTACATGGAGTCAAGTGTCTTAGAATGTGGTGATACCGTTAAAGGAGTTTCCCACATTCTGAAAAGTAGATCTTGTAAGATCTGATGCAAAGGAAGCATGATGACCTCCTCTGGAATCCAGGGGGATTGCAGGATTTCTGAATCCCCTGGGAAGGATTCTTTACCAGGTATAGAAATGGCAAGTAATTTTGCCATATTAAGCAGAAAAGCTTGAAAAGTAATCTCCCCTGAGGGGGACCCTCTAAAATGAGGGGTAAAGGCTAGACTTGTTGAAGATTCAGCCTTGGTACCGATGGATCCATCCCAGTCATCGGGATCGGAAGACCTGAAAGGGTGGAGCATCGGATTTTCCTTAAAGTAATGTCTTCGGTACCGGCCGAGGTCAGTACCGAGACGAGTCGGTATCGAATCATCCATGCTAGAGATCAATTCCAGGCTCGGCATTGAAGGAAGTGAGTCTGTCGAAGTAAGCATGGACGGTACCGACACCGATGCCCATGTCGATACCGGTACCGGTACCGAAGCCAATACCGATACTGGAAGATCGGTCTGCAGCAACTCTAGCGGTACCGAAGTAACTGAGAGCGCTAGACTGCGATCATCGGTGAGGAGTGTTTCATCCATCACCATAGCCGATGCCGAGGTGTCGGTACTGCTCGAAGTGGCCACAACCACCGAGCATGGCACAGGTATGTTCATCGAGGTAAGAACCCCGGGAACAACCTGAAGCCCCGTTAATGCTTTGGAACCCGAAGACTCCCGCCGGGGCTTTATTGCCAATATGTCCTCGAGGGCAAGGCCAGAGCCATCTCAATACTGGAAAGGAAATCTACCACTTGAGGACTGGCTAGTCTTTACAGACTTTTGTTTGGTTACCTGATCCTGTGGAGATATTCTAGCTGGTGACATAGAGTGCGATGTGAACCGGGTATCGAGTTGTGCTCGATTCTGAAGACTTCTTCTGTTTGAGCTCCAGCAGGAAAGACACTCCAGTGGGCAATGGTCAGGACCCAAACATTTTAAACACCAAGTATGGGTGTCTGAAAACATATCTGTACCGCCACACTTTGAGCATTCCTTAAGAGTAGTGGCTGGCTTTTCCATGATGGAAAGATAGAGGCCTAGTGGCCTAGAAAGTGTCAGACTCTAAAACAGGAAAATTTCTGAAGAAAAAGAAGAAATTCTTTAGAAAAATGAAAGAAAAACACCGGCGGTACCGGTGGCGTCAAGGGAAGGCAGATGCGACCACAAAAAACTAAGAATAAAAAGAAAAATTTTCTGCGGTGACAGGAATACGTCCTGCCAGCTCCGTGGAAAACGGAAAACTGATGAGAGGGAAGTGAATGGGCGGGAAGGCAGCGCGCATGCGCGTGGGATGCTCCCAAATGCTTTCTTTTTGGACGCTGGGGAGCATTCCCGCGCAGGCTCCGTCGGTACCGACGTACCCATATGTGAAGACTCATTCCTGCTTGTTCCTGGAGATACTAAGCTACTAGAGACATACCCCCAAGAGACTTGCAGCTGTAATTGCAGCAAAAGGTGGCTCTACAAAGTATTGACTTTGGGGGGGGGGGAATACCTGTGCGCACTCATTTCTGTTTTTTTTTGTCGTACTTATTGTTTGTGTCACAATAAAAGACATTTTGCACCTTCAAAGTCGTAGCTATGTTGTGTAAATCACATGGTGCTAACCCCCAAATCTCCATTTTAATTCCAGGTTGTAATGCAATCAAACAGGACAAACACCGAGGGGATGAATACTTTCACAAGACACTGTATCTGAGCGATTTTGTAAGCCTAGATGTGTATATGCTTCTAATTAACTACAGAGGACTCCACCTCATTTCAATTTGGAGGGGAGAAATATATAGACGGCTGGGCCAATAGATGGACCAACAAGAGGCTACACTGTAACGATAGTCTAAATCTTTCTGTAGCATGAAAAAGATCCTAGATGAAAAATTCAGCCAATATGTAGACATGCATTTAAACTAGGGAAAGGGAGTGATGGGTGGAAAACAAGTTCAGGATGATATCCCCAGCAGAAATATCATAGTAATGGTAAGAATACTAAGAGACATAATTGTAACTCGTGCATCAATAACACAGGGGAAGAGGAATCAGGAATACAACCCACGTAAAATAGAGGCAAGCCTACCAAAACCTGCTTAAAGGTAGTGAGCACAAATGCTCACAATCTAGGTAACAAAGTTCCAGACCTGGAAGCCCTGATGGTGGAAATCAACGGAAAAATGGTTTAATGAGTCTCATGAATGGAACGTTGCCATAATCTATTTAGGAGGGATAGAAAGGGCAGGAAAGAAGTAGCTCTCTCTGTCAAAAACAGTATTAAAGCAGCTGAAATGCAGGGGACTTGGGGAAAAGAGAAGCACTGTGGATTGGTTTGGAAAGAGGAGATGGTACTACTATCCATGCTGGTGTAGTCTACAGACCTCCAACATAAATGGAGGAAATGGACAGGGACTTGATCAATGATATTGCAAAGGTAGTAAAAAAAAAAGGGCAGGGTAGTGATACTGGGGGACTTGGAAAGGAGTAGGAAGATCATGGATGCCCTACAAGAAGTGTTGCTCAGGCATCTAGTGAAGGAACCCACCAGGGAAGGGTCAATACTGGTTCTGGTGCTCACTAACAGACACAGTGTGTCTAATGTCTGGATGGGTGCCCACTTGAGCAACAGTGATTCCCGCAAGGTGTGGTTTGAGGTAAAAGCCAAGGCAGAGTCCAATCACAGCAAACTCAAAGTGCTAGATTTCAAAAATGCTGACTTTAGTAAAATGGGAAAGTACCCAAGAAGGAGCTGGCAGGGTGGGAGGAAATAAGGGAAGCAGAAAGGCAGTGGGCTAAACTGAAAGAGGTCATAACAAGGGCAACAGATCTATATGTAAGGAAAGTGCATAAAAGCAAGAAGAAAAGGAAAACAATATGATTCTCCAAAGAAGTGCTGCAAAAATAAAGACAAAGATGGCAGTGTTCAGAATTTTCAGAGAATCACAAAAAGAGGAACAGAGAAAAGAATTCCAGATTAAGCTGAAAGAGGCAATAAGAGAAATGGCAAAAGCACACATGGGAGAAAAAATGGCTATAGATGTGAAGAGAGTTGTCAAGACTTTTTTCAGGTATACTAGACAAAGGCAAAAGGTGGAATTGCAAGACTCAAAGATGTTAAGGACAGATTTATGGAAAGTGATAAGGGAATAGCAGAATTTCTAAACAAACACTTTTGTTCCATATTTACGAAGGAAAAACCTGGAGAAGGGCCAAGGGGAACAGAATAGGTATAACACCACTCACAGAAGATAATGTTTGTAAACAGCTTGCAAAACTGAAAGTGGACGAGGCTATGGAACTGGATCAGATACATTTCAGGATACTATAGGAGCACAGGTAAGTTTTTGCAGGATCTTTAAAAGATGTGTTTAATAGATCCATGGATAATGGGGAGGTGCTGCGGGATTGGAGAAGGGCTGACATGGTCCCTCTTCGCAAATAAGGTGGCTGAGAAGAGGTGGCAAACTACAAGCCGGTAAGCCTTACTCAGTGGTGAGAAAAGTATTGATGATACTGCTGAAAGAAAGGATAGTGTTTTTTTCTGGAAGCCAGCAGGTTGTGAGTTCTGAGGCAACATGAATTTACTAAAGGAAGATTGTGCCAAACAAATCTGATAGATTTCTTTGACTGGGTGACCAGAGAACTAGATCAAGGGCATACAATGAATGTGATCTACTTAGATTTCAGCAAAGCCTTTGATACTGTTCCTCATAGGAGGTTTGTCAATTAACTGAGCAGCCTGGAGGTGTTCAACTGGATCAAGAACTAGTTGCCTGACCGACTACAGAGGGTAGTGGTGAATGAAACTCACTCTGAAGAAAGGAGGGCAAGTAATGGAGTGCCTCAGGGATCAGTCCTGGGACCGCTGCTGTCCAGTGTCTTTGTGGATGATCTTACCAAAGGGTTAAAAGGTAAAGTTTGTCTTTTTGCAGATGATACAAAGATATGCAACAGAGTGGACACTAGAGGGAGTAAATAACGTGAAAAAAGATCTACAAAAATTAGAAGAATGATCAAATGCTTGGCAATTGAGAATTAATGCAAAAAAGTGCAGAGTGATGCACTTGGGATGCAGAAATCCAAAAGAACTGTACATGATTGGGGACGAGAGGCTGGTGTGTAAGGGCCAAGAAAGGGACCTTGGGGTTATAGTATCTGAGGATCTCAGTGGAGAAACAGTGTGACAAGGCGATGGCAAAGCCAGAAGGATGTATACAGAGAGGATTAACCAGCAGGAAGAAGAAGGTATTAGTGCCCCTATACAGGTCATTGGTGAGGCCTCACTTAAAGTGTTGTGTTCAGTTTTGGAGATCGTACCTTGCAAAGGATATTAAAAGACTTGAGGTGGTTCAGAGGAGGGCAACCCAGATGATTTTAGGCCTGTGCCAGAAGGAATATGAGAAAAGACTTGAAAACCTAAATATGTATATCCTAGAAGAGAGAAGAGACAGGGGGCATATGATACAGATGTTTAAAAACCTAAAGGGTATTCATGAACAAACAAATCTTTTTCAAAGACGGGGAAACTGTAGAACTAGAAGACATGAAATGAAGCTGCAAGGAGGTCAATTTATAAGCAACATCAGGAAATCCTTTTTCAAGGAAAGGGTGGTGGATGCCTGGAATGCCTTCCTGAAAGAGGCAGTGAGAGCAAAAACAATGATGGAATTCAAAATGGCATGAAACAGACACAGAGGATCACTACATTTATTTTATTTATTTAGACAGTTTTGTATACCACCTTATCCTTCAATCAAAGCGGTCACAACACAATTGAGGGATACATTTAACGACAGACACATGAGACTTCTCTATCCGCGTTACTACTCTCCAAACAAAAGCTAAAAAACCCCGAGACTCCCCTTTTCCCCTTCTTCAAGAACAGGAGGAGATCAAGTAACTGGATCGTACCAGCTGTGGAGTGCTCTGCTGTAATGGTGCCTCACTATAAGTGGACACGGGCAGAGTCACTATAATCGGGGGAAGAGATGGGGTGCGGTACGGTCCGGGGAGCTTAAAGAAGCTCCTGTAAGAGATGGAGCCTGTGCAACAATAACTGGTATAGACGTGGTTGCCTCTTTAGGTTAAAGATGTTTATCAATCGGGCCTTGCACTGTTCCAGCAACTGGAAACTCCTTCTTCTTACATTTCCCCATAAATGGGGCTGAGTATAACGAAACACTTGCACCTAAGCTCCCAATGTGCTCCAAAGGGACTCCCAAGGGCATTACATGCCCCTTGTGGCATGACCCTTTGGGCACGCCACTTCCACGTGCCTTACCAGAGACCTATGGTCTGCAACTGATGTTCACAGATGTCCCTTGCTATATCTGTTCCTCTGCTCCACCTCTCAACGTGCAGGCAGGTAGGGAAAGCTCTCACCGACTTCAGCAACTTTCAGTGTTGTCATCACTATATCTACTGTACATACTCTGAAGTTTGAGGGACCATTCCATCATGAGGAAAAACACAATCCAGGAGAGAGTGGAACAGAGTCCCCAGGTACTCCAAGTCCTGGAACAGAAGCAGGCCGCTTGTGGGATAGCTGTTCACCAATCCCAGTCTTTCCAACTAGTAAATCACTCATCTCTGGATTTCTCCAGCAAGTCTGACCAGTCAGCCAAATGTCCAGGAATGGGTGAACCTGGATTCCCTGCTTGCACAGCAATACCACTGCCCCCACCATTATCTTGGAAAAGGTATGGGAAGCCTTGGCTAAGCCACAGGGCAGGGCCTAGACCTGGAAATGACAATCCAGCAAACAGAAGTGGAGAAGCCTCTGAAGCTGTTCCCACACAGTAATGTAGCAATACACCTCAGTGAGGTCTAGGAAGGTAAGGATATCCTCCTGCCTGACTGATGCAATGGCAGACCCGATGGTTCTCATACGGAAAGAGTGAGTTCAACAATGACTGCCTTTAGGTCTAGGGTATACCAGAAGGAACCTCCCTTCCTGGGCATCACTATGTGGATGGAATAACATCCCTGGCCCCGCAGCAGAGGGCATGGTAAAAATAGCCTTCAATTGCAAGAGATGTTGTAGAATTTCCTTGAATGTCACCCACATGTGGGGAGACTCCACAAGGGCGTCCCATATAGGTACTGCCATAATTCAAATATTTTGATGGAACCAGTAGCTTAGAGTCAGAAAGCAGGTGTCTTGCAGGAGGAGCAAATACATCTCCAACCTTGACTGAGGCCACGAGGACCCGCTGGTCTGATGTGGTACATGTTCCCTCAGAGAAGAACCCCTGGAGCTACACCCCAAATGGCTGAATCTCAAGAGGGACTGCTGGAACTCACTAAGAGGTATGAATGGATCCCTGTGGAGCCATAGTGAAGACTCAAGCACTTTGAAAGTTCTGAAAGAATTACCTCTTCCTGGACTGAGACCCCCAGGATCACCAGGCCCATCCAAACTCCTAAATGTATGCGGGCACTTCCAAGTTCCATGACTGGCATTACAAGAGGTACTTCTGGCACCTCCAGGCCTATCTACGAGGAGTCTCTGTGGGCTCCAAGGACTCCAGCATACACTGACCAAGTACAGAGCTAGAGCCATCGATAGGTTACTACCATCCCCACAAAAGATGTGAGAGAGATTCTGATAAAGTCTTAGAGGGCACCAGCCACCTGGCAATCCTCTGCCAACTTCACAGTCTCTGAGCTGTCCAGCAAAGGCTGCAACCATCCTCAGAGGGCTTATCTCCGGGCCCGCACACAGTGTTGCTGACAGCCTAAGGCGGCAGCTGCAAAGACATTCTTAAAGAGGACCTTGACCCTCCAAACCTGAAATTCTTTAAGCACAGTGTCTCCCTCAGCAGGGATTGCTGTGTGCTTTGTAATGGCCAAGATCAGGTATCCCACTCCAGGAAGCCTGTAAGGCTGATCCTACTCACTCTGATGGTGATCCTGACATGCTGCAGGGGTAACATCCAGGGGATTTCACTGGCAGTGCTCCTCTGATATCTCCCACTTCCTCAGGAGAGGGAAGCAATCCATTTCTAAAACCGTATGTGCTGTTGTATAGGATCAAGTACAGGAATGTAGCAGGATGCTGGAAAATCCTCCAGGAAGAAGGCGTACCCCCTTGCAAACTTTGCCTGAAAGCAAGCTCCACCAAATGCAGAGCCTCAATAGGCGAATCATGGAGACTCTAATCTTTCAGCAGGAAAATCACCCTGTCCTCCTTCAACTTACCTCCTGGAAAAAAGGATTTTATCTTGAGTCTTTCAACCAACCACCAGAGGGGATAAGGTTGGACTCCCCGAGGAATGATGAAGGAAAGGGTGACGTGGGGGACTTTACCTGTCTAACTGCCTGTCACAGAGGCGCTCATGGGCCCTGGGTCCCCTGTAGGAAAGGTCTAGACATCAAACCTTTGAGGAGTTGCAGTGCAAGCTGCTTGAAAAGGAGAGCCCTGGGACTTTGAAGGGCCTGCATGAGCCAGTAGGTTTGCAGCTAGGGCCATCCCAC
This sequence comes from Ichthyophis bannanicus, assembly GCA_033557465.1. NCBI lineage: Eukaryota > Metazoa > Chordata > Amphibia > Gymnophiona > Ichthyophiidae > Ichthyophis > Ichthyophis bannanicus. The sequence continues at coordinate 140,965,107 of CM066036.1, forward strand.
CAGGTTCCACTTCCACCAGTTCCAAGCAGCTGTCTGAAATGGCTGTGGTACCCACCGATGGGAAAAGAACATAAGAACATAAGAACATAAGATATGCCATACTGGGTCAGACCAAGGTCCATCAAGCCCAGTATTCTGTTTCCAACAGTGGCCAATCTAGGTCATACGTACCTAGCAGTTTCCCCAAGGGACACAGGTTCCACAATGCTTGTATTGGTTCAAGCATTGATATCCTGGGTCCCTTCTTAATAATGGTTTATGGACCTTTCCTCCAGGAACTTGTCCAAACCTTTTTTAAACCCAGCTACACTAACAGCCTTTACTACATCCTCCGGTAACAAATTCCAGAGTTTGATTACACGTTGAGTGAAAAAATATTTTCTTTTATTAGTCTTAAATAGTTTACCCTGTAGCTTCATTGCATGTCCCCTAGTCTTTCTATATTCTGATAAGGTAAACAATCGATCTACGTTTACCCGTTCCACTCCGTTCATTAATTTATAGACTTCTATCATATCTCCCCTCAGCCGTCTCTTTTCCAGGTTAAAGAGCCCCAACCTTTTTAGCCTTTCTTCATAGGAGTAGCCTTCCATCCCCTTTACCATTTTGGTGGCTCTTCTCTGAACCTTTTCTAAAATTGCTATATCCTTTTTAAGATATGGCGACCAGAATTGCACACAATATTCAAGGTGCGGTCTCACCATGGAACGATATAGAGGCATTATAATATCTTTTGTTTTATTTTCCATTCCTTTCCTTATCATACCTAGCATTCTATTTGCTCTCTTGGCCGCCGCTGCACACTGGGCCGAGGGTTTTAACATGGTATCCACAAGGACGCCTAAATCTTTTTCTTGGGTGGTGGTTCCTAATGTGGAACCTTGCATCGTGTAACCATAGTTTGGGTTGTTCTTCCCTAGGTACATAACCTTGCACTTCTCCACATTAAATTTCATCTGCCATTTTGATGCCCAGTCTTCCAATTTATCAAGATCCTCTTGCAATTTTCCACAATCCTCCTGGGTTTTAACAACTTTAAATAGTTTTGTGTCATCAGCAAATTTGATAACCTCACTCGTTATTCCACTTTCCAGGTCATTTATGAATATGTCAAAAAGCAGCGGACCCAGCACAGATCCCTGGGGTACACCACTATTCACCTTTCTCCATTGGGAAAATTGGCCATTTAGCCCTACCCTCTGCTTTCTATCTTTTAACCAGTTCCTGATCCACAGTAGTACACTGCCTCCTATCCCATGACTCTTTAGTTTTGCCAAAAGTCTCTCATGAGGGACCTTGTCAAAGGCTTTCTGAAAGTCCAGATACACAATATCAACCGACTCACCTTTGTCCACCTGTTTATTCACTCCTTCAAAAAAACATAACAGATTAGTAAGACAAGATCTTCCTTGTCTAAAGCCATGTTGGCTGTCTCCCATTAGGTCATGACTATCTATATGCTGAGTAATTTTATTCTTTATGATGGTTTCTACCATTTTTCCCGGTACTGATGTCAGGCTCACCGGTCTGTAGTTTCCCGGATCACCCCTCGAACCCTTTTTAAAAATTGGTGTTACATTGGCGATCCTCCAATCCTCAGGTATTAGAGATGATTTTAATGATAGTTCACAGATTACTGATAGCAGGTCTGCAATCTCAAATTTCAGTTCTTTCAACACCCTTGGATGTATACCATCCGGCCCAGGTGATTTGCTACTCTTCAGTTTATCTAATAGTTGTAGGACATCTTCCCGATGTATCGATATTTCCTTCAATTCTTCCACACCTTTAAATACCACTTCAGTCGTGGGTAACATCCCTACATCTTCCTCAGTAAAGACCGAAGCAAAGAATTCATTCAGTCTCTCCGCTATCGCCTTGTCGCCTCTTAGTGCTCCTTTAACCCCTTTATCATCTAATGGACCAACTGACTCTCTCACGGGTTTTTTGCTACGAATGTACTTGAAAAGGTCTTTATTTCGCGTTTTTGCTTCCGCAGCAAGCTTCTTCTCAAATTCTCTCTTTGCCTGCCTTATCAATGCCTTGCATTTGACTTGCCAGTGCTTGTGCTGTTTCCAGGTTTCATCATTTGGCTCTTTTTTCCATTTCTTGAAAGATGCTTTTTTGGCAACAACAGCCTCTCTGACCTCAGCTTTAAACCATGCTGGCAATTTTTTGGACTTCCTTCCACTTTTCTTAAAGCGTGGAATACAGCTGGTCTGGGCTTCCAAGATAGTATTTTTCAACAACACCCAAGCTTGATGTACGTCTTTAACCTTTGCAACTGCTCCTTTTAGTTTTTCTTAACTGTTTTCCTCATCCTATCATAGTCTCCCTTTCGAAAGTTAAAGGGTAGTACTGTGGATTTCCTTACTATCCCTCCTCCACTAATTAAATCAAAGGCGATCATGCTATGATCACTATTGCCAAGTGGCCCCAACACCCTTATCTCTTGCACTACATCTGGTGTTCCACTAAGGACTAGGTCTAATATTGCTTCCCCTCTGGTCGGTTCATGAACCAGCTGCTCCAAGAAGCAGTCATTTATTTCATCTAGGAACTTTATCTCCCTAGCATGTCCTGTTGTGACACTGACCCAGTCGATGCCGGGGTAATTGAAATCACCCATTATTATTACTGCACTGTAACTTTTGCTAGCTTCCTTGATTTCTTTGAGCATTTCATCATCCATTTGTTCATTCTGGCCAGGCGGACGATAGTACACCCCCACTGCCATCGCCTTCCCCTTTTTACATGGAATTTCAATCCATAGAGATTCTACAGCAAATTTTGTTTCTTGCAAAACTTTAATCCTTTCTGACTCAATGCCCTCTCTAACATAGAGCGCAACCCCTCCACCAATTTGATCAGCTCTATCATTTCGATATAGTTTGTACCCAGGTATCACAGTGTCCCACTGGTTGTCCTCCTTCCACCATGTCTCTGATATTCCAATCATATCTAACCTCTCGTTTAGTGCTATATATTCTAACTCTCCCATCTTGTTTTGTAGACTTCTAGCATTTGCATACAAGCATTTTAGAGACTGTATTTTATTCATATTAATTTGGCTATTGGTAGACATGGGTAATTTGGGATCTTTAAGTTCTGTCTGCTCCATACTCGAGGGCATTTGGGCTACTTTACTCTTTTTTGGAACCTCTCTGCTTTTTGTAGTATCCTTCAAGGATACATTCTTCCGAACCATGCGCTCTTGGGCGACTGTCGGCTTTCCCCTATTATCTAGTTTAAAAGCTGCTCTATCTCCTTTTTAAAGGTTAATGCCAGCAGCCTGGTTCCATCCCGGTTAAGGTGAAGCCCATCCCTTCGGAAGAGCCCCTCCTTTCCCCAGAATGTTCCCCAGTTCCTAACAAATCCGAACCCCTCATCTCTGCACCATTGTCTCATCCACGCATTGAGACTCCGGAGCTCTGCCTGCCTATTGGGTCCTGCGCGTGGAACGGGAAGCATTTCGGAGAACGCTACCCTGGAAGTTCTGGATTTCAACTTCCTACCTAAAAGCAAAGGAGTAGTAGGGGCCACAGAAATGGCACTGGGACCTGGGCACTCTGTAGGGGTTCCCAGAATGACATAAAAAGGGTGCCCCTGGCATTCTAGCCATCATCAGAGCAAAACAAAAACAGCTGCAGAAAAAAATGCTGGAAGTCGCAGGCTGTATCAAGCCATGCAGCTGAGCACTGCAGCAGCAAAGTTAAAAAAAGAAGACCACGCAAAAACCTGGCAAAAAAAGAAGCAGGGACACAGTGAAAAGGGAATCCCAGCATATGTCTGGTTGATTGGGGAAACCAGAGCAGGGAAGCCTCAGTCACCCATGCAGGCCTGGGAGGCCCAGCTGCCGAACAAAAGATCTTTTTGTAAATTTTCTTAATTTGGAGCTTCTTTATTAGCAAGCAGCAAGAGAGCCAAATACAGCTCACTGAATACAATTGGAGGAAAAACAAATTATCACAAAAAAGACAAAGATAAAAAACATAGCATCCAAATCAAGGACAGCAATAGGGAAGGGGCCTGGGTCTGATTTACCAGCTGCCCTCAGAGGCCCCGTGGGGGTCACCCTGCTCCTCTCTGCTCACAAGATGATAGAAACCTATGGAAAACCACTTTAGAAACAGGATAGCTGTTGGTTCCAGGAGACAGGGATGTATCCAAACTCCAAACAACATTGGGCCTACAGGTCTCAGTCACACAGGCCACAGCACCGTGGTGTGAGCCAGGAGAGACCACCAGTCCAAACACTTGCCACCTGCTAGAGGCAGACAAATCTGATTTCTCTCAATGCTGCACAAGCATATATACCTAGGGATAATATCACTGAAAGTTGCTCAAGTCTACCTTCAACTAGTCTAGCAGGATGATAAGGAATGAGAGATTAACTGGGATCCCACTTGATCCCCTCTGTAAAAGGATGTCCAAAAGGAGCACTTTTTAAATACCTATACATGTCAGGGAACACGTGTCAATCCAAATGAGGACAATTTTGGACGTATACATGCATTTCATATATGAAATGGGGAATACATGTGTAGATTTTTGTCCTGAGCAGGCCACGCCCTTGATATGCCTCTGTGTAATTTCACCATGATATGGACTTCCACATGTAAAGTGAAATTAGCCCTTATCTGCTAATTGTCTTTCCTTGACTCCCTCCAGTCCAGTCCAGTATGCGTAGGTTATCTTCTTCCACCAGCTGAGGACTGTGCATGTCAGAATTCTGATGTCACAATACAAAAGCTTCCTCTTCAGCTCCAGGAATCAGTGTCCTATTGACAAAGCAGGCTGCAATAGAGCATTAGAAAACCCCAAACTAGGGCAAGCAACCCAGTGTTAGGCAACAGAGGTAGATTATCACAGAATGACATCAGTTACTACACCTAAGTACTATACAAGGTAAGGATGAACCATGCTGACAGGGCCAGATTTGCCACGTCATCCACCCTCATTCAGGAAGGCGATAACCACTCCAAGAATGTACTTCTTCAGAGAATTGTCCATGAACTTTCAGCTGGACTCAATCCTTCCTCCAAAACCTAAAACACAGAATGAAAGTAGTTCTAACAGGGAAGGTCCTGGACTGGACTGGAGGGACTCAAGGAAAGACAGCTAACAGGTAAGATCTAATTTCACCTTCTTTATAGGCCAGTACATGTGGGTTGTACCAGAGCAGTAACAACTCATTGGAAGGACCCGTGAGTCCTGCTGGGAGCACCGAAGCCCCAAAAAAACAACGCGCCACTCTAAGAGTCCATACCTCCAAACGGAAATGTTGCAAAAAAGGTGTGAAGACCACATCGCAGCTCTGCAAAAGTCCACTGGTGGTATCCAACTATGTTCCGCCCATGACGCTGCCTGCGATCTAGGAGAATAAGCTCAAAGATCTTTCAGCACCAACCTGCCTCTTAACCTATAGGCCGAGATTATCACTTACTCCCACCCCCAAACGGTGAGTCACCAAAGCTTTGGACGCCTCTTCCCCTGCATGAGGGCCTCCAAAGAAGACGAATTGCCTATCCGACCTCTGAAATGAGTCCATCCATTTAAGATACCGGCACAACACTCTGCACAAGTATAGCAAGACAAGAAGAGACAACGATTGATGCAGAGAAACACAGGAGACTACTTTAGGTAGAAAGGAAGGATCCAGTTCCAGGAAGGGTTCTCTGCAAGAAAAGGCTTGAGGCTCCGACATCCGATGAACCAAACATATGGCAACTAAGAAGACTTTTTTTTTTTTTTTTATAAAGTAAAACCCCTCAAAGCGGCCCTAGCCAGAAGCTCAACAGGCGCTCCTGTTAAGACCAAAATACCAACTTAAGGTCCCCGAGAGGAAATAATAATTACACTTACCTGGTAATTGTAGTTCCTTGAGTGACGACAGTTCAGTCCTCTACCTCGAGTTGTCAACGTCCTCCTGCAGCTTGGAGAATGGGCATGTCCAAATCATGACATCACTGGCTATAGCCTGCTGACCTCTCCCATCAGCCCCAGTGAAATATTGACAAAGCATACTCAAAGAAACAACAAATAAGTTGCTAGCTCTAAACTGTAACTCTAACCAGAACCCCGCACGCAAAACGTCAAGGAAACAAAAACTTTTTTTTTTTTTCAATTGGCCCTGGAAATTACCAAGGCTCTTCTACGTGCACCTCACCCTTTCGCCTTAGCTAACCAGAAGAAAGGATGACAGAGAAAGACACAGAACAGGAAAGCATAAGAAGCATCAATATTCCTTAAATACTCATACCTACCGGTAGGGCTAGTACTCCACCGTCGGACTATCCCTTGCCAACGAAGCTCTCTGGGCGGGAATGAGGACTGAACTGTCTTCACTCAAAGAACTACAATTACCAGGTAAGTGTAATTATCATTTCCTTATCGTTCCTCCAGTTCAGTCCTCTACCTCTGGGAAGTACCAGAGCAGTATTCATTGGGAGGGTCCTCTCCTGCCGGCCCTTAGAACGGCCAAACCGAAACAGGCGTCCCTCGCCGCCAACATGTCCAAACGGTAGTGTTTACTGAAAGTATGAAGAGACGACCATGTCACCGCCCTACAGATCTCCCCGGGTGGAACCAGTCCACGTTCCGCCCAAGAAGTGGCTTGTGCCCTGGTAGAATGCGCTCTGATCCCCTCTGGAACCAAGCGACCTTGTAGCAGATGCGCTGATGCAATCATCTCTCTGATCCATCTGGCAATTGAAGCCTTCGCCGCTGCCTCACCTTTACGGACACCTCCGAACACCACAAACAGCCGGTCCGATTTACGGAAGCTCTCGGAAACCTTCAAATATTGCCGCAGAGCCCGTTTAACATCCAAACGACGTAACGCACGGTCTGACTCGTCGCCCTCCGCTAACCCTAGTACGGGAAGAGACACAACTTGGCTAAGGTGAAAGGGAGAAACCACCTTGGGCAAAAAGGAAGGCACCGGCCGCAACACCACTTTCTCTCTTGAAAAGGACAAAAACGGCTCTCTACAGGATAACGCTTGTAACTCTGAAATGCGTCACGCCGAACAAACAACCACCAGAAAAACTGTCTTCAACGTCAAATCCTTAACTGATGCATGGAATAATGGCTCAAAAGGAGCTTTGGTCAACGCCCTCAGGACCAAATTGAGGTCCCAAGGCGGCACCAAAATTCTCCGTGCGGGCCGTAGTCTGGCTACCGCTTTCAAGAAATGCAACACGTCCGGATGAGATCCAAGTGCGACCCCCTGCACTTTGCCCCTGTAACAAGATAGGGCTGCCAGCTGCACCCTTAAGGAACTGGCTGCTAGCCCCTTCTCAAATCCATCTTGCAAGAAACTCAAGACGGCTGGAACGGACACCGCCGTCGCCTTCACTCGCCGCTGCGAACACCAGTACTCAAAAATACGCCAGATCCGGATATAAGCCAGCGACGTGGAATGTTTCCGCGCTGTAAGCAAGGTCGCCACCACCACCGCTGAATAACCTTTCTTCGCTAGCATCGCCCTTTCATTGGCCAAACCGTAAGCGAGAACCGATCCACCTGCGGCATGAGCAACGGCCCTTGAATCAACAGATTCCCCGTCACCGGTAACCTCCAGGGGACCCCGTCGAGCAGCCACATGAGATCGGCAAACCAGGGACGTCTCGGCCAGTCTTGGGCTACCAGCAACACTCTGCCCCGGTGAGACTCGACACGCTGAATTACCCGGCCTATGAGCACCCACAGCGGGAAGACATAGAGAAGTCCTGTCGACGGCCAGGGCTGCATCAGCGCGGGCATCGATCCCTTCTGACATCCGCTTGCGTCTCCTGCTGAAGAATCGACTTGCCTTTGCCAACTGAAAGGTCGCCATTAAGTCCATTACTGGCTGCCCCCATTTGCGGACTATTTGCGCAAACGCGTCTGGATGCAGCTCCCATTACCCGGCATCCACTCGGACCCTGCTGAGGAAGTCTGCCATCACATTGTCCTTCCCTGCAATATGAGCTGCCGAGAGTGAGGTCAGCCAACGCTCCACCCAAGCGAACAGTTCGTCTGCCTCCTCTTCCATGGCTGCACTGCCTGTGCTGCCCTGTCGATTGATGTACGCCACTGTTGCTGAATTGTCCGATAACACACGGACCGCTCGGCCCATCACCGCATCCTCGAACTGTTGCAACGCTAGAGATACCGCTCTCAGCTCTAGCCGGTTTTTCGACCACACACTTTCTTGCACCGACCACGTGCCTTGCGCGAACCGATCTTCGCAATGTACTCCCCACCCCACGAGACTTGCGTCTGTCAGTAGCGGGAGCCACTTCGGCTGCTCCAGAGGCATTCCGGCCGTCAAGGATTCCGGATTCAGCCACCATCGAAGAGCCTGCCTGACCCTGACTGGGCAGGGAAGGCGCTTGTGCAGAGAGTCCATCTGTTGCGACCACCGGCGGAGCAGCGCTCTCTGGAGCGGTCACATATGAAACCTGGCCCAAGGTACCACCTCCAATGTCGCTGCCATGGTTCCCAGCAGCCGTAAGTAATCCCACGCAGTGGGGGATGGAGAGGACCGGAACTGGCGAACCAGCCGGCGCAGGGCCTGAATTTGTCGATCTGGAAGAAACACCGCTTCTTCCTGCGTATTGAAACAGACTCTCAGATACTCTAGATTCTGAGAAGGAACTAAACGGCTCTTGGCCGGGTTGACCACCCATCCGAGGCTTCGCAACAACTTTATCACCTTATCTGTCGCCCGGATGCTCTCGGCCTTGGACTTGGCTCGAATCAACCAATCGTCGAGATAGGGATGAACTAGAACACCCTCTCTTCGAAGCGCCGCAGCTACCACCACCATCACTTTGGTAAACGTCCTCGGAGCTGTCGCCAGACCGAACGGCAAGGCCTGGAATTCATAATGACCCCAGGGTAGAGCGAACCGCAGGAACCTTTGGTGTCCCACCCTGATTGGAATGTGCAGGTACGCCTCCGCAAGATCGAGGGAAGTCAAGTACTCCCCCTGCCAAACCGCCACAATGACGGAACGCAAGGTTTCCATCCTGAAGTGGGGCACCCGAAGACATCGATTCACCCCTTTCAGGTCCAGGATAGGTCGAAGGGCCCAATCCTTTTTTGGTACCACAAAATAGATGGAGTATCGACAAGTGCCGTAATCTTCTAGCGGCACTGGTACGACCGCCCTCAACTGTAAAAGACGATCCAAAGTCTCCCGCACCGCCAGAGCTTGCTGTTGACCTCTGCAGTGCGACATCACGAAGGAATCCCGCACGGGCCTTGCGAATTCCATAGCGTAACCGTCGCGAATGATCTCCAGCACCCATTGGTCGGTGGTTATTTGGTTATTTGGGTCCAAGCAGGGAGGAATTCCCTTAGTCGCCTGCCTATCGGTTGACTCCCTGCCGGGACCCGCCTCCTTTCATTGTGGCTTTCGGACCTGCCGCCGAGGAAGCTGCCGCGAAGCCTCTATTTATTTATTTATTTTATTTATTTGGTATATATTTGTATGCCGCTACTTCCAGCGATCAGCAGCGGTCTAGTGGTGGAAAAAACAAGGGAGTATGTACAGAACAATTTAAGATTACAGTCTGATTTGAGGGAGGGGTGCACATCAACCACATAAATTACAATTATACATTTGAGCAACCAGATAAATTACAGTTTGATCAACAACATAAATTACAGTTATACATTACATCGCCAAATATGCAATCGTATTAACAGTGAATATATACATATAAACATTTTAAATCACCATAGATGCGGAAGCCATGAAACCCCTGGGCTCTGGAAGCAAATCTTCCTCTTTGGAAACCGCCCAGCTGGGAAGCACGGAATCTTCGGAAGTCCCGAAATGACCCTCGAGAGCCTTGGAAGACTTTCCCTTGCTTGGGCTTATCCTCTGGAAGTCTCCCCGAGGTCCTTGACCAATTTGTCCAAATCTTCACCAAACAGCAACTTTCCCTTAAACAGCAGCCTACTGAGCTTGGACTTGGAAGAACCATCGGCCGCCCAATTCCTCAACCAGACAGCTACCACTGACGCTGTACTATTGGCCAATGCTCAAATTAAGTCATAATGCACATCTGCCAAATATGCAGTCCCTGACTCATGGCGATCTAGCTCATGCAGCTCTTCCTGCTCCAATAGCGTGGACTGACGTAAACGCTGGGTCCACCTGAGACACGCTCTCGCCACACAGGCCCCACAAATGGAAGCCTGGAGGGACAGAGCGTCCGCTTCAAAGGATTGTTTCAGAAGGGCTTCTACCTTCCTATCCTGAGCATCTTTTAGAGCCGCACTACCTTCCACCGGGATAGTAGTCTTTTTAGTGACCGCTGCTACGGCAGCATCAACTCAAGGAAACTTGAATTTCTCCCTGACTGCATCTGCCGAGAGATAAAGTTTGTTCATAGTCCTAATTCCTCTGAGACCAGCCTCTGGCTGATCCCACTCCTCCTGTATCATTCGGTCCACCACCCGGTGAACCGGGAAGACCACCTGTGCCTGCCACACCACCTGAATGATGGGATCCTCCACTCCTTCTTCCTCGTCACCTTGTGTCGTAGCCAAATTGAGAGTTTGAAGGGATTCCGTGATAAGCACAGAAAGCTCCTCTCTCCGGAATACTCAAATAATCTTCGCCTGATCCTCCGGCTCTTGTATCTCGCCTTCTTTCAACTCCTCCGTGCCGTCTTCGTGCTCCCCATCGGCCTCCTCCGCCTCTGGCCACTCACCCTCAGTAACCGAGAGCTCACTTGGCCTGGGCCTCTTAAGGGCTCTCGGGCTGCAACTACCCGCGCCTCCGACCGCGGGCAGATGCCCCTGGCCAATCATTGCCCCATCTGGAAGCTTTCCCTGCCTCCACAGGCAAAAAGCCTGATGCATAAGCAAAACGAAGTCTGGGCAAAAATCCCCTAACTGGGACCCCGCCCCTAAGGCCGAAGGAGCACCGGACGTGCCAGTGACCGCCTCCTGGTCCGCACTCGGTGTCGTGGTTAGCAGGGACTCGAGCACGGCCCCTGGTACGGGCCCCTGGGATTCCTGCGCGACCTTGACTTCCATCTGATGCTCTACACTCGTAGAAACCAGTGCGCAACCCCGGCAGATCCCAGAGTCTGCGGCTGTACCCCTGCGAGTACCGCAGATGACACACTGCGGGCGCACAGCCATAGAGCCGGGCACTGCTGAATATATAAATATATATATATATATATATACACACTTTTTTTTTTTTAAATAACGAACTCCACAAACTCAAGTAAAAATGTGCAAACCAACTAACACTCTCCCTAAACGTCAACGAAGACCTGAAACGATGCACCTCAAGGCAAACCCTCCCAGGCCAGACCCGTGACACTCAAGAGCTCAAAAACCCAAACTAAACAAAAATATAACAACAAGAAAAACAATGTCTGGACAGGCGACTCTGGAAGCCCCCCAAGCTTAACGCTGACTCCGGGCCCCCAACAGGCCGCCCCGAGGCTGCCGATGTGAGCGCTGGACACACCGTGCCCATGCGGCTACAAAATGGCCGCCGGGCAGCCCGCCCGCGAAATGGCGCAAAAACCCCGCTCTCAAGTATGCCACGAGGATTTTCAGGTGAATCCGGCCCTCTCCCCTCGTCTCCACCGCTAAGCGCGGTTACCTGCCCGCTGTTCAGGCTGCTGACCCGGAAGAGAGTCTCTTGCCTGCACAACTCCGCTCCCTGGCACAGAGAGTGGATCGCTGCCAACGGCTTCAACTCCGTCTGTCCTGCACTCCCGCGAATCTACTGCCTCTGAGGGAGACCGCCGGGAAGGGACTGCATACCGGCGAGCTCTCCTCCGGACCGTCAGGGAGGAGAGATCTGCCCGGTGCACATCCACGAAGTAAGGCACAAAAACAATAAGGAATGCAGAGAGGGCCGGTACACGTAGAAATGCCTTTTCAATCAGCTTTCTTTTTCTTTTTTAAAGGAACAGGCTCAGGTTTATGATATTCAAACAGATCAAAAGCAATACCACAAAATACATAAATCTAGCTACTCTCAAAATTCGTTATCAGCCCTCGAGTGAGCCCTCAAGGCTCACACGTCTTCCTGCTGCATGGAGATTGGAAACACTGGGGCTGATGGGAGAGGTCAGCAGGCGATAGCCAGTGATGTCATGATTTGGACATGCCCAGTCTCCAAGCTGCAGGACGACGTTGACAACCCAGAGGTAGAGGACTGAACTGGAGGAACGATAAGGAACTACAAGTTGCAATGGTGGCCTGACTTGTTTCACTGCCCTGAGGAAGCGGATCACATCTGGGCTTGCCGCCAGAGAGTAACCCTGCACATGCCCTCTGTAGCAGGAGAGGGCCGCTACCTCAAGCACCTGGACTCTTCAAGATTTGAGAACCTCTTGACCAGACCAATTTGCTGGAACAAGCAGCCATTCGGAATGGAGGATGAAGAAAAGGTCAATACCTTCAAACAAACACCAGTCTTCGAACACTTGCCAGATGCTCACATAGGCCAAAGAAGCAGAACGCTTTCTGGCCGTCAACAGAGTAGCGAGCTCCAAACACAGAACCGCCCCTATGACTCCACTGTGCCTGTTCAAGAGCCAAGCCATAAGTGAGAATTAATCTATCTAGGGCAGAGGAATCAGCCTTTGTGATTGACTCTGTTCGAAAGGCGCCATGGTCAGGCTATCAAGCGTCTGATCAAGTCCGCATACCACAGCCTGCAAGGCCAATGCCAAGCAATGAAGAAAAATAGACTGCGGTGTGGCTCTATGGGCTGTAGAAGGCAACCTATGAGAGCCCATGGCTTAAACCCCATAGAGCAGATATCAAGGTCATGAGCGGCATGCCCCAACGATTGTCAATGTCATCAAAAGAACTGCTACATCCAGTCCACATTCCCACAGGACCAACCAGTGATAACAGAGAAAAAAACACCCTACTGTCCTTCTTGCCTGCTACATGAGCCACGGAGAGGGCCACTAAGTTTCCTCTGCCCATAATAGCAATAGCCAAATCCCCTCTGCCAGCGTATCACACTCTGTTGATGCCTATGGTTGCGTTATCGGAGCACACTCGTAGCGCCTGCTGGTACATCACAGAATGGAAGAACTGGAGAGCCAGAAGAACTGTTTTCACTCTCAGAAGATTTATGGACCAAGCATTCTCCTCTGGAGTACATTGTCCCTGTGCAACGTGAGACTGACTACCCTGCGAGGCTCGCATCTGTCGTTACGCAAATCCAGTTTGCTTACAGAAATGTGGATCAAGGTCTAAGCCATGAGACTAACTCAATTTAGAGTAACCCAAATGAATCCAGAAACACGGGTATTCTTGGCAGAGGTGAAATTCAGAGCATCCCTGAACAAACAGGTGCAGTTAATCATCGTAGCACAGGGGAACACCAATTAACCCCGAGATACATAGGTTAACTCGGTCTAGGTAACTCCAGAGCAAATCCAAACAATGATATGCACCCAGAGCACTTTAGGTCAGGTTAACACCAATTAATCCAGAGACACGTAGGTTAAGTTGTTTCAGGGGAATTCAAAGCAAACCAGAATGATCAGGTGTACTTAGATCACCGTAGTCCAGGTTATTACCAATTAATCCTGAGACCCATAGGTTAAAATGGTCTAGGTGAATTGAGAGCAAACCAGAACCAGCAAGTGTCCTCAGATCACCATAGTATAGGCTAATATAAATTAATCCAGAGACACGTAATCAACTCCGTTTAGGCGAATGCAGAACAAACCAGAATGATCAGGTACCCTTAGATCCCCTTATGCAGGTTAACACAAACTAATCCAGAGATTCGTCGGATAACACTGTTTAGGTGAATTCAGAGGAAACCAGAACAAATCAGGTGTACTTAGATCACCTTAGATCCAGGGAAACCAAAAAAATCCAGACATGTAGGTGGGCACTGTCAGCGTAGTTACTCATCTGTAACAGGTGTTCTCCGGGGACAGCAGGAATCAATCCTCACATATGGGTGACAACGCTGAAGGAGCACTCGCGGATGAATCCCCCCAGCTTTCAAAGAAAGCCTTTGGGAGATGCCACCATGCATGCGTGGTCCCCTTCCTGCCCAAGGGTGTCATTTTGCTCAGTCAGATGACATAGCTAAAAGATGGCAAAAAAAAAAATGAAATATTTTAAAGAAGCAACTCCAAGGGGAGGTGGGAGGATTGTGAGGACAGATTCCTGCTGTCTCCGGAGAACACCTGTTACAGGTGAGTAACTACGCTTTCTCCAGGAACAAGCAGAAAGTCAGTCCTCACATATGGGACTCCCTAGCTACAGCCCATAGAGAAAAAACACAGTTACCTTCAGGGGAAGCCGTGAGCAGCAGCAATTAAGTCCGCAGGCACAAACTGCAGTAAGACCCGTGTGTCCGAAGGAAACCAGCGCTCCGGCAGCCTGAATACAGAACGGCCAGAGGGTAGGAGTTGTCTAGACCCTGGAAAGATTACGGAGCATTGCCTGGCCGAAGGCACTATCCCGTCGGAACTCCCTCTCCAGGCAATGAGCTGTGAAGATATAGACGGAAGAACAGGTGGTGGCCCGGCAGATGTCCACCGTCGGGACAGAGCACAGGTTTGCCACAGAGGCTGCCACGGTGCGCCGTGCCCGGCCATCCAGCAAGAGCCCCACCTGCTCATAGGTGAGTTTGATACAGTCCACCACAAAGGTAGATAGCGTACTCTTGGTCACCGCTTCCCCCAGTCTACTGGAGTCATATAAGACAAAAATCTGAGCAGCTTTACGGTGGCCCTGGGTACATTGAATGTAGAAAGACAGAGCCCTCTTACAGTCCAAGGTGTGGAGGACAGTCTCAACCCTACTGGCATGAGGCTTCAGGAAGAAGGTGGGGAGCAGCACCTCCTGGTTGAAGTGAAAAGGCGCTACCACCTTCGGAAGAAATTTGGGGTGTGTGCGGAGCACAACCCTGTTCTTATAGAACCTGGTGTAAGGCACCTCCACCACCAAGGCTTGGAGCTTTCTTACCCTGCGAGCGGAGGCGAGCACAACCAGGAATAACACTTTCCACGAAAGGTATTGCAGGTGGCAGGTAGCCATGGGCTCAAAAGGCGAGCTAGTAAGCTGCGCTAGTATAGACATTGAGGTCCCACTTGGTCGCAGGAGGGCATACCGGGGGTTTCGATAAAAGGAGTCCACTCATGAAGCGGGTCACCAACGGCTGGGCCAAGAGGGGTTTGCCATCCACCTGAGGTTGATGTGCCGCCGGGACACTGAGGTGCACTCTGACAGAATTTGATTTGAGTCTGGAGTGCAAGAGATGAAGAAGGTCCTGCAGGACCACCTGCACTGGAAAGGAGAATCGGCTAATCCTGTGTTCTGTGAACCAGACTGAAAATCTGCGCCACTTGAAGGCATATGCTTTCCTGGTGGAGGACTTACCAGAAGCTAGCAGGATCTCCTCCACCTCCTCCGAGAGGTTGAAAGGGGCTAGGGTCACCCTTTCAGCAGCCACGCTGTCAGCGACGGGGAACCCAGATTGGGGTGCAAGAGAGAGCCCCCCTCCTGCAACAGGAGCCTTGCAGAGCTCCCCAATGGGATGGGAGTCTCCACCAACAGCCGGAGGAGTAACGGGAACCACGGCTGCCTGGGCCATCAAGAGGCTATCAGGATCAGCAAGGCCTTGTCATGGAGGGTCCTGAATAACGTTCTGGCAATTAGTGGTGTGGGTGGGAAGGCGTACATGAGACCTTCCAACCACGTGACGAGGAACACATCTGCCACCACCAGAGAGGGGTGGGCTTTCCGAAAGCAGAAGCGGGGCAACTGATAGTTGTCCAGGCTGGCAAACAGGTCTATTCATGGTTCCCCCAGAGGTGGAAAAGCCAGCTGGCCACTCTGGGGTCCAGCTGCCACTCGTGCAGCTGGAGGATCCTGCTTAATCTGTCATCAAGTGTGTTGTCCTGGTCTGGCAGGTATACTGCCCGTAAGAGTATGCCCTGCTGGACTGCACAGGAGTAGAGGGCCATCACCTCATGGCAGAGGGCCATTGCCTTGTGGCAGAGGGCATGGGACCCTGTGCCCCCCTGCTTGTTCACAGAGAACATTGCCACCTGGTTGTCTGTTTGGACCAACACTGGTTAGCGATGTTGGCGGAGACAAAAGGCTCGGAGGGCTAGGTGAATTGCCCGTAATTTCAGAAGGTTGATCTGCTGGATGCTCTTGCTCTGTGACCAGCTGCCCTGGATACAGAGTTCCTCACAGTGGGCTCCCTATCCCAGCAGGGAGGCGTCCGTCGTGAGGACCCTTACAGGGCACGGAGTCTGGAAGGGTATCCCTGCCTTGAGGTACTAGGGATTTTGCCACCAGGTCAGGGATTCCACCAACTGACAGGTCACTACAATTCTGGTCCCGAAGGCATCACTGTGCGGCCCTCATGTGGAGGCGGGCATCTGGGGTGACATGGACCGTGGAGACCATGTGTCCGAGTAGGTGCAGCAGTAGCCAAGCGGACACTGAGGGACGGTGTTGTATGTCCTGGGCCAGAGCCCTGAGTCGGGCGGCTTGGTCCCCTAGAAGGAAGACCTTTGCCTGAAGGGTGTCTAGTCTTGCCCCTATGAACTCCAGACACTGTGTTGGGAAGAGGTGGGCCAGATATTGCAGGACCTGGATGGTATGTGCGGTTGCCTGCTGCACTTCTGAGGCCGTGCCTCCCTTTATGAGACAATCGTCCAGGTAGGGAAGACAAACACCCCCTGGAGGCGGAGGAAGGCAGCCATGACTGCTAGGCACTTGGTGAAACCCCTTGGGGTGGAAGCCAGGCCAAAGGGCAGCACTCTGTACTGGTAATAGCTGGCCCCCACCATGAACCTGAGGTACTACCTGTGGTTGGGGTGAATGAGGATGTGTGTGTAGGCATCCTTCAGATCCAAGGAGCATAGCCAATCTCCCTGCTGGTAGTAAGGCAGCAATGTTCCTAGGGAGAGCATCCTGAACTTCTCCCTCACCAAGAATGTGTTTAGTTTGCACAGATCGAGGATTGGCCTTAGATCCCCTGTTCTTTTTGGCACAAGGAAGTACCTGAAGTAGAACCCCTTGCCCCTGAGATGGTGGGGAATTGGTTCTACCGCTCTGTCCTCGAGAAGACCTGCCAGTTCCTTCAGTAGAAGGTCCCGGTGAAGGGGAGATCTGGGAGGCTCTCCCAGAAAGAAAGGTGGAAGTGTCTGGGCCATGTGGAGGACGTAGCCCTCCTTGACCATTTGGAGTGCCCAAGAGTCGGTGATGATGGCTAGCCTCCTTTGGGCATAATGAATGAGACGTCCCCCTGTGGGCTGCTGACCTCCTTGGGGTAAAGAAGCTATGCCCAAGAAGTCTAAAGCTCCCCCCTTGCTGGGTTGGGGGCAGATGCCTGGGGCTTGAGAGCCTTATGCTTAGGAGGGCCATGTCCCTGTCCCTTGGCCTGCTGATCCTGCTGCGGGAGCAGGGGAAGCATGAAAAGGTGGGTAGTTTCTGTAAGCAGCCCTTTTCCTCAGGTAGAAGGGAATTTTACCTGAGCCCTTCTGTCGGGGAGGGGCAGCGGTCTTTTAAAGAGCCTGGTCCTAGTCATATACTCAGTCTCCAGCTCGGCAGCCTTGTCAGTCATGTCAGTCTCCTTGGCATGGGATGTCGACCAATTTGTTCTGAACCCACTGCTCGAGATCAGACGACTCGAAGCCATCATAGGCTGCTGGAGACAAACTTGGAGCACTCACGGACGGCTTTGGCCAGGTTCTTGAACCACTGCAGGGGTTCCTCAGAGAGACCAGCTGAGAACCCTGCATGTTCCTTTGCTAGTCTCTCAAGTACATCCCATATACAGCTGGCATGCCTGGATCCAGCCGATGAGCATCAAGTCCCAGTAGCACTTTCTGCCGAGGGCATCCAGGGTGCGTCCCTCCCTGTTGGGGGGCACCAAGGAGTGCATCTTCTGACTCTTCAGGCATCGCATGGCCAACTCCACCACCATGGAGTTGTGTGGCAGTTGTGACTTCTGGAAGCCCGGGCTCCGGCAGACTTGATACATCGAGTCGAGCTGCTTGCTCACTACCGGCACTGATGTCGGTGTCTCCCACATATGGAGCATTAGCCATTCCAGGATGGGCAGGATGGGCACCGTAAGCGATTCCCCTCGGAGGGGCCTCATATTGGAGGATTTCCAGCTCCTCCGTCCAAGGGTCCTCCTCCGATTCCATCGGGAATGCTAGGGCCTTGGACATGTCCCTGACAAAGTCGAGGAATGCCATGTCCTTGGGTGGGGACCAACTCCGGGGCTCCGAGGGAGGGGGGTCCAAGGGGACGTCGCGATGGCAACCCGTGTCCGGCAACTCCTCATCCTCCTTTCCCAGTCAGAATAGTCTGTCGAGGAGGGAAGGATAGCTAGCGGGCTCTGGGGCTGATTCCTGCCCACAGCCCTTGTAAACCCCATGGCCGATGCCGAGTACACTGGCTGGGGCAAGGATCGATTCAAGGCCGAAGGATCCTGAGGATCGGCTTGGCCTCCAGGGACATCTTCGAGGACCCGGTGATCTGGGCGGAGGAATCGGCAGTACCGGACAACAGTACCTGCTGCTGGTCCATGAAGGCAGACAAGTTGCGCTCCAGGGCCGCCATTCTGGACTGCAAGGGGAGTCCTCGACAAGGATGGTGTCAGGCGACCAAGGTCAGCCTAAGGTAGAGTCCTTCCAGGGGACCTTTGCAGGTTGCTCCTTCTTCGATCCCTTGGACGAGCGTCTAGGACTGTGGGACCTAGCCAGGACTTACCTGGCCCGTCTGAGCCATCCAGGGACATCCCCTTCTATGCCTTCTTCTTCTTGTTGAGTTTCCTCAAAGGAGACCTACTTTCCGAGGAAGAACGGCGTTGGTCGGGCTCTGGAAGGCTATCCTGGGATTCCGCGGTTTTGGAAGAGGCCTTGGCCTTCGGAGGTACTGGGGACTCAAGGAAAAACTTATCCTGCTGCTGCTGGCAGCTCTTGAGGGCCTTGGTGAACATCTTCTTACAGAGGCCACATGCCATGAGGTCGTGGTCCAGTCCCAGGCAGCGAAGGCAGCAATTGTGTGTGTCGGTCAGGGGCATTATTTTGGCACACCAATCACACGTTTTAAAACCACTGATAGCCATGGGAGAAAAAGTATCCTAGTGAGGTCGAAGACCCATGGTGCCGCCAGTTGGAAAAAAGGCACGAAAGCGCCAAGGAGGAAAAAAAAGACTACGAACCAGAGACTCGATGCCAGAGCAGCAGGCTCGGGTGGCAGGAAGAGGACCAGGGCACTACTGGAGGAGAGTATGAAACTCAGGTTGAGAAAATCAGCTTTTTCCAGGAAAAGAGCAGACAGATGTCTGAAGGGCTCTGCAGAAAAAAAGGAGAATGAGCAAGATGGCACCCTTGGGCAGGAAGGGGACCACGCATGTGTGGTGACATCTCCCAAAGGCTTTCTTTGAAAGCTGGGGGGATGCTTCCGTGAAAGCTCTATCAGCGCCAACATCACCCATATGTGAGGATTGACTTCCTGCTTGTTCCCGGAGAATAGAAGAATTCAGAGCAAATCAGAACCAACCAGGAGTACTTAGATCACATTAGATGATACTAATACAGAATAAACCCAAAACACACAGGCTAACCCTGTGTAGGTGAATCCAGGGCAAATGAGAACAAGACAGATGTAGTTAAATTGCTTTAGTTCAAGTTAATACAAATGAATCCAGAGACATGCAGGTTAACTCAGTTTTGGTGACTCCAGAGCCAACTAGAATAAAACAGTTGCACTCAGGCTCCCTTAGATCAGGGTAACACAACTTAATCCAGAAACGTGCAGAACAACCTGGTTTAGGTGGCATCCTGGTAAAGCAGAACAAATCAGGTGCACTTAGAAAGCACAGTTACTTACCTGTAACAGGTGATCTCTGGGAACAGCAGGAATAAGTCTTCACATATGGGTACGTAGGTACCGACGGAGCCTGCACGGGAATGCTCCCCAGCATCCAATCAGAAAGCTTTTGGGAGCATCCCTCGCGCCTGCGCACTGACTTCCCGCCTTTTCCACTTCTTCTCCTCAGTTGAGTTTCATAGCTGAGACAAAGGAGAGAAAGAGGAAAGGAAGATAGATAGATAGATACAACTCCTAGGGGAGGTGGGTGGGTTGTGAAGACTTATTCCTGCTGTTCCCAGAGATCACCTGTTACAGGTAAGTAACTGTGCTATCTCCAGGAACAAGCAGGAATGAGTCTTCACATATGGGGACTCTCTAGCTATAGATGCCAGGGGGAGATCCCATAAAATGCATGTCCCTGGATCAGGAGTGCATTTTCCACACAGGAATCTCCGGCATCCCATGAGGGATGGAGGGTAGGAGTTGAGAAGTAAGTAAGGAAAAAACAGCGAACCTAAGGACTACAGAAGAGGAGTCCTTGGTATGTATGATAAGTATCATTAAAATTATTTAATGAACAATTATAATATGGAGCTTACCGACTGGATTGTAGGAAGTAGAGAGCGGGATGGAGTCTACTGGATATGCAGTAGCGGAATCCTCAAGGTGACCTCACAGCAGTGAGGATGAAGGTCCAAACCTGGAATTAGCAGGAGACCCAGGTGTCAACTGGGGCAGGATAAGAACGGCGGGTCTTCAACAGAAAGCTTTATGGGAAAAGCTGAAAATTCTTTTAGGTACAGAGTCATTAACATTGAGGACTAAAAGAAGAAGACTGACCGATTTGGACAACTAGCCCAGTCCTAGAGGGAAGGAGGGGTATGGAAAGAAGCCCGTATTCCCAAGGAGAACAGATGTGTACTCAGAACAAATGAAGATGTACACTGTCTTTCCTAGCTGGTGAGAGATAGGAAATATATTGAAGCTTGACGCTTCAAGGATAGGGAGACTTAGGGCAAAGTGGAAGCTGTTAGCACCAGAGCAATGGTTGTGTGCATAAGAGCCCCCATATACTGGGGAACAGTATGAAAATATGGAAGCCCACTGTCTGGAACCTCTAAGAAGGTAAAAATTTTTATAGCATAGACAGTGAGGGAGATAGTATGTAATACATATCGACCTATAAAAAGCCTCTCAACAGATACATATATATATAGGGGGATATATATACCTATATATATGTATATATAGATATGTGTAAAGATATACATATACATATATATATATATATATATATGTGGGGGCATAATTATGCACACAGCTTACAGACATATGTATGTAGATGCATATATAGAGATATATACATACATGAATATGAGTCTGAAAATACATGTCTACCACTAAGCCCCATAAGAACATTCACATGGGGAATGTGAAGGGGAAAGATTCATCCAATAACAAGAGGGTGAAACCCACTTGACAGATATATAGAGAATCTATTTCCGTGGGCTAAGAGGATGCAGGAATGCAATCCAGTAAAATAACCAGGATGGATGAGTGAAAAACAGAGGATAATATCAGTCTGTAAAGAGCAAGTCGGGAGTCCTTTAGAACTCTGACATGGTAGATGGGTAGAAACGCATAGAGAAGATACCAGGAGGACCCACTGGAGGGACATAGGGGTATCATGCGTTACTAGTAGCCTTGGATATTCACACAGAAAAAGCTTATAGTCTGAATTATAACAGGAGACAAGAGGGTGTGGAGAACCCTCACAGTCATGGGAATGATTTATAAGCTTTTTTCTACTATATAGAATAGCCCTCAGAGACAAAGTTCAATGCTCTGTAGCAAGGGCCCATAGTAGAAAGCTTCTCTGAAGATTGCAGAGAGCATTGTGCAGGAGAATTATGAGATAAAACTGACTGAAGTCAGGTGTGTTGCCACATCCTAGGAAAAGGAGATGGCTAGAAAGAAGATAATGTGAGAAGCCTAAAGTGAGTAGGATTATCCAAGATAGATGAGGACTAGCTTGGAATCACTACTGAGGCTAGACAAAAACTGTGGAAGATAGACTGGAACCTGTGGAAAAGTACCAGTAGTTCAAACACTGGACCTCCTGCATGCACAGCAGCTGAAAAAGACAGCAGAGAGAATCTTCCTGTGCAAAACAAAGAGAAACCGACTAAGGGAGAGGAGATATTCCTGTCCCTGCCTGATGAGTTATCTTGAGAATGTATTCAAGGAAACAAAAAATCTACACTGGAATGAAAGGCTAGAGAAGCTTTTCAGTATGGTACCACTCAGTCAGGGGAAACCCTGGATGACAGGGTAGAGAAAAAAGGTAATTGGAGGGTGACTTACCCATATGGCGAGTCAGCTGAAGGAAATAATGTGCATGTTGGGACAGTTGTAACTTCCCTTCTTGGTAGAAAGAAGAGGAGAATTCTGTAACCCATGGACAAGAATATCCTGACAGCTTAGCATACTGAAAAAGGAAAACCCCAGTGTAGAGCTTTAAGAAAAAACAGTGAACAAACTTCTGCTAGGAAGAAGTTAACTGTAGATTGCAACCTTCAGAACCTATGGTTGCTGGGTATGCTCAGACTGGCTAGAGTTTGGAAACTTCAGATTAGGACGAGGTGTCCCTTGCTTGGGTACATCTGGATGATGGGCAGGAGAAGAATGAAACCTTCTTTTCTTAGGGAAAGAAGGTTTGGTAGGACATTTCCTACCTCCTGGGGAAGAAGGCGACTTAGAATGGTCTCCAGAACCAGGGATGTCAGTGGAGCAATGAGCAACCTGACGTAAAGCCTCCTTATTGAAGAGATTTTCTCCAGTACAAGGAGAATTACCCAGTGTGTGTTGTGCCCATCTGCTCAAGTGTGAAGCTTGGAGCCAGGCTCTACGACGTGCTGCAATGGCAATAGCAGAGGATCTGCTAACAGACTCAAAAGAGTCTAGAGAAGCACGAGAAAGAAACCAAGAGATATTCCGGCTATGACTAAGAAGCAAGGAATAGTCAGCAGCCTTAGGCTCTGACAAAAAAGGAGTCAAAAGAGATAATTTCTTTGTGACCTCCTGGAGTGTTAGACTCATATAAAATATATAAGAAATAATTCTCGATGCCAGCATAGATGTTTGGAAGGTTTGAAGTCCAAAGGCATCAAGTGCTCTAGATGCACGACCTGGCGGATAAGAAGAATGCTTCTTCTTGCTTTTTACTTTCCTCATTGCTGATTCCACTACAATGGAATGATGGGGAAGTTGAGTCTTTTGAAACCCTGGAGAGGGGGGCACCTGATACAGAACATTAGTTGCTGTAGAAGGTGAGGGAACCCTTAAAGGTGATTCCCATATTCTTAGAAGAAGATCCTGCAAAGAATGATGTAAAGGAAGCATTATATTTTCCTTTTCTGCAGGAGAGCCTTGGTTAAGATCACAGCCAGGGATAGGAATAGCAAGAAAGGTTGCCATATCAAGGAGAAATTTCTGAAAAGAAGGATCTCCAATGGGAACCATCCCTGGGTAGGCAAAGGTTGAAGAAGCAGCCTGAGCACCAGAGGATGTACTGGTCTGGTGCAGAAAAAGAACCCTACTAGATGGATAGTGATACTGTCAGTCACGATTTGAGGCAGTTAGTACTGCATCGTCCATGCCAGGTATCGATTCCAAACTAGGCATAGAAAGGATCGATGGTACCGATGTAACTGCAGGAATCGACATCGATACCGATACCGGCAGCTGAGGCGGAATAGGAGACGGTAAAGTCATTGAGGCAGTCATCGGAGGCTGCTCAAGCGGTACCGAGGTAACCAGAGAGTCTTGGTGAATATCCTCGGTGCTGTGTATCCGGAAACGATAAGGGTCGGTTCCAAGACACGTCGGTATCCAGTCATCTAGACTAGATATCGATTCCAGACTCGGCATCGAAGGGAGCGAGTCTATCGATGCATGTCTAGAGGGCACCGACGTCGGTGGTGGTATCGGCGATGCCGATACAGGAAAGTCATT
This sequence comes from Ichthyophis bannanicus, assembly GCA_033557465.1. Classification (NCBI taxonomy): domain Eukaryota; kingdom Metazoa; phylum Chordata; class Amphibia; order Gymnophiona; family Ichthyophiidae; genus Ichthyophis; species Ichthyophis bannanicus. The sequence goes on from CM066036.1 coordinate 140,988,975, forward strand.
CTGGGTCGTATCGATCGGTCCCGAAGGTACCGAGGATGCCAGATGACGATCCCTGGTGAAGAGTGGAACACTCGACACCGGTGCCGATGCCGGGGTATCGGTACCGCTCGAAGCGGGTGCCGTCCCCGAGCATGGCTTAGATACAGGAAAGTCAATCAGGAACGTATCGATCGGTCCCAAAGTTACCGAGGATGCCAGATGACGATCCCTGGTGAAGAGTGGAACACTCGATACCGGTGCCGATGCCGGGGTATCGCTACCGCAAGAAGCGGATACCACCACCGAGCATGGCTCAGGTATGTTCTGTGAGGGGTGAGCCCCAGGAACAACCTGAAACCCCTGAAATGCTTTCGAGCCCGAAAACTCCCGCCGGGGTTTTAATGCCAATGGGGTCTTGAGGGCAAGGCCGGAGCCGTCATCATGCCTGGCATGAGACCTACCACTCAAGGATTGGCAAGTCTTAACAGACTGTTTGTGGGTTACCTGATCCTGTAGAGAAGAAAAACCCGATGCCTTCACTGCCGAAGTGAAAACAAGAATGAAGAATTTAAAGAAAAAGATTTCTGCGGTGACAAGAGGACGTCCTGCCGGCTCCGCGGAAAAACGAAAACTGAGGAGAAGAAGTGGAAAAGGCGGGAAGTCAGTGCGCAGGCGCAAGGGATGCTCCCAAAAGCTTTCTGATTGGATGCTGGGGAGCATTCCCGTGCAGGCTCCGTCGGTACCGACGTACCCATATGTGAAGACTCATTCCTGCTTGTTCCTGGAGATACACCCAAATTCAGGGTAAACCACAGTTACTTACCTATAACAGGTGATCTCTAGGAACAGCAGGAATAAGTCTTCACATATGGGTATCGTCGGTACCGACGGAGCCTGCGCGGGAACGCTCCCCAGCGTCCAAAAGAAAAGCTTTTGGGAGCATCCCACAGCGCCTGCGCGCTGCCTTCCCGCCTTTCCCAACTGCCTCTCTCCAGTTGGAGTGTTAAAGCTGAGACAGAGAGAGAGGAAAGGAAAGATAGATAGAGAGATACAACTCCTAGGGGAGGTGGGTGGGTTGTGAAGACTTATTCCTGCTGTTCCCAGAGATCACCTGTTACAGGTAAGTAACTGTACTATCTCCAGGAACAAGCAGGAATGAGTCTTCACATATGGGGACTCCCCAGCTAGAAATGCCTGGGAGATCACCCAGATTGTGAGTCCCTGGGAAGGGCTCCACCTCCACCCTTGAATCTCAGGCATCCAGTCAGGGATGGAGGGTAGGAGTTGATTAGGTATGGAACAGTGTTTGAGAACAGCCTGACCAAACAAGGCATCCCAGCGGGAGTCCTTGTCCAAGCAGTAATGGGCTGTGAAGGTATGAACCGATGCCCAGGTGGCCGCTCGACAGATTTGGTCGATGGACACAGAGTTTAGATGAGCCATAGAGGTTGCCATGGCCCTCACATTGTGAGCTGTGACATGGCCCTCCAGAGAAAGGTTCTTACTCTGGTAGGCGAAAGAAATACACTGAGCAATCCAATTGGACAGAGTTCTCTTAGAGACTGGAAGTCCTAAATGAGAAGGATCAAAAGCAACAAAAAGTTGAGAGGACTTTCTATGTTGCTGTGTCCTTTGTAAGTAGAAAGCAAGTGCTCTTTTACAATCCAGGGTATGAAGATTCCTCTCTGCACTTGATGCATGAGGTCCTGGAAAAAAGACAGGTAAATACACCTCCTGGTTCAGATGAAAAGGTGAGACCACTTTAGGCATAAAGTGTGGATTAGTTCTGAGGACTATCTTGTCATGATGGAACCTTGTATAAGGAGGATTAGCCACTAAAGCTTGCAACTCACTGATACGGCGAGCTGAGGTGACTGCAATGAGAAAAATAACCTTCCAGGAAAGGAATTTCAAGGAGGTAGTGGCTAAGGGTTCAAAGGGTGGCTTCATAAGCTGGCCAAGAACCAGATTCAAGTCCCATGCCACTGGAGGTGGTCTAATGGGAGGTTTAGTCAAAAGAAGGCCTCTCATGAATCTTGCTATAAGAGGATGAGAGGAAATAGGTTGTCCATTGAGAGGCTTAAGGGATGCTGCAATAGCACTCAAATGGACTCTGATTGAATTTGTTTTAAGGCCTGCATGGGATAAATGCAGCAAATAGTCTAGGAAAGAATTCAAAGGTATTGCAAGAGGGTTGAGACCCTTCTCTGCACACCAAATGGAAAACCTTTTCCATTTAAAAGCATATGAACGTCTGGTGGAAGGCTTTCTGGAAGCATGAAGGATATCCTTCACTTGCTGAGAAAGGTGTAAATCCTGAAGGTCTAGGCCTTCAGCAACCAGGCCCTGAGATGAAGAGACTGAGGATTTGGGTGCCACAAGGTTCCCTCCTCCTGGGAGAGGAGATCTGGAGCAGACCCCAGGTCTAGGGAGGGAGCTTGAGAGAGATGCAGAAGTAGAGGGTACCACACTTGGCGTGGCCAAAGTGGTGCTATGAGGATCATAGACCCCTTGTCTCTCTGAAGCTTGAACAGAGTCTTGGGGATGAGGGGAATAGGTGGAAAGGCATAGAGGAAGTCTTGCCCCCAATGAAGGAGGAAGGCATCGCTGGCCTGAACTCCCTGACATGGAATCCTGGAACAAAACCGGGGAAGTTTGGCATTCCACGGAATTGCAAACAGGTCTATGTCTGGGGTACCCCAAATCCGAAAAATCCTGGCTATCTGGTCCCCATGGAGGGACCATTCGTGCGGAAGCAGAACTCGACTGAGTCTGTCTGCCCAAGAGTTTTGAACCCCTGGAAGATACACTGGATTTGATGCTCTCTGGCGAAGGCCCACAATCTCAGAGCTTCGTTGCAAAGCGACAGAGAGCCAGTTCCTCCCTGCTTGTTCACGTAGAACATGGCTACCTGGTTGTCCGTGTAGATGAGGACTGTCTTGTAGCTAAGCAGGGTGTGGAAGACTCTGAGAGCCAGAAAGATTGCTCTGAGCTCTAAGAGGTTGATATGAAGAGATGTCTCCTGTGGAGACCAGATGCCCTGGGTCGAGAGATCTTGTAGATGGGCTCCCCAACCCTTTGGAGAGGCATCTGTTGTAAGGGTTGCTTGGGGTAACACCTGTTGAAAGGGGGACCCCAGCAACAGATTTTGAGTGGACGTCCACCAGTGGAGGGACCAAAAGAGGCGACTGGAGGTTGCTATTTTGTCTGACAGGCAACCTGATGCCTGGGTCCATTGGGTGGATAGGGTCCACTGAGCTGCCCTCATGTGAAGGCGAGCATAAGGAACCACATGCACCGTGGATGCCATGTGGCCTAAGAGTTGCAACATCTCTCGAGCAGTTAAATGGGATTTTAACTGAATCTGGGAGGGTAACTGCACCAAGCGTAGGCAACAGGCCTGGGGAAGATAGGCCCTTGCAGTTGTGGTATCCAGTAAGGCCCCTATGAACTCTAGAGACTGAGTAGGGGTGAGATGGGATTTTGGAATGTTGATTACCAGTCCCAGATACTGAAGAACACGCTTTGTGCAGGCCAGGGAAGCCTGGGCCTCTGACTGGGATGGAGCTCGGATGAGCCAGTCGTCCAGATATGGGAATACAAATATTCCTAGAGTGCGCAGAAATGCAGCTACTACTACCATGCATTTTGTGAACACTCTTGGAGCAGAGGCCAGACCGAAAGGAAGCACTTTTTATTGGTAGTGCTTTCCTTGGTAAAGGAACCGAAGGAACCTTCTGTGTGTTGGATGGATGAGGACATGGGTGTACGCATTCTTGAGATCTAGAGAACAAAGCCAGTCCTGACTCTGGAGGTATGGAAGGAGAGTTCCGAGAGAAGTCATCTTGAATTTCTCCTTGCATAGAAACTTGTTCAACTCTCTGAGATCTAATATGGGTCTGTAGCCCCCCGCTTTCTTTGGGATGAGAAAATAAGGGGAGTAGAACCCTGAGCCCTGTTGAAGAAGAGGTACTTCTTCTATTGCCCCTTGGGCAAAAAGGGTAGCAATCTCTTGACCAAGAAGGTTGAGGAGAGATGTTGGAGAATTGAACTGTTTCAACATGGTGTGAGGGGGAAGGTTTAAGAAATGAAGCTTGTACCCATCCCGTATGATGGAGAGGGTCCATTTCTCTGCTGTGATTTGTTCCCATCTGGGAGCAAAGTGAGCTAACCTTCCTGGGATGGTGAAAGGCTCTGGATGTTCTAGAGCCAGAAAGGCTAAGTTCTCTAGTGGAAAGTCAAAGACCCTGAGGAGGCTGAGGCTGTTGGGCCGTAGCAGTCCTCGCAGCCTGAGGCTTGGTCTGTTTTGGTTGTTGCTGTCTCTTTGTAGCAAAACGACCTTGAGAAGAGGCCTGACCATAACCAGAAGAAAATATCCCTTTTTTTTGGGAAAGATCCTTTTTTGAACAACCTCTTTTTAAAAGGAGCAGGAGTAGACTTTGAAAGTCTATCTAAAGCAGAATTTTCAGCATCCATCTGGTTGGCCTTTGCCTCCAATCTTTGCCAAACAGGTTTTCCCCTGTACAGGGAAGGTTACCTAGACCATCCTGTACCCAGGATTCCAAATCAGAGGTTTGCAACCAAGCAACTCTGCGTGCACCTATGGCAATAGCCGAGGCTCTACTGGCACCCTCAAAAGAGTCAAAGGCTGCACGGTTGGAAAACTTGGATACATCCTGTGCATGTTTAAGCCAGGTGATATATACTTCTCTCTTATCTTCTGACATAAAAGGAGATAAGGTTTGCAGATGATCTGTAAGTTCTTTCAGAAACATCCCCATATAGAGACTATAGGAGTTGATTCTGGCCACAAGCATACTGGCCTGGAAGATTTTCCTGCCAAAGGCATCTAGGGTTCTGCATTCTCTTCCTGGAGGAGCAGAGGAGTGCCTTTTTGTACTCTTGATTTTTTTCATAGCAGACTCTACCACAATGGAGTGGTGAGGAAGCTGAGTCTTATGAAACTCAGGACAAGGAGGAACACGATACATGGTGTCCAACCTTCGAGAATGAGGGGAGGTGGAAAAAGGAGTCTCCCATATGCCCAACATGTGATCATAAAGAATCTCATGTATTGGTAAGGTGGCTGCCTCTTTAGGAGCCTTAGGATATTGTAGGATATCTAATTTTTTGGCTCTAGGTTCAGTTTCAGAGGCCACTGAGATGGACAGGCCTTTGGCCACCTCCCTAATGAAGTCCTGAAAAGACAAGTCTTCAGGAGGAGACATTCTCCTTTTTGGAGAAGAGGGTTCCTGAGGAAGGATCCCCGATGCTTCAATAGAGGCCTCTGATGTATCAGAGTCTTCAGAGGAATCGAAGTATCGACTGTCTGGATGCTCTCGCAGAGCCCGATACGCGTACCGGGAGGTTATCGACATCGGGAGTAATCGGTACCGAGTCGGTACTGATGGGCATCACTGGATAGCGTACTGCTGCCGTCGATGCTGATGTCGATGCAAGCGGTACCAGTATCGGAACCGATATCAGATCCGGTACCGGAATCGGTACCGGTACCGACAATGGGGTTTGTTGCGGTACCGTAGGCGTCACAGCTTGTATGAATGCCGTGATGGCACGCTGCATGGTCAGAATATTCTGATTCATCGACGCCACCAATGTCTGGATGTCGGTACCGGTGGAAACCGCCGGTACCCCAGAACATTGTAACAGGTGATCGGTCGAGGCCGAGCCATCGATGTCAACCTGTGACCCCATAGATAGAGCTTTGGAAGCCGGAGCCTCCCGTCGGGGTAATTTTGCCGGTGTGGATTTCTCAAGAGTAAGCCCGGGGGCATCTCGATACTTAGAGGGAGATGAACTCTTTGAGGACCGGCCGGATTTAAGTTTGGTTACCTGAGATCCATGGGATGAAGAAGCAGCCCTGGAAGACGTCGATGCCACAGAAGCTGCATCGGAGGGAAACAGGGTACTGAGCTTGGCTGCCCGATTTTGTAACCCTCTTTTAGACATCATGGAACAGGACTCACAAACCGCAATGGAGTGGTCAGGACCTAAACATTTTAGACACCAGTCATGGGTGTCAGTGACAGAAATAGTGCTACTGCACTTTGTGCACTTTTTAAACCCGGAGGCGGGTTTTTCCATGAGGAAAAATATATCTGTAGGCCTAAGGCCCCAGAAAAAAAAATGCACTGAAGTAAGAAAAGAGTAGGGTTTTTTTTTTTTGAAAGAAAGAAAAAAGACCGGTGGTACCGGTCCGGAGTCGAGAAGGCAGACACGCGACTAAAGAAAAATAAAAGAAAATAAGAAATTCTTCAGCGGTGACAGGAAACACGACCTGCTGGCTCCGCGGAAAAGAAGAACTGGAGAGAGGCAGTTGGGAAAGGCGGGAAGGCAGCGCGCAGGCACTGTGGGATGCTCCCAAAAGCTTTCCTTTTGGACGCTGGGGAGCGTTCCCGCGCAGGCTCCGTCGGTACCGACGATACCCATATGTGAAGACTCATTCCTGCTTGTTCCTGGAGATTACAAGTTAATTCAGAGATACTGAGATTACTTTCGTTCAGGTGAATCTAGAACAAACTCCCATACAAAGCGAGTGCCTTAGAAGACCTTAGAGCAGGTTAACACAAATTAAACCAGAGCCACATAGAAAAATGTAGTTTAGATGAAATCCGAGGAAACCTGAACAGATAAGGTGCACAAGCTCACTTCATCGACAGAAACCACTGACATCCAATGGCAGGGGACCCAAAAAGTGTGATGCAATCCAATAAACTCCTGCTGCCCCTAAACCAAGGTGGGAAGAAGACTGCAGGATGGACAGGTTAGCACATTAAGAAAGAAATAGTCCAAGCTCTAAGTGCTTGAGAAAACCCCATAAGACACTAGAACCTATAGTACAAGCCAGAGATAGTCGCTTGTAGTACCTGTGTAAAGACAGAGAAACCAAGTACTGAACCCACTGAGGGCTAGGACTGGAATCTTATTTGTATGGATCCCTTCATTTCCTTTTTTATCCACACTTTATTTTTATGCCTTCTTTTTTTTATGTAAATCACTTACTGTGTGGAATGAGTTTCTACTTACCCAATGGTAATAAGAGAGACTAAACCAGTACCTCATATGGCAACTCAGTAGGGTTGCCAACTGACTCCAGATGCACCCGACAGGTTCGATCCATCCTGGGATTACCTCATTGCATGCAGGGATATGTAGTTCTGATTTCTCCATTGCATTCCATAAGAAAAGGAAAACTACACGTAAATGCATGCAATAAGGTAAACCCAGGACTGGAGCAAGCCTGTTGGGCGCATCTGGAACCAGTTGACAACCCTACGACTCAGCCATGTCAGCCCATCTCAGCACCTCAAGATAGCATGACTGATCACTAGGGAAGGCCTTCTGCAATCCCAAGCCCCCAACATGGCTGACATTCATGCATCAGGACCTGCAGGGCCATAGAATGTGGTTCGGCTCCCCCAACCAGGTTTTCAGCCTCACAGCCGCCACCGAAAGGGTATAGGGGCCTAATTGAGGATCGCAACCCTTAGCTTGGCTCAGTTTTATTTTTGTTTTGTGTTTTTACTTAGAAGGAGCTGCATCCAGCTCTACCCTGAATAGCAGTATCACCCAGAGAGAAAGGCACAAAATGGCAGATGTTCACGCCAAAAAGACATCTGACATACTCCTCCCCAGAGAGGAGTAAACTCATCGTAGCTGGGCCAATTGCCAGCCAACAGTTCACAAATGCCCATATCTTATCCTTTTCCTTTTTTTTTCCTAATGCTAAGTCCTGGTCCTTTCAATGGAGTCCACCACGCAAAAGCTCCTCAGCCAGCTGCTAAGGACTAAGATACTGATTCCTGGAGTTGGAGCTCTTTTATTGTGACATCAGAATTCTGACATGTTCAGTCCTCAGCTGCTGGTGGAGGGAGATAACCCACACATACTGGATTGGCCTGGAGGGACGATAAGGAAAATATCCATTTACACAGGATGCAATCCACATATGCAAGTGGTCGTAGTTACACATGTAAATCACAGATAATGCTTCTAAAATATCCTCCTTCGTGCATACTTACACATTATGGGCCAGATTCCCATCAGGGCACATCCAGATGTCCAAAATCTGGATGGGCCAGAATTGCACCAGTGGGACTAGACATTCCTGCGGGATCAGAATCAGGTGCAACCGGCCTGGACATGCCCCAATTCTAGGGCTCTGTATGTCCAGACGTCTCCCCGTACAACCTGCCCAGGGCTCCTGCATGGAGCCCGGTACTGTGGCATCCTGTCGCCATGGCACCATGCAGGAGTTCCGATTGCTGGCAAACATCTCCTCTGCTCATTTCCCCGCCACCCGACCCCAGATCGAGCCTGCCATGGCTGGGATTAGGCAGCGGGGAACCCCTGCTGCACCTTACCTGCTGTCGCGGCCCGCACGTGGCAATCCCCTATCCCTGGGGTGGAATAAGTCCCCCGTATAAGTCGGTGGACCCAGATGTACAGAGCTATGACTGGAATCAGCCCTGTACGTCCGGGTCAGGGTCCCACCTCTGGCTCACCCTCGCTCCTCCTCCAGGCCACCCCGTCCAGAGCTCCCTGCACATCTCCTCTAAACAAGCGGGGATCGGAATCAGCTACTTGGTGTTTAGCGATGATGGAAATTCAAACCAGTATCCATCCCCGCTAAACATGACTCTGAATGACCGCCTATATGCATAGGTGCTCTTAGGGGCTTGTATGTTATAAAATACGGTGTATCTGCACAAACATAAGAAGGGATAATTTAACAAATACACATAGGCATATATGCTCCTTTTATAAAACAAGCCATATACTATCTTCACAGCATAGCCCACCTGTACAAGTAATATGTAGTAAATTGTCTACATTATCAAGCCAGCTTTTCTGTCTGACTTTTCAATGCCATAATTAAAATGAGTAAAGCCCATTTAAAGGACTCCTCTATTAGCAGAATTACTGGGCAAATGTGATTCTGTAATACATTTAAAAATTAAATGTTCTTTATTATCGCACAGTATAGCATCGACTAAAATGAAACACATTTCGTCATATGCTAGCTGTGAGCTTTGAGTATTCTGTGTTCAGCAAGTTAAAAGGGATTTGGTTCAATCATCATTCAAGTAATAGATGTTTGGATAAATGGTGCTGGATTGGTTGGAAGTACTTGGTAGATAAAGCATAAACCTTTCAGACGGCAAAAAGTACACTGATGCTAGTGAAGAACTCTTAACATTGAGCAATGACAAAAAATGTACTTAAGCCAGTCATACTCAGTATTGCATTTATTATTAAGAAACTCCAGACACACTACAAAAGAAGAATGACAAATATGAACACTACGGGGGCTTTTTACAAAATGCCGCTAACAGTTAATGTGCATTTTAACCAATGGTAGCTGGCCATGGTGAACCTTAACACGCGGGCATGCCAGCTACCAATTGCTAAAATGCATATCAACTGCACTTGCGCACTAATGTGGACAGTGGAGAACATATTAGTGCGCAATGGCAGTTAACTTGCCACTTAGAGCAGGTGCACCTAACTGCACCTCCATGGGAGCTGTTTGGTGCACCTGCGTTACTTGGTTGCTTTTTACGGTACTCGAATCGCACGTTAGCTACCAGGAACATACTGATCATGGCCCCAGCAGCTAATGTGAAGTACTCTTTGACCCAAACATTTTAATCTTGTTACAAATGTAGACCCTGACAGGAGACCAAAGCAGAGCATGGCCCAGTCCTTCCAAGGAATGAAATGAATCTGCATTCTTACAAGGCTGCAAGTTTTCACAAGTCTCTGTTTTCATAAAATAAATTGTATAAGAAGCCTACAACTGAAAGAGAATAATAGATGCAGATGGAAATATTCTTCTGAAATGAAGTATTTTCACTGCAAGCAAAAAATCCAGAATCTGGATAGATGCTCTGAAGAGCTGAAGTTTCTACTTTACTTAAATCAAGATCATTCAAAAATACCACTCCACCATGCAATAATTTTTCTTTAGTCTATGTCTGTATTAACTTGGCCTCCTCAAAGCCATACAGCATTGTTTCCCATCCTAATAGATGTTTTCTATAGATTTATTTATTTAAAAGAACTTATATTCTGCATGATCTACTAGGCGGATTGATCAGGCACACCAGTGAATGAAGTCATCATACATGCCGGGACGGAATAGATCTCTCAGCACTCAGAACTCGGTGTAAAATTCTGAAAATGTGCTTCCCTTCCCATATGTAGTGGTCTTCTCAATATCTCAGTTAACAACATAGCTCAAGAAGAACAACCCGGAGAGGTGAGCAGGATTATGTGTCTTATCAATCCTGCTGTCGATGGAAAACAAGTGAGAAATATTGCTTTTCCATTGACAATAGGACTGAGCCGGGCAAACAAGTGGGTGAATCCCAAGCTCGGGACTGCTCATTTAACTTTGGCATATCTATTGTCTAGAAGCAGTCCCATCATAAAAAAGGATGCGAGAGTTGCTAATGATACTGCCTATTCTGACTGCCTACATTCCTTGCGAAGCCTTTAAATCAGATATCTTGAGTGTGCCCTCAGTTCATGTAAGGCCTACTGGCCAGAGACACTCTTTTGCACAGATGAGGTTTAGTGAAAATAGGACACCCAGTTTGCTGAGGCTGCCTAGTGAAGGAGGCAAAGTCTCTTCTATATAGTAGTAATGTCTTTAGCATTGGGATGTGCTAATTTATTTAGAGTTGGAGCGACACACCCCAAGCACCATGGCAATCAAAAAAATCAGAGCTGGTGCCTGGGGTTCAGAGCACATGAGCAGAAGAGATGAAAAAGGCCACAACTGCAGCAAAGAGAGTTGGTGTTTTCCAGCAGGAACCCCATTTCCCACAGGCAGAAGAGGTGTAAAAGGCCACAATCGTGGCCAGGAGTGTTAAACAGAAGAGCAAAGTCGCAGGAGCTTCGATGTCTGCCGAGCTTGTGGAAAAAAGGTTACAGACATGGAGTTTGCTGCACAGATGGCTGAATACATTTAAAGGGACAGTAGGTTTTAGTCAATGAATGGTGGAGGGAATAAACGGCAAGAGGGGGAGGTTGGGGACAAGAAAGTTTAGGAAGGGAAATAGAAAACTGGGAGGTGGGGAGGGACAGCAGGAGAGAGGTTAGAGTTGGGGGAGAGAGCAAGTTGGAGGGTGAAGAGATGAATGAGGGGGAAGTAAAGGGCACAATGTTTACGTGCAAAAGTCCCACCCCTCTCCCAACACACACTCACAGGCATCCTGCCTCCACAGAAACACATACATGCAGGCACCCTATCTCAGGACCACACATACACATGGAGGCAGCCCATCTTCACACCACACAGGCACTCCATCTCCGCACCACACACACACATATACGCACACCTGTAGCTTAAAGGGTCAGTGGGGGTGGTAGGAGAGGGAGGAAGAGAAGGATGAGAAATGGGAAAACAGTCTTATTACATCAGGCCCTAAAACCTAAAAAAGTAACTGTGATACACCTTTTTGGAGGTCGGGTTGTGCTCTGTGACCTAGGTTTTGGTGGCTGGCTACTAGATTTTAAGAAAATGTGTCAAGGCCTGATCTAGAGAATGATGCAAATGTTGGTGGTACAACAGAGAGCTGTTGTAAAGTAGAACCATGGTTCTTAATAGTATTTATGATCTTCTTTACCTTTTCCCCAGAAAAACAGTCTCCATTACATGAAGCATCTGCCAGCCTCCTAAGAACAGCCTCATACAGGCCGGATGCAAGACATCTGACAGCAACAGCAGAGGCTGAGATTCTAGTCTGTGAGTATAAGATGGCTTCCATGCTGGTCTGTCTCAGTTAGAATAGTCATTAGCTTGGACTGTGCCTGTGGGGAAAGGTGAGTGAGAAACCTTCTACCTTTTGAAAGATGGTGTGCATATATTGTACCATACAGAGCTGATGAAATACAGTGTGGGCAGACAGCATTGCTCCCTGAAACATCTCACCCAAATGGTCCAAGAGCCTAGGATTGTTACCAGGAGGTAATTGAATCAACCATTTCTTCATGGCTGATTCAACTATCAATGAAGAATGAGAAGGATGGACTGACAAACTTGGTGCTGGTCAGACCTCATACTTCATGTGTACCTTCTTGGAGACCATCTGAAAGGTACCGCATTTCCTGGATTATAAGTCACAGTTTTTTACATCCAGAAATGATGGTGCGACCTATACATCGGAGCGATTAATCTAAGTAATTTACATGGTGGAACATGCCCCCTCAAAACAGATATAAATACTCGCAATTGCGCAGTGGATGGTCTTTCTCCCTGGCCCCCTGCTTTACACCCTCTGATCAGCAGACTGGTACGTACTTTTACTATACTAGCAAATAGCATACAAAATAGCATACCAGATGAATTTCAGTTACCAAAAAGATGTTATCTTTAACCCCACAAAAAATGGTGGCACCAAAGGTGTAGAACTCATACACTGCGGAATTCAAACTGAAAGTTATTCATTACACAGAAGAACATGGAACAGAGCCGCCGAGCAAACTTTTGGGATAAATGAGAAATTAGTTAGAGACTGGAGGAAGACGCAGGGAAAACTAACCTTGATGAAACGCAACAAGAAGGCAAATCGTGGTCGCAAAGCATGGTGGCCTGAATTGGAAGCACATCTGCTGCTGTTCATTGTACAGCAGAAGGCCCAGGGCCGTGGACTGTCCACTGTGCAGGTACGATTCAAAGCAATTCATATCACCAGAGAAATGAATATAGAGGGATTCAAGGCTAGGCTGGTCATTCATAGTGCTCCGATTCATGATAAGAAACAAATTAAGCATAAGACAAAGAACAACCATGTGTCAGCAGCTTCCCGCTGATTTCCTGGATAAAGAACAGAATTTCAGGGAATTCGTAAACAAAGAAATTATCGCATACACAGTGACACCGAACTCCATAATCATCATGGATGAGGTTCCCTTAACTTTCAAGAACGGTCAGACAAAAGGGGGTTAAAACAATAAATATTAGAACCACTGGACACAAAAAGACACATGTTACAGTGGTGCTGGCCTGCTGTGCAAATGGAAAGAAGCTGCCATCTATTATCATACTCAAAAGGAAGACAATGCCACATGAAACTCTACCAACCAACGTTGTTGTTGATGTGAATGAGAAAGGATGGAAGGATGAGAGCATGATGTTGAAATGGTTGCAGCACTGTTTCGATATGCGGCTGCATGGAATTTTCAAGAGACAGAAAGCACTACTTGTCATGGACAGCATGAGAGCCCATTTCACTGAAGACAAAGACTAAAATAAAATTTCTGAACACTTTCCCGGTTATTAAACCTGGTGGTATAACAAAAATGCTTCAACTGCTTGACATTTCCGTCAACAGAAGATTCAAAGCTGTGTTACGTTGCCTATGGGAAAACTGGATGTGCCAAGGAAAACACAAGTTCATGGCTACCGGCTGTATGTGCCACACCACCTTTGCAAAAGTTACCAGGTGGGTTGCAACAGCATGATGGGAAGGTGTGAGTGATAAAATAATCAAATCAGGTTTTGTGAAGGCTGAGATCCTAAAGAGCCCTGATAACCATGAAGATGTAAACAATGAAGACGAAGAAGACAATAATGAACATGAACTGGCACCTGAAATTGCAGAACTATTTCACAGTGACACTTAAGATGAGGACTTCAACGGCTTTCCTGAGAGTGATACAGAACAAATCTGATGTTGAAAGTGTAGTTACTCACCTGTAACAGGTGTTCTCCAGGGACAGCAGGCATCAGTCCTCACTTATTGGTGATGTCGCACCGATGGAGCCCGCGTGGAGCAATTTCCCAGCTTTCAAAGAAAGTCTTTGGGATTGCTGCCATGTATGCGTAGTCCTCTTCCCACCCAAGAGGCAACTTATACTATAAATTTACAGGCAAAAAAGTCAAATTGAGCCACTGTGGAGAGACTTATAATACGGGAAATACGGTAAGTGGTGTCTGCTACATTCAAGGCTGCTGTTCTTGCAGGAGGTCATCAACTGGTATAGCTATAGTAGCTTTGGGAGCTTCTATAAAAATGTTAGAAGTCCAAAAATACCTGAATATGGTTCTGTAAGAGCAGGAAGGGAACCTCTAGTTTATTGCCATGTGCTGTAGGAATCTTGGGTAAGAGATGTCTACATAAACAGATACATTCTGAGGAGGTGGAGGAGATGGATCTGAGGGTATCCCTCTAAGGTCTCCTCTGCTTCCAAGGAGGATTCCAGAGGAATACAATCTAGATTCCAGGTAGTTCTCTAGGGCACTCTGTGAGATTTTTGAGTGAGGGGAGTTGGGAGTAAGGAATGACCTTCATGTAGCTTGGAGTCTGAAGGAGCTGGAATAGATAGAAAAGAAATTAATTTGATTGTCTTTTCGAGCTTATGGAGACAAACATTCATGGTGCTTGCAATCAGCCTAGTTATGGTCATAGCCCAAAAAAATTAAGCATTTGGAGTTGATGTTGAAGTTCTAGATCTTTCTTCCACACTATAGGGGGGGGGGGCCTGAACCCTGATTTTGTCTGGGACATTATCAATAAGCAAAAAGTTAAAAAAGAAACAAAGAAAAAAAATACATTCAAACTCCTTTTTTTTAGGAATGAGACAACAAAAATCACTATTGGAAACAAGAGTTTGAAAAACCTCACAAAGTTGGAAGAACTTTGTTTTTACATTCGCTCAACAGAGCAGAAAAAATGTGAGATACTGAGGAGATCACTGTACTTAGAAAGGATTATATATGTCCAGAACTTCACTCTCAGTTCTGAGCTCTGAGAGAGCTGTTCCGTCCTGGTAAAAAGCAAAGGCGTTATTTACTTGTGTGCCTGACTCAAATCAACTTTATCATGATGTCAATATAACTGAAAGAAAAAAGCTGGTGAGTAGAGACACACCGGGGTCAATTTTCAGTGGCATCATTCAGCTGCTTTTTCAATGCCATCTGCAGCATTTTAAAAAATACATATGTATAGAGAGAGGTAACCTGCCTAGAGTGGTAGGTACAACCTTAAGCAAAAGCATAAAGGGAAAGTAACCTGCACAGAGTGGCAGGTGCAGTTCACTATCGGGGTCATTCTGCACTACGAATAGCGGGGTTGGACGTCCAAACCACACTCGTCTCCGGGAACATATTCTGTGCCCCCTGTCTCCCCAAATGTACAGAGCCAGAGCAGATAATATATGGTTCCTACCAAGGGGATCACTGTGTTTAGAAAGGGTCATATATGCTCAGAACTTTACACTCCATTCTGAGCTCAGAGAGTTGTTCTGTCCTGGTAACAAGCAAAAGTATCACCTAATTGTGTGCCTGACTCCACTCCAGCCCTACAGGGATAGTGCCAAAATAATTAGATGAATTTTTGCTCTTGCACTATCTGTACAGGAGCTGAATATTGGTGGACAGTGGGCTTATAAGAAACGTAGGCATCCTGATGCTCAAATGATCAGCTGTGGTTGTCAGGATGGCTGCTGTACTTTGTTTCCCTTCCTTTTCTGAATATTTCTGATTATAGGATTGTAATGTTGCCCCTTTCTGTTGTGTCCTGTTTGTGATATCATTGTTTGTCTTTTTATATTTGTTTCTATTCTTTCTTTTATTATTCCAGGCTCTTATTCATAATATTGTAAATCACCATGATGTTTTCATAAATAGCGGTATATCAAATTAATGAATACAAATATACATTTATCGGCCTCTGGCAAATGTGTCCTTTTTTAAAATTCCCCCATTATAAACAACATTGTCGCATAATCAAACAAATAGCAGCAGAAGAGATTTAACAGGTAAGTCAAAGAAAATTGCTATTTAAGCTCTATTTTTCTGTCTCTCAGCAGATAAAGATTGTCTTCTGGAACAGATACCATAAATTATCAATTTTCTCTTTTCTATGCAGATCTGGCTTAATATGTTTTGTGAGTATTTAGTAGGCCGTTCACTACATGTTAAGCTGAGGCACGATATCCTGGTTTCAGCAACTATTTTTCAAGCAAAGTGTAGTTACTCACCTGTAGCAGGTGTTCTCCGTGAACAGCAAGAATAAGTCCTCATGTATGGATGACGTCCCCGACAGCCCCACACAGGAATATTCCCAGCTTACATTTGAAACTCTTGAGAGCTTCCATCGCGCATGCCTTCCTGCCTGCCGTGGCACCAACTTCTCCAGCATAACAGCAGTAGCCAAAAACAACTCCATGGGAGATGGGAAAGTTGTGAGGAAATTATTCCTGCTGTTTTGGGAGAACACCTGCTACAGGTAAGTAACTACACTTTCTCGATGAACAAGAAGGAAGTAAGTCCTCATGTATGGGACTCTCAGCTACTAAACACGAAAAACAGTCCAACAGGGGCAACAAACCGGAGAACTGAAATAAACGGCATGTTTCTTGTGGACTTGACGGACTCAGCGTCCAGTGTGCATCCACATCGGGATGACTCTTTTGGTAAACTGGAGGGACAGAAGGGTCAGTGGGGAGGAGCTGAAACTAAATCCTAAACAGATGCCAGAGTACAGCCTGGCCGAAGTCACTGTCACACCAGGAATCCCCATCCAGACAGTAGTGGACTGTGAAGGTGTGGATAGAGGACCATGTAGCAGCCCTGCAAATCTCTCCCATGGAGACCGAGCACAAGTTGTCCA
Source organism: Ichthyophis bannanicus (assembly GCA_033557465.1). Taxonomy (NCBI): domain Eukaryota; kingdom Metazoa; phylum Chordata; class Amphibia; order Gymnophiona; family Ichthyophiidae; genus Ichthyophis; species Ichthyophis bannanicus. The sequence continues at coordinate 141,005,597 of CM066036.1, forward strand.
TGGAAGCAACCATGGTTTGGATATTGTGAGCTATGACATGACCCTCAAGGCTCAGACCTACCTGAGCATAGGCAAAGGAAATGCAGTCTGACAACCAAATGGATAATATGCATTTGGAAATGGCAGCGCCCAGCTTGCTGGGATCAAAGAAAACAAAGTGCTGGGTGGAATGCCAGTGTGCTCTCGTCTGCTCTAGATAGAATGCCAGGGCATATTTACAGTCCAACGTGTGCAACGCAGCCTTTGCTCAGTTGGTGTGAGACAGAGGGAATAAAGTATGTAAGATTACTTACTGTTTAAGGTGGAAAGAGACCACCTTGGGCAAGATGCGGTCACAGTACTACCCTATTCTAATAAAACCTGGTGTATGGCGGGTGAGCCACCAAAGCCTGGAGCTCACTAACACAGCGAGCTGAGGTGCGTGCCATGAGGAACATGACCTTCAATGTTAGGAATTTCAATGGGCATCACGCCAGTGGCTCAAAGGGAGCAGACAGGAGCTGCGCCAGCACCTCACTGAGGTCCCAAATCACCTGCGGGGGCTTAACCAGAGGTTTAGAAAAAAAGCAATCCCCACATGAAGCTGTGGTTGAGCAGAGATGGGCTTGCCCTTCAAGCTGTGATAGTAGGCCCCGATTGCACTCAGATGAGAACCTGAACTGAATTTGAATTGAGACCAGAGATTGAAAGGTGCATGAGGTACTCCAAGAGTCTCTCCACCAAACAAGAGAAGGGATCCAGCCCCCTGTAAGAACTCCAAAGTGAGAATCTGCGACACTTTAAGGAGTAGAAGCAATGTGAAATTCCTAACGTGATGAATCTCTGCAGGAAGCCAAGAGAACATCTGTTACCTCCCTGGGCAGGTTAAGATGTGACAGAACTACCCACTCAGCATCCAAACTGTGAGGACCAGGGACCGGACATTGGGATGTTTCAAGGTCCCACTCTTCTGTGAAATGAGGTTGGGGGTCACAGCCCAGACGGAGAGGCTCCCGCCCGGAGAGTTGAAGCAGCAGGGGGAACTACGGCTGCCTGGGCCTGTATGGGGCGATTAGTATCATGGTACCCCGGTCTGCCTGGAGCTTCAGCAACATCTTCACCATGTGCGGAATCGGGGGGGGGAGGGGTAATGTGTAAAGCAGTCCCACACCCCAGTTCAGGAGGAAGGCATCCAAGGCCAGCCGGTCGCTGGAAGCCATCCTGAAGCAGAATTGATTCACCTGGGTGTTAAGCGTTGTGGCAAAAAGGTCTAGCGACGAGTGTCCCACTCTTGAAAGATACGGTCCACTATCCTCTTGTTGAGGGTCCATACATGTGATTGGAGAACCCTGCTGAGGTGGTCCAACATGGCATTGAGCTCTCCTGGCAAGTAGGTCGCTCTCAGCCCGTGGGCAATGGCGAACCTCCACAAGCGCACGGCCTCCCAGCACAGGAGGTATGATCCCGTGCCTCCCTGTTTGTTGATGTAGAACATCACTACTTGATTGTCTGTCTGTATCTGGAACGCCCAGAGGGCATTTGCAATGGCTAGCAGCTCCAGGAAGTTTATCTGGTGCAGACTCTCCTGCTCTGACCACAAGACCTGTGTCCACAGGCCGTCCAAATGAGCACCCCAGCCCAACTTGGACATGTCTGTGGTGAGCATCCAGTGGGGTGGCCGCAACAGGAAGTAAATTCTGCAACTCCAGCCACCACCGGAGGGAATCCGCGAGGGGCGCAGTAACCACCACCTGGTCTCGGAGGCAGCCTGTGACTTGTCGCCACTGAGTGCTCAGGGTCCACTGAGCTCGTCGCATCCAGAGACAGATCAATGGGGTCACGTGAACCGTGGAGGCCATATGGCCAAGCATCTGTGGCATCCCCCAGGTCGTTGTGTGCTGCCACTGACGGACAGTGTTGACCACCTCCAGGAGCAGTATCAAGGAGGGCCCCGATGAATTCCAGTTGCTAAGAAGGATGGAGGTGAGTCTTGGGGTAGTTTATTACAAACCTGAGCCATCTGAACGGTCAGGTAGGCCGAATGTCAGACCTCATCTGGCGTGGAGCTCTTTATGAGCCAGTCGTCTAAGTAAGGGAAGATGAAGACCCCCAGGGTCTGGAGGTAAGCGGCGATGACCACCAGGCACTCTATGAAGACCCTGGGGGCCGACACCAGTCCAAAGAGAAGTACTCGATACTGGAAGTGCTGACCGCCCAGCATGAAGAGGAGGTACTTTCTGTAAAGAGGATGGCTTGGGATGTGTGTGTATGCAGTCCGAAGTGCTGGTATGTGGGACATTGGCGAAGGATACTGTATGGAGTGGGCTCTCAATTGCAGGAGTGTGTCTGGATTGGAAGTTGGAAATCCGGGATCTGGGGGTTGTGCCTGATGCAGAGTTGTCCTTGCAGGCGTAGGCTTCCCGGATGGTGCGTGCCGCTTATGGCAAGTTACGACTTGTGCGGCAGCTCTATCCATTTTTGGACAGGGAGGCTTTGTGCCTTTTGGTTCAGTTGTGCTATCTGCTTTGATTACTGTAATGTCCTTTATGTGGGTCTACCAGCCTATTTGATGCGGAAGTTACAGGTGGTTCAAAACACAGCTGCTCAGGTGGTATGGGGTTAGATTTTATTTTATTTATTTAACAGTATTTCTAAGCCGCCTTATCATAATAATCAAGGTGGTATCACAGCAAACAATCTGGTAGTGTGAGTGTGTTACACATGCAGTGAGGGTGAAAATTTAGTTGGGTGCGTGTTGTATTGTGTGCTAGATTGGTTTGAGCTATGTACAAAGTGGGCTATATACAGTGGTGCTAAAAACATTTTATATACATACAGTGTTAGGCGGTAACGTGTGCTGCTATACAGTCACTTAGGTTATGTGATGTGTCCATAGTGTTCTATGAACAGCATGGTTTTCAGCTGTTTTCTAAAGTCCTTGAGGTCAGTAGTTGCCCTCAAATCGTCCGGTAGTTTGTTCCATATTGTTGGAGCAGCCATGGAGAGTGCTCTGTCCGTTGTGTCCTTGCGTGTGTGTTTGTATTCACTTGGGGTGCTGACTCGGTTGTGTGTTTGTTTTCTTCTAGGACGTGTGCTGGTGTCTGGCTGTATGAGGGTGTGCAGGCTGTTGGCTGATGTGTGCTGTTTTATCTTAAATAGATTTATGATAGTTTTGTATCTTATGCGTGCACCGATCAGAAGCCAGTGTAAGTCTTTTAAGGTAGGTGTGATGTGCTCCTGTCTTGCAGTTCCGGATATGATTCGTGCTGCGGTGTTTTGTGCCAGTTGGAGTGGTTTGATGGCTTGTTTCGGTAGTCCAAGGTATATCGGATTGCAGAAGTCCAGTAGTGGGGTTATCAGTGCTTGACAGACGGTACGGAAGTGTTCTGGGGCGAGGAGTGGTTTCAGTCTCCTGATGATTCGCATCTTGTAGTAGGCTTTTTGTATTGTTTTGTCTATGTGTGGCTTGAGATTGAGTTTATTGTCCAGCGTAACCCCGAGGTATCTCACTTCTGACCTTATTGGTATAGTAGTGTTTTGTATCTTTAAATTTGGTGGGTGTATGAAGCTTTGGTTCCGAGTGATGATTAGAGCTTCAGTCTTGTTGTAGTTTATTGCGAGGTTGTTGTCTTGACACCAACTGGTCATTTGTGTAAGGCAGTCTGTTATCTTAGAGAAGTCCGGGTTGTCGATTGATATCGGGGTGTATATCATGATGTCGTCCGCATAGATAGGCTGAACTCAGTGTCGGATGTGCTTCAGCAGCTGCACTGGCTGTCTATTCGGCAGTGATGCGTCTCCAAACTGTTAGTTTTGACTTTTAAGGTGTTGAGGGAATTAGGAACCAGTTACCTGCAGGGCTCTATGATGTGATACCAGCCCTGTAGGTTTTTGTGGTTGACTCAGGCGCAGTTATTAGCTGTGCCAGGTTTGCCCAGGTACATCTTCTTCAGTGGCGGGCACGCATGTTCTCAGTTGCAGCCCCGGTCTGGTGGAACACTCTGTCAGCGGCTCTGCAGAAGGAAACGGACCTGTTTGCCTTTCAGAAAGCCTTTAAAACGTTCTTGTTTCCACCTTAGTGCAGTCACAGGCAGTGGCCGGCGGAACCTGGTAGTTAGTGGCAGTGGCAATGTGTTCAGCAGCTTTGTTGTTGTTGTTTTTTGTAATGGGTATTGGAGGGTGGAGGGTTGGAATAATGCTGTGGCTTTTGTGTTTTTATTTGTACAATAACTTAAATGCTTGTGCATATGGTGATCTAAAAATGGTTTTAGATTAAATAAATAAATGACCAGCTCGGTGACTTCCTCCAAGAGAAGATCGTGATGGTGTGAGTCCAGGGGATACTCTCCTGAGAAGAAGTGAGCTTGCAGCTAGGTAAAGTGCAACTGGTACCTGTTCTGGATGACCCACAGGACCCAGGCATCCCTGGTGATGACAGGCCACCTGTGCATAAAGTGGATTAACTGTCCCCCCACTTGAGGGCGCACCCTGTCGGGGACAGTGTGATTGACTACTCTCCTGAGGAATCAGTCAAAAACACACCACTGACTGTGGTTGAAGTACAGGTTGTGTCTTCTGAGGCTTGGCATACCGCTGTTGATGCGGAGCCTGCGCCTTTGGCTAGCCACTCTGAGGGCTTGCTAGTACCGGCGCTTCCGCTGGTAAAAGGATTTCTTCCCTTGGTATTTCTTCCTCGACATGTCAGCCATTTTATGCGAGAGGCTGGAGATGGTGACCTGCTCCTTCTCAATTTCGCCTGCTCTTTCCTCCATCGGCTTGCCGAAGAGGTTCTCCCCCTGGCAAGGCACATCCACTAGTATGTCCTGGACCCACTGTTCGAGGTCCGAGGACTTATGCCAAGCCAGGCAACATGCCCCGATGCCCACTGCCACCACACAGGCAGCCAACTCGGAGGTATCGTAAATAGCATGGAGCATGTACTTCAAGCAGTCTTTTCTATGACCCACCAGGGAGCGGAAGGAATTGAAGTGCTCCGCCGGTATGAGGGAACTGAACTCACTGAGGTCTCCCATGATGTCCTTCAGGAACATGCCCATGTAAAGTTGGTAGGAGAGTATGCAGGCAACCAGCATGAAGCCTTGAAAACTTCTCCTCCCAAAGGCATCGAGGGCCCTGACCTGCAGGCCAGGTGGCACCGAGGAGGGGATTTTGAACTCTTGACCCGCTTCATGGTGGACTCCACCACCAAGCAGTGGCCAGGATCACCACCATGTGCACTTCGAGGGCCCAAAGGTGCTCGGCTAGCACAATAGTATCCGAGGTCATCGAGGCTGAGACAACAACCTCAGTCACCGACTCCGGCACCCATCCCAGGGACTCCACGATGGTTAGAGCATCGAGAGATTGCTGGTGGCCCTCCGGGGCCTTAGGAGTCGACTCCTCCCACTAGGGCAAATTGGCATGCCACTCTCAGCCATCACCATTGATGTTTTGTCGAGAAGGGCTCCAGTGTTGATGTCCGTTGCTCTTGGCCTCATTCTCGGCAGTCCCCTTCAACGTCGCTGGAGCAGATGATGGTTCCTTCCGTGGCTCCGACCAGAGGTCAATGGACAGCCTCTGCTCCAGGGTACCTCTTCCCCCCTTCCTCCTTTCTCTATCACTGTCAACAACACTTCTTCCTGTTTCCTCGGCCCGCAACCTTGGGGTCATCTTTAACTCCTCCCTTTCCTTCTCCACACATATTCAACATATAGCTAAAACCTGTTGTTTCTTTTTCTACAACATTAACAAAATTTATCCCTTCCTCTCTGACCACACTACTAAGACTCTTGTCCACTCTTTGGTCACCCCCGTCTTGACTACTGCAACCTCCTCCTTGCTGGTCTCCCTCAATGTCATCTCTCCTCTTCAATCTATCCAGAACTCTGCTGCGTGGCTCTTCCACCAGTCCCGATACACTCATATAATCACTTTTCTAAAATCACTTCACTGGCTCCCCTTCTGTTTCCACATCCAATTCAAACTTTTCCTTCTAACATATAAAAGCATTCACTCTACTTCTCCTCATCACCTTTCCTCTCTTCTCTCTCCCTACACCCCTCCTCATGAACTCTGTTCCTCCTCTGGCTTTCTTCTCTCTATGCCCTTTTCTTCTTCGGCAAACTCCAGCCTTCGATGTTTCCACCTTGCTGCTCCTTATGCATGGAACAAACTTCCTCTATCTTTATGTTAAGTCTCTTCTCTCCCCCTCTTCAAAACCAAGCTAAAGGCTTACCTCTATGAAGCCATATTTGTTCTCCTTGCGTCTCCTTTCCTATTTGAACCTCCTTGTTTCTCTTGTATTGTAGTGTCTGTCTTGAATAGATTATAAACGCTACGAGCAGGGACTGTCTTCTTTATATGTTTGTACAGCTCTGCGTATGCCTTGTAGCGCTATATAAATGATTAATAGTAGTAGTATAAGACTCAAACTGCTTCATCTGGCCCTTCAGGCCCTTACTGATCATCTGTAAGCAGATTACAGGAGGTCAGGCCCAAGGCACTGAAGGCACCAATTATGTCAGTCGGTGACCAAGATGGTGCGTGCACACCGAGTGCACTTTTTAAATCCGCTGGCTGGCTTACACATGACTGGGAAAACAGCCATCACGAAATCGAATGGCTTAATGTCTCCAGCCAGCAGAAAACACACAGGAAAGATGAAAAAATCCCAAAGCGCAAAAATTAAAAAAAAAAAAAAAAACAGCTTTGACGGGTGCTGATGCACCCAACAACAGACGGTAAGCACTAGAAAAATAAGAAAACCCACAATGCAGCAAGAAAGAAGCAACTTTTTCCAGTGACAACAGGAACATATCCTAGGGCCTCTGCAGAAAAAGAAGACTGGAGAAGATAGCACCATAGCAAGCAAGAAGGTGGGAAGGCAGGTGCACATGTGCGATGGAGGCTCCCAAAAGCTTCCAATGGAAGAGGGAGATCCTGCTTGTTCACGGAGAACACATCTTTTCCCTCTGGTCACTCTGAAATAGCTGTTACCCTACCCAGCACCTTTAGTTCCTGCCTCCTTTTATAGCAGAAATATCAACAGACTTTCTGTGTCAGAAGCAGATGCGGTATTTGTACTCAGGACAGTTAATGCATGGAGAGAAGGGCCACTTCTCTGCATAACTGCAGCTATGAAATTAAAGGCAGGAACTACACTAGTGTGCATGTCGGACATAAATCTGCCATAACCCTTTGGGATATGAAATGAAATTGAAAGCTGTACAAACTCAGAGGACTTTATATATTCACAGAAGTGTTGTTATTAACATCAATATATTTAATGTATTTCAGCTGAATTATTTTCCCTAAGGCAGAGATGTTTTCTTATTGTTGAACTGCTTTCTTTGGTGAAGCTTTGGTGAAGCTTTACGATAGTACTTGTTACTGAATTAAATCTGTTTCTCAGTGTATCATACACTTCTCAGTAACTGAACAGAGAATTTTTGCTTTCCAGCTGCCTTCATCACTTGCTGTGGCATTACTTTGCATTCTTCTCACACACACATACAATTTACTGTAGATACTGTTAGAGAAGTGGTTAACATTATACCAGGAAGTAAACAGACACGTGTCTGCTGAAAATACTTATGCTCTCAATTGCTGAGGCTCAGAAGTTTCACAAGTAGAAAAATGATTTTTAAATTATCTGCTGATCAGCAAGACTTTAGCAGTTTGATAATTCATTTTTATTATTTTTTTTATCAACCAACTGCAATATGATAAAAGGTACATGAAAGCATCCTGAACTAGAAACGTCTCCACTAGCTCTGCCCATGATGCACTAACTAAAACACAAATAGACTTAAATATGAATTATTCCACTGGGAAGCAGAGTTTTATTTGGATTATTTTAGCATTTCAACATGGAACGATGCATCATAGGATGCCAACGAAAAGTAACAAAGTAAAATATTCTCTGCTTTGTCTAGTACATACATTAACTGAGGTAAATACATAAAACTATTCAAAGTGAAGAGCCTTGATTTCACTCAGCAATGAACCAAGATAAAGTAATCAGAATAGCTTCATATAAAATTGCAGATCCTCTGTCACTAAATAAATTGACCTATAGTTTAAATAATGTGCATATTCATCTTTACTTGCTAGAATGAACTCTGTGCAAATGTTCTTGATTATGACGTTAAAAAATTGCTTGTGTCTGTTTTTCAGACAGAATCATAAATTATGAAAAAGTCATCTTAGCAGTTTGCTCTTTCTGTTCCCAGAAAGATTTTGTTTAGGTAGGGGGTTTTTTTTGAAGCTTAATAGAATTGCAAATGTAAAATGAGGGAAAAACATGCAGTTTGTTTGCTTTGTATGCGGATATGCCTAAGTAGTGTATAGCAAAAACTAACAACTTCTCAGCCTTGTCCATTTCGTACAATGTGCATGGTCCCATCAATTGTGTGGCATTTTAAGTGCAAGAAGGCAAACCATATGGCATGTGTGCTTCAAAACGCATAGATAGGTCTCTTTAACAAACACAGCACTTCCATGCCAAACGCAATTACTGAAATGCCTCTACACAGCTAGTTAGAAACAAAAAAGCTAACGCCCATGCCTGAACTGGTACAAATTCTTCTCAAAATGAATTCAGAAGATATCCATCCTATTACACACTAAGCTTCCGAAATGCTACTTCTCTTTACGTTTCCGTTATCCTTCACCGCATAAACCTGCTTTATTATTCCAAGGCCTTGCTATGAGACTTCATTTGTAAATATAAAGCATTTCTCAAAGTATAAATGTGTTTACAAATGAACTAAGTAAAGCTAAACTTCCTCTCCTCCACCCTACTTTCAGACCTATTACTCACCACTATGGTACCCATTCACAGAATTTCCTGAGTTTTTTACATTGGAGGTACTTTTGCAGTACATGGATCTAGTTGATCGATACTAATGTAGTATGGTGGGTTTTGATCAACCTCTATATCCTACACATCATCAACATAGTAAACTTGCTCTTTCATTCAGTCCACTGAATTCTCTGAAAATGTAATGACCAAAGGAAAAACCAATGCATAGATGAGATTGCCCTTACCTTCAGAGAGTCAAAGCAGGCAATAACACGACCATTTTCCACATGGCAACTTCGTGATGGATGGGCAAACTTGCATTCTGCATCAGATCGCGAACAAGTACCTCTCTGAAATTCTCTACATACTTCCAAAGTCAGCCATTTTGTATCACGAACCAGGGAAACATTTACAGCCATATTAAAAAGAAAATTTATAATTCAAGCAATCACACCTTTATTTTTAAGGATGATATGACCGCTTTAAAAAAAGGGTAAAAAAGTGAATTCAAGTTAAATGTGATAAAATAATTAACTTGTTGCTTTGGTAAAATTTCTATTTGTCAGCACTTAAGGTTTTCATTTAAGTCAAACTGTTATCTGTTTAAACAAGAACTAAACAAAAAGCCAATCATAAAATAGAAATATTATCAGAATAACTGAAAATCAGATTTAGAGGCCTGCTCCTAAAAGTGCAATTGTAGAAGTTGAAATATATGTGTTATATTTTGTGCCACTGCTGAAGTTATTTGAAAATTGTTGGCAGACTTTCAAAAGGATTCTGTGCTCTCCAATAAATGGTTTCAATTATTCTTGCAAAAAAGCACATAGAGCCGCGCTGTCAGTGCTACAATTTATGGAATGATCTTGTTCTTCCAGAAAAGAAAAAAAAACTTTTTATTCTTTTATTTCTTATGTAGTAAAAATTAGGTTTCAAGAGCTTTAAAATGAGCAATGGATGCAGTAATTCATGAAAAAGAAAAGCTTTGTTACGTACTTGGGGAAATTGGCAGAGCAAGCTGAGAGTAAAAGAAAAAATACAGACGAGATGCCGTCGGAGTATGAACTGTAAGCAATGCCAAATTCAAAAAAAAAATAAAAAGAAAGAAAAAGGAAAAAAAAGAGAGGCAGCCCTAGGCAGAAATCCAAGCAACGGTGGCTTCAGAAAAGGCACTTTTCAGCAACCTGCAGGGAAAAGAGAAATAAAATCAGCTAAAGCAGCATAACCTTCCTTTTTTCATACTGCTCTCAGAAGCAATGGTGTTAGTTTAAAACAGGAAACCTCTAGACAGCAACAGTGCGGCATAGTGCAGTCAGCCATTGTAGATGAAAAGGGCATTTCCCACACGAAGCTGCGCATAGTAGGAGGAAGCAACCAATTAGATTTACTGTTGCAGCAGAGCTCTGGGCAGCTGCCCAATACAAGCTATTGTCTCATACTGATCTCTTCTGGCATTCAATTTTGTGCCCACTGTACAGAAAAAAACGTCTTAGTCTGACGCCACAGTTCCTAGTACATTTGTGAAATATAATGTCCGTATTTTAGATTTTAGTGGGCTGAGGCAGGTTTCCTCTTTACAGGCTGCTGTCTTTCATTTGATTTACAGCTGAAATATTTGAGAGTATGTCTGGGGGTGTGTATGGATGAGTAGGGCAGAATGTGGATACTTATGCATGTACAGGGGTGTAGGGGGTGCATGTTTATGGGTAGGTGGTGTGCAGATAGGTGAATTTCTTTATGTGTTTACATGACTGTGTGATGGGTGTGGGTGTATGTGTGGGTGTCAGAAATGAAAAAAGAGAGTGAGAAACTGAATGTGCACGTGCATGGGTAGATGCAAATATGTGTGGGGGAGGGGAAGGGGTATACGTGGTATGTATATGTACGTGCAGAAGGGTTTTTTAAACACTCATTGTTGGTGGTTGTATGCCACTGTCATCGGCACAAGTCAGAAAGCAAAGTAAAGCAGAGTGGAGTGCAAAAACTGCCTAGATTGCTAGAAATGAAAAAAAAGAAAGAAAGGCATTTTTCATCTTGTCAGTTTTTAGGCATCCCGTTAGAAGTTACATAGTAGCAAGAATGAACACCTAATGTGTAGGTCACGTCTGTCAATCTGTCTGTGACCTTGTTTCAACTCCTAAACTAGGCAGGGTGCTGTCAGGAAGTGCTACTGATCCCAAAACAGACTACGTAGCAGAGAGTGAGCTGCTGAGCAGTGACTGCACCATTCCCACACCCATGTACACTCACTGAGATCTCACACTTTATACTTGTCTCTTGATACCTTATGTTCCTTAATCAAACAGCACTGGGTTTTTTTGTTGCATTTGAAGACATGAAGCAAAAGGTGCTTGCCAACAGTACAGTTGTAAAATGACTATAATAATCTCTCAGTGCCTTATTTAATCCTTGGTTAACTGACAGCTGTATTAAGCTTCTAACAAGGGTATAAACTAAAATAAAAAGACGTGAATTCAAGCTTTCACGAAAATGAATACATTCATCTAACTGCTTTAAGTCAACCATTTTCTGTCTGCCGAAGTCACACGCACTTATGGCTTTCATTTAACACAGAGGGGTCACTTTTAAAAGCTTCTCCATGTTTCGATATTGGCATTTGCACATGAAGTTTGAAATACACATGTAAATGTGATGTCAGAAATCCGCTATTTGCAGGCAGAGACCCATATCATGTAGAAATTCCAAGGAGGCTTAGTAGGGATGTGGTTTAGTGGGCCAAAAATATATGTGTATTCCCAAATTTACAAAGGGAATCCATGTATATGGCCAAAAATGTACATGTGAGATTTTAAAACTGCTCAGAGGCACAAACGGCAGCCGCAGAAAAAAATACCAGACTTCCTATTTTCCCTCCACCATTGGCTCTCTGCAAGCTTACGACATGCAGTAAAGGAAGTTCGGGCTGATCTTCCAATTTCAAGCCTCATGATACTTGAAACTGCAAGATTAGACCAAACTTCCTGCTTTCCCACAACAATTGGCTCTGCACCATGCGGTGAAGGAAGTGTAGCATTTGTTAGACAGCATCAATGCTCAGCAAAAAAGTTTGGAGACATGAAATCCTGGGCACCATGGTGATCTGGCACCCAGGATTTGTCGGGCCCTGGACTATGTTCGGTTTTGCCCATCTGTAGATCTGCAAAATGGCTCCTCTGGCTGTACAAGGTGGCATATCCATATGCATTCTGCATGTCCTCACACGTATTTTACAAAAGGCGTCACATTTGGTACAGCCTTTTGTAAGACATGTCCAAAATTCAGCATCTATCAACTTCAACATCTCATGACCGAAGGCTCCGAAACCTGTAAGAGTAGTCTTTCAAGACGGAACAACATACTATGTGAAATGGGCCTTTTAATCTCTAAGGTACCAGCAGCCTCTTTGTCAGACTAACACAGTTATCTCTCTGGATGTTTTTAAAGAGCAGAACTTGAGCAACCTGCATAAGATAAGTCAAAGGTGCATTTAAAACTTTTTTATTTTTTTTAAATCAGAGGCACTGGAAAGGAGTGAGCCACATGGGCCTTGGCCCCATCAAGACCAAGCTGCCGCGATCACTGGCCTTCCTCTCCTGTCTGCTCGATCTCCCGCAGGCAGACAGGAGGGGAATGCTGTAATTGTGACCCGGCAGATAGTAGGCTGCCCGTGGGAATCCCATCTCCTGCGGGCAGAAGAATATCGCAATCATAGCAAAGACTCCTCCTGTCTGCCTGCAGGAGACTGGATCCTGGTGGGCAGACAGGAGGGGCAGGTCTGCGATCACGGCAGCACGGTTTGACTGGCCAAGGGGCGGAGCTTGGCGCCCCCAAAGGAAACGGCGTTCCGCTGCCCCTGTTTTAAATCATTATTTTTAATCTAGTGTTTGGCATTTAAAAGTCCAGTTTTTAACATTTAAAATGCCCATTATTATCTCATATCTGAATTTCATTTGATATGAAGTGATAAAACCCAATAATTGCAATTAACATATACACCACTACATAGTCACTGTGAACTCATTACAGTTACCATGATTATACATTCAAATAGCATAAAAACTTGCTTTAGATAGGCCGCTGCCGCACTTCTTGTACTTAGAAGTTGTATAAAAGGTTCAAATTAGGATAACTTAATGCCTTTTAAGCATTATCAATACAACTAAAAATATAATTTCTCATTACAACTGGACTGCCAAATACTATGGGGATCATGCCGATCCTCGTTTAGTGGGTCTGGATGTCTGATCCAGATATCCAGACCCACTAAACACCCGGATCGTGCTGCCAGGGACAGAGCTCCCCGCACATATAGCATACTTCTGCGGGGAGCTCTGTTTGTGGGCAGGAGGGGGTGGGCCAGGGGCGAGGGTGGGCAGTGGGCAGCTCCTGACCCTGGACATACAGGGCCAATTCAGAGGTCAGCCCTGTACGTCCAGGGTCGGCCTGGTAGACAGAGGACTTATTCTACCTCAGAGGTAGAATAAGTCCCCCTGGATGTGGGTGGACCACCGAGCCTGGAGGAGACAAAGTGGTGAGAGGTGCAGGGGGTTCCCCATAGCCCGACCCTAGCCATGGAAGGCCGGATCGGGGATCAGGCTGCGAGAAAAGGAGTTTGTCGTTGGTGGCCTGTGATCACGGCTCCAGAATGGAGTCACAGTGGCATAACAGCAGGACACCATGCCACTGCCGCTCCATTCAGGAGCCTGCCTGGGCTAGCCAGGGATCTGCTGGGCATCCGGCCTGACAGAATCGGGGCCCGGCCTGCACATTCAGGCTGGTAGACCAGATTCTGATCCCGCGGGCACGTCTAGCCCTCGTGGGATCAGAATCAGGTGCTACCACTTCATGCCCAGATTCTATCAGGCCATATAGGGGCAAGATGTGCAGAATAGAATTGGCCTCCACAGGAGTAATTTTATAAAGAAGGACCTACTTTTATGTGTGAAAGTAAGCGGCTAAAAGGGGTATTTTAGCTTTCTGCATGGCCTCTTATAGAATCATACCCAGCATAAAAGTATGTGTGTTAATTTCATGAAGCATACCTTCATTGTGGGTGTGCATAGGGATGGAGTTTGGGTGAAACATACAAGTAAGCTCATTGATTTTATAGAATAGAGAAATTTGTTATTCCTGCTAATTTTCTTTCCTTGAATCTTGCTAGGCCAGTTCAGACAATTGGGTTATGCTCCCCAGCCAGCAGGTGGAGGCAGTTTTGAGCAACTTTCAGTGATATCATTATCTGTATATACGCAGGTACAGCACTGAGAGAAGCCAGGTATGACACTTCCCTAGCAGAAAGCAAGACTGAAAAAAATCAGAAAAAAGTATTAATCAATAACAATAACTTTGTGCAAAAGTTTGACTCTCTTACCATACCTGACTATATCAGGCACTGATACTGAAAATGCCAATTAAAAGGCAGTAGGGCTCACGAACCTATAGGAGTAGTCTTCCAGAGTAAGTCCTGGACTGGTCTAGCAGGACTCAAGAAAGGAAATTAGCAGACATGGAAAATTTCTCCTTCCTTATCAATCTGCTAGACCAATCCAGATGAGTGGTTGGAAAATAATATATTTCTTTACAAAAACAGTGGTAGATACGTGGAATAGTCTCCCCCAGTGGAGGTGGTAGAGACGAGGGCAGTATCTGAATTCAAAAAAGTATGGGACAAACACAGGATTGTAAAGGAAAAAAGGGCACTATTGTAGTTAATATGGAAGGGCAGACTAGATAGGGCATATGGTCTTTTTCTGCAGTCATGTTTCTACGTACCCAAGCAGTCAGACCTCAGGGTAGGAGGAAGATGATGCTCCAGACAGAACTGCTCTGCTAATATCATAATCTGCTCCAGATCCCACATGCAACCTGAAGTGTATCAGAAAAGATGTTTAGAGATGACCAGGTAGATGCCTTGCAGATGTCCTCCACAGACACCAAGGCAGACTCCATCCAGGAAAAGACTTGTGCCCTAGTGAAATAAGCTCCGACTTCCTCCGGCACATATTTCCAACAAAGAACATAGACTGAATTTAATCGAGCAGGCAATCAAGGACTTGGCTACCACCTGTCCTTTCCTCAGAATAGGACACAGAAATGGTCTGACCAACGGAAGGCATTAGCAAGCTCCAGATACTTCACTAACGCAGCAAAGGGTCCACCCAAAGGTCTTCTTCTAAGGAGGAGGGCAGGATCACAGACTGATTAAATGAAAGGTAGATGGCACCTTTTGGAGAAAGGATAGTACCATCCTCAGAGAGACAGATGCCATTGAGATGACCAAAAAAGGACACGGCTTTAGCTGTGACATCTGCCTGGCAAACACAAAGCTACCAGGAATACCACCTTCAGGATCAAATCCTTGAGAGAAGCCATCCAAAGGGGCTCAAAGAGGGACCCTTTCAGTGCCTTCAACATCAGCAAAAGACTCTGCCCTATACAATCAGATACACAGGCAGATGGATCTGCTTCACCCCCTTCAGGAAGCAGGACATATCAGGGTACGCAGCTGAGAACATTCCCTCAGTAGCATGCAAGTGCTGCTATTGGAACCTTGAGAGAGTTCAGAGCTAAACCCTGGTCCAACCCAGACTGTAAGAAGAACAAACAGTGACTGTATCCACCTTCCTGGCATCCACAGCCTGAAAGGAACACTACTTTTCAAAGACCACAGACCCTTACAAAGACCAAGGATATAGAGGCTTCCGGGCCTTAAGAAGGAGTGTTGGCTACCGCTCCAGACAGCCTGCGCTTCTCAAGGGCCAGGCTAAAAGCAAGAAGGAAACAGGATCCTCAATGAGCAGGGGACCCCTGCAGAAGTCCCCTCACCTGAGGGAGCAATATAGGGTCCCCCTCAAAAGGCTCAAGAGATCTACATACATAGTCTGCACAGCCAGTCTAGTGCCACTAGTATGACTGAGCCTGGGTGAGAATGAATTCTACATAGAAGTTGGCTCACCATGGACTACACGGAAAAGACATACAAGAGCCCCTTTTGAGGTCACTCCAGAAGAAGGGAATCCAAGCCCACTGCCCGCAGACCTTCCTACGGCTGAAAATGTTTTTCACCTTGGCATTCCCATAAGTGTCCTTCAGATCGAACACTGGCAGGCCTCACCTCTGCCTGATCAGGTCGAACATGCGAGAGCTTAGCGCCCACTAGCTGGGTCTACGGAATTCTGACTCAAGAAGTCGGTCTATATGTAGTCAATACCTGCTATGTGAGCTGCCGACAGGACCACCAGATGAGCTTCTGCCCAGAGCTCCGCCACCTCTGTGGCCACAGCGGCACTGCAAGTGTCACTTTGTTTTTTTAATGTATGCCACTGGCATTGTCTAAGAATACTCTGGCTGCTTTGCCCTCCAGGATGGATCAAAATCTCTCCAGTGCCAGCGGATTACCCTGGTCTCTAGTCTGCTAATTGACCAGAAGGCTTTCTAAGGGACCAGTACACTGAACAAACTTCCACCCACATTGCACCCACCAGCCCGGCCGGCTGGTATACTTGGTGACTATCTCCCAATCCGGTGCTCCCAGAAGCATTCTGTCCATGTTGCCACAAGGCCAATTTCCCCTTGATCTTCTTGGGTAGATGCTGTTCAAATAAGTAGAAGCAAGGAGACTAGCAAATTGGAAGGTGTCCCTGCAGGGAGTGCATGTGTGCCATGACCCAATGTACCAATTCCAGAGTCAACACCATTGGCCCTGGCAGCTGACTGAAAGCAAAATCCCTTGTTCTGCAGCTGCAGCTTCTCCAACCACTACAGGTTATGGAATACCCTACCCAAGCAAGTGCTGAAGCAGGCAGCCATATACTGCAAACCCTGTGGAAGGATCTAAACTGCTCCTGGGGTAGTGGATCACTCATTCCAGTTGCTCCAACCACCAGATCACCTGGATAGTGTCCGCCTTGGACTCCTCCATGGAGTCAAACAATCAGCCAGTCATCCAAGGACGGGTGAACCTAGATTCCCATTTGAACAGAAAAGCTGCCGCCACCATCACCACCATGACCTTCAAAAAGGTGTGAGGCACCATAGCTAGGCCAAAGAGCAGGGCACGAAACTGAAAATGGCAGCCCAGGAATGCGGAAATGGAGGAACTGATAATGTTGCTCCTGGATCAGATTATCGAAGTATGCTTTGGAAAGGTTCAAGGATGTAAGAAACTCCCCTTGCTGGACCGACAGAAATGGGTCACTCTTAGCTTAGCACTGACTACCTCCAGATCCAGAATAAGTCAGAAGGACAAACCTTTCTTGGGCACCATGAAATAAATGGAATATTCCCCTAACCTTGTTCTGCGGAGGGCATAGGTATGATGGGCTGCAATGTTAGGAGGTACTGAAGAGTTTCCTCAACCGCCAATCTTTTGGTTAAGGAGCCACAAGGAGATTCCACAAAGGCATCCTGAAGTGGCTCCACAAACTCCAGTACATACCCCTTTTCAAGGACCTTGAGGACCCATTGGTACAACAAGGTGTGGGTTACTTTCAAGTACAATAGCTGGAAATTTCTCCTGACCGCTTGTACTTAGGAAGGAGCATACCATATCTCATTAATAGAAATTACACTTACCTGGTAATTGTCGTTCCTTGAGTGACGACAGTTTAGTCCTCCACCTCTGCATTGTGCACCTCCTCCTGCAGCTTGGAGACTGGGCATGTCAAAGTCGTGACATCACTGGATATAGCCTGCTGGTATCTCCCATCAGCCCCCAGTGTACTCTTGACAAAGCAAACTCAAAGAAAGAACAAACCAGTAGATATACCATAACTTTAACCGAACTAACCAGTCCTCAATCTGAGGGACCTTCGTAACTTTATTATTCTTATATAATTTTTTTTTTTAACGTTCTCGTGTCTTTTATCTTAGCACCCTTCCTGTGCCACCCCCTTACTTAGATAAGAGAAAAAGAAGAAACAGATCAGAGAGTAGTACTCACTGTGATCCAGAGTCTGAAAGAGTCTCCTCACTTCTTGAAACTGATGCTCCACTCCATCTGAAATAAACACCGAAAAGATTACCTCCCGGGCGGGAATGAGGACTAAACTGTCGTCACTCAAGGAACGACAATTACCAGGTAAGTGTAATTTCTATTTCCTTATCGTTCCTCCAGTTTAGTCCTCCACCTCTGGGATGTATCAGAGCAGTAATAATTGGGAGGGACCTTTCCACTCGGAACGCTACTCCGCCAAGCCAGAACAGGCATCGCTCACCACCAGAACATCCAGATTGTGAAAGCTACCACCAGAACAACAAGAAAGACGACCAGGAGATTGGTCCATAAAAAGCCACTATCGTAACCAAACTGTATTCCACTCAGGATACCGCTTGTGCTCCCCAAACGCAAACTCATACGCCCACTAGCAGCGAACAATCTAACACATATATCTTCACGTCTTCGCCTCGTCCATTCCTTTGGCGATGGATACCTTCGCCGCCGCTTCCCCTTTGCGGAAACCTCTGACTAGGACAAACAGACGATCGCAACTGCGAAGAACCCTAAACTCTTAAATCGTGCCGGAGCACTCTCGCTACGTGCAAGTGGTGCCAACCATGGTCCAAGACGCTCCCCTGCACCGAAGCTAGAACTAAACAAGCAACCGTTTGCCACTAAAACCACGTTGAGAATCCACGGCGGAACCAAAATGCTACGCAATGGCCGTAGCCCGGTTACTGCTTTAAGACAAGCCACTCATCTGTGTGAGAACCCAGGCCAGCCCCTGACCTTTGCTTCTATAGCAAGACAGAGCCGTTATTTGAACATTTAAGAACTGGCTGCTCGCTCGCCTCTGGAAATAAATTATTTTAAGTATCCATGCTAGAGTTACCCTGTGAACTACAGGTTCGCTAACCTACTCTAGACCATTGAATTGGCTTAATCCAAACAATTTAGCAACTTTGTTTGTTGAGCCCTCCTGGACTTCCGCTCGCCAAAGAAGCAAAGACAAACCTAGAAGATAGTGTTTCGAATATAAAAATCAAAATGACCTCAACTCCCCCTGGATGTCTGAAGGTAGTGAGCTTGTAGCTATGAGCTTAGCCAAGCGGAATCTCTTGCAAACGCATCCACTGCCAATGCTTTTGCGCCCTTTGTTTCCCCTCAACTTTACACCCCAGCCAAATACCGGGGTGTGGGAAAGTAGGACCTAACTCTTAACACCACACATGCACTTCAAAAAATGCAGTGCTTCACTGTATCCGCGTGGCAACCTATCTAATACGATCCCCACCAAGGGATCACCCAGATTCAAAATTCAAGGAGCCATTATCTGCGAACGATAGGAATGGAGACCTATTATATATTTAGTCATACATTGAATTTAAAAATAAATAAATAATAATAATAATCAATCATAAAAATTCAGTGCCGCCGTTCTACTCCCAAATGATATGCAGACCGGAACAACCGCTCCATTCCAAAGACTATCTGTGGGCACACTTCCAGGTGACGCCACCACCTTGCCTGCTTCTGCAATGGGCACCCCAACAAACGCCTGCCGTTGAGATTGCGCAACAGCGAACAGAGCCTCTAAGTCTTCTTATCGGACCATCCTACCAGATCCTCCCTACTGTTCTAGGCAAAGCCCTAATTCGGAATCGCCAGGCAGCGTGTGCCCTGCCCGATCTTTTCGGTTCAGAACCGAACGTTTGGCACGCCCACGCCTCGCCATCCACTGTAAGCAGTGGATCCACCAATGTGCTCACCGATCGCTCCAAAACTCCCGTGCGAAAGGACCCCTGCAAGGCGTCCTTCGCCTGCAAACCTGGCCCACGTCAACATCAGGAGCTTGTCTTCCGCAAGATCTCCTGGGAAACCCCCCGACAAGGAATCGCCTAACCTACATGGGACATGCGGGACGCTTGTTCGGAGCGCATATCTTGCGTGATCCACCTAGCAACAGGGACATTTAGCAGAAGGCGCCTGCGAGCTCCGGCTCCCTTACTACCTTCAGGGCCACCGCCAAAGCCCCAAGCATCCCAGATAGCTACAAGGTGATAACATCGGGACCACCGGCACCCGGCATGGTAACTGTTGAAGGGCCTGATCTCTCTGCTCCGGCATAAACACTGCTCCCCAATAGGAAATAGTAATTAGATCTTACCTGCTAATTAGTGTTCCTGAAGGAACGACAGTCCAGTCCCTTTACTTCTGGGTTGCGCAACCCTTCCAGCAGCTTGGAGGCTGAGCCCAACCTTTTTGGGGATGGAGCGGTATAAATACCACTGGGACCACCCCCCAACTCCAGTATTCGAATGAAAAAGCAGATATAACGAACTTCCGTCAACAACCTACCAAAACACCTCAAAGGAATATTCAACAATCAACTTATTGCAAAATTTTTTTTTTTAATTTTTTTTTTCAGGATGGCATAGGAAAGGATAGGAGGGATGGCCACGGGCGGAGGGAGGTTACCCGAGCCTGCCGAACCGGGCCTACGTTCGGTCCGATGCTCTTCTATAAACAATAGACCTTAACTTTCGCCGGAACCGGGTGGGATCAGGGACTGGACTGTCGTTCCTTCAGGAACACTAATTAGCAGGTAAGATCTAATTACTATTTCCTTATCGTCACTCCAGTCCAGTCCCTTTACTTCTGGGAAGTACCAGAGCAGTTCGATCCTGGGAGGGGGTCCGGCATACCGGAATGAAGAACCGCCAGACCAAACCGAGCGTCTGCTGAACTCTGAACGTCCAGCCTGTAGTGCTTGGTGAAGGTATGGAGCGAGGACTAAGTCGCTGCCCTACAAATATCCAGCGGAGGAACTAGGCTGAATTCCGCCCAAGAGGTAGCCTGAGCCCGAGTGGAGTGCGCACGCAGTCCCACGGGAACCTGCTTCCCCTTCAGGATGTAGGCGGAAGCAATCGCCTCTCTGATCCACCTAGAGATGGAGGCCTTGGCCGCCGCCTCCCCTTTGTGTGGGCCACCGAACTGAACGAATAGTCGGTCGGACTTTTGGAAGGGCGCTGTGCGAGAGAGGTATCGCTTCAGAGCCCTCCGGATGTCTAGGAGTCGAAGCTTGCTATCCCTGACTTCCTGTCCCTCCGCGGAGAAGGCCGGTAGGGTAACTGTCTGGTTCACATGAAAAGGAGAGATAACTTTCGGCAAGAAGGAAGGAACCGTGCGCAGAACTACTTTGTCCTTGAGAAAGGACAGAAAGGGGGGCTGAGATGACAGCGCCTGTAATTCCGAGACCCTCCTGGCCGAACAGATGGCAACCAGAAAAACTGTCTTTAGGGTTAAGTCCTTTAAGGAGGCTCCCTTTAATGGCTCAAAGGGGACCCCGATCAAGGCATTTAGCACTAGGTTAAGATCCCAAGGGGGGATGATCGACCTCCGTTGCGGGCGTAGCCGTCTAACTGCCCTTAGGAACCTGGAGACGTCCGCGTGGGCCCCTAGGGGTTTGCCACGGACCTTGCCTCTATAGCAAGCGATGGCCGCCAGCTGGACCCTTAAGGAGCTGTGTGCCAGACCCTTGTCAAATCCTGCCTGCAGGAATTCCAGAACCTCCGGGACTGAGGCCGAAAGTGGTTTCCGTCGGTGCTCCGCACACCAGGATTCGAAGATGCGCCAAACTCTTATGTATGATAGACAGGTCGAGCGCTTCTTAGCCTGCAACACTGTCG
Organism: Ichthyophis bannanicus; assembly: GCA_033557465.1. NCBI lineage: Eukaryota > Metazoa > Chordata > Amphibia > Gymnophiona > Ichthyophiidae > Ichthyophis > Ichthyophis bannanicus. The sequence continues at coordinate 141,027,006 of CM066036.1, forward strand.
AGACTACTGCTCCTGAGTAGCCTCGTTTCAGGAGCCGTGCCCTTTCAATAGCCAAGCCGTAAGCGAGAACCGATCCACGTGTGGCATTCGCACCGGGCCTTGTCTTAGCAGGTCCCTTTTGCAAGGGAGCCGCCAAGGGTGGTCGGCGATCATCCTCACCAGATCCGCATACCAGGGTCAGCGAGGCCAATCCGGGGCTATGAGGATTACCAATCAGAGCCCAAGGAGGAAATACATAGAGAAGACCTTCCGAAGGCCACTTTTGGGACAGGGCATCCAAGCCCTCGGACATTCTTTCCTTCCGCCGACTGAAGAATCTGTCCACCCTGGCTGACGAGAACCGTGCCATGAGGTCCATGACTGGGACTCCCCATTGGGCTACTATTTGGTCGAAGGTCTCCTGTTCCAGTTCCCACTCTCCGTGGTCTATCTTGCACCTGCTGAGGAAATCGGCTGTGACATTGTCCGCGCCCGCCACGTGCTGAGCTGAAAGTGCTTGCAGATGGGCCTCCGCCCACGGGAAGAGAGCGCCCGCCTCCTTTTCGAGGGCGGGGCTTCTGGTGCCTCCCTGGTGGTTGATGTAGGCCACCGCGGTGACATTGTCGGAGAGAACGCGAATTGCTCTTCTTTGAACTAGGGCCTCGAGAGCCTTGAGCGCTAGGGTGACAGCTCGCAATTCCAGTCTGTTGATGGGCCATTGCGATTCCAACGGTGTCCAGCGACCCTGGACGAACTTGTCCTCGCAGTGTGCTCCCCAGCCTGACAGGCTGGCATCCGTCGTCAGTAGTAACCACTGAGGGGGTTCGAGAGGCATCCCGCGATCCAGATTCCTCGGGCACCTCCACCAGTGGAGCGCCTGTTTGGTCCGCGGAGCGCAAGGTAACTGCAGTGACAGAGGATGATGCTGGGGAGACCAACGACGTAATAGTGACCGCTGCAACGGTCGCATGTGGGCCCTGGCCCATGGTACTACCTCTATTGCAGCCGCCATTGTTCCCAGAACCTGAAGATACTGCCACGCCGAGGGGTTTCATCTGCCTAGAAACTGCGTGACCAGGAGTCTTAGCTCCCTTGATCTTGTTCGTGACAAGAATACTCTGCCCCTGTTGGTGTCGAATCTTGCCCCGAGGTACTCGAGTTCCTGGGAGGGAGTCAACCTGCTCTTTGCACGGTTGATGACCCACCCCAAATCCTCTAAAACCTGGATCACTCTGGCCGTTGTCGAGAGACTTTCCTCTTCGGACTTTGCCCGGATCAGTCAATCGTCTAAGTAAGGGTGCACTAATATTCCCTCCTTCCGAAGGAAGGCCGCTACAACCACCATTACCTTGGTGAATGTCCTGGGGGCCGTAGCTAGGCCGAAGGGTAGGGCCTGGAATTGAAAGTGACCTCCTGGTACTGCGAATCTCAGGAACTGTTGGTGGGACTTCCTGACCGGGATATGCAAGTAGGCTTCTGTCAAATCGAGGGATGTTAGGAACTCCCCGCCCCTCACGGCTGCTATGACTGAACGTAGAGTCTCCATCCGGAAGTGTGGCACCCTGAGGCAGCGATTGACCTGTTTTAGATCCAGGATCGGTCGGAAGGACCCTTCCTTCTTTGGTACCACGAAGTAAATCGAGTACCGACCCGAGTTGCACTGGTCTGGTGGGACTGGTATCACGGCCCCGAGCGCTATTAGGCGCGCGAGAGTTGCCTCTACCGCCGCCCTCTTTGTAGAAGAACCGCAGGGAGACCGGACAAAGGCTGGAGGAATTTGTTCTGCCAATTCGAGAGCATAGCCTTCTCTGATCACCTCTAGGACCCATTGATCGGACGTGACTCGGGACCAGGCGGGAAGAAACAGCCTCAAACGACCGCCTACCGGGCGCCTTCCCTCCTGGACCCCCGTCATCTCATTGTTGTTTTCTGGATCCTGAGAAGGAGGAGGATGCTCCAAAACCTCGACCTGCTCCTCGAAACCCTCTGAAACCTTGTCCCTTTGAGGGAAAACGGCCCCTGGGAAAAGGAGTTGACCTGGCTGGGCGAAACCTCCGGGAGTCCCTAGGCTGGGTACGTACTGGGGGTAAGGAGCGCCCTTGTTTCAGTCTGTCTTCCGGGAGCCGGCCTCCCTTTGATTCACCCAGGTCCTTTACTAACTTCTCTAAATCTTCACCAAATAACAGCTTCCCCTTAAAGGGGAGTCGACTCATGCGTGCCTTTGAGGAGGCATCCGCCGCCCAATTCCGTAGCCACAGATAACGCCTAGCCGCCACCACCGAGGCCATGTTCTTGGCCAGGCTTCTGATGAGGTCATACTGACTATCCGCCAAGTAGGCTGCTCCGGATTCCACCCTAGCCGAGTTGGCCTGTGTTTCGGCCGTTGATCCCTCTGTCGCCTGGATCTGTTGTGCCCACCTTAAACAGGCCCGAGCCACCCAAGCTCCTGACACGGAGGCCTGCAAGGCGAGAGCGCTTACGTCAAAGGCTTGCTTCAGGAGCGTATCCAACTTCCTGTCTTGAGCATCTCTTAGGCCGTGGCGCCCTCAACTGGTATAGTCGTCTTCTTAGTGACTGCTGATACCGCTGCATCCACCCTGGGGGACTTCAGCAGTTCTTTGTCTGGCTCTGGGAGAGGGTAGAGGCGAGCCATGGTTCGTACCCCTCTCAAACCTGACTCTGGTTGATCCCATTCCTCCTGTTTCATCTGACGTACCACCCTGTGGACAGGGAAAACTTTCTGGGACCTTCTGATGGCCTGGATTAAGGGATCCTCTAACGCCTCGTCCTCTGCTGGGGAGTCTGAGGCTACGTTGAGGGCTTTTAGGGACTCATTGATTAAGGAATGGAGCTCTTCACGACGAAAAACTCTAACTATGCGAGAATGGTCCTCCTCCGGTATCTCCTCCTCTTCCAGCTCCTCCTCTTCCTCCTCTAAGTCCCTTTCAGAGCCCTCCTCCTCTGGCGTGCCCTGAGAAAGGGGTGTGAGGATATCTTCACTCATCAGCCTGGGGCGCTTTAGTGGTATCCCTGAATCCTGACCGCTCGCCCTCATAGGTCTGGCTAACCTGGCTTCTGCTGGTGGGCCTGTATCCCCTGCCCCAAGCCCCTGCTTGCGCATGCAGTAGGCTTGGTGGAGCAAGAGAACGAAATCAGGGGAGAAGAGATCTCCGACCCCCCCCTCCCCAGCGGGACAAGACAGAGGGGGAGCGAGAACCTCTGAGCTAGTAGCCAGGGGTAACTGGGACCCTACCTCCGCCTCCAGGGAGACCCCGGGCCCCTGAGGGACCTGGGCCATGGACAAGCTAATTTCTTGCTCTACGGAGGTAGAGACTGCAGCACAAGCCCTGCAGATTCCTGTCTCCGAGGAAGTGCCCCTCCGCGTGCCACAAGATGGGCACTTTGACTTGCTAGTCATGCTCTCCAGGAGGCTCAATAGGACGGTGCTTAAGCGCCCAGGCCTAAGTCCTAAACTGTAGCAGAAAACAAAAACCAAAAACCAACAATCAAACACCAAAAACAGCCGTGCAAAATCGCTGCCGGAGACAGGAGGGACACCAAAAGCTATCCCAGTGCTGTCTCCTCCCCAAACTAAGGTCAGCAATTCCGGAGGCAAGCAGATGGCATTGAACCTGAATAAAGCCGAACTTATAATTAAATTTAAAATTAAAATTAAATTAAAATTAAATTAAAATTAAATGAAATTCTGCCAACAAGGCTAGTACTTGCGCTTTGGAGTGCTGTCCCCTATCTTCTTGCTGAGAATCAGGCCCAGCTCCGCGATTCCTCTCCGTTGGCTCAACACGTGGTAGGCCGCGGCCACGTGGAGTCCGGAACGGAGGATCGCGCTTCTGCCCTCTGCACTGTATTCACCCCGCTGCCGCCACGGAGAGAGGGCTGTGGTCCGCGTCGCGAACAGCGAGGGACGCCGCCGCTTGAGAATGCTTTGAGTTCGCGGCTCCGGATCTCGCCACCTTGCCCCGCTGCTCCGGGGGGGGAGGGGGAGTAACGATCCCACTCGCGGCGTTGCCTCCAGCGCTCAGCCGCCTCGGGGGCTTCGGCGCGAGGCAGGGCAGGTCCTGGTAGATGGAGAAGTTAAAACCGGCAGACAAAGAAGAGCTTTCTTCTCCCTGCAGCAGGTAACCCAGGCATCCCCTCCGGTCCCCGGCCCGGCCAGGAGGAGAAGGGGGGGAGTGGGGAGGGAGGAAGGAGAGACTGCAGGAAAATTAAAGGTACAGCAGGGAGAAATAAAAAAACACAAGGTAAAACAGTTCCCTTAACCAAAATAAGAAGGTAAAACTAAAATAAAATTAGTTAAATTAGCTAAATTAGGAGAAGGCAGGACTCCAGTAAACCCTAGGCTTACGGAACCCTCCAGCTGCTTGGAGGCTGAGAATACTGGAGTTGGGGGGTGGTCCCAGTGGTATTTATACCGCTCCATCCCCAAAAAGGTTGGGCTCAGCCTCCAAGCTGCTGGAAGGGTTGCGCAACCCAGAAGTAAAGGGACTGGACTGGAGTGACGATAAGGAAGCTGGACTTTTTTTTTTCGTTATTTGTTTTTCAAATACTTCTTTAATCTTGTCTCTGACTGCCTAACAGATCGATCTCATGAGAAGGCACCCAAGCCATAACTGTTGAGATCACTTGAGCAGGCACGCAGCATGCTGACATGTGCACGGTAACACCCCTGGCCTAACATATTAGGCCTATGCCCACCTGCCTGCATCCAGCTATTGTCCAGATCCTCTCCAAACCCCAAGGTTCTTTTGGACAGACGTTTACTGCGGCGTGCCGTAGAAGGACTGTCCGCCGCCCATTTCCCAATGATAGTGACCTGCGGACGGCCCCCCGGATGGCATACTATTAGTCTGAGCTCTGACCAAGCCATAGTGCACCTCCGACAAACAAGCCATTCTTGATTCTAGGCGATCCAGCTCCCCTGAACTTACGTGCTCTAACAGGATAGACTGTCGCAAACTATGGGAGCATCTGAGAGATGCTGTAGCCAGTAACGCTCCGCACAAGGAAGCTTGCAATGACCAAGCATCGGCTTCAAGGATTGTTTCAATAAACCAGCCATCTTTCTATCCTGCGCATCCTTTAAGGCTGCACTACCTTCCACCGGCATAGTGGTTGTCCTAGTTACAGCTGACACCGCTGCATCACTCGCTGGTACCCCTGGTAACAGGAGCTATGAGGCAGAGCCTCCCTAAATGACCAACCAAGCTTAAAGCTGTAAACACGGGTCAATAACTCGCACTAGCCTTCCGCTGATCCGTCGACCTCCAAAAAGTAACACTCCCTCCATAGTTCAGCATCCCGTCCAAGCCGCTCAGAATCACCGTTTTGTAGAATGAGCACAACCCGGGAATTCGAGCCGCCCTGCTGAAACAACCAACCTCCTGATGGAAAACAGCCCTCAGAAGTAAAGGTTTCGACGAGAAACCGTGCACGGGGAGTGGCTGTAATCTAAGATGGCGGCGATAGCGTTTTCCTACTGAGAGCATGCCAAAGTGGAAGGGCAGGCCGAAGGCTCTTCCCGCGGAGCCTAAGCCTGCAGTTACCTCTGGTCCGATGGATCGTTTTGTTCATCTGTCTGAGCAACAGATTGGGGAGATTCGAGTGGGCGCTGCAGCCCAGGTTGAGGTGGACTCGGAGCTGCTTGCCCTGGAGGTGTCTCTCTCCCCTGACGAACGGAGTCCTCCGATCCGGATCGATAGTCCGGTGCTTCTTCTCGCGAGAGTGAGTGCGGCTTCACCTGAGGGTGTGAGAGCGACGTCTCCGGAGCGGGTCTCGCCTGAGGAGGAAACTGGCGGTCAGCATTTGGAACCCGGGATTGCTCCCGTGGTTGGAGGTCCGGCTCTCGAGGGGACACATCTTACTCAGCGAAGTGAAGTAGCTGCAGTGGGACAAGAGTTTTCCTCAGTGTCCTCTGTGTTTAAGGGGTTTGCCCTGAAGCAACCGAAGGTTATTTCCCTGGACGCTATTTGGAAAGCCATTACTCAGTTGTCATCGGCTATGACTCAGCAGGTGGAACTGACAGTCTCTCGCTTGGATCATCTGGAGACCCTATCGGGTGGTTTTCGTAGTGAGCTGAATGACCTGCATGAGAAGTTGGTAACTGGAGAGCAGAAAATAGAGACGGTTTCCTTACTCACTGACTCTATACTGAAGGATAATGTGGCAATGAGGGTGAAGTTGGAGAATATAGAAAATGTAGTGAGAGCGTCAAATTTGCGCTTATTGAATTTTCCTATGGTATCTGGAATCTCCCCTGTAGAATTGTTTAAGAAGTATATGCATGAGATTTTGTTAGTGCCTATTGATTTAACTCTTCCAATTGTAAAAGCATATTTCTTGCCTGTGGGTAAAAAGGTAGATCAGAGAGTAGTGGGTTCTGTGGAAATGGAGGTGTTAGATGTTTCTGCTTTATTGAAATCTCCCAAGGAAGAAGGTCTAAAGGTATCCACAATGCTGGTTTCTTTTGCTATTCCATCTGATAGGGAATGGATTTTGAAATTGTATTTTAAGAGACGTTCTGTTCCATTTATGGGTAAAAAGGTTGTGGTATTTCCAGATGTTTCTAGAGAGACGCAAAAAAGGCGTAGAGCCTTTTTGCTTCTTAGACCAGGTGCGACTCAATTGGGTGCTTCTTTTTTATTGAGGTTCCCTTGTAAGTGTATTATTTACTTTAGACAGGTTAAATATGTTTTTTTTCAACCAGAGGATTTATCCTCGTTTATTTCTGCACATACTATAATATCCTCTTCGCCTCTTGAGTGAGTGTTTTGTCGTATTGATTGTGTTTAAGCTCAGACTATCGCTGGTGTTATTAGTTCTTATTGTTGAATTCATTGTCTGGGTTCGAGGTGTTTCATCTACCCTCGTTCTAATGTGTGTGTTACTCCCCCTCCACATGGTGGACTAATTATACGCTTGTTGAAATTTGTATTTAATTTCTTATATATACCATTGTTTCTTCTTTTTTGTTTTTTGTAAACATTGTTTCCACAAGCAGTAGTTTTTCTGTACAAGCATTGCTTGATTGTTATTAGAAAATGCATAAATAAAAAAATTAAAAAAAAAGGAAGAAAGAAAAAAAAAAAAGAAGTAAAGGTTTCAATATCTGTACCCACTATAACATGGATACCCATAAACAAACGTGTCCTGCTATCCAGGCAATCACATCCACTAGGAACAGAGCAGGCTCCGGCCTCACAGGTACGGTTACCCGCGTATCAAACAAAAAGGGCACAGGATCAACCCGCCTGTAAGAGACTGGTAGAGGGGCAACAACAACAGACCCCTGGAGAGACCACCCCTCCTTAGCTTTAGCATACAGCACCTGCGGCTATAGATGCATTACACATAATAAACATAAAAGAACTAAAGGGAAAGACAGAAAGGGCCAGAAGTATACAAGATATATACAATGCCAGAAAAGGACCAGCAAAGTCCTCAAAACGGCTAACCCCCCCCCCTTTTTTTTTTTCAACTCAGAGGAAAATACATTGTTCAATTATCAACTTAAAAATTTTAAAAATATGCTGTACGCAAACCAAACCTTATTCGGCCCACTTCTCAGACCGAACGTGCTCTGCTGATTGTCGGTGCTGCCATAAGGCCGCGGCACGCGGGAGAGGCTCCGGCCCGTTTGGCTCCGCTTCACGCCCAAATGATGTCAGCCGCTCAAGTCGCACCGGCAGCACATCGCACCTCAGACACGGCAGCCATCTAGCGGTTTCGGTCTCCACAGCCTCTCACGAGTGGAGACCGAATCGCCGCCCTGCAACCACTACGCTGCTCGCTCCCATTGCGAGCAGTGTGCACGGTGCGGGCCGGGTACGGTAACTCTTCAGCTCCCCTCCGCTGCCCCGAGTAACTTGGGGCAGCGCATGTGCCGCTCACCCCGCCCTCCGTCGGACTCCTCTCCGTTTTGTCCAGGAGAGCTGACCAACAGAATGCGAAGAGGAAGCCCTGGGGCAATAAAAAGAGCAACGGCTCGAGGCTGAGGGCCGTATTAACAGCACACACCAACAGCCAGAGAACAAGGCGGGAAGATGCTTATCTTAAACGGACAGCTTCCAATAAATTAAGGTACATTAAATTAAATTAAGTTAAAATAACCCAAGTTAGATTAGCTGATTATTAACTTATTAAATAAACTAAAATGAAAGGGATTAGACCAGGGGTCTCAAACTCAAATTGCTTTGAGGGCCAAATGAGGACTTGTAAAGTAACCCGGGGGCCGCATAAGACGCGGGGCCTCATTTGCATAAGGGGCCTCATTTGCATAAATATTTGCATAATGTTACCATACACTAACTTTTAGTAAACATGCCTCTTTAATGAGTATGGATAAAGAAAGACTAAAAGATTTAGAAACAAGAAGACAATAATTAAACTGGGAACCCCAAAAGCCAAACTTGGAATGTACAACAACACTGTAGAAATAAAACTATAAATTAATGTCCTCTTGTACTAAACAAAGCGCAAACATTAATGATGCACATGTCCCAGAGCTGACATATTCCAGTTAATAAATTCAAAATAAAGAGATATTTTTCTACCTTTTGTGCATTTTTTTCAGTTGCAATTGTTCCAGCCACTTTCTTCTGGTTTCTTCATGTCTTCTGCTAACTCTCCATCGTCTGCTGTCCATTTGCCCTTTCTTCTCTCCTAGTTTTTTTTCCATTCTCTCTCTACATCTGCTTTAACATACTAATCTTTCTCCTTTTTCTCTTTCCTCATTCCTATTTCATCCACTCAAATTTTACCCCTCCATCCTCAATCCCCACTTACTCTCCCAATACCTGGCCAATTGTAGATTTGTCTTCTCTCCCAGACAAAATATTTTTTCCCCTCTCCATTTCACTTTCCCAGCTCAATCCCATTCTAATCCTCCCCCAACATCAGCTCCCTTCTAGTTCCAGCCCCACCCAGCATCCGCTCCCTTCTAGTCCCCCCATCAGTCCATTTCCAGTCCTATCCTAGCCTCACCATCAGCCCATTTCCAATCCTAGCCCCCCATCAGCCCATTTCCAATCCTAGCTCCCTCCCCTCACAGCCCATTTCCATTCCAAGCCCCCCTCCCATCAGCCATTTGCAGTTCAAGCCCCCCTTCCACTCAGCCCATTTCCAGTCCTAGCAACCCCCCCCCCCCAGCCCATTACCAGTCCTAGACCCCCCATAGCCCATTACCAGTCCTAACCTCCCCATAGCGCACTTCCAGTTTTACCCCCCATCACCCCATTTTTAGTCTTACCCCCCCCATAGCCCATTACCAGTCATAACCCCCCCATAGCCCATTACCAGTCCTAACCTCCCCATAGCGCACTTCCAGTTTTACCCCCCATCACCCCATTTTTAGTCTTACCCCCCCCCATAGCCCATTACCAGTCATAACCCCCCCATAGCCCATTACCAGTCATAACCCCCCCTGCCAATAGCCCACTTCCAGCCCTAAATAGTAATTAGATCTTACCTGCTAATTGCTGTTCCTGAAGGAACGACAGTCCAGTCCCTTCACTTCTGGGTTGCGTAACCCTTCCAGCAGCTTGGAGGCTGAGCCCATCTTTTTGGGGGATGGAGCGGTATAAATACCACTGGGACCACCCACCCACTCCAGTATTCGATTGAAAAAGCAGATCTAACAAACTCTTACTGGAAACTTAACTATAACAAACTCAAACCTATGCAACAGGCATATATATTGAAAAATCTTTTTTTTTTTTTTTTTTTTTTAAATGGAAAACCAAGGAGAGGAGGCCTGGGAATAGCCTGAGGAGATGTCTGCTTCTACCCGAGCCGGCTTCCTCCCGGACTTCTTCCTGCCGTACAGGAGCTACGGCCCCAACGATGCCTTGCCCTGAACCAGAGGTGTGAAACGGTTGCCGGAACGGGCGGGATCAGGGACTGGACTGTCGTTCCTTCAGGAACAGCAATTAGCAGGTAAGATCTAATTACTATTTCCTTATCGTCACTCCAGTCCAGTCCCTTCACTTCTGGGAAGTACCAGAGCAGTTCACCCCTGGGAGGGTTCCGGCATACCGGACTGAAGAACCGCTAGCCCGAACCGGGCGTCCGCTGCACTCTGCACGTCCAACCTATAGTGCTTGGAGAAGGTATGCAGTGATGACCAAGTCGCTGCCCTACAGATGTCCAGCGGAGGTACCAGGGAAAATTCCGCCCAAGAGGCCGCCTGAGCCCTAGTGGAGTGGGCCCGCAGCCCCATCGGAACCTGCTTCCTCTTCAGGATGTAAGCGGAGGCAATCGCCTCTCTGATCCACCTGGAGATGGAAGCCTTGGCCGCCGCCTCCCCTTTGTGCGGCCCTCCAAACTGGATGAATAGACGGTTGGACTTTCGGAATGGCGCTGTGCGCGAAAGGTAACGTTTCAAGATTCTCTGGACGTCTAGAAGACGCAGCCTGTCGTCTTTACCTATCTGCCCCTTAGACGCTAAGACTGGCAGGGTAACTGTCTGGTTCACATGAAAAGGAGAGATAACCTTGGGTAAGAAGGACGGTACTGTACGCAGAACCACCTTGTCCCTGAGAAAGGCCAGGAAGGGGGGCTGGGACGAGAGCGCCTGCAATTCTGAGACCCTTCTGGCCGAGCAAATGGCGACCAGGAAGACTGTCTTTAGAGTTAAATCCTTTAAGGAGGCTCTCTTCACTGGCTCGAAGGGTTCCCCGACCAAGGCACTTAGCACTAAGTTGAGATCCCAAGGAGGGACGACCGATCTCCGTTGAGGACGTAGCGACTAACCGCTCGTAGGAACCTGGCAACGTCCGGGTGCGCCCCTAAGGGTCTGCCCCGGACCTTTCCTCTATAGCAAGAGATAGCCGCCAACTGAACCCGCAAGGAGCTATGCGCCAGGCCCTTTTCGAAGCCTGCTTGCAAGAAGTCCAGAATCACCGGAACCGAGGCCGAAAGCGGTTTCCGACGATGCTCCGCGCACCAAGCTTCGAAGATGCGCCAAACTCTTACATAAGAAAGACAGGTCGAGCGCATTTTGGCTTTCAGTAGAGTCGAGATTACCGCTCCTGAGTATCCTCGTTTTAGCAGCCGCGCGCCTCTCAATAGCCAGGCCGTAAGCGAGAACCGATCCACGTGAGGCATCCGGACCGGACCCTGCCTCAGCAGGTCCCTTTTGAAAGGGAGCCGCCAAGGACGGTCGGCGAGCAGCCTGATCAGATCGGCATACCATGGGCGGCGAGGCCAATCCGGAGCTATGAGAATTACCAAGCCATGGTGAGACTCTACCCGTTGGAGAACTTTCCCGATCATAGCCCAAGGGGGGAATACATAGAGAAGACCCTCCGAAGGCCACTTTTGAGACAGGGCATCTAAGCCTTCGGACATCCTTTCCTTCCTTCGGCTGAAGAATCTGTCCACCTTGGCTGTAGAGAACCGTGCCATGAGGTCCATGACTGGGCAGCCCCAAAGGGCTACTATCTGGTTGAAGGTCTCTTGTTCCAGCTCCCATTCCCCGTGGTCTATCTTGCACCTGCTGAGGAAGTCGGCCGTGACGTTGTCCTCTCCCGCCACATGCTGCGCTGACAGAGCTAGAAGCCGGGACTCCGCCCACTGGAAAAGAGAGTCCGCCTCCTTCTCTAAGGCGCGACTGCTGGTGCCTCCCTGGTGGTTGATGTAGGCCACCGCGGTGACATTGTCGGAGAGAACTCGAATAGCCTTTCCCTGCACTAATATCCTGAATGCCTTGAGAGCCAGAGTGACAGCCCGCAATTCCAGTCTGTTGATGGGCCACTGTGATTCCAACTGTGACCAGAGACCCTGGACGAACTGGTCCTCGCAGTGCGCTCCCCAGCCTGTCAGGCTGGCATCCGTCGTTAACAACAACCACTGATGGGGATCGAGGGGCATTCCGCGGTCCAGGTTCTTCGGGCACCTCCACCATTGTAGGGACTGCTTGGTCCGTGGAGCGCAAGGTAACTGCATCGAAAGGGGCTGATGCTGAGGAGACCAACGACGCAATAGCGCCCGCTGCAGCGGCCGCATGTGGGCCCTGGCCCATGGCACCACCTCTATTGATGCCGCCATAGTTCCCAGAACTTGGAGATAATGCCAGGCTGAGGGATTTCTTCTGGCCAGGAACTGCGTGATTAGAATCCTTAGATCTCTTGACCTTGACCGGGACAGGAACACCCTGCCCCTGAGGGTGTCGAATCTTGCTCCGAGATACTCGAGTTCCTGAGAGGGAGTCAACCTGCTCTTTGTCCGGTTGATGAACCACCCCAACTCCTCTAAGACCTGAATCACTCTGGCCGTTGCCGAGTGGCTCTCCGGAGCTGACTTTGCGCGGATTAGCCAGTCGTCCAAGTAGGGGTGTACTAATATGCCTTCCTTCCTTAGGAAGGCCGCCACTACGACCATTACCTTGGTGAAAGTCCTGGGAGCCGTGGCAAGGCCAAAAGGCAAGGCCTGGAACTGAAAGTGGCCTCTTGGTACCGCGAATCTCAGGAATTGTTGATGGGACTTCCTGACCGGGATGTGCAAGTAGGCTTCCGTCAAGTCGAGGGAAGTGAGGAACTCCCCTCCTCTCACGGCCGCTATGACTGAACGTAGGGTCTCCATCCGAAAGTGAGGTACCCTGAGGCAGCGGTTGACTTGTTTTAGATCTAGGATTGGCCGAAAGGAGTCCTCCCTTTTCGGGACCACAAAGTAAATCGAGTACCGACCGGATCCGTATTGGTCTGGGGGAACTGGAATTACCGCCCCTAAGTCTATTAGACGGGCAAGAGTAGACTCGATCGCTGCCCTTTTTGCTGGAGCTCCACAGGGCGACTGAACAAAGGCCGGTGGGATTTGCTTTGCGAATTCTAGCGCGTAACCTTCTCTGATCACCTCTAGAACCCATTGATCGGACGTGACCCGGGTCCAGGCGGGGAGAAACAGCCTCAGGCGGCCGCCTACCGGCCGTCCTTCCCCCTGGACCCCCGACACCTCATTGTTGCTTCCTAGGGCCCGAGAAGGAGGAGGAAGAGGAGGAGGAGGAAGCTCCAAACCCCCGACCTGCCCCTCGAAAACCTCTGAAACCTTGTCCCTTAGAGGGAAACCGGCCCCTGGAAAAGGGGTTTGATCTGGCGGTCCGAAATCTCTCCGCGTCTCCCTAGGCTGAGTGCGCACAGGGGCTTGGGAGCGGCCTAGTCTCGGTCTATCTTCCGGAAGCCTCCCTCCTTTAGACTCGCCCAGATCCTTGACCAGCTTCTCCAGATCCTCACCGAATAAAAGTTTCCCTTTAAAAGGGAGTCGACTTAGCCGCGCCTTCGAGGACGCATCAGCTGCCCAATTACGTAGCCACAGATAACGCCTAGCCGCCACCACCGAGGCCATGTTCTTGGCTAGGCTTCTGATGAGGTCATACTGACTATCCGCCAAGTAGGCTGCGCCGGATTCCACTTTGGCGGAGTTTGCCTGGATCTCGGCCGAAGAGTCCTCTGACTGAAGCTGCTGAGCCCATCTTAGGCAGGCTCGAGCTACCCAGGCTCCTGACACGGAGGCCTGTAATGCAAGGGCACTTACATCAAAGGCTTGTTTCAGGAGTGTATCCAGCTTCCTGTCCTGTGCGTCTTTTAAGGCTGAACTGCCCTCAACTGGGATAGTCGTCTTCTTAGTGACTGCAGATACCGCTGCATCCACCCTGGGTGATTTTAGCAGTTCCTTATCTGACTCTGGGAGAGGGTATAGGCGGGACATGGCTCGGACTCCTCTTAGACTGGATTCCGGTTGGTCCCATTCTTCCTGGATCATCTGGCGTACTACTCTGTGGACCGGAAAGACCTTCTGGGATTTCCTAATGGCCTGTATTAAGGGGTCCTCCAAAGCCTCCTCCTGTGATGGTACATCTGAGGCCACATTGAGTACTTTTAAGGATTCATTAATTAGCGCCGGAAGCTCCTCTCGCCTAAAGACCCTAACTATCCGAGATTGATCTTCTTCCGGGATCTCTCCTTCTTCCAGCTCCTCCTCATCCTCGTCCAAATCCTTCACCGAACCCTCCTCCTCCGGAGTCCCCTGGGAAAAAGACGGTAGGAGTTCTTCCCCGTCCAGCCGCTGACGCTTAGCAGGGATGCTGGATTCTGGATTGATCGCCCCTAGGAGTCTGGATGATCTCTCTTCCCCTGGTGTGGTCACCTCATCTGCCCCTAGGCCCTGCTTGCGCAGGCAGTAGGCCTTATGGAGTAACAGGATGAAGTCAGGGGAGAAAAATTCTCCGTCCCCTCCTGCACTCGAGGGAGGGGGAGGAGGAAGCAGAGGAGGCGTGGGTAGCTCAGAGGGGGTAGAGACCGAACCCTGGGACCCCCCTTCCCCTACTAGAGGGTCAGACGATCCCTGGGAAGGCTGCAATATCTCCTGTTCCACTGATGTAGCCACTGCGGCGCAGCTCCTGCAGATTCCTGTCTCTGCGGAGGTGCCCCTGCGTGTCCCACATGAAGGACAGCGTGGCTTGGATGCCATGGGGAAAGATTGGGGTTTAACTTAGTAGGCCCTTACCCCCAGAGCCCAATTTCCCTTAGGGCCCAGGAGATCTAAAGGGATTACCTTAACTAAAACCAATAGAGATAATGGCGATTAAAAAATAAACGTTAAATAAATCGAATAGACATCTAGCCTGAAACTAACCAAATACATTGAAAATAATAAAATTAATAAAATTTAGATACAAATAGTGGCTAGCTCTCGTTTGTCCCCTAAGGGAGGTACTTGCAGTTTGTAGATCCTGGGCCCGATGCTGAGAATCCCACCCGAGGGCTCTACACGTGGTAGGCCTCACCACGTGGAGCCTGCTCGGGGAAAAAGGACTCTGGCGTCTGCCTGCACTCCCCCGCTGCGACCGGTGCTGAGTCCTTAGAGAATCACGAGTGCGATCGCCGTCTGATCGCACCGTGAGAAACCCGGGGTACCTCGTGGTTCTTCTCCGCGGTCAGTCGCGTCGGGCCGGGATGGAAGACTCCCCTCCGGTTGTCGTTGCAGCCTCTAGCGCTCAGCCACCTTCAGGGCTTCGGCGCGAGGCTGTTTTTCCCCCACGACGGCAGAGCAAGGAGTGAAGGAAGCCGGGTAGAGCAGAGCACCTCCCCGCTGCTACAACCCGCGGCTTTGCTCTGCGAGCCGCGTCAGAGCTTGAGGAGGGGGGGGGGAGGGAGAAAACAATTCTTAAAGGAGCAGAGCCCCTAAAATCGCCAAATAAAGGAAATAAAGGAAAAGGTAAAATTAAACACAAATTAAGTAAAAAATTAAGTAAACTAAGCAAATTAAATGTAGGACTCCAGTAAGCCCCAGGCTTACGGAACCCTCCAGCTGCTTGGAGGCTGAGAATACTGGAGTGGGTGGGTGGTCTCAGTGGTATTTATACCGCTCCATCCCCCAAAAAGATGGGCTCAGCCTCCAAGCTGCTGGAAGGGTTACGCAACCCAGAAGTGAAGGGACTGGACTGGAGTGACGATAAGGAACCCCCATTACCCCATTTCAGTCAGCCCCTCCATAGCTCATTACCAGTCCTAACTCCCCCCATCAGCCCACCTCCAGTCCTTCCTAACCCCCACCTGCCCATTTCCAGTCCTAGCCCCCACCATAGCCCATTACCAGTCATAACCCCCCCCCCTGCCAATAGCCCATCTCCAGTCATAACCCCCCCCTGCCAATAGCCCATTTCCAGTCATAACCCCCCCCTGCCAATAGCCCATTTCCAGTCATACCCCCCCCCCTGCCAATAGCCCATTTCCAGTCATACCCCCCCCCTGCCAATAGCCCATTTCCAGTCCTACACCCCCCCCCCCAGGTAAATTAAAAAAAAACCTGGCTTCTGCTGCTGCAGCAGAAAATCAGCTGTCCCGCGGCCCCTTCCCCTCTGCGCGGAGAGCCCTGAGTGTGCTTCATCTGCGGCGTGCTTTTTAAGCCGCGAAGAGAGTATTTCCCTCTCGCGCGGCTTAAACCTAGTCACTTTTCAAGCCTCGCGAGAGGGAAATACTCTCTTCGCGGCTTGAAAAGCACCCGCTGATGGAGCACTCTTGGGGATCTCCGGGCAGAGAGGAAGGGGCCGCAGGACAGCTGATTTTGCTGCTTGAGCAGCAGAAGCCAGTTTTTTTTTTTTTTTTAATTGACCGTCGATTCTGCCGTTGCCACGGCGGCAACGGCAGCAGCAGCAGAAGCCGTCACGGGCCGCACAATGTTCTCTCGCGGGCCGCGTGTTTGAGACCCCTGGATTAGACTAACTTTAAAGTAATTAGCCCAAAGAAAAGCAAAATTACAAAGAAAATTAAAACCAATAATTAAAATTTGCCAAGTTCAATTGGACCCAAATGAAAAACCAACATTAAAATCAAATTAACACTAGATCCTGTCTGTTTCTTATCTGATTCCCAAGTGAGCCTAGAACCTAGGCTCACTACGTCCTCCTGCTGCATGGAGACTGGACACACTGGGGGCTGATGGGAGATACCAGCAGGCTATATCCAGTGATGTCACGACTTTGACATGCCCAGTCTCCAAGCTGCAGGAGGAGGTGCACAACCCAGAGGTGGAGGACTAAACTGGAGGAACGATAAGGAATGAGGGCTAACTGGCTCACGAGGAGGCACCTACTGTGTCCTGAGATCGCTGGGATTCCCAAAAGGACAGACCCTTCGTGGGGTCTATAGGAGGAAAAGGCCTTGCCTGAACTCTTTCCAGTCCTAAACTACCCAGTGCTCCCCACTGTGAAGAGCCCCTTGGACATCTGGGAGTATCTTCTGGGAGCCTCTGTGGTTGAGCCTCTTCAAGGTCTTTTACCTGCTTCTTCAGATTTTCCTCAGAGCAACTTGTCCTTAAAGGCATCGGCAAACCAAATCCAGAGCCGAGTCACCTTTATTTATTTATTTTATTTATTTATTTTATTTATTTTATTTATTTATCTATTTCTTCTATACCGCCCCTTCCAGAGATCAGGGGCGGTTTACATGGAACAAGTAAACAAATCTGTATACTAGTGTATACATTACATGGAACAGAGATTTTTTAACTTTATACAGATAATAGTTATTAACAGAGATTTTTAACATTGTAACTTTATACAAATAACTGTGTATTAATTGTCAAAACTATTTACATTTTATATACATTAATAAGTTTCTGTAGCGTAGTGTTGATCAGAGTTTTTCTACCTTTTTATAGGTAGTCAGAGTTTTCTACCTTTCATATGTGTGTGTGTGGAGGAATTTATTTCCTTTTTTCATCTCTTGGGAGTGTTTTGGGGTGTATGTGGTGGGGGTATGTGGTGGGTGTATGTGTGTGGGTAGTTGAGTGTGGTTTTAGGGCTTTGTGTTTGAGTGTTTGGGGATGGTGTGTGGTTGGACTTGGGGGTATGGGATTTCATAGTGTTCGGAGAAAAGGTATGTCTTAAGTTCCTTTCTAAATTGGGTGAGGTCTTTTATGATCCGAAGGTTTATTGGGAGATTATTCCAGAGCATGGGGGCAGTGAATGAGAAGGCTCTGGTGCTGGTGGATTTTTTAGTTTTTTTGAATGAATTTGGTATTTCAAGTGAGTGGGTCACCACAGCCACTGCCATGGACCTAGAAGAGATCCTGACCAAGTTGTGCAGAGCATCTGACACAAATGACGCTCCAGACTGCAATCTTGCTAACTCCAGGCCATTCAGAAATGGCTGGATTCAGCATAAGAGTGTTCATCCTAACACGCCCACACAAAACCCTGCCCGAGTACGCAAGACCAAAGCCATGAAGGCATTCTTGAGGAGGGTTTCACCCTCCTATCATAAGTTTCCTTCAGTACAGCGCTACCTTCCACTGGAATGATCGTGTGCTTTATTACCACTGTGACCAAGTCATCCACCTTAGGAACCCCAAATGCTGTTCCCTCTTCCCTTCACATAAAGGATATAGCAGAGCCAGGACCTTAGTACCCCTCAGCCCCAATCCTGGCGGCTTCCAATGTCAGAACACAAGCTTTCGCAAAGGCTCCAGTAGGGGAAAGAAGCCGGAGGGATACCCCAATCCTTCTAGGATAGGGTTCACTTGTGAAACCTCCACCAAAGGGCGCTCCATAATGTGCAGAGCCATCATGGCATCCTGAATAAAGGTAAAAAGGTCCCCCCTTTGATAAAAGTCAGTCACTGATGGATCCTCTCCTTCTGCCAGATGAAGCTCCCCTTCCTCCAGTGACTTGACCACTGTAGAAAGAGACCTTCTCTTCTCCCCAGCCTCCCCCCAGAGGGGACAGTGCTGAGCTCTCAAAGGAACAGACAAACGAAAATGAAGGGAGCTTACTCCCTTGTTGCCAAAGGGGGAGTGCCAGAGAGTTCAGAGTTCCCCTCAAAGGGGGCTACCATGTAGCTACAAGAGACTTAAAAAAGCCCATGAGCTGTTTTATAAGCTGCTGCTCAAAGCTGGCTGAAAATGGTCCTTGGGATCCCAGAGGACCCTCAGGGACCTGCTGGCTTGAGCATGCGACCACCTTACCATGCTCCCCTTCAGCCAGGACCATGAGGCCATCCACGATGGCTGCTGTTCTTGCTCGTGGGAAAATCAATGGAGCTGCATTACAGGCAGCAAAAGTCAGCATTGGGCCCCGGGCTGTCCCATGGGGGTTCCTGACATTGCCCCGAGTGTGATGGACAGTGTTTCTCCATCACACTCGGAGCAAAAAAACACCAACCATGGAGCTCACTTAATGGGAGCCTCAAGCAGCACACCTGACAACACAGTCAGAAAAAAAACACCAAGGAAAAATACCAACGTAATCCATGGATTACAGCACTGCACACAGAGCAACTGTCAGCTCAAGGAGACAATAAGTGTACCCAATTCCTGAGCAAATGCTTGGCCAAGGTCTCATACAGACCACAGGACTGTGATCTGAGCCAAGGGAGATGGGCTATCTGCGCTGCTGCAACAGTCCACACACTTTGACACCTGCTGGAGGCAGACAATACTGGCTTCTCTCAGTGCTGTATCAGGATATATACAAGAGATGACATCACTGAAGGTTGCTCTGGTCTGCCTCCATCTGCTGAACGGGTAGCATAACCAATTCATTTGGACTGTTCTAGAAGGATAAGGCCACTATAATTTATGCGCATACTTGCATTTAGACCAGCTCTAAGGCTAGTGTAAATGATCGTGCATTAAATTAAGACATATTTTCAGCCACGTATGCTAGTATTTTATAAAGAAAATTAAGCACTTGTTTTTCTTATAAAATAGGGGCATTGTGGCTGCCTTAATCTAGGCGACTTTTTATAAAAAATTATCTTTATCTTAAAAGCTAAGCTAATATTTTTGGGATGACAATATTAACAACAACAATCAATACAAAATATTTTTCAAGTGCCATTGAGTCGATGTCGACTTATGGCGACCCCATGGATAGTTATCCTAAGCTGTGTTCGGTCCTGAGTCTGAGTAGCATCCATAGCTGCTGTTATTGTATTGAACCATTGCATTCTTGGCCTTCCTCTTTTGCATTGTTTAGCCACTAACAATGTGCCATGCCAACACAAATATAAAACAAGCTAAGTTCTGAATGAATGAAACCATGGAGAAAATTAATTTAATACAGGTACTGCAGCATATTAGTGGCATGATCTGGAAAGTGAATAGCCACTGTTCTTTTAACACTCTCTCTGTGTCCAAAGGGAATTCTTGCAGCAGGGAATGGAAAGCAGCTGAGGGTGTCCTTTCTGAAAACACTAGAATAAGGGAGTTGGGAATTCTCAGTTTTAATCTCCAGCTATTTCTATTATCTGAAGTCAGTGTGTCTCTTTCCCAGACTTACCCCACCCAGCCCAGAAAGGTATTTCCATCAAAACTCAGCAAGCTGGGTGGAGCTCCTAGAGCAAGCCAGCACAGGTTGGATCATGGGTGAGGTTGAGTTCTTTTGGGAAAAGTACCCATGAAAATGGAATTACAACATTAATTATGAGCCACATCAAAATTCTAATGTGATCTGTTCCAGTGCAAACAAGACTCCTCTTACATTTCTTGTAAACTGTATTATTAAAAAAAAAAAAAGAGAGAGAGAGAGAGAGAGACCGAATGCTGTACTATGTCCTGGGCAATGCTCCTAAAATGCACATGGCAAGTAAATAGGCAATGTACCACTAAAGGTGGTACTATTAAATAATTTTGTTTTAGTCATTTAAGCATCCATCCTGAATGTCTGGGGCACACAGGATTAAGTAGATAACTCACAAATGACCTCATACTCACAGGATGGATTTACTTTTCCCTATCATCCTGCTAGACCAATCCAAACAAGTGAGTTATGCTCCCCAGCCAGCTGATGGAGGCAGACTTGGGCAACTTTCAATGATGCTATCACTTGGTATATCCTCTATTACAGCACTGAGGGAAGCCAGCATTGTCCACCTCCAGCAGTTGACAAGGTTTGTGGACTGGTACAGCAGTGAAAGATAGACCTGACTCTCTTTGCCCACATTATGGTACAGAGGACTTGGAGTGAGTCTGACTGTCTTCACCCACACTACAGTAATGAAGGGCCCATGTCTCCTGGAGAAGACAGCTGCCCTGTGTCCACCTTGTTTCCCACAGGTTACAAGCCCTGATGGGCCGGAAGAGGAGCAGAAGAACCCCATAGGGTCCCTGAGAGAGGCTGGTAAGTTGGTACCAGGCCTCCCCTTCCTTCTTACAATCCTTATTTGCTTTGGTTGCCTTTCTCTTGGTTTTTTTTGCTGATTTCTTTCTACATCCCTATTTTTTCATACTGACTTCAATGGGGAACTTTCCCATTGAATTCAATAGGAGGTAATTCGTTCTCTGCTGCTGTGATTAAAATAGCTTAAAACTGAAAAAAAAAATGTCTTCTTCGGCAGCTGGGCCTTCCCAGGTCTTTGTGGGTATTTGGGGCCTCCTGAATGAGTTTTCCCCAGTCCGCCCAACAGGCCTCAGGATCTCTTTTTGGACCTGGGGCACAATGCCATATCCATGACTTCTGCTGCTGCTTTTGTTTTTTCTTTTGGAGGGGGAGCTCCACAACCACTTTCGGTGAGAGTGGGGCATAGCGGGGTACCACTAGCCGTGTGCCTGGTCACCGCAGGGGGGCCTGGAAAATTTTGGAGCCATTGTGCTGCAGCTCCCGAAATAGCCCTTGAACTGTATTCAATTGGCTAGCTGCTTGGCAAACCTTCTGGGAGGTGGATATGGGGTCTGGCCATATCCATGGGAACCCAGGGTCCTGAGCGCTCTTCTCACAGGTTGCGAGAGAGCCTGGCCCCTGCTATGCCCTTGTGCTCCTCCATTCCTCTTTAAGTTCAACCTCT
Source organism: Ichthyophis bannanicus (assembly GCA_033557465.1). Taxonomy (NCBI): domain Eukaryota; kingdom Metazoa; phylum Chordata; class Amphibia; order Gymnophiona; family Ichthyophiidae; genus Ichthyophis; species Ichthyophis bannanicus. Next base: position 141,048,281 of record CM066036.1, read on the forward strand.
CCTGTGGGGTTTGGTTGAAGAGCCCGAGGAGAGATCCAACCATCAGAGGGTAAGGCAAAGGAGGAAAGCGGACTGGTTCCCCCAGGGGCCTAGTGGGATTCCTGAAGAATCTGCCTTTTTCTCGGTTAGGCTCTGTTTAGGCCTGCAAAGATTCGACTTGTTCAAGCCATAGTATTTTCAATAACATCATATGGATGTGAAAGCTGGACCGTGAAAAAGATAGACAGGAAGAAAATTGATGCCTTTGAATTATGGTGCTGGCGGCGAATACTGTGTATACCATGGACTGCCCGAAGAACAAACCAGTCGGTACTAGAGGAGATCAAACCTAAGCTTTCTTTAGAAGCTCAGATGACAAGACTTCAACTTTCACACTTTGGACACATCATACGAAGAGAGAGATCATTAGAGAAAAACATAATGCTTGGCAAGATAGAAGGTCAACGCAAAAGAGGAAGGCCAGCAATGAGATGGATTGATACAATAACAGCAGCTACGGGTACCAGTCTGTCAACAATGAGCCGCCTGACTGAAGACCAAACACAATTTAGGATAGCTATCCAGAGGGTCGCCATGAGTCGACTCCGACTCAACGGCACTTAACAACAACAACAGGCCTGCAAAGGACATATGGCTACAGATCTGACTTGTGGATGAGATTGGCAGGGGGTTACCTTTACAACCTCTTCCTGGTACTAGGCAATTGTGCAGGGTCCTTTAGGGTAAAAACCCATGAATTGGGCCCCTGGAGTCCTAAGATCCTATCTTAGCTGTCCCCTCAACCAAGGTGGGCTGGGTTAGCATTTTGGCCCCATAAGGCGGAAGTGTACTTCACATCTGCAGGATGGCGGGAGGTGCTGCGTGTGGGGAAACCTTGGTTGAATGTCAAAGTCTTATGAAGGCCAGTGCTGCCTGCACACCTGCAATCTACCCCTCAGAGGAGGGTGCCACCCTCTGCTGGTGGCCTGATATCTCCAGTTATATGGCTATGACCCCTTACTCCCAAAGTTGCAGATTTATTTGTGAGAACATATGGCTTGTGGGATGGGTCAATTCACTTAACCCAGTCTCCTTCCAGAGGCTAGGGGGCTCGCAGTGCCCGGCCTAGTTGGCTGCTGCTAGGTAATGTTAGTGCAGAGTCTCTCCCAACACTATGGCGGAGGTGGCAAGGTCTGTCGCACCACCTGGTATTTCTTTGGCGCCGTGCATGGGAGCTGACAAAGGCCTCCCGAAGAGGCCATATAAACTCCAGGGAGTAACCTTCCTTGAGGACCTACAGAACCCATTGGTCGGAAGTGCCCGGGTGCATTCTACGAGGGCCCAGGCAGCCTCATAGGCCGAGTACAGTTTAGTTCCGCTGATGGAGATCTGTAATGCAGCAATGTAGTCGTCACCGCATACGTTTATGAAGCATTATTGCCTGGATGTCCAGGCAGTGGGGGATGTGCATTTCGGATTGGCAGTGCTTCAGGCCGGTTGTGCAGGTCCCGCCCGTTAGGTTAACTGCTATGTTCCATCCCAGAAGTGCGGGACTGGACTGGAGGGACGATAAGGAAAGAGAAATTAGACCAACCTGCTAACTGTTGTTCCTTGAGGAACTCCAGTCCAGTCCTGGAACCTGCCCTGAAGGATTTCTGTTTTAATTGGTGTGCACCCCGGTTTCCTTGGTAAAGAGTGTGGCTAGGGGAAGCCAAGGGTGGGGGTGCGGTGTCATCGACATCTGGGGGGGGGCAGACCGGTAGTGCAGTCGTTCTTGCTCCTCGCTGGTTGGAGTGGTTCGGCCGCTCAGCAGGTGGGCCTCCTCATCCTGGAGGAGGGGGGGGGGTCGGGATATCCTCCAGAAGGGTTGGAGAGGGCGTGATTTGATTTAGGTTTAGAAGTGTTTGTATGTTTAACTACTTATTTGTTGCTCCTGTGAGTCTGCTTTGTCAATAGGTACTGGGGCAAGTGGACGGTGCCAGCTCTATATGTTCTCTGGTGTCATCAGAAGATGACATGCTCAGTCTCCAAGTTGCTAGAAGAAGTACACTACCCAGATGTGTGGGACTGGACTAGAAGGACGATAAGGAATAAGGATTTTTCAAACAGACACAAAATGGAAGAAAACCTTTAGTAGTATATCTAGTTCTAATGACCACATATGCCTCAAGCATATACACAGTTAAAAATAGCCAAAAGTATTGGAAAAAGGACAGATGGAGTAGTTGCATGGGGTGATGGGCAATGCAGAGGGGTATCTGTGTGCTTCTATTTTGATACCTTTCTCTCCCTCTACATAATTACTTTGCTCCATGGCTGCTCAATGGGGCCTGGCCACCCCACCAGCAACACTACACAGGTCCCCCCAACAGTGCCTCCACTGGGGCTCAAAGGGCTCAGGCTCACTGCTCCGTTAGATAGCTGCTTCTCCTCTGTCTCAACTGGGAGGGCCTAGCCTCTCTGCAAGTCACATCACACAGATCCTGTCCCCTTATTTCTGCTGTGATTCATAGGTCTAGATTCCCTGCCTGTAGTACAACTTGGTGTTTCTGGTGTGCTTGACATCTGCTGGCCATAGCATGGTTTAAAGGTGAGGTCAGAGAGGCTGTTGTTGCCAAAAGATCATCTTTCAGAAAATGGAAAAAAGAGCCAAACGACGAAACCTGGAAACAGCACAAGCACTGGCAAGTCAAATGCAAGGCATTGATAAGGCAGGCAAAGAGAGAATTTGAGAAGAAGCTTGCTGCAGAAGCAAAAACGCGAAATAAAGACCTTTTCAAGTACATTCGTAGCAAAAAACCTGTGAGAGAGTCAGTTGGTCCATTAGATGATAAAGGGGTTAAAGGAGCACTAAGAGGCGACAAGGTGATAGCGGAGAGACTGAATGAATTATTTGCTTCGGTCTTTACTGAGGAAGATGTAGGGATGTTACCCATGACTGAAGTGGTATTTAAAGGTGCGGAAGAATTTAAGGAAATATCGATACATCGGGAAGATGTCTTACAACTATTAGATAAACTGAAGAGTAGCAAATCACCTGGGCCGGATGGTATACATCCAAGGGTGTTGAAAGAACTGAAATATGAGATTGCAGACCTGCTATCAGTAATCTGTGAACTATCATTAAAATCATCTCTAATACATTGGCGATCCTCCAATCTTCAGGTAACACCAATTTTTAAAAAGGGTTCCAGGGGTGATCCGGAAAACTACAGACCGGTGTGCCTGACGTCAGTACCAGGAAAAATGGTAGAAACCATCATAAAGAATAAAATTACTCAGCATATAGATAGTCACAACCTAATGGGAGACAGCCAACATGGCTTTAGACAAGGAAGATCTTGTCTTACTAATCTGTTATGTTTTTTTGAAAGAGTGAATAAACAGGTGGACAAAGGTGAGTCGGTTGATATTGTGTATCTGGACTTTCAGAAAGCCTTTGACAAGGTCCCTCATCAGAGACTTTTGGCAAAACTAAAGAGTCATGGGATAGGAGGCAGTGTACTATTGTGGATCAGGAACTGGTTAAAAGATAGAAAGCAAAGGGTAGGGCTAAATGGCCAATTTTCCCAATGGAGAAAGGTGAATAGTGGTGTACCCCAGGGATCTGTGCTGGGTCTGCTGCTTTTTGACATATTCATAAATGACCTGGAAAGTGGAATAACGAGTGAGATTATCAAATTTGCAGATGACAAAAAACTATTTAAAGTTGTTAAACCCCAAGAGGATTGTGAAAAATTGCAAGAGGATCTTGATAAATTGGAAGACTGGGCATCAAAATGGCAGATGAAATTTAATGTGGACAAGTGCAAGGTTATGCACCTAGGGAAGAACAACCCAAACTATGGTTACACGATGCAAGGTTCCACATTAGGAACCACCACCCAGGAAAAAGATTTAGGCGTCATTGTGGATACCATGTTAAAACCCTCGGCCCAGTGTGCAGCGGCGGCCAAGAGAGCAAATAGAATGCTAGGTATCATAAGGAAAGGAATGGAAAATAAAACAAAAGATATTATAATGCCTCTATATCGTTCCATGGTGAGACCCCACCTTGAATATTGTGTGCAATTCTGGTCGCCGTATCTTAAAAAGGATATAGCGATTTTAGAAAAGGTACAGAGAAGAGCCACCAAAATGGTAAAGGGGATGGAAGGATACTCCTATGAAGAGAGGCTAAAAAGGTTAGGGCTCTTTAACCTGGAAAAGAGACGGCTGAGGGGAGATATGATAGAAGTCTATAAATTAATGAACAGAGTGGAATGGGTAAACGTAAATCGATTGTTTACGTTATCAGAATATAGAAAGACTAGGGGACATGCAATGAAGCTACAGGATAAACTATTTAAGACTAATAAAAGGAAATATTTTTTCACTCAACGTGTAATCAAACTCTGGAATTTGTTACCGGAGGATGTAGTAAAGGCTGTTAGTGTAGCTGGGTTTAAAAAAGGTTTGGACAAGTTCCTGGAGGAAAGGTCCATAAACCATTATTAAGAAGTGACTGAAGATATCAATGCTTGACCCAGTACAAGCATTGTGGAACTTGTGTCTCTTGGGGAAACTGCTAGGTACATATGACCTAGATTGGCCACTGTTGGAAACAGAATACTGGGCTTGATGGACCTTGGTCTGACCCAGTATGGCATATCTTATGTTCTTATGTAGCTTGCACACAGCACAGTACTAGGGGTAACTGGATTTAGCTTACACTTTTTCTCAGAAGTTCCAGGTGAGCTGCATCCAGATACTGTAGGTATTTTCCTGTCTCTGAAGAGTTTACAATCTAAGTTTATACCTGAGGCAATGGAGGGTTAAGTGATTTACCCAAGCTCACAAAAAGCCACAGTGGGATTTGAACTCTGGCTTCCCTGGTTCTAGTCTACTGCTCTAACTACTGTATTATGGCCTAGGGTATTCCTCCACTCCACTACAAGCAGACCACAGATACACAGGCCACACCACCAAAAATCCCCCAAACAGATAAACAACTATCTTCTATTCTACAGTAGATATTTGAATTTGGGACTAGATCAGACCTCTCTAAACCTTGATTTAGTGACCTCACAGCCAGTCTGGTTTTCCGGCTTTCCCTCATGAAAATACATGATATAAAATCAGCATAGACTGTAGACAAATTTCTCAAGCTAAGATCTCAACTAGCTGTGAGGTCACCAGGGCAGGTTTGGAAGCCCTGCACCAAACAACCAGGCATGATGAAATGGAATATACTAATAATATTACTGATCAGGGACGTAAAAACAGAGCAAATATCCCCGCTGACTTTATAAGCTCGGAATGCGCAACGTCTTTAACTCTATTCCAAATACAGTCTCTGCTGCCATCTAAGAACTTGATTTATGTTCGTCTGCAACTGCACATACATAGCGGTTGAACTGGAAGACAACCAGTAATCCATGGCATCTAACCTTCTTTAGCTGCCAAACAAGACTTCTCTACATGGTAATCCAAGCGAAGGTAAAAACAAAAAGCAGTTCTGCAAAAGTGGAAAATGTCACAGCTGCCAAGTGATCCAGTTTAAAGGAATGAAAATTTTAGTCAGTCTTGAATTTCTGACAACCTCAATCTGATGCTTTACGATACCCACAGTGCTAACTTCATGGTATCAGAGTAATTGCAAAAAAAAAAAAAGACCATCTAGTGTACCTAGTTCTTCCGTTCCCAGTGAAAAAGATGCCTCCCATTTACCAGCCAGAATGCGACTATCTGCAAGATTTCTCCCCATCCAGGACAGTCTTTGTCTTGTTCTTTTACACTCCACCGTACTAAGTGCAAACAAGTTCCTCATTTAGTTCCCGCCAGCACCCTACCTTTCCCATGGCTAAACACAGGACTCTATAATAATCTAAATAGCCAGCAATATTTGGCTCCCTGTATTACCTGCCCCACAGTCCATGTTAGATAGATGTCTACAGTTCCACTATATGTATATTTATTTATCTATTTCTAACTCATTTATAAACCACAAACTGATTTAAATCATTCAATGCCGTGTATATTCAGTCCCACTACACAGACAGGAGTGTGCTTACTGCCAGCGGCTATACATACTGCAGTGATATTCAGTCACTATTTGTATAGCAAAGCAGTTTAACTTACAGTAGGATGACCTTTTTTGCTGGCCTATATTAAATCAAGGAGCTATATAGATAATAGCTGTATATCATTGCTACATGTAAAGTTAGGTAGAACACTCTCACTCTGCCCCCACACTATCTGGTTAGTGCTGGAGCACTTAGAGGGAATTTTCAGTAGCACTATCTATATATATATATAGTGCTGCTGAAAATTCACCAATAGGGATCTTATAACTTTAGTGGTGGCCTCTGAACATGTAAGTCCTTTTAAATATTGACCCAATTATTTTCAGTGCCTATTAACTTCACATTATACTGAAACTTTACTAGTTTGAATCTTTTACAACACATGTAAAATTAAAGAAAACTACTTCCCTAATGACCTAGTCCATTTTTCCATCTGAATTCAATACTAATTACATAGCAAGACAAAAACTCGGATACATTCAAGGGCACAGTTCCACAAAAATAGTTATTAAAAATGCATGATTTTATTGACTGGAATATAAAGTAGAAACAGCAGGAAGGAAGCAACGTATGATGGATTAAAGAATGGTCAAATGCTTCAAATTGTAAATCCATTCAGCATCATGCAAGCACAAGGTATGTGGGTATCTCAAGAAGGAGATTCCATAAAGCAGTTGTTTTCCATAAATCTCATGGTATTGCTAGACTGAGGCCAAGATGTGGATATGTTTTACATAACTACAGATTAACATTCGGGAGCAGATAATCATTCTTCAAAAACAGAAACACTTTCCTTTCATGATTTTTGTGTTGTGCTGTCACTTGCATGAGGTTCTGCTCTTTCTTCCCATGTTATTGGCAAATACATGAAAAAATAAGTATATAAAAATGTAAAAGCAGGAAATGCCTCAACTGGGAGATCAAACAGAATCCCATGAAAAATCCACCAAATGCTTTTTCAGGGAATTACATGAATATTTTATATGAAGCTATGTATAAAGAAGAGCTCCAGGTTTTGTTAGCTGTTTGGTTTGGTAATCCAGGGTCCTGAGAAATTGCTTCTGTCTTCAGTACTGAGCCCTGGTTTACATAGTGATAAGAGAGCAGATGTCATGGAAGCTATACTCTCCCCCATTATGAGGCATGCAAGCAGACGGGAACCCAGAGGGCATACTAAAGAATCTCCCAGGTGAGAAAACAGTAAGAGCCAAATAGAAAGACTTACTTGAAGAAAAAGAAAGGGGCCTAGGAGATTGAATTCTACAGAGAGGGAGGGCCATGGCTCCAAATCACATCCAGGTAGACTGTACAAACGAGGAAGGCCAAGAATAAGGGCTGCCAACTTACTCAATTCCAGGCAGCCAATCTTGGATTTCAGACAACCCTATTCTGATGCATTATGGGACCTGCAGCACTGATGTGAACAGGTAGAATCAGAACAACTATCACACTACACTGGGTATGTAAGTTGAAAACCAGGACTTGCCTAAAATGTCCCTATTTGAACTGGGCAAATTGGCAGTTACACAAGGAAGCAAGGAGAAAGGCTATTTAGGATGGGATGTCTTCAACACTAATAGGAGGAAAGGAGAAAAGGAACCAAAGCCCTAGGCCCTAAGGCTGGGCAGCATTTGTAGAATGAATTCACAAAGGGACAGAAAACATAACTGCCAAACTACTGTACCTATTCCAGCAATGATGCTTTAGGCAGTCCTGGTTTTCATTTTCATTTCATTTATTAAAATCATATATACCACCATACTGGCCATTAGACATTCACAGCAGTTTACAATTAAATAACATACAATTGTATGCAACATCAATCAACCCACTAACATTAAAATACCTAGCCAGCACAAACCACACTCTCATTCATCTAATGACCTGCCCTGAGAAGACCCTAAGATTCTCCCAACACCAGGATACTTACTAGCAACAAACCCATCTTTCCCAGTGTGCCAAAGAAATTTACATCTTACATTTTGGAGGCATCTAAGGTCTTTGCTCTATCCTTGGGGAAGGATGTAGAGTAGGGGGTGCACAAGTTTAGTCTTCAAGGGCCACCAACATAGCAGGGTTTCAGGATATCCCTAATGATTATGCATTAGATAAATTGCATATTCATTAGGGATATCCTGAAAACCTAGCCTGTTTATGCCCCTTGAGAATTGAACTTGTGCACCCTTGCTCTACACCTTCCTCCAAGGGTAGAGCAAAAACTTTAGATTCCTCCAAAATGTAAGAACATAAGGACATAAGAAAAGCCATACTGAGTCACACCTAGGTCCATCGAGCTCCGCATCCTTTCTCCGACAGAGGCCAGTCCAGGTCGCAAGAACCCAGCAAATCCCAAAAAGTAAATCTATTCACCACAGTTGTAATTACATTTATGATCAGCCTTGCAGGTGTGTTACTCTGGGAAAATATAATGCCAGAAGATTAGCCAGCAGACTCCAAGCCCAGACCTCCCACTCCACCCAAGTCGCCCCTCAGACTCCTCTCCCCCTACCTTCGCTCCCCTCCTCCCTCCCAAAGGCCTCCCCTGGGCCTATCTTCAAAATCCCTGGTGGTCTAGGGTTTCTGGAGCAGGAGCGACTGCCAGTCGCTTCTGCCCCCTATGACACCTAATTCAAAATCTGCCACTTGAATCCTAGAGGTAGTCTTGCTGTATTGCTGCTAGTGGTCAAGATGCCATACAAGGGCTCTTCGTGTTAGTGGCCTAATGCTCCCAGCTTTGAGCTGGTGTTATTCTACCATGGAATAACACAGCTTACGAATTTCAATGCAAGCTACCTTATTTGATTTCCATAATAATGACATGCTTTGCATGTTTTGCATCTCATTATTATGGAACACACATTTCCTACAACTAAATGTAAATTACACTTAACTGGTAATTGTTGTTCCTTTAGCGACTCCAGTTTAGTCCTCCACCTCTGGGTAGTGTACCTCCTCCTGCAGCTTGGAGACTGGGCATGTCAGAATCGTGACATCACTGGATGCAGCCTGCTGGTCTCTCCCATCAGCCCCAGTGAACTACTGACAAAGCAGACTCAAAGGAGCAACAAACAAGTAGCTAACATTTAAACTTCAACATTATTTTCAATCTGAACGGATAACTCACAACTGACTGGTAACTAGCCCCCTCTCTCCAAAAGAAGAAGAAAAAGAAGGCTACTTCTCGTACTTTCCCACTCCCTCCCTGTGCCAAGCCAGAGACAAGGAAGGGAAAGAATAGAAAGAAATGAATAACACTGTTCCCCCCCTCAAGTGACGATCCGCTGTTGAGTAACAATCCCCGGGCAGGAATGAGGACTAAACTGGAGTCACTAAAGTAACAACAATTACCAGGTAAGTGTAATTTACATTTCCTTATCGTTCCTCCAGTTTAGTCCTCCACCTCTGGGATAACAGAGCAGTAATCATTGGGAGGGACCCTTCCACCCGGATCGCAGCACCGCAGCCCCAAAACAGGCATCGTTCGCCGCAAGAACATCCAGGTGATAGTGCTTACTGAAAGTATGCAAGGATGACCATGTAGCCACCCTGCAAATGTCTACTGGCGGAACCAAACTGTGCTCCGCCCAGGAAGTCGCTTGCGCTCTAGTAGAGTGAGCCCGTAAGTCCACTGGTATAGGCTGTCCCTGCAACATATACACTGATGCAATGGCTTCTCTAATCCACCTAGAAATGGAGGCCTTCACCGCTGCCTCCCCTTTACGGGGGGACCTCCGAACAACACGAACAGGCGGTCCAATTTCACTGGTCAAAAAGTTTTACAAAAGTCATGTTACTAAAATAAAAATAGCCATTTCTTATCAAATTTTATATGCTGATCACGAATATGACAGTGAAATTGCAAAGTAGGCTCTAGTTTTTTTGTAATCTACAAGAATTAATGTTTACATCACGAAATGCATGTCAATAGTAAATATAATAGGCCTTTGGTTAATACCTGTAAAAAAACAAGTCAGACTACTTCTTAGATTTTTTTGCCTGGCTCTTGTACAGCTGTTCGGGAGCTTCTCTGGGGAGTGTCCAGCAGTAGTCAGCCAGCATTGTAGTGGACCATTTTCCCTGGTATCTTTGCTCCATCATTGCGATATCTTGGTGAAAACGTCTGCCCTGTTCATCATTAACCATACCACAGTTGTCAGGAAAGAAATCAAGATGGGAATCAAGGAAATGGATCTTTAGAGACATATTGCAGCCAATTTTCTGATACTGCATCAGCATGCCTTCTACTAGTTCCTTGTAGTTTTCTGCCCTAACATTACCAAGAAAGTTTGTTGACACTGGGCCAGGGGTCTCAAACTCAAATTGCTTTGAGGGCCAAATGAGGACTTGTAAAGTAACCCGTGGGCCGCATAAGATGCGGGGCCTCATTTGCATAAATATTTGCATAATGTTACCATACAAAGCGCAGACGTTAATGATGCACATTTCCCAGAGCTGACATAAGTCCAGTTAATAAATTCAAAATAGATATTTTTCTACCTTTTGTGCATTTTTTTCAGTTGCAATTGTTCCAGCCATTTTCTTCTGGTTTCTTTGTGTCTTCTGCTAACTCTCCATCGTCTGCTGTCCATTTGTCCTTTCTTCTCTCTCCTAGTTTTTTTCCATTCTCTCTCTACATCTGCTTTAACATACTAATCTTTCTCCTTTTGCTCCTTCCTCATTCCTATTTCATCCACTCAAATTTTACCCCTCCATCCTCAATCACCACTTACTCTCCCAATACCCGGCCAATTGTAGATTTTTCTTCCCTCCCACACAAAATATTTTTCCCCTCTCCATTTCACTATCCCAGCCCCATCCCATTCTAATCCTCCCCCAACATCAGCTCCCTTCTAGTTCCAGCCCCACCCAGCATCCGCTCCCTTCTAGTCCCCGCATCAGCCCATTTCCAGTCCTATCCTAGCCCCACCATCAGCCCATTTCCTGTCCTAGCTCCCCCCCACTAAGCCCATTTCCAGTCCTAGCAACCCCCCCCCAGTCCATTACCATTTCTAGCCCCCCCATAGCCCATTACCAGTCCTAAGCCCCTCAACAGCCCACTTCCAGTCCTAACCCTCCCATCACCCCATTTTCATTCTTAGCCCCCCCATAGCCCATTACCAGTCCTAACCCACCAATCAGCCCACCTCCAGCCCTAACCCCCATCTGCCCATTTCCAGTCCTAGCCCCCACCATAGTCCATTACCAGTCCTAACCTCCCCCCCCCCCGCTGCCATTAGCCCACTTCCAGTCCTAACCCCCCATTACCCCATTTCAGTCTTAGCCCCTCCATAGCCCATTTCCAGTCCTAACTCCCCCCCATCAGCCCACCTCCAGTCCTTCCTAACCCCCATCAGCCCATTTCCAGTCCTAACCACCCCCCCATCAGCCCAAGTAAATAAAATTTAAAAAAAAAAACCCTGGCTTCTGCTGCTGCCACCGTGACAGTGGCAGAATCAACTGTCAATTTAAAAAAATTAACTGGCTTCTGCTGCTGCAGCCGTGGCAGCAGCAGAATCAGCTCTCCCGCGGCCCCTTCCCCTCTGCCCGGAAGAACCCTGAGTCTGCTCCATCAGCGGCGGGCTTTTCAAGCTGCGAAGAGAGCATTTCCCTCTCGCGCGGCTTAAGCCTATTCACTTTTCAAGCTGCGCGAGAGGGAAATACTCTCTTTGCAGCTTGAAAAGCCCGCCGCTGATGGAGCAGACTCAGGGCTCTTCCGGACAGAGGGGAAGGGGCTGCAGGACAGTTGATTCTGCTGCTGCCACGGCGGCAGCAGCAGCAGAAGCCGGGGGGGGGGGGTTGTTTCCCTCCATTGCAGGCCGCACAAAGCTCTCCCGCGGGCCGCATGTCTGAGACCCCAGCACTAGGCGAAAAGCATTCCATGCTTGTTTCACATCACCCTGCAGCAAGTTGTTGAACTGGTCATCTTTGAAGAGCTCTCAAATCTGAGGACCCACAAAAACTCCCTCTTTAATCTTTCCTTCGCTAAGTCAAGGGAAGTTTTCATGCAGGTATCAGAAAGCTGGCGAAGTGCGGTCCATGGCTTTCACAAAGTTTTTCATCAAACCTAGTTTGATGTGAAGGGGTGGTAGCAGAATTTTGTGAGCCTCAACCAGAGCTGGGTGCTGGATATTCTTCTCTCCAACTGTTACATTTTGTCTGTGATTCCATTCCTTCCGCAAGTAGTGCCAATCCCTTGCTTGGCTATCCCACTCACATAAGAAACACATGTATTTTATATATCCCTGCTGCAGTCCCATTAAAAGGGCAACTACCTTCAAGTCACCACAGAGGTGCCAGCTGTACTTATTATAGTTAATGGAAGTCAGTAGATGCTTTAAGTTATCATATGTCTCTTTCATGTGGACAACCAAAAATACTATATGGTCACTTTGTTGAGCCTAAATAGCTATATAGAAATTAAATTCGTTTATCAGCTCAATAATTTACCAATTCTGAGACCTTGTTGCATTTAGAAGAGCATGCAGGTTTAAATGTATTGAACTCAAGGTAAATTATTGAGCTGATAAACTAATTTAATTTCTATATATCTTTCATGTGGACGGCATGCACTACTGGAATAGATGGAAGATGGTTTCCATTGTTCAAAAGCACAGCCTTCAGACTCAGTTTCGAAGAGTCTATAAATAGTCTCCAGTCTTGTGGGTCATGAGTGATTTTTAAGGCATTCATGAGGCTTTCAATATCGGAACAGAATACCAGATTACTTTCCTTTCTGAAGAAAGGCTCCAACTGCTGGTGGCGCTTTCGATATAAAGTAATGTTGACATCTTCTTCTAAAAGATTCCATTGTTGGAGTCTTGATCTTAGCAATTCTGCCTTGTTCTTGGATAAGTCCAAATCACGAACCAGGCCATTTAGTTCTTCCTGTGTTATTCTGTGTGGAGTTGATATGCATCCCAGTGAAAATCTGGGTCACTGCATGTTGACAGACCAGGAGAAGAACAGGTCGGCTCACCCTTGTCCTCATCAGATGAATGAAGAGAATATTCTGATGGAGGTTCTGGAATAGGAAGTCCCTCATCATGTGGAACTGGTCTCAATGCAGACGGAATGTTTGGGTAGACTATGCTCGACTTCTTTTGCTTCGTTATTCCGCTGGAAAGAGGAGGAACCAAGCAGAAGTAACAGTCATTTATGTGGTTGCTTGGGTCTCTCCACGCCATGGGGACTGAAAACGGCATTGATGGTCTTTTGCAATTCAACCACTGTGAAAGCTGTGTTGTACATGTAGCGCAGCATATATGCAGGGCCCAAGGCTTGTCTTGGTCACCAATCTTGCATCCGAAGTGAAGATGATATGCCTTCTTCAGTTGAGAAGTGATACTTTTCTTCTGGTTGGCAAATGTCACTTCTCCACAAATGTAGCAGAAATTGTCAACGTATTAACGCACTTTTGCGGCATTACTGTTCTGTATTGTACCTAAATGGCTAAAATTATATGATTAATAAAAGTTACATGTAACAGTAGCTTAAACTGTCTCACACACAGTCTGAAATATTTTAAATGCTCAACCTTTCCGACTGCTTCAGCAGCCGTCTGGCAGTAGTATTGCATTGCATCAGAAAATGATGCAATCAACTCTGGATGATGTGTGCATGCTGGTATTATGCAATGTAATGCAATATTACATCATTCAAGGCTTATTTGAGATGTTGATGTCCTACTGGATAAATTTACACGGTGAAACGTCAAAAATGAACTACATGCAATATCTTCAAAACGAGAGCCAATAAATTTTTTTTAATGCTATATTCATGTTCAGCTCACCAAGATACCACAGATTAGGGCCTTTTAAAGTCAGTAACAATTTAAATGTTGACCAGTGTTTGCGGAACAGTTCGGACACCTTTAAATACTGCTGCAGCACTCTCTTGATATCTAAGCGGCGCAAACTACAGTCAGAGACGTTCCCCTCTGCCGAACCCAGAGCTGGGAGGGAGACGGATTGGTTCAAATGGAACGGAGAGACAACCTTTTGTAAGAAGGAAGGCACTGGACGCAACACTACCTTCTCTCTGGAAAAGGACAAAAACAGCTCCCTACATGATAACGCCTGCAACTCTGAAATCCGCCTCACCGAGCCGATAGCTACCAAAAACACTGTCTTCAGGGTTAGGTTCTTAATGGACGCCTGGCGCAAGGGCTCAAAAGGTTCCTTAGCCAACGCCCCTAACACCAAATTGAGATCCCACGGCGGGATCAGTATCCTACGGGAAGGCTGCAGTTGGGACACTGCCTTAAGAAACCGCAGCACATCTACGTGAGAACCCAGAGCCACACCCTGGACCTTGCCTCTGTAGCAAGCCAGGGCTGCCAGCTGGATTCTTAAAGAACTGGCGGCAAGCCCCTTATCAAACCCGTCCTGAAGGAAACTCAACACCAAGGGAACCGACACCGTGGACGCGCGAACTTGTCGCCGAGAACACCAGTCCTCAAAAATACACCATATGCGCACATAAGCGAGAGATGTGGACCTCTTTCTAGCTCTAAGTAACGTGGCGATAACCTCTCCAGAATAACCTTTTCTTCTCAACCTTGCCCTTTAAATGGCCAAACCGTAAGCGAGAACTGATCCACTTGTGGCATTTGCAGCGGACCCTGAACCAAGAGATTCTCTGAGATCGGTAGCCTCCAAGGATTCCCGTCGAGCAGCCGCATGAGGTCGGCATACCACGGGCATCTCGGCCAATCCGGTGCCACCAAGAGCACTTCTCCCCAATGCGCTTCACCACTCGCCCTATGAGCGCCCACGGGGGGAAGACGTAGAGGAGCGTGGACGTTGGCCATTGCTGTATCAGGGCATCGATCCCTTCCGACATCCTTTCTCTCCGCCTGCTGTAGAAGCGACTCGTCTTTGCGGACTGGAACATTGCCATGAGATCCATAATCGGCGGCTCCCATCTGCGAACGATTTTTGCAAACACTTCTGGATGCAGTTCCCATTCGCCGGCATCCACTCGGACCCTGCTGAGAAAATCTGCCATCACGTTGTCCTTTCTGGCAATGTGCGCCGCCGAGATCGCCTGTAGATGGGATTCCACCCACCCGAACAGCGTCTCTGCTTCCTCTTCTATTGCTACACTTCCTGTTCCACCTTGCTGATTGATATAGGCCACCGTCGTGGAGTTGTCCGAGAGAACCCGCACCGCTTGGCCCTTCACCATGGCTTCAAACGTCTGCAGCGCTAAACGCACTGCTCGCAGCTCTAAACGATTGATCGACCAACAGCTCTCCGCAATGTGCTCCCCATCTGACAAGACTCGTGTCTGCCAACAATGGCAGCCACTCTGGCTGTTTCAGGGGTACCTCCACCCTCAGGGATCCTGGATACAGCCACCACCGAAGCGACTGCCTGACCTGGAGAGGCCAGGGAAGATGTTTGTTCAGCGAGTTGGTCTGATTCGACCATCGGCGAAGCAGCGCTCTGTGTAATGGCCGCATATGAAATCTCACCCAGGGGACCACCTCCAGAATCGCCGCCATCGTCCCCAGCACGCGAAGGTAACTCCACGCTGAGGGTGCCGGGGTGGACATGAACTTGTGCACGAGCTGTCGCAGGACTTGAACCCGGCGGTCCAGCAAGAACATCGATCCTCTGCGAGTGTCGAACCTCACCCCCAGATATTCGAGATCCTGGGACAGTACCAAGCGGCTCTTGGCCGAGTTGACCATCCAACCGAGATTCTGAAGAAACTTCACCACTTTGTCTGTCGCCTGTGCGCTCTCGTCCTTGGTTTTCGCCCGGATCAACCAATCGTCGAGATAAGGATGAACTAGAACGCCTTCCTTTCGCAACGCAGCCACCACCACCACCACCATCATGATCTTGGTGAAGGTGCGCGGAGCCGTCACCAAACCGAAGGGCAGCATTTGGAACTGGTAATGCCCCCAGGGCAGAGCGAACCTCAGGAACCGTTGATGGGTCGCCCTGATTGGGATGTGCAAGTACGCCTCCGTAAGGTCGAGGGAAATCAAGTACTCCCCTTGGCAAACCGCCACAATAACCGACCTTAACGTCTCCATCCTGAAATGCGGAACTCGAAGGCAGCGGTTCACCCCTTTTAAATCCAATATGGGCCGAAGAGACCCGTCTTTCTTTGGCACCACGAAATAAATGGAGTAGCGACCTACCCTATACTCTGCTGATGGAACTTGCACGACTGCTCCCATCTGTAGAAGCCGATCTAACATACTGCGTACCGCTAGTGTTTTCTGTCGGCCCCTGCAGGGTGACATTACAAAGGAATCCAGCACCGGCCATGCCAATTCCAGGGCATAACTGTCGCGAATTATCTCCAACACCCACTGGTAGGACGTTATTTGGGCCCAGGCAGGAAGGTACTCCCCTCAATCAGTTGGCTTCCTGCTTGAACTCACCTCATTTCATTGCGGCTTTCTACTTGACATTGTTAAGGTCGCCGCGAAACATCTGCCTGCTCCACGAAACCCCCAAAACCCCTGGGCTCGAGAAGCAAATCTTCCCCTTTGGAAACCACCCGAACGGGAAGTGAGAAATCTCCTGAAGTCTCTAAACTGTCCTCACGGGGCCGGAAAGGCCTTCCCTTGCTTAGGCTTATCCTCTGGGAGTCTTCCGCCCTTGGACTCTCCTAACTCCTTAACCAGCTTGTCTAGATCTTCACCAAACAACAACTTCCCTTTAAAAGGAAGCTTAATGAGACGCGACTTAGAAGAGCCATCGGCCGCCCAATTTCGTAGCCACAGAGATCTCCGGGCGGCCACTAATGAAGCCATACTATTCGCTAATGCCCTGATCAAATCGTAGTGGACATCAGCCAAATAAGCCGAACCAGATTCAAGCCTCGACAGTTCCCCCAGACTCTCCTGCTCCAGCTGAGGAGACTGCTTTAAGTGTTGAGACCATCGAAGACATGCTCTCGCCACCCACGCTCCATAAATGGAAGCTTGCAAGGACAAGGCGTTCGCCTCAAACGTTTGTTTCAATAGCCCATCCATTTTCCTATCTTGCGCGTCTTTCAATGCCGCACTACCCTCTACCGGGATAGTGGTCTTCTTAGTAACTGCTGACACTGCCGCATCAATCCGTGGCAAGCGGAACTTATCTTTGTCCTTGTCCGCCAAGGGATGGAGCCTGTTCATTGTCCTGACACTTCATAGGCCTGCTTCCGGCTGATCCCATTCATCCTGGATCATCCGGTCTACCACTCGGTGAACGGGAAACACCACTTGAGTTTGCCTCACCGCTTGAATTAGAGGGTTCTCAACCTCCTCTTCTTCCATTGGCTGCACCATAGCGAGATTGAGCGTTTGGAGGGAATCCGTGATGAGTGCCGTCAGTTCCTCCTTCTGGAACACCCAAATTATTTTCGCCTGGTCCTCAGGCTCGGGTATTTCCCCTTCTTCCAGTTCCTCCATACCGGACTCGAGCTCTACCTCGGCGTCATCTGTCTCCTGCCACTCCATATCGGGCAGAGAAATGTCAAGAGGACGTACCCTATTTACACCCCTTGGGGAAATACTATCAAAGTCACCCATCCTGGGTTGCTGCTTAGCCGAAGTAGACGGCAAGGCCTCAGGTATCTTTCCTTGCCACCTTAAACAGAATGCCTGATGCATCAATAAAACAAAGTCCGGAGAAAAATCCCCGAGTTGCGGTCCCGACACTACATCTGGTATAGCACTCGACGGCCCTGCTGGGATGTCTGGGCAGAGCTCCCATTAAAGCCTCCCCGTCTACCCCTGCTGGTGTACCCTGGGGCTCTTCCAACACTCTACCTTCCATCTGTACCTCCACACTGGTAGATACAGTAGCACACCCCCTGCAGATTCCGGTGTCAGCCACTGTACCTCTGCGGGTGCCACAGACAACACACTGTGGGCGTACTGACATGAGCAAAGCCCCCTGGTGCCATTGCGCCAAAAAATAAGATGCCGCTGCTGTCTTTATTATTATTTATTTTATAGTAAAATAGTAAATGACGGTAGATAAAGACCAGCGTGGACATCTAGTCTGCCCAGCAATATGGCAGGAGTAGGTGCGCCCCTTCCAATGTCTTTTAGAGAGTAGGTGCACCCCTACCCATGTCTTTGCTTAGTGGTGCACCCACCAGAAGCAGGTGCACCCCTCCCCATATCTTTGTTCCTTTATTTGTTTAGGGGTGAACCCACCACTCCTCCCCCCATTGCTCTATGTAGGACACCCCTATTTGTTGAGAAATTAGATGGTTCAGTTTATTTTGATTTAATCTTGTTGCTGTAAAGTGATCCACTGTGTTTGTCCCAGGCCACTTTGAATTCCGTTACTGTTTGCCCCCACCACCTCCATCGGGAGGGCATTCCAAGCATCCACCACCCTTTCAGTAAAAAAGTATTTCCTGACATTGCCTTTCAATTTACCACCTTCCAGCTTCATGTCATGCCCTCTAGTTTTACAGCTTCCCCGTCTCTGGAAGAGGTTTGTTTGTTCATTATTTCTCTTTAAGTATTTAAAGGTCTGAATCATATCTCCCCTATCCCTCCTCTCCTCCAAAGTGTACATATTTAGGTCTTCAAGTCTCTCCTCATAAGGCTTCTGACACAGGTTCCAAATCATTTTAGTTGCCTTCCTCTGAACAGCTTCCATTCTTTTTATATCCTTTGCAAGATACGGTCTCCAAAACTGAACACAGTATTCCAAGTGAGGCCTCAACAGAGACTTATACAGTGACACTAGTACCCCTTTCCTTTCTGCTGGTAATTCCTCTTCGAATGCAGCCCAACATCTTCCTGGCTTTTGCCACCGCCTTGTTGCATTGTTTTGCCACCTTGAGATCTACAGAGGTGCTAGCCCTTTAAATTTTAAAAAAATAAAAGCATTTAGAGACGCCAGCCACTGCCTAAAGCCTCTTTCTCTTCTACCATACCAGGGCAAAGCATATATATATATTTTTTTTTTTTTAGACTGCTAAGAGTGTTACACCACAAAAAAGAGGCCCCTGCCAGGGAACCACTCTGAAAATGCCCCCGTGACCTCCCGTGGTGTCCGGGGCATCGGAAATAGCAAAAATAAAGGAAAAGAAAGCACAGTTACTTACCTGTAACAGGTGATCTCCGGAACAGCAGGAATTAGTCTTCACATGTGGGTACGTCGGTGCCGATGGAGCCCGCACGAGAATGCTCCCCAGCATGCAATCAGAAGGCTTTTGGGAGCATCCCTCGCGCCTGCGCGGTGACTTCCCGCCTTTCCCCTGCCTCTCCCCAGTTGGGTTTCATAGCTGAGACAGAAGGAGAGGAGAGGAAAGGAGATAGGTAGATTCAACTCCTAGGGGAGGTGGGAGGGTTGTGAAGACTAATTCCTGCTGTTCCGGAGATCACCTGTTACAGGTAAGTAACTGTGCTATCTCCAGGAACAAGCAGGAATGAGTCTTCACATGTGGGGACTCCCTAGCTGAGGGAAGACGCATTTCCCCAACCTGGATCCCCGGCATCCCATGAGGGACGGGGGGTAGGAGTTGAGAAGAGAAGAGGAACAGCAAGAACTAAAGACTCCAGGGGAGGTGAGTCTTTAGAATGCATGCCAGTTATCATTAAGTACTTAATGCACTAGTACAATAGAGAGCTTTGACGGAGGTAACTGTAGACGCAGTAGCGGGACCTCCAAGGGAACTTCACAACAGTGAGGATGAAGCCCCAAAGCCGGGATGGGCAGGTGACCCAGGTGACACCTGGTGCAGGAGAAGAACGGCAGGTCTTCAATGGAAAGCTTTATGTGGAAAAGCTGAGAAATCTTTCAGGTACAGCGCTAGTAACACTGAAGACTAAAAGAGGAAGACTGACCGAACCGGAGTTTAGCCCAGTCCTGAAGGGAAGAGAGGGTGTAGAAGGAAACCCCTTCCCCAGGGAGAACAGAAGTGTGCTCCGGCCTACTGAAGAAGTACACTGTCATTCCTAGCTGGTAAGAGATAGGGAGACATGGAAGTAGACACCTCATAGGTAGGGAGGTGTATACTCCAAAAATAGAAGCGGTAGGGAATATAACCCGACCCAGTTACCGAGTCGTATAAAATTAGGTAAGCGGACTATCTGGACCTCTTAAGATAGTAAAAACTGTAATGCCGACAGTCAGGGAGATAGAGGCAAAACACAGTGTGCTTTGACTTCTTCCAATATGCGCATACCATACGGCATACATTTAACCATATTGACATAGAACTGCAGACATATCTATACAGGCCTGAATAGATATGTCCAGTCAAGTCCGGCAGATGTATATATATATATATATACGGAGATGTATACATATACAGAAATAGTATAGATGGGCAGGGCTTATGCCCACCCAGGGTACAAAACATGTATGCATCGGTACATGAAAAATAATACTGAGAATCCAGGCCTGCCACTGGGCCACAGAAGAAACACCCTCACGGGGGATGTGACGGAGAAAGATTCGTCTAATACGGGAGGGGGGGGATGAAACCCACCAGAAGAATTATCGCAAATCTATTTCTGCGGTGCAGGAGGCAGAGCAGTGGAAAGAGCAGCATGTTTGCGTGAAGAACAGATGATGACATCAATCTGGTAAGAGCACATCAGGAATACTTTAGGCTTCTGATGTGTCCAAGGACAAGAAAGCGCACCAACCAAGATACCGGGAAGACCCAGCCAAGGGACTCAGGGGTATCATGCCCAGTAGAAGAGCATGCGCTGCCCAAGTGGGGTAGAAACAGAACGCCAAGCTGCAAGGAAAAAGGGGGTAGATTCCTGCCAGATTGGGAGCTCCTTGGACATTCACGCAGAAAAACTTGACCTCGGTATCCCAAGGAGAGACCAGAGGGCATAATTAGCTATATAGCCCTGGAAGGACTATACAAGCCGCTTCTATGAAGAGGACCCTCAGAGACGAAGTCCCCCCATAGTGGGAAGCTTCTCTGACGGTTGCAGAGATCATAGAGGAGAATCATGGGATAAAACTGTCAGAAGTCAGGCATGACGCCACATCCTAAAAAGGATATGGCCCGAAGAAGATAGCCTGCAGTGAGTGCTTGCAGAGCAGAAAGTACTCACCGGACTCCTGCATGCCCAGCCACTGAACCAATGGCCGAGGGGATTCCCCCGTATTAAAACAGGGAGAACACCGACAAAGGGAGCGGGGATACTCCGGCCCTGTCAGATGTTCAGAACATGCGTTAAAGGATAACAGGAAATCTACCCTGGAAGAGAGAGAGATGTTCCAGTATTGTACCAGCTCCAGCAGGGGAACCCTGAGAGATAGGGGTTGGGGGTGACGTACCACTAGGTAAGTCAGCTGAAGGAAGAATGTCCACAGTGGCGATCTCCCTTCGAGTAATAAGAAAGGGAGGGTACTGTAGCCCATGGGCAAAGTATCCTGGGCATACTGAAAGAAACACCACAGCGTAGAGTTGGAAGAACAAACTTCCGGTAATAAGAAGTTAAATTGTAGCCTGCAGCATACAGGAGCCTATGGTTGCTGGTTCTGAGTAGCCTGGTGGGAGCCTGGGAACTTCAGACCAGGACAGAACGCCCCAGGCTGGGGCGCAGCTGGAGGATGGGCCGAAGGAGGATGACACTTTCTTGTCTTAGGGAAAGAAGGTTTGGTAGGACATTTCCTCCATCCTGGGGAAGAAGAAGGCTTAGGACGGTTTCCAGACTTAGGAAAGTCAGTGGAGCTCTGAGCAACCTGACGTAAAGCCTCTCTATTGAAAAGATTTTCCCCAGAACACGGAGAGTTACCCAGTGTATGTTGTGCCCATCTGTTCAAGTCTGAAGCCTGCAGCCAGGCTGTACGACGTGCTCCAATGGCAATAGCCGAGGACCTGCTAACAGACTCGAAAGAGTCTAGAGCAGCACGGGAGAGAAACCAAGCGATATTCCTGCTATGATTAAGGAGCAAGGAATAGTCAGAGGCCTTCGGTTCTGACAAAAAGGGAGACATAAGAGATAACTTCTCCGTGACCTCCCGAAGCGTTAGACTCATATAAAAAATATATGAGATAATCCTTGAAGCCAGCATCGAAGTCTGGAAGGTTTGACGTCCAAAGGCATCCAGTGTCTTGGATGCACGACCTGGAGGGTAGGAAGAATGCTTCTTCTTACTCCTGACTTTCCTCATCGCTGACTCCACTACAATAGAATGATGTGGGAGTTGGTTTTTCTGAAACCCCGGAGAGGGGGGCACCTGATATAGAGCATGCATGGCTGTAGAAGGCGCTGGAACCCTCAGGGGTGACTGCCAAATCCCTAGAAGAAGATCCTGCAAGGAAGGATGCAAAGGAAGCATAATGCTTTCTTTTTCTGCAGGACCCTGGGTAAGAGTAGGACCAGGGATAGGAATGGCAAGAAAGGCTGCCATGGCAAGGAGAAATTCCTGAAAGGAAGGATCTCCCAGCTGAACCATTCCTGGGCATGCTGATGTGGCTTCAGCAGCTTGAGCGCCAGAAGGAAGCCCGCTAGAGGGAGAGAGATACCGACCGCTCCGGTTCGAGGCAGTGAGTACTGCATCGTCGGTTCCCGGTATCGATTCCAAGCTAGGCATAGAACGGATCGACGACACCAATGGAACAGCGGGAGTCGACCTCGATACCGGCGCCGGGGACGGTAAGGCCCTCGTAGCAGGCAGCGGGGATTGCCGAGGCGGGTACCGAGGCCACCAGGGAGCTTCGGTGATTATCCTTGGCGCTGTGTAGCCGGAAGGGACATGGATCGGATCCGAAGCGTGTCGGAACCCAGTCATCCAGACTGGACAACGATTCTAGACTGGGCATCGAACCGAGCGAGGTTACTGGTGCCCGCCTGGAGTTCACTGGCGCCGGAGGAGGCGCCGGCGATGCCGGCCCCTGAAGGTCAAGCAGAATCGCATCGATCGGCACCAAAGGCGCCAAGGACATCCGCAGACGACGCCCGGCGAAGAGAGGAATACTCGACACCGACGCCGAGGTCGGGGTATCGGTACCGCCTGAGGCCGGTACACCCTCCGAGCATGGGGGGGAAACCCATCCGAGGCGTATCGATCGGCCCCGAGGCCCAGGACACCCGGCGACGAGCCCCGGTGGAGAATGGGACACTCGACACCGACGCCGATGCCGGGGCATCGGCGCCGCTCGAAGCCGGAACCCACCCTGCGGCTGGTCCGGACAGCGGGAACCCAGTCTGGGTCATATCGACCAAGGGCCCCGAGGACCCTGGATGACGGCCCCTAGTGACGAGCGGAGCGCTCGACACTGGCCTCGACGCCGGGGAATCGGCACCGCCCGAAGCAGGCACCAACCCTGCGCCTGGGTGGGTTGCAGGAGAGGCCGTTCGGGTCGGATCGATCGGCCCCGAAGGAACCGAGGACGAGCAAGTCACTCGACACCGACGCCGATGCCGGGGAATCGGCACCGCTCGAAGCCGGTACCAACCCCATGCATGGCCGGGATGCAGGAAAGCCAGTCTGGGTAGAGTCGATCGGCCCCGAAGGCACCGAGGACACCAGTTGACGATCCTCGGCGAAGAGTGGAGCACTCGACGCCGATGCTGGGGAATCGGTACCGCTCAAAGCGGATACCACCCCCGAGCATGGCTCAGGTATGTTCTGTGAGGAGTGAACCCCAGGAACAACCTGAAACCCCGTGAATGCTTTGGAGCCCGAAGACTCCCGCCGGGGTTTTCTTGCCAGATGGGGTCTTGAGGGGAAGGCCGGAGCCGTCATCATGCCGGGCATGAGACTTACCCCTCAAGGATTGGCTAGTCTTAACAGACTGTTTGTGGGTTACCTGATCCCAGAGAGAAGAATAAACCGGTATCCGCACCTCAGGAGGAAAGACGGCGTCGAGGGACACCCGAAAGAGAGAAGGTCTTCTCCCGACACTAAAGCCCAATGAATTGGGGGAACAAGGGTCGGGCCCCAAACAGGTTAGAAACCAGGCGTTGGAGTCTAAAACGAAAACTAAGTTTCCACAGTGAAGGCACTTCTTAGGGGAAGAAGGCTCCATGTTGGAAGGACCCGTAGGCCTCTAAAGAGAAACCGAAACTAGTTTTTTGGGTTTTTTTTTAAAGAAAAAAGAAAGGATAAAGAAAATTAGAGCACCGGCGACGCCGGTATCGGCGGGAAAAAGCCGCGACCACAAGAAAACAAAAACAAAAGGATATTTGAGAAAAAATGTTTCTGCGGTGACAGGAGGTACGTCCTGCCGGCTCCGCGGAAAAACGAAAACTGGGGAGAGGCAGGGGGAAAGGCGGGAAGTCACCGTGCAGGCGCGAGGGATGCTCCCAAAAGCCTTCTGATTGGATGCTGGGGAGCATTCCCGTGCGGGCTCCGTCGGCGCCGACGTACCACATGTGAAGACTCATTCCTGCTTGTTCCTGGAGATAATTTAAATCCAAACAAAAATAAAGGAATCAAAAGGGATTCAAACGGGACTCAAAGTAACTGAAGAAGGATTTTAAATGAACTTTAAAAAGGCCCGAATCTGGCCCATGCCTTGCTGCGGCCTCCGAAGCACGGGCTGCCGACAAAGTACACCACGCGGCTTCAACCGTGTGAACAAAAATGGCCGCGTGCGCTGTCGGGCGGTAAAATCCTTGAACCAGCGCTCCCTGGCTCAGCGTCCCCCTGCATGGCCTCCACAAGCTGACTGCGCCGTCGGGACCCCAAGACCACACGCCTTACTGTTCTGGCGTTTAGCTCCGCGAGCTGCGACGTCGCCCAACTCTGCTGTGAGCGACGTCCGTGGCGAGGGCTGCTCCCGCTGCTGTATCCGTCGACTTTACCTTCCGCGGTGCGCCGGAGCCGGCCAGCACCTCGGACAGACAGCGTGCCTTCGCCCTGTGGGGCTCTCCCCCATGCAGCCTAAGGGGAGAGAACCTGCAAGCTGCTTTGTCCTGGTAAGGTAGAAGAGAAAGAGGCTTTAGGCAGTAGCTGGCATCTCTAAATGCTTTTTTTTTTTTTTTTTTTTTTTACATTTAAAGGGCTAGCACCTCAGAACCAAATTAAAGATAAAGGGACCAAATTAAATTTTGAAAGCTAAAGCCTAACTAAGCTGCTCCTTGTTTGTTCCTCAAGTGAGCCCAGTACCTAGGCTCACTACATCCTCCAGCTGCATGGAGACTAGACACACTGGGGCTGATGGGAGAGACCAGCAGGCTACATCCAGTGATGTCACGATTCTGACATGCCCAGTCTCCAAGCTTCAGGAGGAGGTACACTACCCAGAGGTGGAGTACTAAACTGGAGGAACGATAAGGAATATCCATTATGGTAAAAATAACACAACTTTCCCTTTTAATGTGTGTTAAGAGGCAACAATTGCACACGTCAGTAATTACCCCCTGGAGACTATGAAGCACCTTAATCCTACATTTTTATAGCAACACTTGCAGTGGTACACCCCAGGTAGAGCACACTGCGCAAGAATCTTCTCAGAGGTAATTAGTAACAGCGCCAAAAACGTGGAATAAACTGCTGGAAGATTTCTAAGTAAAGGTTACTATTATTTTGGAATTTATGTAGCATCATAAGCCAGGAACTTTACAACAAATTATACAAATGAACAATAACCCCTGTCCCAAAAAACATATAATCTAACTAGGTACTTGAGGGGAAAAAAAGAAATAAAAGATCTGATTTACAAAGCAGGATTTAAACTAAAGTCTCCTGGTTCCCAGTCCATTACTAGAAGCACTAATGAAGAAAATATTAGAAAGAAAACTCGTGGAACGTGAGAGGATACAGGAAAGATTATTTAAACTGCACTGCTCGTTGCAGGGGAGAAGGACATGTCCTTGGCTAAGCAAGAAAGGCTGATGAAAATAAGTGATTCCAAGCAAAATGGGACTTTAAGAAATAATGGCAAACTGAACTCTGCAAGAACTTTGTAACCAAGTTTAAGCACAGCATCTATGACTACACGACAACTCCTTAAGGTACCACACAAAGGAAAATGGGATGAATGCCAACAGAAATGTGCCTGTACCAGCTGCAAACAGATGAAGTGATCCTTAGCAACTTAGAACATTTCAGGGCACAGAGGTAAATTATCAGAGGCTTCAGCTCCCTAACTTTGAAAGTTAAACAGCTAGGGGCCCCTCTGAAACTTTAACTGGGGATGAGCAGTTATATTTAGCCACTCAAAAATTGGGTGACCACAAGATAGGGTTTGGTTGGGAGAGAAATCTAGTCGATTAGCACTGATTTTCAGGGCTAGGTGGCTTATTTAGGTGCACAAACTAAGGTGTAGGGAGAGCATGTTTATGTTGTCAGCAAACCCGCTCTGACAACTTTAGGTCTCCATCTTCCCTCCTCCTGCAACAGCCTTCTCACCTGCAGTAATTGGTAACAGCAAGAAACCCCTTTCCCTCCAAACTTCTGATTCCCACCTTTTGATCCCTTCGTGAACCCCTCCCCCCAACCTCCAATCACCTGCAGCATCCAGTGATAGCAGGAAAATCTCTAGCCCAAACCTGACAATCCTTCCTAAGTCCTAATAGCACCTGGATTCCCCAACTCATAAACGTTCTAGAATCTATGGGGGTCATATTCAAAGCAATTTAACTTAAAATAAACAAAGGGATGGGACCGGATGGGATACACCCTAGAATACTGAGGGAACTTGGGGACATTCTAGCAGCTCCACTGATTGACCTTTTCAATGCCTCGGAGTCGGGAGTAGTGCCAAAGGACTGGAGAGAGGCTCATGTGGTCCCTTTATACAAAAGCAGAAGTAAGGATGTGGTTGAAAACTACAGGCCGATTAGTCTAATCTCTGTGGTGAGTAAATTACTGGAAATGCCACTGAAAGAGAAAACAGTGAGGTTTCTGGAATCCAACGGATTTTCAGATCCAAGGCAGCATGGATTCACTAGAGGCAGGTCTTGTCAGACAAATCTGATTGATTTCTTTGACTGGGTGACCAGGGAGTTGGACCGAGGGAGAGCCATAGATGTGGTGCATTTAGTTTGCAGTAAAACCTCTGACATCGTTCCGCACAGGCGACTTATAACAAACTAAGCACCCTAGGGATGGACCCTAAAGTTCCTGCTTGGGTTAGAAATTGGTTTAGTGGGAGGCGACAAAGGGGGCAGGTAAATGGAGCTCACTCTGAGGAGAAGGAGGTTACCAATGGTGTGCCCCAGGGATCTGTCCTTGGTCCGATTCTTTTTAACATCTTTGTTAGTAATATAGCAGAAGGGCTTTCGGGTAAGGTTTGCCTCTTTGCAGATGATACCAAAATCTGCAATAGAGTAGACATTCAGGAAGGTGTAGATAACATGAGGAGGGATCTAGCTACGCTTGAAGAATGGTTGAGAATCTGGCAGCTGAGATTTAATGTTAAAAAATGCAAGGTCATGCATTTGGGCTGCAGCAATCCAAAGGAACAATATAGTATAGGGGGTGAAGTACTTTTGTCCACTAAAGAAGAGCGGGACCTAGCGTGGTTGTGTCTGATGATCTTAAAGTAGCTAAATAGGTAGAAAAGGCGACAGCAAAAGCTAGAAGGATGCTTGGGTGCATACGGAGAGGAATGGCTAGCAGAAGAAAGGAGGTAAAACGGCAACGATCAGTGACTTTACTCAGGCTGGCCTCCACCATTTAATTCCCTGTCGTCACCTGCAGGAAAGACATAATGCTCAATTTCCATAGGGTTTGTGGGTGGGGTGGGAGGATCTGGGGATATGGTAGGGTTCCGGCAAAGAACTGGGAAGTGTGATTGGAAGTTTGGTGGTGGAAGGGAAGATTCCTTGCTCTCACTGGGTGTTGTGGGAAACTGGGAGGGGGAAATCAGAGGTTAGAGCAACCTTGGTATTACTGGGTGCCACCAGAAATCTGGAGAACTTTGAGGATACATTTTCAAAGAGTCGAGGGTACTTTTATAAAATTTTTAACACTATAGGTGTTGCCGGGGACACGGTCTGAGTGGAGCAAAGGCAAAGTCAAAGTATTTGCACTTATTATAAAATATGCTAATCTACACGTGTACACATGAGCTCTACACCCGCATACTTTGCCTGCTCCTGAATACGCATAAATTGCCATAACCTCAGTGTAGCCTTGAATGCTGCTGGATTTGTGCTAGGAGAGGAGCCTATGGTGCCTTTTACTAAAGTGCACTGCACAGTCAACGCAGATTTGGTGCATGTGAAGCACACGCTGATCCCAGGACCAGGACAGCAAGCGCATGCTAATTTCCATATTATCAGCGCATCACACATTGGGGTGGTGAGGGGGGAGGTTAGGGAAGGAGAGTGGGCATGTTGAGCCCAGCGCAGGTGGGCTTCAATATTGGCATTCAGTGCACTCGCAGTAGTAATGCATACTGCCACGGCGCATTAGAGTGCCGTTCTGTGCAGTAACTGCTAGGACATGCTGGCCATGCCCTTGGCAGTTACCGCAAAGCGACTGCAACTACCGTGTGATATTTTTAGCACTAAATGTATGTTAGTTGCTAAACCTTAGCACTCTTTAGTAAAAGAGCCCCTATATGTCTATAAAATTGGGCCAAAATAAGTGCCTTCTTGCCCTCTATACCAAG
This sequence comes from Ichthyophis bannanicus, assembly GCA_033557465.1. Classification (NCBI taxonomy): domain Eukaryota; kingdom Metazoa; phylum Chordata; class Amphibia; order Gymnophiona; family Ichthyophiidae; genus Ichthyophis; species Ichthyophis bannanicus. Next base: position 141,076,834 of record CM066036.1, read on the forward strand.
GCAGTCTGTTATAATATTACCCTAATACCACGCAGCCTAACTTGTTATCATTTTGCTGTTTACTGATTTTCATTTCTAAACGTAATCATTCTGTTTTCCATACTTGATCTATGTAACACAGTTCATGTTTTTTGTTATATGTAAACCACTTTGATTCCCAGATAAAGCGGTATAGAAAAACAGAAAAATAAAATAAATAGTTGGCTGTAGACTTACAGTTGTGGTCAACATTATCGGCATCCTTGCATTTTAGGTATGTTGTGTACAATATCTTGAGAAATAATTGGAAATATTCCAACTGTATGTCAACATAATATTTTAATAGCATGTTCAAAGATATACAAATCGAATAATGAAATCTGTAAATCGCCCAAGGGAACTTTTTGATAATGTGAAATCTCTCACTAGAACATCCAACTCAGAGGACCCCCATATCCCTATCAAACCACAACTATTCGCTAAGCATTATACGAACAAAATCATAGCACTAGCCTGTAATACACCAACACCAATCTCCAACATTCCTGCTGACCTCCCACTCTGGCAAGTGTTTACCCAAATCAGTACTGGGCAACTGGAACATATAATCACCTCTAGCACTGGATCCATGTCCGGTTAGCTGGATAAAATGAATCCAACCAGAAATTATGCACATAATACTTAAAATAGTCAATTTATCTTTAGCCCAGGCTTACATGCCTAAATGTTTAAAAAGAGCAACTATTTGAACATAAGAACATAAGATATGCCATACTGGGTCAGACCAAGGTCCATCAAGCCCAGTATCCTGTTTCCAACAGTGGCCAATCTAGGACACAAGTACCTAGCTGTTTCCCCAAAGACACAGCTTCCACAATGCTTGTATTGGGTCAAGCAGTGGATATTCTGGGTCCCCTTTAAATGGTTTATGGACATTTCCTCCGGGAACTTGTCCAAACCTTTTTTAAACCCGGCTACACTAACAGCTTTTACTACATCTTCTGGTAGGAAACTCCAGAGCTTGATTACACATTGAATGAAAAAATAATTTCTCTTATTTGTCTTAAATAGGTTACGCTGTAGCTTCATTGCATGTCCCCTAGTCTTTCTATATTTTGATGGTGTAAATCGATCTATGTTTACCCGTTCCACTCCATTCATTAATTTATAGACCTCTATCGTATCTCCCCTCAGCCATCTCTTTTCCAGGTTGAAGAGCCCTAACCTTTTTAGCCTCTCTTCATAGGGGTATCCTTCCAACCCCTTTACCATTTTGGTGGCTCTTCTCTGTACCTTTTCTATCAAAGCTATATCCTTTTTAAGATACAGCGACCAGAATTGCACACAATATTCAAGGTGCGGTTGCACCACGGAACGATTCAGAGGCATTATAATATCCTTTATTTTATTCTCCATTCCTTTCCTTATGATACCTAGCATTCTATTTGCTCTCTCGGCTGCCGCTGCACATTGGTTGGAGGGTTTTAATATGTTATCCATGATGAAGCCTAAATGTTTTTCCTGGGTGGTGGTTCCTAATGTGGAACCTTGCATTGTGTAATCATAGTTTGGGTTTTTCTTTCCTAGGTACGTAACTTTGGACTTCTCCACATTAAATTTCATCTGCCATTTGGATGCCCAGTATTCCAACTTATCAAGATCCTCTTGCAATTTTCCACAAAGCTCATGGGTTTTAACAACTTTGAATAGTTTTGTGTCATCTGCATATTTGATAACCTCACTCGTTATTCCCATTTCCAAGTCATTTACAAATATGTTAAAAAGCAGCGGACCCAGCACAGATCCCTGGGGTACTCCACTATTCACCTTTCTCCATTGGGAAAATTGGTCATTTAGCCCTACACTTTTCTTTCTTTTAGCCAGTTCCTGATCCACAATAATACACCGCCTCCTATCCCATGACTTTTTAATTTTGCCAAAAGTCTCTCATGAGGGATCTTGTCAAAGGCTTTCTGAAAGTACAGATACACTATATCAACTGACTCACCTTTGTCTACCTATTTATTCACACCTTCAAAAAAACATAACAGATTGGTAAGACAAGACCTTCCTTGGCTAAAGCCATGTTGGCTGTCTCCCATTAAGCCATGACTATCTACATGTTCAAAAATTTTGTTCTTTTTGATGGTTTCCGCCATGTTTCACGGCACTGACATCAGGCTCACCGGTCTCTAGTTTCCCGGATCACCCCTGGAACCCTTTTTAAAAATTGGCGTTACATTGGCCATCCTCCAATCTTCAGGTATTACAGATGATTTTAATGATAGTTCACAGATTACTAATAGTAGGTCTGCAATCTTATATTTCAGTTCTTTCAACACCCTTGGATGTATACCATCTGGTCCAGGTGATTTGCTACAGTTCAATTTATCAAATAGTTATAATACATCTTCCTGGTGTATCGATATTTCTTACAATTCTTCCGCAGCATCACCTTTAAATTCAGTCATGGGTAACATCCCTACATCTTCCTCAGTAAAGACCGAAGCAAAGAATTCATTCAGTCTCTCCACTAGGGCCTTGTCCCCTCTTAGTGCCCCTTTTAGCCCTCTATCATCTAATCGTCCAACTGACTCACAGGGTTTTTGCTACGAATGTACTTGAAAAAGTCTTTAGTATGCGTTTTTACTTCCACAGTAAGCTCAAATTATCTCTTTGCCTGCCTTATCAATGCCTTTCATCTAACTTGCCAGTGCTTGTATTGTTTCCAATTTTCATTATTTGGCTCCTTTTTCCATTTCTTGAAAAATGCTTTTTTGGCAACAACAGCCTCTCTGACCTCACCTTTAAACCATGCTCTTTCATCTATACTCTTTAATATATCCATCCAACCCATATGCAACATCATCAAACGCCACAAACTACATTACCACCTGTACGCTGATGATATCATGGTATATTCCACAATCAACCTGCAATCACCCGACATGACATCGATGACAAGCTGCCTTGAGGACATGGACACCTGGCTCACCGCTAACAACCTGATGGTCAACTTTGATAAAACAGAGGCTATGTTCATTACCAGAGACTCCACATTCAAGCCGCCCCAAACAATCAGCATTCTAAACAAAACTATAGCAATCAAGTGAGGTACCTGGGCATCACACTGGACAGATCTCTGAACCTACAATCTCACATTGCTAAAACTGCAGCAAAAGCCTACCACCGATTGAGGATCATCAGAAAACTCAAACCAATCCTTGATCAAGACCACTTCTGCACAGTTTGCCAAGCAGTCATCACTCCACTGCTAGACTATGGAAACTCACTATACCACGGCCTCCCCCAGCAGACTATTCACCCACTCCAAATGGTGCAGAATACTGCAGCACGCATCATCACAGGCACTGCAAGATCTGAACCCCTGTCCTGTGACAGCTGCACTGGCTCCCAATAATTGTAAGGGCAAAATTCAAATCAATCCTGAACATTTTCAAAATCTTCCACCACTGCTCTGCAGATGTGCTCCAGGACATAACAAAAGTGGGAGGAGTAGCCTAGTGGTTGGGGCAAGGTACTTCAGGCCGGAAGGTCGGGGGTTCAAATCCCACTAGAGGACAGCAACCTTGGGCTGGAAGGACTGGGGTTTCTAGTCCCACAGATGCACCTTGTGGTCTTGGGCAAGCCACTTAACCCTCCATTGCCCATGTTCCCTGTAAGTATTAGTGTATGTGTCTCATATCCCCGTGTGTTAAATGTATCCCCCAATTGTGTTGTGACCGCTTTGATTGAAGGATAAGGCGGTATACAAAACTGTCTAAATAAATAAATAACCAACAATGACAACAGGATCACCTTACCCACAGATTATCACAAGACTAAGCAAGTAACATCTAAGAGAGCTCCCTCGCTACTGGCGCCTGCATTATGGAACTCCCTCCCCATGGACTTAAGAACCCTAAATGATATCAAGGACTTCCGCAAAGCTCTCAAGACCCATCTTTTCACCGAGGCCTATGAGCAACCACCTTAAGTTGCCAAGCACTAGATATCACCCAAATGACCCACTAGCTACCCTCACCACTTAGCCCCAACCGCCCATCCCCATTTAGACCTATAAGTAGATAGCCTTTTATGTATGTGAATGGTATCCCCTCCTGTTGAATGTATTCCTCCCAATGTCTTGTTGACAACTTTGATTGAAGGATAAGGTGGTATACAAAACTGTCTAAATAAATAAATGCTGGCAGTTTTTTTGGACTTCCTTCCACTTTTCTTAAAGCGTGGAATACTGCTGGTCTGGCTTCCAAGATAGTATTTTTAAACACCACCCAAGCTTGATAGTCTTTAACCTTTGCAACTACTCCTTTTAAAAGTTTTTTCTTAACTATTTTCCTCATTTTATCACAGTCTCCCTTTTGAAAGTTAAAAGGTAGTACTGTGATTTCCTTACCCTCCCTCCTCCATTTATTAAATCAAACGTGATCATGCTGTAATCACTATTGCCAAGTGACCCCAACACCCTTATCTCTTGCACCAGATCTGGTGTTCCACTAAGGACTAGGTCCAAAATGGCTTCCCCTCTGGTCGGTTAATGAACCAGCTGCTCCAAGAAGCAGTCATTTATTTCATCTAGAAATTTTATCTCCCTAACATGTCCTGCCGTGACACTGACCCAGTCGATAATGGAGTAATTAAAATCACCCATTATTATTACTGTGATATAACTTTTGTTAGCTTCCCTGATTTCTTTGAGCATTTCATCATCCATTTGTTCATTCTGGCCAGGTGGTCGATGGTACACCCCCACTGCCTTCGCCTTCCCCTTCCCCGTTTTACAAAGAATTTCAATCCAAAGAGATTCTACAGTGAATTTTGTTTTCTGCAAAACTTTAATCTTTTGTGACTCAATGCCCTCTCTAACAGAGCGCAACCCCTCCACCAGTTTGATCTACTCTATCATTACAATATAGTTTTTACCCAGGTATAGTGTTCCACTGGTTGTCCTCCTTCCACTATATCTCTGAAATACCAATCATATCTAGCCTCTCATTTAGTGCTATATAGTCTAACTCTCCCATCTTATTTTTAGACTTCTAGCATACAATATTTTAGAGCTGAATTTTATTCATATTAATCTGGCTATCGGTAGGCAGTGGTAATTTGGAATCTTTAAGCTCTGTCTGCACTGTACTCAAGGGCACCTGTGCTACTTTTGTCTTTATTGGAACCTCTCTGCTGATATGCCCTAACTTCAATCTTTTGGTAGTATCCTTCAAGGATACATTGTTCCAAACCATGCATTCTTGCGCGATTGTGGGCTTTCCCCTATTATCTAGTTTAAAAGCTGTTCTATCTCCTTTTTAAAGGTTAATGACAGCAGCCTGGTTCCATCCCAGTTAAGGTGGAGCCCATCCCTTCGGAAGATCCCCTCCTTTCTCCAGAATGTTCCCCAGTTCCTAACAAATCCAAAACCTTCATCCTTGCACCATCGTCTCATCCACGCATTGAGACTCCGGAGCTCTGCCTGCCTTTTGGGTCCTGCGCATGGAACGTGAAGCACTTCAGAGATGCTACCCTGGAAGTTCTGGATTTCAACTTCCTACCTAAAAGCCTAAATTTAGCCTTCAGTACCTCTCTACCACACTTTCCTATGTCATTGGTACTGACATTTACCAAGACAGCAGACTCTCCTCAGCACTATCTAAGACCTTATCTAGGTGGCGCGTGAAGTCTGCTACCTTCGCACCAGGCAGGCATGTTACCAAGCGATCCTCATGTCCACCAGTCACCCAGCTATCTACATGCCTAATGATCGAATCACCAACTATAACAGCTGTCCTAATCCTTCCATCGTGAGCACATGGCCCTGGAGAAACCTCCTCGATGCGAGAGGGTTTTACATCATGTGGAGGACATGTCCTAGCTACAGGATCACTTCCTACTGCTCCAGGTTGATGCTCTCCTGTCACGTGACCTCTCTCCTCTATGGCAACAGGGATGCTGCCAGAGTGGAGGTGGGACTTTAGTACTATATCCCTATAGGTCTTGCCTATGTACCTCTCTCTCTTCCTTATATCTTCCAAGTCTGCTACTCTAGCCTCCAGAGATCGGACTCGTTCCCTGAGAGCAAAGAGCTCATTGCACCTACCTAGTGCACACATAAGACCCCTCACCAGCTGGGAGAAAATCATACATTTGACACTCAATGCAAAAGACTGGAAAACCCCTATCTCGCTGCTGGACTGCTGTCTGCATCTTAGTTTTAAGATTGTGTTTACTTACTTACTTTACTTACTGAGGGTTGCTGGGGATATTTATATTAATAAAACTATACCCAATACATTTAATGTACTTTGTTCACTTGAAGCTTAATTAATCTCAGATCCTTAATACTAGAAGCCCCAAAATGAATTTTACCTAGAAACCCCAAAGTGCGTCAGTTGACGCATTATCACGATGACTGCGTTTAGAATGAAATGCAGATGTGAATTAATGTGGTTACTTATTTGTTAAATACGTACGGTATGTGACGTCATTACATGATGTCATCGTGTGTTATTGTTTGTAATATCAGAGTAAAACTGTAAACAGTGATTGAGATGTGCCACCTAGTGGGAACATGAATTTATACCTAGAAGCCCCAAAGTACGTCAATTGATGCATCCAAGACAATTGAGTGGGTCAATTATCGTACTTTGGGGCTTCTAGGTATAAATTCATTTTTCCGCTAAGTGGTGCATCTGTCATTAATTTTCGATGCACATATTTGAACATCTTGACCTTGCTAACAAAGTCATGGAACATGACTGACATAGCAGTGGCGCTGGCATACAACTTCGAAGATGCGTCAATTGACGCACGTTGGGGCTTCTAGTGTTAATGTATGCCTGATGAGGATAAACAGCTGCACCTGAGTGTGAATATGGCACCCCCTTTCCTTAAAGAGGTTTAAGCACCTATTAAGCTACAATTATCTGAGGGGTGGGTGGGTGTTGGGGAGGGAGGGAAAGAAGACTTACTAAAAGCTGGCTGCTGCACAGTACCTTGTCCTGTGCTTCTAAGGTAATTTGTGACCAATTTCCTGGGTGATTCACACAGCCCTTGCTTGGACAGAGGGAGTCTTGGGTTCTAAATTTAACCAAAAGCTTTGCTAGGCCCTGACTGAGTATTAAATTTAAACTAGAAGCTCTCTGCTGGGTTTTAAACTTAAACTGAAAGCTACCTGTTGAGTTTTTAATTTAACTAAAAGCTCTTTGCTGATACTAGGCCCTGACTGATTTAACAAATATACTGGATTCACAGATTAATCAGCTTTAATCTAAAAAATTCCTTTTTCACCAAGATTTAGAAAACTTCCCAGAAGTAAATACTTACAATTGCAGATCTCTCTCCAGAAGTAGCAGTCCCTTTTTGTAGGGTTTGGGCAAAGATCAGGCGTGACCTTTTATGTCTGTCTTTGAGCAGACGGGTCCTCTTTGGCATTCACCCATGAAGACTTTCTTTGTTTAGCACATGGCATATGGTGCAGGCTGAAACTCCAGATTGCTCCAGTTCATTCTTAAACTCTAAGGATGTTGTATATGGTGGTTTTTGAACAGTTTGCACTAACTTCAAAGACTTCTTGGATTAATTTTCCTCTTCCCACCATGTCCTGGGAGATTCTTGATAGTTCCATAAGCAGAAAACCTCTTAATAATCTTGCAAACTGTAGACAAAGGAATTCCAAGGTCTTTGGAGAATGCCTTGTTCCCCTTTGAAGTTTGATATTTGGTGATAATGGCTTTTCTGACAGTCTCAGGCAGCTCTTTTGTCTTCATCACTGGAACAAGGAGTGAATGTGGCCATTTTAAACATTAGAGCCATCATTCATTGGTTAATTCAAGTCATGTGAGTACTGACAATTGATCACAGGTGTGTTTAATTTTACTGCAATGGGAATGTGGTTTTTCTGTTCAAACTGATTTGAATTGTTTATAAGGGTGCCAATAATCATGTCCTGGCAATGTCCCAGTTTTTATACCATTTCCTACTATCTCCTTTTTTAATTGGTCTTCTTTTATTTGATTCTTTTGTGTGTCAAATATGTCTGCATATATAGTCCAAAGCCATTTCACTGGCCACTTTATTTTTTTAGGTGATATCAGACATCAAGGGGTTGACCTGTAAGGGTGCCAATAATGTAGACCAGAACTGTAAGGGTCATTTTTAGCAACATCCTAGCAGGTTATGGCTAAAAATCTTTAAATGTAAGCTGTCTTACTCACTCATTTTTTTCAAAACTAGTCTCTTGCAAGCGTTATTTTCAGCATACGGTCGTCACTTTAAATTAAAAACAGATATTCAGTGCTGGTGCATATCTCGTGACTAGCACTGAATATTTGGTTTGCCCAGATTGAGGTTTTGCAATCTGGTCAGCGGCAAAATTTAGCCACTAACTGGACTGCAAAACTGCAAAACGTTAGGCATCCTTTCACCTGTCCTAACTTTATGGGCTTTGACTATCCAGTTAGTGGCTGAAAATCGTCGCTGACCAGATAGTCAGTGATGCTACCCCCACTTCACCCTTGGAATTTATGCCAATAGCAAGTCTGCAAATGACATAAATCCCTTGACTAAGTCCCCCATAGACACAGAGGATCGTTACATAGCAAGAGGATGGAATCAGAACCAACGTAATAACTTCTAAATGGAGAGGGTCAGCCTGCCTGGGGCAGCATGTACAACTCTATAATGCTGACACCTTACTGGGCAGACTAGGTGGATCAAGCAGAAATAAAGAGGAGGTTGAGAACTACAGGCCGATTAGTCTGACCTCTGTGGAGAGTAAATTAATGGAAACACTACTAAAATAGAGGACAGTGAGGTTTCTGGAGGCCAATGGATTGCAGTATCCAAGGCAGCATGGATCCACTAGAGGCAGGTCTTATCAGACAAATCAGATTGATTTTTTTGACTGGGTGACCAGGGAATTGGATCGAGGAAGAGCCCTAGATGTTGTGTATTTAGATTTCAGTAAAGCCTTTGACACCGTTCTGCACAGGCAACTTATAAATAAATTGAGCACCCTAGGGATGGGCCCTAAAATGATTGACTGGGTTAAAAATTGATTGAGTGGGAGGTGACAAAGGGTACAGGTAAATGGAGCTCACCCTGAGGAGAAGGATGTTACTAGTGGAGTGCCGCAGGGATCTGTCCTGGGTCCAATTCTTTTTAACATCTTTGCTAGTGATATTGAGGAAGGGCTGTTGGGTAAGGTTTGCCTCTTTGCGGATGAAATCAAAATCTGCACTAGAGTGGACACCCAGGAAGGAGCAGATAACATGAGGAGAGATCTAGCTAAGCTAGAAGAATGGTCAAAAATTTGGCAGCTGAGATTTAATGCTAAAAAATACAAGGTCATGCATTTGGGCTGCAAAAGTCCAAGGGAGCGGTACAGAGTAGGAGGCGAAGTACTTCTCTGCACGAAAGAAGAGCGGGACCTGGGCGTGACTGTTTCTAATTATCTTAAAAGTGGCTAAACAGGTAAAAAAGGCAACGGTGAAAGTCAGAAGGATGCTTGGGTGCATAGGGAATGGCCAGCAGAAAAAAGGAGGAGATAGTAGCTCTGTATAAGTCTCTGGTGTAACCTCATTTGGAGTATTGTGTACAATTCTGGCGACCACACTTTCAAAAGGATATAAACAGGATGGAGTCGGTGCAGAGGGTGAGTACTAAAATGATCAGTGGTCTTTGTTATGAACTATATGGGGACAGACTTAACGATTTTAATATGTATATGTCAGAGGAAAGGTGGGATAGAGGAGATATGATAAAGACATTTAAATACCTCCGTGGCATAAATGCACAAGAGGAGAGCCTCTTTCGATTGAAAGTAAGCTCTGCAATGAGGGGGCATAGGATGAGGGTAAAAGGGGATAGACCCGGGAGTGATATGTGTTAATATCTATTTATGGAAAGAGTGGTAGATGCATGGAACAGCCTTCCAGTGGAGGTAGTAGAGACGAGGACAGTATTTGAATTCAAGAAAGCATGGAACAAACACAGAAGATCTCTAAAGGGAAAAAGAGGGACTATAGTATTTTATTTGGAAGGGCAGACTAGACAGGCCCTATGGTCTTTTTCTGCTGACATGTTTCTATGCTGGTCTTTATCTGCTGTCACTCACTTAACCATGTTACTAAAAAATGCAGCTCATTAAAAATACTAGGAGTAGCCTAATGGTTAGGGCACTGGCTTGGGAACCAAGAGATCAGGATTCAATTCCCACTACACTCTGTGTGACCTTGGGCAAGTCACTTAACCCTCCACTGCCTCAGAAGAATCCAAGTTATCAATGTCCCTGTTTAATATATATTACCAATGTAAACCGCTTTGACTAAAATGGTAAAGCGGTATTAAAACCATGTTAAATAAATAAATTAAATAAACATACCATGGCAAATTAGAGCCATGAAACTCTAGGTTTACACAATTATAAAGAGGATACTTACCCCTGTATAAAACCTCCAGAGTGGTGGTCATCTGTAGCAGTCAAATTGCAAAGGTTGGTGGCTATGTACTAGTCTCAGAACTACTAGGGCAGAGGTAATGTAGCCTAACTCTGACTTGATCCATGTTGTTCAAGTGTAGCATTTGCTCTATTTTCAAAATAAAGCCAGAAAGCAGCTCAAACTGATGGTCAGGTCGCTCATAAACATTTCACTAAGAAACCTTCATTTTTATTAGCATATGTGCTAGTTTGGAAAAAAAATTATACAGGTGGTGTGATGACTTGCACAACTTATTGTCTGAAAAGCATGTGTTGTAGTCCAGTCACCTGACTACGTGTTTGAGGCTAGAGCTCTTTTGCATAAGTGTTTCTGTCCCAAGACACAAAATACAGAAATCCTCACAAATGCTTCACCAGTATACAATAACTTAGAAAGAATTATTATTGAAAGGGTTTAACTGTTTTATGCCCTGAATTAAGCCACTGGAATTCACTCCCAGTATGAGGGCCACAGACACATCAGGTTTTCAAGATATCCTTAATGAATACACATGAGAGGGTTTTGCATAGAATGGAGGTGGCACACATGCAAATCATACATTTTCATTGGGGATTTCCTGAAAACCTGGGCGTGAACACCCCTGCCCTAAGCCAGTGTTTATAAAACCGGTCCAAGCCAATCTGGTGTTCGGGACAACCACAATGAACATGCATGAGACAGAATTGCAAGCATGCCTCCACTGCGTGCAGATCTATCTCATGCATGCTTAGTGTGGTTTTCCTGAACACCAGACTGGCTAAGAGGTACTCCAGGATCAGTTTCAGAAATATTGGCCTAATCCAGTGTTCTTTGGTTTCAGAAATATTGGCCTAAGCCAGTGACCGAAGATATTAGGGGCTCCTATCAACCTCGTGTGGCTCCATGACTCTCTTCTCTCAGTACATACCCTCCTCAGTTCTCATTGTAGGCTCGCAGCTGGTGCTGTCTGCTGAAGAGCTGTTCTGTTAGCACTGTGCAACTGTGTGTTTAAGCCATGCAGGGCCCAAATTTCCGAGTTATTTTTGTGAGACTGTAAGAACAGTGCAAGAGCTTGGTAGCACACGGTACTGAAAGAAAACAGAACAACTGTTCTGGAGGTGGGCCAGCAAGTCTTTAGAGAAGGTGGGGGGGTGTTAAACTGGAGGAAAGCAGGCTTGGTGGGAATAGGATGTTGGAGAATGGCTAATAGCAGGTGCAGCTTAAAGCTGGCCGGGATGGAGTTGAGAAGAATGCGTACTGGGGAATTCAAGCTGGAGGAAGAGTTTGTGTGGTGGGAGATGGACAGAGGGAAAGAGAGATAGAATAAAGAAGGGAGGAGGAAAAGGGAGAATGCTGGATAGCGGGTTTCATTTTAGTTACACAGATTGCTTCGAGTACACCTGAATACCTGGGGTAGCCACATCATTGGAGTGATTCCCTCCTCTGGACTGACTGAATCACTGGAATGTTTTAGCCACTTTGATTGATGTTGGTGCCAATTTCGTACATTGAAGATATTTTGGTTACAATGGCCTCTGCTTGAAGATCACTGCACATTGCACTAAACATTCTTGTCTATGGATAAAGAATAGGATAAAAGCCATAAAGGGTCATTTTAAAAGTCTTAGCCGTGATTTAGGACATCTGAAGACATGCACGTGGATGTCGAAATCATGGAGATGTCTCCAAAGCCATTCCACAAATAACGTTTACAGACTTCTCTGGTGCAGGGACAACCAAGTAGGCGGGGGGGGGGGGTGGAGGTGTGTTTGGCGAGGTGCAATGGACTTACATGTCCCCATTCGATTTCAGAAACAACATAGACGTCTGCAGGCACGTCCACATTTAGACTGCTGCAGGCACAAATAGGTTTGTTTTGGCTTTAAAACATCCAGAGAGTGTAGACAAGATGGAGAGTTAAGTGACTAGTCTAAGATCACAAAGACCCTCATTAAGATTTGAACCTTGGCCGCCCTACTCCCAACCCACTACTTTAACCATTATGCTATTACATGTCCCTGTTCTCAGATGCTATTCTGGAGACATCTATGTAGATGCCTCTATAGATGGCCATTATCGGGTACGTCCACATTTCTGAAATCATGCCTGAACTTGCACGTGCCTGCTTCTTTTTTCAGACATTTTGGCTTTGACGTCCCAGATTGCACTTGGACGTCCCATTTTAAAATGTGCCTTCACATGAACCAGGTTCTTTAAGCAGGTGAAAAAGAGCTGAAAGCTGGCTGACAATAATTTTAAAAAAACGTTAAGGTGATTTCAGCAATAATGAAGTCTTGCAATAAGGAGCAAGAGCATAAGAGGCGATTGCATGCTAGAATAAGTGGTGCCTAGGGGAACATCTTCTGTACATATCTGATGTAATAGCATCTATAGGGACCGTGCTAAAAGTTAGATGGCTGTTAGCTACATACTGTGAGCTAATTAAATGGGAAAGACTAAGACGAATACCATCAAGTCAGAGATGTGCTACATTATTTGGGTGACATGAAAAGTAGGGATCTGCTGTTGTTGTCTTAAGACGATATGGAGACATTAATGTTATTTGTTATACTGTTCAGCTGCTCCTTACTACTTACGCTCTTATCTCTCCCTACACCCCTTCGAGAACTCTGTGCCCTTCTCTTCCACTAGCAAATCCAGTCTTTGATCTTTCTACCTTGCTGCTCCTTATGCATGGAACAAATTACCTGAGTCAGTACGTCAGGCTCCATCTATTGCTCTGTTCAAATCCAGGCTAAAACCTCACTTGAGATTGCTTATGAATACTGATCCCATTAGTCTCCCTTCACCTCCTTTGTATTTCCTTACCATTCTCTTAGTTATATCCTTGTCCCCAGTTGTTGTGTTGTCTGTCTTGACTAGACTATAAGCTCTTATGAGCAGGGACTGTCTCTTACATGTCTCAGTACCGCGCTGTGAATGCCTGTAGCGCTATACAAATGTTAAGTGGCGTTTGCTCTTTATAAAACGAAGTAAAGTGCATGCATTACAAAAAGATAATGTGCGCTAGAACCCAAAGATAAATAAATGATATATATGCAAAACAAAATAATGGAAACTATATAAAAATCAAGCAAACTGATACAGCATGAAACTAAACTTTCTCCATTTATCCTTTCCCTCACTGAAAACATGTTCGAGGGTTAGGAAGATTAGCCGTTCAATGGCAGTGTTGCATGCTGCCATACGGAACACCTGGATTCAATTTCTGGGCCAACAGATGCTTGGTATGCTGTGGAAGGGGTGAGAGGAGGACATAGAGTCTGAGCCATTACTTAACAGGAACAGCTACTGGCCAGACTTGGCATCCATGTCACTGGATTTTGGAGGGAGCCTCAGTTTGTAGCATCGGGCCAAGGACTGTCACTCCAATGGCTGCGCTGGGATATAACAGTAGGGGGTAAATGCCCTGGTTAGCTGTGAATGAAGGCTCACAGCACCATAATTCAGCAGAAGTCACTTCTGACTGATCCAGAAGTCTAAAGAAGTATGAGGAATATGGAAGACATAAAAAATGGCATAAAATCATGCAAATAGGGCAAAAAAAATACTAGCCATCTGTCATTCTGAAGGCAAAAAGTGGTCTGAAAATTGGCAGAACATAAAATAAAACTATAGGGACAGTTAAAGGTATGTTAGTGTATATGAAACAAGACATCTAAAATAGGAAAATGAGGCAATATTGTCTTTATATAGAGATCATTAGTGAGATACCACCTACAGTATATGAGGACACACCTTTCTAAGGAAATTAAGAGAATGGAAACACATGCTGTAACGTCTGCACAGACAGGATTCAAGAACTCAAATTATACCTACCAAAAGAAAACAAGTGGGAAAAGTATGTGGAGCATGCCTCATGGAATTCTTTCCACCCCTCCATGTGCGTGCTTGCCTTCCTAATCTGACAAGTAATACATACTCGCATCTGTGCGTACTTCTGTTTATCTAGAGCAGTGGTTCTCAACCTTTTTTGTACCGTGACCCCTTTTACCATTGGTCAACTTGTGATGACCCCCAATGATATAATCAAATGCGTCTCTCTTCATTTACCGTTAATGCATTGTCACTGTAATCATTTGATGAATTATTAATATATTATAGGCCTCTGCAATATGTTTTTATTTATAAAATTTACTTATTTAAACCACAATAATTAATCACAAGAACAAGTAACAATATTTGATTTCAAAATTATTATGATTTTGTAGTCAAATCACTAATATGAAATACAATTATTTTTTCTACCTTTGTTGTCTGACCAATTTATTCTCTGATCATGCTGATCCCGATCTGAGGCTTCTGCATTCCTGTCTTCTCTTAGCTCTGTTTCTGTGGTCTATGGTCCCATCTGCCATTTCTTATCTCTTCTTTCGTTTTCTTCACTTCTTTCCATCAGCCTATTTCCAGTCCCAGTAACCTCCCCAGTATCAGCCCCTTTCCAATCCTCAATCCAAGTACCTTCCAATGTCAACTTGCCACTGGTGTCCATTCCCTTCCAGTCCCCCTCCTTCCCCACTGACCAGTCCCTTCTAGTAAAAATACCATGGCATCCCCTCTCAGATCCACTCCCTTCCAGTCCCATTCTCCCATCCCCTTGTATCAGCCCATTTGTAGCCTTAGCCCCCATTTTCTTCCAGGGCCAGCATCTCTATCCTCCCCTCCCCACCATCAGCCCATTCCCAGTCGAAGCCCCCCAATCAGCTCACTTCCAGTGCTAGTCACCCTTCAACCCCATTACCAGTGCTAGCCTCTACTAATCAGCCCATTTCCAGTCATAGCCCCCCCCGATCAGCTCATTTCCAATGCTAGCCTCTCATCAGTCCATTACCAGTCCTACCCCACCCCATCAGCCCATTACCAGTCCTAGCCTCCCCTAATCAGCTCATTTCCAGCGCTAGTCCCCCCTCAATCCCATTACCAGTGCTAGGCTCCCCTAATCTGCCCATTACCAGTCCTACCCCCCCCCATCAGCCCATTTCCAGTCCTAGCCTCCTCTAATCAGCCCATTTCCAGTCCTAACCTCTCCGATCAGCTCATTTCCAATGCTAGCCCCCCATCAGTCCATTATCAGTCCTACCCCCCTATCAGCCCATTACCAGTCCCACCCACCCCCCAATCAGTCCATTCCCAGTCCTAGCCTTCCCTAATCAACCCATTACCAGTCCTAGCCCCCCCTGATCTGCCCATTACCAGCACTAGCCCCTCCATCAGCCCATTATAATCCTAACCCACACTGTCTCTCCCCTCTGCCCAGCATTTATCCCGTCTGTCCAGTATGTCCCCCTGTCTCTACCCTTTGTCCATGTCAGCCCCCCTCTGTCCATGTCAGCCCCCCATCCATCCCTCCATGTCAGCCCCCCTCAGTCCATGTCAGCCCCATCCCTCCATGTCAGCCCTCCATCCATCCCTCCATCCATCCCTCCATGTCAGCCCCCTCCCTCACCCATGTCAGCCCCATCCCTCCCCCATGTCAGCCCCGTTGCAGGTTCCCTGCCCCCTCCTCCCCTCTCCCTATGTCTGCCTGCTACTGCCCTATTCTTCTGCAGCCGTGGCTCCCTGTCTCTTAGGGAACCACGGCTGTGCCTGTGAAGCCGTTGCGGAGCCTTCCTGTCTCTCGACGGGCTCCGTGAAGCATTGTCCCACCTCCAAAGGAAGTTGTTTACCACTTCCTTTGGAGGCGGGACAATGCTGCACGCAGCCCGTCGAGAGACGGGAAGGCTCCACAACGTTTTCACAGGCACAGCCGCGTTCCCTAAGAGGCAGGGAGCCGCGGCTGCAGAAGATTGGAGGCGGTGAGTTTGCAGCTGCCGAGAAGCGGACTCGGCAGTGGCAGCAACTTGTGTGGGTTTTTTTGTTTTTGTTTTTTTTAACTTGGCGGAGTGAAGTGACCCCTGTTAAATCCTGTGGCGACCCCCGTGGGGGTCGCGACCCACAGGTTGAGAACCGCTGATCTAGAGTGTGTATTTGTGTGAGTGTATATCTCTGTTGCCTCTGTATGTCTCTGAACTAGTGTAGAGAGGTGGTTTGAATGGAACAGTACCCAAACATTCTGTTAACTTGAAAGTAATAAAATAAAACCAAGTATGATAATATATCTAACAAATAGATGTCACTGTCAGATATGAAAGGATGCATCATACATTTTAACCACAGGATGCCACTGTAGTAAAGCAACAAGTATTGCCATGCTTCATCAAAAGGACAGAGAATCAATCGTATATTTTTCCTAACGACTACTACTGTGCCACAAGATTGCACAGACACACAGAATGAATGGTATAGCTTTCCTAATAAATGCTATAGTACCACAATTAGCAAAGTAGACAGTTCAATTACTATGTGTCACCATATACCGCAATTATTAGGAAAGTTATATGATTCATTCACTAGGTTTCACAATGGGATTTACAACAAATAAAATGAAATAAATCACTAACAGCCCACCCAACAAGGATAGGGGTCTGGCAGGATGAGCAGGTTCCTTGGTAAGAAAAAGGATGAAGAGCATGTCTCATAGAATAATTTCCAACCCTTTTGCATCTGTGTGTCATGCATGAGAGAGGAGAGGAGAAGCTCAGTTTAAAAGGAGCGCTGTTAATATTTCAATGTATCAGTGCTTCTATGCTGCAACTGTGAAAGCACAGTTACTTACCTGTAACAGGTGATCTCTGGGAACAGCAGGAATTAGTCCTCACATATGGGTACGTCGGAACCGACGGAGCCTGCGCGGGAAAGCTCCCCAGCTTCCCAGAAAGGAAGCTTTTGGGGCCTCCCACTGCACATGCGCGCTGCCTTCCCGCATTCCTGACCAGCTCTCCTCAGTTCGAGTTTATAGCTGAGACAATAGAGAGAGGAAAGGAAGATAGATAGAAGATACAACTCCTAGGGGAGGTGGGTGGGTTCTGAGGACTAATTCCTGCTGTTCCCAGAGATCACCTGTTACAGGTAAGTAACTGTGCTATCTCCAGGAACAAGCAGGAATAAGTCCTCACATATGGGGACTCCCTAGCTAAGAAGCCTGGGAGATCCCCCTCCAAGGGTTCGCCATCTTCGTATGGATCTCAGGCATCCATCCTGGGAAGGTGGGCAGGAGTTGTTCAAGTATTGTGATAAGGAAGCTTATCATAGCTCAGGTAGGAGCTATAGAAAAGATGATGTGACTCTGAACAAGCAACCTGTCAGTTCTGGTAGAAGTAAGAAAACAGAGTTTTCACATAAAAGACTACCAGTTCCAGAATGCACCAGGTTTCCAGCAGCCATGAGAGGGGCTGAAGTGAGAAAACGTGTGTGCAATCAAGAGAGCTATGAGGTAATCCCTAAGCACTCATCTCAAGGGGCAGGACCTGATTCAACACAGCTGCGCTGTGTTAGGGAGGAGCACACATTAGGACAGAATAAGAATAGAGCTTATTCTACTGATAACAGCTTCAGGGAGAGCTTCAGCAACGGCTATAAGCTCCAGCCCAGCTACAGGTTTAAGCATCACCTGGAGAAACAGAAGCCAAGCCAAGCGGATAGAGAAAGAAGGAAACTCTCTGGAAGGAAGAGAAGAAAGGCCATTGGAAGGTCTGGGAGGTATTCCAAATGCCAGCAGAGTCCATTGGACTGGAGTCAGCCAGAGGAATGGAATGGCAGAGATAGGAATCACCAGTGGCTACCTGGAAGAGAGAAGACTGCACGTGGAAAGGACTTTCAGACCTATGCCAGAAGGTATGTGAGAGAGGATCCAGTGTCCAGGGATCAAGATTGGAAGGCTGGACATCAGAACTGGATTACATACTGGCCAGGCTATACAGAGAGGAATTATGATAGCAGGAGAGGCTCAGGTATGAACACTGATCCAGACCCTATCTATAATAGTGAATGGCAGCAAGGGAATAAGCATTCTCATGATAGTGCCTTATGGAAAGACTCGTCTGTGCCAATGTATGGTAGTGATCCTATGCTGATTGATGAAGGGGGAGATACAGCAGATGAAACTATTCATTACATGGACTGTTCTCTATCAAAATGCTATTGCTAGCTTTCTGTGAGCAAACACATCAGCCATCACAAAGAAACCTAACTTTGTTCTTTATTTCCACTGCAAACAGCTCTTAAAGCAGGATTTGGGTTCACACAGTAGCAGCCAGCCAGCTAAAGGCTTTCAGCTGGTCAATTGATAGTAACTAAAGCTGCACCTGATTGTGTGTGTGAGCAAGGGAGAATCACTGCTGGGATCTGCGTGGAAAATAAGCAGAAGTTAACCTAACAAGCAAAGTTTATTCATTTCTTTGTGCCTTTTTATTTGGTAATTATTTGCTAAGAAAACATTAGCTAATTGCCTGACAAGATGAAGGTTGTTTTCTGGTTTGCTTTATGACTTTATGTTATCCATTTAAACACTGCAAGCAAGTAACCTCATTTATATTGCTACCAAGCATATTTGTGCTGGGTGAATTAAACCCCATCAATAAAAGAAGTATTTTATTGGCTTTAACCACTGGTTTCACAACTCAATTATTGTCTTCAGCTGTGTTGGGAGTGAATGAACTACATTACCCACAATACCTTGCAAGAATCATATGAATATATGCATCGTCAAGATTGTGTAAGTTCTCACCCTAGGCAGCCGTCTGACAAATGGCGTAGTTTTTCGGATTGCTTTTGCACCAAGAGGATTTACTTGCTGTGGATTACAAATAAAAGTCAAGTTTAAAGCTGAAAGAAGATTTTTTTTCCCTCATCTGCACTTTGGAGGAGAAGTGGTTGTTCCAAGAAGCTGTCCCAGATGAAAAGACCCTGTGCAAAGCTGGATTCATCACTGAGACAAGGTAATATGTACCTGGGCATGTCTAGTGGTGGATGTGTGTAAGCACAGGGAGTAATTGAAAAAAAAAAAAGTTGAAAAAAAAAAAAGTTGAAAAAAAAAAAAAACACACCTGGTTGGAAGGTGCTGCTCTTTGGTTTTTTTTTTTTTTCTTTTCTTGCAGGGGTCAAGATGGATCCGAGGGAGATGGCTCAGTGGATGGCAGCCCAATTTAGCAAGCAGCAGGAGCTATCACAGCAGGCCCAGGACACTGCTATGAAGGCCTTAATGGAACAACAGAAGCCAGTGCTTGATCTGGTGCAAGCTCTAGTTCAGCTGCAGAGCCAAAGTGGAACAGATGCAAGACCAGCAGTTAGTACTGGTACACCACATGTGGACAATGTGGGACTCAATCAAGGGATTGGGGCATTTAATTTTGGGAAATTAACTCCAGATGATAATGTTGATGATTTTCTAGAGTCTTTTGAAAGAGTGGCACAGGCTTTAGCATGGCCAGAGACCCAGTGGGCAGTAAGGCTGGCAGCCTCATTAACTGGAGAGGCACTTGCAGCTTACAGAGCAATGCCAGCAGCCCAGGCTTTGATTTATAAGGATGTAAAGGCAGCTATTAGAGATCGCCTAGGGTTGTCTATTTCAGAGTATAGGCGAATGTTTAGAGCTGTTACATTGAAAGTGGGTGAGACACCCAGGGCTCTGAGTCAGAGAATCAGAAGTTTGGCTGTAAAATGGTTGGAGCCTGAGAAAAAGACAGTAGAAATGTTATTAGATATTATAATGCTGGAACAATTTATGCTTGGGGTACCTAAAGATTTGAATGTTTTTCTTATACAGCAAAATTGCCAAAATCTTGGAGAGGCAACCATGTTAGCAGAAAGATTCTTGGAAGCCACGCAGGCTTGCCATAGAATGGGTGGCCCTCTAAAGATGGATGCTGAGGCTAGAGATGCTGTATCAGAAAAGGGAATAATTAAGAATGTTTCTGAAAATGAATGTACTGTATCAAACCAGATGACACAGTGGAATAGAAAGAAATGTTTCAAGTGTGGAAAATTGGGACATTTAGAGAAGAGATGCCAGACACACACTAGTTTAATGGGTCTGGATTTAAAACAGCCCAAGGAAGGATTTCTTTTGATGGTTGATGTGCAGGGAATTACCACAAATGCATTATTAGACTCTGGGGCAGACCAGAGTATGATGTCAAAAAGGCTTTGGAAGAGGATAGAGGCCCAAGAAAGATTTGTGCCTAGAACCCCTGAAAGCCAAGTTCACATCAGATGCATTCATGGTGCTGCATCATCATATCCCACCTATAGGCTAAAGGTTAAGTGCCTAGGGAAACAAGAGGACGTCCTGTTAGCAGTGGTGCCTAGGCTACCCTTTGATTTGGTTTTAGGAAGAGACTGGCCAAGATTTAAGCAGGGTCTAGTGGAAGGACTAGGAAAAAAGGAGGGAGAAGGTTTAATGGTAGTAGCTCCCGGGCCTTTATTTGGAAGTCCTCAGACCCCAGCTAAAAAGATGGTTAAGCGTCCAGAAGACCAAGCTACCCCAAAGCAGATATTCGTCCTAAAGTATCATAAGGTCTCAGAGAAGGCCCAAGCTCCTAAGCGGGCAACCCCTCAGTCTGCTGGGTTTGACCTGTGCAGCATAGAAAATGTGACTGTACCTAGCCAAGGGAGAGCCCTGGTTGACACCGGTCTCCAAGTGGAAATACCAATTGGATGTTATGGGAGAGTAGCCCCAAGGTCCGGATTAGCCCTTAAATATTTCATCGATGTGGGTGCGGGAGTAATTGATCCCGATTACAGGGGCAATATTAAAGTTTTGTTGTTTAACTTTGGACAGAATGAGTATCATGTGAAGACAGGGGACAAAATTGCCCAATTGATCTGTGAGAGGCTGGGTTTTCCACCTGTGGAGAAGGTCACATCCCTAGAGAATTCTGAACGTGGAGCCAAAGGCTTTGGTTCTACTGATGTCAAAGGGGTTAAAAGCTTAGCTGCCACCTGTGCCCGAGAGAGGAAGGTGAGTGAAGAGGAAGATTTGGGACCCCAGGTATCTGATTGTAAAGAAAAATCAGAGCCCCAAATAGGTGAGGACCTGACAATGGTACAACAGGAAGAAATTAGGAAGTTGCTTAAGGAATTCCCAGATGTGTTGACACCCATACCTGGGGAGACCCATTTGGTGGCCCATGAAATAATAACTCCACCTGGGAAATTGGTTCGTCAAAGGCCATACCGCTTGCCTGAAGCCAAAAGACAGGAGGTAGTGGCACAAGTCCAGGAGATGCTGGACATGGGGGTAATAGAGGAGTCAAAGAGTCCCTGGAATAGCCCCATAGTCCTGGTGCCGAAGCCTGATGGATCCTTAAGATTTTGTATTGACTTCCGGCAGGTAAACGCCATATCAGTTTTTGATGCATATCCAATGCCAAGAATTGAGGAGCTGTTAGACCAGCTGGGACAGGCTCAATACTTAACCACCCTTGATATGACAAAAGGATATTGGCAAATCCCTCTCACCAGGGAGTCGAAGCCGAAGACTGCGTTCAGCACCCCCGTTGGCCTTTTCCAGTTCAAGAGGATGCCTTTCGGACTGCATGGAGCAGCGGCTACCTGCCAAAGGTTAGTGGATCAGGTACTTCGACCCCACCAAAGTTATGCTTTTGCATACATGGATGATGTCATAATCCATAGTAACACCTGGGCGGAGCATTTGAAGAGGATCAGGGCAGTCTTGTGCTCTATGAAGCAAGCGGGAATCACTTTAAACCCGAAGAAGTGTGCCTTTGCAAATAGGGAGGTAAAATACCTAGGCCACCTAGTGGGAAGAGGAAAAATTAAACCTCTATTAAGCAAAATAGATAGCATTAGGAATTTTCCTCCTCCAACAACAAACAAACAACTAAGAAGTTTCTTTGGACTTATTGGATACTACCGCCGGTTTATACCGCAATTCGCAGAGAAAAGTGCCATTTTCACGGATATGCTGCGAAAGAATTGTCCAAACCAGATAAAGTGGACACCAGAAGCTGAAAAAGCGTTTTCAGTATTAAAAGAAAAATTGTGTACAGGACCGGTACTGAAAGGAGTAGACTTCAAGAAACCCTTTCTGGTTCAAACCGATGCATCGGATGTGGGGCTAGGAGCGGTCCTATCCCAGTGCCATGATGGGGAGGAGCATCCTGGGATGTACCTGAGCAGGAAGTTGTCACCGGCTGAACAAAAGTATTCCACGATAGAAAAAGAGTGTTTGGCTATCAAGTGGTCAGTGGAGGCGTTAAGGTTTTACCTTACAGGGAGAAAGTTCCAGTTGGTCACGGACCATGCCCCACTTAAGTGGTTGCAGCAAATGAAGAACCACAATGCCAGGTTGACACGCTGGTACATGGCCTTACAGGCATTTGACTTTCAAGTTGAACATCGTGCCGGGAAGTTACACAAGAATGCGGATGCACTTTCCCGTATTACGGACTGTAGAGAAGAAGTTTCACCAGTAAAACCAGTCCGTAATAACTTAAGCAGGGGGGTATGTGATAAGGAAGCTTATCATAGCTCAGGTAGGAGCTATAGAAAAGATGATGTGACTCTGAACAAGCAACCTGTCAGTTCTGGTAGAAGTAAGAAAACAGAGTTTTCACATAAAAGACTACCAGTCCCAGAATGCACCAGGTTTCCAGCAGCCATGAGAGGGGCTGAAGTGAGAAAACGTGTGTGCAATCAAGAGAGCTATGAGGTAATCCCTAAGCACTCATCTCAAGGGGCAGGACCTGATTCAACACAGCTGTGCTGTGTTAGGGAGGAGCACACATTAGGACAGAATAAGAATAGAGCTTATTCTACTGATAACAGCTTCAGGGAGAGCTTCAGCAACGGCTATAAGCTCCAGCCCAGCTACAGGTTTAAGCATCACCTGGAGAAACAGAAGCCAAGCCAAGCGGATAGAGAAAGAAGGAAACTCTCTGGAAGGAAGAGAAGAAAGGCCATTGGAAGGTCTGGGAGGTATTCCAAATGCCAGCAGAGTCCATTGGACTGGAGTCAGCCAGAGGAATGGAATGGCAGAGATAGGAATCACCAGTGGCTACCTGGAAGAGAGAAGACTGCACGTGGAAAGGACTTTCAGACCTATGCCAGAAGGTATGTGAGAGAGGATCCAGTGTCCAGGGATCAAGATTGGAAGGCTGGACATCAGAACTGGATTACATACTGGCCAGGCTATACAGAGAGGAATTATGATAGCAGGAGAGGCTCAGGTATGAACACTGATCCAGACCCTATCTATAATAGTGAATGGCAGCAAGGGAATAAGCATTCTCATGATAGTGCCTTATGGAAAGACTCGTCTGTGCCAATGTATGATAGTGACCCTATGCTGATTGATGAAGGGGGAGATACAGCAGATGAAACTATTCATTACATGGACTGTTCTCTATCAAAATGCTATTGCTAGCTTTCTGTGAGCAAACACATCAGCCATCACAAAGAATCCTAACTTTGTTCTTTATTTCCACTGCAAACAGCTCTTAAAGCAGGATTTGGGTTCACACAGTAGCAGCCAGCCAGCTAAAGGCTTTCAGCTGGTCAATTGATAGTAACTAAAGCTGCACCTGATTGTGTGTATGTGAGCAAGGGAGAATCACTGCTGGGATCTGCGTGGAAAATAAGCAGAAGTTAACCTAACAAGCAAAGTTTATTCATTTCTTTGTGCCTTTTTATTTGGTAATTATTTGCTAAGAAAACATTAGCTAATTGCCTGACAAGATGAAGGTTGTTTTCTGGTTTGCTTTATGACTTTATGTTATCCATTTAAACACTGCAAGCAAGTAACCTCATTTATATTGCTACCAAGCATATTTGTGCTGGGTGAATTAAACCCCATCAATAAAAGAAGTATTTTATTGGCTTTAACCACTGGTTTCACAACTCAATTATTGTCTTCAGCTGTGTTGGGAGTGAATGAACTACATTACCCACAATACCTTGCAAGAATCATATGAATATATGCATCGTCAAGATTGTGTAAGTTCTCACCCTAGGCAGCCGTCTGACAGTATGGAACAGGTGTTTGAGGACAGCCTGACCAAACAAGGCATCCCGGCGGGAGTCCTTGTCCAAGCAGTAATGGGCTGTGAAGGTATGAACCGAGGCCCATGTGGCGGCTCGACAGATTCTTAAGGTTCTGCATTCTCTTCCTGGAGGAGCAGAAGAGTGCCTCTTTGTACTCTTTATCTTCTTCATAGCAGACTCCACCACAATGGAGTGGTGAGGAAGCTGAGTCTTATGGAAGCCAGGACAAGGAGGAACACGATACATGGTGTCCAACCTGCAAGAATGAGGGGAAGTGGTGAGAGGAGTCTCCCATATGCCCAACATGTGATCATAAAGAATCTCATGTATTGGTAAAGTGGCTGCCTCTTTAGGCGCCTTAGGATATTGTAAAATATCTAAATTTTGGGCTCTAGGCTCTGTCTCAGGTGCCACTGAGATGGAAAGGCCCTTGGCCACTTCCCTAATGAAGTCTTGAAAAGACAAGTCCTCTGGAGGAGACATTCTCCTTTTTGGAGAAGAGGGCTCCTGAGGATGGATCACCGATGCTTCAACAGAGACCTCTGATTCATCAGAGTCGTCAGAGGAATCGAAGTATCGGCTGTCTGGATGCTCCTGCAGAGCCCGATACGTGTACCGGGTGGTATCGACATCGGGAGTGATCGGTACCGATGGGCATCACAGAACAGTGTACCGCTGCAGTCGACACCGAAGCGGATGTCGATGCAATCGGTACCGGCACCGGAACCGATGTCGGTACAAGTGCCGGAGTCGGTACCGGCAACGGAGTTTGTTGCGGTACCGAAGGAGTCGCAGCTTGTATGAATGCCGTTATGGCACGCTGCATGGTCAGGATATTCTGATCCATCGACGCAACCAATGTCTGGATATCGGTACCAGTGGGAACCACCAGTACCCCAGAACATGGCAACAGGTGATCGGTCGAGGCCGAGCCATCAATGTCAACCTGTGACCCCATAGATAAAGCTTTGGAAGCCAGAGCCTCCCGCCGGGGTAATTTTGCCGGTGCAGGTTCCTCGAGGGCAAGCCCAGAGGCATCTCGATACTTAGAGGGAGATTTACCCTTCAAGGACCGGCTGGATTTAAGTTTGGTTACCTGAGATCCATGTGAGGAAGAAGAAGCCCTGGAAGACGTCGATGCAACCGAAGCTGCATCCGAGGGAAACAGGGAACTGAGCTTAGCTGCTCGATTCTGTAGACCTCTTTTAGACATCATGGAGCAGGACTCACAATCCGCAATGGAGTGGTCAGGACCTAAACATTTTAGACACCATTCATGGGTGTCGGTGACAGAAATAGTGCCGCTGCACTTCGTGCATTTTTTAAACCCAGAGGCGGGCTTTTCCATGAGGAAAAAATTTCCTAGGCCTAAGGCCAAAGAAGAAAATGCACTGAAGTGAGAAAAACAGTAGTTTTTTGTTTTGTTTTTTTATAATAAGAAAGAAAAGACCGGTGGTACCGGTCCAGCGTCGAGAAGGCAGACGCGCGACCAAAGAAATAAAATAAAATAAAGAAATTCTTCAGCGGTGACAGGAACACGACCTGCTGGCTCCGCGGAAAAGAAGAACTGGAGAGAGGTGGTTAGGAAAGGCAGGAAGGCAGCACGCAGGCGCTGTGGGATGCTCCCAAAAGCTTTCCTTTTGGACGCTGGGGAGCGTTCCCACGCAGGCTCCGTCGGTACCGACGATACCCATATATGTGAAGACTCATTCCTGCTTGTTCCTGGAGATAGTACTATATCGGTGGTATTGGACACCGATACGTAAAAAAACAGCAGGGTTGGGATCCTCTGATCAATGCTGGAGAGGTTGCCAGGAAAAAGGGGATATGCTACACATGTGGTGGAAGTGTGGGCAGATCCAAGGACACTGGGATGAGGTGGTGTTGATCATTTATGAAATGACAGGCCATAAATTGCAAAAAGCGCCAGAGGTCTGTCTATTACATCAACTAGAGGATACATCAGAGAGGGAAAGGGGCGTACTGCATCACTGTCTAGTGGCAGCCAGAAGCGAGACAGCACAGTATTGGACAGGGTCGAGGCATGGAAGCCGTGGATGGCCGCACCTGCCTGTCTGCACACCATGCCTCAAAGATGCGCCAGACTCAAATATAGGCTAAAGAGGTTGACCTCTGCCTTGCCTTCCGCATGGTGGAAATCACTGGGCCAGAGTAGCCTTTCTTCTTCAATCGTGCCCTTTCACGAGCCAGGCCATAACCATACCTGAGGCATGAGCACCGGTCCCTGTGTCAAGAGATCCTCCCGCATCGGGAAACGCCAAGGCCGATCCACCAGAATTCTCACGAGGTTTGCATACCACAGGCACCTTCGCCAGTCTGGGGCGATCAGAATTACCGACCCCCGATTAGAGAGGCCATTCCTGAGGATGTCAGATCCGACAGCTTGGTATTACCTGCAGATCCTGGGAACCATGGCAGCCACGCTCGAGCTGGTCCCATGGGTGAGGGCATACATTTGCCACTTTCAGTGAGCTTTGCACTACTCGGCCTATAAGAGCCCACGGCAGGAACACATAGAGAAGCCTTTCTGCGGGCCACTGCTGCACCAGTGTGTCTAGGTCTTCCGACATCCATTCTCGTCTTCTACTGAAGAAGCGGCTTGCTTTGGCAGATTCGAATGTCACCATCAGATCCATGACCGTTGCGCCCCACTGGTGCACCACTTGGTTTAGTACCCACTCCATGGAGTCCTCGCGTACCAGACTCAGATAGTCCGCTATCATGTTCTCGACGCCTGCCACATGTGCCGCCGACACCACCTGAAGGTGGTCCTCCGACCAGCTCAACAGCGACTCTGCTTCCGCCTCTAAGGCTGCACTGCCGGTGCCTCCCTGCCGGTTGATGTAGGCTACCATGGTTGTGTTGTCCAACAGAAAGCGAACTGCTTTCCCCTGCAACCCGGCTTCGAAGCTTCTGAGTGCTGGGGCCACCACCCGCATCTACAGCCTGTTGATTGACCAACGAGACTCCAACATGCTCCAACGCCCCTGTGCAAACTGCCCTTTGCAATGGGCTCCCCAACTACCCAGACGTTTGCAATGGGCTCCCCAACTACCCAGACTTTTGCAATGGGCTCCCCAACTACACAGACTGGCATCTTTCATCAGTGGTATTCACGACAGCGACTCAAGAGGCATTCCTGAAGCGCTCTCCTGGCCCTCAGAGGACAGGGGAGCCTGTGGGACAAAGGATGGGTCTGGTGCGACCAACACTGGAGCAAAGCTTGCTGAAGGGGGCAAATGTGTGCCCTCGCCCATGGGACCAGCTCGAGCGTGGCTGCCATGGTTCCCAGGATCTGCAGGTAATGCCAAGCTGTCGGATCTGACATCCTCAGGAACTGCCTCTCTAATCGCTGAAGCCCCAGGGTGCACTGTTCCTGTAGAAAAACTGACCAAACTGGTGTCAAAGCGCGCCCCCAAATACTTGGGTTCCTGAGATGGGGTCATGTAACTTTTGGCCATGTTGACCACCCAACCGAGACTTTGAAGGAACTACACAACCCAGGCTTTTACCAGATTGCTTTCGTCCCTGGACTGTGCCTGAATCAGCCAGTTGCCGAGGTACGGATGCACTAGCACGCCTTCCTTACGCAGCGCTGCCACTACCACCACCATCACCTTTGTGAAGGTGCATGATGTCGTCGTGAGACCAAATGACAGCGCACGAAATTGCAAATGTCCTGAAGGAACTGCAAAGCGGAGAAACCGCTGATGCTTTGACCGTATGGGAATATGCAGGTATGCCTCCATCAGATCGAGAGACATTAGAAACTCTCCGCTTCTGACTGTCACTATGACGAACCACAAAGTTTCCATATGAAAACTGCAGCATCCGCAAACAGCGGTTTACGCGCTTTAGGCCGAGTATCAGTCGGAAGGTCCCTTCCTTCTTTGGTACCACGAAGTAAATGGAATACTGACCACAGCCGTACTGGTCTGGGAAAACAGGCACCATGGCCCTGAGCTGTAACAAGCGTGCCAACATTTCTTTTACCGCCTTCACTTTGGCTCACACTGTGCAGGGGGATTGCACGAAGGAATCACCCATCGGCTGCGCCAACTCGAGGCATACACCTCGCGAATGACCACCAACACCCACTGGTCAAATGTTATCTGGACCCAAGCGGGGTAAAACTCCCACAGCCAACCTCCTACGGGCTGCACCACCACCTGGGCCCCCCTCGCTTCATTTGGATTTCTTAGGCTCTGAGGTGGAGGCAAATCTCGACCCGTCCCTTGAAACCCCCAGAACCCCTGCGCTCTAGAGGGGAATTGGCCCTTTTGAAAAGAAGTAAAGCGCGAGGAGCGTAAATGCTTGAAGTCCCGCAGCTGACCCCGGGACGCAGGAGAAGCACGGCTTTGTTTTTGTTTATCTTCTGGCAGTCATCCTCCCTTGGAGTCTCCCAAGTCCTTGACCAGCTTGTCCAGATCCTCGCCGAATAGCAATCTACATCTAAAGGGCAGCTTGCTGAGCCAGGCCTTGGAGGAACTGTCTGCCGCCCAGTTCCGCAGCCACAGATAGCGGCGAGCTACCATCAACGAGGCCATACTCTTAGAGAGTCCTCTGATGAGGTCATAGTGGATATCCGCCAGATAGGCCGCCCCGGACTGCAATCTGGCCACCACCCCCGTCTGGTTCGGCTTGTCCTGCTGCTGAACCTGCTGGGACCAGCAGAGGCAGGCCCTAGCTACCCAAGCCCCACAAATGAAGGCCAGAAGTGAAAGAGCATTAATATCAAAGGCCTGCTTTAACAAGGCATCCAACTTCCTATCTTGAGTGTCTTTGAGTGCTGCACTGCCTTCCACTGGCATCGTAGTCTTCTTGGTAACCGCCGAAACTGCCGCGTCCACTTTTGGAGACCAAAAGAGATCACAATCCTGATCAGACAGTGGATAAAGGTGCACCATGGTCCTTGACCCCTTAAGGCCAGCCTCCGACAGATCCCATTCATCCTGAATCATCTGCCTGACTACTCTATGCACTGGAAAAACCTTCTGTGTCTTCCATACTGTTTGCAGTAGCGGGTCTTCTAGGGACTCTTCTTCTGCCGGAAGACTAGTTGACATATTACGTGCCTTCAAGGATTCCATGATGATCGTTGGCAACTCTTCCCAGCGGAAAACCCGCACAACCCACGCCTGATCTTCGTGCTCCGGGATTTCCCCTTCTTCCAACTCCTCGTCCAAGTCCAGCTCAGTATCCAGATCCTCCTCCACCAGACCCTCTGACAAGGAAGACTATCCCGGCTCCTCTTCCGAGGGCCTGGATCTGTTCACCGGTCCTGCTCCCAGCTTTGCAAGAATCCACAGATCTCTTGGCGCTGTGTCCTGGTGGCGAGGAGCCACCCCTGGCTCCTTGCAGGCACAAGCAGAACGTCTTGTGGAGAAGGAACACAAACTCTAGGGAGAAAACCCCGGGTGGAGGGTCCAGGTATGGGTGGGGAACCAGAAGGTGTCTGCTGGGGAGCAGGCACGGAACTCCCCACAGCCTGCTCCTCCCGCGACAGTGAGGGAGTATTGTCCTGTCCTGTTCAGTCTTGCAGGGACTGTTCCATCATGGTGGCCTCTTGCACGCACCCCCGACAGATGCCCGCCTCCGAGAACGCACCCTGGCGAGTTCCATAGACCAAGCACTGAGGTCTGGCTGGCATAGCGGGACTAGACCAGTGGTCAGGGCTCTGGTTTGCCTCTGACTCTTTCTGAAGCCAATAAGGGCACAAAAATCCCCTGCCTGCAAGTTTGAAAGGAACTAGCCCTAGCAGCTTCCTTCTACTGCCAGCCCCTCTTTCCCGTGCGAAAACCTCTCTTTTTTTTTTTTTTTTTTAAGAAAAGCCAGCTAAGAAATTAAAATTTAAAAAAAACAAAATGAAACGCTCCCAAATCTGGAGGCACTAATGCTAGCCCCTCTGCACAGGTTTCTATTAGCAAGAACATTTGGGTGCGGGAAGAGAGAAAAAGCACACACACCGGCTCTTTTTTTTCCGTGTGGCCCCACAGTGTCTGCCACGCAGTCACAGGCTTTGGCAGGAAACAGGCGTCTGGAGCCTTCAGCGCGCACGCTGCTTTCCTCCTCGCGGACAACCCAAATATGCAGACAGCCCCTCATCCACAGATGGGTTCGGGGGCTGTCCGTCCCCCGGGTATCCTTCCAACCTCCCCGACACCCGGCACCTCCAAGGCAGGGAGGGCGAAGGGGGAACTCTTCTCTGTTGCCAAAAAATTGCCTTTCCTCTTGAGTTTCTCTTTTTTCTTTTTTTTTTTTAACAAAGGCAAATAAAAGTGCTCTTCAGATGAAGAGACTAAAAATAAAGAGAAATGTCACCAAAAGCCCAGCCTAACAAGTGCTCCTTAGCTGTCCCTCAGTGAGCCCAGCACTTTGGCTCACTACCTCCTAAAGTTGCTTGGAGACAAGAGTACTGGGGATAGTGGACAGTCCCCGCTGTATTAGTACTGGTGTCATCAAAAGATGAAATGATCAGTCTCCAAGCTGCTGGAAGAGGTGCATTACCCAGAGGTGCGGGACTGGACTGGAGGGATGATAAGGAACGTCCCAATAATAATTAACAAAAGAAGCAGTCATCTATGGTTGCCCAAAGCCACAATCTAACTTGGGTCCAAAATCTTAGCATGAGCAGGTGTAAATATTCTTAAACTGGTGCCCTGTTTGAAGGGACTAGTCGTCAGTATTTTGCATTATGAAACTCTTATTATAGAAATGAAACACATAAATATGCTCAACAGTTCAGTTTGCAGAGATGATGTATGTGGTATGCTAGTCCAGTGTTTTTCAACCTTTTTTGTGCAAAAGCACACTTTTTTCATGAAAAAAATCACGAGGCACACCACCATTAGAAAATGTTAAAAAAATTTACCTCTGTGCCTATATTGACTATATATAAAGTAATTCTCTTGAATAGGAATCAAACACTCACACCAACCCCCCTCCCCTGCTGGTTCACTCACACCACCCCCCCCCCTCCACTGCTGGTTCACTCACCCACCCCCCTGTCACTTACTCACCCCTCCTGCTGGGTCACTCACTCACTTACCCCCCCTCCCCTGCTGGTTCACTCACACCATCGCCCCCCCTCTTGCTGGTTCACTCACACCCCCCCCCCCCCTCCACTGCTGGTTCACTCACACTCCCCCCCCCCTTGCTGGTTCACTCACACACACACACACACCCCCCCCTCTGCCCAAGCTGCTGCTTCTGCTTTGTACAGAGCAGCGGCTGCACTACACTTACATTGAAAAGTAAAGAGAAACTGTGTCAGGAGCCCTCCAGTCATCGCAGAGCCCGAGGAAGTGATGTCATGGGGGCGGGCTCCTCACAGGCTGTCTTTCCTTTTCAAATTAACTTTACTGCAGCTAAAGTTAATTTGAAAAGGAAAGACAGCCTGTGAGGAGCCCGCCCCCATGACATCACTTCCTCGGGCTCTGCATGATCGGAGGGCTCCTGACACAGTTTTTCTTTACTTTTCAATGTAAGTGTAGTGCAGCCGCTGCTCTGTACAAAGCAGAACCAGCGGCTGCACTGCTATAGGGAATCGCGATCGCGTTCGCGCCACGGACTTCGGCACAAAAGCCGGTTTTTTGCTCTGGCCGCTCCCGATCTTGCGGCCCGAGCAAAAAACGGCTTTTCAATGGCCGGTTTTACAACTGTGCTGGCAGCCGGCCTGGCCATGGAAAAACCGGCCAGGCCGGCTGAAAACCAGCCGGTTGGCAACCCTAATTTGTGAGCCGAGGCCACATGTTACGGATGAAATTGGAATTTTTCCCACGGCACACCAGACAATATCTCACGGCACACTAGTGTGCCGCGGCACAGTGGTTGAAAAACGCTGTGCTAGTCAGTACAGGCCCAATATTCAGTAGCAGCTACTAGCTGTTCTAATGTGGCTAGCCATCGCCGCTGAACCTAAGATTTGGATATTCAATACCAGGGTCATATCCGACAAGGAGAAATTAGACCTTACCTGCTAATTATCTTTCCTCGAGTATCTCCAGGCCAGTCCAGGAACGTATGGGTGGTCACTATCCTCCAGCAGCTGAGAACTGAGCATGACAGATTCTTCTCATGATCCAGTATAAGAGCTCCACCTTCAGCTCCCCCTATCAGTCTCCCTTTGACAAGCAGCCCTCCAGATTTCAGAGCTGAAGTACTCTATGACTAAAAAGCAGAAACCCCCCCCCCATGAGAGGGACAACAGAAACTTAATGCTAACTCCTTGTAAACCATAGCACTGAGTCGGTAACCAGATACCTCTCTCCCAAGATTAACTTGTTTCAAACCAAGTAATTGTCTCTGTACCCCTATGATGAACTCTTCCCTGCCCCAGATCCTGACGTCCAGGACTGGCCTAGAGATACTCAAGGAAAGACAATTGGCAGATAAGGTCTAATTTCTCCTTCCTAATCATTTTTCCAGACCAGTCCAGGAATGTATGGGAAGTACCAAAGCAGTGCTTACTTATGGGAGGGACCAGCGGTTCCGGCTTGAAGCACCGCCACCCCAAACCTCGCATCTCCAGCCATCTGAACATCCAACTGATAATGCCTCGTGAAAGTATGGAGAGAGGACCATGTTGCCACTCTGCAAATCTCTGCCAGTGGCACCTAGCAGCATTCTGCCCAGGACGTAGCCTGAGCCTGTGTTGAGTGCGCTTTCAGCCCTGAAGGCAACAGCTTGCCGCATGCTATGTACGGTGCTGCTATGGCTTGTTTCAGCCAACAAGCCAGAGAGGCCTTGGAGGCTGCCTCCCCTTTACGAGAGCTGCCAAACAGCACAAAAAGACAACCTGACCTTTGCAGTGCTGCCGTCCCTTTCTGATAGCGCCTCAGAGGTCCCACAAGGACTCTGCTCCCAGCTGCTCGAAGGGCGCCTCTGTTAAGGCCCCCAATACCAAATTGAGATCCCATGGAGGTATCAATGGAAGCCTGGATGGCTACACCTGCTTGACCACCCTGCGGAACCTTATGACATCGATCACACAAAAGAGCCGCAACCTGCACCTTTAATGAGTTAAGCGCCAGCCCCTTATCCATCACTTCCTGCAAGAAAAGCAGGATAGCTGGCAACGAACAGACCAAGGGCCAAATGCCTCAAGACCCTCACTAGTCCTTGAAAATCCACCTCACTTGAACAAAAGCCACCGTGGTAGACCTCTTCCAAGCTTGCAACAACATAGCTATGATCTCAGGGGAATAACCTCGCCGTTGTAACCTTGTCCACTCAACAGCCAGGCCATAAGCGAAAATTGTTCCACTTGGAGCATTAGGACAGATCCCTGGTACAGCAGATTGATCCTGTCTGACAACCGAACTGGAGGGGCGATCAATAAACGCTTGAGATCCACATATCATGGCCTGCGGGGCCAATCAGGCGCTACGAGGATCACCAGACCTCTGTGCCCCTCTATTCTCCATAACAACTGCTCGATCATTGCCCACAGCGGGAATATGTACAGGAGCCCCTCTGACAGCCAAGCCTGAGCCAATGCATCGATGCCCTCTGACATGTGCTCCCTGCGCCGACTGAATAAACAATTCGCCTTGGAGTTCCAGCGTGGCCATCAGGTCCATTGACCAGCTGACCCCATACCTGAACGAGGTCGTGAAACACTGCCACATTGAGCTCCGGGTGATGTTGACTGAGGAAGTCTGCCTGAACATTATCCTTGCCCACAACATGAGTTTCCGACAACGCCGTGAGATGCTCCTCTGCCCAGCGTAGTAGGGTCTGACTCTCTTCCAGAAGGGTCACACTGTCCGTGCCACCCTGCCTATTGATGTATAATACTGTGGTCGCATTTTCAGAACACACCCGGATTGCCTTCTGCGCTATGGCTAATCGAAAGGCTTGTAGAGCCGAGAACACTGCCTTCATCTCGAGAAAGTTAATGGACCAGGTGTTCTCCTCCGCCGTCCATTTCCCTTGGGTCAGCTGTAATTTGCAGTGTGCCCCCCAACCTATAAGACAGGTGTCCGTCGTGACCAAG
Organism: Ichthyophis bannanicus; assembly: GCA_033557465.1. NCBI lineage: Eukaryota > Metazoa > Chordata > Amphibia > Gymnophiona > Ichthyophiidae > Ichthyophis > Ichthyophis bannanicus. Next base: position 141,111,208 of record CM066036.1, read on the forward strand.
ACCCACTGAAGTGGCTCCAACGGTACACCTACCACTAGATGACTGCTCTAGCCACCAGTTGAGGCTCAACCGAGCCTCCTCAAGGCACAGTAGCCGCTGCGCCATCATGTGACAAAGGGGCAACAGTGTGACAGAAGTGCGTTCTGCAGAGGCCGCATGTGAGCTCCTGCCCAGGGCACTATGTCCAGCGCTGCCGCCATAGACCCGAGGATCTACAGATAGAGCCAGGCTGCCAGCTGCGCCATCTGCAGGAACCATCATATCTGTCCCGCATGCGTACCGCTGGTAAGGAAACAATCCCTGCCTTGGTGTCAAACTGAACTCCAAGGTAGACCAATTGCTGGGAGGGTTGCAACTGGCTCTTGGCCTGATTGACCATGCATCCCAGACTCCGCAGAAACTCTACCACTTGGTTGGTGGCCGCTAGCGATTCGGCTTCAGACTTTGCTCGGATGAGCCAGTCATCCAAATACGGATGAACCAATATGCCCTCTTTTTGCAACGCTGCCGCAACCACAACCACAACCACCATGACCTTTGTGAACGTCCGGGGAGCTCTAGCAAGGCCAAACGGTAGTGCACTGAACTGAAAATGGCCCATAGGCAAAGCAGAGAAACCGTTGATGTTATGGCCTGATTGGAATGTGGAGATAAACTTCCATGAAGTCCAGAGCCGTCAAAAGCTCTCCTTGCCTTACCACGAGGATGACCAACCGTAGGGTTCCCATCCGGAAATGCGGTACTTGTAGGGCCCGATTTATGTGCTTGAGGTCCAGGATGGGCCAAAACGACCCCTCCTTCTTGGGAACCACGAAATATATGGAATATCAACCCCTGCCGGCAAAGGATCTACCGCCCCCAAGCGGATTAAACACTAAAATATCCTGGACTGCCTGCGACTTCTCTCGACATCCGCATGGCGAACAGACAAAGGCCTCTGAAAGGAGGTGCGCAAACTCCATCACGTACCCCTCCCGACTTATCTCCAAAACCCATTGGTTGGAAGTGATGTGGGCCTAGGCAGGGTAAAACTGATGTAACTGTCCCCCAGTTACCTCCACCTGGACTCCCCTGGCTTCATTGGGGCTTTTTACTCAGGCCTGACAGGGCTGAATAGTAACCCCGGCTTGCCCCGCTGACCTCGTGAAGCATACCGGCCTCTGATACAGTGATAACCGTGTTAATCTAAGCCTCCGAAACTCCCAAGCCTGTCCTCGCCAGGGTGCTATCCTTTCTCACCTTAGGCTTGTCCTCCAGCAAGCGACCTCCCTTGGAGTCCCCTAAGTCCTTAACAAATTCTTTTTTAGTATATCACTTAACAACAACCTGCCCTTGTACGGCAGCCTGCTAAGCTGAGCCTCAGATGAGGTGTCTGCTGAACAATTACATAGCCACAAGAACCTGTGGCCTGCTATAATAGATGCCATCGTCTTAGAGGACATGCGGACAAGGTCATATAGGGCGTCCGCCAGATATGCCACTGCCGATTCCAGCCTCAAACCTTCCAACGGCTCTTGATCCTCAAGTCCTAGATTGATGAACCCTTGGATCCATCTGATGGACGCCCAGGACACCCAGGCCCCACAGATGGAGGCCTGCAGGGTCATAACTGTAGTGTCAAAAGCCTGTTTAGTAAAGTTTCCAACTTCCGGTCCTGAAGGTCCCTGAGCGCTTCTCCCCCTTCAACCAGAATAGTGGTATTTTTGGATACCGCTGAAAACAAGGCATCCACCTTCAGCATCTTCAAGAGGTCCCGATCCTTTTGGGGTATAGGATAGAGCAGTGCCATCGACCAACTACCTCTTGATGTCGCCTCCAGATATTCTCATTCGGAATCAATCATCTTGTGAATTATCTGGTGTACCGGGAAACATGCCTGCGCCCCCCCCCCCCCAAACCCCTGCAGCAAGGTCCTCTAGGGGTTCTTCCACCAGCGTCAGAGAAGGCATCATGTTCAAGGCCACCAGAGAGTGATTAATAACAGTCGCCTGCTCTTCTCTCTGGAACACTCGAAATACATTAGGATCTTCCACAGCAGGGATCTCCCCATTCTCTAGCTCTTGTCCGGCCAGGTCTCCCCAGAGGTTGGAGGGGCCCTCCCCCAGCTTCTGAACGTTGTGAGTCTTGCCCCAACCAAGAATCTGGCTCACTGCGATGCCTGTTCCCCAACGGCACCCCATCATTTATGTCATTGGGTGGCATGAAGCCCCTGGCTAAAGCCAAATGTCCCTGAGACAAGCCTTACAATTTTTCTGCCTGCTGCTTTTTCAGACAGTAGGCTTTATGCGCTCAGTTTTCTCCAGCGCTTAGTTTCATTGTCAGAAGGCTTAGAAGAAGCAGCACATTTAGGAGACATCGTGGGGCTTAGATAAAGGCCTACAGTCCATACGTACAGTAATTTTAATTGTAATACAGGGGTGTATAATTGACTCAGACAACCGAGCGTGCTCTGTATCATTTTCACTGTCTCAATCAACTTTTTAATCAATATACATGTATTTGAAAAAAACGCGATAGAGTAAAGCCGCAAAAGTCAAAGCGCAAAGTGGCGAGGGACGACTGTACATCTTCCTCTAAGATCTTCAAATAGGTTGTCATTATAGCAAAACAGGGCCACTAGGCCAGTAGGGCATTTGAAGCCTTGGGAATGTATTTGACTGTTATTACAAAAATTTCACTCGTTGCTTGATTTTTAAGGCCCTTCATGGATTAATACTGGTTTATCTCATGAACCAGTTCGTCTGTACAGCAAGAGCTCTGCATTTAGCATCTCAAGCTGTACTGCTAGAAATTTTGGGAGTTGGACATGCCCAGTTAGAACCGACTATGCATAGGACTTTTTTTTCCTCATGGGCCAAACATTGTGGCATGCACTCCTGAATTCAGTAAGGGATCTCTGATTATTGCTGATTCAAAAAGAAGATTAAAGCATGGCTTGTTTCTCCGACTTCTCAGTAAAATCGAGGTTTGTTTTACTGATTATTGTTGGTCCTGGGAAAAGATAAAGGTGTGGTTTTCTGGGATAAAGGTGTGGTTTTCTGGGAGTCTATAGCTGTGCAAAAATGTATCTGCAGTACTGGTTTTGTTATTAGAGGGGATGGAGGGATTTTATTGTATTATTTGTATTTCCATTTTGTTTTTATTGTAGAACATATTGGGTTTGTATGTCAACATAAGCAAATGAAAATTAATAAAATACTATCTAGCTCCTCAGCTTATCAATATCATAGACAGAGAGAGAGAGAGACAGGAATTAAATAAGACATGGAAAAAAGAACATTCTACGATCTAATCTAAACATACTTATCTCGGTGAACAAGTTAGTATCAATGCATGTAATCTGTAGTATTGCCGCTGCAGCTTACACTAAAAGAGGCTATCAGTATCAGCATCCTTCTCAATGCAGGCTTAGTTCTAAATCCTCTTTACAGGACTTGGCATAGCAGGAAAAGAGAGTGGAGGATAACTAATCAGGCCTGGCCTAGAGATTTCAGCCTCCTTTTATTCATGTCAACAGAAGTGCCACATCTATGCAGTCTTTTAAAAAAGAAAAAAACTTAAGCATCTGGCTGCCTTCCACAGTCAAAAACTTGGTTTAGAGTAGACCCAACCTCCTCATTTCACTCCTTAATCCTTTACCTGAAGGGCATGGAGAACATACAGGGGCTCCTGCTCAGTCTTGTCCACACTCAGTTTCTCCTTCACATGCCAGAGCATAGATATTTTCTTTTAATTACACTATATAAACAATATTGAATTTATTGACTAGGGAAAATTTCATTTTTCATAAACGATCCTGAAAAAATTTGTACTCTACATGAACCTGGCATTACATGCTGCCCCTGACCACAGCTCCTCTTATTTCTTCTGTGGATACTGTAACCGTGAACCAGGAAGCTGTAACCGTGAACCAGGAAGGGAAGGATCGTACCAATATGAATTACCAGAGCACCCTACATATGTACCCTTTCTTCACCCAATGATACATTTTCAATTTTTAATAAATAAGGAAAAATTTTAAACATACCCAATACAGTGACATTTTACTTACCAATTAATGTCTTTTCCTTGAGTCCTGCTAGAAGTCTAGACAAATGACTTGTGTTCCCATACCAGGAGATTGGTGGAAACAAAAAACAATGAAAAGCTCAGGTCTCAATGGCATTACTCCCATGCCTCTATTTGTCTCAGCCACTGGAGGTCTCTTCAGTATTCGTCCCAAAGCATATGGGAGAAACATGGCAAGGCTCACACACCCTCAAATTGTGGGCAACAATAAGTAATCAACAGTAGAGTACTATGTACAGGAAAGCATAAACAGAAGTCTGTCAGTAGAAGATGAACATGCAGAGTGAAATATAAAAATTATAGCGGACCCAAGGGTAACGCAGTAGAAGAACAGAGCAAATACAGTGACAGGGCAGGCCTTGGACTGGTCTAGCAGGACTCAAAGAAAGGACATGAACTGGTAAGTAAAATGTCACCTTCCACACTGCCCTACTAGACCAGTCCAGACAAATAGGACATACCAAAGCTATGACCCCACTGGGCAGGAAGAAGACACAGCAGCTCGCAAACCCCTTGAACCAAAGGCGGTGTCCGCCTATGCGTGGACATCCAAGTAGTAATGCTTGACAAAAGTGGAAAGTGATGCCCACGTTGTCATCTGACATACCTGCAGGGGCTACGAGCTCTGCTCTGCCCATGAGGATGCTTGTACTTGGGTAGAATGGGCATGAAAACCCTCCAGAACCCATCAGTTCCACAACAGAAACACCAAGGCAATGGCCTCCTTAATCCAGTGCCCCATGATTGACTTAGCCGCATCACCCTTGCACAGGACAGCAAACAGCACAAAAAGATAGTCAGACTTACAAAAATAATTTGTAACCTCCAAGTTCCGGAGAAGCACCCTCTGGAAATCCACAAGGCGAAGATCCTTATCCTTCCCCCAACACTGCTCCTTAGAGAAGGAGGGCAGGCAAAACACCTGATTCACACGAAAGGGAGAAATCACCTTAGGCAAGAAGGAAGGTACAGGCCAAATGGAAACAGCTTCTTTTAATAAAGACAGATAAGGATCTCGGCAAGACAAAGCTGCTGCTCAGAAATCCACCTTGTGGAACAAACCGCAACTAAGACCGTCTTTAGCATCAAATCCTTTAAAGTAGCAGGCTTCAACGGCTCAAAGGGTGCCAACATCATGGCCCTGGGCACCAGACACAGATCCCAGGAAAGCACCACAGACTAGAAGGGCGGATCCAGACACTGAACCCACTGGTAAAAGTGTGAAACATCTGGGTGCAAGTCTAGAGACTTCCCAGCCACTGGACCTCAGAAACAGCCAAAAATGCCACCTGAACCTTCGGGGAGCTAATTGGAAGGCCCTTCTTCAGGTCATCCTGTGGAAAAACCAACAGAGATGAGACCTTGGCCGCCTCAGGAGCCAACTGCCAAGCGCCGCACCATCGCTCAACAAGGCACCAGACCCGTACGTATGCTAGCTTGGTAGACATCCTCCGGGCTCTGAGCAGAGTGAATACCACTGCTGAGGAATAGTCCTTACACACTAGCTATCTCCTTTCAAGAACCAAGCTGTAAGCAAGAAAGGAACCAGGTCCCACGGGACAAGCAGTCCCTGCCGCAATAGGCCCCGAGACAAAGGCAACCAAAGAGAAGGCACTTGCCGGAGCCGCATCAGGTCTCCAAACTATGCTCTCTTCAGCTAAATGTGGCACCACCAAGACAATCCTGCCCAGGTGATGTGCTATAGACATGCCCCACCAGGAGCCACGGAGGAAACACATACAGCAGGTGCTGACTTGGTCAAGGCTGGGCCAGGGTATCGATGTCCTCGGACACCGTCTCCGTGCGGTAACTGAAGAAGCAGCAAACTTTGGCATTGAAGTGGATCACCATCAGATCCATTTCTGGGCAACCCCAGCAGTGCAGAATCAACTGAAATGCATCCTGACTCAACTCCTGGATACAGAGCATGCTGGGTGAAGAAGTCTGCTTCCATATATCCATAACGGCAATGTGCTGAGCCAACAAGGCTAGGAGGTTATTCTCCATCTATGCAAACAGGAGAGCCATCTCCAGAGCTACCGCGGCACTCCTCATGCCGTCTTGCCGATTGACATAAGCCACCTCCATGGCATTGTCTGAAAACACTCAAACCACCTAGCCCTCGACCAGGGACCGGAATCACAGAAGAGCCAATCTGATGGCCCTCACCTTGAGGCGGTTGATGTACCACATTGCTTCTCTGTGGTTCTAACAGTCCTGGGCTGTATGGTTGACAATGGGCTCCCTAGCCTGAGAGACTGGCATCTGTCGTCAGTAGGATCCAGGAGAAATCATCCAGTGGCATGCCTTTCCTCAGATGACAGGGCTGCTGCCACCACTTAAGGCTGACCTTTGCCATCAACAGGAGCGGGAGCCTGCATTTGAACTCCTGAGAACTCAGGGACCACTGAGTCAGCGAGAACAGCTGGAGCGGTCACATGTGAGCACACGCCCACAGCACCATCTCTATGGTCACCGCCCTCAATTCGATGAGCTGAAGATTATTCCAGACTCTGAGAGCCTGCTGCGCACAGAACAGTGCCAGGCAATCCAACAGTCTTTTGACTTTCGCCTCTGGCAGGAAAACTCTGCCCACTCAAGTGTTGAAACATGCTCCCAGAAACTCCAAGGATTGGGAAGGTAACAGCTGGCTCTTTCCCCAACTGATACCTAGCTGAGGTTTTCCAAAAAGGACACCACTCGGGATGCTACCCGAGACACTTCTGAAAGGGAACAGGACCGGATGAGCCAGTCATCCAGATATGTATGGACACAGATCCCTCGACGCTACAGCACCACCACCGTGACCTTGTAGAAGATCCTCGGGGAGGGCGACGAACTGATAGTGAGAGCCAAGCACAGCAAAACACAGATACCTTTGTTGATCCAACAGGATCGGAATATGAAAATACACCTCAGCCAGATCCAGAGAAGCCAAGAATTCCTCTTGGCACACTGCTTGAATAACAGAGCGCAAGGTTCCAACCGGAAGCACAGGACGCACAAGTGCTCATTGACCTTCTTGAAGTTCAGAATGGGATGGAAGGAACCATTCTTCTTGGTCACCATGAAATTGATGGGAGTAACCTCCCTCCGCCCGCTCATCCGGGGATACAGGCTCCACTGCCTTTAGGTGCAGCAACTTGTCCAAGGTGGTCCGCAAAGTGGCACTTTTGATCGCAGACTCACAGTGGAAGATGACGAAGGCATCCAGAATCGTCTCTTTGCATTCCAGGACACAGCCTGGAATGGAGGAGATGCCTACTGGTTAGAGCACTGGCTTGGGAATCAAGAGACCAGGGTTCGATTCCCACTAGCACTCCCTTATCAATGTCCCTGTTTAATGTACATTACCAAGTTTTGCTTTGACTGAAATGATAACGCGGTATAAAAAAAACCTGTTAAATAAATAGCCAAACTGAATGATGCCTAGCACCCAGCAATCCTTGGTAACCCAGGCCCTTTTCTGAAAGAAAAGGCGAAGCCTGCATCCAACTGGAGGAACCAGGGAATGGGCCCCCAAACCTTCATTGAGTCTTCCTCTGGAGGAGATTGAGTCCCTGAGCTTGAAGTTTGGAAGCAGAGGGGAAGAAAGGTTTTCCAGGTTGGTAATGATGAAAATTCCAAGACCCCCGGGATCCGGCCAGCGCACCCTCGATGGATGGGCGGAGATCGATAAGAAAGGGGCACCAGCTCGCTTCACAGGCCCCCTGGACCTGGTCTTCTGGGAAGCAGTAAGATTTCATTTCACACAGGTCTTCATCGGCTTCTCCAAATCTGTTCCAAAAAGGAACTTCCCCTTAGAAGCCAGTTGGGCCTACCAGGCTTTGGAATATGAGTCCACTGTCCAGTGCCAGAGCCAAATCCAACACCATGACACCGTTGTCAGGGTACCATCCCTGACCAGCAAACATACGAGGTCATACATGGCATCAGAAAGAAAGGCCATAGCAGACTCATATCATCTGGCAGAAAAGACTAAATCCACTATAGCAGGGCTTGAGATGTCAGGCTGGCATATACTGCCAGCTGCAGAATAGCAACAGCCACGTCAAACTGGCTCTTCAACAATGAATCTACCTTATGGTCCAGAAAATCCTTTAAGGCCCATCTGCCTTCCACAGGAATGGTTGTCCATCTGGTAACTGCCATGACCTGCGCATCCACCTTGGGAATACCAAACCACTTAATACACTCCTTCTCTGGGAGAGTGTAGATCTTCTTTCATTCCTTTAACCCCTTAGGTGAGGAGTTGGGAGAGTCCCACTCCGACTGGATCATATCCTTGATCACATCTGGGAACAGGAAGACAGTAGTGGATTTCTGCACCTCTTGAAGGAGTGGGTGCACATTCGCCTCCTGCTCGTTGCCAGAAGCATCCATCAAGTTGAAGGCGGATGAGACTCTGGTAGGCAACGCCGCCAGCTGCTCCTTCCAGAATAGGTGGATCAACCCGGCCTCATCACAATCTTATGAAAGAGAGAGCACTTCTTCATCCACATCAGAGCCCAGTACCAAGCTATCTGAATCAAAGTCATAGTCAAAATCTCGGAGAGCTCCCAGCTGTTCCACATCTCCAGGGGATGCCTCTCGCCAGGGACACTTAGCCAAAGGCAATCAAACAGGGCTTCCACTCTCAACCTGCCCCACTTGAGACTGCGCCTTGGGGGCACCCAGAGACCACAGGGTCTGAATTTTCACACCAGAAGGACCAGGCCTGCTGAAAAAAAAAAAGAATTCCAGGGGAGGCAATCCGGAGTCCGGAAGCTCTCCTCTCGGAAATGACCCCCAACACCAGTTTCTGCAGACCCCCTAGAGGATGAAGAGTGGCTCACAGCACAGATGCTGGCTGGCTGGATATCCTTACCCATAGCACCATCCATTATCTCCTGCCCTGAGGCAGGAAAGTCTGGACTAACTGCATCCCTGGTTGAGAAAGGGGGAGAAGGCCCTCCGGGGACGACTCAGAAGCTGCCATACAAGGAGAGCAGAGTCCAGAATCTGGAGATGAGGCACCTCACTTGCCAGACAATGTTTCTTTGGAAGAAGATATAGAGAGTTAAGGCAAGTATCATAACAGCATGCGCTAAGGCTGTGGCGGCCCGAAAAGCGCAAGTTAATTGCACTTTTATTGCAACATGCATTATAGGCGTTAGGGAAGGAACACACATTGGAGCCACTTGGGTGGAATGCATGCTAGGACCATGTGACTGCCAGGCGCACAATAGGTAAAAACACTACTAACGCATGCACAAAACGGCAGGAAACCCCCACACCACACCAATGGTCACCAACAGTCCACCCCGAATTGTGTCCCAGGAGGATGCAATCGGGAACCCTCAACAAGGACAATGGTGAGGTCAAACCTTGGCACTCATCCCCACTGAGAGCCCTAGGCAGAGAATCCGTGCCGGGCTTAGCTCTACTCCTCTGAAACTGTTTTACTGGCTTTGCAGCACTGCATATAAGGTGGCTGGCAGGCAGATCCCTCTGAGAGCCTTCTGTAATCTTCAGGAGAGAGCAAGAGGGACTGAGGAGGAGGGAGAGGGCGCTGAGGTTGTGTGAGGCTGCTACACTCTCCCATATCCTTCCAAATCCTTCCAATTTCTGGCTGCTCAACAGGCTCTTATGATAAGTGCGTGGGCTGAACCAATTTTCCCTCCTTCTATGGCAACCGAAAAGACCACAGTCTAGTGGAGCCTCCCATGTCACACTCAAGTGAGAAAGTCACCCTCAAGGTGGTCGTTCACGAGTGTTTAATCAATCTTTTCTTCTAATCTTCAGATTTTCTTCAGAGAGGAGAAAATCCATCCAACATCTGCTGGATAGAAAGAAATACTGAAGAGACCTCTGGTGGCTGAAGCAAATAGAGGCATAGGAGTGATGTCACTGAAACCTGGGCTTTTCATTGGTTCTCTGTCTCCACCAGTCTGCTGGTAGCGGAACACAATCCACTTGTCTGGACTGGTCTAGCAGGACAATATGGGATTTCCTTTCCTTGAATCCTGCTAGACCAGCCCAAATGAATGGGTAATGCTCCCCAGCCAGACTGGTGGAGTCAGACTTGAGCAACTTTCAATGATTTCATCAGGAGATATAATCACAGATGCTGCACAGAGAAGCCAGAAAGAATGTCTTCCCATGCAGTAGGCAAAAACTAAAAAAAACGCAGAGATAAACTCCAAAATATTTAGCAATAAACAGTCAACAACTGAAAACAACTTGAACTGGCACTCAAATTTGGCTGTCTTATACCATATCTTACCACTGGTCAGGCACTGCAACAGCTAAGAAATGAAAGGCAGTATGATTCCATAACCCACTACAAAGTCTTTCAAGGTGAATCCTGGACTGGTCTAGCAGGATTCAAGGAAAGAAAATTATGATCAGTATGATTAAAATTTCTCCTTCCTTATCATCCTGCTAGACCAGTCGAGATGAATTGGCCATACCCCAGCAGTCAGGACACCAGATTGAAAAAGACGATGCATTGTCATCTATCTTCTCTCTTCTTCTGTCCTTTTATGTGTCCCTTTTCTGTCCTGTCTCATGATTGGTGTTCCGCTCTCTTTCTCTCTGTTGGCAGTCCATTATTTTGTAAACCGCTTTTATGCTTTGGCCCTAGCGCTTTATCAAGCTCCTGAATAAAGATACAAATAAAGATAAAACAGCCTTTTCAAAAGCGCCATCAGCACGTGTTCCTACATGCAACCTGTAGTGCTTCATGAAGGTACTCAAGGAGAACCAGGTAGTCACATTACAGATGTCCTCTGGGGACACCAAAGCAGACTCAGCCCATGAGGAAGCCTCTGACCTAGTCGAGTGAGCTCCAGAATCCACATCCCGACCAGAAGGTACTCTGAACCAATGGCCTCTTTAATCCAGCAGGAAGGAGGACTTGGCAACTGTCTGTTCCATCCCCAGGCTACAGAAAAGCACAAAAAGATGGTCCAACTGTCAAAACACATTAGTCACCTCCAGGTATCTGAGCAACACTCTCTTCACAATCGAGGAGACCACAAAGGGCAAAACCACTTCCTGATATAAGTGAAAAGGAGAAATCACCTTTGGAAGGAAGGACAGAACCATTTGCAAGGCAACAGAAGTCATGGAAATCAGCAAAAAAGGCTCCTAACAAGACAATGTCTAAAAGCTCCGACAAAAGCAACTGCCACCTGAAAAACTGCTTTAAAAGTCAAATGTTTAACAGTGGCCTTGCAAATGGGTTCAAAAAGGCAAACCTTTCAGCACCTCTATCACCAATGGAAGGCTTCATTGAGGGATGATTGGGCACACAGAAGGTCAAATCTGCTTAGCTGCCCTACGGAAGTGAACGAATCAGAGTAGGTTGAAAAGGACACATCTTGCATCTGCTCCCAGCATGCCAAGGCTGTAAGCTGAGCCTTGAAGGAGTTCAGGGCCAAGCCCTAATCCAAGCCTACTTGCAGGAAAGCTAGCACGGCACCGATGTCCGCTTTTCCAGTCACCAGGGTCTGAGAACACCACCTCTCAAAATACTTCCGTACCCTCACATTGGCTAACGAGGTGGAGGCTCTGTGGCCTTGAGCAGAGTATTCACGACTGTGCCAGAGTAGCTGTAGTTAGCTAGTCTTCGCCTCTCAAAGGCCAAGCCATAAGCAAGAAAGGAGCGGGGTCTACCATTATCAGGGACCCCCCGACAAAGAAGACACTTCTCCTGTGGACATCAGCGCAGAGACCCCACCAACAGACCCATCAGATCCATGTACCAGAGCCTGCATGGCCAGTCTGGGGTGACCAGAAGCACTAGGCCCAGATTGGTGAGCTATCTTTTCTGCAGGATTTGGACCTAAGGCCACAGAGGGAAGACACAGAGAAGCTCCTTTTGAAGCAGGACAGTACAGAGTCCCAGTTCTCTTCTTATCTCTCCCATCGCTCTTTCGTGTTTCTTCTGGTGGTTCCTACTCTACTGCTATTTCTCTCTCAGTTGGTGTACACCAGGGATCTGTTCTCGGCCCTCTCCTTTTCTCTCTTTACCCCAAGTTCCCTGATGCTCTCATCTCTTCCATTGGATTTCAGTATTATTTTTATGCCTGTGAATCTCAGATCTATCTTTCTACACCTGATATCCCTTCGACACCCCAGACCCGCATCTCTGCCTGCCTGTCTGTCTGATATCGCCACCTGGATGTCTCAAAGCTGTTTGAAATTAAGCATGGCAAAAACCAAACTTCTTATTTTCCCCCTAAAGCTTCCTCCCCCTTCCTCCTTTCTTCATCTCTGTGGATAACACTCTTTTACTTCCTGTTTCCTCAGCCCGCAACCTTGGAGTCATCTTCGATTCCTCCCCTTCCATCTCCTCTCGTATCCAACAGATAGCTAAAACCTGCCATTTCTTTCTCTATAACATTAACAAAATTCACCCCTTCCTTTCTGAACTCACTACCAAAACACTTGTCCATTCTCTAATTACTTCCCGTCTCGACTATTGCAACCTCCTTCTTGCTGGTCTCTTAGCCACCTCTCTCCCCTTCAATTTGTTCAGAACTCTGTTGCGCAACTAATTTTTCGCCAGCCTCGATATACTTATATAGCCCCTCTTCTCAAATCACTTCACTGACTTCCTTTCCATATCCAATTTAATCTTCTTCTTCTGACCTATAAATGCATTCACTCTTCTGCTCCTCACTACTTTTCCTCTCTCCCTACACCCCTCCTCATGAACTTTGCTCTTCTACTGGCTTGCTTCTCTCTTTGCTCTTTTCTTCCACTGTCAACTCCAGATTTCGGTCTTTTCATCTTGCTGCTCCTAATGCCTGGAACAGGCTTCCTAAGTCTGTGCATTAATCTTCTCTCTGCCTCTTTTCAAGTCCTTATTGAAGCTCACCTCTTTGAAGCTGCTTTTGGATCCTGACCCTTATTCCTTATGTCTCTTCACCCTTCACTTTTCCACTTATTTTTATTTTTTGTCTCGTCTGTCTAAATTAGATTGTAAGCTCTAATGAGCAGGGACTGTCTTCATGTGTGTCTGTACAGCCTACGTATGCCTTGTAGCACTTTATAAATGTTTAATAGTAGTAGTAGTAGTAGTAGTACATGTGCAGTGAAAAGGTGAAAAGGAAATCCCAGCACCTGGCAGGACTGTCAGGGAAGCTCAAACAAGGCTTCCCCAGCTGTTTACACAGACCCAAGAGGTCCCACTGCCTGAGAAAAAAAAAAAGCCTAATTTTTTTTAACTGCTTTATTAAAAGCAACACAGAGACCCAAATACAGCCCAATAGAAAAGAAGCAGGAAGAGGGAAGAGGGAAGCGGGGCTCAGGCCCAACTTACCCCCCCCCCTCCCTCCTCAGGAGCCCTTGGTAGGGTTACCAGATGTTTGGAGGGGAAATCTGGGACACCTGGGCAGGCCTGAGCTGGACTGAGAAGGGCAGCAGTCCTCCTCCTGGGGCATCTTTTCCCTATATAGTTTGAAATAATCAGTCTAAAAAGACAGTAGCAGCCCTTCTCGAGTTAGCACACATACATACATATGTGCTTACACCTTATTTTATACATATATTCTATACATTTCTATAATTCCTCCTCTTTTTTTCTAAGAAGTTAATTTTACATCGTTCCTATCAGGATTGAGAAGACTGCATTACAGAGGTGTGCAGGAGAAATAATGTCCTTTTTCTCTGTTCCCACTGAAATCAGGGACAGGAGGTAGTTATAGTCCATGGAATCAAGGACACTACCTTAAAATTGGGGACAAGTCCCAAAACTCAGGCACATCTGGTAACCTTGCCTGTGTGGTCTTCCTGTCCATTCTCCGGCCCACCAAGGGCTAAGAACTTGTGGGTAACAATACTGGATACAGCGCAACTATTGGCTGAAGGAGACAGGGACTTATTTGAGCTCCGAGCAATATTGGACCTATACGTCTCAGTTCCACAGGCCACTGGATGGTGATCTGAACCAGGAGAGACAGGCCAATCTGCACAGCTGCTCCAGTCCATGCACCTTAACACCTGCTGGAGGCAGACAAGGTAAAATTAGACCTTCTTTCCTGGAGCCCCTCCAGTCCAGTTCAGATGTATGGATTATGCTCACCTACCAGCAGATGGAGACTGAGATACGCTGAACTTCAAGTCCACCTATAAGAAGCCTGTGTCAAACACCTCCTCTTTAGTAGGACCTTCCAAAAATAGATAGGGAATCCAAGAACCCCCATTCTCCGCCAACATCACAACGTAAATTATATACAAGGATGTCCTGTGAAGATACACCTTCCTGGTGCTCTCCCTGGGGGGGGGGGTTGTTTTGTTTTTTAAGATCCAGCAACTAAGCAAGAGAGCCAAGGTCCTTTGCTCTACTCCCAGCAGTGAGAAAAACAAACAGAAGCTGAAAGACAGCCGGCCTCCGGCCACCACACAAAGGAATCCCACACCCTAACCTCAACTGCCAATTCAAATCTTTAAACAGACTGGAGGCTGAACAAAACAACTGCCACATCCCGGGTGGGTCCTGGACTGGACTGAAGGGACAAAAAGAAAATTAGCAGGTAAGACCTAATGTCACCTTCCTATTCATTTCTCCAGTTCAGTCCAATCCAGATGTATGGGACATATCAAAGCAGTACTAACGACGAGTGAGACCCGTAACTCTGGTCTGCAACACCCTTGCTCCAAAAACCAAATCCTGGTGTATCTGAACATCAAGCCGATAATGAAGAAGGAATGAAAAGAAGACCAAGTCTCTACTTTGCAAATGTCCTGCGACGACAAGGCCAAACTCAGTCCAGGACGAAGCCTGAGCTCAGGTCAGATGCGCCTGCAAACCATCAGGAACCTCTTTCCCATCACTCTTTAAGTGTTTGTTCTGGTGGTTCCTCCTCTACTGCTATCCCACTCTCAGTTGGTGTACCCCAAGAGTCTGTTCTGGGCCCTCTCCTTTTCTCTCTCTATACACAATCCCTTGGTGCTCACATCGCCTCCCATGACTTTCAGTACCATTTTTATGCTGATGACTCTCAGATCTATCTATCTACACTTGTAAATAACACTCTTCTACTTCCTGTTTCCTCAGCCCACAACCTTGGGGTCATTGTTGACTCCTCCCTCTCCTTCTCCACACATATCCAACAAATAGCTAAAACCTGTCATTTCTTTCTCTATAACATTAGCAAAATTTGCCCCTTCCTCTCTAACAGACTACTAAAATACTTATCTACACTTTAATCACCTACCATCTCGACAATTGCAACCTCCTCCTTGCTGGTCTCCCTCTGAGTCATCTTTCTCCCCTTCAATCTGTTCAGAACTCTGCTGCATGGCTAATCTTCTGCCAGCCCCAATATACTTATAACTCCTCTTCTCAAATTGGCTCGCCTTCCGCTTACGTATCCAATTCAAACTTCTTCTTCTGACCTATTAATGCATTCATTCTACTGCTCCTCACTACCTTTCCTCTCTCCCTACAACCCTCCTCGTGAACTCCGCTCTTCCACTGGCTTGCTTCTCTCTATGCCCTTTTCTTCCACGGCTAACTCCAGACTTCGATCCTTTCATCTTGCTGCTCCTTATGCCTGGAACAAACTACCTGAGTCTGTACATCAGGTTTCATCTCTCACCCTTCAAATCCATGCTAAAGGCTCACCTCTTTGACGCTGCTTTTGGATCCTGATTCCTTGTTCTCCTTACCTATTTGTATCCTTGTTCTCATCTATTGTATTGTCTGTCCTAATTAGATTGTAAGCTCTGATGAGCAGGGACTGTCTATATATATATATATATATATATATATATATATATATATATACATACTACAGTGCTTCGTATGAGGATGGGCTGATAAGTCTCTGACCTTGTAACAAAGCAGAAAGCTACAGGCATGCTTCTGTTCCAGTGGTCCTAATGATCTCTTTCTGCAGTTTTGTTTTATTTGGTACGAAATAAAACAAAGCTGCAGAGAGATCATTTGAACCTCCGAAACTGAAGTGTGCACATAAGTCTCTGGTCTTGTAAAACAGAAAGCTATGTGCACACTTCAGTTTCGGAGGTTCAAACGATCTCTCTGCAGCTTCATTTTATTTTGTACCAAATAAAACAAAACTGCAGAAAGAGATCATTAGGACCTCTGGAACAGAAGCGTGTCTATAGCTTTCTGTTTTGTTACAAGGCCAGAGACTTATCAGCCCCCCTTCGTACACCTTGAAGCGCTATATAAATGATTAATAGTAGTAGTAATAGTAGTGTAATCAAGCAAGGAAGCTCATCCCTGTGGAAGATCCATATCACTTATGGATCCTCCCCCACAGGGACCTTTCCCTCCAACACCTCCACAGGCAGGTCATCTAGAAGATCTGAGGGCCCCTCCAGGGCACCCAAGAAACATACAAACCCCTCAGAGTCCATCTCCTTGTCCAGTGCTTGATTGTGGAGTGGAAGCTTGACCACCAGCGAGCTCGATCAACCTTTGGGTCCCAAAGAGGCCCCTCGGCTCACGGAACCCCCGTGCTGCCTCTGTCACAGCAAAAAGTCTCAATGCAGTAACAAAACAAATTCCAGTGAGAAAGAGGAGGAGGCACCCACTGCAGGGCTCTCCAGGCTTCTAAACTCCGGAGACTGAGAGGGCTCTCCCTTGGGAGGCCTGAAGCAAATCAGCTATGGAAGTATTTCCCGCCAAAACTCTTGAACCTAGTGCATCATCTGCCGCACTCTCGTGGTCCCCCGAGGCCGCCTCAGTCACTCCCAACATCTGTGAGCCCCCCAACAAATCCTACACTATGGCTGCATTCAATGTTCCCTCTAATTTTCTGTAGGCTGTGTGCGCATAAAATATCAGCTGTGCAGCTTTTGAAGGAAGGTTAAATTTTTGTGCTCCACATAACGACACTCGGAGTTATATACTTTAAAATTTGACTACACGTCAGAATACAGTATGTACACCTCATTGATTGCACTAGAAAATATTGTAGGACATGTGAAAACCATAAATACACAACAACTTTTCAATTTTAAGAACGTCTGTGCTGTTTTCTATCAGAATCAGCACTGTAATTTTTGTGCGCTCTGTTGTAAAGTATGTGCGCTCACTCGGCTAGGTGTGTGCGCGCGCACACGCGCACAGCTTAGAGGGAACAGTGGCTGCATTCTCTTTTAAAAAGCAGTAGCAGAGCCGCTCAGCTGAAAGATGGACCTACCGGACCCTGCAAGCCACGCACCAGCTGTGATGAACAGGCTCAGCGATCCTGACACCTTGCCTCGTGGTGCACAGACTGCCCCTTTCTGACACCCGGAGTCCCTGGACTTATCAGGTAGCCGCGTCGGGAAGGCCCGCTGCTGCCACACTGCTGCTGTTTTCCTCACAAAGCTGGAATTACTTTTACTTTTCTTTTCTTTTTTAAATTTTAAACGCCAGATTAACAAGCCTTGCTTTATCACTTTTCACCTTCGGCTCCCTCCCAAAGGTTGGGAGAGGGAAAAAGGAAGTCTCTCGGGGCAGCTGTAGGAGAAGTGGGAGGGGCCTGGACCACCAGGTTCCGCACTCCTAAGGCCCACTAGCCGGACACCATGGTTGCTCCAATCCAGTCAGAGCCCACAGGCTATGCTCACCACCATATGCTAGAAACCAAGAATTACTGAAAAGGAGGTGCTAAGTACAGGCTTCTCATAGGCTGACTTGAAGTTCAGTTTATGTCAGTCTGCATCTGCTGATAGATGAGCATAACCCAGGAGTCTGGACTGGACTGGAGGGACGAATAGGAAATAATGGCTTCTCTCAGTGCTGCACCAGAGAATATACCAAGTGATACTATCACTGGAAGTTGCTCAAGCCTTCCGCCACCTGCTGGCAAGTGAATATAACCACTCGTCTGGACTGGTCTAGCAGAATGAGGAGGAAACTGCGTTAAACAGCTATAGCATTGTAAGACCCATATCTAAGGGTTTCTAACATTCTTCCATGTTTCCTTAAGTCACATCAGAACTGTCCTCTACTTATTTTGGCTTTGGCTATTTTTACAATAAGGTTTCCAATTAAATAGAAAGAACAGTAATATTTGCTCAGAGTTACTGAAATGCTGGAGTGCTTCCTCTGACTCCCTGATCTGTCACATTTAGTTACCATAGAAACAAATTTCAGTCTTTATTTAAAATAGGAAGTGCATTCCTCCCTTACTCAAGGACAGTAATGAGATGCAGACAACAGCTTCTGCTCTGGTCTTACACCCTTGCCTTTCAAACGGGCAGGGCCAGCCTGGCGACTCAGTGGTAGCATTACCACACTGAGAACTTGATTAGACTCCTAGGCCAGGATCCTGCACCTCGGTGTCAGTCTAGGGGCGGACGATACTAAAGGCAGCATTTACAACCTCTGGGGGCTGAAAGGGCAGTCCCAATCACTGCTCAATGGTGACACTTACTGGCAAAAACGTAAAGTCCACTTTACCAGGCTCTAGAGCAGAGGTGGGCAACTACAGTCATTGAGGACTACCAGCTATTCAGATTTTCAGGATATCCCTAATGAATATGCACAAGAGACTTAATTAAATTTCAAACATTTCTACTCTGCTTATTCCAAAGTTCAGAACAGATTACAGTAAAGAAAAAGAAAAAAAAACCACCACTCTACATAATCAAACCCTCTTTACAGACCATAAATAAAATAGACACAGCATACAATAACCAGTAAAGTTAGGATGAAAGTAAGCAAGTGGGCTGCTCACTGTTAAAGTTAAAAAAAGAAAAGGCATTCTGGAACGGTTATATAAAGCGGAACCCTTTGATTTGTCCCGAGTGCAGGGTTTCCTGCGAACTGTAGCTTTGCCGCGGTTGACGGACTCGGATAGAGATCAAATAGATGCTGATCTTACTGTGGAAGAGGTGGAAATTGCAATCCGCCGGTTAAAAAACGGGGGCGCGCCGGGTAGCGATGGCTTTCCTGCGGAGTACTATAAAAATTTCTGTGCTCAATTAGCTCCAACTCTGGTAGTACTCTTTAATGAGGTTCTGCAGGGGGAGCCGCTACCCCCTTCTCAACACGAGGCTCTTATAGCAATGATCCCTAAACCGGGTAAGCCCTTGCATGATGCCGCCTTTTACCGCCCCATCTCCCTACTAAACACGGATGTTAAAATACTGGCCTCAGTACTGGCTGCCCGATTAAACCGGGTTCTCCCAGTTCTGGTACATCCAGATCAGGTCGGGCTTGTGCCGGGACGTCAGGCGGCGGACAATATCCGGCGAATGCTCCAGGTTATTTATATGCCGAGAAGGCCTTTGACCGTGTTAGCTGGGACTATCTCTGGTGCGTGCTAGATGCGATGGGGTTTGGTCCTAACTTTATCCATTGGGTCCATAGCTTATATCAGAATCCTACGGCCTGTGTCCGGGTTAACGGGGGTCAATCGAGGAGTTTTCAGTTGGAGAGGGATACCCGCCAGGGATGTCCTCTGTCGCCGTTGCTGTTTGCGTTGGTGATGGAACCTTTGGCGCAACGCTTTCGCGAGCACCCAGACATTGAGAGCGTACGAGTGGGCCCTACTGACTACAGAATTGCACACTTTGCGGACGATATCATATTGTCATTGGTGAACCCAACTGCCTCCCTCGCTGCTGCTATGCAGCTTTTTGAGGCCTTCTCCCAGGTTTCTGGATTCAAAATCAACCACACTAAATCTGAGATTCTCAATGTTGGGGTCCCGGAGGCAGTCTGTGAGGAATTGAAGGCTACCTACCCCTTTCGGTGGGTGACAGGTGTCCTTCGCTATTTAGGGGTGAACCTGACAGTGGAGCGGATGGCGCTTTTCAAGGCTAACTATGATCCGCTACTCCAGCAGGTTCGGCGTGATTTGGAGTCTTGGGCTGGCCTGACGCTATCCTGGTTTGGGCGTATAGCGGTGGTTAAGATGGTGGTCCTCCCGAGGTTCCTGTACCTCTTTCAAGTACTTCCTATACCGCTGTCTCGGGGAACATTGGCCAGCTGGCAAACCTTGCTCATGAAGTTTATCTGGCAGTTTCGTCGGCCACGTATAGCGCGTCGAATCCTTTTTCTGGGGGCATGGGGGCCCCTAACCTTCATTGGTACTACGCGGCGGCGCAGTGTCGTGCCGGGGTGGAATGGATGAACGCGGCTAGCCCCAAATGTTGGATACAATTGGAAATGCATATTGCGGGGGGAGCGGGACTGGGAGACCGGCTATGGCTTGGTCCCAAGTCGCGAGGTGGCTTACGTTTAAGCAATCCGTACATTTTGCATACCCTTCGCTGCTGGGACCAATCTTATCGGCCTCGGGGGCGGAGCTGACTCCCCTGGCGCCTATTGTGGATAAGGCTCTCTTTCCCCCTGGGATGATTGACCCAGTTTTCCGGCTGTGGGGGCACAGGGGACTTAGTCGAGCTGGTCAACTGTTCGATGAGGGTAGGTTGCGTTCTTTTGGTGCTCTCCAGGAGGAATTTGACCTTCCCGACTGTCATGTTTTTCAATATACGCAAGCGGCCCACTGGGTTCAGGCTCGCAGTGTGCAGTCTCAAGTGGCCCATGATTTGTCGGATATGGAGCGTTATTGTGCGGAGTGTACCACCACGAAAGGCCTTATAGCCACCTTATATGCACATCTGCAGGCGCAGCAGCCGAGGCTGGGCAAGTATAGAGAGCAATGGAATACTGATTTGAGTCTCCATTTTTCTGAGCAGCAATGGGAACAAGTAGAGGGCAGGCTGTGGAAAAGTTTGGTGGCGATTAATGTCCGTGAAACTAACTATAAGCTATTATATAGATGGTATATGACGCCAGAGCAGATTGCGCGAGTGTATCCAGGGAGTTCGGATCTGTGCTGGCGTAGATGTGGACAGCAAGGTACCTTGGTGCATGTCTGGTGGTTTTGTCCTCGAATCCGAGCCTTCTGGAGAGGGATTCAATACCGTTTAAAACAACTAGTTGGGTTGGCCATTCCCTGGGATCCAGGCATTTTTCTTTTTGGTGTCAAGGTGCCTGGGGCACACAGTCCTCAGCTGGCTTTAATTCGACATGGTCTGAATGCGGCGCGGCTATCTGTGGCTACTGCATGGAAGCAGGACCTGCCGCCGCCCTTCTCTGCCTGGTTGGAACGGATGTGGGATACGTATACAATGGAACGTGGGGTGGCAGCCAGCAAGTTGCGATTGACCCGCTTTGAGCAGGTCTGGGAAGCCTTTGTCCTACACTATGGTTCATGAGGATCCGAGGGCTCTGTGTATCCTGTGGGGGGGTTGGCTCTGGGCTCCCTTGTGAGATGACGTCTTAGAGCTTTCCCCTTTTGCCTCACATGCTACGATTGGCTGATCCGTTCCCTTCACTGGTAGCGGCCGTGGAGGTTTGGAGGGGGGGAGGGGGGATAATAGGGTGGGGTTAGGGGGAGGGTGGGGGATTGGTAGGTGTGGAGGTAGGCAGAACGTTATGAGGGTCCTCCTTGCTGATAGTTGGTGAGCTGGCGAGGGGGGGGAAGGAAACAAAACAAAAGAAACAACAAAACAAAAACACACCAAAAAAAAAGAGGGGACGATTTGCTGGATTATTATTTGATGTTTGCACTTTTTGCAATGTTACCGTCTGCT
This sequence comes from Ichthyophis bannanicus, assembly GCA_033557465.1. Classification (NCBI taxonomy): domain Eukaryota; kingdom Metazoa; phylum Chordata; class Amphibia; order Gymnophiona; family Ichthyophiidae; genus Ichthyophis; species Ichthyophis bannanicus. The sequence continues at coordinate 141,132,832 of CM066036.1, forward strand.
GTTGTATTATGCATATAATGTATGAGACTTTTGTGTGCTTTGTCTCTATTTGCTGCCTTTCAATAAAAAAAAAAAAAAAGAAAAGGTAAATGAGTGTACAACTCACTATTACCGAGAATTTAAACAGTCATATTATGGTCCAATTATCTTTACTAACAGATCCTAATCCTACAGAACAAATCATTGGAATAAATATATTGGACCTGATATTCAAAAAGGACGACATTCAAACGCTAAGGCAATCAGCCACAATCAGCCACAATGCTAAAATATTGGCAGGATATTCAACAGCACTATCCAAATAAGTGTCAATACTTATCCATTCACCCGGCTTTATCCAGATTGCAACTTCGGCCTGCTTTTCATGCGGCCAAGTTGTCTGGATAGGTCCTGGCTGAATATCACCTTCACCGGATTTGTGACGGTACTTATCTGCGTAGTGCCAACGCACTCTTGCTGTGCCCACAGTCTACCCCTGCACTAACTAGACAGTGCTGCTGAATAGCTCCACAGACCACCCGACACTAACTGGCCCAATGGCCGACCAGCTAAGGGTTCTGAATATTGGCCCCATTTTAATTTGCTTTCTGAACGGTTGATAGTTACCCTTTTTTTCTAATCTGAATTGGTAAAGAGTTCCATTCTTTGGCAGCGCTGAAACTAAAAAGTTTATCCACGGTTCGTTTTCAACGATAATTTTTTACTGAAGGCATTTAATATGAACTTTGCTTGTCTGAAAGTAATTTATGAAGGTGCAAGTCCATTCAACAGTTTAAATGTAAAGCACAGTTACTTACCTGTAACAGGTGATCTCTGGGAACAGCAGGAATTAGTCCTCACATATGGGTACGTCGAAACCGACGGAGCCTGCGCGGGAAAGCTCCCCAGCTTCCCTGAAAGGAAGCTTTTGGGGCCTCCCACTGCACATGCGCGCTGCCTTCCCGCCTTCCTGACCAGCTCTCCTCAGTTCGAGTTTATAGCTGAGACAATAGAGAGAGGAAAGGAAGATAGATAGATAGAAGATACAACTCCTAGGGGAGGTGGGTTGGTTGTGAGGACTAATTCCTGCTGTTCCCAGAGATCACCTGTTACAGGTAAGTAACTGTGCTATCTCCAGGAACAAGCAGGAATAAGTCCTCACATATGGGGACTCCCTAGCTAAGATGCCTGGGAGATCCCGTTCCAAGGTTCGCCATCTTCGTATGGATCTCAGGCATCCATCCTGGGAAGGTGGGCAGGAGTTGTTCAAGTATGGAACAGGTGTTTGAGGACAGCCTGACCAAACAAGGCATCCCGGCGGGAGTCCTTGTCCAAGCAGTAATGGGCTGTGAAGGTATGTACCGAGGCCCATGTGGCGGCTCGACAGATCTGATCTATGGACACAGAGTGAAGATGAGCCATAGAAGTGGCCATGGCTCTCACATTGTGAGCTGTGACATGGCCTTCCAGAGAAATGTTTTTACTCTGGTAAGCAAAGGAAATACACTGAGCAATCCAATTGGAAAGTGTACGTTTGGAGACTGGACGTCCCAAATGAGAAGGATCAAAAGCCACGAAAAGCTGGGAAGACTTTCGATGTGGCTGAGTCCTGTTGAGGTAAAAGGCAAGAGCTCTTTTACAATCTAAAGTATGAAGGTTCCTCTCTGCACTGGATGCATGAGGAGCTGGAAAAAAGACAGGTAGATATACCTCTTGATTAAGATGAAAAGGCGAGACCACTTTAGGCATAAAGTGGGGATTCGTCCTTAGGACCACCTTATCATGATGAAATCTGGTATAAGGTGGATGAGCCACTAAGGCCTGTAGTTCACTGATGCGGCGAGCCGAAGTGACTGTAATAAGGAAAAGGACCTTCCAGGAAAGAAATTTCAAGGAGGTAGAAACCAACGGTTCAAAAGGTGGCTTCATAAGCTGACCTAGAACTAGGTTCAAGTCCCATGCTACCGGAGGAGGTCGGATGGGAGGCTTAGTTAGAGTCAGGCCTCTCATGAATCTTGCAACAAGCGGATGAGAGGAGACAGGTTGTCCATTTATAGGTTTTAAGGATGCTGCAATAGCACTCAAATGGACTCTTACTGAATTTGTCTTAAGGCCTGCATTAGAAAGATGCAGGAGATAGTCTAGTAGAGAATTCAAAGGAAGTGCTAGAGGGTCAAGACCCTGTTGAGCACACCAAATGGAAAAGCGTTTCCATTTGAAAGCATAGGAACACCTCGTGGAGGGTTTCCTAGAGGCATGAAGGATATCTTTCACTGGTTGAGAAAGATTGAAGTCATGAAGGCTTAGGCCTTCAGTAACCAAGCTCTGAGGTGTAGGGACTTGGGGTTTGGGTGCCACAAAGTCCCCTCTTCCTGAGAGAGAAGGTCTGGCGCAGCTCCCAGGTCCAGGGAGGGTCCCTGGGAGAGATGCAGAAGTAGAGGGAACCACACTTGGCGTGGCCAGCGTGGAGCTATGAGGATCATCGATCCGTGATCCCTCTGGAGTTTGAACAGAGTCTTGGGAATCAAAGGAATGGGTGGAAAGGCATATAGGAATTCCTGACCCCAATGCAGGAGAAAGGCGTCGTTGGCCTGAGCTCCCTGACACGGAGTCCTGGAACAGAACCGGGGAAGTTTGGCATTCCACGGACTTGCAAAGAGGTCTATATCCGGGGTTCCCCATTCCTGAAAGATTCTGCCTATCTGGTCCATATGTAGGGACCATTCGTGTGGGAGAAGAACTCGACTGAGTCTGTCTGCCCGAGAGTTTTGAACCCCTGGAAGATATACTGCCAGAAGATGAATTTGATGCTCTCTGGTGAAGGCCCATAATCTGAGAGCTTCGTTGCAAAGCGACAGAGAGCCTGTCCCTCCTTGTTTGTTTACGTAGAACATGGCCACCTGATTGTCCGTCTGAACTAGGACGGTCAGGTTGACAAGGAGGGTATGGAAGACTTTGAGGGCAAAGAAGATTGCTCGCAGTTCCAGGAGGTTGATGTGAAGGGTGGTCTCCTGCGGAGACCAAGTACCCTGAGTGGAGAGGGATTGTAGATGGGCTCCCCACCCTGTTTGGGAGGCATCTGTTGTGAGGGTTGCTTGGGGCAACAAAGGTTGGAAGGGGGCCCCCAACAACAGATTCTTGGTGGACATCCACCATTGGAGGGACCAAAACAGACACTTTGAGGTGAGTATTTGGTCGGAGAGCGCTCCTGATGCTTGAGTCCACTGGGTGGCCAAGGTCCATTGAGCTGCTCTCATATGAAGACGAGCGTAGGGCACCACGTGTACCGTGGAGGCCATGTGGCCCAGAAGTCGCAGCATTTCTCTGGCTGTCAAGTGACTGCTGGACTGAGCTTGGGAGGCCAAGCACAGCAGATGTTGGCCCCGGACTTGAGGCAGGTAGGCCCTTGCAGTGGTGGTGTCCAACTGGGCCCCTATGAATTCTAGAGACTGAGTAGGGGTAAGTTGAGACTTGGGAAGGTTTACCACCAGTCCCAGATACTGCAGAAGGTGCCTTGTGCGGTCCAGGGAAATCTGGGCCTCTGACTGAGATGGAGCTCGGATGAGCCAGTCGTCCAGATATGGGAATACAAAAATTCCCAGACCTCTTAGAAATGCGGCAACAACTGCCATGCATTTGGTGAACACTCTTGGAGCAGAGGCTAGACCGAAGGGAAGTACTCTGTACTGGAAATGTTTTCCCTGAAACAGAAATCTTAGATATTTTCTGTGGGATGGATGGATGGATGAGTATATGTTTGTACGCATCCTTGAGATCTAGAGAACAAAGCCAATCCTGACTCTGAAGGTATGGAAGGAGAATGCCTAGAGAAAGCATTTTGAATTTCTCCTTGTAGAGAAATTTGTTCAATTCTCTCAGATCTAGGATAGGTCTGAATCCCCGTCTTCTTTGTTATGAGAAAATAAGGGGAGTAGAATCCTGTCCCTTGTTGAAGAAGAGGAACCTCTTCTATTGCCCCTTGGGCAAGGAGAGAAGAGACTTCCTGATCCAACAGGTCCAGGAGAAATGGGGGAGAATTGAAGTACCTCACCATGGTATATGGAGGAAGGTCGGAGAAATGAAGTTTGTAGCCCTCTCTGATGATAGAGAGGGTCCATTGCTCTGATGTGATTTGCTCCCATCTGGGAGCAAAGTGAGCTAACCTTCCGGGAATGGTGAGGGGCTCTGGTTGTTCTAGAGCCAGAAATGTTAAGTTCTCTAGGGGCAAGTCACAACCCCTGAGGGGGTTGAGCCTGCTGAGGAGTGGTAGACGCTGCAGGCTTTGACTTTGCCTGTTTAGGTTGCTGACGTTTAGCAGCAAAGCGAGGCTGAGAAGATTGTTGGCCAGTATTTGTGGAAAATCTAGCCTTCTTGTAGTAAGGCCTCTTGAAAGACTTTTTCTTGGCAGGAGTAGAGGTAGACTTAGAAAGTCTATCCAAGGTAGTATTTTCTGTGTCCATTTGAGTGGCTTTAATTTGCCAGTCCTTACCAAATAAGTTCTCACCTGTACAGGGCAGATTCCGTAAGCCATCCAGGACCCAGGGTTCTAGGTCAGAGGCCTGGAGCCAAGCAAGTCGTCGGGCTGCAATAGCAATGCCCGAAGCTCTACCGGCACCCTCAAAGGAATCAAAAGCTGCTCTGTTGGAGAACTTAGAAACATCTAGAAACTGTTTCACCAGAGAAATGAACTCCTCTTTTCTATCCTCAGGGATAAAGGAGGCAAAATGTCGTATCTTTAGGGCAAGTTCCCTGAGAAACATGCCCATATACAGACTATAAGAATTAATCCTGGCTATAAGCATAGTAGCCTGGAAAATTTTCTTGCCAAAAGAGTCTAGGGTCTTACATTCTCGTCCTGGAGGGGTAGAAGAGTGCCTTTTGGTACTCTTAATCTTTTTCAGTGCAGGCTTCACCACAATGGAATGGTGAGGCAACTGAGTCTTTTGAAAACCAGGAGAAGGAGGGACCCGGTACATGGTGTCCAACCTACGAGAATAAGGAGACAACGTTAGAGGAGCCTCCCATAAGTCCATCAAGTGTTCTTGAAGGATTTCATGGATAGGCAGGGTGACTGCCTCTTTAGGAACCTTAGGGTATCCTAAAATATCCAATTTCTTTGACCTAGGTTCTTTTTCAGAGGATGTGGTAATAGAAAGTCCTTTGGCTAGTTCAATAATGAAGTCTTGAAAGGACAAATCCGCTGGTGGAGACATTCTCCTCTTTGGGGAAGAGGGGTCTTCATGAAGAACTAGAGACAGCTCATCAGAGTCCTCAGAGGAGTTATAATCCTCTGAAGAATCAGAGTATTCTCTATTTGCTTCCAACGCACGATACGCATACCGATCGGTATCGACATCGGGCGTACCGGGTATGGGATCGGTATCGGGTGAAAACCCGGATCCGGCATGCGGAACCGATCTGCGTTTGGAAGTCGATGGTCTCGGTTCCGGTATGGGAGACGATACCGGAACCGGACCCGGTACCGCTGAACGCGGTACCGAGGGCGTCGCAGCATTAATAAAAGCCAGCATGGCCTGCTGCATGGTCTGAACAGTATTGCTCATAGACGCCACTGCTGCCTGGATATCGGTACCAGTATGGGCCGGTACCCCAGAGCATTCTAACAGGTGATCAGTCGAGGCCGTGCCATCGATGTCAACCTGTAACCCCATAGATGGTGCTTTGGAAGCCAGAGCTTCCCGCCGGGGTTGTTGGGCTGGGGCAGGATCCTCAGACTCAAAAGAGAGAGCCTCTCGATGCTTTGAAGGAGATTTGCTCTTTGAGGACCTGCCCACAGAGGGTTTGGTTACCTGAGATCCATCCGGAGAGGAAGACCTGGATGACTGTGATGCTGGATTATCTGAAGCAAACAGCACATGGAATTTGTTGGCCCGGTTCTGCAACCCACGTTTAGACATCTGGGAGCAGGATGGGCAGTCCGGAATGGAGTGGTCAGGTCCCAAACACTTAAGACACCATTCATGGGTGTCTGTGACAGAAATAACAGCACTACACTTGGTACACTTCTTAAAACCAGGGGCTGGTTTCTCCATGAGGAGAATTTGTGTAGGCCTGAGGCCTAACCGAAGTCACCAAGTTGTGCAGAAAAAAGATTTTTTTTTTTTTTTTAAAAGAAAAGAAAAGAGAGACCGGCGGTACCGGTTTCGGTATGGGGAAGGCAGGTACGCGGTCTAAAGAAACAAACTAAAACAATAATTTCTTCAGCGGTGACAGGAACACGACCTGCTGGCTCCGCAGAAAAAGAGAAACTGAGGAGAGCTGGTCAGGAAGGCGGGAAGGCAGCGCGCATGTGCAGTGGGAGGCCCCAAAAGCTTCCTTTCAGGGAAGCTGGGGAGCTTTCCCGCGCAGGCTCCGTCAGTTCCGACGTACCCATATGTGAGGACTTATTCCTGCTTGTTCCTGGGGATAGCATAATAATTTTAAAATAATTTGGGCTTGTGCTGGTAACCAATGTAGATGACGTAGAAAAGGCGCTACTCTATCTTTAATCTTGTCTTTACATACTAATCTAGCTGCTAGATTTTGTAACGATTGCAATCTTGCTCTTTGTTTTACTGGAACTCCCAGATTAAATATATTATAACAGTCAATTTGTGATAGAACGAGGGCCTGAGTTATGATTCTAAAATGTAGTTCTGGTAAATGCACACTGCCCCCACAGTGTGCAAATCTGTGTCATGCATATTTCTCAAGGATATCCTAAAAAGCTGGCCTGCTGATGGTCCTTGAGAAATGGACTTTGCGACCTCTGGCACAGGGGTAAGAAGCAACCGCTGCAGCAATGACTGCATTGCATAATGACATAAAAAGAGGGGTGGAGGAAACCCCATGATAACTGTGAGCGAAGGTTACTGGTACTACAACCCAGCAGAGATTAATTCTGATAGAGCTAAAAGCCAAGAGAGGAATCTCACAACTGTCCCAAAGAAACAAAAACTGACAAAGGTTAACAGGCATTGCAAACATACACAGGTAGACAGAGTTTGTTTTACTTTGCAGATGGCAAGCTTATATTGTTCTATCTGCAAATGTCCTTTCATCCTTGAAGAGACTCAAACATTTCATACCGAAAGCCAAGAGACTGTGTACATATAAACAAAGCGCTGTTATATATGAGTTCTTATCAACGCATCAGCGTGTGATGCGGTACAATTACCCAGTCATGAAGAGAGAGTATTATTAAAGGCAACTTTCACTAATACAATTAATACAGCAATGATCAAGGCAGAATGAAAATTGCAGGGCAAGATGAAAGAACTGACGTATCTAAGAAACAGACTTGATAGAATTAAAACTACAGTAAAAATAAACCACTAAACCTTTTGCAATCCCTCGTCCTCTTCCCTTCCAACAATGAAAAAACGTTAAGCAGTAGGCAGCGGCGTCTCAAACCATTCCCACTCTTTCCCATATCATCGTTGGCTAAGGATTACTTTAGAAGTGCTATCCATGCTCTGGAGTCTGAAAACGGGCACAGAGACATCTCCAGCACATTTCAGAAGCCGGGTCTGTGGGCATTCCCAGAGTGAGGATGTCCAAGTCTGAACGGGGGGCCTGGCCAGGGTTTTCCTATGAACCTGGACCTCACCGCCTGATCTGAGAAATGCATCTAAAGCTAAACTTGCTCCAGGCATGAATAAGCATTGGACATGTAGAGTTGCATCTAAGGTTAAACCTGCTCAAGGCATGAATAGGCATTGGGAAAGTGCTCATTTGGACCATAAAACATCCAGAGGGTATAGAGAAGAGGGCACTTCCACCATTCCTAATACTCTGCACAATTACAATGATGGCAGCAGTGATATTTGAACCCTGGCACTAGCCTACTACTTTAACCATTCGGCTATTCCCAGACATCCACGGTCTGGAATAATGTTCACGTTTGTGAAATGGTGCCCGAGCCTGGACATGCCTGCTTTTTTTTTCAGATGTTCTGGCTTGGACATCCCAGACTGCATAACGTAAGATAAGATATGCCATACTAGGTCAGAGCAAAGGTCCATCAAGCCCAGCATCCTGAACATAAGAACATAAGAACATAAGATATGCCATACTGGGTCAGACCAAGGTCCATCAAGCCCAGTATTCTGTTTCCAACAGTGGCCAATCTAGGTCATACGTACCTAGCAGTTTCCCCAAGGGACACAGGTTCCACAATGCTTGTATTGGTTCAAGCATTGATATCCTGGGTCCCTTCTTAATAATGGTTTATGGACCTTTCCTCCAGGAACTTGTCCAAACCTTTTTTAAACCCAGCTACACTAACAGCCTTTACTACATCCTCCGGTAACAAATTCCAGAGTTTGATTACACGTTGAGTGAAAAAATATTTTCTTTTATTAGTCTTAAATAGTTTACCCTGTAGCTTCATTGCATGTCCCCTAGTCTTTCTATATTCTGATAAGGTAAACAATCGATCTACGTTTACCCGTTCCACTCCGTTCATTAATTTATAGACTTCTATCATATCTCCCCTCAGCCGTCTCTTTTCCAGGTTAAAGAGCCCCAACCTTTTTAGCCTTTCTTCATAGGAGTAGCCTTCCATCCCCTTTACCATTTTGGTGGCTCTTCTCTGAACCTTTTCTAAAATTGCTATATCCTTTTTAAGATATGGCGACCAGAATTGCACACAATATTCAAGGTGCGGTCTCACCATGGAACGATATAGAGGCATTATAATATCTTTTGTTTTATTTTCCATTCCTTTCCTTATCATACCTAGCATTCTATTTGCTCTCTTGGCCGCCGCTGCACACTGGGCCGAGGGTTTTAACATGGTATCCACAAGGACGCCTAAATCTTTTTCTTGGGTGGTGGTTCCTAATGTGGAACCTTGCATCGTGTAACCATAGTTTGGGTTGTTCTTCCCTAGGTGCATAACCTTGCACTTCTCCACATTAAATTTCATCTGCCATTTTGATGCCCAGTCTTCCAATTTATCAAGATCCTCTTGCAATTTTCCACAATCCTCCTGGGTTTTAACAACTTTAAATAGTTTTGTGTCATCAGCAAATTTGATAACCTCACTCGTTATTCCACTTTCCAGGTCATTTATGAATATGTCAAAAAGCAACGGACCCAGCACAGATCCCTGGGGTACACCACTATTCACCTTTCTCCATTGGGAAAATTGGCCATTTAGTCCTACCCTCTGCTTTCTATCTTTTAACCAGTTCCTGATCCACAGTAGTACACTGCCTCCTATCCCATGACTCTTTAGTTTTGCCAAAAGTCTCTCATGAGGGACCTTGTCAAAGGCTTTCTGAAAGTCCAGATACACAATATCAACCGACTCACCTTTGTCCACCTGTTTATTCACTCCTTCAAAAAACATAACAGATTAGTAAGACAAGATCTTCCTTGTCTAAAGCCATGTTGGCTGTCTCCCATTAGGTCATGACTATCTATATGCTGAGTAATTTTATTCTTTATGATGGTTTCTACCATTTTTCCCGGTACTGATGTCAGGCTCACCGGTCTGTAGTTTCCCGGATCACCCCTCGAACCCTTTTTAAAAATTGGTGTTACATTGGCGATCCTCCAATCCTCAGGTATTAGAGATGATTTTAATGATAGTTCACAGATTACTGATAGCAGGTCTGCAATCTCAAATTTCAGTTCTTTCAACACCCTTGGATGTATACCATCCGGCCCAGGTGATTTGCTACTCTTCAGTTTATCTAATAGTTGTAGGACATCTTCCCGATGTATCGATATTTCCTTCAATTCTTCCACACCTTTAAATACCACTTCAGTCGTGGGTAACATCCCTACATCTTCCTCAGTAAAGACCGAAGCAAAGAATTCATTCAGTCTCTCCGCTATCGCCTTGTCGCCTCTTAGTGCTCCTTTAACCCCTTTATCATCTAATGGACCAACTGACTCTCTCACGGGTTTTTTGCTACGAATGTACTTGAAAAGGTCTTTATTTCGCGTTTTTGCTTCCGCAGCAAGCTTCTTCTCAAATTCTCTCTTTGCCTGCCTTATCAATGCCTTGCATTTGACTTGCCAGTGCTTGTGCTGTTTCCAGGTTTCATCATTTGGCTCTTTTTTCCATTTCTTGAAAGATGCTTTTTTGGCAACAACAGCCTCTCTGACCTCAGCTTTAAACCATGCTGGCAATTTTTTGGACTTCCTTCCACTTTTCTTAAAGCGTGGAATACAGCTGGTCTGGGCTTCCAAGATAGTATTTTTCAACAACACCCAAGCTTGATGTACGTCTTTAACCTTTGCAACTGCTCCTTTTAGTTTTTTCTTAACTGTTTTCCTCATTCTATCATAGTCTCCCTTTCGAAAGTTAAAGGGTAGTACTGTGGATTTCCTTACTATCCCTCCTCCACTAATTAAATCAAAGGCGATCATGCTATGATCACTATTGCCAAGTGGCCCCAACACCCTTATCTCTTGCACTACATCTGGTGTTCCACTAAGGACTAGGTCTAATATTGCTTCCCCTCTGGTCGGTTCATGAACCAGCTGCTCCAAGAAGCAGTCATTTATTTCATCTAGGAACTTTATCTCCCTAGCATGTCCTGTTGTGACACTGACCCAGTCGATGCCGGGGTAATTGAAATCACCCATTATTATTACTGCACTGTAACTTTTGCTAGCTTCCTTGATTTCTTTGAGCATTTCATCATCCATTTGTTCATTCTGGCCAGGCGGACGATAGTACACCCCCACTGCCATCGCCTTCCCCTTTTTACATGGAATTTCAATCCATAGAGATTCTACAGCAAATTTTGTTTCTTGCAAAACTTTAATCCTTTCTGACTCAATGCCCTCTCTAACATAGAGCGCAACCCCTCCACCAATTTGATCAGCTCTATCATTTCGATATAGTTTGTACCCAGGTATCACAGTGTCCCACTGGTTGTCCTCCTTCCACCATGTCTCTGATATTCCAATCATATCTAACCTCTCGTTTAGTGCTATATATTCTAACTCTCCCATCTTGTTTTGTAGACTTCTAGCATTTGCATACAAGCATTTTAGAGACTGTATTTTATTCATATTAATTTGGCTATTGGTAGACATGGGTAATTTGGGATCTTTAAGTTCTGTCTGCTCCATACTCGAGGGCATTTGGGCTACTTTACTCTTTTTTGGAACCTCTCTGCTTTTTGTAGTATCCTTCAAGGATACATTCTTCCGAACCATGCGCTCTTGGACGACTGTCGGCTTTCCCCTATTATCTAGTTTAAAAGCTGCTCTATCTCCTTTTTAAAGGTTAATGCCAGCAGCCTGGTTCCATCCCGGTTAAGGTGAAGCCCATCCCTTCGGAAGAGCCCCTCCTTTCCCCAGAATGTTCCCCAGTTCCTAACAAATCCGAACCCCTCATCTCTGCACCATTGTCTCATCCACGCATTGAGACTCCGGAGCTCTGCCTGCCTATTGGGTCCTGCGCGTGGAACGGGAAGCATTTCGGAGAACGCTACCCTGGAAGTTCTGGATTTCAACTTCCTACCTAAAAGCCTAAATTTAGCTTCCAGAACCTCCCTACCACATTTTCCTATGTCATTGGTACCAACATGTACCAAGACAGCAGACTCCTCCCCAGCACTATCTAAGACCTTATCTAGGTGGCGTGTGAGGTCCGCTACCTTTGCACCAGGCAGGCATGTTACCAGGCGATCCTCACGTCCACCAGCCACCCAGCTATCTACATGCCTAATGATCGAATCACCAACTATAACTGCTGTCCTAACCCTTCCCGCATGGGCACTTGGCCCTGGAGAAACCTCCTCGGTGCGAGAGGGGTTTACATCACCTGGAGGACAGGTCCTAGTTACAGGATCACTTCCTGCCACACCAGGGTGATGCTCTCCTGTCACGTGACCTCTCTCCTCCATGGCAACAGGGATGCTGCCAGACTGGAGGTGGGACTTCAGGACTATATCCCTGTAGGTCTCGTCTATGTACCTCTCTGTCTGTCTTATGTTTTCCAAGTCTGCTACTCTAGCCTCTAGAGAACGGACTTGTTCCCTGAGAGCAGAGAGCTCCTTGCATCTAGTGCACACGTAAGACCTCTCACCAGCTGGGAGAAAATCATACATGTGACACTCAATGCAAAAGACTGGAAAGCCCACATCCCGCTGCTGGACTGCTGTCTGCATCTTAGTTTTAAGTTTGTGTTTAGATCTTTAAGTTCTATATGTACTAAAGGGTGCAATGGATATTTATACCACTAAAACTGTACCTAAGAAGTTTAATATACCTTGTTCACCTGAAGCTTAATTAATCTCAGGTCCTTGGTGTATGACTGATTTGGGTAATGAGCTTCACCTGAGAGCACCTCCTGTCTTTTAAGTTGTGCAAGTACCTATAAAGCTGTGATTTTCCCAGGGGAGGGTGGGTGTGGGGAGGGAGGGAGGGATATAACACTTATTAAAAAAGGGCTGCTACACAGTACCTTGTCCTGTGCTGCTGAGGAAAACTATATTCTGATTTGATTTAAATTATAGCTCTTTGCTGCTACTAGGCTCTAACCTATTATGAAATTTAAACTACAAGCTCTCTGCTGGATTCTAAATTTAACCAGAAAGCTCTCTTCTGTGTTTTAATTTGAAACTAAAAGTACTTTGCTGATGCTAGGCCCTGAGTGACTATGAAATTTAAACTACAGCTGTCTACTGGGTATGAAAGGTAACCAGAAAGTTCTCTTCTGTGTTTTTAAATTGAATCTTAAACTGTTGCTACTAGGCCCTGACTGATTTAACAAAAAAAATAGTGGGTTCACAGATTAATTAGCTTTAAAAGAAAAACAATTCCTTTCAGAAAAATTCCCAGAAGTATATACTCACAATTTCAGATTTCTCTCCAGAAGTAACAGCCCCCCTTTCCAGTCCGTCAAGACAGGGTCACAGAGCTCTGGTTGAGCTATTTATGCTTGTGCTGATGATGTAAGCAGTGACCTACTTCCTGGGTAATTAACAGTCCTTGCTTGGATAGAAGGAGTCTTTCAAAATGGCCTTTTGAACTGCCAGCTGGTGTTAACACCTATTGAAAAAGCTTCACAGGTTGCTTGCCCACTAGGTAGAAGGCCTCTTTGTAAAGGTCTCTAGAAGACTTTATATGCTGCTCAAGGAGAATTGACCTTGTTTTGCCTCTTGTGCTAAGCTATATTCTGATTTTATTTAAATTATAGCTCTTTGCTGCTACTAGGCTCTAACCTATTATGAAATTTAAACTACAAGCTCTCTGCTGGATTCTAAATTTAACCAGAAAGCTCTCTTCTGTGTTTTAATTTGAAACTAAAAGTACTTTGCTGATGCTAGGCCCTGAGTGACTATGAAATTTAAACTACAGCTGTCTACTGGGTATGAAAGGTAACCAGAAAGTTCTCTTCTGTGTTTTTAAATTGAATCTTAAACTGTTGCTACTAGGCCCTGACTGATTTAACAAAAAAAATAGTGGGTTCACAGATTAATTAGCTTTAAAAGAAAAACAATTCCTTTCAGAAAAATTCCCAGAAGTATATACTCACAATTTCAGATTTCTCTCCAGAAGTAACAGCCCCCCTTTCCAGTCCGTCAAGACAGGGTCACAGAGCTCTGGTTGAGCTATTTATGCTTGTGCTGATGATGTAAGCAGTGACCTACTTCCTGGGTAATTAACAGTCCTTGCTTGGATAGAAGGAGTCTTTCAAAATGGCCTTTTGAACTGCCAGCTGGTGTTAACACCTATTGAAAAAGCTTCACAGGTTGCTTGCCCACTAGGTAGAAGGCCTCTTTGTAAAGGTCTCTAGAAGACTTTATATGCTGCTCAAGGAGAATTGACCTTGTTTTGCCTCTTGTGCTAAGCTATATTCTGATTTTATTTAAATTATAGCTCTTTGCTGCTACTAGGCTCTAACCTATTATGAAATTTAAACTACAAGCTCTCTGCTGGATTCTAAATTTAACCAGAAAGCTCTCTTCTGTGTTTTAATTTGAAACTAAAAGTACTTTGCTGATGCTAGGCCCTGAGTGACTATGAAATTTAAACTACAGCTGTCTACTGGGTATGAAAGGTAACCAGAAAGTTCTCTTCTGTGTTTTTAAATTGAATCTTAAACTGTTGCTACTAGGCCCTGACTGATTTAACAAAAAAAATAGTGGGTTCACAGATTAATTAGCTTTAAAAGAAAAACAATTCCTTTCAGAAAAATTCCCAGAAGTATATACTCACAATTTCAGATTTCTCTCCAGAAGTAACAGCCCCCCTTTCCAGTCCGTCAAGACAGGGTCACAGAGCTCTGGTTGAGCTATTTATGCTTGTGCTGATGATGTAAGCAGTGACCTACTTCCTGGGTAATTAACAGTCCTTGCTTGGATAGAAGGAGTCTTTCAAAATGGCCTTTTGAACTGCCAGCTGGTGTTAACACCTATTGAAAAAGCTTCACAGGTTGCTTGCCCACTAGGTAGAAGGCCTCTTTGTAAAGGTCTCTAGAAGACTTTATATGCTGCTCAAGGAGAATTGACCTTGTTTTGCCTCTTGTGCTAAGCTATATTCTGATTTTATTTAAATTATAGCTCTTTGCTGCTACTAGGCTCTAACCTATTATGAAATTTAAACTACAAGCTCTCTGCTGGATTCTAAATTTAACCAGAAAGCTCTCTTCTGTGTTTTAATTTGAAACTAAAAGTACTTTGCTGATGCTAGGCCCTGAGTGACTATGAAATTTAAACTACAGCTGTCTACTGGGTATGAAAGGTAACCAGAAAGTTCTCTTCTGTGTTTTTAAATTGAATCTTAAACTGTTGCTACTAGGCCCTGACTGATTTAACAAAAAAAATAGTGGGTTCACAGATTAATTAGCTTTAAAAGAAAAACAATTCCTTTCAGAAAAATTCCCAGAAGTATATACTCACAATTTCAGATTTCTCTCCAGAAGTAACAGCCCCCCTGTTTCCAGCAGCGGCCACTCCAGGTCACAAGTACCTGTCAGGTTCCCCAAAGGTCAAATAGGGGTATGATTGCACTGCAGTCATTCACCAAAACAAATGTATCCTATATAGCAATCCCCTCAGTGCATTTGTTAATGGGGTAGATGCATTTTATTCCAAACAGCACTACAGTACAGGGAACTTGGCACTACAGAACAGCTCTGCTAGGAACACAAACACACCACACACTGCTGCATTCCTACACTTGGACGTCATTTGTAAAATTCCACTTTGCGGTACTAGTTGGGTACATAGAGTATTTAAACAAGACCATTGTGTAATGTCCTGCCAATAATCCTGACCAGGGTTTTCCTCTGCCTTCTACTAGTTCAGCTCTGTTATGCTCCACTCCAATTTTGGAGACAGCACCAGCAAGTTGACAGGAGTCTGAGATTCAGGCTCCAGGCTTCACACAAGAGTCAGGACAGCATTTCCCAACCCTGTCCTGGAAGAACACCTACCTGATATGGTTTTCAAGATAACGGAAATGAATATGAATAAGACAGATTTGCATACACTGGGTCTGCAATGCATACAAAGCTATCTCATGCATATTTACTGTGGCAATCCTGAAAACCTGACTAGATCAGTGCACCTCCAGGAGAGTGCTGGGAAACACAGAGACAAAAGAAACAGGAGAGTAACTATACTGACCAAGCTACATGTGTTAATAAATGTGCATAGTGCATGCCTGATTTCAGTCCTGATTTATGAAACATATGGAGGGCCCGATGCAATAAACTCTGCTAGGCTTTGCCTACAGGTTAGCTCAGCTTTAATGCACAACTCTGTGTGCTAGCATGCAGGTCAGGACCAACCATTAGGCAAACTAGGTGGTCACCTAGAGCAGCAACTTCTTGGGGGTGGCAAAAGAGTATTGCATTACTAAGCTAAACAATAGATTTTGACAGCCAAGGAAGGTGTAGTAAGGCTTAAAGTCTCCCTAGGCCAGGCCTTGACAAATTTAGTGTGGATTTAAGAGCCAGTGCTTGAGACCTCCTCACCCTCCCCGGTTCTCTCGCACTGGTCTCATGTTCTCATGAGACCAGCACCAGAGTTCCTACATCATGCATCATCATGTGTGTGTGTCTATGTGATGTGTGGTGCAGAGGTGAGGTGTTTATGTGTGTGTATTGTGGAGGTGGGGTGTGTGTGTATGTTTTGGGGGATGCACTGTTTGGCATATACAGATTGTCATTTTTGTCTCCATGAATGTATCCCTTTAACCTCCACCTAGTGCTTTTCCTTTCCTACTCTGTTCCCCTTCCGGACTCTCTCCTTCTCCCTCCCTCAGCAAACCCCCCCCCTCCTGCCCTCCATTTCGCCATCCTCCTCATTTTTTTTTAAAGGTACTGCCCCTTTAAATTTTTGCTACCTTACTCCCCGTCTTACTGTTGTTTTTCTGAAGGCTCTGATCCAGTAGTCCACTGTTTATAAGGAATGGAATCCCTGCGGGCTGTCTGCTGCTTTGGGCTTCCCCTCTGGATCCTTGTGGGCAGAACAGGAGGGATCTTTACCGCATTCAGGGCTTAGATGCAGCAGATGGGCCAGTGACAATCCAATCTCCCGCAGACAGACAGACAGAAGGGATTTTTTGCTGCATTCTGCCCATAGCGGATGTGATCTCCATGGGCTGTTTGCTGCATCTAAGGCCCGATCACAGCAAAGATCCCTCCTGTTTTGCTTGCAGAGATCCAATCTCCGCAGGCAGACAGAAAAGATCTTTGCCAAGATGGCAGTTTTCCCCAAGGGCCGCCTGCTTGCATTAAAGCCGCTATCGCGGCCTTCCCCTTCTGTCTGTCCGCAGGAGATAGATCCTCGCAGACAGACAGAAGGCGTCTTCTATCCGCGATCATATATTTTAAAAAAATAGAGGGGGGAGAAAATCCCAGGTGCAAATTTCTGGTTGCCATGGCAACGAGGTACCTGGGATTTGTCGAGACCTGGCATAGTGTGCCAACATCAGAAACCAACTCTGGGGCCAGCCCTGCTAGCATGGATGCTCAATACAAAAACAAGTTTTGCACTCTGTGGAAAGTCTCAAGCAGGCATCAGCACACAGCAAATTTAAATCCATGGTAATGAAGTAATTAGCTATTCAGCGCAGATGCAGAGAAGTGCACAGAAGACCAGAAGGCTCACTGCAATACCGGGGATTTAACACAAGTTCCAAAGAGGCATAAAGACTTAACTTGTTCTCCGGTCAGTGCCTGGAGGAATTTATGCCCGTTTCGTCTCTACCTCAAGAGTACAAGACCTACAAATTTTTTTCTGGCTTTGCTGAAGAAGAATGGTAAAAAAATAATGGCAGGGGATAAGGAGCAGAGGAAGATGTGTGCTGGAGCTAAACAGCATTCCAGCACATGCTCACAAAAATATCGTATCAGCACTCGCGCCCAATGTATAGCTGCTACGCAGACCTCTGTTTGCACGCATGCGGTGTACTCTCCTTGTTTAGTGCAGGCTTTCTGTGCATAACTATTTTCATGCTATTTGGTTACAGCATTTGGAGCAAATTTTTGCATTACGCTTGCATTAGGAAACTGTATACTCAGCTTGTAGCAAGGTTTCTGCATTAGTCTGTGGGATAATACATTGGAAAATCTTTTTTTCCCCACCTTCTTTTCTCTTCCCAATCGCTTGAGCCAAGGGCCTTTACTCTGTCCTCATCCTTCTTGACCTCTCTGCTGCTTTTAACACTGTTGAGCACAACCTTCTCCTCGATACCCTGCCCTCGCTTGGTTTTAGTGGCTCTGTGCTATCCTGGTTCTCCTCCTATCTCTCCTATCGCTCTTTCGGTGTATGTTCTGGTGGCTCCTCCTCCTCTGCTACCCCGCTCCCAGTTGGTGTACCCCAAGGATCTGTCTTGGGTCCGCTCCTTTTCTCTCTCTACACCCAGTCCCGTGGTGCGCTTATCTCTTCCCATGGTTTTCAGTACCATCTGTATGCTGATGACTCCCAGATCTACCTCGCTACGGCAATCCAAACCCGGATCTCTGCCTGCCTCTCTGACACTGCCGCCTGGATGTCTCACCACCGCTTGAAACTGAACATGGCCAAGACTGAACTTCTTATCTTTCCCCCTAAAACCTCCCCTCCTCTTCCTCCTTTCTCAGTCTCTGTGGATAACTCTGTACTCCTTCCTGTTTCCTCGGCCCGCAATCGGGGGGTTGTCTTTGACTCCTCTCTCTCCTTCTCCACACATATCCATCTTGTAGCTAAGACCTGCCGTTTCTTTCTCTATAACATTAGCAAAATCTGCCCCTTCCTTTCTGAACACTCTACTAAAACACTCATCCACTCCATGATCACCTCCCATCTTGACTACTGCAACCTACTCCTTGCTGGTTTCCCTTTGAGTCATCTCTCTCCCTTTCAATCTGTTCAACACTCTGCTGTGCGACTAATCTTCCGCCAACCTTGTCATACCCATATTACTCCTCTTCTCAAGTCACTTCATTGGCTCCCTATCCGTTTCCACATCCAGTTCAAACTTCTCCTCCTGACCTATAAATGCATTCACTCTGCAGCTCCTCACTACCTTTCTTCTCTTATCTCTCCCTACACCCCCCTCGGGACTCCGCTCTTCTGGCAAATTACTTCTATCTGTGCCCTTCTCTTCTACTGCTAACTGCGGACGTCGCTCGTTTCACCTTATGCCTGGAACAAACTACCTGTGTCTATATGCCAGGCAGCCTCTCTGACTCTCTTGAAATCCAAACTGAAGGCTCACCTCTTCACTGCTGCTTTTGGATCCTGACTCACCTGATCTCCTCTCTTTCCCCTAGTTTTGTCACTGTTTATTTATTTTATTTATTTATTTATTTAACAGGTTTTTTATACCGCCTTTCATACAATCAAAGCGGTTACAGGATTACATCAGGTTAGCATAACTTACAAACATCAGACTATACAGACCAAACTATAAATCCAGTTTATACCACCTTATCAAATTATCAAAGTGATAAGCAATGGATCCACAGGTAACAGGGAAGGACTACATCATGTTAACATGCAATACAGACATAACTCTAAACGTAGGAGCAGACTAAGGGAGAGACACAAAGAGGACATTAACAGAGAATACGTTTTGCCACGGGCCCGCGCCTAAGGGCCACGCCAAAGGGCCCTCTGGCGAGGCCCTCAGGCACGGGCCCGCCTGTCGGCGGCTGCCTTTATGTGAAGCTGCTTCTCCCCTCCCACAGCCCCGTTCGGGCCGGAGGCAGTTGAACAGTCTCGCGCCTCTCAGGGGACCGGCTCAGCTGATGTTTCCCGCCGTCGGCGGCTGCCTTTATGTGAAGCTGCTTCTCCCCTCCCACAGCCCCGTTTATACCTTCTGTGTTTGTCTTGACTAGATTGTACGCTCTGATGAGCAGGGACTGTCTCTTACATGTCTGTACAGCGCTGCGTATGACTGGTAGCGCTATATAAATGCTCAGTAGTAGTAGTAGAAGTAGTAGCTTGCACTCTGCAGTTTTAACATTTGCAGAAAGCAAAAGGTAATGCTGGTCTGAGATCATGGTCCACACTTCTGGTACATCATCTGCTGCTGGTACTGTAATCAGGAAATTATTATCTTAAGAGAGGTATCTGGCCCTGCCATTGTCATCATGTCTCAAAATAAGACAGACATTTTTCAATGAGCTTAAAGGCAGATTTTTCACTGCAGTGGCCCTCCAAATTAGAAAGTAATGTAGAAATGTTTGATTGCATTTTTAGTTAATCTTCCTGGCTTCCTTTTCTTCTGCCAAATTAGGATGTAGAGGCAACTGACAAAATTTGACATTATGGCAGTAATTTTATAAAGCATATGCTGCATGAAAAGTCTCATACATAGAGAAAAGGGGTTTTATAAACTGAGTCACCTACTTTTACATGATATATATGCAGACATTACTGGGGAAGTGGTCTGAGCACAGCAGTGATGAAGTTAAAATACACGTGCATATTTTATAAAATACATGTGTATGTGCGCAGAATACACACACAGAGAAGCATAAAACTTTTGTGTAGCAGGCCCATTAATTTTTAAGGCAATTTTTACTCATTGAAGATATGTAGCATTACAATTTGAACCTCTTTGCCCTCAGCAGAAGTAATCACCTTTCAGTGATAAAGCTGAAATGCAATTTTCCACTCATAAACTGTAAAGGTGATTCTGTTCTCTCTTCCCTAGAAGGAAAATAAAAGGCTTCTATTTCCTTTCCTGCCCAGGTTTTGCACATGCAAATTCTCCAGTGTACTGTACATTGCACATACAAATGAATGCTCATTAATTATTCAGTGTGAGCTGCACCTTGCCTCACTTTGCACAAAAAATTAGGTTTGTAAATATGGGGGTTTTAGGATCATATGAATCACAAAATAGTGTGAGGATTCAAAGCATTTTTTTCTCCTTTTTATCTTAGTATCATAGATTGTGGAATAATATGGGGGAGTAACCTTTTTTTCCAATTATATTACTAAAATGCATCAGTCGGACAGCCATATTTATTTGGGGAAAACTATTTTATTGCTGTATTTAGCTAGATAATGAGTACAATTTGCCTCTACCACTGGTTCACATGACAGGGGACAGTAGTTTGTATGGTCATTTCTTTCTTTTTAATGGAATGGTAAACAGAACTATTTTGGTGCAAAAAAGCAGAATCATCACAGCTCTGTTTCTAGTGATCGTAAGGAATATGCCTGTGACTGTACACCACATATTTTTTTTTGCAAACCTTGTTTGTTTATTAACCACACACAACAATAGCTTCTGTGGGATAATACATTGGAAAATCTTTTTTCCCCCACCTTCTTTTCTCTTCCCAATCGCTTCGGTGTGGATTGGGTACACTTACACTCCGCCCCAGCTTTCATCATTCCGATAGCAACATTTTTATATTTTACAGTTTTCCAATTTACTCCTTACCCCCTCCCAGCATTCCCCCTTCCCCTTGCGTCAGACAATAGTATGTAAACATGACATGCTGCACCTTAAATCATCAGTGCTAGCAAAAGTTGCAAGGTTTATTTCATCTTCCAGGAACCTCCAACAGATTACACTAATGACTGACCATAACCAACATACCACACAAGATATATATATAAAAAACAACTGATAATAATCAATAACAGAAACATATCTTGGTAGTTAAAACAATTGATACCATTATGATCACATCTTTGTGTGCTGAGTTTTATTTCATTCTTGAAGAGAGAGGTTTACATCTTAGCCACTCCCACTATTATAAGTAAAACATGGTTCTATAGAGCTGATTCTTAACAGAACTCTGTAGACATAACACTGATACATATAAACATGAGCAGCTGGATGGCTGTTTGGCATACTAAAAAGTGAAAATCTCTTACTACCTCCCCTCCCTCAATAAAGTCCTGAAAATATGGCAGAAAAGAAAGGAGATCAAGGAATAAAATCAAAAGAGAAGGTAAAGAATTAAAGAAACAGAAAATGGAATCTAGTTACTACAATCGCTTTAAAAAATGTCAACCAAGCTCAAAAGCCCCAGAGAGTGTATACTGCTGAATGAATGACTGACTGTGCATTGCACTCCCAACACAGGAAAATAATATTTTTGCCTGTAATTTAGTAGTGTCTTGGCATGCACTATAGGAATTCCTGC
The DNA here is from genome assembly GCA_033557465.1 of Ichthyophis bannanicus. Classification (NCBI taxonomy): domain Eukaryota; kingdom Metazoa; phylum Chordata; class Amphibia; order Gymnophiona; family Ichthyophiidae; genus Ichthyophis; species Ichthyophis bannanicus. The sequence goes on from CM066036.1 coordinate 141,154,385, forward strand.
TTCACCCCCTCCTCCACCCTACACTCCATACAAAACTTCAATTGATGGACTACATCAGAGAATGAACTGCATACATTAGAGGGCTGTAAACTCCTCCATCCTATGGATGGGGGAGGGATTAGAAGGTAAGAGGAGTGGCTTGCACCGGGGAAGCTCCCTAAATGACAGAGGAAAATAAGTTCTCTCTTCCTTGCTTTGTTGGTGGGCATACAGCATTATACATACAGGGGAATACATTTCAGCTGGGCACGTTTTCAAGTCACCAAGCTGGATGCCTCTTTAAGCTGAAAAACATGAGTCAAATTTCGAGCAGCTTATCATACTTCGAAAGAAATACAGCTTGGGTTCTTATCATTGAACTGCGACTGATGAATAACACATATTTATATTGTGTATGTCCAGTTGGGCATTATTTACCTACAGTCTCTGTAACTCTGTAACAGAACTTAGGCTTCCAGAGGTTTTCAGGGTTCACTGGGTCATTCAGTGCAGTTAATGTTAACCTCCTGACCACTTTTAACCATAAAGGAGGAAGGTCCCAGGCAAATAAATGTAATGAAATGTAGTTGCTGGAGGAATTATAAGATCAAGTACTGTACTTAATGTGCTACCAAACCCCAGAGAAAGTTAGTGTTTGCTGTATTTTGTAAAGAAACAGATGTGAGCTCTGTAGGACCAAAGGCAGAAGCATTAAACATTAGATCAATGGTCCCAAAAGGTGAGCAGGACCCACAAGGGAGTCATATCATCAGCAGAAGGAAACACACAAACAGGGTCACTCCCTCTCCCTTTTGACCTTTACTGTGACCTATGCCCAGCAATGCCAGTCAGCATTCACAAATCCGGCCCCTCTTCCCATGTGGGCCTCCTGTTAGACTGGAAACACAAGCAGAATACTGGGATCTATGAGTGTACACAGAGTAGGAGTCTGCTATTTTGTATGCATCATTGTGTGAAGTCACATGAATTTTTAAGTTTTAATATGGGGTCATACCGGATAAAAAGTACTGCATTAAAACTATTAGTCCAATAAAGATAAAACATACCAACTTCCTGCATGGATTTTCTAAGATTCTAAACAACAACTTCCAAACTACTAGGATTCTAACAGTGGTCTTGAAATTCAAAGGTGATGTTAAGCTCAGAACACTTTTGTTTCTATTTGTTCACTCACTCTGGTTAGGATTTCTCTAAACCTACAGGACACAAAAAGGAAGTGAGCTAGCGTAAGCCTGAAACATGTCAGTAGTTGCACTAATGCTCATGTGTCTAAATTTTGTGTACATATTTTCTATATGGATATGAATTTTGCTGTCAATACATACTGGTTGACCAAAGAGGCTCATTCAATCCTGGTTTTGTCCCAGTGCATGCCTGGAGTTTAAGCTGTGACTGTCCCATGGATTTCCCTTAGATAAGCAAAACTACAACTCTGGGCATGCAAGGGGGCAGTGGGTCTCAATTCAGTCAGCAGGACACATGCAGCTAGTCTAGTTTTTAGAATGTCCACAATGAATATGCACGAGAAAGATCTGCATGCAGTGTCTCCAATGCATGTAAATCAGCTCAGGTGTATTCATTGTGCATATTCCAAAATCCCAACTGGCTGGGCGTGTCATGGGCACGGCCATGGGGACTGCAATGAGAACCAATGCACACATACCGACTAAAGTCCTTGATCAACAGGGCGTGAGCAGGGCTCAGATCAGATGGCCAAAGGCCAAATTCTGCAGAACGTGTGCTGCAGGATGACTCATGTCTGAGCTCCCTGAATCACACAGCTCTTTACTAGCCAATGTTCTTATGGCCAAGAATTTCTGATACAGAAAGCTTCCGGTTTTATTGGTTTCCATGCGGCGAGGGGAATCGCTTCACTCCTGCTATGGGTTTAGGCACTGAGCGTTGAAATGCAGCTACTCCGTAGAGGAAACCCCCTTCTAGCAGAAAACGTGCAGCGGCAAAACCGGGTAACGCTGGCAGCAGATGAGTCCGAGTCTGCCGAACGTCTAATCCGCAAAACGTTTTGTACTTGGTGAGAGACCGATGTAGGTCTGACTGAACAAAGGCAGATGGAAAAAAATCAGCGCTGCATCCGACCCAAGCAGTCAGGGAAGAGGAAGTGAAAACAATCAGCCCTGCTTCGGCCTCCCTGGGATCTAAGCGGAGAAGTCGGCATTTCCTGTTAAGACTCGCCTCCCTGCCGCCTGCGAAGAACCGCGGCTCTAAATATACACACGCTGCGCCAAACCTCCCCGCAGGCTCTTCACGCGCCACGCTTCCCCTCGACGTTTAGTGTCTCGGCATTTGGGTCGTCAAATCAAGACCAGGCAGCGCTCCGTAGAGTATTTCAAAACGTACTCGCAACCCCCCCTCCCCAAGCTAAAGAAAATGCCAACTTTTCACAGAGGTTTGCGGATTACTAGGGACGACTCTTTCGAAGTACTTCAGTCGAGTTTTGTAGGACCTAAAGACTCCAAGTGCGCGCACATACACGAAAAAGCATAGCTGCATACATGTAGACATACAACGCACATGCGCCGAGCCCCTACCTCGTATGCTCCTGTAACTGATAACTTAACTTCTCATTCTTAACAGCTGCTGTCACCGAGGCACCTCTCGTCCGGAGGGGACACTGCTTTCCACTCCGCTTATTGCTGTGCTAGGCAATCCCACTAGATTCGGGCCACCACTGCCCAATATTAGGGCTCGGAGAAGAAAGCTAAAAATGGTAGTTTGAAAGGCAGTCAGTCAGAAGTGCCGCCAAAACCTTGAGCTCCTTCTCCCGCAAGGCCCTCCCTTAGGGAGTCTGCCAATCAAGGCCGATCGGGAGGCCCTGCCAGAGAGTGAATAGAGTTCCGTATTGACACAGCTTATTCTGCAGCACGCTGCCCTGCCAGGCTTTCAAGAGCAGATCGGATTACACGAGCACATTTCTCCTTCAGAAGCTTGCAGCTGCAATGTACCTCAATCTTCGGCGGCCTCTCTGCACAAAACCTGTCGGGAAACTCAAATGCCTTTTTTTGTTTGCGTGTACAGTAATGGCCCACTGACGTCTCAGATAATTTTGGAATAATACATTTAAATTCTATTTCAATCTTTCCTTCTAAACTGTGCAGCACACCCTGCCTAGAGAAGGAGACACCTCTGTGCATTTACAGAATGGTTCAAACACTATGCATATCTACTTTCTTTTAAAAATTGCAATTTCTTTTATACTATTAAGTCAGCATAAATGGCATGCCTGTTTTTTCACAGAATATTCTTCAGTAACAACAAAAAATGTTGCATAGAACGAACTGGACCGTACCAAGCTAGAAATGCACCCTGCGCGAGTGCGACTCACGACCTGGACCCCCCCCCCCCCACCCTGCGCAAGTGCGACTCACGACCTGGACCCCCCCCCCCCTATGCAGGAACTCCCTCTTCTCGAGCTTCCTGGAAGCCCAGTGATGATATCAGTTCCCCTTCCATACTTGAGCCCTGTGCGTAGCACTATTCACACTGCCTTTGGTATGGTCTTGGCCTACTACATATGTGTGTGTATGCATCTGAATGTGAATCCTTCACAAAATATACTTCTTGGAATACTCTTGGACTCCCTGATATTTCCTAAATATTTGATGTGAGGGGGCAGGGCACAGCTATCTCATAACCTTTTACTTTTGAGCAAGCTGGCTAAAAAAGTTAGTTTCCTTTCCTTTTCCATCTATTTCATTTCATTTTATTTTGAAAACTATATTGTTTTGTTTTTTTGTTGTTCTTTGTTTTTAGTGCATGCTTTTACAATGCGTGCTAATTTTTGTTACAATACATGCTATTTATTTGAATAGCACACACTGAAACTTTGCGCAAACTAAAATGAAATGAATAACAGCTGATATTTCATTAGTTTGTGATATTTCAGATGGGAATCAAAAAAGGACAAAACTCAGGAAATTTGATTTATTTATTTAGACAGTTTTGTATACCGCCTTATCCTTCAATCAAAGCGGTCACAACACAATTGGGGGATACATTTTAACACGCGGGGATATGAGACACATACACTAATACTTGCAGGGAACATGGGCAATGGAGGGTTAAGTGGCTTGCCCAAGACCACAAGGAGCATCTGTGGGACTAGAAACCCCAGTCCTTCCGGTCCAAGGTTACTGTCCTCTAGTGGGATTTGAACCCCTGACCTTCCGGCCTGAAGTACCTTGCCCCAACCACTAGGCTACTCCTCCTCCTTAGGAGCCCTTTCATTAAAGGCTGCTAATCGGTTAAAGTGCATTTTAGCATGCAGTAACTAGAAGTCGAGAAATCTAACATGCATGCCAGCCACCGGCCACTAAAACACATGGTAAGTGGCTATCACGCACTGGGCAGGAAAGTGGGTGGGTTACAGATAGAGTGTGGACATGGAGAGCACATTGCTGCTAACATGAGGACAACTGCCATGTGGTCAGCGACAATGTGGCAATGAACGTGAGTACACACAGCAATAGCTCTAGGGGCATCATTAGGTGCACCTGCGTTAATCATGCCACACATTCTGTGCTCTATTGTCTGCTAACTGCCAAGAAAGTGCTGGGCACACCTCCGACAGCACACAACAGTTGCATTTACCATGTGCCAGTTTTGCTGCTAATCGCACAGTAAGTGCAAACCTTTAGTAAAAAAGGATCCCTTAGACTTCTAAGATGACCTGTTATTTAAAAATACATAGTCTAAGTACACCTGAAGTATAATACACTTGTATGGCTGACACATTGAAAATGAAAAAGCAGCAAGTAATTTGCCACCAAATATTTTTCATCCATGATTTGGTACAGCCGAACAAACCATAATAAACAGTAGGCAAATATTGCACAGCAGCTAGAGGTGAATAGAAGGGAGGGGCAACCAGTGTCTAATAAGAACTTCTTCTCCTGCAATGATGCCTTTATATATAATACAGAGATGCGGTTTTGTATATCTCATTTTGTAATACCACGTCATTTTATTTACCTAGTAACAGCATGCACTATTACAAAACAACGTGAAATGACAAATGAAAAACAAAATGAAACTTTTCTGCCTGCATAAATACTGCGTGCTATGAGCACCACATCATTGGACGAAAAAGGGGTTCCCAAAATCCATTAGAGTTTTGTTTTCATAATTTTCTAAGCTATGTAAATCCACAAAGCTGCATTTACAGCAGAGTATAAAACCTAAAAGTCAGGCCCCAAAGCATCACGTTATCAACCTTGAGTAAAGGCACAACTGAAAAATTATCTCTGTTCGATAGAATCAGTGCAGGTTGATTTATATAATGAAAAAATAACTTGTTGGTCTGAAACATAAATCTCTTTGCCCATTCAGCTTGACAAACAATGACGCCTACCAGGACTCTTGCAAAAACTTACAACCACAGACGGTGATAGCGTAGTTACTCACCTGTAACAGGTGTTCTCCGGGGACAGCAGGAATCAGTCCTCATATAGGTGACGTCGGCGCCGACAGAGCCCTCATGCGGAGCAATTCCCCAGCTTTCAAAGAAAGTCTTTGGGACTGCATCACACATGTGTGATCCCCTTCCCACCCAAGGGTGCCAGCTTGCTCAGTCAAATGACATAGCTAAAAAGAGGGCAAAATGAATAAAAATCAATAGTAGGACTGCAACTCCAGGGGAGGAGGGAGGGTCGTGAGGACTGATTCCTGCTGTCCCTGGAGAACACTTGTTACAGGTCAGTAACTACACTTTCTCCAGGAACAAGCAGGAAGTCAGGCCTCACATATGGGACTCCCTAGCTATAGGTTACCGAGAACCCCTAGCTGAAAAATGGCTCCCTCTAGAAGAGCTGCAGCAGCTGTGATAGGAATTCAGCAGAGACGCCACACCCCCGGTAGCCTGACACCAGAAGGCCGGAGGGTAGGAGTTGCCTAAACCTCAAATAAGTTACAGAGTACCACCTGGCCAAAAGCACTGTCCCGTCGGGACTCTCCATCCAAGCAGTAATGGGCTGCAAAAGTCTGGCTTGAAGACCAGGTTGCGGCCCGGCAGATGTCTGCCAGCGGAACAGAGCGGAAGTGAGCCACTGATGCGGCCTTGGCCCTGACACGGTGGGCCGTGACTCCACCCTGCAACGGGAGGTCGGCTGCCCTGTATGCCCAGGCAATGCAGTCTGCCACCCAGGTGGACAATGTGCGCTTGGAGACAGGTAGCCCCAGTTTACTGGGGTCATAAGAGACGAAGAGCTGGGTAGCCCTTCGATGTCCCCGCGTACGCTCCAGGTACAAGGCTAATGCCCTCTTACAATCAAGGGTATGCAGAACTGCCTCTGCCTGGCTGACATGCGGTCTGAGAAAGAATGTCGGAAGAACCACCTCTTGGTTGAGGTGGAATAGAGAGACCACTTTTGGAAGAAACTTAGGATGGGTGCGCAGGACTACCCTGTTCCTATAAAACCGTGTGTACGGTCTTTCTGACACAAGAGCTTGTAGCTCACTCACTCGCCTGGCAGATGTGAATGCCACCAGGAAGAGCACCTTCCAGGATAGGAAGCACAGATGGCAAGCGGACATCGGTTCAAAAGGTGGGCGAGTAAGCTGTTGCAAGACCACATTCAACTCCCACTCGGTTGCTGGAAGACGAACCGGGGGTTTTAGTAGAAGTAGACCTCTGAGGAATCTGGACACCAAGGGGGTGAACCGGAAGAGGTTGTCCTTCCACTGGTGAGTGGTGTGCTGACAAAGCACTCAGGTGGACCTGGACAGAGTTAGACTTGAGGCCTAATTCTGAGAGGTGAAGCAGGTACTGTAACACCACTGGTACCAGACAAGAGAAAGGGTTTTCATTGTGCTGGTTACACCACACCTCAAACCTACGCCACTTGAAGGCATAGGTTTTTCTAGTGGACTGCCTCCTTGAGGCCAGTAGCACTTCTTCCACATTCTTAGGCAGGAGGAGAGAAGCCAGCCATGCCATCAGGTTGAGGGACCTGAGGTTGGGGTGTAAGATAGAGCCCTGCTCCTAGGATAGGAGGTCGGGTTGCGTCCCCAGAGGGAGTGGGGTTTCCACTGCCAGTTGGAGGAGAAACGGAAACCAAGGTTGTCTTGGCCATCTGGGGGCTACCAGGATGACCGAGGCCTTGTCTCGAAGGATTTTGAATAGAGTCCGGGCCAACAGAGGCATGAGAGGAAACGCATACAGGAGGCCCGCAGACCAGGAAATCAGAAAAGCATCTGCAGCCATCCTTTGGGGGTGTGGCTGTCTGGAGCAAAAGTTGTGCAACTGATGATTCTGCGGACTGGCAAAGAGATCTATGACCGGATGTCCCCAGCACTGGAAGATCTGCTGGGCTACTTCCGGATTCAGTTGCCACTCGTGAGGTTGGAGAATTCTGCTTAGCTTGTCTGCTAGGTAGTTCTCCTGATCAGGCAGGTAAACTGCTTTGAGAGACATATCTTGTTGGATTGCAAAGAAACAGAGGTCCAGTGTCTCCTGACACAGGATGCGGGACCCCGTCCCTCCCTGCTTGTTCACGTAGAACATAGTCACCTGGTTTGTCTGTCTGTACTAAGACAGACTGATGTGAGAGAACGTGAGAGAAGGTTTGAAGAGCTAAGCCTATCGCCTGGAGCTCTAAGAGGTTGATTTGTTGCATCTTCTCTTGAGACCACAACCCTTGAGTGCATAAGTCCTGGCAATGAACTCCCCAGCCCAGCAGAGATGCATCTGTCGTCAGCACTCTTGTGTACGAGGGAGGCTGGAAAGGCACTCCCTCGAGCAGGTTGGATGGCTGAAGCCACCAGGTCAACGGCTTCAGTAATCATTTGGACACTCTGATCCTGTCTCGGAGTCTTCCTGTGGCTTGTGTCCACTGATCTCTGAGGCACCACTGAGCTTTCCTCATGTGGAGATGGGCGCTTGGGGTCATATGAACCGTGGAGGCCATGTGTCCTAGAAGGCGTAGAAAGTGCCTCGCTGATATCTGAGACTTGTGGCTGATTTGGTGCACCAGCTCCAGAAGCCTCTGTGCTCTGCCCTCTGGCAGGTAAGCCTTTGCTTGAAGGGTGTCTAACCTTGCCCCTATTAACTCTAAATTTTGAGTGGGGAGCAAAGTGGACTTTGCTTGATTTATGACAAAGCCTAGATGCTGCAGTATGTTGACAGTGCGAGCTGTGGCCTGTTGGGCTTCTTGAGGCGATGGGGCCCTGATAAGCCAGTCATCCAGGTACAGGAAAACAGAAATTCCCTGGTTCCTGAGGAAGGCTGCCACTACCGCCAGACATTTGGTAAACACTCTGGGGGCAGAGGCTAGGCCGAATGGAAGTACTCTGTACTGAAAATGGTTTCCTCCCACTACAAATCTGAGACATTGTCTGTGGTCTGGATGTATGAGGATGTGCGTATAAGCATCCTTCAGGTCTAAAGAGCATAGCCAGTCTCCCTGGTGGAGGTAAGACAGCAATATTCCAAGGGAAAGCATCTTGAACGTTTCCCTCACCAGGAACTTGTTTAAGTTTCGCAGGTCGAGGATGGGCCTGAGGCCTCCTGTTCTCTTTGGTATCAGGAAATACCTGGAGTAAAAGCCTTGTCCTAGCAGGCTGTGGGGCACCGGCTCCACCGCCTGATCCTCTAGAAGACTGGCCAACTCTTGTAAGAGGAGGTTCTGTGTAGAGGAGGTCTGAGAGGCTCTCCTGGAAAGTAGGAGGGAGGTACCTGGTTGAAGTGAAGCAAATAGCCCTTTTGGACTATTTGTAAGACCCAGGCATCGGTGGTGATTGCAGGCCACCTGTTGGCGTACAGGGTCAACCTTCCTCCTGTGCAAAGCCGCACCCCTGGCTGGAGAGAGACTATGCTGTGACAGTCAAAAACCCCCTACCGGCTGGGAAGGAGCCGGTGCTTGGGGCTCTTCTGCTTATGCGGGCCATGCCCCTGTCCCTTGGCCTGCTGCCCCTGTTGGGGAGCCGGGGAGGCCTGGTGAGTGGGGTAGTTGCGGTAAGCCAGTACCTTTCCTCGGGAAAAAGGGCTTTTTACCCAAGCCCTTCTTTTTAGAAGGGGCAGAAGTCTTTTTGGAGAGTCTTGTCCGGGTCAAGTACTCGGTCTCGATTTCAGCAGCCTTCTCAGTCATGAGTTTGCCAAAAAGGTTGTCACCTCGGCAAGGGACATCGATCAACTTGTCCTGTACCCATGGTTCTAGGTCTGACGACATTAGTCAAGCCTGGCGTCGGGCACCGATGCCAGCTGCGGCTACCCGGACCGAAGCCTCGAAGCCGTCATAGGCTGCTCGAGACAAACTTTGAGCACTCCCGAATCAAGTGGACAAGTACTTGAAGCGCTGCAAGGGTTCCTTGGAGAGGCCAGCTGAGAATCCGGCAATCTCCTTTGCCAGGTCTCATAAGTACATGCCCATGTACAGCTGGTATGTTTGGACACGGCATGACAGCATCGAGCCCTGGTAGCACTTTCTGCCGAGGGCGTCCAGGTTCCGGGCCTTCCTGTCAGGGAACACCGATGAGTGCGTTTTCTGTCTCGTAAGCCTGTGCATGGCCGTTTCCACAACCATGCAGTTGTGCGGCAGCTGTGCCTTTTGGAACCCAGGGCTCTTGCGGACTCGATAAATGGAATCAACCCGCTTGCTGAGAACCGGCATTGAGACCGATGACTCCCACATGCGGAGCATCAGCCGTTCCAACATCGGAGGAACCGGTACCGTAAGGGCTTCCCAAGGGGGAAAATCATACTGGAGGGCTTTAAGCTCTTCGGCTCGAGGCTCTTTCTCGGTGTCTGCCGGGAATGCGAAAGCCTTGGACATGTCCCTGACGAAGTCTGAGAACCGGGTATCCTCCGAGAGGGGGGGGGGGCGACCTTCTCTGAGGCTCGGACCGCGGCGATTCCGATGGGACACACCGGGTCCGATGGGCATCCGGGGACTCTTCATCTTCCGTTTCCCATGCCGAGGAGGAATCGATGGGCTCCGGCCGTGAGGGCTTCGATCTTGACCGCCCCGACGCCGAGGGCACCGGCGTCGACGACCTTGGTCCCAAACGGGAGGTCGAGGGAGACCTCGGCCGAGGATCAACTCGAGCTCGAAGAGTCTCGAGGATCAGCTCGGCCTCCGGGGTCGACTTGGACGTCGAGGTCCCGGTGGTCAGGGCGGATGGTCTGGTGAGACCGGCCATCAGCACCCACTGCTGCTCCATGAAGGCAGAAATGCTGTGCTCCAAGGCCGAGCTCAGAAGATTCCACAGCCTCCGGCTCGGTTCTCCCAGAAGAGTCAACGAGGACAAATGGAAATTACACTTACCTGGTAATTGTTGTTCCTTGAGGAACTCCAGTTCAGTCCTCCACCTCTGGGTTGTGCACCTCCTCCTGCAGCATGGAGACTGGACAAGTCAAATTCGTGACATCACTGGATATATCCTGCTGGTCTTCTCCCATCAGCCCCCAGTGAACTATTGACAAAGCAGACTGAAAGGAGCAACAAATAAGTAGCTATAGTATCTATTCCAACTCTAAACTCAACTTTACACTTCTAAACTAAAGCCCCTTTTGGTAAGGAAAAATTACTTTTTGCGCTTTCTCTTATCCCCATGAACAGCATAAGACAGAAAGAAGAGAAAAGACAGAGTACAGACAGAGCAAAAGAATCACAGTGATCCCGAGACTACCAATGTGTTCACACACTTAGCGACTGGTACTCCCCCCAAACTGAAACCAATCTCTGCATTGACCATCCCCGGGCAGGAATGAGGACTGAACTGGAGTTCCTCAAGGAACAACAATTACCAGGTAAGTGTAATTTCCATTTCCTTATCGTTCCTCCAGTTCAGTCCTCCACCACTGGGATGTAACAGAACAGTAATCACTGGGAGGAACCTTTCCACCCGGATCGCAACACTGTCGACCCGAAGCAGGCATCATTCCCCGCCAGAACATTCAGGCGGTAATGTTTACTGAAAGTAAGAAATGACGACCAGGAAGTTGCTCTGCCAATTTCCACTGGCGGAACCAAACTGTGCTCCGCCCCGGAATCGCTTGTGCTCTAGTCGAGTGGCCCCGCAAACCCACCAGTACTGGACGACCTTGCAACATATATGCTGACGCAATTGCCTCTCTAATCCATCTGGAAATTGACGCTCTCGCCGCTGCTTCCCCGTTACGGGGAACACCGAACAGCACGAATAGCCATTTCGACTTGCGGACAGTTTCTGAGACCTTTAACTCCTGCCGCAGCACTCTGACGTCCAAGCGTCGAAAGCTACGATATGAGGCGTTCCCCTCCACCGCACCTAGAACTGGAAAGACCACCGATTGACTTAGGTGAAACGGAGAAACTACCTTCGGCAAAAAGAATGGAACAGATCGCAAGACCCCCTTTTCTCTGAAGACAGACAAAAATGATTCTCTACAGGACAACGCCTGCAACTCCGATATGCGCCTTGCCGAGCAGAGGGCCACCAAAAACACTGCTTTTAAAATTAAATCCTAACCTGACCCCTGGAGTAAGGGCTCAAAGGGTTCCTTAGCTAACGCCCCTAAAACCAAGTTGAGATCCCACGGAGACACCATTATTCTACGAGAGGGCCGTAATTCGGACATCGCTTTAAGAAAACACAGCACATCTCTGTGCAAACCCAGGGCTACTCCCTGGACCTAACCTCTATAGCAAGCCAGGGCTGTTAAGTGGACTCTTAAAGGACTGGCTACCAGACCCTTTCCAAACCCGCTGAGGGAAGCTTAACCCTATAGGCATGAGTACCGTAGCCGTGCGAATCTGGCATCGTGAACACCATTCCTCAAAGATACGCCAAATGCGCACATACGTCAGGGACGTGGCCCGAAGTAAGGTTGAGATGACCGCTCCAGAATAACCCTTTCTCCTTAACCTCGCCCTTTCAAGGGCCAAACCGCAAGCGAGAACCGATCCACCTGAGACATTCGAAGCGGACCTTGAAGCAAAAGATCCTCTGACACCGGCAATCTCCGAGGATCCCCGTCGAGCAGATGATATAGATTGACATAGCACGGATGCCTTGGCCAGTCCGGAGCCACCAACAGCACTCTTCCCCAAAGAGCTCCTAAGCGCTGCACCACTCGCCCTATGAGCACCACGGGGGACAACATAGAGAGAGCCGAGCGACGGCCCTGGTTGCATCAGAACATTGACGCCTTCTGACATCCTTTCTCATCTCGTAAAAACGATTTGCATTGGGCGAAGAAATGTCGCCATGCGATCCATGATCGGAGGACCCCACCTGATGACTATCTGTGGGAACACTTCCGGCTGACTCTCCCATGCCCTGGAATCCACCCGGACACCTCTGAGAAAATCTGCTACCACATTGTCTGCTTCTGCAGTGTGCGCCGCAATAAGCGCCTGCCGTCGAGGCTCCACCAAAGCGAACAGAGCCTCCGATTCCTCTTGCATGTCCGCCCTACCTGAACCTCCCTGCCGGTATAGGTAAAGCACTATTGCGAAAATGTCGGCCAGCACTTGCCCTGCCCGATCCTTCAGTTCAGAATCGAACGCTTGAAACGCCCGAGCAACCGCCCTCAGCTCCAAACGCTTGATCCACCAATGGGCCTCCCGATCGCTCCAAACCTCACATGCGAAAAGATCCTCGCAAGACCTCTCCCGCCTGCGAGACCCACAACCGTCAACATCGGGAGCCATTGCGGAAGTTCCAGCGGCATGTCTTCCGCAAGATCTCCTGGGCGAACCCCCAGAAAGGGGATCGCCTGACCTACGCGGGATATGGGAGACATTTCTTCAGAGAATCGATCTTGCGCGACCCACGTCATAACAAGGACCTTTGTAGGGGATGCATGCGAGCTCTGGCCCCTGGAACTACCTCCAGAGCCACCGCTAATGTCCCGAGTATCCAAAGATAGCCCCAAGCCGACAGCGCAGGATCCGACAGAAACCTGCATACTAGCTGTTGAAGGGCCTGATCTCTCTGCTCCGGCAGAAACACTGTTCCCAATTGGTAGCCGGACCGTACCCCCAAGTACTCTAAGGCTTGAGATGGACTAATCGACTTTTGACCGCCTTGACTACCCAGCCTAGAGCCTGAATAAACTTTACTACTCTGTTCGTAAACTGGACACTCTCTGCCCTGGACTTTGGATGAATCCGCCATTCATCGAGGCCAGGGTGAACTAAGATTCCTTCTTTCCGCAGAGCTGCCACAACCACTACCATAACCTTGGTGAAGGTGTGCGGAGCCGTTGCCAGACCGAAGGGCAAAACTAGAAACTGAAAATGTACCCAGGGGAAGGCAAACCTTAGAAACCTCTGATGCACCGCCCTTATCAAAATGTGTAAGAAAGCTCCTAAAAGTTGGAGGGATGTTAAGAACTCCTCCGCGGAATCGCCAACACTACTGATCGCAACGTTTCCATGCGAAAGAAAGACGCTCGGAGACAGCGATTTACTTCCTTGGGATCTAGAAAAGACGGGGAGGCCCGTCTTTCTTTGGAACTATGAAATAACTAGAATAGCGCCCGACGCCGAAACACTCCTGTGGACCCGGCACCAGCGCTCCTAACTGCCCGATACGATCCAAGGTTGCTGAATTGCGCATGATCTCCGCTGTCCTTCACAAGAAGACAGCACCAACGATACTAGCATCAGGCGATCAAATTCTAGGGCATACCCTTTGTGTATTATCTCTACCACCCAATGCTCTGCTGTATCCAGACCCCAGCAGGTAGAAACTCCCGAAGAATTCCTCCTGCCAACTGAACTGCCACCTGGGCTCGCCTTGCTTCATTGCAGTTTTCGGGCAGTCACAGAAGAGGTAGCTGAGGATCCCCTTCCTGCACTTTGAAAGCCCCGACACCCTTGAGCTCTGGAAGCCAATGTACCTCGCTGGGACACTCCCAAATGAGCGGTTACTCACTGACCATAGACAGATGGGAAGATTTCATTTGCTTCCCATCCCCTATCTTTCAAACTATATACCTTTCTTGTAGCAGGCACCTCCTGTTTTCCAAAGAGCTGTAGCTGCTACAAACCTCTATGCAGTATTTTTTTAAACACATCTTTATTCCTGTATCAGACTTTTTGCTAGATCCTTCTCAGAAGAAAGTAACCACGTATCAAGCTTTTAGGTCCCCTGACCAGGCACCCAGCACTCTGACATTTGCGCAGCCACAACCATGGCCTATCTGATTAGGCCTTTCCCACATGTCTGCATCAAGTCCTCATGCACTGAGTACATTTTGAGCTGTGAAACACAGGGAATGCTTAAGGATCAAGTGGGATTTACACTCCTTGACCCCATCCCATACCAGGCATTATGGCTTGGCCGGCATGGTGGGAAGGGCTGGGGACGCTCCCTAGAAACTCCCTCAATCTGTATCGGGGTATGAAACGATCCCCAGCACAGTGCACCCCACAGGCTTCAGCCTTTGAAGTAAATAAAATAAAATCTAATTAATAAACTGCAAATGGCCCCCTAGGAAGAAGCTACTGCGTCCTGCTTTATTCTCCGGAGCCTGCCTCTCCCAGGCACCCCGAACACAGCAGGGGCTAAACCCATGCGGGCTTGAATAAGAAAACATTGCGCCTAAATGCAGCAGGGGAGTTTCCCACACTGCTGCAGGCTCTCAAACATGCGGCTGCAGGCCACTCTCTATCTCCTCCTCTTTTGGCGGTTGCTAGAGGTTTCTACTGTCCTCCCCATCCCCGCCACTCTTACCTTTGAGCCTCCTTGCCGCATGGCTTTCCTACCCTTCGCGCTCAGCCTTCCTTCCTGGCATCAGCGTAAGGGATTGCGGACGATCTCCGCTGTCTCAGGGCCTCCAGCTTTCACTCTTGCCAAGCTATTGCAGCAGCTCCTCACCCAAAAACGGGTTCGGGAGTAGAAAAAACTCAGACTGAGGAAGGCTCCCTCCGAAGCCTCCACCCGAAATCCTGGGGAAAGAAAGGGAAAAACAAAAGAAACATTCCCCCCCCCCCCCCAGACCTGTTGTTTCACTGATCCAGGAACGGACTCACCGTCCCCCGTTGCCGCTGGACACCGAATCACTTCCCCAGCTTCAATCTATATTTCTTTTCAGCAATGAAGGAGCCCCTTCATAAAGAAACAAACCTTCCCTCTCCTTTCTTTTTTTTTTTTTAAAGACCCCGAATCAAAGGCTCCATAAACAGTCCCCCAAAATAAAATAAATATCCCCCAATAAGAAAGGGCTAATCCCCAAGCTGCAGATAAAGCACAGTTACTTACCTGTAACAGGTGATCTCTGGGAACAGCAGGAATTAGTCCTCACATATGGGTACGTCGGAACCGACGGAGCCTGCGCGGGAAAGCTCCCCAGTTTCCCAGAAGGAAGCTTTTGGGGCCTCCCACTGCACATGCGCGCTGCCTTCCCGCCTTCCTGACAAGCTCTCCTCAGTTCGAGTTTATAGCTGAGACAATAGAGAGAGGAAAGGAAGATAGATAGAAGATACAACTCCTAGGGGAGGTGGGTGGGTTGTGAGGACTAATTCCTGCTGTTCCCAGAGATCACCTGTTACAGGTAAGTAACTGTGCTATCTCCAGGAACAAGCAGGAATAAGTCCTCACATATGGGGACTCCCTAGCTAAGATGCCTGGGAGATCCCCTTCCAAGGGTTCGCCATCTTCGTATGGATCTCAGGCATCCATCCTGGGAAGGTGGGCAGGAGTTGTTCAAGTATGGAACAGGTGTTTGAGGACAGCCTGACCAAACAAGGCATCCCGGCGGGAGTCCTTGTCCAAACAGTAATGGGCTGTGAAGGTATGAACCGAGGCCCATGTGGCGGCTCGACAGATCTGATCAATGGATACAGAGTGAAGATGAGCCATAGAAGTGGCCATGGCTCTCACATTGTGAGCTGTGACATGGCCTTCCAGAGAAATATTTTTACTCTGGTAAGCAAAGGAAATACACTGAGCAATCCAATTGGAAAGTGTACGTTTGGAGACTGGAAGTCCCAAATGAGAAGGATCAAAAGCCACAAAAAGCTGGGAAGACTTTCGATGTGGCTGACTCCTGTTGAGGTAAAAGGCAAGAGCTCTTTTACAATCTAAAGTATGAAGGTTCCTCTCTGCACTGGATGCATGAGGAGCTGGAAAAAAGACAGGTAGATATACCTCTTGATTAAGATGAAAAGGCGAGACCACTTTGGGCATAAAGTGGGGATTCGTCCTAAGGACCACCTTATCATGATGAAACCTGGTATAAGGTGGATGAGCCACTAAGGCCTGTAGTTCACTGATACGGCGAGCCAAAGTGACTGCAATAAGGAAAAGGACCTTCCAGGAAAGAAATTTCAAGGAGGTAGAAACCAACGGTTCAAAAGGTGGCTTCATAAGCTGACCCAGAACTAGGTTCAAGTCCCATGCTACCGGAGGAGGTCAGATGGGAGGCTTAGTTAGAGTCAGGCCTCTCATGAACCTTGCAACAAGCGGATGAGAGGAGACAGGTTGTCCATTTATAGGTTTTAAGGATGCTGCAATAGCACTCAAATGGACTCTTACTGAATTCGTCTTAAGGCCTGCATTAGAAAGATGCAGGAGATAGTCTAGTAGAGAATTCAAAGGAAGTGCTAGAGGGTCAAGACCCTGTTGAGCACACCAAATGGAAAAGCGTTTCCATTTGAAAGCATAGGAACGCCTCGTGGAGGGTTTCCTAGAGGCATGAAGGATATCTTTCACTGGTTGAGAAAGATTGAAGTCATGAAGGCTTAGGCCTTCAGTAACCAAGCTCTGAGGTGTAGGGACTTGGGGTTTGGGTGCCACAAAGTCCCTTCCTCCTGAGAGAGAAGGTCTGGCGCAGCTCCCAGGTCCAGGGAGGGTCCCTGGGAGAGATGCAGAAGTAGAGGGAACCACACTTGGCGTGGCCAGCGTGGAGCTATGAGGATCATCGATCCGTGATCCCTCTGGAGTTTGAACAGAGTCTTGGGAATCAAAGGAATGGGTGGAAAGGCATATAGGAATTCCTGACCCCAATGTAGGAGAAAGGCGTCGTTGGCCTGAGCTCCCTGACACGGAGTCCTGGAACAGAATCGGGGAAGTTTGGCATTCCACGGACTTGCAAAGAGGTCTATGTCCGGGGTTCCCCATTCCTGAAAGATTCTGCTTATCTGGTCCATATGTAGGGACCATTCGTGTGGAAGCAGAACTCGACTGAGTCTGCCCGCCCAAGAGTTTTGAACCCCTGGAAGATACACTGCCAGAAGATGAATTTGATGCTCTCTGGCGAAGGCCCATAATCTGAGAGCTTCGTTGCAAAGCGACAGAGAGCCTGTCCCTCCTTGTTTGTTTATGTAGAACATGGCCACCTGATTGTCTGTATGGACTAGGACGGTCAGGTTGACTAGGAGGGTATAGAAGACTTTGAGGGCAAAGTAGATTGCTCGCAGTTCCAGGAGGTTGATGTGAAGGGTGGTCTCTTGTGGAGACCAAGCCCCCTGAGTGGAGAGGTGTTGAAGATGGGCTCCCCACCCTGTTTGGGAGGCATCTGTTGTGAGGGTTGTTTGGGGCAACAAAGGTTGGAAGGGGGCCCCCAACAACAGATTCTTGGTGGACATCCACCATTGGAGGGACCAAAACAGATGCTTTGAGGTGAGTATTTGGTCGGAGAGCGCTCCTGATGCCTGAGTCCACTGGGTGGCCAAGGTCCATTGAGCTGCTCTCATATGAAGACGAGCATAGGACACCACGTGTACCGTGGAGGCCATGTGGCCCAGAAGTCGCAGCATTTCTCTGGCTGTCAAGTGACTGCTGGACTGAGCTTGGGAGGCCAAGCACATCAGACGTTGGCCCCGGACTTGAGGTAGGTAGGCCCTTGCAGTGGTGGTGTCCAACTGGGCCCCTATGAATTCCAGAGACTGAGTAGGGGTAAGTTGAGACTTGGGAAGGTTTATCACCAGTCCCAGATACTGCAGAATGTGCCTTGTGCGGTCCAGGGAAATCTGGGCCTCTGACTGAGATGGAGCTCGGATGAGCCAGTCGTCCAGATATGGGAATACAAAAATTCCCAGACCTCTTAGAAATGTGGCAACAACTGCCATGCATTTGGTGAACACTCTTGGAGCAGAGGCTAGACCGAAGGGAAGTACTCTGTACTGGAAATGTTTTCCCTGAAACAGAAATCTTAGATATTTTCTGTGGGATGGGTGGATGAGTATATGTGTGTACGCATCCTTGAGATCTAGAGAACAAAGCCAATCCTGACTCTGAAGGTATGGAAGGAGAATGCCTAGAGAAAGCATTTTGAATCTCTCCTTGTACAGAAATTTGTTCAATTCTCTCAGATCTAGGATAGGTCTGAATCCCCCTGTCTTTGTTATGAGAAAATAAGGGGAGTAGAATCCTGTCCCTTGTTGAAGAAGAGGAACCTCTTCTATTGCCCCTTGGGCAAGGAGAGAAGAGACTTCCTGATCCAACAGGCCCAGGAGAGATGGGGGAGAATTGAAGTGCCTCACCATGGTATATGGAGGAAGGTTGGAAAAATGAAGTTTGTAGCCCTCTCTGATGATAGAGAGGGTCCAGTGCTCTGATGTAATTTGCCCCCATCTGGGAGCAAAGTGAGCTAACCTTCCGGGAATGGTGAGGGGCTCTGGTTGTTCTAGAGCCAGAAAGGTTAAGTTCTCTAGGGGCAAGTCAAAACCCCTGAGGGGGTTGAGCCTGCTGAGGAGTGGCAGACGCTGCAGGCTTTGACCTTGCCTGTTTAGGTTGCTGACGTTTAGCAGCAAAGCGAGGCTGAGAAGATTGTTGGCCAGTATTTGTGGAAAATCTGGCCTTCTTGTAGTAAGGCCTCTTGAAAGACTTTTTCTTGGCAGGAGTAGAGATAGACTTAGAAAGTCTATCTAATGTAGCATTTTCTGCATCCATTTGAGTGGCTTTAATTTGCCAGTCCTTACCAAATAAGTTCTCACCTGTACAGGGCAGATTCCGTAAGCCATCCAGGACCCAGGGTTCTAGGTCAGAGGCCTGGAGCCAAGCAAGTCGTCGGGCTGCAATAGCAATGCCCGAAGCTCTACCGGCACCCTCAAAGGAATCAAAGCTGCTCTGTTGGAGAACTTAGAAACATCTAGAAGCTGTTTCACCAGAGAAATGAACTCCTCCTTTCTATCCTCAGGGATAAAGGAGGCAAAATGCCGTACCTTTAGGGCAAGTTCCCTGAGAAACATGCCCATATACAGACTGTAAGAATTAATCCTGGCTATAAGCATACTAGCCTGGAAAAGTTTCCTGCCAAAAGAGTCTAGGGTCTTACATTCTCGCCCTGGAGGGGTAGAAGAGTGCCTTTTGGTGCTCTTAATCTTTTTCAGCGCAGACTTCACCACAATGGAATGGTGAAGCAGCTGAGTCTTTTGAAACCCAGGAGAAGGAGGGACCCGGTACATGGTGTCCAACCTACAAGAGTAAGGAGACAACGTTAGAGGAGCCTCCCATAAGTCCATCAAGTGTTCTTGAAGGATTTCATGGATAGGCAGGGTGACTGCCTCTTTAGGAACCTTAGGGTATCCTAAAATATCCAATTTCTTTGACCTAGGTTCTTTTTCAGAGGATGTGGTAATAGAAAGTCCTTTAGCTAGCTCTATAATGAAGTCTTGAAAGGACAAATCCTCTGGTGGAGACATTCTCCTCTTTGGGGAAGAGGGGTCTTCATGAAGAACTAGAGACAGCTCATCAGAGTCCTCAGAGGAGTCAAAATCCTCCGAAGAATCAGAGTATTCTCTATTTGCTTCCAACGCACGATACGCATACCGATCGGTATCGACATCGGGCGTACCGGGTATGGGATCGGTATCGGGTGAAAACCCGGATCCGGCATGCGGAACCGATCTGCGTTTGGAAGTCGATGGTCTCGGTTCCGGTATGGGAGACGATACCGGAACCGGACCCGTTACCACTGAACGCGGTACCGAGGGCGTCGCAGCTGTAATAAAAGCCAGCATGGCCTGCTGCATGGTCTGAACAGTATTGCTCATAGACGCCACTGCTGCTTGGATGTCGGTACCGGTATGGGCCGGTACCCCAGAGCAGTCTAACAGGTGATCAGTCGCGGCCGTTCCATCGATGTCAACCTGTAACCCCATAGATGGTGCTTTGGAAGCCAGAGCTTCCCGCCGGGGTTGTTTGGCTGGGGCAGGATCCTCAGATTCAAAAGTGAGAGCCTCTCGATGCTTTGAAGGAGATTTGCTCTTTGAGGACCTGCCCGAAGAAGGTTTGGTTACCTGAGATCCATCCGGAGAGGAAGACCTGGATGACTGTGATGCTGGATTATCTGAAGCAAACAGCACATGGAATTTGTTGGCCCGGTTCTGCAAACCACGTTTAGACATCTGGGAGCAGGATGGGCAGTCCGGAATGGAGTGGTCAGGTCCCAAACATTTAAGACACCATTCATGGGTGTCTGTGACAGAAATAACAGCACTACACTTGGTACACTTCTTAAAACCAGGGGCTGGTTTCTCCATGAGGAGAATTTGTGTAGGCCTGAGGCCTAACCGAAGTCACCAAGTTGTGCAAAGATAAAGTTGTTTGTTTTTGTTTTTTTTAAAGAAAAGAGAGACCGGCGGTACCGGTTTCGGTATGGGGAAGGCAGGTACGCGGTCTAAAGAAACAAACTAAAACAATAATTTCTTCAGCGGTGACAGGAACACGACCTGCTGGCTCCACGGAAAAAGAGAAACTGAGGAGAGCTGGTCAGGAAGGCGGGAAGGCAGCGCGCATGTGCAGTGGGAGGCCCCAAAAGCTTCCTTCTGGGAAGCTGGGGAGCTTTCCCGCGCAGGCTCCGTCGGTTCCGACGTACCCATATGTGAGGACTTATTCCTGCTTGTTCCTGGAGATAACAGTTCTTCTCTTCTTTTTTTTAACTGCCTCCTTAAAGGCCCAAGTATCATAACCCAAAAGTACCTCAAATTAAAGTAAAGTAGAGAAAATTAAACTAAAAATAAATTAAGATATCCTACAACGAATTGGCATATCCTCCACAGACTGAGAGACTAGCAAAGAGCCTGAAAGTGCCTCGCGCACTGTAAAGTGCAGGAAGAAACGACCTGCGATACAGTCGGGCCTGTCTTGCCGCCAAAAGCACCGGATCGTGGCTCAAAAGCCTCCCCACTTATCCGAGCTCCGCCGGGAGACTCACCCTCGCTTCAGGCCTGAAAACTGCCCCAAGCTGTTTTTCGCCACTATCCTCGGTGTTGTTTTCAGAGACCTGAACAGCTACCGCGGAGACAGCTTTCTGGCACCAACTGCCTTGCTCGAAAACCCGCCACGTCAACCCGCAGCTGAAAGGCAGGTCTTTTACTCCACTGCACATTACCCCTCCGTCCAAACCAGGAGGGGGAGCAGCTCGAATCACCGGGAAAAGCTTGAGAGAGAGGAGAGGGAGCTACGGAAAGCCGGTTCGACCCCCCACAAATCAAACTTTTTTTTTTTAAACAGTACTGATAGTTCCTAAAAATAAAATTAAGTTATAGGGGAATAAAAGAAAATCTTGAAACTATTTATCCTAGCAAATGCTCCCTATCTGTTCCACTAGTGAGCCCAGCACCTAGGCTCACTACGTCCTCCTGCTGCATGGAGACTGGACACACTGGGGGCTGATGGGAGAAGACCAGCAGGATATATCCAGTGATGTCATGAATTTGACTTGTCCAGTCTCCATGCTGCAGGAGGAGGTGTACAACCCAGAGGTGGAGGACTGAAATGGAGGAACGATAAGGAACAGCAGTTACCTTCCTCGGCGTCTCCGGCTCCGTGCGAGGTACTTTTGCAGGGCGCTCTGGCTCCAAGGACCCGGGGCGGCGGTCAGGACTCCGCGACCTGGTCCGCAAGGGCCCAGGCCGATCAGAGGCATCCAACGACGACGCCCTTGCAGGTTTCTTCTTCCTCCGGTGTTCCCGCGAGGGAGACCCCTGCTCAGAAGACCCCCCGACGATGCTCTGAGTCAGACAGCTCCTGAGACGTCGAGGCTTCTGATGAGGTCCAGACCCGGGTGGATTCGGACTCTGAGAAAATCCTTTCACGCTGCTGCTGCCTACTTCTAAGTGCCTTAGAGGGCATTTTGCTGCATGGGCCACAGACCTTCGGGTCATGGCTGGCCCCGAGGCAGCGGAGACAGCAGTCATGTGTGTCGGTGAGGGACATTAATTTTTTACACCGATCACACTTTTTAAAACCGCTGGCAGCCATCGGGGGGGAAAAAGGGCCCCTGCGAGGTCGAATGACCGGGCTGCCAATGGAAAAGAAAAAAAAATGCGAACGCTAGTCACAAAGGATAAAAACGAAAATAAAGACCGGACTCGATACCGGTGTACCGAATCCAAGGCGGGAAGGGGAACCGGGTCAAAGAAAAAAATCTTCAGGAGTTTTGATGCACTTTTTCTGTGAGGGAAGTTGGACTATGTCCGTTGGGCTCCACGGAAAAAGGGAGACTGAGCAAGATGGCACCCTTGGGCAGGAAGGGGATCGCGCATGCACGATTCAATCCCAAAGGCTTTCTTTGTAAGCTGGGGAATTGCTCCGCATGAGGGTTCCGTCAGCGCCGACGTCACCCATATATGAGGACTGACTTCCTGCTTGTTCCTGTAGAATCTCTGGTACCATCACTCTGTTGCCAAATGAAATGAAACACCATATTGTTGACAGGGACTTGAAGTGGAGTACCAGGACCTTCTGAAAGGGTTAATATGAAGAATGTCAGCAAAATTCCAAGCCAATCTAAGTACAGGGACCTTCAGGTCTGGAGTTGGAAATCCCCTGGCCTGGTAGAATGTGTTATACAAGCTTAAGCCGTATTTTGTAGATGTTTGTGAAAAAAAAGAGACAGAATGGGGTTTTTTTTGTCCTGACTAAGCTGAGTAATGTCTGTGCCTAGTTTTACCAAAAGCATGTAGGGTCTGATATTCAAAAGGTATTTACATGGTTTACAGATGTTTAAACCGTGTAAATGCCGCTAAAACTAGCAAAAGCTGGCCTAGTGTTACACACAGGAACTAACCAGGCAGTGGTGCAATATTGCCGCTACCCGGTTAGCTTGTGTGGCAATCCCGGTTATTCAGTGCCAAGGCCGCAAATGACTAGGCTTTGAATATCCAGGATTAGAGGATGGCGGAGATGGCTATGCGCTGTAGAGACGCATAGCCAGCTCAATTCAGTATTGGGCCCGTAGTGTTTAGCTTCATCTATAAAGCAGAAGCATGATGTAGACTAAAGACATTTGTACCATGTAGCAGTTTTTCTTCCTAATAGAAGAAGTACTATGGCCTAGCTGGAGTAGGAATTATGGGAGAACTACTCAAGTTTGCAGGCCCTTATTCCTCTGCTTAAGCTTAAGTAGTACTGTTATGGTATAATTTTATTCCTTACTTAAATTTAGAGAATTGGAGCCAAAGAGCCAAGGTTGGATTTTGCTACCTGGTGAGCATTCACGTATAACCAACTCTTGTTTTACTCAGATGCATATGAAATAAACTGAAAATATAAATAAATTAATTAATATTGGTATTTTCTATTCTAACTTTAACAGCACAGTCCAGATGCATATACAATAAAGGTACAATAAACAATATTGATATATATTTCCAATTTGTTTAACAACAGATTCCAAAATGCTTTACCATTCATAAGTAAAAAGCGCACTGCAGTATGGAAGGCTCTGCTACTGGTCAATATTAAGAGTAGAAAATACAAACTAAGGAAATGAAGAAAAGTTGGAAGCTGGGATTTGTATGAAAAGTTGCAAAGGAGAACAGTGAAAGAAAAGGTGTTCAGACAAAGGAGAGTAGAAATCATGAAATATTTATATAGGTAGAGTACATGATTACGCAGAAAAAAAAGGCAACCAGGGAAAAGAGACAAGGGAAGGATGCAGAAGGATCCAAGGTCAAAGAAATAGGTGAAAATCCATGGAAAATTTGAAGCTAACACAATGAAGGTCATGATGGCCTGCAAGGATACCAGAATTATGAATACTCCCTTCATTTGAGAATGAACCAAGTCATAGCAGTGAAAACATACAGCAGGTAAAAAGAATTACAACTTGTAAAAGCTACTGAAATACACTTATAGCAAGATAAGAGATGTTAAAAAAAGAAATGAGAATTAGAACAGGAGAACATGTAGACACATAAGGCAGGTAGTGAATACTGCATGGAGAAACAAATATTACAGATATAAGGATGAATAGTATAAAACTTTCATTAGCCATAATAGCAGAAGTTAAGTGGGGTTCATGAGGGAAAGAGATGCTGTGTTGAAAGTGCATAATACTTTTGGAGTCTGAAGCTCCCCTCCTCTACTGATAGTTTTGACATAAAGAAAACCTTCAACAGGGTTAGCTGGGACTATCTGTTTTACATTTTTAGATTGAAACTATTCTCAGCCTGTACAAGGAGCAATATCCACCTTGTACACTAATCTTAGCACAGCGGTGGCAATTGGTAGGGTGACCTCAGCAGCTTTCAGTAGGGAATCCACCAAGGCTGCACCCTATCTCCAGGACCTGCAAACTGCCTAAACCCCACTGATCCTGATATTCAGCAGTACGAACCGGTTAATGCTGCTGAACATCCCCCATACACTGCCCTGAGAGTGACTGATTAGTTTCAAGGCAGACTATGGACAGAGTTGGGGCAATCTTGTCAACTATCCAGTTGTGGAGATATTCAGTCCTAACCATATAGGCAAACCATGTAAAGCTGGGCCAGGTCATTGGCTGTTCTAACTTTATGCAGTTTTTGCTATCTGGTTAGCAGCCGAATATTGCCACTAACTGAATAGCAAAAGGCTCTAAACGGCGACACAGGATATCCGGTGCCAGATGCTGGCTATCTTCCAGTACTGAATATACAGTCTTAATTTTAAACACTGCAGCCAGTGATTAGAAAAATGGTGGCTGGGGAGTTTGAATACCGACTCTCTTATTTCTAGAGCCTTTGCTAATTCATATTCCTTCAGGAGTGGAGGAGTGGCCTAGGGGTTGGAGCAAGGTACTTCAGGCCGGAAGGTCAGGGGTTCAAATCCCACTAGAGGACAGCAACCTTGGGCCGAAGGACTGGGGTTTCTAGTCCCACAGGTGCTCCTTGTGGTCTTGGGCAAGCCACTTAACCCTCCATAGCCCATGTTCCCTGTAAAATAGTTATCTCCAAGTTATAATGCCCTGTTCAGTGTAATTTCAGTTTGTTCAATGTAAACCGCACTGATGCAGAATAGCACAGTATATAAGAGAATATAAATAAAATATTAGACAACAAAATTAAACTGAGGGGGTAGACCTGGGGGAGGCAAACCTTTAAAGTTGCCGCTTTTGCTGATGACTTATTTGTATTTTTAACAAATCCCTCAGGGTCTCTGACTTGGCTGTTGTCAGTGAAAGACAAATTTGGTCATTTTTCTGGCATGCAATTAAATTATGACAAGTCATAGGCAATGCCAACCTTGGAGATGAACAGAAAGAATTAGCTTGGTCCTTTTTCACCACAATAGGCCAGAGCTGGGTCGCCATGAGTCAGCATTGACTCGATGGCACACACTGCACTTGCTATCTAGGAGTGCATATCCCATAAGATCCTATGAAACTATATAGTTAATATCCCCCCTCTTTTATAAATGCTCCTGATGCCTAAAAGGCTCAATGGACTGCATATATCACCCCCTTCTGCTAACAGCACAGAATCTTAGGTTGGTAGAGACGCTGCTACATCACTTTCTGTGACAAGGCTGTAGATCTAGAACAGCTTTGAAGGCATTACCGAGGGTTTGGGGACGATGAAGGGTGGCATTACCAGATCTTAAAGCATGTAATCTAGCCAGTCTGCTGAGTCATGTGAGGGATTGGCTCAAGGGCATGTCATCCTTCTTTACCTAACTTTATGAGGAGAGTTTATTGTTACAGCCTCTTGTGTTGCATGCAAGGATGCCCTCCTTTTCAAGTAATGCTACCAAACATCCACTGCTGTATCCCTTACAGAGAGCCTGGCATTGGATCTGCAGAAGACTCAAATGTAATGTGGGGTTAACATCTCAGACACCATTAGAGGGAATTTGGAGTTTATTCCAGGTATGCAACAGCAAACATTTGCGACTTGCAAGATTTAGCATATTGTATTGATGATGATGGATGGATCCACATTTTTCAGCACCTGCATATTCCATATGAACTTTTCCAGAAAAATCTTTTTGCCTATTTTCAATTGACTCCATTATGTGGAAGAGCTACATAGAGTGCTTTGAGTGGCCCTAGCATGGAAGAGTTGATTGATATCTTAACTGTTAGAGACTGAAGGTAAGGTATCCCTGTCAGATTCATACAAATTCATGACCAATCTTAAGGAGCCCTATGACTTTATAACCCTGGCAAGTCAATGGAGTAAGTATCTTAGATTATCTATTTCACCTAAAATGATGGAGTTGGCTGTCTGATAAATCGTATCCTTGATAAAGACCCAGTTTGTTTTTACTAAAGCGCTATATCTAGCAATGCTGAGCTTACAAGGTATTTTTAACGGCTTTAGATGTCTGTGAGAGATGTGCGCAAGAGACACACTATCTGGGATATGCTTTTTGGTCATGCCCTATGACTTAGGAGCCTGATTTTCTTCTGGGCAGGCTATATGCAACTACGGCACACAGCCCTGCCCGCTCAGCCTTAACCCCAGATATTCAATGATGCAATGACAGCATTGAATATCCAGGTTGTGTGCCAAGGGGTCAACGCCGCAGAGCCTAACCGTGTAGCAGCGATATTAGACTACTACACAGTTAGTAGTCCGCAGCTAAAAACAAGTGACCCAAAAGCTGGCCTAGTTTTAGCCGCGGACTACTGACCATGTAGCATTCCAATATCGCTGCTACACGGTTAACGGCAGTCACCATCCCCGATCCACCCCAGAATGCCCCCAACACACCCCGATGCTAACCGGATAGCACTGGAGCACTAGGGGACATAGTCGGGGATATTCAGTGGTACTAACCGTATAGGTGCCGTTGAATATCCCCGTTTAAGGCATTTACACAGTTTACTTGGCTGTAAACCATGTAAATGCCTTTTGAATATCGGGCCCTAAAAGTTTTGGAAGGGGGTGGCCAACTATCTTAATGAAATTACAGTCCTGTCTATAATGTTGCATCCAATGCTTTTCTTATTTCCTGATGCTAGTGAAACGGATCTCTAAATCAATCAGTGAAATTATTTCTAAGAAAAGCATATTTTTAAGGAAAAGTTCTCAGTGCCCTTCTTTATTTACACTGGAGGCTGGCATTCCATGATATGATGGTCTCAAATATGTAGCAAGTTTATCATATCCCAGAAAATGGACAGCATTTCTGCAGGTCTGGGACTTTTACATAGACTTGCTCCCACATAAAGCTTGGAGGGCTGCCCCATACCTACCAAGCAAGAACGAGGGGCTGGGGAGGGGGGAGGCTTTGGGGTGGGTACAAGATGGGGAGAGTAATGCTGTTCATGTGCTCAATTTGGAAAAAAAATGACATTGAAGCTAATTGTTGCAAAGTTGTTGTGCATTATGTTGGCATTAATAAAACAGAGGTTGAAAAAAAAACCCTTCCTTTTAGTTAGCCTTTCATTTTATTTATTTATTATTTATTTGAGTGTTTTTTTATACCGCCTTATCAATAAATCAAAGTGGTTTACATAGAACTAAACGATGTACATGAAACAAAGGAACTCAAAGAACTTATTATAAGTACAGCTAACAAGTTATAACACTGGAGGTATAAACTGAAGGCTAAATATTTGACAACAGAATAATGTTATGTAACTATTAAGCGTGTCATGGGAGTTAAAAAATCATGGGAGCTAGTGATTATGTCAGGTAAATGTTAGTTCTGTCTGTCTTCTGTCCAAAATGTTCTGAAAATAAGTATGTTTTATGTTGTTTTCTAAATGTGGAGATGTTGTTTATAGTCAATTTGTCTGGGAGTGAGTTCTAGAGAATCGATGAATCAGAGAATCATTTACCCAAATTCTTTTACATCACTGAAAGATGAACAGAAATGGCTCCAAAAAAGAGTATTCTGAAGTCCCTTGTCAAACAGAGAAATTATTCATCGCAGCCTGAAACTATGTGAAGGCACATTTTAGAAATGACATCTAGGTACAATCTGGAACGTCCAGGTCAAAGCATATGTAAAAGGCCAGATACGTGCAAGTTTCTGCCTGATTTTTGTGCCTGAAATGGATGATAGCAGCCATGGCCACACAGACATCCCTGCAACAACAATTCGGGGTAAGAACCTCTATCCCATGCACATGCTACATGCATGCCCCTGCCTGCAGTTTTGCAAGAGGAGACATACATCATCGTGTCAACCAGAAAACAAGTGTCTTCATGCCCTTTATTTTTCTTTATGGTTGTGAAAGGTATTGGGGATATCAGAGTACCTTCTTCTCTACTCCCTCCAGGTGTTTTTTGCAGCAGAACAAGAGCTTTTCTGATGCCTATTCACACCTTGAAACAGGAATAGACATGGATGTCACTGCTGGTGGGTTGAGACGTGTAACCCATTTCAGAAATGGGCACACATGTGTACCTTTTACGGAATGCCCTGGACACACCTCCGTCACATCCCCATGTGATATGTACGTGATCGCTCCGGAGATGTCCATATACCCAGCTTTCTATATCTAAATGCCCACTTTCAGATGTCTAAATCACGAATAGAACTTCTAAAATGACCACCTTAGCATACAGAAGAGAAGCCACTAAAAATATTTTGTTTGCCCACAGACATGCCAGAAACACCTATTTACCTAAATATATACATGCCTCTGGCAATTCTTAGCACCAAATATGCTTATTTTTACTAGAGATGAACAAATCTCCGAGTCACAGCATTGTGGGAACAAATCTGACAATTGCAAAATCCTTTTACACTTGAGGAAAGTTAGAAAATCTGGCTATAACAATCATGTTCTATTATTCCAACATTACATCATCACAAAAATCCAAGCAAAGCTATGCCAGAGTCACTTTCATAGACTTAGGGGTAGGTTTACTGAGGTGCACTAAGGGTTTGCACTTACATGTTAGGAGTAAAAAAGCTAGTGCACGGTAATTGTAATGACCCTGTGCTGTCAGGAGTACGCCCATCTTGTTCCCGGTAGTTACACACTGAAAAGTATCCTAATGTGCGGCAGTGGCATTTGCGCTTAACGTTAAGTGTACCTATCTAACTGCAACATTGACAATTAGCATGCATTAATTACCCTTGCACTAAACGCAATGTGCAATCAACATCCACTCTCTGCCTCTAACCCCCCACCGCCTGCTCCTTCATGTGTGCTATGCAGTCAGCACAGGATTTTTACTGTACTGTTATCTCAGTCCCACATTAACCACTTAAAGCATGCTTTAGCACACGCTTTTAGCACAGATCAGTAAACATGCTCTTTAGTGTCACTTCTGCCAGGGATCAAAATGCCTTGCAACATCCTTAGTACTTATTTTATCCTATTCCATATCCTGCTTCTTCTGAATAATAGATTGCATCTTTTACACTCTGTTGCACCTCACAAAACCACACTTATGCTATTTTGTAAGCGTCATTCCCATCGCAATTCATCCATTCTCTGCCTCTAGGAACGGCCACACATATCACATAAAAGTAAATGCTATGCTTTCCCAATGCCTCTTTTTATGCGTATTACAAAATAGCATAAGTGTGGTTTTGTGAGGTGCAACAGAGTGCGAAAGATGCAATCTATTATTAAAATAAGTACTATGAATGTTGCAAGGATGTCAAACTCCATTCCTGGAGGGCCACAAACCAGCCTGGTTTTCAGGATGTTCTTAATGAATATTCATGAGATATATTGCATACAATGGGCATAGTGCATGCAAATATATCTCATTTGTATTCATTAGGGGTAGCCTGAAAACCTAGCTGGTTTGTGGCCCACCAGGACTGGAGTTTGACACCCCTATTGTATAGGCTAAGATGGATATGAGGACAGGTCCAAGCAGTTCTCCAGGCATTCTGACCATGTAAATGCTGTCCTACATACTCAAGTTGCTTATAAAATTATCCTCTTTGCACATACATAAAAATATCTTTCACATATACGCATCTCTCAGATATTTCAACACACAATGTGCATCTGTGGAACACATGCATACAGAAGGGGCTACAAACAAACTTTTACAAGGAAGCTCCATCAGCATATCCTAGAAAGATCAGGAAGCAAGTTGCATGGGATTAAAACAAAATTGCTGCATATTCTTCTACCATCCTGCCGGTTTTGGGCAGCATACATGCTCATTCCAGTGAGGAAGGAAAGGGAGTGGAATTTCAAAGGACTTTTTTGTTTCTATGGATGAGCATAGTTTATGCACAGAAATATTTTTGAATATTGCCCCCATCCCCCCTCCACACACACATAGTAGAGAACTACTGCAATGCTACATCAAAAAGCAGGACTCACCCATGGTGGCCACCATGCACAATAGGTTCTCAATCATACAGGCTGCTCTATGTAAGTTTACCACTCAACGCTCCTTATACCCTGCATTTATCACCTCCACAGACAGGTCATCATTCATATGCATTCTGTCATATGTAGTCTGGTATAGAATAGGTCATATAGAACCTGAAACCACACATTAAATAATGTAACAAACATTTATAGAGAATGATATCAGAAAATATGTTAAGGGGATTATTTTAGAAGAGCTATTCTTGATTTAAACATGTACCAGAACCCATTTACACGTGTAAAGGAGCGGTGGTACATCCCTAAACAAAGGCATGGGGAGGGGTGACCTGCACGGAGCAGAAGGTGCACCTATTCTTGCCATCTTGCTGGGCAGACTAGAGGAACCATGCTAGTCTTTATCTGCCGTCATATACTATGTTACTATGTAAATCATGCCCACATGTAAGCTGCCATTTTAGAAAGGGTGAAATTCTGACTCTACCATTTCAAAATTAAATGGGGGCTGCCCAGGGCATGAGAAAAACCTACACTTGTATTCCCCATTTCATATAGGGTCTACATGTGTAATCCCAATATTGCCCGTGTCTGGATTTACACCTGCTCCTTGATACGACTGGGGATTTCAAAAGTACCAATTTTGACCATCCCTTTATGTCCCCCCCTCTGAACTGAAATGAAGGCAAGCAAGTCCTCTGTACTTAAAGGTATTCGCACATCTGTGTTTATAAAATGCCCTAGATGCACGTTTAATTGTCAAAATTTACACGTGTTCGTTGTGACATGCCAGCACTTACACATTTCCCCACCTATTTTCCTCATGTGTTAATTTCTGAAGTGGCTCCTTCAACTGCACGTGAATGGCTGCATGGTTAGCAGACCTAAAATACCTAAAATTCCATCAGAACTGAGCACATTCGGACCTAGACATCTCAATTCTGATCTCCAAGTTTTGTTCGTTTCTCAAGGATTACTTTATTAATAATAAAGAAAGAAATTACAATCAAGTCCCCATTAAGGGGGAAATCAACTACATAACTAAACACAGAATAGGAAATAAAACATCAAAAGCAATAAACCAAACATTAAGAAAAATCAAGAACTCCCAATCAAGTTAAGAATTAGATCTTACCTGCTAATTAGTGTTCCTGAAGGAACTCCAGTCCAGTCCCTTTCTTCTGGGTTGTGTCCCCTTTCCAGCAGCTTTGGAAACTGAGCTCATCACTGATTTGATGGCCCTCTGGATAAATACCACTGGCACCACCCACCAGCTTCCAGTATTCTATTAAAAAAGCAGACTTGATGGAGAGACAAACAAAAAAATATTAACTCTAACTTTGTAAACCGTAATAACCCAAAAAACTCCAGAATGACTCCTCCCACCTCCCCAGGAAAGAACTTTCCAACCCCCCAGAAGAGGAGGAGGAGACTTACCGGATACCGCACCTGACCCTGCCCACCCCACCGACAGGGCCCCCTGCCGATCCAGTCATCACCGAAACCCTCAGCCTCCGGACATCCTCTTTGCTCTTATGTAAGGCTTCAGGTCGGTGATGTAAAACATAATACTGACAATACAGGGCGGGAACAGGGACTGGACTGGAGTTCCTTCAGGAACACTAATTAGCAGGTATGGTCTAATTACTTCCTTATCATCCCTCCAGTCCAGTCCCTTTCTTCTGGGATGTAACAGAGCAGTTCAAGTCTGGGAGGGGTTCCCAAGACCGTACCAAAGCACCGCTCTCCCAAACTCCGCATCCGCGGCCGCCTGAACATCCAACCGGTAATGCTTTGCAAAGGTATGTAAGGATGACCACATAGCCGCCCTACAAATGTTCAGCGGCAGGACCAAACCATACTCCGCCCACGAGGTCACCTGGACTCGAGTCGAATGTACTCAGAATCCTTCCGGGATCCTCTTATCCTTCAGAATGTAGGCTGACGCAATAGCTTCCCTAATCCACCTAGAGATGGAAGCCTTGGCCGCCGCTTCTCCTTTTCGCGGCCCCCCAAACAATACAAATAACCGTTTGGACTTCTGAAACAGCGCCGTACGATTGAGGTACCGCTTCAGCAACCTGCGCACATCAAAACTGCGCAAATCTTCCGCTCCTCGCCCCTCCTCTGGAAAGGAAGGAAGAGAAACCAACTGATTTACGTGGATGGGTGAAACCACCTTAGGCAAAAAAGAAGGCACCGTATGCAAGACCACTTTCTCTTTAAAGAAAGAGATGAACGGCGGCTGACATGATAAGGCCTGAAGCTTTGAAATACGCCTAGCAAAACAAATCGCCACTAGGAAAACCACCTTGAGAGTTAAATCTTTCAAGGAGGCCTTCCCCACTGGCTCGAAAGGCTCCCTGGCCAACGTATTCAGCACCAAATTAAGATCCCAAGGAGGGACTGCCAACCTTCGCTGTGGCCGAAGACGCCGAATCGCCGGTAAGAACCTACCTATGTCCATATATTCTGCCAAGGGTTTTCCATGAACCTTGCCCCTATAACAGGAGATGGCCACCAGCTGCACCCGCAAGGAACTGGCCGCCAACCCCTTTTCGAAACCGGCCTGCAAAAACTCTAACACCTCAGGAACTGCCACCGAAAGGGGTCTCTTACCCTGGACCCTGCACCAGTCCTCGAATATTCTCCAGATTCTCCTATAAGAGGCACATCAATCGCTTGCGAACATTCAATAATGTCGTAATCACAGCTCCAGAATACCCCTGCTTACAGAGACTTGCCCTCTCAATAGCCAAGCCGTAAGCGAGAACCGATCCACCTGAGGCATCCGTACAGGCCCCTGGACCAGAAGATCGTCCCTGCAAGGCAGGCACCATGGCTGAGCCACTAGCAGCCTCATCAGATCTGCATACCATGGTCTCCACGGCCAATCTGGCGCAATGAGGATCACAAGACCTTGGTGTGCCTCCACCCGCTGTAGAACTCTTCCTGCAAGCGCCCAAGGCGGGAAAACATACAGAAGTCCCTCGGCGGGCCATCTCTGGACCAGAGCAGAGCATCGAGGCCTTCCGACATCCTTTCCTTCCTGCAGCTGAAGAACCAGCTCGTCTTGGCCGACTCCCAACGAGCCATGAGATCCATGACCGGGGCTCCCCAACGTCCTACCATTAGTTCGTACACCTCCTGGCAAAGTTCCCACTCACCGTGATCTACTTTCTACCTGCTCAGGTAATCCGCCGTTATGTTTTCTACCCCGGCCACATGCTGTGCTGACAAGGCTAACAGATGAGCTTCGGCCCACTGCAGCAAGCTCTCCGCTTCCTCTTCCAGCTGCGGACTGCCTGTCCCGCCTTGACGGTTTATGTAGGCCACTGTGGTGACGTTGTCAGACAGAACACGTACCGCTTTCCCGAGGACCAGATTCCTGAATGCTTCGAGCACCAGGCCCACCGCCCGCATCTCCAATCCGTTGATCGCCCACTGGGCTTCCTCCAAATTCCAGAGACCCTGGGAGAACCTGCCCTCGCTGTGAGCCCCCCACCCCATCAAACTGGCTTCTGTGATCAACTGAATCCACTGTGGGGTTTCGAGGGGCATTCCTCTCTCTAGATTCCCCGAAGTGATCCACCACCTCAAGGCCTTCCTGGTCACCTGAGGACAGGGTAGTGTTAATGACAGCTTGACGCTAATGTGACCATCGCCGGAGCAGGGCCCACTGAAGCGGCCGCATATGAGCTCTGGCCCACGGCACCAACTCGATAGTTGCTGCCATGGTCCCCAACACATGCAAATAATGCCAGGCTGACGGCGCCGGCATGTCCAGAAACTGTTGCAGCAAGCTTCTCAAGCTTCTTGCTCTTTCCACCGGCAGGAACACCCTGTCTCTGCAGGTGTCGAACCTTACTCCCAGATACTTGAGCTCCTGTGTGGGTACCAATCTGCTTTTCATCGTATCGATGACTCAGCCCAGTTCCCTTACAAGACCTACCACCCTGACCGTTGCCTCCATACTCTTCGTCTTGGACTTTGCCCAAATCAGCCAGTCATCGAGATACGGATGGACCAGGATGCCTTCCTTGCGAAGTGCCGCGGCCACCACAACCGTAAATTACCTTGGTGAACGTTCTCGGGGCCGTTGCCAGACCAAATGGCAAGGCTTGGAACTGAAAATATCCCATTGGCACCGCAAACCTCAGGAACTGTTGATGAGACTTGCGTACTGGAATATGCAAATATGCCTCTGTGAGGTCCAGGGACGTCAGAAACTCCCCCTGCCGGACGGCCACAATCACGGACTTCAGAGTCTCCATGCGAAAGTGCGGAACCCTGAGACAACGATTGAGCCTTTTTAAATCGAGAATAGGCCAAAAGGAGCCTTCCTTTTTGGGGACTACAAAATAAATAGAGTATCGACCGCAACCGTACTGGTCTAAGGGAACCGGAACCACCACCTTTAATCACAGCAGCCGCTCCAGCGTATCCTTGACCACTGCGGCCTTAACCGGTGACCTTCACAGGGACTGCAGGACCGCCGGACGCACTGCTCTTCCAAACTCGAGGGCATATCCTTCTTGAATCACCTCCAGAACCCATTAATCTGACGTGACCCGGGCCCAGGCGGAGAAAAACTGCTTCAACCGGCCCCCCACAGGCAGTACTCCCTCCCGGGCCCCCGTTGCTTCATTGTGGCTTCCGTGAACCCGAGGAAGAGGAAAAGGCCCCAAAACCCCTTCCTGCCCCCCGAAATCCCCGTCCCCTGGAGGGGAAACGGCCCCTCTGAAAGGACGTCGATCTGGCCACTTGAAACCTCCAAAACTCCCACAACTGACTCCGCGCAGGAGTAGGAATCTGCCTTTGCTTCGGCTTGTCCTCCGGGAGCCTGCCTCCCTTGGTTTCACCAATCTCCTTTACCAACTTTTCCAAATTTTCTTCAAAAAGCAGTTTTCCCTTAAAGGGAAGTCTGATGAGGCGTGCCTTGGAAGAAGCATCCGCCACCCGATTGCGCAGCCACAGGTACCACCGGGCTGCTACCACTGAGGCCATATTCTTCTCCAGGCTTCTAATAAGATCATATTGACTATCCGCCAGATACGCGGCCCCCGATTCAATCCTGGCTGCTTCCCCCAGCGCCTCACCTGACGGGTCACCAGCCCCTTGTAGCTGTTGAGACCAATGTAAACAGGCCCTAGCCACCCAGGCCCCCGAAACCAAAGCCTGGAGAGCCAAGGCACTGACATCAAAGGCCTGCTTTAACATTGCATCCCTATCCTGAGTATCATTAAGGGCCGCACTGCCCTCTACTAGAATAGTTGTCTTCTTCGTCACTGCCGCCACCGCTGCATCCACCCTAGGCGACCGCTGCAACTCTTTATCCAACTCTGGCAAAGGGTACAGGCGAGCAATGGACCGCCCCCCCCCCCCCCCCCCCCGTAAGCCGGACTCTGTCTGATTCTATTCTTCCTGAATCTTCTGACGAACCACCCGATGCACCGGAAAAACCTTCTGAGACTTTCTGACTGCCTGAATCAGCAGATCTTCCATCAACTCCTCGTCTGCTGGAGCGCCTGCCGCCATATTGAGGACCTTCATGGTTTCTCCAATCAATGCTGGGAGCTCCTCCCGCCTGAAAACCCGAACAATCCGGTTCTGTTCCTCTTCAGCAATCTCGCCTTCTTCGAGTTCTTCCTCAACTTCGCCCGATTCCCTATCGGAGGCCTCACCCTATAAATTTTCGGAAACCGAGGACCTCAGCGTATCCTCCACTGCCAATCTAGGCCACTTAGGGGGTAAGCTTGACTCTTCCTGCTCAACTGCCCCCTCCTGTCCTATTGTCCTGTGTCCTTGCATGGATGTCACACCACCTTTCCCGTGCTGACACAAGCTGAACACCTTGTGCATAAGAAGAATGAACTCCAGAGAAAAGTCTCCCCCACTTCCCTCCATCAGAGCCCCCAAAGAAGTAGAGGGGGTGGGTTGAGCCATTGGAGGGGCCGAGAGCTCCAAAACCAAGGGCAGAGCAGAGGGCGGAACACGCTCCCCCCTCCATAGGATCCTCCGATCCCTGGGTATCCGAAAGCAGCCCCATCTGCGGAGCAGTTAACTGAATTTCCTGCTCTACTGAGGCTGCTTCGGCCGCGCAACCTCTGCAGACTCCATTCTCTGACACTGTGCCCCGCCTGGTACCACAGACCAGACACTGTGGCCTTCCCGGCATGATGAAGACCACCAAAGGAGACAGAAGGAAGCAGGACAATGGGAGCAGATGTACCCAACTTAAATTACATATATATATACACAGGGTGGCCCAAAAAAGTGAGAACATCTTGAAGTATATAAGTTATTTAAAAATTCAAAAAGACAGATGTAAACGATTGACAAATAAAAAAAAAAAAGATGGCGACCGGAGGTGTCGAAATAAAGACATTATATAGCTAAAAAAGGTAAATAAGTAAACTATTTAAGCTTTTAATGTTCTCACTTTTTTTGGGCCACCCTGTACAGGTTAGCTATATAAACGTCTTTATTTCAACACTTCCGGTCGCCATCTTTTTTTAAAAAATTTGTCAATTGTTTACATCTGTCTTTTTGAATTTTTAAATAACTTATATGGATATCTCACGTGATGCGTGAGTGAGTAAGGACGCTTCCTGCTCGCTCCGGGGCTGCCTCGAGAATATAATCTAATTCTTATCGCACCTTGGCCACAAAATAAATACACTCTATTGGAAAGAGTAGGTGGCAGATAGAAGCTTATATGGAGTGGTGGTCCAAGGCAAAGGAAACATGTCATTACCGGCAAGAAAAGAGAGAGAAAAAGCAGGCAAATCTGGGGCCCTGTCTTCCACGCTGATACAACTGATTTTGACGTGGAAAGTGCAGATTCAGTTACGGAGGACCTGGCAAAAGAAATAGTAAACTACTTGACCCGAAGTTTGATCAAATAATAAAGAAACTGGAAGTAATGGGAAACTCCCTGACGGAGATTGGACGGAAGGTAGACGAACTGGAGCACCGCGAAGACGGCGAGGGGCGACAAGAAAGAGAGCAAAAGGAACAGAAAAAACAAATAGAAACCCTCCAATGGAAAGTGGATGATCTCGAAAATAGGTCGCGGCGAAACAATTTAAGAATCGTCGGAATACCAGAATCAACGACAGACTGCATGTTACTGCCTCTGCTTGAAGAATGGCTGCCGAGAGAGCTGGGCCTAGATGTCCTAGTGGGCGATATTAGAATTGAAAGAGCGCACCGACTGGGCGTACGGAGGGAGGAGCAGCAGAGGCCGCAAGTGGTAATTATGCGTGTTCTTAATTTTCAGCATAAAGTGCAACTGCTACAGGCCTACCAGAAAAAAGGAGGTTTAAGAGGTTTAATCAGAAGCTTTTAATGTTTCAAGACTACTCCACAGTCGTGGCAGACAAAAGGAGGGAATTTACATCAGTATGTGCAGCTCTGTTTAAGAAAAAGCTAAGCTTCACATTGGCGTTCGCGGCTATCTTGCGAGTATCCCACCAAGGACAGAATCTTACATTTAAGACTGCGGACGCTGCAAAACAGTTCTTGTCTGGCCTAGCAGGAACTAATGGTGAAGATGGCGCACCGGCTTGAGCTCGGAGTCTCGACTACAGGACATGGCATGGACACGGAAGGACATTGCAAAGTCTGGTAAACACTAGAAGCTTCAAGCGGATTGAGCAGAACAGTAGGAACTAAAAAAGATATTTTGAGATAGTAATTTATTTATTTAACATTTCTTATATACCGCCTTTCATGATATCAAGGCGGTTTACTTTGAACAAACTGAAATTACATTGAATAGGGCATTATAACTTGGAGATAACTATTTTACAGGGAACATGGGCTATGGAGGGTTAAGTGGCTTGCCAAAGACCACAAGGAGCACCTGTGGGACTAGAAACCCCAGTCCTTCCGGCCCAAGGTTGCTGTCCTCTAGTGGGATTTGAACCCCTGACCTTCTGGCCTGAAGTACCTTGCCCCAACCACTAGGCCACTCCTCCATTAGTAATATGTGATAAGAGTGGAGTGTACAAAAAAAAAAGGGATGGTATGATGATGTTAGTGTATCTGATGAAACTGTAATGTTGTGGAAAGGGCAGTGACATAGAACAGGGGCAGCAATCACTTGGGTTCAGACCTCAGCAGGGGAGTGCTGAGGATAAAAGGTGTGGAACTGTATGATGAATAGGGGATGTATGAGAATTGGGCAGGGGGGGAGGGGAGGGAAGGGATTGAGCGACAGATGTGTGAATGGGGTTTGTATGCTGAGAGTGTGGGGATGCGAGGGGGAGTAGGAATGAGTGAGAGTACTTTAAGCAGTAAGAGTGATATGGGAAAGCATGACATGTTGCCGGAGAAACAAAAGAGAAGATACAAATAGTAATTACACTTACCTGGTAATTGTAGTTCCTTGAGAGACGACAGCTTAGTCCTCAATGTAGGGGTTGTACACCTCCTCCTGCAGCATGAAGACTGGACCAATCAAATTTCAGCACCACTGGAAACAGCATACCAGGCATCTCTTGAACTCCAGTGAACTACTGTCAAAGCAAACTCAAAGAAATAGCTAACCTTTAAGAAGCCAATCCAACATCAGAATAAATTTGTTCTCTTTTTTTTTTTTTTAATGAATAATTTTTTTTTTTTTTATTACCCTAGCCAATGACACCAAATCAAGGGAAAACAGAATGTCCCGCGCCTGCTGCAGCATAAGCAGATAGCGAAAGGGATAGAAAAACATCGAATAGAAAGAAAAAGCAAAGAGGCACACTCACCTGGAAAATACGGACTTCTGACCCCAAGTCGTGCCGAGCTAAAACACTACAGGGAGGGAAGGAGGACTAAACTGTCGTCTCTCAAGGAACTACAATTACCAGGTAAGTGTAATTACTATTTCCTTATCGTTCCTCCAGCTTAGTCCTCAACGTAGGGGATGTAACAAAGCAGCCTTAACGGGCGGGATTCTCCCAGCCGGCACATAGAACCACGGAACCAAACCGGGCATTGCCCGCCGCCAAGACGTCAAGCCGATAGTGCTTACTGAAAGTGTGCAGGGACGACCACGTCGCCGCCTTACAAATGTCCACCGGTGAAACCAAGCTAAACTCCGCCCAGGACGCCGCCTGCGCCCTGGTAGAGTGAGCTCGCAATCCAACAGGCGGTACCCGACCGTGCAACAGATAAGCCGAGCAAATCGCCTCCTTAATCCACCGAGCAATGGAGGCCTTCGCCGCAGCCTTACCTTTCCGAGGACCCCCAAACAGCACAAACAAACGATCAGATTTACGGAAATCGCTGGTAACCTTCAAATAGCGACGTAAAACTCTCTTGAGATCCAAGCGACTAAGGCCGCGATCGGAAGCCTGCGCCCCGGACGCTGGAAGCACCGGGAGCGTCACCACCTGATTCACATGAAAGGGGGAAGACACCTTAGGCAAAAAAGAAGGCACTGGTCGGAGAACCACCTTCTGATCCGAGAAAGAAAGGAAAGGTTCCCTGCAAGAAAGAGCCTGGAGCTCGGAAATGCGCCGTGCCGAACAAATCGCCACTAAGAATACCGTCTTCAGGGTCAAATCCTTTACCGAACTCCGAGAGAGAGGCTCAAAAGGAGCCGCACTGAGGGTCCGCAAGACCAAGTTGAGATCCCACGAAGGAACAGAAATCCTGCGGGCCGGACGCAGTCGAGAAACTGCCCTCAAGAAGAGAACCACATCAGCATGGGCCCCCAGCGATATGCCTTGAACCTTACCTCTGTAGCACGAAAGTGCCGCCAACTGCACGCGTAAGGTACTGGCGGCCAAACTTTAGCAAAACCGTCTTGCAAAAAAATCGAGAATCACTGGAAGAGAGGCCGTAGCGGCCCGAACCTGACGCCGAGAGCACCAATCCTCAAAAATAGGTCAAACTCGTACGTAGGCCAGCGAAGTGGATCTTTTGCGCGCCTGTAGCAAAGTTGTCACCACTGATTTTGAATAACCCCGTTTTCTTAGCCGCGCCCTTTCAATGGCCAGGCCGTAAGCGAGAATCTCCCCACTTGCGGCATGCGATGAGGGCCCTGACACAACAGATCCTGATCCAGGGGAAGCCGCCACAGGGATCCGTCCACTAACCTCATCAGATCGGCATACCAAGGACGCTGAGGCCAATCCGGCGCTATCAATAGCACCCGACCCCGGTGAGCCTCGATCCACTGAATCACACGCCCCAGAAGCGGCCACGGGGGAAACACGTAAAGAAGGCCCCTGGAGGGCCAAACCTGCAACAGAGCATCTATGCCTTCGGACATCGGTTCCCTTCGACGACTGTAGAACCGAGCTGCCTTCGCCGAGCGCAACGTGGCCATCAGGTCCATGACCGGCTGACCCCAACGCTGAACCAGCTGTGCGAATACCCTGGGGTGGAGTTCCCATTCGCCAGCATCCACCTGAACTCTGCTGAGAAAATCTGCAGTCACGTTGTCCTTCCCGGCAATGTGCGCTGCCGATATGGCCTGCAGCCGGGGCTCTATCCATTCGAACAGAGCCCGAGCCTCCGTCTCCAAGCGATGCTTCCGGTGCCGCCCTGACGATTTATGTATGCCACGGTCGCGGCATTGTCAGAGAGAACCCGCACTGCCCGGGTTGATATCAGAATCTCGAAGCTCTGCAACGCCAACCGTACGGCTCGAAGCTCCAGGCGGTTGATCGACCAACTGCTCTCTTCCTGAGACCAGAGACCCTGAGCGAACTGGCCGGCGCAGTGCGCGCCCCAGCCCGTCAGACAAGCATCCGTCAATAGCGGAACCCATTCCGGCTGTTCTAATGGCATTCCCGCTCGAAGCGATGACGGCCGCAGCCACCATCGTAGGTCCCGCCGTACCGCCAGCGGGCAAGGGAGACGTTTGTTCAGGGAATCGGACTGGTTGGACCAGCGACGGAGCAAGGCTCTCTGAAGCGAACGCATGTGGAAGCGAGCCCAAGGTACAACCTCCAGGGAAGCCGCCATCGTTCCCAGTAACTGAAGGTAGTGCCAAGCCGACGGAGCGGGACTCTGCCGAAACCGGCGCACGAGAGACCGGAGCCCCAACACCCTTCGGTCGGGAAGAAAAACCGAGCCCACGCAAGTATCGAACCGAACTCCCAAATATTCGAGAGACTGCGTCGGGACCAAGTGGCTCTTGCTCGGGTTGACCACCCAGCCGAGAGACTGCAATAGCTCTATGACTTTGGAGGTCGCCGCCATGCACTCCGCGCGCGATTTCCCGTGAATCAGCCAATCGTCCAGATAGGGATGGACCAGTACTCCTTCCTTGCGCAAGGCCGCTACCACTACCACCATGATTTTGGTGAATACTCGCGGAGCTGTCGCCAGCCCGAAGGGCAAGGCTTGGAACTGGAAATGACCCCACGGCAGAGCGAAGCGGAGATACTTCTGATGATCTTCCCGAATAGGGATATGGAGATAAGCTTCCGTGAGATTGAGAGAGGAGAGGAACTCGCCCTTGCGGACGGCGACAAGTACGGACCGTAGGGTTTCCATCCGAAAGTGCGGCACCCGTAGGCAGCGGTTCACGCCTTTGAGATCTAAAATGGGGCGGAGAGCACCATCCTTCTTTGGCACCACGAAATAAATGGAATACCTTCCGAGTCCATATTCCGACTGCGGAACGGGAACTACCGCCCCTAACCGAACCAGACGATCGAGGGTTTGTCGAACCTGAGCCGTCTTTCGATCTCCCCGGCAGGGAGATGCCACAAAGGAATCGAGCACGGGTCTGGCCAAGTCCAGGGCATATCCGTCCCGGACGATATCCAAAATCCACCGATCGGAGGTAATCTGGGCCCAAGCGGAGAGGAAGCTTCGAAGACG
Organism: Ichthyophis bannanicus; assembly: GCA_033557465.1. Lineage (NCBI taxonomy): Eukaryota > Metazoa > Chordata > Amphibia > Gymnophiona > Ichthyophiidae > Ichthyophis > Ichthyophis bannanicus. Next base: position 141,196,623 of record CM066036.1, read on the forward strand.
TCCTCCAATCACTGGAATCCCCGCCTGGGCCCACCGCCCTTCATTGGGACTTACGAGCTGACGCCGGGGTTGGCGTCGCGAAGCCCCTACTGGCTCCCCGAAAGCCTCGAAAGCTCGAAGCCCTCGAGACATATCTGCCACGCTGGAAGCCACCAGGACGGGGCGAACGAAACCGACGAAAGTCCTGAAACTGCCCCCGAGCGGTCGGAAGCGACCTCCCTCGCTTGGGTCGATCCTCCGGCAGACGACCGCCCTTTGATTCTCCCAAGTCCTTGACCAACTTATCCAAATCTTCACCAAACAGCAGCCTACCCTTAAAGGGTAACTTGCCTAACCGCGACTTGGACGAACCATCCGCCGCCCAATTCTTCAACCAAAGGGCTCTGCGTGATGCCACCATGGACGCCATGCTATTGGATAGCGCTCTGATGAGATCATAATGGACATCCGCCAAATACGCCGAACCAGATTCCAAACGGGCGTTTGTTGAAGCCGCTGAACCCAGCGCAGACAGGCACGGGCAACCCAAGCCCCACAAACGGAGGCCTGTAACGCAATCACGTCCGCCTCAAAGGACTGTTTCAAAAGACCGTCCATTTTTCGGTCCTGCGGCTCTCGCAACGCCGCGCTACCTTCTACCGGAATCGTGGTTTTCTTAGTCACCGCCGACACTGCCGCATCAACTTTCGGAGATCGGAAACGCTCAAGATCGGTGTCCGCCATAGGGTACAGCCTGCGCATGATTTTCACTCCTTTGAGACCCGATTCAGGAGTATCCCACTCCGTCTGAATCATCTGATCAATTACCTTGTGGATGGGAAAAACCACCTGAGTCTGACGGACCGCCTGAATAATGGGGTCTGCACCGTCGGCCTCCTCAACCGGAGGAGTCTGAGCCAATCCAAGAGTCTGAAGCGTCTCCGAAACAAGTGCGGGCAACTCCTCCCGTCTGAACACACGAATAATCTTAGCCTGATCATCCGGCTCAGGGAGTTCGCCTTCCTCCAAGGCCTCCCCATCCGCTTCCTGGTCGAAATCCGGATCCTCACCCTCAGGCCAATCCGTCTCCGACTGGAAGGGCTCGTGCATACGTTGTCATTTAGGGCCCTTGACGCCGGCCAACGTACTCTCTGTCACAGGCGACGAAGCGACCAGCCCTGGCGCAGGAAAGGAACCAGTGCCCATGCTCTGGCACCTACGACAAAACGCCTGATGCATCAGCAAAATAAAATCGGGAGAAAAATCCTCCAAGGGCAAAGCACCCCCGAGGTCTGACTGCCCCCCAGCGCCCAAAGAAACCGCCGAAGCCATCCCAGATGGACCCTCCAGGAGGGACTCCAACTCCCCAGCTGCGGGACCGGGTTGCGCCGAAGCAGCTAAGGAACTCTCCAGGTGCTGCTCCATAGTGAGCGACACCAAGGTACAGCCCCTCCGAGATCCACAAATCACACAAAGGGACCCCGCGGGCATGGAACCACCCTGACGCAGATCTGCAAGTGGAATGAAATGCCCCTCAATGCGGAAAGGAAAATGCCCCACTGACCCAGAAGAACCAGCATACAAAGTGGGAACTGGGCAGCTGCCAGCAAACAGAGAGGCAGAGAGAAAGTATTTATGGAGAGGCTTTCCCTTCATAAACCACAGGGCTGTGCCCGAGTATAGGGAAACGCAGAGAGAGCTGAGGAATAACAGCCAGCTCCCACGAAAAAACAAGGACGAGGAGAAGGCAAGCATGATCCCCCCCCCCCCCCACCTAGCCAAGGGATCTTTGCGTCCCGAAGCAAAGTGAAACCCTTAGTGACAAAAACAAATGAAAGAAAGGAAAGAAATAAACGAAAACCACCGCGTGTGAAGCACGCCGAAAAAGACCGCGAACCCTAAAAATGGCCACGGCAGCGAGGGAAGCTTTGGCGCGCTTTTGTCTGCCGCCGGCAAAACAGCCCGACAGTAAAAACTCCTGCTGCCGACTGACCTGCTTGCCCCCGCAACGCTAGCGACCCGGAATCCCCCCCAAAAAAACCTGAAAGGTACCCCACAGGGGCCGAGCAAAGGCGAAGGGACCCAGGCCCGGACCGGCTCTGACCGCCGCCAGCCGCCAGGACTTACCGGCACTTTTTCAGCAGCCTCTCCACCCTTCGGAAAGGAACTGTTGTACAGCCGCCGCAGGAGCTCTGCCCCAAACAATCCTGGGGTAGAGATCCTAATCAGAAGGCAAAGACAGTCAAGTTGAGACAAGCGGCTTAGGCTGGGCAGGAGAGAGACCTCCTTCAGGTCCCCCCCTCAACGGAGTGCCAAAATCAGAGACTTAAATTTAAAGACCCAGGAACCCCTGAAAGTAAGAAACAAACAGAAGTCCTAATAGGACACAAAATAATCACCCAAAAGGTTAGCTAGCAAAGAAGAAACTAAACTGACTAACTAGTGAGCCCAGCCAGGCTCACTAACGTCTTCCTGCTGCATGAAGACTGGACACACTGGAGTTCAAGAGATGCCTGGTATGCTGTTTCCAGTGGTGCTGAAATTTGATTGGTCCAGTCTTCATGCTGCAGGAGGAGGTGCACAACCCCTACGTTGAGGACTAAGCTGGAGGAACGATAAGGAATGTCTATTTCTATGGTACAGAGTTCAGGGTTGGGGCTGGGCAACCCTGGGCGAAGTCTCAGACAATCTGGAATCGGGGGCTAGCCACAATAAGACATAAGAATAATGGGACATGATTTGCGGATAATTACATGGAATGTGGGGGGAGTAAGTACACCGGTAAAACATACAAATATCTTGCAAGCATTTAAAAGAGGAAAAGCTCAGGTGGCATCATTACAGGAAACCCACTTGTGCACGGAAGCATGAGAACTTAAAAAAGACTGGGTTGGGAAGGTATTTGCGGCCCCATCGGGAGGCAGAAAGAGGGGGGTGGCAATTTTAGTTAAAAAAGGGATTACTGTGGAAGTACTCAAAGAAGAAGGGGATCCACAGGGGCGGTTCCTATTTTTGCATGCTCGAGTACAAGGGGAGGAAATGTTTTTGGGCAACATCTATGCGCCGAATGTCTATGACCATCAATTTTTCAAGCTGCTTTTACAAAAGCTAATGGGGGTACCGAAAATACCATTGATACTGGCTGGAGATTTTAATTGCCCACATGATCCTGAACTAGATAGATCACAGCTGCAGAGGGGAGGGGGATGGACAAAGAAAGGAGTGGGATACTTATGTAAAATGGGAGGTCTGATAGATGTATGGAGAATTTTACATGAAGGAGAAAGAGATTACGCACATTTGTCACGAGCCCATCAAACTTGGTCTAGAATTGATTATATACTAGTTTCCAGAGAGAACTTTGGTAAAGTGGTGAACATGGAGATTGAGCCTATTGCGGTGTCTGACCATGCCATGGTAAGGATGGATTAGAAAGGGAGGACTACCTATAGTAATCGGTGGTCTTTCCCCAGGCATCTGTGGAAGAAAGAGGAATTTTGAAAATATTTGATTCAGCATTGGGAGGAATATTTGAGGGTTAATGAGGCACAAGCGACAACAGTGGCGATATTTTGGGAAGCAGGGAAAGCAGTGCTACGTGAGCACATAATAGCATATGTAGCCAAGGAACGGAGGCCATTAATGAAACCATACTACGACTATCCCAAAATCTGCAAGAAGCAAAAAGGGCAGTTCTGATAGACCGGACATGCATAAAAAAATACTTCGAAGCTCAGAGAGCCTTGAATACCGCGATGCAAGAGAAAGCGATCTATTCTATACACTATTATAGACACCAGCTGTTTAGATATGGAAATCGAACAGGGAAATTATTGGCTCGGTTGGTAAAAGATAGAGGCGGCATTAAGGGGGTAACCATGATTAGAGATAAGGAGGGTGTGAGGCAGAGAGAGATGGGGAAGATAGTACAGGTTTTCAGGAACTACTATCAAGATTTGTACACCCCGGAAGTGAAAGATAGAGAACAGGAAAGCACAGTTACTTACCTGTAACAGGTGATCTCTGGGAACAGCAGGAATAAGTCTTCACATATGGGTATTGTCGGTACCGACGGATCCTGCGCGGGAACGCTCCCCAGCGTCCAGTAAGAAAGCTTTTGGGAGCATCCCACAGCGCCTGCGCGCTGCCTTCCCGCCTTTCCCAACCGCCTCTCTCCAGTTTGAGTTTTAAAGCTGAGACAAAGAGAGAGGAAAGGAAAGATAGATAGATACAACTCCTAGGGGAGGTGGGTGGGTTGTGAAGACTTATTCCTGCTGTTCCCAGAGATCACCTGTTACAGGTAAGTAACTGTGCTATCTCCAGGAACAAGCAGGAATGAGTCTTCACATATGTAGACTCCCTAGCTGCAGATGCCAGGGGAAGACCCCAGGTTGTGTGTCCTTGAAAAGGACTCTACCTCCCCCCATGGATCTCTGGCATCCAACCAGGGTAGGTGGGTAGGAGTTGATTAGGAATGGAACAGGTGTTTGAGAACAGCCTGACCAAACAAGGAATCCCGGCGGGAGTCCTTGTCCAAGCAGTAATGGGCTGTGAAGGTATGAACCGAGGCCCAGGTGGCCGCTCGACAGATTTGGTCGATGGACACAGAGTTTAGATGAGCCATTGAGGCTGCCATGGCTCTCACATTGTGAGCTGTGACATGACCCTCCAGAGAAAGGTTTCTACTCTGGTAGGTGAAAGAAATACACTGAGCAATCCAGTTGGACAGTGTTCTTTTAGAGACTGGAAGTCCTAAATGAGAAGGATCAAAAGCAACAAAGAGTTGAGAAGACTTTCTATGTTGCTGTGTTCTTTGTAAGTAAAAAGCGAGAGCTCTCTTACAATCCAAGGTATGAAGATTCCTCTCTGCACTTGATGCATGAGGTCCTGGAAAAAAGACAGGTAAATACACCTTTTGGTTCAGATGAAAAGGTGAGACCACTTTAGGCATAAAGTGTGGATTGGTCCTGAGGACTACCTTATCATGATGAAACCTTGTATAAGGTGGATTGGCCACCAAAGCTTGCAACTCACTGATGCGGCGTGCTGAGGTGACTGCAATGAGAAAAATAACCTTCCAAGAAAGAAATTTCAAGGAGGTGGTGGCTAAAGGTTCAAAGGGTGGCTTCATAAGCTGGCCAAGAACCAGGTTTAAGTCCCATGCCACTGGAGGTGGTCTAATGGGAGGTTTAGTTAAAAGAAGGCCTCTCATGAATCTTGCTATAAGAGGATGAGAGGAAATAGGTTGTCCATTGAGAGGCTTGAGAGACGCTGCAATAGCACTCAAATGGACTCTTACTGAATTAGTTTTCAGACCTGCATGGGATAGATGCAGAAGATACACTAGTAGAGAATTCAGAGGTATTGCAAGAGGGTTTAGACCCTTCCCTGAACACCAAATGCTAAATCTTTTTCATTTGAAAGCATAGGAATGTCTAGTAGAAGGCTTTCTAGAGGCATGAACAACATCTCTGACTTGCTGGGAGAGATGAAAATCTTGAAGGTCTAGGCCCTCAGCAACCAAGCCCTGAGATGGAGAGACTGGGGGTTTGGCTGCCACAACGTTCCTTCTTCCTGGGATAGAAGGTCTGGAGCAGAGCCCAAGTCCAGGGAGGGAGCTTGAGAGAGATGCAGAAGAAGAGGGTACCACACTTGGTGTGGCCAATGTGGTGCTATGAGGATCATGGTCCCTTGATCTTTCTGAAGCTTGAATAGTGTCTTGGGAATTACGGGAATTGGTGGAAAGGCATAAAGGAAGTCTTGACCCCAGTGAAAGAGGAAGGCATCCTTGGCCTGAACTCCCTGACACGGAATTCTGGAACAGAACCGGGGAAGTTTGGCATTCCACGGACTTGCAAAGAGGTCTATGTCTGGGGTTCCCCAAATTCGAAAGATCCTGGCTACCTGGTCCATGTGGAGAGACCACTCGTGTGGAAGCAGAACTCGACTGAGTCTGTCCGCCCAAGAGTTTTGAACGCCTGGAAGATATACTGCAAGAAGATGGATGTGATGCTCTCTGGCGAAGGCCCACAGTCGCAAAGCTTCGTTGCAAAGCGATAGAGAGCCAGTCCCTCCCTGCTTGTTTACATAGAACATGGCTACTTGGTTGTCCGTATGGAGGACTGTCCTGTAGCTGAGCAGGGAATGGAACACTCTGAGAGCTAAGAAAATTGCTCTGAGTTCCAAGAGATTGATATGCAGAGAAGTCTCCTGTGGAGACCAGATGCCCTGGGTGGAGAGATCCTGCAGATGAGCTCCCCAACCCCTTGGAGAAGCATCTGCTGTGAGAGTTGCTTGGGGTAGCGGTTGCTGAAAAGGGGACCCCAGCTACAGGTTTTGAGAGGACTTCCACCACTGGAGAGACCAAAAAAGGCGACTGGAGTTTGCTATTTTGTCTGACAGGCAACCTGATGCCTGAGTCCACTGGGTGGACAAAGTCCATTGAGCTGCCCTCATGTGAAGGCGAGCATATGGAACCACATGCACGGTGGATGCCATGTGGCCTAATAGTTGTAACATCTCTCGGGCAGTTAACTGGGACTTTAACTGAATCTGGGAGGCTAACTGCAACAGACGTAGGCAACGGGCCTGAGGAAGATAGGCCCTTGCAGTTGTGGTATCCAGCAAGGCCCCTATGAACTCCAGAGACTGAGTAGGGGTGAGATTGGATTTTGGAATGTTTATTACTAGTCCCAAATACTGAAGGATACGCATAGTGCAGGTTAGACAAGTCTGAGCCTCTGACTGGGATGGGGCTCGAATGAGCCAGTCGTCCAGATATGGGAATACGAATATTCCTAGAGTGCGGAGAAATGCAGCTACTACTGCCATGCATCTCGTGAACACCCTTGGTGCAGAGGCCAGACCGAAAGGAAGCACCCTGTATTGGTAGTGCTTTCCTTGAAAAAGGAACCGAAGGAACCTTCTGTGTGTTGGATGGATGAGGACATGGGTGTACGAATCTTTGAGATCTAGAGAACAAAGCCAGTCCTGACTCTGAAGGTATGGAAGCAGAGCCCCTAGAGCAGTGATGGCTAACCTTTTTGAGCCCGAGTGCCCAAACTGCCGCACAAAACCAAAGAATTTCCTCAAAGTGCCAGCACGTCAATTAAACCTTAACAACAAGATTTTAGTATCTAAAAACTCTTTATAAAGTTGCCTGAACTATGTAACATCATTTGTAAAGGTTGGAATCTTTGTATTGTCAGAGAATCAATTTGATTCACAATCCTTTCCTACTGCACTGGGGGGAGGGGTCATTCCAATATTTTGCTGGGCAGCCCTCAATTTTAATTTCTCTAACTGGGAGCTAGAATTATGACCGAGCAGCGAGGAAGACAGTATAAGAAGCTGATAAATGTTTGGAGCTAGCATGAGGGACTAAGTGGGGTGGGATGGAAGGCAGAGAAAAATAAAGGTGTGTATAACTACAGGGAAGAACAGAGCTGTCAAGTTACCAGTTTAAGGAGAAAGATTTAGGCCAATTTTCAATTTCAGACAGCCTCATCCAGGTGCATTATGAGACTTATAGTGCACAGATTTGAATAGGTAGCGTCAGGGACCACAAATCATACTGCTTTAGGATATAAGTTTAAAACCAGGACTGGCCAAAAAGTTTACCTCTTGGAACAGGATAACTTGGCAGTTTTGAAGAGGGCTTGGAAAAGTTAAAAGACTGAAACAGTTTAGAGGGCTTGGAAAAGTTAAAAGACTGAAACAGCATGGATGAGTACATCAGGACACCTGATGAGAAAATGCATTTACGGGCAACAGTAACATGATAGCATATGTCTGCACATCACCAGATTTAAGCTTTTGGTGCCCAGAGGCAAGAATGGAGAGATTGGAGAACCTTAGAATGTCACAGCAAAGTCCCTCTGAAATGCATGGCCCCTAAAGCAAAAAGGAACAAACCTCTACAAACTGGGTATTTGGTGCCCAGTTATTTATGACCAAATCCAGGCCAGCTTCTGCAATTAGGACGCCAAGGAGGTGTGTGCACTTGGGAATCCGGGCGGGGGGGGGGGGGGGAGGAGGGTAGACAGTAATAGGAGGAAAGTAGCATTATCTATTCAGGAAGCCAATGTTTGGAGGTGGCTCCTAGACTAGCCATATACAGGCCTGTACATCCTAAGCCAAAAGGGAATAATAGGCAGCACAGAAAAGAGATAAAAACTTCACAAGTTCAAATATGGCCTTAGTAAAATAAAGTCATAAAACATGCTAAAAGAGAAAACAAGGTCCAGCCCAAAAAAACAAAGAGGAAGCTACAAGAAAGACACAATCAGCACTGCTACACCTCATCCTCCAGCTCAGGCTCAGCGGGAGAACGAGGAAAGGCCTGCTTCTCCCCTTACCTGCGGGCACTGCTCCGCCGGCAACCTCTCTAGAAGCCGCACCATCCTCGCGTTCCAAGTAGCGCTTCCGCCAACCAAGCACTCACCTCGCCAGCCAGCCAACCCCACGCCACTCACGTGACCATGAGCGACGCGCTCCGAAGATGAAAAGAGCAGCCGCAGTAGCCAATGCTAACGCCGAAGCCGCTCTCTCATGTCATAGGTGCGTTCTCCGTGCAGAGGAAACAAAAGTAAGTGGCGTCAGCAAGGCGACCGAAGTCTGTAGTGACGTTGACGTTCCTATTGCGGTGTTTTGCCAGAATGTCACAAGGATGGAGATGGGTGGGCGTGGTATTGCGGACCTTCCCGCGTGCCAGCTGCAAGGCCTTCGCGTGCCATAGGTTCGCCATCGCTGCCCTAGAGAAATCATTTTGAATTTCTCCTTGAATAGAAACTTGTTCAATTCTCTGAGATCTAATATGGGTCTGTAGCCCCCTGTTTTCTTTGGGATAAGAAAATAAGGGGAGTAGAACCCTGAGCCCTGTTGAAGAAGAGGTACTTCTTCTATTGCCCCTTGGGCAAGAAGGGTAGCAATCTCCTGACCTAGAAGGTTGAGGAGAGATGTTGGAGAATTGAACTGTTTCACCATGGTGTGAGGAGGAAGACTCAAGAAATGAAGCTTGTACCCTTCCTTTATGATGGAGAGGGTCCATTGCTCTGCTGTGATTTGCTCCCATCTGGGAGCAAAGTAAGTCAACCTTCCTGGAATGGTAAGGGGCTCTGGTTTTTCCAGAGCTAGAAAGGCTAAGTTCTCTAGTTGCAAGTCAAAGGCCCTGAGGAGGTTGAGGCTGCTGGGCTGTGGTAGGCCTGGCAGCCTTTGACTTGGCCTGTTTAGGTGGTTGCTGACGCTTTGCAGCAAAACGACCTGCAGAAGATGTCTGCCCATGAGCAGGATAATATCTTCCCTTTTTAGAAAAAGATGTCTTTTTAAACAATCTTTTCTTAACAGGGACAGAGGTAGACTTTGAAAGAAGATCCAAAGCAGAGTTCTCAGCATCCATCTGAGTGGCCTTTGCTTGCCAATCCCTGCCAAACAGGTTTTCACCTGTACAAGGAAGGTTTCCCAACTCATCTTGGACCCAGAGTTCCAAATCAGAGGCTTGTAACCAAGCAATTCTGCGTGCACCTATGGCAATAGCCGTGGCTCTGCTTACACACTCAAAAGAGTCAAAGGCTGCACGGTTGGAGAATTTGGAAACATCTTGGGCATGTTTGAGCCAAGTGAGAAATTCCTGCCTTTTATCTTCTGAAATAAAAGGAGCTAAAGTCTGCAGATGATCTGTGACTTTTTAGAAACATCCCCATATAGAGACTATAGGAGTTGATTCTGGCAGCAAGCATATTGGCCTGGAAAATCCTTCGGCCAAAAGCATCTAGAGTCCTACATTCACGTCCTGGAGAGTTAGATGAGTGTCTCTTTGCACTCTTTATTTTCTTCATAGCAGACTCAACCACAATAGAGTGGTGAGGAAGCTGAGTCTTATGAAAACCAGGACAGGGAGGGACACGGTACATGGTGTCCAACCTACGAGAATGAGGAGAGGTGGTGAGAGGAGTCTCCCACATGCCCAACATGAGATCATAAAGAATTTCATGAATAGGTAAGGTAGCTGCTTCCTTAGGAGCCTTAGGATATTGCAAAATATCTAATTGCTTGACTCTAGGCTCTGACTCAGAGGCCACTGTAATAGAGAGGCCTCTAGCCACTTCCCTAATGAAGTCTTGAAAAGACAAGTCCTCTGGAGGAGACATTCTTCGTTTTGGAGAAGCAGACTCCTGAGGAAGTAGTACCGGTGCATCGACAGAAGCCTCCAACTCAGAGTCTTCGGAGGAATCGAAGTATCGCCTGTCTGGATGCTCCTGTAAAGCCCGATACGCGTACCGAGTGGGATCAGGGCCGGCCCGTCCATTGAGCAAGAATGTTTTTTGCACAGGGCCCCGCGTTTCAGGGGGCCCCGCGCAAAAAACATCTTGCATCCCAGCAAAGTTTTAAAAAATCAGAAACCGGCTGCGGCTGCCGCCGTGGCAGCGGCAGAATCGAATATCAGCCCATTTACAGTCCTTACCACCCCCCCCCCTCCCCTCCATCAGCCCAGCTAAGTTTAAAAAAAAACCCCAGAAACCGGCTGCTGCTGCCGCTGCCGCCGTGGCAGCGGCAGAATCGAGAATCCCGCGGGGCCCCCCTGTCCTGCAGTCTTCTATGCGGCTGTCAGTCTTCAGCGTCGGCTGTCAGAGCTGCGCGAAGAGAGAGAGCTTCTCCTCTCGCAGCTCTGTTAATCACGCCGCGGGGCTGATTGGAAAAGCCATCCGACCCGCGGGGGGATTAACAGAGCCGCGAGAAAGGAAAACTCTCCCTTCGCGCGGCTCTGAAAAGCACGCGCTGAGGCCGCATAGAAGACTGCAGGATCGGGGGGCCCCGCGGGATTCTCGATTCTGCCGCTGCCACGGCGGCAGCGGCAGCAGCAGCCGGTTTCTGGGTTTTTTTTTTTTTTAAACTTAGCTGGGCTGGGGGGGAGGGGGGTTGGTAAGGACTGTAAATGGGCTGATGGGGAGGGAGGGGGGGGAGGTTCGGACTGGAACTGGGCTGATGTGGGGGGTTAGGACTGGTATGGGCTATAGGGGGTTCGGACTGGAACTGGGCTGATGGGGGGGGTTAGGACTGGTAATGGGCTATAGGGGGTTCGGACTGGAAGTGGGCTGATGGGGGGGGGTTAAGACTGGGAATGGGCTATGGGGGGTTAGGACAGGTAATAGACTATGGAGGGGCTAAGACTGGAAATGGGCTGATGGGGGAAGTTATGACAGGTAATGGGCTGGGGGGGTTAGGACTGGTACTGGGGTATGGGGGGGTTACAACAGGTAATGGGCTATGGGGAGCTACGACTACAAGTGGGCTGATGGGGGGATTAGGACTGGAAATGGGCTATGGGGGGTTTAGGACAGGTAATGGGCTGAAGGGGGATTAGGACTGGAAATGGGCTATGGGGGGTTTAGGACAGGTAATGGGCTGATGGGGGGTTACAACAGGTAATGGGCTATGGGGGGGCTAAGACTACAAGTAGGCTGATAGGGGGTTAGGACTGGTAATGGGCTGTGGGGGTGTTAGGACTGGTAATGGGCTGGGGGGTTAGGACTGGTACTGGGTTATGGGGGGGTTACAACAGGTAATGGGCTATGGGGAGCTACGACTACAAGTGGGCTGATGGGGGGATTAGGACTGGAAATGGGCTATGGGGGGTTTAGGACAGGTAATGGGCTGATGGGGGGTTACAACAGGTAATGGGCTATGGGGGGGCTAAGACTACAAGTAGGCTGATAGGGGGTTAGGACTGGTAATGGGCTGTGGGGGCGTTAGGACTGGTAATGGGCTGGGGGGTTAGGACTGGTACTGGGCTATGGGGGGGTTACAACAGGTAATGGGCTATGGGGAGCTACGACTACAAGTGGGCTGATGGGATTAGGACTGGAAATGGGCTATGGGGGGTTAGGACAGGTAATGGGCTGATGGGGGGTTACAACAGGTAATGGGCTATGGGGGGGCTAAGACTACAAGTGGGCTGATGGGGGGTTAGGACTGGTAATGGGCTGATGGGGGGTTAGGACTGGTAATGGGTTGATGGGGGGGTAAGACTGAAAATGGGCTGATGGGAGGGTAAGGACTGGAAGTGGGCTGATGGGGGGGTTAGGACTGGTAATGGGCTATAGGGGTTTCGGACAGGAAGTGGGCTTATGGGGGGGTTAGGACTGGAAATGGGCTATGGGGAGGGTAGGACAGGTAATGGGCTGATGGGGGAGCTAGGACTGGTAATGGGATGGGGGGTTGCTAGGACTGGAACTGGGCTGAGTGTAAGGGGGGCTTGAACGGCAATTAGCTGATGGGGACAGGGGCTTGGAATGGAAATGGGCTGAGTGGAAAGGGGGCTTGAACTGCAAATAGCTGATGGGGAGGGGGGCTTGGAATGGAAATGGGTTGTGAGGAGAGGGAGCTAGGACTGGAAATGGGCTGAGTGAGGGGGGGGCTAGGACAGGAAATGGGCTGATAGAGGGGCCAGGATAGGACTTGAAATGGGCTGTTGGGGGTGCTAAGGTTGGAAATGGGCTGTGGTGGGGGCTTGAATTGAAATGGATTCATGGAGGGGCTGGAACTGGAAGTAGGCTCATGGGGGGCTTGGATTGGAAATGGGCTGAGTGGAGGGGAGCTAGGATTTGACATGGGCTGATGGTGGGGCTAGGAAAGGAATAGAAATGAGCTGATGGGGGGCTGGGATTGGAAATGAGCTGATGGAGGAACTGATAGGACTGGAAATGGGCTGATGGTGGGGCTAGGATAGGATTGGAAATGGGCTGATGGGGGACTAGGACTGGAAATGGGCTGATGCAGGAACAAGAAGGGAGCAGATGCTGGGTGGGGCTGGAACTAGAAAGGAGCTGATGTTGGGGGAGGATTAGAATGGGATGGAGCTGGGAGAGTGAAATGGAGAGGGAAAAATATTTTGCGTGGGAGGGAAGACAAATCTACAATTGGCCAGATATTGGGAGAGTAAGTGGGGATTGAGGATGGAGGGGTAAAATTTGAGTGGATGAAATAGGAATGAGGAAAGAGCAAAAGGAGAAAGATTAGTATGTTAAAGCAGATGTAGAGAGAGGATGGAAAAAAAAAACAAGAAGATAGAAGACAGGACAAATGGACAGCAGATGGAGAGTTAGCAGAAGACACGAAGAAACCAGAAGAAAGTGGCTGGAACAATTGCAACTGAAAAAAAATGCACAAAAGGTAGAAAAATATCTCTTTATTTTGAATTTATTAACTGGAATATGTCAGCTCTGGGAAATGTGCATCATTAATTTTTGCGCTTTGTTTAGGACAAGAGGAAATTAATTTATAGTTTTATTTCTACAGTGTTGTTGTATATTCCAAGTTTGGCTTTTGGGGTTCCCAGTTTAATTATTGTCTTCCTGTTTCTAAATTGTGATTCCTTGTTTGGTGATGTTCTATGTTCTGCATGTGTAACTGAGCTGAGGTATTCTGTTTATATAATTCCTATTTGACATTGCCACTTGTTCTTTCCCCAGTAGGTCATGTATTGTTGTTCTCTGAAATGTATTGGTTTAATATTTGCAGTGTTGCCTTTTGATAGTTAGGGTATGGTGCTTTGTGAGTCCTGGTAGTGATGTTAGGATACGGCGGGTTTGCTATGGGTTCTAAATGGGCAGTGTTTGTAGTAGTTCCTAATGTGCCTGGCGGTTGGTACTGGATTATAGTAATGTAGAAACCTTTTAGTCTTTCTTTATCCATACACTCATTAAGAGGCATGTTTACTAAAAGTTAGTGTATGGTAACATTATGCAAATATTTATGCAAATGAGGCCCCTTATGCAAATGAGGCCCCGCACCGAGTCTCCGCACATGGCCCCGCACCCCCCTTGGGCCGCCCCTGAGTGGGATCGACATCGGGAGTAAGCGGTACCGGTTCGGTACCAATGGGCATCATAGGACAGGGTACCGTTGCAGTCGACACCGAAGCCGATGTCGATGCAATCGGTACCGGCACCGGGAACGGTGCCGATGCCGGAGTCGGTACCGGCAACGGGGATTGTTGCGGTACCGAAGGCGTCGAAGCCTGCATGAACACCGTAAGGGTGCGCTGCATGGATAGAATTTTCTGATCCATCGATGCCACCAAAGTCTGGATGTCGGTACAAGTGGAGGCCACCGGTACCCCAGAACACGACAACAGGTGATCGGTCGAGGCCAACCCATCGATGTCAACCTGTGACCCCCATAGATAATGCTTTGGAAGCCAGAACTTCCCGCCGGGGTAATTTTGCCGGAGCGGAATCCTCGAGGACAAGCCCGGAGGCATCTCGATGCTTAGAGGGAGATTTGCCCTTCGAGGACCGGCTAGATTTATGTTTGGTTACCTGAGATCCATGGGAGGAAGAAGAAGCCCTGGAAGACGTCGATGCCACTGAGGCTGCATCAGAGGGAAACAGGGTACTGAGCATGGCTGCTCGGTTCTTCAAACCTCTTTTAGACATCATGGTGCAGGACACACAATCCGTGATGGAATGGTCAGGACCCAAACATTTTAGACACCAATCATGGGTGTCGGTGACAGAAATAGTACCGCCACATTTTGTGCACTTTTTAAACCCGGAAGCAGGCTTCTCCATGAGGAGAAAATATTTAGGCCTAAGGCCCAAACTGAAAATGCACAGTTGAAGAAATAAAAGTTGTTTGTTTGGTTTTTTTAATAAAGAAAGAAAAGAAAAGACCGGCGGTACCGGTCTGACATCGAAGGCAGACGCAACACAGAAAAATAAAGAAAAAAATAAAGAACTTCTTCTGCGGTGACAGAAACACGACCTGCTGGCTCCGCGGAAAAGAAGAACTGGAGAGAGGCGGTTGGGAAAGGCGGGAAGGCAGCGCGCAGGCGCTGTGGGATGCTCCCAAAAGCTTTCTTACTGGACGCTGGGGAGCGTTCCTGCGCAGGCTCCTTCGGTACCGACGATACCCATATGTGAAGACTCATTCCTGCTTGTTCCTGGAGATCGGGGGTTCTTGGATGTGCTGAAACTGCCAAATTTGTCAGAGCCAGAGCAGCTAGACTTAAATAAACCGATAACAGGGGAAGAGATTCAGAGAACAATTAAAGAAGGGACCCCCACACAAGGCCCCGGGACCAGACGGGTATGGGACTGAATTTTATAAAATTGTAACTACTCAAGTTATTCAGACTTTGATGGCCCTCTATGGAGAGGTGCTGGAGAGGGGGCTCTTTCCGAGAGATATGCGAACGGCGGCAATCACCATCATTCCTAAGTCGGGAAAGGACCCCGAGGATCCAGCTTCGTATAGGCCCATATCGTTAATCAATTATGACATGAAGATTATAGCGTCGATATTAGCAACTAGGCTGCAGAAGATACTCCCCAGGCTGATAGGTAAACATCAATCAGGTTTTGTGAAAGGTCGAGAAGCTTTCTCCAATATCAGTCGAGTACTGCTGGGAATGGAAATGTGTCTAAGGCAAGAAACTCCATTACTGTTTGTAAGTTTAGACGCAGAGAAGGCTTTTGATCGGGTATCATGGACCTATATGTTTGAGGTGCTACGCAGATTTGGGTTTGATGTGGCGTTTTTGGAATGGGTAAAAGCCTTATACATGGATCCTCGGGCCTGTGTAGCCAGTGGAGGGGAATACTCACAGCCTTTTTCACTGCAGAGGGGTACTAGACAAGGATGTCCCTTGTCCCCCCTCTTGTTTGTTCTGCAGCTGGAGCCCCTGTTACTTACCCTCATAAAGACAGAAGAAGTGAGGGGAATAGAATGGAACAATGGGGGTATTAAAGTAAGTGCCTTTGCTGATGATATGCTGTTATGTATCTCCGACCCGCAAAGATCATTAGAATTAGCATTGCAGAAGATTGAGAGGTTTCAATCCTTTTCCGGATTACGAATAAATAGAAATAAATCATTAGCACTCGACATAGCAGGGAAAGTTCAGAAGAGCTGGCAGGGGGACTTCCCGCTGACATGGGCGCCAGGTCAATTTCGTTATCTTGGCATTCAAATTCCAGAACACACAGCACAGCTTTATGAGGTGAATGCAAAGCCAATAATAGATAGGACAGTGGCTGAGCTGAAAAAATGGAGGGATCTCCCCATATCCCTGGTAGGTCGAGTAGCTCTTATTAAGATGGTAGAACTACCCAGATGGGTATATCTTTTGTGACATGTACCAATATGGTTATTACGTAGAGATGTGATGCTCTTGCAGAGTCACATAGGGAAATTCCTATGGAAAGGTAGAAGGTCTCGCATAGCTCTATCTGCGATAATGAAACAGTAGAAGAAGGGGGAATGAATCTGCTATCTTTACGTACCTATGATTTAACATGTTTGCTGAGACCCCTGAGGGATCTCATAGTAGGAAGGGAGGATACATTACCATTGGAGTTAGTAGACCAAATGTCAGAACCGTATCACAGAGCTTATTTAATCCATAAGGTAGGGAGGGATCTACCACCTGCTTGGAGAACCTCAGGCTACATGGGGGCTCTGAGACAGGCATGGAAAGCCTTGTGCCAACAGAGGAATTTAAATTGGAGGGCTACTGATTGCCTTCCTCTGATGGGGAATGGAGACTTTGAACCAGGGAGGCAGGGTGGAGTGTCAAAGAGATGGGCGAGAAGCGGGGTGGTCAGCATAAGCCACTTGAAGATGGAAGCGGCCCCTGAAATGGATTCCTTTCAATCTCTGTCTCGGAGATACAATATAGACTCAAAAACATTCTATTTCTACCTGCAGGTCAGACACTACATCAGAGGTTTACAAAAAAAGTCTGGCTCACTGCTGAGCATAAGGGGTATGTGGGGCTTCCTGGAAGCCTTGGAGGGGAAAATATCAGTGCGTAATATTAGGAATGAACTGTGGCCACTAAGGGATGGAGAGCACTAGAGGATCTGGCTAAGAGATGGAAACAGGATAACATGCCAGGAATCACGGTGGAATTGTTGCAGGGCGCCTTTAAAGGGATAAAGAATATTTCTGAATCAATATGCATATAAGAAATACAGTATAAATTCCTCTGGTGGGCGTATGTCCATAATGTGTGGGCAGCACGAGTGGGATTGAATTTGACAGATGAGTGTAAACTATGTAGGAAAGAGAAAGGGACATTAATGCATCGATTCTGGACGTGTGAATCAATACAAAGATAATGGAGAGGAGTGGAGGCCAAGCTAGCAAGGTGGAGGCCACAGGACAGGGGGCTTTCGCCAGAATGGTGTTTGTTCGGTGCCTGTGGGGGGAGGGAGTTGCTTGTGAGACACCACAAAAGTTATATGAAAAAGGCTTCATAATAGCTAAGCAATGTATCTTACGCCACTGGATATCTGAAAACCGCCCTGGGGTAACTGAATGGGAGCAGACTATGATAGACCTGATGCATATGGAGCTCAAAACGGCCCAAATTCTGGGGAAAAATAAAATGGAGGAATTTGGAAAAATATGGGATCCAGTTTGGCAGCAGCATTCTGTACAGCACAATAACGAACAATAGACTAAGAGTATGAACCTATGCAGAGAAAAGGCAGTGAAGGTGGATAGATGGGTGAGTGAGGTATGTATGAGTGAATGAATAAAGGGGTGGGTATAAGGTTAATAGGGGTAGAGTTGGGAGGGAGTGGGGGTGGAGGGAGGGAGGGAGGGTAGGGGAGAAACGAGAAGAACGGGGAAGAACGGGAAGGGAAGGAATGGAGAAAGAGGGGGATGAGAGTCAAACAATAACTTAGACGGAAGGAGGAGATATGACGTTTCTATGGTTATGTTTCATTCTGTTTTATGTTAACATAGGCAGGGCCGGATTTACCTTGAGTGAGGCCCTACGCCAACAAAAATTGTGGGCCCCCAGCAGGGGCGGCCCAAGGGGGGTGCGGGGCCTCATTTGCATAATAGGCCTCATTTGCATAAATATTTGCATAATGTTATCATATACTAACTTTTAGTAAACGTGCCTCTTAATGAGTGTATGGATAAAGAAAGACTAAAAGATTTCTACATTACTATAATCCAGTGCCAACTGCCAGACACATTAGGAACTACTACAAACACTGCCCATTTAGAACCCATAGCAAACCCGCCGTATCCTAACAGCACTACCAGGACTCACAAAGCACCATACTCTACCAATCAAAAGGCAACACTGCAAATATTAAACCAATACATTTCAGAGAACAACAATACATGACCTACTGGGGAAAGAGAACAAGTGGCAATGTCAAATAGGAATTATATAAACAGAACACCTCAGCTCAGTTACACATGCAGAACATAGACCATCACCAAACAAGTAATCACAATTTAGAAACAGGAAGACAATAATTCAACTTGGAATCCCAAAAGCCAAACTTGGAATGTACAACACTGTAGAAATAAAACTATACATTAATTTGCTCTTGTACTAAACAAAGCGCAGACGTTAATGATACACATTTACCAGAGTTGACATATTCCAATTAATAAATTCAAAATAAAGAGATATTTTTCTACCTTTTGTGCATTTTTTTCAGCTGCAATTGCTCCAGCCACTTTCTTCTGGTTTCTTCGTGTCTTCTGCTAACTCTCCATCGTCTGCTGTCCATTTGTCCTTTCTTCTCTCTTCTAGTTTTTTTCCATTCTCTCTCTACATCTGCTTTAACATACTAATCTTTCTCCTTTTGCTCTTTCCTCATTCCTATTTCATCCACTCAAATTTTACCCCTCCATCCTCAATCCCCACTTACTCTCCCAATACCCGGCCAATTGTAGATTTTTTATCCCTCCCACACAAAATATTTTTCCCTTCTCCATTTTACTCTTCCAGCCCCATCCCATTCTAATCCTCCCCCAACATCAGCTCCCTTCTAGTTCCAGCCTCACCCAGCATCCATTCCCTTCTAGTCCCTGCATCAGCCCATTTCCAGTCCTAGCCACCCATCAGCCCATTTCCAGTCCTAGCAACCCCCCAACCCAATACCAGTCCTAGCCCCCCCATCAACCCACTTACAGTCCTAACCCCCCATCACCCCATTTTCAGTTTAAGGCCCCCCTATAACTCATTACCAGTCCTAACCCGCCCATCAGCCCACTTCCAGTCCTAACCCCATCAACCCATTTCCAGTCAGCCCCCCATTGCCCATTGCCAGTCCTACCCCCCCCCCCATCAGCCCACAGCCCATTACCAGTCCTAACCCCATAAGCCCACCTCAAGTCCTAACCCCTCCCCGTCAGCCCATTTCCTGTCCTAGCCCCCCATAGCCCATTATCAGTCCTAACCCCCCCATAGCCCATTACCAGTCCTAACCCCATCAGCCCCCACCCCCTTCCCAGTCCTAACCCCATCAGCCCACCGCCAGTGTTAGCCCGCCCCATCAGCCCATTTATAGTCCTAGGCCCCCCCTCATAGCCCATTACCAGTCCTAACCCCCTCCCAACAGCCCACAGTCCATTACCAGTCCTAACCCCATCAGCCCAGCTCCAGTCTTAACCCCCCCAGCTCATTTCCAGTCCTGGCCCCCCCATAGCCCATTACCAGACAGCCCCCATCAGCCCACAGCCCATAGCCCATTACCAGTTCTAACCCCCCCCCAACAGCCCACAGCCCATTACCAGTCCTAACCCCATCAGCCCACCTCCAGCCTTAACCCCCCCAGCCCATTTCCAGTCCCAGCCCCCCCCCCCCCCAATAGCCCATTACCAGTCCTACCCACCCCCACCCCCTCGGACTAAAGTAACATTTAATTAAAAAAAAAACGCTGGCTGCCGCCGCGGCAGCATGGACTGTTCCTGCGGGGCCCCCTCTGCTGCCGCGGCAGCATGGACTGACCCGCGGGGCCCCCCTCTGCCCGGCTGAATCATCCGTCCATCCCTCCCTCCCTCCCTCCGTGCCGGCTTTGAGAGGCGCGAAGGGAGTGTGTCTCCCTCGCGTCTCTGTTAAGCCCGCAGGGGCTGATGGGAATCCCCTCTGATCCATCGCTCCTGCCGATGCCTGGGTGACGGTACCAGTGGAAAAGGCAAAGACCCCAGAACATGGCACCAGTAGTTCTGCAGAGGTGGAAGCCTCTGGAACATTATGGAGCCCTGTTAATGCTTTGGAGACCGAGGCCTCCCGCCGGGGCTGTTTTGCCGGTGAACTTTCCTCGAGGGCAACGCCAGTGGCATCTCGATACCTGGAAGGAGATCTACCCTTTGAGGACCAGCCAGTCTTAGAAGACTTAGGTTTAGTTACCTGAGATCCACGGGAGGAAGATGAAGCCCTGGAAGACGTCGATGCAACTGACATCGTATCTGCGGCAAAAAGGGTACAGAGTTTTGCAGCTCTATTCTGCAGGCCCCTCTTGGTCATCTTTCTGCAGGAGAGACACTCCGATGGAGAATGGTCAGGACCTAAACATTTAAGGCACCAGTCATCAGTGTCGGTGACGGATATGGTACCGCCACACTTAGAACATTTCTTGAAACCACTAGCTGGTTTCTGCATGTGTGAAGAAAAGTGGGCCTAGTGTCCAAAATGACGCCTAGCACCGAGAGGGGAAAGACCCTGAAAGAAAAAATCTTTTAGAAAGCTAGGTTTTTTTTTGGGGGGGGGGGGGGTTTGAAAAAGAAGAAAAGAGAACCGGTGGTACCGGTAGGCATCGAATGAAGGCAGACACAACCACAAAAAACAAACGAATAAGAATAGATTTTCTGCGGTGACAGGGTATGCGACCTGTCTGCTCTGCAGAAAATGAAGAACTGAAGAGGGAGAGTTGGAAAGGCAGTACAAAGGCACTGTGGGATGCTCCCAAAAGCTTTCCTATTGGACGCTGGGGAGCGTTCCTGCGCAGGCTCCGTCAATACCGACGATACCCATATGTGAAGACTACATTCCTGCTTGTTCCTGGAGATACTACTTCCCATATATCGCACAATTATATATCCTTTGGAGCTTTAATATCCTCTGTGGGAGCTGAGAACTGTAAAGGTTCAGGAAGTTTAACCATAGGAATATTAACAGCAGATATCAAATCAGATGACACAGTCCAGGAAGAAGGGGACGAAGCACTCTCCACATCCAATACAACCGAGGAGGGGCCTGCTCCTATAAGACCCTCCAGGTTGGGTGGGGTAAAACCCAAATTCTTCAGGAGATACATCAGAGATAGTATTTACAGATTCAGAAGACATATCCAAACCAGGAGTTGAAGTGTCCAGGGCAGTATAATGGAGATGTCAGTCCATCGGAACAATACTTTTACAGATTTTGCCAAAACAGCCGGCTGGACCCTCTTTTTCCTTTTCCCCATCCGAGAATCGCCTAAGAAGAAACACTCCTCCAAGCTCCAAAGGGGTGCCCATGGCATGCCAGAGATTTCAAACTGGTTGGGGGTGACATCAGCATTACAGCTCCACCGCCACCAGCCGTGGCAATCAGGAGACCAGCAGGTAAGGCAGTACAGATAGCAGAAGAGCTTCCCCCTGATCTCCAAGTTCCATAATATGCCTTCACACTTGCAGCTTCTTGTATTCTGGTCTATAAGATGGTGAGTGGGTGGGATATAGTAAGTATATATATATTACCATTTTGTAGTCTGCAGTGCATTTCTATGTTGTTGTTTTTCATTATGAAGTACTTAAGATGACGATGTCTCTGTGGTGAGAGCCAGAATACCATTCCTATCCCACTACTTTTCCTGTACTTGTTTGCCCTGTATAGTACAGTTATTATTGTAAAGACATTTTATTCTAGCATGGGGTGGAATGGAAACTGAAGATTCAGTAAATTAAAATACAGGCTGAATTGTTTATGAAACGATTGTTCCTCTTTGATGTAAGTGCTGATAAAAAGGTGGTAATAAACAGAAAGGTATACTGTGCAGAGGAAATGGATAATTTTTCATGAGGCTTCCTTAACTCCCATATAACATGGTCTTTAGCTTACTTCAGTTTATAGTAACATAGTAAATGACGGCAGATAAAGACCAGTATGGTCCATCTAGTCTGCCCAGCAAGATGTCAGGAGTAGGTGCACCCCTTCCCATGTCTTTGTTTAGGGGTGCACCCACCAGGAGTAGGTGCACCCCTCCCTATGTCTTCACCCCTCCCCATATCTTTGTTTAGGAGTGAACCCACTGCTCCTCCCCCCATCGCTCCATGTAGGACACCCCTATGTTGAGAAATTAGATGGTTCCGTTTATTTTGATTTTATCCTTTTGCTGTAAAGTGATCCACTGTGCCTGTCCCAGGCCACTTTGAATTCCATCACTGTGTTTGCCCCCACCACTTCCATCAGGAGGGCATTCCAAGCATTCACCACCCTTTCAGTGAAAAAGTATTTCCTGACATTGCCTTTCAATTTACCACCTTGCAACTTCATGTCATGCCCTCTAGTTTTACAGCTTCCCCGTCTTTGGAAGAGGTTTGTTTGTTCATTATTTCTCTTTAAATATTTAAAGGTCTGAATCATATCTCCCCTATCCCTCCTCTCTTCCAAAGTGTACATATTTAGGTCTTCAAGTCTCTTCTCATAAGGCTTCTGACGCAGGCTCAAAATCATTTTGGTTGCCTTCCTCTGAACAGTTTCCATTCTTTTTACATCCTTTGCAAGATACGGTCTCCAAAACTGAACACAGTATTCCAAGTGAGGCCTCACCAGAGACTTATACAGTGGCATTAGTACCCCTTCCTTTCTGCTGGTAATTCCTCTTCAAATGCAGCCCAATATCCTCCTGGCTTTTGCCACCGCCTTGTCGCACTGTTTTGCCACCTTGAGATCTACAGAAAAAAATCACACCGAGGTCTTTCTCCTGCTCCGTGCACACCAACCTCTCGCCCCCTATCGCGTACATTTCCCTTGGATTTCTGCTACCCAAATGCATGACACTGCACTTCTTCACATTAAATCTTAATTGCCAAGCATTAGACCATTCTTCCAGCTTTTGTAGTTCTTTCCTCATGTTAATCACTCCCTCGGGGGGGGGGGGGGGGGGGGATGCCAAAATGTTGCAAATTTTTGTGTCATCTGCAAAAAGACAGACCTTTCCATTCAGTCCTTCAGCAATATCACTCACAAATACATTGAACAGTGCCGGGCCCAGGACCAAACCCTGAGGCACCCCGCTAATCACCTTCCTTTCATCCGAGTGAGCTCCATTTACCATCATCTTCTGTCATCTGTCAGTCAACCAATTTCTGATCCAGTTTACCACCTTGGGACCCATCCCCAAACTACTGAGTTTACTGATAAGCCTCCTATGAGGGACAGTATCAAAGGCTTTGCTGAAATCCAGCTAGATGACATCCATCGCATGCCCCTGATCCAGTTCTCTGGTCACCCAGTCAAAGAACTCAATCAGATTTGTTTGGCAAGATCATCCCTCGGTAAAATCATGTTGCCTCGGATCTTGTAACCCACTGGTTCTGAGAAAGTTAACTATTCGCTCTTTCAGGAGCGCCTCCATTACTTTTCCCGCCACCGAGGTAAGGCTCACAAGCCTGTAGTTTGACACTTCTTCCCTGTCACCACTTTTGTGTAGAGGTACGACATCAGCCATTCTCCAGTCCTGAGGAACCTCTCCTGTTTCCAAGGATCCGTTGAAAACATCTTTTAACGGCCCTGCAAGAACCTCTCTGAGCTCTTTCAGTATCCTGGGATGTATCCCATCTGGTCCCATGGCCTTGTCCACTTTCAGTTTTGCAAGCTGTTCTAACACCTCATCTTCTCTGAATGGTGTGGTTTATAAACCAGGAAGGAAAGGTTTTAATTTATCCTTTTTTCCATCATTGATTCCAGTGGAGCAGGGCATCATACGTGGACATGGTTTTCAGCATATTTAGTAAATATTTGGTAAATAAAAAAACAACTGCTTTTAGCTTTCTGTCCTTATTGTGAGCTGACATCATAACATGAGCATGGTCAAGTGAATCCTTTTCCCAATTCCAGATGTTTATTTCTTTATTTAATAAAACTTTTATACCACAGATCTTGTACATCCTCCATGGTGTACAATTCAACATATGAATAATAAAATAGCAAATATAGTATAATAGATAACAACAAATATAACAGTCCATAAAACAAAATCAAACATAAAACAAGTCAACATAAAACAGCCTCTTTTAAAACCCTAAAGTCAAACAAACAATCAAAACATTATTTTGGCTAAGCAAACAATGTGTATAACAGACTGTGTTTTAAAGGCCACCCTAAAATAATGAGCCTTCGATCTCTTCCTGAAAACCAACAAATCCTCCGACAACATCAGCTCCTATGGAAAATGATTCCAAAGAGAAGGACCAGCAACAGATAAAATTCAGTTTGGTAAACAGATAACATGCACTTGTGCAATAGTAGGACAAGAAAATTGTCCTGCCCCATGAGATCTTAAATTCCGAGAAGGGGAATACACCACCCAATGGACCACTGAAGTAAGGTCTAACCCAATTTTCAAGACCTTTAATATTAAGGTCATCACTCTAAATCGATAATCAAAGGGCAAGAAATGCAAAGTTTGTAAATGGATTAATAAGCTTGTGAATTCTAAGACTAGTCAATAATCACACAGATGCATTCTGTACCCACTGTAGCATTCTTGAAGACTGAGCTGGAAGTACTAAAAAAAAAAAGAATCCTACAGTAGTCCAAATGATGAATCTAAACAATTTTTGAGTCTCTGCACTAAGCATATTTTATAAAAGAATATTCTAACCATCTCTCTGATATGGGGATGAAACGACAAGTGGGAATCTATTAAGATTTCCAAATACTGTACTCGTTGAGCAATACAGGTTCTGTGGCCGCTTATACTGCATTTGGGAAATAATGAGAGTCATGCATATTATGATAAAGCTGATAATTTATGACAATTCATAGCAGGGTCCAACCAAAACAACTGCATAGGGGGTTTTCATCTGGATTTACCAAGATGCATAGGACCTCTGAGAGGCGAGATGTGATTAACCTTTTTTCTGGCAAAGTCAATAAACTATCTGGCAAAAGTGTTTAAGTCCAAAGCTTGGACGCATCAACCTTTAAGGGGACTAAGGAAGGTTAGGGATTAAGTCACAGTATAAGGTTATCATTAGTTATTATGTTTAAAAAATACGGCATTACTAGCTTATACAAATGCCAGTTTCAGTTGAGGGGGAAGGGCATGCAGGGTAGGATTAAAACACAGAGAAACTAGGCACATGTCCAGGGAGACCATGTCAGATGTGCTAATTCAACAGTTCATAAGGCATATCTTTGCCTGGTAAGTCAGCTTCTGGCAGAAAGAACTGCAGGGACAGGCCTGAGCCGCCATCACCACCCGCAGAAACCTATCTATTCTTCCCACACCCTGCACATTGTCCTCTAGTTCAGTGCTTCCCAACCAGTGTGCTGGGACACAATGTTGTGCCTTTGGGAAGTCCTTGGTGTGCTTTCATGGTGTCAGCCAGGGGTATGGCTAGGCATGGGCTCATGTGCTTGCCCATCTCTGCTGGACAGTACCCTTGAGAATAGCCATCTGCTTCCTGTTCCAGCTCCATCTTTTCCCAAATAGAACTCGGAGACCAGGAAAGAACAAGGTAAGCTTGGAGCAGATAGTGCGAAAAAGAGCTAATCTTCCTCTTAATCCACCTCTTTACTCCTGGCATTCCAAGACAGCAGGCAGGACAGGGGTGGGACTAACTGTAGCATCTACTCCAGATCAAAGTGGAGTCCCTACTCTCTCAGCTGCAGTCCCTTTCTCCTCTATCCCAGATTAGCAATTAGTAGCTCTAGGAGTATGCTGAATGCTCTGGAACCCAGTGCAAAATCTCTAATTTGAACACATCTCCTACACAGAATTTACATATTGGGAATACTTTGATTGTGTTATCGTCTGATTTTTCTCTGGTGCATAATTAATTGTCTTGTAGGCAGGACAAACCCACCAGCCCTGAGGCTTTTTTTTATTGAACTCAAACATGAAAGCAAAAGTGAAAGAATGTGCTTTTAGGTATAATTAAAAAAAAAATAGATTGCTACAGACTTTCATAGAGAGAGTCAACTGGACTCCCCTAATTGATCCCACCAAACTGAACTGATTGCTTACTACTAGCACTCCCTCCTCCCATTATGGGAGCAGTTTCTTCAAATGGGTTAGTTTTACGCATACCATGACAGTAATGAGGATCATGTAAACAGGGGCCAACCCAAATGCAATGTGTGCCTTCGAGTCAGTCCTGACTCCTGGCGACCCAGAAGCTCCTGGGTTTTCTTGGCATTGTCACCGGAAGTAGATTGCCAGGCCTTTCTTCCGAGGCAATGGAGGGTTAAGTGACTTGCCCAAGGCCACAAGGAGTGCTAGTGGGAATTGAACCCTGGTTGCTTGGTTACCAAGCCAGTGTTCTAACCACTAGGCTGCTCCTCCAGGGTAGCAGCTTCAGGCGAGGGGAGTGGGGGGGAGCAAAGGGCAGCTACTATCAAAGCTAAGCAGCGGGTCCCCACAGCCACACAAGCAGTCATCAGTGTGTGCTCTTACCTGCAGGGAGAATATAAACATGTAAATAGTCCATTTATCCATTTACCCTTGTAAGTGGCTTATTGAAATAGCTCTGATTATACCTATATTTACAAGACAAGATTTAATATCTAAAAGTGTGATGTCCAAATATGTGTTTTTATAGGATTATTCTGAGAGATGATGTTGAGATGATTACAATTGAGTTTGATAATCAAAATCTTTGGGGGGGGGGAATAAGGGGGCTAGGTGTCTAAAAGCTAATTGCATGGGGCACATGACTGAAGTTTTGCCTAGAGAGCCCAATATCCTTGCACCAGTCCTGCATGCAAAATTTGGTTTGTGTGCCCTCAGGACTGAGCAAACTCAAAAGCGTTCCACAGAATGAAAAAGGTTGAGAAGCACTGCTCTAGTTGACAGAAAGAGTTGGCAAGCACCATTTCTTACCTCTGCAGTTAAAGCCAGGCGGGGCCTTGTAGTCTTCTGAGACTCGCAAGCCCCACCTGCAGAAAAAAATGGGCAGAGAAGGTGGTAGCCAAAGATAAGAACCGCTATTCACTAGGTTGGAGATGATCAGGCAGGGTGGGGGGATATGATTATGCCAAGGGGCTGAAAGAATGGGGGGGGGGGGTGATAACATTTTATGCCAGGAGAAGGGTATAGCTCAACATACTGGTGTTCAAACATTCAAGGGGGAATTACAAATCTATTTATATTATAGTGGAAGAGGGTACTACTACTATCTTTTCTATAGCGCTACAAAGTACGCAGCACTGTACAGACACATGTAAAAGACTGTCCCTGTTCAGAGTTTACAATCTAGTCAAGATAGACAACACAATAGCTGAGGACCAGGGTATATCTAGGGGACTGGTAAGGAAACACATAGGAGACTAAGTGGATCAGGATCCAAAAGCGGCCTCGAAGAGGTGAGTTTTCAGCCTGAATTTGAAAAAGGCCAGACATGAAGCCTGACATACTGACTCAGGTAGTTTGTTCCAGGCATAAGGAGCAGCAAGGTGGAAGGATCGAAGTCTGGAATTGGCAGTAGAGGGGAAGGGCACAGATAAAAGGGATCTGCCAGAAGAGCGGCGTTCCCGAGGAGGGGTGTAGGGAGAGATAGGAGAGGAAAGATAGTGAGGAGCAGCAGAATGAATGCACTTGTAGGTCAGTAGAAGTTTGAACTGCATATGGAAATGAATAGGGAGCCAGTGAAGCGACTTAAGAAGAGGGATTATAAGAGCATATTGAGGCTGGCGGAAGAATTTATTTATTTATTTATTTATTTCAACTTCTTATATACCGCACTCTTTGACATCAGCGCGGTTTACAAATAACAGAAAGGAACCAGAACAACAGGCTGTTTGGTATTACATATAACAGGAGTATCAACTTGGATAACATGGGAGAACTATTTACATGGAGTATATAATCTATTAGCTAGATAGCATGCTCGAACTATTTACATAAAATTAGCAGTGATGCTTGGAACAAGAGGGATATTGTGGATTATACTAGGGTGAGGCTGTTATGTTACGGTTCATGTAGGGTAGTATTTGATGAAAAGGTGCAGTTTAAGGGCCTTTCTGAACTGGGTTAGGTCGGTTATGGCGCGGAGATCAGGTGGGAGAGCATTCCAGTATTTTGGTGCGCTAAACATGAAAGCTCTGTTTGATGTTGATAGGCTGCACGTTGTTATAGCCTTTGGGGTTGTTAGTGAGTTTAATGCTGCATGTCTCCTATTTCTATTTGATGGGACGGATTGGATGAGTTTGGTAAGTGATGTGGACGATAAACCATTTAAGGCCTTGAATGTGAGAAGGAGGGTTTTGAATGTAAGTCTTCCGTGTATAGGGAGCCAATGGAGCTCTTTGAGGATAGGTGTAATGTGTTCACTTCTGGCCGCTCCTAGAAGAACCCTGGCAGCGGTGTTCATTGCGAGTTGCAGGGAGCTTATTGTGGATTGTGGGAGTCCTTGTAGAATGGAATTGGCGAAGTCGAAGTGCGGCAGTATCAGTGCTTGGTAGATGGTTCTGAAGTCTTCATGGTCTAGTAGGGGACGCAGGTGTCTAAGAGTGCGTATTTTGAAGTATACAGATTTTACGATATTGTTTATGTGTGATTTCATGTCGAGCCTATGGTCTAGTGTGACTCCGAGGTATTTTATTGTATCCTTGGTGCCTAGGTCAGCTCCCTTGACACTTATATGTGGTGGTGGGGTGAAGTTGGGGTCTCTTGTGATAAAGAGAACCTCAGTTTTCTTATGCTGAATGCGGAGGTTCTGTGACAGGAGCCATTGTGATACTGCATCGAAGCAGTTTGTTATAGGCAGTAAGTCCATTTGCATTGTGGAAAATGGCATGTAGAGTAGGATATCGTCAGCGTATATCATACATTTCACATTGAAGGACCTGTTGATATCGCAGATAGGCTGCATATAGACGTTGAACAAGAGGGATGAGAGTGAGGACCCCTGCGGAACGCCTTGTCTTTGATGGAAGAGTTTTGATTCTCCTGTTGCGGATTTGACGTATTGCATTCTGGTGTCGAGGTATGATTTACACCATTCAAGTGCTGAGTTGCAAATGCCTTTTCCTTCCAGTCGACCGAGGAGAATCTCGTGATTTACCGAGTCAAACGCTGCTGCTATATCCAAGAAGATTAGCACGACGCCTTGTCGGATGTTGTCTATGGTATTGAGAATATCATTGAAGAGGGTGGTAAGCAGTGTCTCGACGCCGTGGAATTCTCTGAAACCGTGTTGAGAATAGTCTAGAGGGGCTGCGGAGTCGATGTGGTCTTGGATTTGGCGCTGTGCCTCTTTCTCAAAGATCTTTGCTAAGAGGGGGATACTGGCTATTGGCCTGTAGGAGTCTGGCCGTTTTGGATCCAGTTTAGCGTTTTTCAGTAGTGGCCTGATGGATGTGAGTTTTAATGCAGATGGGAAGGCGCCAGTAGTGAAAGAGAGGTTCATGATTCTTGCAATGAAGGTGCTAAAGTCACCCCGCAGGTCCTTTATCCAAAAGGCTGGGCAGGGATCGGTTTGTGCAGTGGTCGTGTTGAGTGAGCGCAGCTGAGTTTTGAACAGATTGAAGAGGAGAGAGATGATTCAGAGGGAGACCAGCAAGGAGGAGGTTGCAATAGTCTAGACGAGAGGTGACGAAAGAGTGGATAAGTGTCTTAGTAGTGTGTGTAGAAAGGAAGGGATGAATTTTGCCAATGTCATAGACAAAGAAGTGATAGGTTTTAGCAGTCTGTTGGATGTGTGCAGAGAAAGACAGAGTAGAGTCGAAGATGACCCTAAGGTTGTGAGCCAAGGAAACAGGGAAGAGTGCAGTGTTATCCACAGAAATAGAGAAGGGAGGAAGGGGGAAGGTGGGTTTAGGGGGAAAGATAAGGAGTTCAGTTTTGGCCATGTTCAGCTTTTAATGGCGGTGAGACATCCAGGCAGCAATGTTGGATAAGCAAGCAGAGATCCAGATCTGGATTCCTGGAGAGATTTCTGGCACAGAAAGACAGATCTGAGAGTTGACAGCATCAAGCTGGTACTGAAAATAAGTGCACCAAGGGATTGAGTGTAGAGAGAGAAAAGGAGAGGTCCCAAGACAGAGCCCTGAGGTACACCAACTGAAAGCGGGAAAAATATCCCTACACAATAGAGGAGGAACCACCAGAACAAAACACTAAAAGTGCAAAGGAAGAGATAAGAAGAAAATCAGGATAGTGCCCCTAAATTCAAGTGAGGACTGACTATCCAAGAAAAGGTAGTAAGCACAAGTGTAAAGGCAGCAGAAAGGTCAAGATGGATGAGAATCAAGTCAAAGCTTTTGGCTTTGGCAAGGAACAAGTTGCTGGAGACTTTAGCAAGAGCCGTTTCTGTAGAACATAGAGAATTAAAGCCAGATTGTAGTGGGTCCAGAAGGTCCTGAGAGGAAAGAAAATCAAGACAGCGATGGTGAACTGCTCATTCAAGTAGTTTGAAGCAAAGAGGAGGAGAGAGATATGTTGTTAACTGGAAGGACAGGTAGGATCTAGTGAAGGCTTTTTGAGGAGAAGTGTAACCACAGCATGTTTGAAGGCCATAGGAACAGTTGCAGTAGAAAGTGATAGGTTAAGGATATGACAGATGGAAGGGATGACGGCGGAAGAGATAGAGCTTAGTAGATGGGTGGGGATGGGATCAGTAGAGCAAGTAGTCAGTTTGGAGGAGGAAAGAAGATTTGCAGTTTCCTCTTCAGTTAGGGAGACTGAAGGTGAGGAAAGGATATGGGATTGGAGAGAGAGAAGATGAGGTGGAGGTGACCCTGCAAAGAATTCAAGGCTAATCTTCTGGACTTTGTCATGGAAGTTGTCAGCCAAGGTCTGGGCAGACAGTGAAGGAGGGATTGGGGGAGGAGGGACCTTGGGGAAAGAGTTGAGCGTAGCAATGAGACAGTGAGGATCAGAGTTAAGAGAGTTAGTCAGATGGACATACTATAGTACTCTTGCTTGGCGAGTGCTATGGCCAACTGGAAAAAGGTTAGTATGAATTTGAAATGTAGGTAGTCAGCAAAGGTACATGATTTAAGCCAAAGGTGCTCAGCTGAGCGGGCACAAGATCGTAGGTAGCAGGTTGTCAAGGACAGCCATGGTTGATGTACGATATGCTTCAAAAGGTGTGGAATGGGAGGAGCTAGTGCATCCAGAGCAGAGGAGAAAGAGAAATTAGACTTACCTGATAATTGTTGTTCCTTGAGGAACTCCAGTCCAGTCCCGTACCTCTGGGGTAGTGTACCTCTTCCAGCAGCTTGGAGGCTGAGCCTGTCATCTTTTTGATGACACTAGTGTACATATGCAGCTGGCACCACCCACCAGCCCCAGTACCTATTGACAAAGCAGACTCAGAGGAGCAACAAATAAGTAGTTAAAAATGCAACAAACTCTTCTACATCTAAATAAACTAGTACCCCCTCCATCCCCTGGGAAGGATACCCTGTCCCCCACTCCAGGATGAAGAGGCCTACCTGTTGAGCGCATGAGCAACTCCAACCAGCAGGAAGCGAGCAACCGACAGCTCTTCTGGTCCGCCCCTCCCCCAAACACTGATTGCACACCTCTCCCCGGCTCCTCCTGGCCACTTCCTCCACCAAGGGAACCAGCTTCAGGACCAGGGTGTGCACAGATCACCACAAGAAGCACTCAGGGAGGGTTCCGGGACTGGAATGGAGTTCCTCAAGGAACAACAATTAGCAGGTAAGTCTAATTTCTCTTTCCTTATCGTCCCTCCAGTCCAGTCCCGCACCTCTGGGATGTATCAATGTATCAGAGCAGTTAAACTAACGGGAGAGACCCGCACAACCGGCCTGAAGCACTGCCGATCCGAAACGAGAATCCCCCGCCGCCTGGACATCGAGGCGAAAATGTTCAGAGAAGTATGCCACCCTACTGATCTCCACCGGCGGAACTAAAGTATACTCTGCCCATGAGGCTGCCTGAGCCCTCATGGAATGCGTCTGCAACCCCGCCGGCACTATTCTACCCTTCAAGATGTATGCCAACGTGATTGCCTCACTGATCCATCTGGAAATGGAGGCTTAGCTGCCGCCTCACTTTTGCGCGACCTGCCAAAGAAAACCAACAGACGGTCTGATCTTCGAAAGGACAGTGCCCTTTTCACATACCTTCGCAGGACTCTTACCATCCAGGTGGCACAGCTGTGGAGTGGCGCGGCCCATACCCGTTCTCGCCCACATCCGTGCTCGCCAGAGCCAGTAAGGAAACGGCCTGATCTACATGAAATGCTCACACCATCTTGGCAAAAATGAAGGTACTGGGTACCGGACCACTTTCTCCTTGGAGAAGGAAAGGAATGGCTCCTGGCATGACAGAGTCCGAAGCTCCGAAATCCTGCATGCCGAGCAACTCGCCACCAGGAATACCATTTTCAGAGCCAAATCCTGCAGGAAAGCTCGACTCAATGTCTCAACGGGTTCCCCAGACAGCACCAGATTGAGATTCACTGCCCTCTTTGGCAGACAGAGGTGGGTCACCACCCCTAGAAATCTCAGCACGTCTGGGTGAGTACCCAACGGCACCCCGTGGACATTCCTGCGATAACCGGAAAATCGCTGCCAGTTGCATCCTCAAGGAACTGGTAGCTAGACCCTTATCAAAACCGGAATGCAAGAACGCCAAGATATCCGGGACGGAGGCAGTGGAAGGGCGTGGCTGCCTCTCTCCGCACCATGATTCAAAGATGCGTCCTATGCAGATGCATGACAGGTTCGTAGACCACCTCTGGGCCTGTAGCAAGGTCGCTATCCCTGAGCATGATTATCCTTTCTTCTTCAACCTCACCCTTTCACGAGCCATGCCGTAAGCGAGAATTGATCCACCTGGGGCATGCGAAGCGGCTCCTGCATCAAGAGGTCCTTCCGAACCGGAAGCCACCACAGTCAATCTGCCAGTATCCGAATCAGGTCAGCATACCACGGGCACCTCAGCCAGTCTGCTGCCACCAGAATCACAAATCCTTGGTGTGCCTCTAGCCATTGCACTAACCGGCCTATGAGCATCCACGGGGAAAAAACAGAGAAGACCCTCTTTGAGCCACTGCTGAATTAGAGCATCCAGGCCCTTGGACTTCTTCTCTTCTTCGACTGAAAAACCGGCAGGCCTTGGCCAACTCAAACATTGCCATTAGGTTCATGACCAGTGTGCCCCATTGGCGGACTACCTGCTCGAACACCTCCTGATTGAGCTGCCACTCTCCGTGGTCCATGCGCACTCAGCTGAGGTAGTCTGCCATCATGCTGTCAAATCCTGCTAAGTGCGCCGCTGATAATGCCTGGAGACGAATCGCTGCCCATCTGAACAGACCTTCGGCCTCCTCCTCCAGGGCTGCACTGCCCATGCCTCCTTGCCGGATGATGTAAGCCATCGTGGTCACATTGTCTGAGAGGACTTGGACCACCTTCCCCTGCAACCATGGCTCGAAACTTTCTAGCGCCAAGGTCACCGCTCGCATCTCGAGCCTGTTGATCGACCACAGAGCCTCCTGCAGACTCTCATCCCTGAACAAAGCATCCTTCGCAATGGGCTTTCCAATCTCACAGGCTGGTCATCCGAGGAACCCACACCAGGGACTCCTTCCACATGCAGCCACCAACTGAGGGCTCTCCTGGCGCTCCATGGGCAGGGGAGTACTTGGGACAGGGGTTGAATCTGATGGGACCATCGATGGAGCAGAGCCCTCTACAGCAATTGCATATGCGCCCTTGCCCATGGGACTAGCTCTAGAGTGGCCGCCATGGTCCCCAGAACCTGCAGATAATGCCACACTGATGGTCTTGCCCTCTTCAGGTCCTGCTGTATCAACTGTCATAGCTCCTGTGCCCGGCGAACCGGAAGGAAATTCCTGCCCACACAGGTATCAAAGCACGCTTTCAAATACTCTAGCTCCTGGCCGGTTGTAACTGGCTCTTGGCCAGGTTGACCTCAACTGAGACTTTGAAGGAACTCTCCCACCCGCGCTGTTGCTCTTTTCGCTATCATCTCTGGACTTCGCCTGGATCAGCCAATCGTCTAGGTACGGGTGGACGAGAACCCTTCCTTGTGGAGAGCTGCCGCCATCACCACCATATCCCTGGTGAAGGTACGGGGGTGGTCACCAGACCGAAGGGCAACGCTTGAAAATGGAAATGGCCCCTTGGCACCGCAAAGTGGAGAAACTGCTGATGTTCTGGATGGAAGAAAACATGCAGATACGCCTCTGTGAGATCGAGAGTCACCAAAAATCTCTGTTTCCTACCGCCATTACTACTGTGAAAATGCGGTATCTGGAGACCGAAGTTTATGCCCTCAAAGTTGAAAATTGGGCGAAATGAACCATCCTTTTGGACAAAACGAAATACATGAAGCATCGACCGCAGACGTACTGGTTTCGCGGAACCAGTTCCACAGCTCTCAGCTGCAGGAGACAAGTCAAGGTCTTTTCTACTGCTCTGCCAACACCGCTGTGCCCACTTTGGGCAATCAAAGGAGCTCATTCTTGCTACAGCAGTGAGCATAGGGGCGTCATGGATTGCACCCCTTTAAGGCCAACCTCTGGCAGATCCCACACATCCTGGATCATCTGTCCTACTACTCCATGTACTGGTAAGAATTTCTGCGATTTCCGTACCGCCTGGAACAACGGATCCTACAGCGCCTCTTCATCTGCCAGGAGGTTAGCAGGCATATTCAAGGCCTTGAGGGTCGCCAAGGTACACACAGAATGTGAGCCCTTTGGGAATGAGGAATTGTATCAGTACCCGCTTGCAGTGACTGTAAACCGCCCTGATGGCCTTCGGCCTGGGCGGTATATCAAGAAATTGCATAAACATAAGCATAAAGATGAGCACTGGTAGCTCCTCCCGGCGGAAATCCCGAACAATTCGGCCCTGATCCTCCTGTTCTGGGCTCTCCTTCCAACTCCTCCTGCAGATCTAACTCCGTGTCAAGGTCTTCCCCATCCAGCCCCCCCCCCTGACAGCGGTGATTGCTGCTACTCCTCTAAGCCTCTAGCCTGCTTGGACGCCACTACTCCTGACTCGTGCTCTTTTGCATCTGACGTCCTCTTAGCCCTGTGTTCCGGGGCCAAGGAGCCACTTGGTAGGCAAAATGCCTTATGCAAAAGTAAGACAAACTCCGGTGAGAACTCCCCCAGGAGCCCTATCGCTCCCTGGGCTTGAGGGGTGGATGGTCCGGGCATCGTGCAGGGACTGGGGGCCGGATCCGTTGAAGGTAACATGGCACCCCCCGCCCCCAGGGTCTCTTGCAACTGGGAGGGACTCTCCTGCCTCATCTCATCCTGCAGGTACTGCTCCCATGACCTCCTCTTGCATGCAGTTTAGGAAGACACCTGCCTCCGAGATCACACCACATCGGGGACTGCACATCTTGAGGATTTTTAGATTGCACTGAAGTGTTGTATCTTAAAGATATCAAATGGACCTTGCCCTGATCCAATAAAACTGACACATGCTCCAAATAAAGTTTACGGTTTTATTCTAATACTACTAATGGCTATAAGGGAGTACAGCTTCCCTTACAAGCAATATTACAGATTTAATAGGTACATAATCTGGGCTAAGCGACAAGAGATGATCATGTCAGGTTACTCACTGACCATAGACAGATGGAAGGATTTCATTTGCGT
The DNA here is from genome assembly GCA_033557465.1 of Ichthyophis bannanicus. Lineage (NCBI taxonomy): Eukaryota > Metazoa > Chordata > Amphibia > Gymnophiona > Ichthyophiidae > Ichthyophis > Ichthyophis bannanicus. Next base: position 141,232,182 of record CM066036.1, read on the forward strand.
CCAATCCACTGACTATCTTTCAAAATTACATATATTTCTTGTATGCAGGTACTTCCTGTTTTCCAGAGCTGTAGCTGCTACAAACCTATCTGCAGTTTTTTTTTAAACACATCTTTATTCCTGTCTCTGACTTTCTATCAGACCCTTCTCAGGAAAAAGTAACAATGTATCAACCAACTGCCTTTTAGATCACCTGACCAGGCACACAGCACTCTGAAATCTGCCTAGCAATAAACAATGGCCTATCTGATTAGGCCTTTCCCACATGTCTGCATCAAGTCATTGTGCACTGAATAAGTTTTGAGCTGTGTAACACAAGGAATGCTTAAGGATTAAGTGGGGTTCACACCCCTTGATACCATCCTATACCAGGCACTGCAGTCTGGCCAGCATGGTGGGAAGGGCTGAGGCACTCCCCAGGAACTCCCTCAATCTGTACCCGAGTATGTAACAGGATCCCCAGCACAGTGCACCTCCACAGGCTCAGGCACAGAGCACTAGACTACTTGAACTAAAATAAAATAAAATCTAATTAAATGAAACTGAAATGAAAAAGAAACTGCAAATGGCCCCCTAGGAAGAGGCTGCTCTGTCCCGCTTTATTCTCTGGTGGCTACCTCTCCCAGGCACCCAAAAACACAGCAGAGGGTTAAACACAAGCAGGCCTGAATAAGAAATCGTACCTAAATGCAGCGGGGGGGGGGGGGGGAGTTTCCCACATTGCTGCAGGCTCCCAAACATGAGGCTGCAGGCCGCTCTCTGTCTCCTCATGTTCTGGCGGTTGCTAGAGGTTTCTGCTGTCTTCCCCTCGCCCCCACCTTGGAGCCTCTTTGCTGCATGGCTTTTCTACCCCTCGCGCTCAGCCTTCCTTCCTGGCTTCAGCGCTGAGGGGGGGGTGACTCGGGGCTGCCAGCTTTCACTCCTGTCAAGCAACTGCAGCCCCTGCAGCGGCTCCTCACCCAATAACGGGTTCGGGAGCAGCCAGAAGTCTCGGACTGAGGAAGGCCCCCACAGAACCCTCCCCATGAAAATCCTGGGAGGGAGAGGGGGAAGAAGGAATATTCTCCCCTCAGCCCTGTTGTCTCTCTGTTCCTTCTGGTTCTTTTTTTTTTGTTTTAGTTTTTTTTACTTCTGCCTTTAAAAACAAAGAAACCTGCACCTTAACAGGGGAAATAAAAGCAAACTCTAATTAAACCTATCTCCTTAGTTGTCCTTTCTGTGAGTCCAGCACTCTGGCTCACAACCTCCTCCAATTGCTTGGAGGCTGAGCATACTGGGGCTGGAGGGCGGTGCCAGCTGCATATGTACACTAGTGTCATCAAAAAGATGACAGGCTCAGCCTCCAAGCTGCTGGAAGAGGTACACTACCCCAGAGGTGCGGGACTGGACTGGAGGGACGATAAGGAATATTTATTTAACAGGGTTTTTATACTGCCTTATCATTTCAGTCAAAGTGGTTTACATTGTAACTTAAACTTAGCAATGTACATTAAACAGAGCCATTGATAACTTGGATTTTTCTGAGGCAATGGCAAGTGACTTGCCCAAGGCGTGCTAGTGGGAATCAAGCCCTGGTCTCTTGGTTCCCAAGCCAGTGCTCTAACCATTAGGCTACTCCTCCACTATGTAGGAAGATACTGCCCCATCAACGGACTCAGATGACATAGTGGAGGAAAGAAGAGATAAGACAGCAGTGGAGAGAGCTGAAGGGTCGGCAGTGTGAAGATTCCTAAACATGTTGATGGAGATCGGACGAGACCAAAATAGGAGGTGGTTAAGGGTGAAGGTTAGCAGGTGATGGTCAGATGGCAGAACTAAGGTAGAGAGGTTTGAGGGTGAGCAGTTGGAGGAGAAGACAAAGTCAAGGCAGCGGCCATGCTTGTAAATAGGAGCGGTAGAGAATAACTGGAGGTTGAATGAGGAGGTTAGAGAAAGGAGCTTTAAGGCATAAGGGTCTGAAGGGCATCAACGTGAATGTTAAAATCCCCCAACAGCAAGGAAAGGGGAAGATGCATCCACAAAAGAGGAGAGCCAGGAGTCAAAGTCAGTGAGAAAGGTAGAGTGGACTTGTTGGGGGGGGGGGGGTTGATAAATTACAGCTACCCGGAGAGGTAGTGGAGAGAATAGGCGGATGGTGTGGACTTCAAAGGAAGCAAAGGAATTAGATGGAGGCAGGAAGGGCTGGAATTGGCAGGAATGAGAGAGTAGGAACCCAACACCGCCAACATGGCCAATGCGTCGATGCATATGTGAAAAAAGATAGCCTCCGTGACAGAGGGCAGTGACTAAAGCTGAGCCTTCAGGGAAAAAGCCAAGTTTGAGTAACAGCCAGGAGATGTAGAGTACTAGAGATAAAGAGGTCATGAATGAAGGCAAGTTTATTGAAGACAGAATGTGCATTCCACAATGTGCAAGAAAAAGGGAAGAAAAGGGAGAGGGGAGAGCGATACGAACAAGATTAGAAAGGTTAAACATTGACCTGCCCTGGCAGTGTGAAAAAGTCTAGGGGGGCCAGGGTTGGGGTTGACATCTCCAGATGAAAGGAGGAGGAGTAGGAGAGAACAGGGGAGAGAGGAGGTAGCATGATGGAAGGATGAGGTTCCCTTAGTCAGACTGGAGATGGCTGAATGAGAGGAAGAAAAAGGTGAAGCTCAAGGAAAGATAAGGTTCTACACAGTTCTAGCGCTCACAAGGGTTAACAGGAAAGTGGGAGGGTGGAGAGAGAGAGAGAGAGTGTGTGTGCGCACAAGTTTAAAAGAGTTATTCAAGAACTGATAAGTATTGATGAGTCACAAGTGACAAGTAGTATAAGTTAGTACAGGTTTTTTCAGACATCCTGAAATACTGTTTGTTGTTGTTAAGTGCCATTGTATGATAACAATCTGTGGATCTCTAGAGATTTATTTCATCCTGGGAATAGGATATCTACATAACAGAAAATCTGTATTTCTGAACTGTTTTGGGAAACATCATGAAAGCCAATCTGCCAAATAAGGGAGGTGGTTACTAAAGTGCGTTACAAAAATAATGCACATTATTTGGCCTTTAATTCATGTTCAAGGGGAGTGGAGGCCTATTCACAACTGGACGTCTAGCCCCTTGTGCAGCCAGGCAGATTCGGTATGTATAGCGGTAAACTTGATTCTGTTCCCATGGGGGTGTCTAGCACCCGCGGGATCAGAATTGGGTCTACCGGCCTGGACGTGCAGGCCGGCTCCAATTCTGATTGGCCACATGCCTAGCCACATACCCGGCTAACTCAGCCTGGCTCTGTAATGGAGCTGCAGTGCTATGGCATCCTGTCACCATAGAGCTGTGAATGCCTCCCGTCGCTAAGACTGTCCTTTCCCCGCAGCCAGGCCATGGTCTCCCATGGGTCTGGTCTCCCATGGCCAGGGTCTGGCTGCAGGGAACTTCCTCCTTGTTTCCCGGTCCTGATCCCACTGGCCACCTCTGCTACCCCGCGTCCAGGGGGACTTATTCCATCTCTGAGGTGGAATAAGTCTCCCGTCTAACCAGCATACCGTGGTTGTACAGGGCCAACCTCAGAATCGGCCCTCTACATCCAGGGTGACAGCCTGCCCATGCACCACCCTCGCTCTGCCTTCCACCTGCCCCCTCCAAGGCTCCCCGTACAACTCGGCTGTTCGTACAGGGAGTCTTGCACAGAGACGGCAAGGGGGACGAATAGCGGGGGTATCTGTCCAGGCAGGGCATACATCTCCGCTATTCGTGGCTCGGAATAGACTCCATAATATGCAGGATTTCACTATAATGTACAAATTGCCACTGCAGTGAACACCGAGTACAAATGAGATGCAAAATATGCAAATAGATGAATAACACCTCACTAGTATTCAAATGAATAGCATGGTTTGCAGCTTAGTTTATAGCAGGCGTCCCTAATGTAAGTCTCCCAATGTTGGCATTGTTTTGCCAGGAGCACTGGGCCACTAACACTCGGTATGATGTTCCAGGCCATCATCTTAAAGGGGTCACACTGTAAGCACACAAGTGATTCGGGTGTCCACCCCCCCCCCCCCCCCGGGCACCACCATCGAAGCAGGGCGTTCCTCCAAGTTTCCCCCTATACACACACACATGCCCCCAACACCCACAAAGGTCTAATCAAAGCTGCACCCCCCCTTAAAGCCTCCATCCCATGGAACCTAATCCAAGTCCCCATCCCCCACCCACCCAAGGCCTCCCTGGCATACCTTAAAAAAGCCTGGTGGTCTAATGGACCGGGATGGGAGCATATTTACACTTAAGATTTTTTTATTTATTTTTTTTACAGCCAATAGAGGTGGTCCAGAAAATCACATCACTGAAGGACTCTGCAGGAGTTTTTAGGGAGACCATTTCTAAAGGCATACCGTTGCCTCTGTAAAATCTCCAAAACAGCCAGCACACTAGGACAAACCGCTTCAATAGTGTTCTTGCACAAACTATCTTAAACTAACTTTTTGACATACACTATACACCTAAGGTGTAAATACATGGGCGTGCTTTGACTGTTTCATTTGGAGGGCAAAGTGTATGGTGACATATTTGCATATATGCATATCATACATATTCATTATGGTCATCTAAAAAAACAGACCAGAGAGGAAGTTCCTAAACAGCAAAGACTTTTACTGAAATATGCAACCACTATGAGAGGTTTCTTTCATAATGCCATCACTAAACAACGTTACACCCACAGAACAGCAAAAGGGCTTGGCAACCCCACCTTACCACCTTATACCCACACATTAGCAAAAAGGGGCACTCGGCAACCTTACCATACTAGAATAGAGAGGCTTCTTGACCCACCATATCACCTTACCCCACAAAACAGCATAAAAGGGGCTAGTGACCCCATCATACCACCTTCCTTTCCCCAGAACAACATAAAGGAATTTGATAACTCTACCATATCACCTTAAGTTTCCTACCCCCAAAAAGCATAAAAAAAAGACTTGGTGACCTAACCTTAACTCCTCCTTCCCCCAGCACAAAAGCAGAAAGTATCCCTTCCCAATACTTTTCCGCCTGACGACTTGCACAACTTCCCCATTCTCTTGCTCCCCCATCTTGCCCTCCACTGCCCCCATCTCCTTTATCCTGCACCCTCCTCTCTTTGCTCATCTCCTCACACCATGCCCTGCTCTACATCTCTCACTACGGAAAGGGGTCAGCGACAGAGAGAGGAGAGTGCAAGGTGAAGAAGTTGGAGCCCAAGCTAGGGTAAAAGGCATGTCCCACACTCACGTTTTTTTGCCCCACACTCACTCCCTCACTTTGCCCTACTCTACATGTCGCACTCCTTCACCCTCTGCCCTCCACTCTTTGCATCTCACCTCTTCAATCCTCATTCCCCCTCTTTACCACAACATCTTTCTTTTCTTTCCACCTCCCACTCTATCACCCCAAACTCTATCTCCACTCGAGTCTACCACCATCCCTTCCCCATGCCCTGCTCTCTGCCTCCCACTTATTCACTCAGCAATCCCATAAGAACATAAGATATGCCATACTGGGTCAGACCAAGGTCCATCAAGCCCAGTATCCTGTTTCCAACAGTGGCCAATCTAGGTCACAAGTACCTAGCAGTTTCCCCAAAAGACACAGGTTCCACAATGCTTGTATTGGGGCAAGCAGTAGATTTCCTGGGTCCCCTTTAATAATGGTTTATGGACCTTTCCTCCAGGAACTTGTCCAAACCTTTATAAACCTGGCTACACTAACAGCTTTTACGACATCTTCCGGCAACAAATTCCAGAGTTTGATTACACGTTGAGTGAAAAAATATTTTCTCTTATTAGTCTTAAATAGATTACACTGCAGCTTCATTGCATGTCCTATAGTCTTTCTATATTTTGATGGCATAAACAATCAATCTACGTTTACCCATTCCACTCCATTCATTAATTTATAGACCTCTATCAAATCTCCCCTCAACCGTCTCTTTTCCAGACTGAAGAGCCCTAACCTTTTTAGCCTCTCTTCATAGGTGTATCCTTCCATCCCCTTTACCATTTTGGTGGCTCTTCTCTGTACCTTTTCTAATAATGCTATATCCTTTTTAAGATATGGTGATCAGAACTGCACACAATATTCAAGGTGCGGTCAGCACCATGGAACGATACAGAGGCATTATAAAGAGTAATTAGACCTTACCTGATAATTAATGTTCCTGGAGGAACTCCAGTCCAGTCCCGCAGTTCTGGGTAGTGTACCTCTTCCAGCAGTTTGGAGACTGAGCATGTCATCTTTTTGATGACACTGGTGTACTTATACCGCTAGTACCTACCACCAGCTCCAGTAACCTATTGATAAAACAGACTCACAGGAGCAACAAATAAATAGACAAATCTATCTATTCTACACTACTAAAGAACCTATACCCCCCTTCTCATGGAAGGAATTACCCCACCCCCCCAAACAAGGAGGAAGCCTACCTGTGACTGTTAGGCCTATGATGCCGTTCCTAGAGCGAGAGGCAGACAGCTTCCCGGGCCGCCCATCCTGCCTTTACCTCTGTGGTGCCCACTTAATGTCACCACCCCCTGCTGCCCCAAAAGCTCCTCCACAGGACCAGGGTCGCGTACCACCAACTCATACTGCCCCACTCAGGGTGGGATCCTGGACTGTTCTGGAGTTCCTCCAGGAACGCTAATTAGCAGGTAAGGTCTAATTACTCTTTCCTTATCATTTCTGCAGTCCAGTCCTGCACTTCTGGGATGTAACCCGCGATACCGGCCTGAAGGACTGCTCTACCGAAACAGGCATCTTCCACCGCCTGGACATCCAGGCGATAATGTTTCGCAAAGTTATGCAGGGAAAACCACATTGCTGCCCTACAAATCTCCACCGGCAGGACTAGACCATACTCTGCCTACGAGGCTGCCTGAGCTCACTTGGAGTGTGCCTGTAACCCTGCCGGCACCGTCCTGCCCTTCAACATGTAGGCTGAAGCAATTGCTTCTCTGATCCATCTGGAGATGGAGGGCTTGGTTGCCACCTCTCCTTTGCACAGTCCCCCAGACATAAACAGACAATCTGATCTGCGGAACACTTCTCTTCTTCTCAAATAACGCCACAGAACTCTACGGACATCCAAAAGGCGCAAGCGTGCATTCGCGGCCCCCTCTCCCCGCTCACCAGTGCTGGAAGGGAGACAGTCTGGTTCACATGAAAAGTAGAGACCACCTTGGGTAAGAAGGAAGGTTCCGGCCAGAGGACAACCTTCTCTTTTGAGAAAGAAAGGGTTCCTGGCAGGAAAGGGCCTGAAGCTCCAAAATCCTTTGCGCTGAGCAAATAGCCACAAGGAACACCGTTTTCAGGGTCAAATCCTTCAAGAAACCCGGCACAACGGCTCAGAGGGCCCCCTCCAAGGGCCGCTAAAATCAAATTAAGATCCCAAGGCGGGACCACCAACCTCTGCAGCGTCCCACTGCTTTGAGGAATCATACCACATCCGGGTGAGTATCCAACGATAGCCCTTGGTTAAGCCAAGTCAAGGTGTCCCTTGGTTATCTACCTCGATAACAGGAAATCGCTGCAAGCTGCACCCGCAACAAACTGGCAGCAAAACCTTTCTCAAAGCCCACCTGCAAAAAGGATAAAATGTCCAGTATGGTAGCAGCGGAAGATTGGCACCAACGACCCCCACACCACTCCTCAAAGATTCACCATATCTGGACATAAGATAGGCAGGTAGATCTCTTCCAAGCCTTCAGCAAGGTCAAGATTACTGGACCTCTTTTTCTCAACCTTGCCCTTTCAAGAGCCATGCCATAAACGAGAATCAATCCACCCGAGGCATCTCACCAGGCCCTGAGTTAAGAGATCCTCTTGTGTCAGGAGTCACTATGGCCGATCTGCCAGGAGCTGCTTCAGATCGGCATACCATGGGCATCTCAGCCAATCCAGAGCAATCAAGATGACCAACCTCGGTGTGCCTTGATCCTCTAAACGACTCTGTCTATGAGCGCCCAAGGGGGAAACACGTAAAGTAGCCCCTCTGCAGGCCACCTTTGCACCAGGCGCTCCGACATCCTTTCTTGCCTCCTGCTGAAAAAGCGGCTCGCCTTCGCCAATGCCCCATTTGCCATGAGGTCCATAACCAGAGTGCCCCATCTGCGAACTAGCTGAGAGAACACCTCCTGGCAGAGCATCCACTCAGTGGGATCTACCTGCACCCAGCTTAGATAATCCTCCATCTTGTTGTCAACCCCTGCTACATGCGCCACTGACAGTGCCTGGAGATGGTTCTCTGCCCACTCCACCAGTCCTTTCACCTTTTCCAAGGAGGCACTTCCTGTGCCTCCTTGGCGGTTGATGTAGGCTACCGTGGTCAAATTGTCCGAGAAGACCCAGACCGCCTTCCCCTGCAACCACTGCTCAAAACTCTGGAGCGCCAGGGCTACCATCCTCATCTCCAATCTGTTGATAGACCACAAGGTTTCCTTTGGACTCCAGCACCCCTGGGCAATGTGTCCTTCGCAGTGGGCTCCCCAGTCCTACAGGCTGGCATCCATCATCAATGGGATCCACTGAGGAGACTCAAGGAGCATGCCTCCCGCCATGTTCTCTGGGTAAAGCCATCATCTGAGCGCTCTCCTGGTTGCCGGTGGGCAGGGGAGTGTCTTTGATAATGGATGTCTCTGGTGGGACCAACCCAGTACAGAACGTGATTATAAAACAGACTTGGCAGTAGGAATTTATTTATAAATAAAGTCTGTTTTATAATCACGTTCTGTACTGGGTCTGTTGCTTCACGTGATTATTTGCCTTTTCGTGGTGGTGTCTGGTGGAACCAACGGCAGAGCAGCACCCTCTGTAAGGGTCTCATGTGCACCTTTGACATGGAACCAGATCGAGAGTTGCTGCCATGGTCCCGAGCACCTGAGATAGTGCCAGGCTGACAGTTCCACCATGGCCTGGCACCTGCACACCAGCTTCGCAAATCCTGCACCCGATGCTCTGGCAAGACGACCTTCTCATGTGAGTGTCGAAGCGTACCCCCAGGTACTCGATCTCCTAGGATGGCACCAAACGGCTCTTGGCCAGGTTGATCACCCAACCGAGATTCTTCAAGAACTCCACCATGCCTGCTATTGCCCGTTCACTCTTTTCTTTGGACTTTGCCCAAAATTAACCAGTCGAAATATGGGTGTACGAGCACTCCTTCCTTGCAGAGCGCCGCCGTGACCAATACCATGACCTTGGTGAAGGTACGGTGAGCCGTCACCAGTCCAAACAGCAAGGCTCAAAACTGGAAGTGGCCCATCGGTACCGCAAACTGGAGAAACTGCTGATGTTCTGGCCTGATGGGAATGTGCAAATACACCTCTGTGAGATCAAGGGACATTAAGAACCCCCCACTACTATAATGGAGCGCAACGTTTACATGTGAAAACGCAGCACCCAAACACAGGGATTCATTTGCTTGAAGTCAAGTATTGGCCGGAAGGACCCCTCCTTTTTTGGCACCACAAAGTAAATTGAGTACTGACCACCTCCACATTAGACTTCGGGGACCAGCACTATCGCCCCCAACTGTAGGAGCTGAGTCAGGGTTTCCCTTACTGCCGTGGCCTTGCTTTGGGTCCTGCAAAGAGACTGAATAAAAGACGGGTGTACTGGCTGCGCCAGGTCGAGGGCATAGCCCTCGCGGATGACCTCCAGAAACCATTGGTCAAATGTGATCTGGCCCAGGCAGAGTAAAAATCCCGCAGCCGACCTCCCACGGTCTGTATCTTCACATGGACCTCCCTCGCTTCATTGTGCTTTCTTAGGTCCCGAGGACGAGGAAGCACTGAATCCCCTTCCTGCTCCTCAAAACCCCTGACTCCTCAAGGGGAAACATCCCCTCTGGTAGGGCGCAAAGCGGGCCGCCTGGAACCTCCTGAAGTGCTGGACTGGACTGGAGGAACGATAAGGAATATCTTTTGTTCTATTTTCCTTTCCTTATGATTCATAGCATTCTATTTGCCTTCTTGGCTGCCGCTGAACACTGGACAGAGGGTTTCAATATGTTATCCACGATGACGCCTAAATCTTTTTCCTGGGTGGTGGTTCCTAATGTGGAACCTTGCATCACCTAACCATAGTTTGGGTTGTTCTTTCCTAGGTGCATAACTTTGCACTTGTCCACATTAAATGTCATCTGCCATTTGGGTGCCCAGACTTCCAATTTATCAAGGTCCTCTTGCAATTTTTCACAATCCTCATGGGTTTTAACAACTTTGAATAATTTTGTGTCATCTGCAAATTTGATTACCTCACTCGTTATTCCCATTTCCAGGTCATTTATGAATATGTTAAAAAGCAGCAGACCCAGCACAGATCCCTGGGGTACTCCACTATTCAACTTTCTCCACTGAGAAAATTAGCCATTTAGCCCTACCCTCATATCCAGCACACCTCCTTCAACGTTCCCACCCCTTCCCCGAGTCCAGCAACTCTCCCATGTCCCTATTCCCTCTCCTATGGCCCCCATCATATCCAATGCATCCCCTCCAACTTCTTTATCGAGCCCCCGCCACTCCCCCACCAGTCTAACATCTTTTCTATCTGAGTTCTATTCCCCCTCCCATGTTTGCCCCTTCATGTCCAGCACACCCCATCCTCTCCACCCCTTTCTCAACTCCAGCATCTCCCCCATCTGGGTTCCTATTCTCCCTCCTTTGGTCCCTTCATTATGTCCAAACCATCCCCTCCTTTCTCTCCCCTCTCCCCCTCCTCCTAAGGGAAGTCTGCATGGGGACGAGGACAGCAAAACATCGCTTTCAGCGTGAGTGTGTGAAAGCAGGCCCAATGCTGCTCTCAATTTGATTAGGGCTGCAGGCAGGTTTCAATGCAGGTTGTTGCTTCTGGTTGGTTGTGGAAGAGGATGGGGAGCAACAGTTGAAATGTACCAGAAAGGTTCCCTTCACTGGGAAAATCAGCCAGCATGGCATTTGGGGGAGGGGGACAATGCCCCCCTTATCCCCACCCCCCAAACTACATCCATGTGTAAATGAGAGACATCAAAGGTGGCTTCAATGTTCTATGCATATTATACAATTATTACAAGAGGTTCAGAGTCTAGACATTTTGTTAGTGACTGCTGATACTGCTGCTCTATATACAAATATAAGAAGGGCTTCTGATTTTAGGTTTAAACCATCAATTTTTGTTTTGTTTTGTTTTTTTCAAGTCAATGCAGACTCCTGGCAGCCCTGTGGATAAGTGGTCTATGTTGTGACTATTCCCTGGACTTTATTGGCACATCAATAAAACAACAGTGATGCAAAAAAATTATAATAGGGTTTTACTGGATAAATAACAAAAGAACACCACTTCTCCGGTACCCTTTCACCCCTCTCTTGCCTTATCTTGTACCCTCCATTCAGCTTTTGTGTCTTTTTATGTTATCGACTCCTAAATGACACAAATGAACATGTTTGATTGCACATGTTTGATTGCACCGGGAAAAGATATGAAAACACAGATAAACATTAATTTTTTTGTACCCTCAAAAGCACCTAATTAGCTAGATAGGATGGCCTAGTGGTACCAGGTCTGGTATAGGAGGACCAAGTAGGGCTCTTGGCTTCTATGGAGAGTGGTTTGGGTTGAGGAGCCTGTTCATTGTTAATTAATTTTGATGCTCAGAAAGCATTTGATCAGGTGGGGGTAGCATACTTAAAGGAGATTTTTGATCATTATGAGTTTACAGAACTGTTCCTGAGGACAGTTAAATTTCTATATTCAAACCTAACAGCATCGGTGATGGTGAACAGGCTCCTCTCCTATCTCTTTCCATTTCAGAAGGGAACGCATCAGCCCCTATTATTTATATTAGAATTGGACCTCCTCTTGCGCCGTATTCAAACGATACCTGATATTCGGGGTAAAAACCTTCAGGGCTCTTGTTTCAAGGTAGGCGTTTTGCAGATGATCTGTTGGTTCACTTGGAAGATCCAGAGAGATCGCTACAAAATTTGATGGTGGAGTTTGAAGCTTTGGGGCGATCTCAGGCTTGAAACCGAACCACAGAAATTGGAAGTGCTGCCATTGAGGGGGATGGGATAAAACCTCCTGGCAGGGATACTTCCCATTCATATGGGCAGAGGGAGCCTTTAGGTATTTGGGTGTATTTTATTTATTTATTTATTTATTTATTTAGCAAACACTTATATACCGCTGCTTCCTACGATCAGCTGCGGTTTTCTTTACAGAATCCAAATCCAACTTCGGATACAGAATGTTTATAAGGTCAATGTACACCTATTCATTAATTTTAGGGAAGTGGACCCATCTCCTGCTTTCTGTCTTGGGAAGAGCTGGTCTTTTTAAGATGACACAGTTTCTGAAATTATTATATATGATGCAGATACTTCCTATTAGATTGCTGAGGTGGGATTTGAAATGCATGGATATGTTACTGCATGTATTTCTTTGGAAAGGAAAGAAAACATGTATCAAATTGGAATTTCTAAAATGCCCATGAGCCTGGGGTGGAATAGCACTTCCAGATATTGAACCTTATAACATGGCCTGTTTGCAGAGACATGTTTTTGAATGGTTAGATAGGACTAATGATTATTTCTCTCTGGGGATGGAGAAAGCTTTGTTTTATCCTTTGGATTCTAGATTTGTGCTTCAGGCTAAGGTGACCTCTCTCTCGAAGGTGGTTTGACAGAGTCTCCTGATTAAACCTTTGAGATATAAATGTATATATACTAGTGTGCCCTCTGGAACCATGGTTCAGAGGTGTCAACCTTTCTCCCCATTTGTGGGAATGCTGATTTTGAGCATGGCAGTACAAACAAAATCTTAAAATTTTGGGAAGATAAGGGTTTGACAGATTTAGAAGGGATTTTAGATGTGGAGGGGTGGATTTTGTTGAAGCAGGAGTATGGACTGGGCCCCTCAGATGTGGGGGTTTTTATGCTTTACTCCATTTGATATACCGCCCTCACAACAGCAACTAGGTGGTTTACAGTAAAAAAGAGCTGTGAGGAAAAAGAAAGAGGAACACCATTATATGATAGGACAGCAGAGAAATATAGAAACCAAATGTCAGAGGCATGTAAAAAGAAGGTTAAGGAAGAGTCAGAGGAAGATCAAAAGCCAGATGGAAAAGGTGAGTCTTTAATGATGCTTTAAATCTGGGGAATGACTGTTACATAGAAACATAGAAACATGATGACAGAAAAAGACCACAAGGCCCATCTAGTCTGTCCTTCCATAACAACTACAACAAAAACGTGTTCCCGCTCTGAAGTTCCAGCCCAATCTGGGCTGGGGATTCCCCCGATAAAAGCAGCAGCCACCACGACGACTACCATCAGCTGCAGCTCCCCCAGATCGGGGTAGAGCGCCAGAGCGGGAAGGGAGCCGTGTTCCCGCTCTGAAGCTCCAGCCCAATCAGGGCTGGGGATTCCCCCGATAAAAGCAGCAGCCATCCGGCGTGCCCGCGCCTAAGGGCCTCACCAAAGGGCCCTTTGGCGTGGCCCTTAGGTGGGGACCAAGGACAGAACCACAAGACCTGGCCAAACAATTGCTGCACCACAGAATGCACACCCGAAGAGACGGAACCACACCAGCCATCAGTCTCCACGGAGCCCACCAAACCCACCAAACACCAAAAGACGCAGGAGACAGAGGTAAGCAACAGGTTCAACTGCACATGGCTGCCTCACACAGCGCAAACCAACCAAAAGATCCGCAACCCTCTATGACAGTCCACATAACTACAGCTACAATGCCGGAAGACCACACACCCGAGAATGCCACCAAACCCCAAAGGAACCAGAACCAACAGACCAGAGCACAATCCTCAGCACGTCACACAGAAGGACCTCGGTCACCAACGATTGTCCACTCCAGCCCCCACCTCAACCGCCAAAACAGCACAAGCCCTCCCATACTACAAGGGTGCTTACACACAACACGAGGTAGAGTGATCCCTAGAGATCCCTGGCACACACATGCATGCACCCTACCAGTACCTAATAGCCTACTGCACTCTACTACTCCTCATGCAAGGAGCCTAACCAAACATATAAATGCCAATGCCTACATACTCTCTCCTGCCACCCACAGACCAGACCACCACCCCACAAGGACGCCACCGGCCCAAGCGACCAGGGAACAAACCACCCAATGGGGCACAGGCCCTACCACCGCGAGCACCCACAGGCAACCCCATACTCGCAACAACTGTCAAATGTACACTAATAAATGCAAGATCAATCTAAAACAAACCGAACACCATCCTTGATTACATTCTGGACCAAAAGCTGGACATCATCTACATTACCGAGACCTGGCTTACAGACAAAGACCAGGTCATCCTGAACCAAGTGACCCCACCGGACTTCACAGCATTCTGCTGCCATAGAGAACACAAGAGAGGAGGAGGAACCCTCATAATAGCCAGAAAAAGCTACAGGTTTAAAACTGTCACCACCAGCTCCTCAAATGAGTCAAACACAATCATCATATCCAACCATCACATCAGCATTTGCCTCACTTACAGACCTCCCAAAGCAACGAAGGATCATCTCTCAGCAATACTGGAATCAATATGTGCTTGTAGCACCCAACACAAGCCACTGATTGCCCTGGGCGACTACAACCTGACCTCCTCACCCACTAAAGAAACCAGAGCATTCCTCAAAGCCACGGATTCCCTAAATTACCAACAGATGGTCGAAGCACCATCACACCAACATGGAACCACACCTGACCTGATCTTCATGCCAAAGCCACTAATAAGACAGAAACAAGCTACAACTCCACTGCCCACACCAGTTCCATGGTCGGACCACCACGTACTCTCCTTCACACTACTCCTTAAAACCAGAATACAGCATCCCAAAGGAGAAATCAAAACAAGGAGATTCAAAGCCTACCACAAGGATAACTTCTTACAGGAAATAATGCCACAAATATAAGAATGCAATGACATTGACGAAACCATAACCAAATGGAACTATACCCTATCCAAAGCTGCATCAGCAACAAACAAGGAAAAGACACATAGCCAAAGGAAAACCAACGCCCCTGGTACTCAGACGAGATTCGGGAAGCAAAACGTGCACTCAGAAGGCTTGAGAGAAAATGGAGATGTACCAAGATACATGAGGCGGCACTCCAAAACAAAACAAAACAGGCCTACAACAACCTGATCAACAACCATAAGCAACAGCACCACACCAACCTCATACTGAAATCAGCCAACAAACTAAGAGAACTATTCAACATAATACAACTCACAAAAGACACCCCGCTACCCACTGAGCACCAAATAGACCCCCAAGAATTTGCAAGATATCTGATGAACAAGAACACCTATCCAACAAACACCATGCCCACCGCAGAACGCACCCCAACATTGATGGAACACAACCAGAAATGCAAAGAAACTCACCAAACCTGGAATAACTTCTCTATACCAACAACACAGCAGATAGAAAACATTGTGGGTACCCTCAATACGACAACCGCACCAACAGATCCATGCCCAGTAGAATGGATCAAGTCGTCCAAGAACCAACTAAGCCACCACATACACAAAATGGTGCAGTAGTCCCTCCAGCAAGGGAACCTCCCATGGATTCTAAAGCAAGCTACCATACGACCAATTCTTAAAGGCAACTTACTAAACGCCTCTGAGCCAAAGCCTTACCATCCGATCTCAAGCTTGCCATTTATCTCAAAAATCATAGAGAAAGTAGTACAAAGACAACTGCAGGACCACGTAAACCTCCATGCTCCGCTAGACCTGCACCAACATGGCTTCAAACCCCATCACAACGTAAAGACTCTACTCACCTCCCTCTTTGACAACCTTCTGAGAGGGATAGACAGCATAAAGAATGGTTTCTTACTAATTTTCATTGACATCTCAGCGGCCTTTTGACACGGTGTCACACTCCACACTCCTACAGCGCCTCCAGGAAATTGGACAATGCAGCAGCACCCTGAAATGGTTCACCTCCTATCTAAGCAACCGCATACAAGTAAAATGTGGAGAGAGAAAATCAGCCCAGTTCCCTACCACGCAAGGAATACCGCAGGGATCGGCCCTATCATCAATACTATTCAACATCTATATCCAGCCCATATGCAGGATCATCAAACAGCACAACATAAAATATCACCTGTACGCAGATGATATCATGGTGTACACTCCAATCAACCTGAGCACCCCTGACATAACCTCAATGACCGAGTGCCTCGAACACATGAACACCTGGCCTGCCAACAATAACCTCAAGATAAACTTTGATAAGACTGAAGCAATGTTCATTTCCAGAAACACCATATTCAACCCACTCCAAGAACTCAACATACTACACAGGACAATTACAACAAAGGACGAAGTAAAATATCTTGGTGTCACCATAGACAAGAATCTGAATCTCCAATCCCACATAAACAAGACAGCAGCAAAAGCGTACCACTGATTAAAGATCAGACGACTCAAGCCAATCCTCAGCCAAGAACATTTCTGCACCATTTGCCAGGCAGTCAGTCATCACCCCCATACTGGACTACGGAAATTCATTATATCAAGGGTTACCCAAACAGTCTGTCCACCCACTTCAATTGGTCCAAAACACTGCAGCACGCATAATCACAGGCATGGCTAAATATGAACACATAACACCAGTACTCCGACAGCTACACTGGCCACCGATAAGGGTAAGGGCAAAATTCAAGGCAACACTAATCATTTTCAAGACCTTACACCACTGCTCAGCAGAAATTTTACAGACCACAATAACCAAAGACACAAGCAGCAGACCCAGGCGAACCCAAGGCAGCAATAGACTATGCACACCAGCCGGATACCACAAAACAAAGCAAGCAACTTCCAAAAGAGCGATATCACTCTCGGCACCGGACCTATGGAACTCTCTCCCCAAGGAACTAAGAGCACAAAAAGACCTCAAGGACTTCCGCAAATCCCTCAAAACCCACCTGTTCATGGACTCATTTGAACAAGTACCATAACCCCCAATATACACACAGCTACCGAACACCAAAGACTCAGTCCTGGGGCTCAACCTCCAGAAATATATGTTTGTCTTGCCACCCCTCTGTTGAATGTAGACCCCTGTTATGTCCCTAACCACCTTGATTGAAGGATAA
Organism: Ichthyophis bannanicus; assembly: GCA_033557465.1. Classification (NCBI taxonomy): domain Eukaryota; kingdom Metazoa; phylum Chordata; class Amphibia; order Gymnophiona; family Ichthyophiidae; genus Ichthyophis; species Ichthyophis bannanicus. Next base: position 141,249,321 of record CM066036.1, read on the forward strand.
GGCGGTATACAAAACTGGATAAATAAATAAATAAAATTAAGGGATTAATTTTATTTATCGGGAAAATAGAAAAATGGATCTTGGCTATATTGTCAACATGTATAAAGGAACCCCACATATTGTCCTATGCTATGTTTATGTGAATGCATTATCTTAATTAATAAAAATAGTTAAAGCTATAGAAAACCATGGAGTAAAACACCTTCACTCAGAGGCAACCACATCTACAGCTTCAGATATTCCTTGATCCTACAAAGCTATCAGTTCAGACACTGAACCCACCACTATCAAAAGGAATCTGAGTACTTAGAGGAGTTAATTTTTTTGAGGTGCTTTCTCACATGAGAACCCTTTCTCTCCTGACTGACTTCCACTCATCATCATCCTTAATCAGAAGGAAAAATAAAAAATGTGCCTAGCGGGGAGAAAAGAGTGAGATACTGCAATGCTCCTACTGGTCCCATGAGAAAACAGACAGACAAATTAATGTCTTAAATTCATTTTTATATTTGACACTCTTCCTTTTATTTGCTTTCAAAAGTTGCAACTTTCTGCAGTAGTGCAATACATTTTATGGTGCATAGTTCCAACTATCTGAGATGAAACACATCTTGGACAAACATGAACTCCTGATTTCAATAATTTTGCTGGAGAAACAATGAAAGATAATATTGCAATACTATTAGAACCCCACATAATATTTGGTTTCACTTATGCTTGCTCATAGCCCCCTAAATGTACAGAGGATCAGTGGTTATTTTAAAAGCTCTATTTGTGCTTTGGACATCTGAAAACGGGCATGGATATGCCCAAATCATGGAGATATCCCCAGAACCATTTTAGAAGGCAGCTCTGTGGATGGCTGCAGAATGAGGACATCCTTCTGAACAGGGGCATGGAGTAGGCGGCTCTGGGGAATTCTCAGAACTTGGATACCCTCACTCAATCTCAGGACCACCCTGGACATCCCGAGCTGCGTCCAAGCTTATACCTGCTCAAGGCACCAACAGGCATCAGAAAAATGCTCATTTTGTCAGACAGACATCTGCAGAGTATGGAAAAGGAGGTCCACTGGACATCTGCTTATGCTAGTTTGCATGAGATGAACATCCCCACACTTTCCTGAGGAGAAAGTCTATGTGGCCACCGGCGTAGATGTCCACGTTGGGGACATCTATATGTTACTAAAATCAGGCGGAAACATAGACATCCCTGGCATTTCCCGACATGTTCTGCCCTGGACATCCTCGATTTGTCTTGGATGTCCTTTCTAAAATGCCACTTGTAATATGCTTCCCAAAAGGTTCATCTATAAACTGATTTTCGACTCATAGTGAACTTTTTTTTTAATCTTATTTGAAGAATACTAGCAACACTGCATAAAGCAAACATGCAGTGTGTGTATAGTATGTACAATGATCAACACAATTCTACAATATAACTCATGCAGGAAATAACACTACAGATTTTAAGTGACTGCCAGCTGTCTGTCAGATCCATAAAGCAAATCCTAGTGAATGCAGAGAAAACAGCCAGGTGGAAAACCTGCAACATATGCCCTACACAGACAGGCTAAAGGATTTCAAAATATACTGGCTAGAAGACAGAAGAGGTAGATTATGCTAGAAGTCATTCAAATGTGTAGTATAAGATGTTAGCATTCTTCACTGATAAAGAACCACCACTACAATGCATGTAGCTGGAAGGAGGAAGGCCCTGTGGAAATGTGAAGAAATATTTCTTTATTGAGAGGAATGTAGATGGCTGGAACAGCGTCCCAGCTGACATGGTTACAACCAAACCAGGGACAGAATCTTAGCATGCTTGTAAGTGATGCAAAAGGCGCTAGTTAGAGTGAAGGAAAGCAAAGATCAAGCAGAGTTTGCAGTGACCCAGTAGTATGGCAGCTCAACCATTTGGCAAATCTAGGCAATCACCTAGGGTGATGGCTTATGTGAGGTGGCAAATGGCAACAGCAGTCAAAACAAAGGAGCAAGTGGGCACACACATACATATAAAGCAAAGTTTAATATCTAGAAGTATTTACAAATTATGTATTTTTACAGTACTGTTGTAGGAGGGGTGATGGTGGATTGATCATGATTGTTAATGATCTAAATCTCAGAGGGAGGATAAGGCTGAAGGTTTGCTCGGGGTAACCAATACCTTTGCAACAGCCCTGCCCAGTAGACAGGATCAACCTGGTAGAGTGGACCACGTACTGTAGTCTTTATTTACTGACAACTACTATATTACAATGTAACTAAAATAATAAATATTTCTATCTTTACCCATAAGTACCACTGACAATATATACTTGTATTATTGGATGAGAGTAGAGTTGTACATGGCTTGAAATAATTTAGACTTTAACAATGTACACCTGGGTTCATTAATGCATGCCTTGATGTATATTACTGTGCACATACTGTAGCCTCAGATTGGAAAAATCCCGGGCTTATACATCCACTGCGTCTGTCACTATATACAGTACTGCAGATCACGGCAAGGCAAGATCTGACAGGCAGCGTCTTAGGTGACATGTGATAGTACTAACATGACATAGGCTATTACTGCACTCTAATTACAGGATCAGATCACATGTTTAACCTGTACAACATCCTAATTGTTCTTGATACGCCAACTAATCCAAATGTCCCTGATTTACTAATTTGGTGCCAGTTTTCACAGTGCCACTGTCATTATTTTATTTGTAATGCTGTTAAGAAAGAAAAAAAAAATATGGACTCGCTGTATAATGCTGGAGTACAGGGTCATAAGAACCACCCAGGAAATCTGTGTTCTATTACAGCAGCAATAAATGTGACAAAGTCAGCTGAGGGTACCAGTGAGAGCTGTAAACTCCATCGCATTCACAGCATTGCACCATTTTGTCCCTGATCAGCACATGTGCAAGAGAATTACACACCACTACCCTAATCTTATTAACCTCACAGAGAAAAATGCAGTTCCCACCTGGATGAGCACAGGCCACTTTCAGCCGGCATGACTAGTACTTTGTGTCTGTTTATATATACAGGGTGGCCCAAAAAAAAGTGACAACATCTCGTAAATTAAAAGCTTAAATAGTTTACTTATTTACCTTTTTTAGCTATATAACGTCTTTATTTCGACAATTTCCAGCCGCCATCTTTTTTTCTTTTAATTTGTCAATCGTTTACATGTGTCTTTTTGAATTTTTAAATAAAACTTATATGCTACGAGATGTTCTCACTTTTTGTGGGCCACCCTGTATATAGTTGTAGCTAGCTACACTTGGGATGTGAATTACTGAAAAGGCAAAGCAGTATAGTTAAATGTACTTTACTTGTCACTATATATCACTGTTTACATTTCCAGAAGCACTTAATTTGACAAATAAAGCTTATCAATATTGCTTACCATGCCACCTTCGCCCACATGAAATAACCAGAACACAATTCAGTAACTTATATTTCAGATTTAAAACTATTTATCAAGTTACGAGATCTCAAAAGATGTGCTTTTGGACAATGATTTCATCCCCGACCCCCAACAGTACTTCTAAAGAGAACATGTTAAGTAAATGAGTCCCCCATTCACAAGGAATTTCAAAATGTACCCTGTACAAATAATGGAGCGTTTCACCATGTTTGTTAAACAGGCTGTGCTTTGCAGCAGTCAGTCATTCTATGGTGATTCAGCAAAGAACGGCATGGCACCCTGAACGAGGGCACACCTACCAGGAGCCACCATGCCAGCGAAGCAGGATTAAAAAGAAAATAATAAAACAGAAGAGAAGGCATTTGATGCCCCAAACACAGAAACACAGATACAGACTACAGTACACTTTCAACCGGGCAGCACAAAAGCTTTTGATGTTGCCTCCGAGTTAACAGCACGCGCATATAGTGTAAACATTCTCCTATCCGACTCGGGCTCTTTGTTTCTAGGCAGACTACGGTGCAGTGCCAAGAACGAAAGAGCTGCGCATGTCTCTTATTGTGTAGGGAAAAAAAGGGAAAAGAAAACACCCTCTCTCTCTAGTTTGTTACTGTAATATCAATCCACCAAGTAGTTCGCGCTTTATTTTCCTAAAGTCAAAGACTGTAATAAATGACATTGCAAAACAGCCTGTGTCGCTGGAGGTTGAGCAAGACTACACATAATTCCGAAACTCCAAAGCCGGTAATTAGCAATCCTGTAAAGATGAAATATCAAATACTCAGCAGAAAGGGAGGGGGGAAAAAGAACTTACAATGTCCCAAAAATGACAAGCAGAGATGACTAGAACTATTTTCTATGCAAGTGGTGTCAAAACACTGAGAACAAAATTTCTTTTAATTACAGTTAAGAGTTCAAATATGCCTCAGGCATGCATGCGAAACGAAACGATACTGAATGTTGGTAAAAGAGATCTTTTGGTGCGGTTCCCTAACCAACCATTTCAGAAATTATCACGCCGAAGCGAAGAACGCACATTCTGTCCTGTTAGCAGACGTTAAGGTGCCACACAGATTTACACTATGTACAGCCAGACCGTGAAAGCCACTTTCAAACAACAGAAGGAACCCTCTAAACTACACAAGGTCCTTAACAAACATACAAATAAAGAACCAACACCTTTCCTACGAAGAGCATCCATTGTGCTTTTCCATTCTCCAAAGTAAAATTCCTCCGAGAGAAAGTTTAGCGATTGTTTAAGGGAAAAAGGTAAACACTGGCTCTTCACACAGAGAAAGGCAGCGGACTCGGCAGGCTTAGGATACGGTTCTATAAATTAAAACAGGGAAACCTACTACAAGCGAAAAGACAACAGACACTGCATCTATCATTCATAATTCTGAACTGTCCGCAAGCAATGCACAAGGTTGCATTCTTTGCTGAAATGAAATTAGGAGGTATTATTTTAGCTATGTGAATGCACACAGATTCTTTTTTAGTTTCAGAAACACACATTCCGTACCATAATGAAAAGTAACACCAAGTCTTACCTTAAGCTTTTTTTATGCTGGATAGCAAAGAAAAAAAAAGGAAGCTGAAGGGCCCAACTCTCAGCTGCAACATGCCATATGTTAACTGCAGAAGCAAAAAGCAGCACTAAGCAAAACAGGCAAAGTGCAGGGCGAGGTTTTAGCATGGGTATATAATGAACGCCGCCATTTTAAAACCAGGCTTCTGAAATCATTAGATATAAGCAAATTAAAGCACGCCCCACGTACATAACTTCATTGCTGGGACGTGCAAGCACGCTTAAACTATGCAGCTCTGGGGTGTGAAATGTCATGCGAGCGCAGAAAAAAATGATTCATGAGCCAAAGTTAAAATAAAAACGCTCAGACTTCAGCATATCTTCCCCTGTGCTAGTTGTCGCCAGTTCAAGGGGAAACATACAGGCTGTCACCTATCATGTAAGCTCCTTTTCCCTCTTTGAACTGCAATGATATTTTTTTTTAGTTTCATGCCTCCCTCTGCTAGACTCACATGGTACATTCCATCCAGGGAACACCTAAATGGCCTTCAAGATCTATGTCGTAGGCTGTAGCTCAGTCTGGCTGCTGCCATAGCAACATAGCTAAAACCTTACTAGTCTATCTAAATGAATCTATCAATACACTAAGGTGAATCAACAAACCAATTAAATACAAACAGGTGAAGAAGTGCACGCAGACATGATTCTGTGCGTTTGGAACACTAAATCCACGCCCTTGCCACCTACAGCCATGTACTGTAAAATTGCAATGTGCATGCTGTTTGGAAAATTTTAGTTGCTAAAGAACTCACGCCAAATCAACTTTATTTGCTTAAATCTTTAAATTAATGGAAGTAAAGTTAATTGATGGATGTTAAAAAATTATGTGCATTGATCTGATTTTACATATATTAATTTTTTTTAAAAACACCAACACTGTCTGATATTGGCCCAAAAATTATTTGAAAGCCAACCAAACATTTTTTCCATGCCCATTCCTACTGCAAAAGATGTTTTTGCATAGGCAAATCAGAAAAATAGATTACTATCAGTTGAAACTATCTATTTGTAGCTCAAATAAGTGACAATTGGAAAGTAATTGTTAAACTGAAAAACCCGAACATTACGGGATACTGTAAATATTACAGTGTTACCACTTCACCTTTAATTCAACTGATCAAGCCTAGATAAAATAGATGCATAATACACTATATGCTCGCCCTGGCACTGGGTTGGGCATGGACACTCAGGACTTGAGCAGCTGGTGTTAGTGACAGCCAACCAACATCAAAGAGCATGTGCCTCACAAAAGATGCCCTCAGGCTATCGAGCATTAGCTAGTGCCACTGGGGCATGCTGTGTAGAGATTGACCATACAAATGAAAAAAAAAATGATACGGCCCCAAAAAGAATAAGTGAGATCCAAAGTATGGATGGACTAAGTGATCTGAAATAGCCTATATGCATTAACATTGACTCATACTGGGGTTAATTAAGCACATGGTGGTGTCAGTTCTGAGCTTCTGTGTTTTATGGGTTTACATTGCAAACATGAAAGACCAACGTGATTAGGTTGTCCTATTAATTTCCATAATATTTAAGATAATGTACGTAAATATGACAACATCAATGCCAGTACTACTCATGCATCTTGTAGGCATCTCTGCACATGTTCTACTCTTGCATCTCAAACTACAATAAACAAAAACATATCATAGAAAGAACTGCAGATTACTGCTTTTCAGAATAGAATCAACACAATTTTATATATTTAATAATTTAATTTCATTTATTTCAATATTTTAGCCTATCCACCCAGAATAGTCAGGACAGGTTCCATAAAATGACAACATAAACCAACATAAAAAAACATATATCTCATAGCAGTGAGCATCAGTCTCAGTGTCATCAGACCACAGTATCTATGGGTACAAAATCCCCAGTGCAACATCCAAGTTCAAACAATCTATTTAACTCAAGCCATGGGAAATAAACATGTTTTCAGAGCCCTCCTAATTTACTCAGATCATCCACTTGTAGTAAATATGATGGTAATTTATTCAGCAAATTTGGAATGGAAAATAAAAAGCACTCATTCAGGCTTTCATTAACCTGAAAGCCATACTGATAGAAAAACACACAAAAAAATCATTTCACCTGTGAACACAAAAGATCCTCAGTTACAGTATATCCGAGGGAGCCCTATTGTGAAACAACTTACAAATCAAGGAGGATTTTAAACTGAACACTATGAGCCATCAGCAACCAGTGGAGTTAAAAAAATTGGTGTAATATGATTTCTTGGTCTTGAAAACATCAAAAATATTTTTTCTAGCATTTTCGATTTTTTTGTAGATATCCATTACTTTTTTAGCTGTTAAACGCTCATTAAAGGGCATTACAGTAGTCCAAACAGGACTGGATAATTTCTACACATTCCTTTTGATCAATGAACAAACTTATCTTATGCGGTTGACAAACAGAGAAAAAAAAACGTGTTTGGGCTACATTAGCAACCTGGCAATGCAGTGTTAAACCTGCATCAAATGCAGCTCCCCAAATTCTAACAGCTCAACGCAGCAAAGTGTGCTGCCATTTGTGCAGGCAATAAAGCAGTGTATAGCAAGTTATAGTTTTTGCGCTAGTGTAGTTGCAGAATGCATGGAGGAATCTAACATGAGCATAATCAATGCACAAACGCCTGTGCTAACCGGCAGTGCACTGCTCATTTAAATCCATTTAAATAGATGGTGATGAAGCAATTAGCTATGCAGCGCAGATGCAGATAAATGCGCAGAAGACCAGAAGGCTGAGCTCAGTGCTGGGATTTTAACCTGAGATCTGAGGAGGTGTTAAGGGTTAGCTCATAGGTCTGCAACAGGCCTGGTAAAGAATTTATGCCCGTTTCTTCAGAATACAGACCCACATTTCTTTTTCTGGCTTTCCCGAAGAGAGTGCTGAAAAATGCTATGTGCATTGCGCTGGAATGCTATTTGGCATGGGCATAGCAATGTTATTCCTCACAGACGTTCTGTGCAGATAATATCGGTATTTATGAGCAGTGATATTATTTTAAATGCCAAACTGTCGGGTTTTTTTGTGCGCAAGATGTAAGTGCTGCTTACACTAACTCCTGTATACATGTGCCTGCTTTTCCTTGTTTAATGCACACATTTTGTGCACAGCTCATTTGCATGTTGTTTGCTTATGGCTAAACTTGTGTTAGGAAAGTCTGCATTAGAGCTTTATTGCTGGTCTCTAGCACAGGGTTTCTGTACTGAGCCCGCTATCTCTAATCTCTAAATTAATTCCATACCAGCACAACCTTGGTTGTACCAAAGTTGCTTACTAACTGTGGAAAGAGCCCTATGCCCAGTCTCCCTACCCCTCCTTTCTATACTGCCTAGCATTTATTATAGCCCTGATTCAGTTTTTGAGGTTAGATGGGCTCAGAGGTTCTTGTTCATTGGGGATTAACCAAAGTTGCAAGTTTCAATTTATTTGATATACCACATATCTAGTATTATCTAAGCACTTTATAAGGCAAATTAAAAATCATAAAATCATAAAGTCCAAATAAAGTAATACAAATAATAACTGAAGTAACATGGTAAAGAAAAGCAGGGTAGAGTAAAAGAAAGTTAAAGGGGTAAAGAGTGAACAAGAGAAGGGAAGAATTCAGATGCCGGTGTCAGCCCAGCAACCATCAGCCTTTGACTCCAAGTCAGAAAGCACGTCAAGGAAAGAATGCACGAGAATATGAAGGAATAATTAAGAGGGTTTGCTGGGAGGATGAAAGTGATCTTTTTGGTACACATGGAATTGGAACATTAGCAAGAAAAATTGGTAATCCAGAATAAAAGGCTCGATGAGACAAAATCAACATTTTAAAAGGAATTCGGTAGGAGATAGAGACCCAATGCTTCTCTGTCATCAAGGTGTGACATGGTTGTATTTTTTCGCATTGTGAATCAGCTTTACAGTAGTGTTTTTAATTAGATGCAATCGCATAAGGGAAGAGTTCTTGAGATCTTGATACAGCACATTACTATAATCAAGTCAGCTTATGAACAGGGTAAGTATCAGAACATGGATGGCATTATTGGTTAGAAATAAATGTATAGAACAAATAAGTTTGAGACAAAAAACGTGGCAGAGATCTGCTCTTCAAAGGATAATTAGTTATCAAGGATAACTCCAAGGATCTTTGCAGAGGAAACTACTGGGATAATGAAACTTTTAATTTGTAAGGCTGTAGAAGTGGAATTCAGACTGCACTTGCCAAATGAGACTGCTTCTGTTTTATCCAGATTTAATTTTAATTTGTTGTCTTTCAACCAGTTGACGATTTTAGTGAAATTGAATAGAGCTCGGCTTCCAAGATGAAATAGTCACTGATAATTGAATGTCATCTGCATAGATGAAAGGTGTAAAGCTGAGGGATTGTGCCAAAGTGGCCAACAGAGCCACAAAAATGTTAAAGAGTGTAGGTGCCACAACAGACCCTTGAGGTACTCTACAAGGAAGAGAGTGCAGAGAGGTGGTCATGCCAGTACTCTGTGAAAGATCGAGTAGGACGAGAACCATTCTAAAGCAGTTTCTCAGATCCCTATTTCCTGAAGACAAGTGAATAGTAAGATATGGCTCATTAGGTCAAATGCAGCTGATAAATCCAGTGAAATCATTAGAACACATCTCTCCATCGAGGGCCAACTTGATATGATTAGGTAAACTGAGTAGAGCTTTTTAGTACTCTGAAAGGCTCAAAAACCTACTTGCCCAGAATATAAGATATTAAATTTGTCAAGGTGTTCAGTCAAATGGTGTAAAATCACCTTTTCAACTAATTTACCCACAAAAGATAGATGTGAGATTGGTCTATAGCATGGCTAAATAGAGCACATTTCCAATCCAAGGGAACAACACCTTGCTGGAGACTGTGACAGGTCATAGCGTGGAGGAAAGGTAGAAAATACCTTATGAATTTTATTAGTAGTTTGGATGGAATAGGGCCCTGAGAGAAAGCTGCAGGCTTCATACTCTCTAGAAGTTTTCTTAGTGTATAACAAGTTGGCAGAGTGAAGGAAGCTAGAATATTACTGAAAACATTAGACAGCAGAAGGCCTAGGTCATTATCATTAGCTGTCCTTGGTGTTGTTATAAATGATGTATGAATGTCCTTGATTTTTTAAATAAATGCTCAGGCAAAACTCTCAGCATTAAGGTTCTCAGGAGAAGAATCCAAATCATTTGAAGGGGTGGTAAGTCAGTTGTTTGACAAGCTGGAACCATTTACCAGCAAAGTGGATTGCTCTTTAGAGGATGAGTAGAAGCTGCATTTAGCATCCTTGATTGCTGTCTTGTAAGTGGTTTTGATGCCTTTAAATGCGGATAAAGCTTTAGGGAGTTTAATCTTCCACCAGTGTCTCTCTCTGCACCTGTGTGGTCGTTTTAATAATTGCAGGCTTGGGTGTTCCCAAGGACTTGAAGTTTTTGGAGCATGGTGGATTATTTTAGGAGGGCTATTTTATCTGTTTTAAAAGAAGAATTCCAGGCTGTAGTCTGAGATTCTAATAGGAACATTAGAAAATCAAGTAGGGAGAGATCACAGGTGGAGCTGAAGGTCACTTCATCCAACCCATGAAGACTGCAAAATATTTGTGTAGAATAGGTGTAAAGAGAGTAATAGATGACACAATTAGATAAGAGTCAGTCCATGACATGGGGAGTTCTGATAATAGCCCAAATGAGTTTTGAAGGTTTCTTCTGTTAAAAGTAAATCCAAGGTAGGCCCAACTACATGAGTCAGGCCATCAGAGAGTTGTACAAGGTCTATAAGGACAGAGAGATCCTTCTGGAGATAAAATAAAGCATCATACATATGGGTGCTAAAGTCACCAGCTATGACGGGGTTGCCAGTGCTAAGAGAGTGAGATGTAAGTGGGGGTCCAATAGGGGAATTACTACTACTGCTATTAATTACTTATATAGTGATATAAGGCATATGTAGTGCTGTACAGAAATATATAAAAGACAGACCTTGCTTGTCAGAGCTTACAGTCTAATCAAGATAGACTATGCAATGGATAAGAATATGGGTACAAATAGGGAAAGGTAAGGAGACACAAGGAAAACAAGGGATCAGGGTCCAAAAGCAGCCTCAAAGAGGTGAGCCTTTAGCATGGATTTGAAAAACGGGAGAGATGAAGCCTGTCGTACAGACTCGGCTAGTTTGTTCCAGGCATAAAGAGCAGCAAGGTGAAAGGATCGAAGTCTGGAGTTGGTAGTGGGAGTAAAGGGCATAGAGAGAAGCAGGCCAGTGGAAGTATGGAGTTCACGAGGAGTAGTGTAGGGAGAGAGGAGAGAGGAAAGGTAGTGAGGAGCATAGACAGAATGCATTTATAGGTCAGAAGGAGAGGTCTGAATTGGATATGGAAACAGAAAGGAAGCCAATGAAGTGTCTTGAGAAGAGGGGTTAAATGAGGTTGATCAAAAACCGAACGCTTTGAATGCCCCCAAAGCACCTCCATCTTCTGACAATTCAGAACTAACTTATTCTGTCGCACCCACTGATCAATTGCTACTAAACAAGCCTCAAGTTTCTGTAACTGTGAAACCTGTGATACACCCAACAGTAGGTATAATTGTATATCATATGGAACTGAATACCATAATTCTGAACAAGCAAAGCTAAAGCTGTGTGTGTTCTAGCCGGTACAGTATGGGAGTGGAGGATCAGCCTCATGGTTAGAGCAGCAGGCTAAGAAATCGAAGTGCTAGAGAACAACCTGCAGCACTGTTCCCGTGAAACTGTGCAGGAGTCCTCCGCCTGTGCTGCTAATGGTGGGGGAGAAGTGCTGTGATATCATGTTCCTTATCGTCCCTCCAGTCCAGTCCCGACCTCTGGGTAGTGTACTTCTTCCAGCAGCTTGGAAACTGAGCATGTCATCTTTCGATGACCTCATAGTACTTAGGCAGCTGGCTCCACCTACCAGCCCCAGTAAGCTCAGTCTCCAAGTAGTTGGTGGAAGATTAGCTGCGCAGCAGAGTTCTGAACAGATTGAAGGGAAGAGAGGTGACTCAGAGGGAGACCAGCAAGGAGAAGGTTGCAATAGTCAAGATAGGAGGTGACTATAAGAGTGGACAAGTGCTTTAGTAGTGTGTTCAGAAAGGAAGGGGCTAATTTTGTTAATGTTATAGAGAAAGAATTACATTCTTCAAGTCCTTGTTTCTTTCAAATACAATTTCACAAAGAATAGTGGGTTCTTCTCCTCTCTATGAGAGGCAGGATTTTCACAAATGTCATTTTAGAAATACAATTAAGATACTATGGGGTGCTACGATAGCTCCAGCATCATCTTATTGCAATGTCTCCTGCACACCATCAACTCCTCTTGCCAAAGCCAGATCCAGTAGAGAAACCCACTTCTCAGGGATTAGTGGTACACTTTGATGCAGAAGCAACAGGGCTTCTTCCCTTTGCCATACTTCCCAGTGATCTATCCAGTTGTTATCTATATGGTGAAGAAATCCATCAGGCTTGAGATGGGTAGCACACCAAGAGTAGCAGGGTATAAAGTCTGATTCAGTTTTTTACTTGTAGACCATATGGTCAGATAAGGCTTCCGTTTTAACCAGTGTGGAGAACAGACGTGCTTGAGAGAGCTCCCCAGGTCCACATGGTCTAAACCCCGAAAATATCGCCTTCCCGGAGTGAAATCACCGACAAAGGGCTCGAAATGCCAAAAGCCCTTGTTGAAACAATACGGGATTTATATGCAGCTAAAGCTTGAGGCATGGGCAAATTGAAAGAGAGCGCACAGGCCCCAATGTCCCCCGCATCGTCCACTGGGAGCGGAGGAGCAGAGAATAACAAGCAGCTGGCGGCCAATCTCATGACCATATTAGCAGAGATCCGGGACTCTACAAAGGAAATTGTGGCGAAAGTCCTTGCAAAAATAGAGGAGAAGTTCACGGTGGTAGGGATCCAGCTGGAGGAAGCGGATACGTGAATTAGAAAGACCAAAGACCAGCAGGCGCAGACGCAGACGCAGACGTAAAAGACTGTGGCCTCACTTCAGCTACAAACCAAAGCAGAAGAGCTGGAAAAGAGGGAGCGCCGCTCAAACCTGAAAGTTTTTGGGATATCGGAGGGAGCGGAGGGCCGGGATGACATACAATTTATTCGCCCCTTTTTAGAGGAAAGCTTTCCCGGTTACTCTTCCCCACACCCGTATGATCTAGAGCACGCCCATCGAGAGCTCAGAGCGTGCCCAGAACCAAAGGACCAGACCTCGTGCAGTTATAATAAAACTGCTCCGGTTTCAAGACCGGGATTATATTATTCGGGCGACACACAGGACTGGGTACATCACCTATATAAAGAGTGGAAAGTCTTTGTATACCCAGATTTCATGGCGGAAACAGTCCACAGAAGGAAAGACTTACTTAAAATTAAGAACACTCTGGCACAGCAAGGAATACAGGTAGCAGTCTGGTACCCTGTCAGATTAACCTGTATGTACAATAGAGCGCGTCATTTTTTTTCTTCCTAAGAGGCACTGGAAAAATTTATAAAACCAGCAGGGGCTAAAACTTTGCAGTGACAGCACGCAGAAGGATAGTGCAGATGCATTTCGAGAGCGGCCAGAGTCCAAACCCTCAGGAGTGGTGCAGGGAGGAAAATCAGCTGACTGACAGAGGGGGATTGAAGGAACATACACCAGACAGCCAAGGGAAGGAGGTTATGGAAGATAGCACAGCAGAAGAAGGACCCTCGATGGCTTGAACAACACCAGCATAAAGACTTTAAGATATCAAACACAGGAGGAGGGCACCAGGATGCGTAGACGGGCCCTCGCCGGCATACAGGAGCAGAGGGGGGTACGAGTCACCATATTGCCTCACACACTTTTCTCTACAGCAAGAGGGGCTTACAGAGACTTTTCTCTGTGAGCTGTAAGGTGATGGTGGGAGGGGGGGGGAACGGAGACTGTAATGAATCTGTGGACCAGGATAATGGGGGGAGTTCTTGTTAAGGGGGTGTTATGGAAGCCAGAAATCATCAAAGAAGTGAAAGATTAAGTAGAATGTATGCGTGTTTGACTGATAGGTTTGCAGCTATTGTTAGTTTGTTTGGGGTTAAATTTTGTTTGGGCCTGGCGGCGTTAGGGTGGGGGGAGAGAGGCAAGGGCAATGACCAGAGTGGCAGTGGAGGAGGGGAGGGTGCATAATGGGGGAGGGAGGGGTATCAAGGTGGCTTCCCTGAACGTGCGCAGGGTAAACAGCCCAATGAAAGGAAAGAGAATCATGGCGTATCTCGCCAGGGCCCAGATAGATGTGGCCTTCTTTCAGGAAAACCAGGTTGGAACACAAAAGGTTGAAAGAGCAAGGATATACCCTCATGTACTGCTCCCCATACAACTAAAAAAAGGGGGGGGGGGTTAATAATTCTTATACACAAAAGAGTGCCATTTGTGGAATACACAATAGGAGGAGATAGTGTGGGAAGGGTGGTCTGGGTCATAGGAAGGGTGGATCAGGACGAGATATCTCTTCTAAATCTGTACACCCAAAATAGGATAAAAGGTTCCTTCTTTAGCACTTGGATGAATGAATTCCAAAAAGTGGCCAAAGGGCACTTGCAGGAGACCTAAACTGTGCAGTGGGGGAGGAGGATCGGTCCAACTACTGGGCCTGGTTACATAGAAGGGAGGATAGAAAACTAAGGCAATGCCTGCAGAGATGGGAGCTTGGCGGAAGGAGAATGGGGCTGTAGAGAGTATACCTGTTTTTCCGCACGAGGGGTACATATTCAAGAACTGATAATTTTTTGGGATGAAGAGACCAACTGGTAACCTTTGAAAATGTGAAAATTCACCCCATATCAATCTCTGATCTTAGTATGATCACTGGTCAGTGGATCCCCCGGAGGGAGAGGGGTTTGGGGAGCAGGTTTGGAGGGAAAATATATCCATGATACAGAGTGAGAAAGGGTTGGCCAAGCTTCGGCAATCATGGCAGAAATACCTGCGAAACAATGATACAGGACAAGTGGAGAATAGGATACTCTGGGATGTGGGGAAAGCGTACATGATACAGATGGGGGCAAAGCACAAACATAAAAGGGAGAGGGAGCGGGCACAACTCTAGGAGGACTTAGCATGGTTACAAAAGGAACATAGTTAAACTGGGGCGAGGAGGGCATATAAGCGCCTAATACAGATCAGGGCCAAACTGAACTCTCTGGATACGGCATATATGGCATGTCTAATGTGGGCAACCAGGCGACAATACATGGAAAGTGGTAATAAAGCCAGCAGATTGTTAGCATGGCAACTGCAAAAAAAAAACAAAAAATGGGAGGTGCATTTAGTTGCAGAAATCAAGACTAGAGACGGGAAGGAGGTAGTCCGCAATGAGGGGGATAGCGGGGGCTTTTCGGGCTTTCTGTGAACATCTGTATCAGACTGAGGGGGAAGGTACCACAGAACAAATCTCCGCTTATCTGGACAGAATAGATCTCCCTACAGTAGATCCTGTGGAAGCCACAGCACTGGGGGGTCCCATAGGTATAGAAGAAGTAATACGGGCAATCAAGTCAGTGTCTAAGGGAAGGCGATGGGAGGGGATGGTTCCCTCTAGAGTATTATCAGGGGCTGAAAAACAATGTGGCTCCTCTACTGGCACAGCTGTTCACAGGGTTTATGGAGGGGAAGTCCATACCCAATATCATGACACAGGCAAATATAATAGTCCTCTGCAAGGGAGGCTGACCTCCGGACCTGTGCGGGAGCTATTGCCCAATAGCCCTCAAAAACAGTGATGCCATATTATGTGCCAAGGTAATGGCGTTACACCTGGAGAGGGTTCTGCCGTCCCTGATCCACCCAGACCAAACAGGTTTCATCCTCGAGTGCCTCATCTCAGATAATGTTCGGAGAATAGTGGGCCTTATCCACCTTGTCAAAGCCAAGAAAGACCCTACACTTTGTGTGACATTAGATGCCGAAAAAGCTTTTGACAGGGTGGAGTGGCCATTTCTGTTCCCAATGATGGGCTGGCTGGGATTGGGTGAACGCTTCATCTAGGCGATCAAGGCACTGTATGAGTGGCCAAAAGCCTGGATATTGGTTAATGGGCAGCAGTTGGCGGACTTCAAGCTGCAGAGAGGGACTCAGCAGGGGTGCCCACTATCACCAATGTTGTTCACAATTATTATTGAAGCGTTATCAGCCCGAATAAGACAAAATGAGGGAATCCATCCAGTAATGATAGTGCACTCACAGCATAAAATTCTATTAAATGCTGATGACATGTTAATTTTCATGTCACAACACAGAGAGTCCCTCCTGGCATTGTTGCTTAGATGGCTTTGCCAGAGTGTAAAACTTTAAAGTCAACCTGACAAAAACAGAAGCGTTGACGTTGTGGGGGTTGAAACAAAGTGAAGTACCCCACTTCCCATTTCAATGGATGGATAAAGCCCTTAAATACCTCAGAGTCTGGATTTCTGCGGATCCGGTGGAGTTGTATAACCTGCACTACGGCCCTTTGATGGCCAAATTAGCAGGGGATATGGATTCCTGGTATAGGCTGCACCTTAGCTGGATCGGCAGATCTGAGGCTATAAAGATGAACATACTTCCTAGGTTCCTTTTTTTGTTTGTACATACCCCCGGGGGCGCTGAAAAAATGGGAGTAGAGGTTAGGGGGGAAAAGAGGGCCAGGATACGGGTAGATTATATTGCTCGAAAGAGCAAGAAGGGCTTCAGTTCCCTGCTTTAAAATGGTATTATAGAGCGGCCAAACTCCAGGCACTTAGAGCACACTACCTCCATTTACCGGAGATGCCCTGGGTAGAAATGGAGCGTGCATTGTTATCCCCCCCCCCAATCCATATTTGAGTGGATAGAGGGCGATGGGGCTGTGGGGGGAAGGAGGAGTTGCTCGTGTCATCCTTTCTTGGAGCCGCTCTGACAGGTCAGTCGAATGGGAAAGAAGTGGAATGGTTCACTGCATTTAAGTCTGAGTGGTCTAAAATGGCTGATTATTGTCTCTTTTCTGGGTGGGACTTTACAGAGCTGCTGACCAAGTGTAAAGATCAGGGAGTGACCAGGTTCTCAGCGCTGGCAATGGAGGGGGGGGATGGTATCCATGCAGGAGCTCAAACATAAGATAGGATGGAGAATTCCCTTCTACCAGTACTTCCAGATTAGACATTTGATTCTCCATAGAGAGCATAGGAGCAACTGGAAAAGAAAGAGTACCGCTATGGAGATTGCTCTGTATAAAGGGAAGGGGATGAAGGCAATACTTGCTAAATTGTATCGGGTGCAACTGGAAGAAGAGGATAGAAGGCCGCAGCTCCACAGGTTAGGGTATCATTAGTGGTTAAAGACAGACTATCAAGATGAGCAATGGGAGCCAGGGAATATAAAAATATACTTGAGTTACATCCTGGAGAGAGATCCAATTTCAGATCACACACAGGATGTATACCACCCCACTCCAAATGTACAGAGCCAGGGTAAGAGACATGGGGCTGTGCTGGAGGGGTGCCCCCAGGACGGATCTTTCTACCTATGTGTTGGGAGTGCCCTGTGATCCAACATTTATGGCAAACAATATGCAGCAGGGAGTGGTGGAGGCAGGGGATTTATACATGCGCATGGGGATGTTATTATGGCTTACTCCTCCACCTCCACTACCGAAAGTTGAGGACTTACTATGGGGAAGGCTGTTACTTAGTGCACGGGTGACCATAGCATAGAAATGGAAGTATGCCATTCATGGACTGGTACCAAAAAGTGGGGGAGGTGGTAAAATTTGATAAATTAACTTATGAGTTGCAGGGAAAGGGATGGATGTTCCAGATAATTTGGGGTCCATTTCTCTCGGAGAAGAGGGGATAGGCCCTCGCTTGACCCTCAATTGCGGTAGAGTCTCCTCTGGCTGCCGGCCCTCAAGATAACTACTCAATGTTTGGATTATTGAAGACTATTCCCATCCCCATCCCCCTGGTGCCACCATAGCATTAAAGGCTTCAAGGGTTAATTTGTATATGTGTTGAAATTATTGTTCATTAAAATATATTGTACAATGTCAAGTGGATACAGTATAAAGTCAGCAGGGAGGAGAGATGGGGCAGAGCAACTGCTAAGAGCTAAAGAGATGTACCCAGAAGACTCTATGGGGGTCATTCACAACCATGAATAGTGGGGAAGTGCATCCAGCCTGGAATATATCCCTGCTATTTGTGCGAATGCGGCTGCCGGCAAAAGGCTCCCCGAATGAACATCGGAATTGTACAGGGAGCCTTAGATGGGGTGGAACGAGGGCAGATCATCTCCCTGGACATACAGGGCTTATTCCAAGATTGGCCCTGTATATCTGGGGTCGGCTGGAAAGATGGGGGACTTACATCACCTCAGAGGTGGAATAAGTCCCCATGGATGCGGCGTTTTGGTGGCGGCTGGCGGGGAAAAAGGTAGGCAGGGGTGCAGGAAGTTCCTCGCAGCCAGACCCTGGCCATGGGAGGCCAGATTTGGGGTCCGGCTGTGGGGAAAGGAACTTTTTGGCGGTGAATGGGGATCACGGCTCCATTAAGGAGCATGACTGAGTTAGCCGGGTTACTGGCAGGACGTCCGGGGTGCCTGAATAGCTGTATGTCCCAGATGTCCAGCCACTATGCTGCGATTCTGCTCCCGCGGTGACATCTAGCTCCTACAGGAGCAGAATCGGGTGCATCTCCAGGCCATCCAGATGTCTGAACGTCCAGATGGCCTGGAGACGCACATCTCAGAATGTGCCTCCATGAGTATTGGGAAGGACAAAAAGCTAAAAATTGTAAACAGTTGATGAGGAGGGTCAAGGTTGAACAATGGATGTGATGTATATTGAGTATTAGAATCTGACTTTCACTTTCAATAAAAACATGTTGCAAAAAAAAAAAAGGTCAGATAGAAAATGAAGAAATAAAAACTCCAGAAGTTAGGAGTTTCAAAGTGCACAGCGTCCGCTAAAGTGCCATCTTGGTTCCAACTTTATACCAGTTTTCAAAAGGAGAATGTGTGTGTGCTTTCAGTTTCAAACTTGCACTTCTTTTATGTGCAGAAAAGAATGCACGTGAGGCTGAAAATGCAATGTGCATGTATTATTTTCCTTCCCAACCCAAATACACCTCTGGGAAGGACACTTCTAAATAGTGCTGAAACATGCGCGATATGAAACAACATGTGTACTGTTATTCCTATGGAGGGAGCGCAATTATCAAACCACTATTTACTTGCATAAATAACTTTGAAAAGTGTCCTTCCCATCTGGGTGCATTTACAAGCAACAATCATGTGACAGTTCCAGTTTTAAGGCTAAGCTAAGGTCATATTCAGGAATTCTAAACCCAGAAGCACAGAAAGATAAAGTAACTTGCCTGATTCAGAAGGAGTTAGAGGCAGAGAAGAATCTTGAACTCATGCCCCAGGTTTCCTTTAATCCTAAATTTAATGCTTTAATAATAGAACACTCCTCTTGTAAATTTAAATTATACTCAGCCCCACAGAGTCCCTGTAACCCTGTGCCTTTTGGAGGCCTATTCTGTCTTTTTCATAATGTTTAATGTTGCCATAGTAAGCTCTCTACTGCACTGATACTTACTATAATTGTCTTTAATAACTGCAGCTCTAAAGGAATGAAATTGAAAGCATGCAGGAGGTAGATAACAAATCTCCATGCCAAAGGATTAATTGCGCCTTGGGAATTGTGGTGGCAGTGCTGTTCAGTGTAGCATACAACATGCAGATTTGGGTTTGCCGTCTAATAGGGGCAGAAGCTGCAGAGCACACCATAGAGGTGATAGGTTTTAGGACATGAGTTGGGGCTGAAGGCTTTGTGGAGTTTATGTAAGCCGAAGAATGGGATAAGGTGCTTGACCTCAATGAAAGACTTTTTTCTAGTTAGAGGCACTGCTAAAAGATTTGGGACTTTGTTCTCTTCCTTTCCTTCCCCCTTCTAGATTTTGATAATGAAATTTAATAATCAAGATCAAACACACATGTAGCCTTAGAATATGCACCAACTCACAGGAAAATACAAGGGAACAGCCAAGATGATATGTCATACCGGTTATGTCACCAAGATATACAAGCACCAGCATATTCCAGTTCCGTCAATCACAGGCTTGTGAGGAACATCAATGCAAGACCGGCTGTAGCAGTGCTGTGAAACCTGTTAGCTAATTTCCAGGCTGACACACCTTGTCTGGCTATGTCGGTCTACTCTACTGCAACTGTTACTGCACCAGCATCCTGTTCAAGATACTGAAAATCATCAAGGTCTTTTTGGCCAATCAGTGAGCTGTTAATGTGGACTGGTGGGACTGCCGGCATGGACAATGGCAGAACCCCACTACACACTACACCTGGCCAGTGAACTACTTCAGCCTGTGTGTTTGGTTCTGTTGTTAGAACAAAGCATGTCAGCCTTCATAATAGATATTTCTGCAAACACCCTTTAGAAAGTTTGCTGAATAAGACTGGTGAGAGCTGACAGGATATGTGCATTGACCTAACTGCGCTCAATTCCCTATCACTCCTCATACCCCAGGAGTTGTGCTTTCAAAACCACTGTTGGCAGACGATGAAGCAAAAGCCAGTGGTATCGCTAGACAGAGATGAATTAAGTAAGGAGGAAGGCAAGTTGAAGTGGCGTTTTCATACACCATGCCCACTGTTCATGCATACTATACTGGTGTGCACCTTTCTGTGATATTTCTGAGCATATTGCCAGGGCCAGTGTAAGGGATTTAGGTTTTTAATTTATTTACAGAATTTAAAAAATACATCCAAGCAAATACATCTGTGCTGAAAAATGGATGTTCACAATATAATAAAGGAAAATAGAACTCAAATAACAAAACAAAAATGCCATCACTCTAGCCCTCAATATTTGACGAAACCAAAAACAAATGGCAAAGGAAATAAAAAACAAAACAATCCTAGGCAAAAGGGTAGCAGTGGAGGCAGAATAATCACTTTTTACGGAGTTAAAGGAGAAGGTGTAATAGTATGGGAGTTGACAAAAGCAAGCAACTGGGCTGGTTCAAAGAACAAGTGGAGGCCAATTCTGTTTTAGACGTCCTGCCCCTGTACGGCCGGTCAGAATCAGGGCGTACAGTGGTAGTACAAGAATCTGATCTTGCAGGGGCTAGACCTGTCCACAGGATCAGAATCACGTTTACCAGCCTGGATGTGCAGGCTGTGCCCCGATTCTGATTGGTTGCATGTCCTGCACTTACCCAGCTAGCCCAGCCCGGCTCCTGAATGGAGTCGCAGTGCCATGGTGTCCTGTTGCCATGGCACCACGGCTCCATTCAGGATCTGCAATCCCCGTTAGGCCCACAGTTCCCCTTTTCCCACCTCCCGACCCACGATCGGGCCTGCCATGGCCAGGGTTGGATAGCGGGGATCCCCCTGCACCCCTTACCATCTTTTTCTGGCCCTGGCTCGTGCATCGGCCCCCGTGCAGGGGGACTTATTCCACCTCTGAGGTGGAATAAGTCCCCCTTTACATGAGTGCCCCTGGACTTACAGGGCTGACCTTGGAATCAGTACTGTATGTTAGGGGTCAGTCACCGCCCACTACCTGCCCTCATTCCTCCCTGGGCCCGTCCCATGCCTCCCACGAACAGAGCTCTCCACACAAACCGGCAATACATGTGGGGAGCTTGGTCCCCGGCACACAATCTTGGCATTTAGCAGGGTCTGGACATCCGAATCAGACATCCAGATTCGCTAAACGTGATCGGAATGACCCCCCATAGGTATCAGATTGAAATTTAACAACACATTTACATGGACATTTCAAGAAGAAGAGTGCAACCAAATTTATTACAGCAGGTTTAATAAGCAAAAATTTCTTCCTCTTCCTTTGTATATCACGGGATAAATCTTGAAAGATCTGAATAAGTTTACCCATAAAGAGATGCTGCTGGTTTTTAAAATATATCCTCATAAACCAGTCTCAATCAACCGACAATGCAAAAGAAACCAAAAGAGTACCAAATTCAGTAACATCTAAGTCAGTTCCTTCCAAATATCCGTCACATTCAAATCGGTAGATTCCAGTGGAACCGGAGCCACATTTCTGGTCTCCAAATTCTCAATAGAAGCTTGCATTGAAGAAATATCTTGCTGAACTACATTTAACAGGTTAGCATTCTCCTGGGTCTTCAAGGAAATAGTCTGGATTTGAGGCTGTAGAGCACAGCCTAGCTTAGAAATCGCTGCACAAATTGATTTGATGGAGAAATGCGCTTGTGGTTGTATAATGACAGTAGTTAGAGGCATAGAAGAGGCTGTAGCCACAGTCTCCGAAAAGCCCAAGTCACTTGCCACAATGCCTGTCCCCTCTTCTGGGGGCCACTTAAGCAATCCCCGATACTCCTCTGCTGGCTGATCCACCACTGGCACAGCAAAAGAACCTCACTGAGCACTAGGTCCCAACTTCTCGGCAATGCACCCTCCTGCACTCGCTCCACCCGAATATTCCCCGGGGAGCAAAGCACACAGTCCTTCCAGGTGAGAGACCAACAGTAGCAGCTGCAATGGAGGCATCTGTACTTCAGGTGAGAAAGACATCTCATACCCTGATAGCGACGCTGAGTCCACCGACACTGGCGTAGATGCTGCCGGGCTCAACTCTGCTTGCTTCTGCTCCCCAGGACGGACCAGGAATCTATCCATCGTTGAAATGGAAGTCATTTGCTGGGAAGTGGAGTGTTTCTTCCTCAGCTTGCCTTTCTTTTACCCAGAAGAAAAAGCCTTCTTAGGGCAGCCTGCACGCCACCGCCATTTTGGTTCCCCATTGTAAGGGATTTTTGAACATAGGGCAAGCTGCAGTTTCATGGTCCCCTTTATCATCCATGAGGTGAAGATAAACAATATGCAGGCAGCTTCAGGCGGCAGGAATATAACCTTAGCCCCAACTTTACTGCCATCAATGATTTCCCTAACATACTAGCAGGGCTTGCCAAATCCCGGGCTCCAGCTTGCCATGGTGCCTAAAAATGGCAACCTGGCACCCAGGATTTCTTTCCCCCAAATCTTGTGAAGTTTTTGGTAAAAAAGAAAGTGCACTCTCTCTTCCACTACGATCCGGCTCTGTGCAAGCATGAGCCACATGATGCAGGAAGCTTGGATTGGTCTCATGGTTTCATCTCTTACGAGAGTTTAAACTACAAGACCAGCCTGAACTTTCTGCACCCCGAGGCTCATGCCTGCATATAACTGGACCGTGGTGGAGGAACAAGTGTGATTTTTTTGGCAGCAGCAAAGTGAGGGGAACAGATGGCAGCCTCCAAAGCCCCGGGGGGGGGGGGGGGGAGAGAGAGAGAGAGAGACCTGGTAAAGGCTATAGGGGAGGGGAAGGTATATGAAAGAGAGAGAGAGAGATACTGAGTGATGGCTGTGATGGGCTATGAGAGAAAGAGAGTAACACTGGGTAATGGCAGTGGGGTGCTATGAAAGAGAAAGAGAGAGAGAGAGAGAAAGAAAGATGCTGGGTGATGGCTGTGGGGAGGGGCCATGAGAGAGAGACATTACATGATGGCTGTGGGGGGTCTATAATAAAAAGAAAGAAAGACACTTGGTCATGGCTGCGGGGGACTATGAAAGAGAGAGAGAGACGCGGGGTGATGGCTATGGGGGGCTATAAGAGAGAGAGAAACACTGAGTGATGCCTGTGGGGGGGCTATGAGAGAGAGAGAGAGGGGGAGAGAGAGAGATAGAGAGAAAGAGAGAGGGAGAGATACTGAATGAAGGCTGTCAGAGGGCTATGAGAGAGAGAGAAAGAGACACTAGGTGAAGGCTGTGTGGGGGTGGCTATAAGAGAGAGAGAGAGACTGGGTGAAGGCAGAGTGTGGGAACTGTGAGAGATTTTTTTGCTTTGTGCATTACTGGGCCATGGTGATATGTGAATTAAAAAAAAAAGCTGCCTTGGGTGCAACTCTAAAGGGTCACCAATATGCTGCTGACAATGTACTCATCAGGGTTGGTGGGAGGAGGAGGTGCTATGTAATGGCACATTAAGGACCTGGTTTATTAAGCTTTCTTTTCCCTTATAAAAGGAGCCATGATACACCTTTTGGAGGGGGTGGGGGAGGCACTGTGACCGAGATCTTGGCAGCTTGCTCCTAAATGTTTAAGCTGGTTCCTAGATGCCATGAAAATTTGTCAAGGCGTTATTTACTGCAGGTCCCATTTAATGCAATAGGACTGGTTTACTAATAATTTATTTAGACAGTTTTGTATACCGCCTTATCCTTCAATCAAAGCGGTCACAACACAATTGGGGGATACATTTAACACATGGGGATATGAGACACATACACTAATACTTACAGGGAACATGGGCAATGGAGGGTTAAGTGGCTTGCCTAAGACCACAAGGAGCATCTGTGGGACTAGAAACCCCAGTCCTTCCGGTCCAAGGTTGCTGTCCTCTAGTGGGATTTGAACCCCCGACCTTCCGGCCTGAAGTACCTTGCCCCAACCACTAGGCTACTCCTCTCCTCGTAGCGTAGACCTGCGCTAACTGTTGGGGGTGTTCCCGGCATGCCCTCTGCAATAATAATGCGTGTGAACAACATTTTTGTGCACTAACACAGTAGCACACTTGAGTAATTATTGCCTCAGTGTTTCTAAACCCTCTGCATCTACAGAAACTTTCCCAAGAATGCAGAATAGAATTACAATGTTACCCCTTAGTACTCACCAGACAAAGAGCCCCACCCAAGATTGGTCCGTCCACTAGGCGAACTAGGCGGTCATCTAGGGCGGTAAACCCTGGTGAGCAGCATGACGGTCCCTACCACCGCTTCAGTGCTGCAGTGTGTCTTAAAACACCCGTGTGTGTGTGCGCATAGTCATGGTCTGCCAATCCTGTCCCCCTCTGACAGGAAGTTGCATCAGGGGGGAGGGGGGATAAGAGCAGCCAGCCATGAATGTGTGCATGCACATGGGTACTTTTTGATCCACCTTGGTGCTGAAGTGGTGACTGTGCTGCTGCTCCAAGCAGGCCCCCCGAGGTGAGAAGATCAAAGGCGGGAGGGCATCACAGGCGGGCCTGCCTGCGTCAGGAAAAACTCTTGGGCTGGCCCTGGCTCCACTCAGTGGTGTGAGTTATATTATGATGGCTTTCCTCTCTGTGAATAGATTTCTGAGGGGAGCTTTCCCTGAAATGAATATTCTAGCAGTGCATCCACCACATTACCTGTAAGCCAATGAACACACCAAAGTAAGGCAACATACATTTTATCGTTTCAGAAACCACATAAAGAGTTAGCTACGAGGACAAATATGAACATCTTATACCAGCAAGTCCAGAAGAGAGCACACACACTCGCAGCAACAAATGAATGCAAACAAAAGCAAGGTGGAAACAGCAAAACTTTTTATTCATCATACCCAATATGGCCATGTTTCGGCTCTGGCCTTTGTCAGAGGTATGACCTCAGGAGTAAACAATATAAAATAAAAATGAATACTAATAAATCATACATAAACTATACCATACATATCACATAAATCAATAAGATAAAAGCAACTTAAAAACATATAAGAATAATAAAATACAAATGATGATATACTTAAAGGACATATGATGTAAAGGGACAAAGTTAATAAATAAAAATGAACCCCCCCAAACAAACAAGTGTACATCAAGTTGTATTGGTTGTATCTTTTCGAGAAAGTGACCAAACGCACAATGGGATGCCTAAAAATAACCTCAGGACTACACAGAAATAGAATCTAAAATGCAATATGGACAAAAGAATATATACATATGCAAACAAACGCATAAATCAATGTTGTATATATAAACTGGAGAAAAAGAGGAGGGAGGAAAAGGGGGAAGAGGAAAGGGGGAAGGGGAGGGAGGAAAGAGGAGAATGGGGAAGGGTAGGAAAAGGGGGGAGGGGAAAAAGGGGAAGAAGAGGGATGAAAAATGATGAAATGATGACACAAACCACCATCACATGCAACATATGAATAAATAGGATAAAAATAAAGATAAATGTGCATAATATAATAAACCACTGATAAAAGAATGGTAACATGGGCAGTTAAAAATATTGAAATAAAAGATGCAAAAGCCTGTTAGGAAGGGGAAAGGTCAAAGGGAGGGGGGGCAAGGGGGAAAGGAGGAAAGGAGGAAGGGAAGGAAAAAGACAGCCATCGGTAAGCACAAATAATTTAGACTGATAATATAAATAATAAGAGCAGTAAACAGTAGTGATAAAAAATTAATAACAGGTGCAATTATATAACAAATAAAATTACACAATACCCTGTATACATAAAAATGTCATGTTAGAGTAAGCACGTCATATACAGCAGAAAACTAGTGCAAGTCTTACAGAAATGGTGCTGATTATGGCTTACGGGGAAACCGCAGTCCACTGAGGTACAGTTTTGTGTAATCGTGCTGTGAAGGAAAAGATAAGTGGAACTAATGAAAAGCAAATAAGGACAAAGCACTAAAGAGAATTTTAAAATTGTGTGGAGGGCAAGGGGGTGCTCTCATGTAAAAGCGAATGAATTACCCCCATGGAAAAGAGTTACAGTATAAATACACAGATGGTCCACTTTCTAAAACAGAAAAGGGGAGAGGAGAACACCAAGAGTGTATTGGTAAAAGGCCACCAATGCTTACCAGAGTAAAACACCGCTGAAGCTATCCACTTCAGTTATTGGGTGAAATCGGGAAGCCCGCGATGAAGTGGTAGTCATTTTTAAATAAATATTTCCCGCTAAGCAGAGTTACTATGGCAATCAGTAAACAAACATTATGGAACTGTGATACAGCATTGTGGAACCAGATGAAAAAGATCTTTCAGTGTATGCATTTGTTTGCATATGTATATATTTTTTTCTCCATATGGCATTTTAGATTCTATTTCTGTGTAGTCCTCTGAGGTTATTTTTAGGTGTCTCATTGTGCATTTGGTTACTCTCTTGAAAAGATATGTTCAATACAACTTGATAAACACTCATTTGTTTTATTTATTTTTTTCATTTTTTATTTATTAACTTTGTCCTTTTACGTAGTATGTCCTTTTAATATAATCATCATTTGTATTTTATTCTTCTTATATGTTTTCAAGTTGCTTTTTATCTTACTGATTTATGTATTATCTACAGTTATGTACAGTATGATTTATTAGTAACCATTTGTATTTTGTATTGTTTACCCTTGAGGTCATAGCCCTGATGAAGGCCAGAGACGAAACACGGCTGTGTCAGGTACGACGAATAAAGATTTTTGCTGTTCCCACCTCGCTTTTGTTTGCGTTTATCTTCTACATAGGGCATACTAATTTTCAGTGATGCTCTGCCCTTAGGACAATAAATTATGTATACTAGTTCACCTTATACAGTATGTGCTGGTACCAAGGTTGATATACCTCAAAGTGAGCTCACTATAATCTGCAGGTTACTCAGATTACTGGGCTTAGTAATATACATGAATGAACATGTGAAGTTGTTCCCAGGCTCTCTGAAGGCAACAGATAATGATGAAGCATTGCACGGAGTCCACCTCTGGGGAACTGGGGACTTCAGCACTAAACACTGGGAATAATACAGAACAAGGGTTAACTGTAATCCACAGGCTCACTTATAATGCAGATGAAAAGTTATATTTTTAAGGTGGTGATGGATGTCACTGAAGTAAAGTCTGAGGACTCACTAATAAGTACAAGAGGCCAGCACAAATTGCTTCCCATGTATGTATGCAGAGAGTTACTCTCGTTCACAAGGGTCTTTTGTGAGAAGTGTTCTACACAATTGGACATGTGGTGGTATCTGTACTTAAAGGCCGTGCTAGTTTTCTGCATTGGCCTGAAAATTTTGTTAGTTTTTTTTTTTTTGCATCATTTCAGAGGGAAAAAACACAAAATGATATAACACATATCACTGATGTTTTCATGTTACTTTAAGATGACAGTACATCCTTCCAAAAAGAAGCTATTGTATAGACCACACCATTGCAGGCTGTGGGGCATGTTTACTAAAATGCGCTAAGTTAGCATACAGTATGCCCCCAAAATTATCATGGGAGGTAGCGTAGACCTGCGCTAACTGTTGGGGGTGTTCCCCGCATGCCCTCTGCAGTTACCGCAAAGAGATTTATTTAACTAGGCTTAACTAGGTTTATATACCACTTTTCTCCCAGAGATGCACCTCACCGCACTAACTGGTCAGCACATCTAGAACAGATACACTTAGAACCAGCCATTGAGGAGAAGCTCAGTGTACCTGTGTTAATGGCAGCAATCACAATTATCACACGCCAATCATTGCAGTGTTAACCACGATGTCCTGTCAATGCCCACACTCCACCCCTACCCCGGCCAGCCCCATGCTAATGTTCATACAGGACTTTTACTCCATTGCCTCATGCTGTCAGTGGTGTGCGCTTAGCGCGTGGTAAACCCCACACTAACTGTTCATACATTTTAGTACACATGCCC
The DNA here is from genome assembly GCA_033557465.1 of Ichthyophis bannanicus. Classification (NCBI taxonomy): domain Eukaryota; kingdom Metazoa; phylum Chordata; class Amphibia; order Gymnophiona; family Ichthyophiidae; genus Ichthyophis; species Ichthyophis bannanicus. Next base: position 141,277,802 of record CM066036.1, read on the forward strand.
CTATATGCATAAAAATGATGCATTAACTGCGTAAGCAGGATTAGGGACATATAGGTGCCAATATCAAAACTATATGAATAGTGGCAAAATTCATCCTCTCTCTGCACAGCTTATAAGCATAAGTAAGGACAATGAAGAAGCAGGTTGCTGCATAAATGTATATTCAGCATCTTTAATGAACTGTATAGTGCTATTCAGAGTGGAGGAGTTGCCTAGTGCCCAAGAGATCAAGGTTTGAGTCCTGCCACCACTTCTTGGACAAGTCACTTTATTTTCCATTTCCTTGGACAGGCCTGACAATCTACTTCCAGTCCTACCTTGCCAAGAAATCCCAGGGGCTGCTGGGTCTCTTTCCTCTTCATCACATATGACTCTCACACATGCCCACCCTCCATCGCCATCTCTACCCCATTCTAACACCATCTCTAGCTCTCTTTCACATTTTCTCATTATCACCTCTAGCCTTTTTATGCACACTGTACTGCCTCTGACTCTGTTGTCACCTTCGCCATCTTTCTCCCAGCTCTCTTGAACCCCCTCTACCTTCCATTAGCTCTCTCAAACCCTCTTTACTTTCTTTCCCTCTCTTTTCTTGAGCCTAGTAGCCCCAGGGAACCTCTTCTTATGGCACAGGGTCTGAGTTGGGATATAAACGGCCATTTTACACCCCATACTTCTAGGGCTGCTGCTGAGTGGGGGATAGTAATCTTACAGGTTCCTAACTTTGCAATGCTCACCAAACCAGATCTTAGTCAATTCAATCACTCTCTAAAAGAATACATGTCCACTCCGATATTTCTTTTCAAAGGAAGGTAGCTTTTTACTGCTGACTACTTGAAATGGTAGAAACAGTAATGGGAGCAAACCCAGATCAATTAGAGTGGTTCTAGGCACAGTTCAGCTCATATAAATAAAAAAAGGCAGATAGAAGAAATCGTACATATTCTAGTATCTTCTGACTTCCTTGTCTGTGGCTAGGATCAATGAATGCTTAGCTATGACTGATAGCTTGGTCATGGGAGAAGTACTTAAAACTGAAGCTGGAAAAACACAGGAGAGAAGGAATTTCTTTTTCTTTTTTATATTTTTGTATGAGGGGTTAACAGAGTTCACTGGTACCAAGACAGAAGGCCAGGCAGTGACAGGCCTGGATTGTGGTTGGCCTTGAATATCCATAATATCGGTAATGTTCAGTGCCATTATACAGACAGGCCTGTTTGCTGTGCTACGTTATCCAAATAGTTATCTGTCTAGTGGTGCTGAATATTGCTGCTATATGGGTAAACTCAGGCTTTTCAGATGCCTACCCTAAAAACTCTCTGGATAGCGTCAAGATGATTTATGAGGATAGTCAGTGGCACTATCTGTAGAACTGGCACTAACCAGGTAAGTGCTGCTGAATATTGGGCCCTCAGTCTCTCCTGAACCTTTAGAGCCTGGATCAATCAACCACCCAAGAGAGTTATTTGACATTATAAAATGACTGACAAGAGCTGGCAAAACACTACAAGCAACGTCACCCTCACCAAGAACCCCCCCCAACATCCCCCCCCCTGAGGAGACTGATCACCCTGACCCCTGGACCTCCTTTGGCATAATCAGCGGAGAACAAATAGGGAAAAACCATATCCTCACTAAACACAATGACCTCACCACTGGACCTTTGCCCCGTCGCATGGATCAAAGCAGCCAAAGAAGAACTAAGCAACCCACTCACCAGAATCACACAAGCAATACTACAACAGGGCATCATGCCTACGTATCTAAAAAGTCCTCAATATGTCCAACATTAAAGAAACCTAATCTAAACATCTCTGTCTCATCCTCATACCGGCCCATCGCCAGCCTACCATTTGCAGCCAAGATGATACAAAAAAACATACAAAACCAGCTACATATTGACAGAAACAACCTACTGGATCCACAATAACATCGATTCTGTCCTCACCATGGAGTGGAAACCCTTCTAACCACCCTGATCAACACGCTAATTCAAGGAATACAACAAACTAACCAAGGATTCCTGCTACTCTTCCTGAACATCTCCTCAGCATTTAATACAGTAAACCACCATATCTTCCTCCATCGCCTACAGTCCAATGGAAACCAAAGCACCGTCCTTCAATGGTTCAGTTCCTACCTCTTTGACAGATACCAGCAAATAAGGATCAGCAACAACACCTCCATCTCTTACAAACAGACACAAGGAGTCCCCTCTCTGCACTGCTATACAACATTTACCTCCAAACCCTCTGTGCACTCATCCGATTACACAACCTCAATTTCCACATCTACACCGATGATATCATGATCTACGGCACATTCAGCACAAAGCAGCCCTCATTCTCCACTCACCAGAAATGCTTTACAGATGTATCCAACTGGCTAAAAGACAACAAACTGGAAATCAACTATAAGAAAACAGAATCCCTCTTTGTATCCAGAGATGACACCTTCACCCCTCCACCTACCATAACCCTGACTAACACCCCTATCAGAACACAATCAGAAGTCACATACCTTGGAATCACCCTTGATCAACAGCTCACCTTCAAAACTCACATCAACAGAACTATGAAAACAATATACTACAAAGCAAAGACCCTCTATCGCCTCTGACCACTGCTCGAACACACTGACTTCTGCTCTGCTCTCCAAGCAACAATGCTGCCACACCTTGACTATTGCAATGTTATCTACCAGGGCCTCCCACAACTCACACTTCTCCCCTACAAACAGCTCTCCATACAACAGCATGAATACTCCAAGCAGCAGCTAGGCAAGAACATAGCACTCCCATATTTATGAAACTCCACTGGCTACCACTACTGAGTCAGATAAAGTAAAAAACAATACTCCTGACCTACAAAATCATCCATGCCGATCCCCCCACACACCTCCACACTCTGATACAGACCCCCCAACCAATCAGATCTAGGCACACCTCTACGATGAATACCCTAATCATCCCAGACTCCAGGTCCAAATCCAACCAGCAAGCCTGCAAACGTGCCTTCCAGCTCTATGCACTCTAAATTCGGAACTCCATACAAGACAAGCTCAGGAACATAACAGATCTCTCCACCTTCAGAAAACACCTGAAGACACACCTTTTCTCAGAACACATCAGCCCCTCCGCTTAACCCCCCCTCCAGCAATGACCCCCCCCCTAGAAGCCGCTGTATATAGTATGTTTATTTATGTAAATAGCCCTCCCCTTGTACTTTCCAATGCATGCTGTTTATAGTTTAATTGTTCGATGTACGATTCTTGTTTCATGTATGCCGCTTTGACCCAGTGAAAGGCGGTATATAAATATAGCTAAATAGAATAAATAAATGTAGCTTTCCATGCAAAAGCAAACCTAGAGCTTTCAGTGATGCACATCCCAGGGGTTATTTATTTATTTAGTAACACACAGGTATTCACGTCTGCAAATGCTATTTTCACTCAGTTTTATTTATTCCATTACTTCTTTCACTACACTTAAAGTGGTTATCAAGACAGTTTTTGACAAATAAGGTAAAACTGTTTAAGAGCCAAAGTGAGAGGAAAAAAAAGAACTATTGTACCTTCCACTATTCCTGTTTATATAAACATAAATGGACTAATCTAAGCAGTAAAACTATAACTGTAAATAGTTGGAAGTTAATCTGTTAGACTAATTTGTACCTTTTTATTGTTCCTGTTTCATGTAAAACATTGTGCTGACCAAACCCTGTTAAACATTTGTTATTTGTACACCACCTTAAATTGTAAAAAGGCAGTATAAAAGCCAATTTAAATAAATAAATAAAATAAAAAATATTGGGACCGGTATTCGAAAGGCATTTACATGGTTTTCAGCCTTGTAAACCGTGTAAATGCCTTAGATGGGAATATTCAATGCACCTACACAGTTAGTGCCGTAGAAATTCCCATCTACGCCCCTATGCACCCCAATGCTATCCAGTTAGCATCAGGGCGTCTTGGGGGCGTTCTGGGGAGGAGCGGAGGTGGGGAGTCCTGGTAATTGAGTAGCCGTGATATTGGACCGCTACCCGGTTAGCCACCCACGACTAGAACTAGGCCTAGTTTTAGCCATGGATGGCTAACCGGGTAGCGGTCCAATATCGCCGCTACCTGGTTAGGCTCTGTAGGTAAATACTCTCGGCGCCTAATCCAGATATTCAATGCCATCAGCGCGGCATTAACCCTTTCGCATCCACATAATTGTTTTGTAACATTACATAAATTAAGATACAATTAATAATTTTTTGGAAATATAGAAAATTTGGGGGAAAATTTGAAGGTTGCCATATGGCAACAACAGCCATGAAGGGGTTAAATATCCGTGTTTAGAGATCAGCGGGTCAAGATAGGATGAAATCATAGGAAAGAAAGAGCATGGAGCATAGGTAGGGTACATAACAGTTTTTAGGAAAAGCTCACGAGCAAAAGCTCTCGGTCCTTTGGGTTCTTTTCAGGCAGGTGCAGGAGCTTCTAGTATCATCTTTGTTCTTCATCATAAACTTAAGCAGGCTAGAATTCAGCTACAGATTAGGCAGTGAGCATTTACAGTCCCTGCTGTGCTATACATAGACTGAAATACCATCCCAACAGGATCCACACTTGGCTCAGTTCCTTTTATCTCCTTGTCTGAGGGCATTCCAAGGAACTTATCACAGTGTAGATGACAACTCAGTTCTGTGGAAGAAGTAAGAGTGTATATGTATGTGTGTGGGGAGGGGGGTATGTTTTGAGTCACCATGATAATCAGTGTTCTCCATGGACAAGCAGGAAGCGTCAGCCACACCAGGTGACATCCTCCGGGCGGCGCCATCTACGAAAGTGCTCTCCAGAGCTCAGATTTCTGAGCATGAGTAGTTGGGCCCACCTCCCGGGCCCGCCCCTAGCCCAGCCAGTCTAATTTCTTCCGCCTTGCCATCAAGACGGATTCTCTCCACTCTCCTACCAGAAACCTAAGAAACTTGCTTAAAATCCTACCTGGAAGATGCCCAAGCCTGGGTTTAAGAAGTGTCCACGATGCGGGAGAGAGATGAACTCCACCGACACCCATGACTGCTGCATACTCTGTCTGGGGCTGGATCACCAAGTGCAGGACTGCTCCAAATGCTCCCGCATGTCTCCTATAGCGCGTAAGTACTGAGGCCAGGCTCTGCGGGATTTTCTTACTTCCTCCGATGTGCCTGCTGCTGTCTCTGGTTCGGGTTCCCCTCCGGCTCAACAGAGGAGTCCTCAGGTCCAGGATGTGCCCCCCTCTGCCTCCATCCCCGGCCGGCAGCCTGCCCTCCAGCCTGGCGCGTCTCCTCCGAGTCTTCCTGGGTCCCCGGCGAGGCATGCACAGGATTTCCAAGATGGCGCCAGCAATGTGCTCCTTAGCCTCGCCCACCGGATCACCATTGGACAGCCAGTCAACCAATCGGGAGGCCTGCCTCACGCCGACACCTCCTGGTGCTGTGGGGCTTCCCCGGAGCTCAGAGACTGCCCCTTCAGCTCCAGGCAGCACCACGCCAAAAAAGGAACCCCCCACCGGCAAGACCGCGCCGACAAGGGAAATCCCCGACGGCGTGATGAAGGCAGTAGCAGTCCTGACTCTCGGCGCCTCAGACGCACCAAGGGATCGGGAAGGCATCGCAGCTCCAGATGGTCCAGCAGGCATCGCAGCTCCAGGGGTTCCAGCAGGCATCGGTCCAGCAGGCATCGCAGCTCCAAATGCTCCAATAAGCACAGGCTTCAGGGAAAGCATGCCTCTCCTCGATCCAGCGGCTCCAGTGGGGACAGCAGGGCTCACTCCAAGAAGAGAAAAAGGTTTAGCAGCTCCAGCTCCAGCACCAGCTCCCCCTGCAGGCATAACAAGGTATCTTCTATGGACAATTCTGAAACCATCATCAGACTCCTCTCATGCCTGGTCAAACAAACTGCTCCGCAAGAAACAAAGACAACCATGCCAGCGGTAACCTGCACATCTCCAGCTGCCAGTTCTTCTCCAGCTGCAGTCACAAACGAACACTGGACGCCTTCCAGATCTCCCTCCCCCCACGAGGACCTCTCGTCCGAGGGGAGCGAAGGGGAAATCAACGATTCTGCCCCCGTAGGATACACTACTTCAAAGGAATCCCCCGACCTGGGGATGCCTACTAACGACAAGGAGGACCCATCTAGTAAAAGTCCCCCGGAGGACCTCACCTACCCAAAATTCTTAAAAAAGGTGATGTCAGCCCTGAATCTCTCAACGGACAAGACAGAGGAACAGGAGCCAGATGTCCTGAAATACCTCCACGGGCCCAAGCCTGCCATGGCCTTGCCCATCCACCAGAAACTTAGAGACAACCAGCTTTCACTGTGATAGACTCTGGCCTCAGGCCATGCTGCTTCTAGATGGCCGGATGCAAAATACCAAGTCCACCCTATTCCAGGCTTCCACAAACAACAGCTCCCACATCAGTCTATTGTCGTCTCCTCGACCCTGAAGAAGATCAAGTCTTCCAGAACCCAGGCCAACCACCCACTGGGAAGGGACCCAAAACTCCTGGACGACATGGGAAAGAAGGTCTACCAGGGCGCTATGCTAAACACCAGGATTGCGGTGCACCAATTCCAGCACATCCTCTTCCAGGATGGAGTGCCGGCAGCCCTCAAAGGCAAACTCTCAGCCCTGCCCAAGGATCTGCAAGCAGAGGCCACCTCATCCGTTCAGGATCTGACGGAATGCAGCAGATACCTTGTCGCCACCGCCTTAGATTCTTTCGATACTGCTATCAGGACAGCCAGTACCGCTATCTCCGCCCGAAGGTGGGCTTGGATAAAAGCCTCCGTCTTGAGAGAGGACACCCATGACAGGATTGCCGATGCCCCATGTACAGGCACATCCCTCTTCGGCGACAAGGTCAAGGAACATTTCAACACCCTCCAGACTCTAGTGGCAGATGGTCTGGAGCGCCACTCCACAGTGCAGAAAAACAACTACTACCGAAAGCCTTACTACCCCAGCAAGAGGTACACCTCTACTCGCAAGTGGCAGGCCCCTCGAAACTACAAACAACCTTACCAGTCCTCCAATAACCAAAGGCAGAACCAGAGGGAGCATAAAACCAAGAAGCAGACATCCTCGCAGCCTGCTAAATCATCCTTTTGACAGAGGGCATCCGGTAAGCACTCCCCCCCCCCCATAGGGGGTTAACTATCTGCTTTTCTCCCAGCTTGAAAGGCTATCACAACGGACAACTGGGTGTTACAGATCATACAGGTACCGCTTACGCTTCACATCCCCGCCTTCGCAATGCTCTCAGACAACCAGCAAGTCACCCATACACCTCTGGGCCACCATGTCCAACCTGCTACAACACCTCCTCGCATCTCAGTCCATCGAAAGAGTTCCCCATAACGAGATCGGCTCTGGTTTCTACTCCAGATACTTCCTCATTCCCAAAAAGTCAGGAGGAGTTCGCCCGATCTTAGACCTCCGCAAACTCAACAGGTTAATCGGGAAGGAACGCTTCAGGATGTACTCACTCAACTCCATCCTACCTCTCATCAGGGCAGGGAACAGGCTTGCTTCCTTGGATCTGCTGGAGGCGTACTCCCACGTCCCCATCCACCCCACCCACAGGACGTTCCTCCGCTTCAAGGTGCAGGATCAACACTACCAGTACAAGGTGCTTCCCTTCGGCCTATCCCCGGTTCCTCGAGTCTTCACGAAGTGTGTCGCAGTAGTAGTGGCGCACTTCCGCAAACAGGGCATTGTCGTCTTCCCATACCTCGACAACTGGCTCCTCTCAGCACAATCGGCCCTGGAGGCACGGGTAGCGATGTGAAGAACGACCAAGCTACTGTCCGACCTGGGGTTCCTTCTACATAGTAACATAGTAAATGACGGCAGATAAAGACCAGCATGGTCCATCTAGTCTGCCCAGCAAGATGGCAAGAGTAGGTGCACCTGTCGCTCTGTGCAGGTCACCCCTCCCCATGTCTTTGCTTAGGGGTGAATCCACCACTCCATGTAGGACACCCCTATTTGAGACATTAGATGGTTCAGAAGTTAGATGGTACCGTTTATTTTGTTTTTATCCTGTTGCTGTAAAGGGATCCACTGTGTTTGTCCCATGCCGTTTTGAATTCTGTCACCATGTTTGCCCCCACCACTTCAGGAGGGCATTCCAAGCATCCACCACCCTTTCAGTGAAGAAATATTTCCTGACATTGCCTTTCAATTTACCACCTTGCAGCTTCATGTTATGTCCTCTAGTTTTACAGCTTCCCTGTCTTTGGAAGAGGTTTGTTTGTTCATCATTTCTCTTTAAGTATTTAAAGGTCTGAATCATATCTCCCCTGTCCCTCCTCTCCTCCAAAGTGTACATATTTAGGTCTTCAAGTCTCTTCTCATAAGGCTTCTGACGCAGGCTCCAAATCATTTTGGTCGCCTTCCTCTGAACAGTTTCGTCTTTTTACATCTTTTGCAAGATATGGTCTCCAAAACTGAACACAGTATTCCAAGTGAGGCCTCACCAGTGACTTGTACAGTGGCATAACTACCTCTTCCTTTCTGCTGGGAATCCCTCTTTGTATGCAGCCCAGCATCCTCCTGGCTTTTGCCACTGCCTTGTGCACTGTTTTGCCACCTTGAGATCATCAGAGATAATCACACCAAGGTCTTTCTCCTGAACCGTGCATACTAATCTCTCACCCCCTATCGTGTACATTTCCCTTGGATTTCTGCTACACAAGTGCATGACACTGCACTTTTTTGCATGAAATCGTAGTTGCCAAGCATTAGACCAGTCTTCCAGCTTTTGTAGATCTTTCCTCATGTTAACCACTCCCTTGGGGGAGTCCACTCTGTTTCAAATTTTTGTGTCATCTGCAAAAAGACAGACTTTTCCATTCAGTCCTTCAGCAATATCACTCACAAATACATTGAACAGTGCCGGGCCCAGGACCAAACCCTAGGGCACCCCACTAATCACCTTCCTCTCATCTGAGTGAGCTCCATGTACCATCACCTTCTGTCGTCTGTCAGTCAACCAATTTCTGATCCAGTTTACCATCTTGGGACCCATACCCAAGCTACTGAGTTTATTGACAAGCCTCCTATGAGGAACAGTATCAAAGGCTTTTCTGAAATCCAGGTAGATGACATCCATTGCATGCCCCTGATCTAGTTCCTTGGTCACCCAGTCAAAGAACTCAATCAGATTTGTTTGGCAAGACCGTCCTTCGGTAAAACCATGTTGCCTCGGATCTTGCAACCTGTTGGTTTTGAGAAAGTTCACTATTCGCTCTTTCAGGAACGCCTCCATTACTTTTCCCGCCACCGAGGTAAGGCTCACGGGCCTGTAGTTTGACACTTCTTCGCTGTCACCACTTTTGTGTAGAGGTACAACATCAGCCATTCTCCAGTCCTGAGGAACCTCTCCTGTTTTCAAGAATCTATTGAAGACATTCTTTAACGGTCCTGCAAGAACCTCTCTGAGCTCTTTCAGTATCCTGGGAAGTATCCCATCCAGCCCATGGCTTTGTCCACTTTGAGTTTAGCAAGTTGTTCTAACACCTCATCTTCTGTGAATGGTGTAGTATCTACTTCATTCCCATTTTTATATTTGGGAGTCACAGCTGGTCCATCTCTAGGATCTTCTTTAGTAAAAACAGCAGAAGTATTTGTTTAGCAATTTAGCTTTTTCAGTGTCACTTTCCACGAGTCCTTTCCCAGCACTTCTGAGTTCTGCAATTCCAACTCTGATCTTCTTCCTTTCCCGAATATACCTGAAGTAAGTTTTGTTGCCACCCTTAACATCTTTAGCCATCTTTTCCTCTGCCTTTGCTTTTGCTATCCTTATTTCTCTTTTAGACTCTTTGAGCTTGATCCTGTATTCATTTCTGTGTTCTTCTGTTTGCAAGCTTTTGAATTTTGTGAAAGCTGTGTTTTTTGCCTTTATTTGAGCAGCCACCTCTTTGGAAAACCAAATAGGTTTCCTTCTCCTCTTGTTTTTATTTACTTTTCTTACATATTTATCTGTTGCCCCTTTTATTGCCACCTTTAGTTTAGCCCATTGCAATTCCACTTCCCTTATCTTCTTCCACCCCGTCATCTCCTCCTTTAAGTACTCGGCCATTTTATTGAAGTCAGTGTTTTTGAAGTTTAGGACTTTGAGCTTGCTATGATTGTAAATATGATTGTAAATATGTTCTGTTATAATATGACGTTCCCTGTAAAACAAACTTGCTTTGTTAATTATTGTTCACTGTGAACCGCAACTGAACTTTGGAAGATGCGGTATATAAATGTGTATAAAATAAATAAAATAAAATAAATAAAAAATGATTGGCCTGTACCTTGGCTTTTATCTCAAACCACACCGTGTGATGATCGCTGTTGCTCACAGGGGCACTCACACAGACATTCGACACACTATCACCGTTGGTGAGCACTACATCCAGCGTTGAGCTTTCTCTAGTTGGCTCTATCACCATTTGTCTAAGTAATGCATCTTGGAGAGAATCCACAATTTTTTTGCTTCTTTCCAGATGTGCAGAAGGAGTAATCCAATCCACAATAGGTAGATTAAAGTTACCCAATATGATCGCTTTCCCCTTTGTTGCTATCTTGGCAATATCTAGAATCAATTCGTTATCTCTCTCTTCATTTTGAGTCGGAGGTCTGTAGACTACAGCAATATGGATGACAGTGCCATCTCCTCTTTCCAACGCAATCCAGAGCACTTCTTCTTTTCCCCATGTCCCCTCCTGAACTTGGAAAAGTCCCAACTCGAACCTTGTCAGAGGGTGCATTTCATAGGCGCTGTCATCGACACACACGCCTCAAAGGCATTCCTGCCCAAACAGCATGCAATGGCAATCATATCTCTTGCCACAAAGATGTCGGCATCCAAGCTAACCTCGGCACGGTCCATCCTTTGCCTCCTGGGGCACATGGCCACAACCACCTTTGTCCTTCCCCCCGCGAGGCTGCACATGAGAAATCTCCAATGGCACCTATGCGACCACTGAAACCAGCTTTCACAACCACTAGACATGCGGATGCCCATGGACAGTCCGGCAAGGGAAGGCCTCCTCTGGTGGACCCTTCAGTCCAACCTCGCATGAGGCAAAACCCTCCAACAGCGCCCACACTAGATTGTCCTCACAACAGACACGTCCTCCACGGGCTGGGGAGCACACTTTCTACATCTCAGCACCCAAGGAACGTGGACAGTCAAGGAGCAGAGCCTCCACATCAACCTGCTCGAGCTCAAAGCTATCAGATACACCTTTCAGGCCTTCCAGACACAGCTGAGGGGGAAAGCCATCCTCGTCCAAACGGACAACCAGGTAGCCATGTTCTACAGCAACAAACAAGGGGGCACCGACTCTCGATCCCTCTGCAAAGAAGCACTCGCGATCTGGTTCATGGCTCTCACCAACAGATCCCACCTTCAAGCCTCATATCTTCCCGGGGAGGAGAACATCCTAGCCGACAAGCTGAGCAGGCAGCTGGAACCACATGAATGGTCTCTACATCTGGAGGTCGCCAAATCCATCTTCCTTCGGTGGGGGACACCATGCCTCGATCTCTTCACAGCAGAGAACTACGCGAAGTACCACCTCTTCTGCTCAAAGCACCTGTCCAACAAGTGCTTAGCGCAGGATCCATTCACCGTGTCGCCTTTCCCCCCAACCCTCTGATCTCGATGACATTACAATGGGTCATTTCGGATAGGGCAGAGGTGATCCTGATCATGCCCTACTGGCCCCACCAGATGTGGTTCCCCCTCCTCCTCCACCTCTCACTAGAACCTCCGGAGAGACTACCACTGCGTCCAGATCTCCTCACTCAGAATGACGGGAGCATGCTGCATCCCAACCTGCAAGCCCTCGCCTTGACAGCCTGGAGATTGAGTGGAGACACTTGTCAGCCCTAAGTCTGCCCACGGAGGTACAGCACGTGGTTCTGGCAGCCAAACGCCCGTCCACCCGCAAGTCCTACAGACTCAAGTGGAAACGGTTCACCATCTGGTGTGCCGCCCAAGGCCTCGACCCAGTATCCTGCTCCATACCAATGGTCCTCAAATATCTCACGTCCTTCTTCGATCTCGGACTAAAATCCCAATCCATCAGGGTGCACCTTTCCGTGATTGCGTCCCTCCACGCCAGCAGAGCGCGGGACAACTCCTCCATTGCGTCTCTGCCCATCGTGGCTCAATTCATGAAGGGTCTTGCCAACCTCAGGCCCCCCCTATGACCACCAGTGCCAACCTGGGATCTCAGCACTGTCCTCCAGCAACTGACGCTGCCGCCTTTCGAGCCGCTGACAACGGCGAACATGAAATTTGTCTCTTGGAAGGCGCTCTTTCTCATCGCAATAACCTCCGCCCGACGGATTAGCGAGTTCCAGGCCCTCATGTCCCATTCACCGTACACGCAGCTCCACCCTAACCGTGCATCACTGTGCACCCACTTGAAGTTTCTGCCTAAGGTTGCCTCCTCCTTCCACATCAACCAAACCATCGACCTTCCCTCCTTCCTCCCGGCACCGCATGCGTCCGAGGAGGATCGTAGGCTCCACACCCTGGACTGTGTCAGAGTGTTGCGCATCTACCTGGATAGAACAGCAGGCATAAGGCAAGGGACTCAACTCTTCATGTCCTACGACCCCAACAGGCTGGGAAGGCCCATCACCAAAAGGACCCTGTCCCTCTGGATATCGGCATGCATCACTTTCTGCCTGGACAGGGCCGAAGCCCACGCGGGGGACCGCACAGGAGCGCATCAACTCAGGGCACTAGCGGCGTCCTTCGCCAACCTGTGCTCAGTACCATTTGCCAAACTGCCACCTGGTCCTCCGCACTCACCTTCCCAAAACACTACTGCCTAGACCTCGAGGCACAGTCCGACAGCGCCTTCGGTCATGCTGTCCTCAAAGCGACTGTCTGAACGCCCCACCCTGTCGGCAGCAGACAGAGTGGACTTCCTGCCTAGGCTGTTTGCTGTTGCATTGCCTACGTTTACATACACTATTGCACTGTCATGTTTTAATGCACTATTATGCACTGTTATGCACAACGCTATGTACTGTTTGCACTGTTCCACTTGCACTACTGTTTATACTGTTTGCACTATACACTATTGGCAAATAAAGCACATCCTTACACGCCTTCGCTCCGGCTGTATATGTTCTGTCTGCCTCCCTCATCCACCTCAGCGCACTCTTGCGTAGCTAGGGAGTCACCTGGTGTGGCTGACGCTTCCTGCTTGTCCATGGAGAAAGCAAGGTTACTTACCTGTAACAGGGGTTCTCCGTGGACAGCAGGATAAGTCAGCCACACTTTCCCACCCACCTCGCCTGGCTGAGGTCGGCCGACTGGCTCGCTCCCTAGTCTGAAAGTCAAGCTAATTAATTACTGGCTGGGCTAGGGGCGGGCCCTGGAGGTAGGCCCAACTACTCATGCTCAGAAATCTGAGCTCTGTGGAGCATTTCCGTAGAAGGCGCTGCCCGGAGGACGTCACCTGGTGTGGCTGACTTATCTTGCTGTCCATGGAGAACCCCTGTTACAGGTAAGTAACCGTGCTTTACCAGGTGCCAATGTGACCACATTTTAAGAAATCCCACATACTGGGGTGGTGGTGTTTTGTTGATTTTTGGTAATAAAAAGTTTTAAGCATATGCTAAAAAAAGTCACATTCTTATCAATATATTGCTTCAAACTTGGCAATGAATGTTATGGATACCAGCCCCTGCTGTAACAAAGGGCCTCACTTATTGACTGATATCAACATTTTGCCGCACATGAATAAGATTTATGAGCTTAATAACTAGGCCGCATTGAGAATAATGAGGCTTGGGATAAATACTGTGAATTAATGTATATTAACAGGCTAATGCAGGTTAATAAATGCAGCTAGTTACTCAAAGTAAAAAATGTGTTAAATGTAAGGCAGTAAAAATGCTGAGATGCTACTTGTGTGCAGTGCCCAAGAGTTCATATTTGTTTTAAACTAAGGATAAGAGGATGTGTGAGAACTTTAAATCACTGTTCAATTAGAATAGGTAGATATGACATCTAGGGTCCTGCTAAGTACAGCACAAGACAAAGTTTGCAGCTTTTTTTTACTCCTTCATCCACGATGATGCTATAGAGACAGAAGAGAATGGGGTACTTTCCAAATAAGTAGATGGGTCTCAGGTCGCCAGATTTCTTCAGTTATTCTGCAACATCGTGGGCCACACACTGTGGCTGCTTTTGGAAATCAGTTCGCATACAGTCAGTAAAATAAGAAACAACAGCAGATAGAAACCAAAATGATCCATCCAGTCTGCCCAGCATCGATTTGGTAGATATACACTCACAAATTCCCATATGGAACCTAGTACCAGTGCCCCTTCTCTGTGTCCCTCATTTAACCTTTCAAAGTAGTGCCCTTGCCTTTTAGGGTATTCACTGTCCCATTATGAAGGTTACCTCAGAGTGATGTCTTATGGGTCCAATGGTCTTAGGGGCCCTTTTATTAAAGTGTACTATGGAGTTAGTGCAGTTTTGGTGTATGGGAACCATGTGTTACGGCCTTGGTAACTGCATGAAAGTTCTGGAGGTTTTTTAAACTTCTTCACCTGCGAGCATATCAACTCCACCACTTATCATCGAAGGAAAGATGCTACAGCGATTGAACCCACACAAGACAAGTTGATTATAGTATGATTCACGCTGAGAGGCGCAGGTTGAACTTTGGGTTCTTTCTGTGAATGTTTGATATTTGGGACTTATATATGCAAGAAGAATAATTTTACTAGTTGAAAAATGCAAGCATGAAATAAAAACATAAAAAGGACTGTTGGGCAGGGGAGTCAGATGATGAAACAAGGGCAGTTCTTACTGGCCTGCAAGGCTTGGCTTAGATGAATGTCTCTTGATGATTCCCTTTAGCCCTGTTATATTAGGGCATGTCAGTTTTAGGGGTAGATTTTTATTTTTTCAAACTTTACAAACTACTAGTGACCAAATTATGCAGTTTTGCATGCTGAATCTAAAGCTATCTTCAGAAACTGCTTAAAGTGAGTCTTACCTACAGCAAAACACAGTTGGAATATGTGGAAATTAAATAATATTTATTTGAATGTACAAATAGTCTGAACACCACTTGTAGCCACATAATTGTCTTTAAAATGTCATTTATGCAGTTAATTTAACATTATTTAACAAAATCCAGCAAAGAAGCCATATCTTGTTTGCTTCTATTTCAGCTCATGAGCTCTCTGCTGACCATCTGACCACTAATATAATGTTCCCTCCTCTCCTGATTGTACACATGACCAACAGCTTCCGTTGTCATTTCTACACACCTTTCTATGTAGTGGGTGCATGATGGCCAGTCTAGAACCACCATGGGCTTGCTCAGAAATGCCTTGATCTCTACTGTTGTCATGGTATAGATAAGAGGAGGCTGAGAGACTCTGGAGCTCCAGTCGAGTAATTGGATGAGTGTGGTTGCCTCGGTGTTGATGGATGGTGTTTTCCTGGGTCTCACACTGCTGTCTCCAAGCTGAGTCTTCTCATCTCTTTCACCTCTGATCTTCAATATCTTCTCCACTGCATCTTCTCTCTCCTGTTCCTCTTCACTGCATGACATAGCTTGCAGAACAGACTCGCTGTAACCATACCAAGCTGACCTCATTGTAGGCATGACTATCTTCCTTACCTCTTCACACTGCTCTTTCAACAGTTGCAGCTGGAAAAGGAGATGCCTGGGACCTTGTGTCCAATTGCTATTTATTTTTATATTGAACCAGTTCACCATATAAACTCCAACACAGAAATAGCTAAGATAAATTGATAATTGAGGCACAAAAGGCAGATTAATATGCAATGCGAACACATAAAAACTATAAGAGCACTTAAACATAGTTTAGTAATTTGTGTATTTTTGCTTAATTTCCTAGAAATTACAGGTAGGTAAATAACATATTACACAAAATTTAAAGCTAGTTGTTGATTTGCCACATGAAATTGTACCATTTTTTTTACTATTGCTTTTAAAATTATGAGATGTCCAAAATTGACACACCTTACTATTATAGGCTTTCTGCTGTTTACCTCTTTATTATTGATTTTTGGTTTCATTGGTGGGTTGGTCCCATTTTGGCGTTTTCCCTTGGTAACTGCTAGTATGTGGCCATGACAGTGAATGGCAATTTCCATGCTAATTGCACATTACATGGCTAAGAGGTAAATGGACGGGTTAGGACAGGTGAATGCCATGCTGGGGTAAACACGCCGCGCTAACTGCGACTTTTGCAATTGGTGCAGGTACAGTTACCTCCATTTCAATGAGTGGAGTTAAGTGCACAGGGCTGGTTCAAGGATTGTAGGTGCCCTAGGTGGGTCCTCCATCCCGCTGCCCTCTGCCCCCATTGTTGCCACTGTCTCCCCCCTCTGGGGCCTGAGGCAGCAGCAGTAGCCCCCAAACTTCTATGCAGTGCTTATTAATACACTCCAGCATGGCGTTGTGGTTTCCTTCTCTTGATATGTGCCATTTCTGCCCCCTTCGGATGCTGCATCTGGTTTGCATAAATCGGAAGCGACATTGGAGGGGGGAGGGAACAGCACATAGGAAGAGAAGGAAACCGTGATGCAGTGCCGGTGTGTATTACTACACAACCTATAAAGAGATAGTCAACTATCCTTTTAAACTAGCCCTATAATTCAGTATCCTTTTAAACCCAATATTTTTGTCGGATCGTTTGTCTTATAAGTAGGGACTTCCCCCTCTCACTTGTGACAAACCCTCCTTTTTTTCTTTTTTATTATTTTTTGTGTATTAGTAAGCACTGCGCTGTGGTTTGGCGCGATTGCCACCGTTGCAGCCCCAGAGAGGGGTGGCAGCAGCAGCATCGGGTGCCCCCGGAGGGCCAGAGCTCTAGGTGACCACCTAGTTCGTCTAGTGGCAGCACTGGCCCTGTAAGTGCACTCCCAGTAATAGCAGCCTGTATTATGGTACACAGTCATGCGCTAACGGCCAGGAAATTGCTTTCCATGCCCCCAACAGCTACTGCAGTGGCTTTGTACCTAGCTCGCGTGAATTCTCCTGCTATTCACGTACTATGTGCGAAACCACAGTATACGTTAGTAAAAAGGCCCCTTAGGGTTGGAACTGCCACTCTGGTCAGGCCCTCCCAGTGCTTCTGTGCTGTCTTTTTGCCTCTAGTGATCCTCTCTGTTTCTCTCTCTCTCTTTGTAATTCATGTACCACCTTTGTTTCTAGCGCCTGGTCTAGGAGGGCATTCCAGACCTCCTCCACCCTTCCGGAAGAATAATCTCTGACTTTTTCCTGAAGTTACCCCATTGGATAGTCAAAAGAGTTCCAGACACTCGATCAAGAAGGAAGCAACATCAGAACACCCTCTCAACAGCTACTATATCTACTTACACCTCTTAGCGCTACACAGAGTATTCGAATATTATACCCCATCGCTATGGAACTCGTTCCCGCACCGTCTGAGAACAATTTCAGATGTCGCTGATTTCAGAAAGTATCTAAAAACTCAGCTTTTTACAGAAGACTTCGATACCATAGAAAACACACAACCTTAACAATAAAAATTTCTGACCAGCAGCACCTTCCACAACAAGTTACCTCTTTAAGCAAGTTCCAAAGCGTAAATAGTTATAAAAATGTTGTAAAACTATTGTAACACACTGGGAATTGTTAATTGTTTAATGTAAATAGCTACTACTGTAAACCACTGTTATGTTTTATTTTAAACTGCTTTGATAAAACTGAAAAGTGGTATATAAAAAAATGTTAAATAAATAAATACATTTCCATGGAGAATAAAAGAGAACAGAAACTCTAGGACAACCTGAAAAATGAAGTAACAGAGTCAAGTGAGAAACATAATGCGGGCCTTTTATCAACAAGTGCTAACTTGTTACCGAAACCATGGCGTGTTAAGTGCAATATTCCTGAGTTAAATGCCAAGGGGTGTGACAAGCATTTCCCTGGCAGTTATCGTAGAGCCTTGTCCCGTAGTGTGTGCTGCATTAGCATGGATTCACCCAGCGCATTAGATGCACCCACATGCTATGGGACAGGGCTCCATGTTAACTGCTAGGGAAACGCTTTTCATGCCCTTGGCATTTAACATGGGGGTATTGCACTTAACACGCCATGGTTTTGGCAGCAACTTAGTGCTCGTTAGTAAAAGACCCCCATTATGTTTGTCACTTAACTGTTGCTTCATTTTCCAGGTGGTCCTAGAGTTTCTGTTTCTTTTATTCTAATTGCGCCAAGCCCACTCTCTGCCCCTACCCTGCCTACTCATCCTCCAACATGAGTTGCACAGTTAGCACGGGAATCATCCTGCACTAATTGTCATGACCCTGTGCTACCTGGCCATGTGCGTCCCAGCACGCCTTTAGCGCACTGCGAGGTAGGGCCCATTAGTAAAAGACCCTCAATATTTTGTAACATGGGGCTAGTGCTATTGTTTTAAGTACCAGGCAGACAAGCTTTTATCCTCCAAGATGAAATGGAGTGATTGATGTGTTAGTCCACTTTAATGCAGAAGAAAGACCAACCGGAAAACCAGGGGACTGATATTCAGCAGCGCTATCACCACTATCCAGATAATTCACCACTCCAACCCTGCATGATCCATAGACCAACTTAGCAATATCTCTGAATATCCTGGATCACAACCCTTATCCAGATAGCAGTGCTGCAATCTAAATAAGTCCTGTTATCCGGATAACTAGCTACGTAACCTAGGCCAACAAAAAGACTGTGGAGGAGTAGCTCAGTGGTTAGAGCACTGGCTTGGTAACCAAGCAACCAGTGTTCAATTCCCACTAGCACTCCTTGTGGCCTTGGGCAAGTCACTTAACCCTCCATTGCCTCGGAAGAAAGGCCTGGCAATCTACTTCCGGTGACACTGCCAAGAAAACCCAGGAGCTTCTGGGTCGCCAGGAGTCAGCATTGACTCGAAGGCACACATTGCATTGCAAAGAAGGGGTTCTCAACCTAGTCACAATGGAAGCAGTGCATGCAAATCTTTCTTATGCATATTAACTGTGGTTAATCTGAAACCTTGACTGGCTAGGTGTCTCCCGAGGACTGGGTTGAGAATCCTCGCATTGAGGTATTCAGATAGCTATCTAGATAGTGGCACTGAAAATTGCTGCTATCAGGATATTCAGCACCGGCCACTATCCAATACCGGCACGGAATATCCAGATTTTATTTAATCACAATGGCCAGTGTTTATTAAAAATGCTGACAGCCAGAGTTAACTACTGTTGCAAAGGTGATTTTTATTGGATTGATCAAGGAATGGGGCCTGGTTTACTAAACATTTTTCCCATAGACACAGAAGGGAGTAGATCTTTAGTAAACAGGGCCCATGTATTGTTTGTCCAATAAAAATATATCACCTTACATTATATTCAAAGAAAAATGAAGACTTTGTATTATTTCTGTTTTAAATTTTCTTTGTTATTTTGCTTAGAGATAAAATACAGCATTTTATGCATTTTGGTATTTTTTAATTTATTTATTAACTTGCTTTATGTTTGGTAATGTTTAGGTTTTGAATGTGTTATGTGGTCTGTTTTGATTGATATCTGTGTTTACTGTAAACCATACTGATGTATATTGAAGTAGCAGTATATAAAGCTATATAAATAAAAAAGACGTTTTTGTTTGATAACCTTTAATTCAGTATTCCCAGGAAGTATCTGAATGATCAACAGGACAGTCAAAGCCAGGAAAAACACGTTTTTTGGCTAGAATTAATAACATGCATTAACATGTTGATACTAATTCAGTTTAATGCTTTTTAATGTAAACCATTATTGTCAATATGATTTATTAATAACTAAGAGGCATGTTTACTAAAGTTTAACATGCGCTAAGTTCCACCATGGCCCATTTATTTCTTTGAGCACAGCAGCACGGGCCGATGCAGAAATAACATGCTAGAGCTCAGTGCTTAAAACTCTAGCACAGGGTTTCATAGTGCGAGTTTAACACTGGGATGCAATATGCAAATTAGCCAGTGAACAAAAAGTCAGCGTTAAATTGGAAGAGCAAGCCAAACACATGAGCACAGAAGTCGGCACGAGTTTGTCATGCAGTCCCGGGCAACCAGGGTTATCTGAGGTGAAGTTTAATACTTCACCTCAGATGATCCAGGCATCAGGGAAGGACCCTGATTCCATCAGTACAATGTGTGTGTGTGTGTGGGGGGGGGGGGGCGGCAGTGCTCCCCCACAGACACCGACCTCTTGACAGAAACAAAAGGACCTGGTGACCAGCGGTCCAGATCCCCCCGCCTCCCCGAAACACAGACTTGGTGGCCCAGTGGCACCAAACCCCTCCCCGATGTTGCAACCTATGTCCCCAGTGTCAGATAAGGTGGAGGAATAACAGTAAAAGGAGACTCATGGAGGTAAAAACTTTGGAAGCTGTTCTGTCAACAGGGAGACTGCTGCCACCTATCTGTGAAGCTGCTTGTCAGATACAGGGAGGAACACACAATCAAAAATACTTTTTTTGTTACCAACTTGGCCTAAAACCACTAACTTAGCAATGGATTAGTGGGGTTTCCAGTACTGGAAGGTCTGGATACAGATGCAAACTAGGCAGTCACCTAGAGCGCAGATGGTCATGGGGAGGCCACTGCCACTATGCTGCACCTCTTCGGGATGTGCAGCAGCAGCAGCGCTACATCTAACGAGGCACCGTGGCACTAGAGTTACCTTCTGCTCCAGCGCTGTGGTGGCATTTGCACTTCCGCCCCTCCAATTCCATTGCCTTTAACAGGTAGGATGTGATATCAGAGGGGTCTCGAAGTGCGAAAGGCACCACAGCGCCAGAACAGAAGGTAACTCCAGCTCTGTGGTGCCCGTTTAAAAGTATTGCTGCCACTGCACATCCTGGAGGGGGTGGCAGCTGCGGCAATGGGCACTGGGTGGAGCAGGGGCAGCACTGGGAATAAGGTTCGCCTAGATCCTTGCACCGGCTCTGCTGCAGAGAGTAATAGGAGAGCATAAAAGGATTATGCAGAGGCCTGTTGAACGAAGCTGTTAACTGTTAGCTACCTCATCGAGAAATTGCTACTAGCATCCTGATCTGTTATAAGGATTTGCCTCAAACCTCGTTGGGTCCCAGTAAAATTTGTTCTCCTAGGACAAGCAGGATGAGTCAGCCACACCTGGTGACTTCATCCGATGGCGCCAAGACGGAAGTCCTCTCTATAACTCAGAAGGGCTTTTTGCCCTTCTGAACATGAGCCCACTAGCCCAACCTCTAGTCCCACCCCTAGCTGGTCAGTTTTTCAATCTTCCGCCTTGCCTCAAGACGGACTCTCTCCTCTCTCCACAAGATTTCTACCTACAAGCTCAAGATTTCTACCTGCAAGCTCAATTTCTACCAAAGGAATGCCCAAACTGGGATTTAAAAAATGTACTGAGTGCTCAAGGAAGATGAGCAATTCGGATGCTTTCCTTAAGTGCCTCCGCTGTTTGGGCAAGGACCATCCGGTTGAAGACTGCCCCCAGTGTGCTCGGATGTTGTCCAGAGCACGAAAATACCATGGGCATGCCCTCAAAGATTTCCTGGCTTCCTCTCCGGCATTGTGAACAGCAAACAACAGCAGGGAGCCAAGGCACAAGAAGGATCCTCGTCGGACCGACGCTCTCACCAGCAAGACATCAAAAAGCACCTCAAAGGACTCCAGGGCAGCCCGGTACATGCCCCTCATGGCCTCCGTCCCCGGCGGGCTCACAGGGCTCTCCCCTCTCCTCACTGCAGCAGAGATGCCCGGCACACATGGGGACCCTCATGGAGGCAGCCATCTTGCTCCCAAGTAGCACTCGCTCCTTCTCCTCCACAGCCATTGGTCAGCCGGCTCCAAGCTCCGCCCTGCCGGCTCCGATTGGCTCTGCTTCTGCCTTTGCCCCGCCGGCTCCGATTGGCTCTGCTCCTGTCTCCGCCCTGCCGGCTCCGATTGGCTCCTCTGCAGCCTCAACAGAGCAGCTCTCTCCTCAGCGCCAACACTCATCTGCAGCTCCTGCTGATCATCTCTCTCCTCAGCGCAGACGCCGGTCCCTGTCCAGCACACCCAAACGCCGATACCAATCCAGATCCAGGAAACGACGCCGATCCAACAGTTCACCACACTGACGCGGGAGTGGGAGAAGCTCTGACAGACACAGATACAGCAAACACAGACACCATCGGGGCAGACATTCACAGCGACGGAGCAGACAGCACAGCAGCAGTTCCAGCCCTACCAGACATAAACGCAGGAGGCACAGGTATTCACTAGAACCCCTCTCCTCTACAGAACCTTCTACGGCGCCCTCCAGCCCTGCTAATCTGCAATCCCTCGAAGGCGAAAGGTCAGTGAGTGGATCCCCTCCACGGGACTCCCTCCCGGTAGCCCCTACGTCTGAAGGATCCAAGGACCTTTTCCAATTTTTCTCCAACTGTTTTAAGCAGTGGTCTGCGAGCCAGACAGCCCTTACCCTGGGTAAGGCTGGGGATGCCTGCCTACCTCAGGATCCACCTGGGCACCCAGAACCAACTACTAAGTGCCCCATGGACTTGGTATCTGGCTACGATACAGGATCAGTTAACCAGGGACCCCTATCACCTGAAGGGGACCTCATATCCCACGAAACCTCCACCACCCCTACACCGGATCCATCCGCAGCCAATCCGGAGGACTTGACGTACCCCAAATTTCTGCAGAAGTTCTCGGCCGCTCTCGGAATCACCACCTCCATACAAGCTGACCTGTGCCCTGAGACTCAAGCAGCATGGAAGTTCCTGGAGACCCCCAAGAACTCAGCACTCCTCACTAGTCACCCATTGATGCGGGAAAACCTGATCAAGTTGTGGCAGAACTCTGCCACGGGACCTGCAGCTCCTCGGAAACTGGATGTCAAATATCAAGTTCAACTGACAGCAGGATTTGACAAAACCCAGCTACCTCACACATCCATAGTTGTGGAATCTGCTCTCAAGCGAGTAAAAGCAGCGTGAACACATGCCATTATTAAGAAGTGACCGAAGATATCAATGCTTGACCCAGTACAAGCATTGTGGAACTTGTGTCTCTTGGGGAAACTG
Organism: Ichthyophis bannanicus; assembly: GCA_033557465.1. NCBI lineage: Eukaryota > Metazoa > Chordata > Amphibia > Gymnophiona > Ichthyophiidae > Ichthyophis > Ichthyophis bannanicus. The sequence continues at coordinate 141,300,926 of CM066036.1, forward strand.
CTAGGTACATATGACCTAGATTGGCCACTGTTGGAAACAGAATACTGGGCTTGATGGACCTTGGTCTGACCCAGTATGGCATATCTTATGTTCTTATGTTCTTATGTCCCCCAACTAGGGACCTCAAGCTCCTCGATGACATAGGAAAGAGATCTTTCCAAGGAGGTATGCTCTCCTCCAGAGTAGCAGCGCATCAACCCTTCCACATCTGCCCCAATACTTTAACCCTACTGGAGAATGGTTAATCAATGCCTCCCCGGACTTAAACCTATGATTCCATCTAGCCTACTCAATATGAATACTTTGAACTTTGTAAATGATCTGTAGATAGTTTTCACCCAAGTTCTTACCCATGTTATTACCCCGTTCATGGTTCACTGTAAGCACAATGTGTTTTTGTTACATTATACTATTGTTCTGTTTCACTGTAAACTATGTTATTACCCTGTTCATTGTAAGCATTATGTGTTCTCACAAGTGCACTATCATTCTGTTCGCTGTAAACCGCACTGATCTTAATAGCACGGTATATAAGAAACGTAACTAAATAAATAAATAAATAAAACTATAGCATGTCCTCTACTAGGATGTAATCATGGAAAAAATCAAATCAACCCTCAGTCCCGAGGTTCTGACTTCCATCTCAGCACCCCTCACAGATCTCCAAGAATGCACTAAGCACCAGGTCAGAGCGGCGTTCCATGCTTTCAAAGCAGCAGCCCGCACCACTGGTACAGAGATATCAGCCAGGCGTCTGGCCTGGTTACAAGCGTCTGGTCTTCGCGAGGACACGCATGACTGCCTCACTGATGCCCCATGTGCAGGGGACTCCCTCTTCGGTGAAAAGGTGAATGACACTGTTAACGACATGAAGGATCATTGCACCACCTTACAAACCCTGGTGGTGGAAGTGCTAGACCATAAGCTGCCCTCCTCTTGAAGTCATTGCTCCAGCTACCCCCAGAAATCCTTTAACTCTTCCAAGCGTTATACCAACAACTCCTACTGCAAGTGACAAGCTCCTCGCTACAAACAACAATACAGCAACTCCTATCGCTCCAAACCGCGCCAACGGGATCGTAAACAACAGAAGACCACACTGGCCAACGCAGGGAAAGCCAACCCCTCCTTTTGACACAAACTTCCCAGCCAACTCCCCCACCGGGGGCCGACTGGCAGCCTTCATACATACCTGGGAAACCATCATCATGGACAAATGGGTCTTGAGGATCATCAGGGAAGGATACAGTATAAGGTTCGCTTCTTCCCCATGGCAGTGCAAACCTCCCTGCAACAGCATTCCACAGACTTCACTCATTGCCCTCTCCTCAGAGGTACACTCGTTACTGGCGGCAAAAGCCAGCGAGATTAACACTGGATTCTACTCCAGGGTCTTCCTCATCCCCAAGAAGTCAGGAGGAGTCCGCCCATCCACGACCTTCGCAAGCTCAACAAATTCATAATAAAAGAAAATTTCAGAATGTACTCACTGGGCTCGATTCTCCAACTCATACAACCTGGGGAGTGGCTGGCCTCCCTGGATCTACATGATGCTTACACACACATCCTGATTCACATGTTGCATAGGAAATATCTCAGATTCCAGGTGCAAAATGAACACTATCAGTACAGAGTTCTTCCGTTTGGCTTGTCACCTGCCCAACGGGTCTTCACGAAATGCGTTGCGGCCACAGCTGCACATCTGTGGAAACAAGACATCTGTGTCTTTCCATATCTGGATGACTGGCTCATCTCCGGCTGGTCACCTCACGAGACACACTTAGATATGATTGGAATATCAGAGACATGGTGGAAGGAGGACAACCAGTGGGACACTGTGATACCTGGGTACAAACTATATAGTAATGATAGAGCTGATCAAATTGGTGGAGGGGTTGCGCTCTATGTTAGAGAGGGCATTGAGTCAGAAAGGATTAAAGTTTTGCAGGAAACAAAATTTGCTGTAGAATTTCTATGGATTGAAATTCCATGTAAAAAGGGGAAGGCGATGGCAGTAGGGGTGTACTATCGACCACCTGGCCAGAATGAACAAATGGATGATGAAATGCTCAAAGAAATCAAGGAAGCTAACAAAAGTTACAGCGCGGTAATAATAATGGGTGATTTCAATTACCCTGGTATCGACTGGGTCAGTGTCACAGCAGGACATGCTAGGGAGATAAAGTTCCTAGATGAAATAAATGACTGTTTCTTGGAGCAGCTGGTTCATGAACTGACTGGAGGGAAAGCAATATTAGACCTAGTCCTTAGTGGAACACCAGATCTAGTGCAAGAGATAAGGGTGTTGGGGCCACTTGGCAATAGTGATCATAGCATGATCGCCTTTGATTTAATTAGTGGAGGAGGGATAGTAAGGAAATCCACAGTACTACTTTCTAACTTTCGAAAGGGAGATTATGATAAAATGAGGAAAATAGTTAAGAAAAGACTAAAAGGAGCAGTTGCAAAGGTTAAACACTTACATCAAGCTTGGGTGTTGTTGAAAAATACTATCTTGGAAGCCCAAACCAGCTTTATTCCATGCTTTAAGAAAAGTGGAAGGAAGTCCAAAAAACTGCCAGCATGGTTTAAAGGTGAGGTCAGAGAGGCTGTTGTTGCCAAAAAAGCAACTTTCAGGAAATGGAAAAAAGAGCCAAACGACGAAACCTGGAAACAGCACAAGCGCTGGCAAGTCAAATGCAAGGCATTGATAGAACAGACAAAGGGAGAATTTGAGAAGAAGCTTGCTGCAGAAGCAAAAACGCGAAATAAAGATTTTTTCAAGTACATTCATAGCAAAAAACCTGTGAGAGAGTCAGTTGGTCCATTAGATGACAGAGGAGTTAAAGAGGCACTAAGAGGCGACAAGGCGATAGCGGAGAGACTGAATGAATTCTTTGCTTCGGTCTTTACTGAGGAAGATGTAGGGAAGTTACCCATGACTGAAGTGGTATTTAAAGGTGCGGAAGAACTGAAGGAAATATCGATACATCGGGAAGATGTATTACAAATATTAGATAAACTGAAGAGTAGCAAATCACCTGGGCCGGATGGTATACATCCAAGGGTGTTGAAAGAACTGAAATATGAGATTGCAGACCTGCTATTAGTAATCTGTGAACTATCATTAAAATCATCTCTAAAACCTGAAGACTGGAGGATCGCCAATGTAACACCAATTTTTAAAAAGGGTTGCAGTGGTGATCCAGGAAACTACAGACCAGTGAGCCTCACGTCAGTACCGGGAAAAATGGTAGAAACCATCATAAAGAATAAAATTACTCAGCATGTAGATAGTCATGGCCTGCATTGCAATGGGAGACAGCCAACATGGCTTTAGACAAGGAAGATCTTGTCTTACTAATCTGTTATGTTTTTTTGAAGGTGTGAATAAACAGGTGGACAAAGGTGAGTCGGTTGATATAGTGTATCTGGACTTTCAGAAAGCCTTTGACAAGGTCCCTCATCAGAGACTTTTGGCAAAACTAGAGTCATGGGATAGGAGGCAGTGTACTACTGTGGATCAGGAACTGGTTAAAAGATAGAAAGCAGAGGGTTGGGCTAAATGGACAATTTTCCCAATGGAGAAAGGTGAATAGTGGTGTACCCCAGGGATCTGTGCTGGGTCCGCTGCTTTTTGACATATTCATAAATGATCTGGAAAGTGGAATAACGAGTGAGGTTATCAAATTTGCAGATGACACAAAACTATTTAAAGTTGTTAAAACCCAAGAGGATTGTGAAAAATTGCAAGAGGATCTTGATAAATTGGAAGACTGAGCATCAAAATGGCAGATGAAATTTAATGTGGACAAGTGCAAAGTTACACCTAGGGAAGAACAACCCAAACTATGGTTACACGTTGCAAGGTTCCACATTAGGAACCACCACCCAGGAAAAAGATTTAGGGTCATTGTGGATAATATGTTAAAACCCTCGGCCCAGTGTGCAGCGGCGGCCAAGAGAGCAAATAGAATGCTAGGTATCATAAGGAAAGGAATGGAAAATAAAACAAAAGATATTATAATGCCTCTATATCGTTCCATGGTGAGACCACACCTTGAATATTGTGTGCAATTCTGGTCGCCATATCTTAGAAAGGATATAGCGTTATTAGAAAAGGTTCAGAGAAGAGCCACCAAAATGGTAAAGAGGATGGAAGGATACTCCTATGAAGAAAGTCTAAAAAGGTTAGGGCTCTTTAACCTGGAAAAGAGACGGCTGAGGGGAGATATGATAGAAGTCTATAAATTAATGAACGGAGTGGAACGGGTAAACGTAGATCGATTGTTTATGTTATCAGAATATAGAAAGACTAGGAGGCATGTAATGAAGCTACAGGGTAAACTATTTAAGACTAATAAAAGAAAATATTTTTTCACTCAACGTGTAATCAAACTCTGGAACTTGTTACTGGAGGATGTATTAAAGGCTGTTAGTGTAGATGGGTTTAAAAAAGGTAAACCATTATTAAGAAGGGACCCAGGATATCAATGCTTGACCCAGTACAAGCATTGTGGAACCTGTGTCTTTTGGGGAAACTGCTAGGTACGTATGACCTAGATTTGCCACTGTTGGAAACAGGATACTGGGCTTGATGGATCTTGGTCTGACCCAGTATGGCATATCTTATGTTCTTATGTTCACTCTGCTGTCAAGAGCACGATCAACCTACTTACCTCTTTACGATTTCGGGTGAATCTCCAAAAATCCAACCTACAACCACAGCAGCGCCTGGAATTCATTGGAGCACTGATAGACACAGTAGTGGCGAAAGCATTCCTCCCAGCTCTGCAGGGGAACACCATCACCAAACTGGCTACGGGCCTCTCCGCCACCCAGCAGACATCGGCTCGCCTCATACTCCGACTCCTGGGACACATGGCAGCGTCAGCACAAGTCCTGCCCCTTGCAAGGCTACACATACGCCGCCTACAATGGCACTTGTGCCTTCATTGGAATCAGCGCACACAACCACTCTCGTCGCTCATTCCTATGGACACAACAACCGCACGCTCCCTGGCATGGTGGACATGGGCCGAAAACCTGATGGTAGGCCGCCCACTACAACAGCAGCCCCACCAGCTGACCATCACATTAGACACTTCGTTAGTGGGCTGGAGGCCCATTGTCTGCACCTTCGCTCCCAAGGAACCTGGTCACAAGAGGAGCGCTCCTTACACATCAACCTACTGGAACTCAGAGCGCTCTTCTATGCCCTCAAGGCCTTCCAGGACCTCATCCAAGGGAAGACAGTCCTACTACAAATGGACAACCAAGTAGCCATGTTTTATGTCAACAAACAAGGAGGGACGGGCTCCCGCAACCTTTGCAAGGAAGCCCTCAAGCTCTGGACTTTTGCACTCTCCAGGGATTGCCTCCCTTGCACCGCCTACCTCCCGGGAACACAGAGCAATCTAGCGGACAAGCTCAGTCGCCAGATGGACCCACATGAATGGTCCCTCAACCCCCGCATAGCCTCTTCCCTCTTCCGGAGGTTGGGATGCCCGCAGATCGATCTCTTCGCCATGGAGGACAACAGGAAGTGTGCTCTCTTCTGCTCGAAATGCCTCTCCAACTGCAGCATCGCCATGGATGCATTCGACGTATCATGGGGGGAGTGATCTCTGATATATGCCTTCCCCCCTCCCCACTCATCTCGATGACCATCCAGCCCATTATCTCAGACAAAACGCAAGCCATTCTAATTGTGCCTCACTGGCCACATCAGGTATGGTTCACATATCTCCGCCGCCTTGCACTGGAACCTCCGCTGAGACTACCCCTGACCTCAGATCTGATCACATCTCAGAAAGGGAAGTGCCTCCATCCCAACCTAAAGACCCTGGCACTTACTGCATGGAAACTGAAAGGATAACATTAGCATCCTTCAACCTCCCCACAGAAGTTCAACAAGTGGTACTTGAGGCAAGATGCCCGGCAACCCGCAAATTGTATGGGCTAAAGTGGAAATGTTTCAATCTCTGGTGCTCACAGCATCACCTAAACTCTTTCTCGTGCCCTGTGCATATGGTGCTCCAGTACCTCACCTCCCTTTTCCACAGTGGTTTAAAAGTTTCATCCATCCGAGTACACCTTGCAGCGATCGCAGCATTCCACGACCAGGATGAAGGAAACAGTATCGCGAAGCAACCACTAGTAGCAAGATTCATGAAAGGACTGGCTAACTTATGGCCCCCAGTACGAGATCCCGTACCCCAATGGGACCTCACCATTGTCCTCCATGAGCTGACACAACCTCTCTTTGAACTCATGTTGACAGCTGAGCTGAAGCACGTGACATGGAAGACCTTGTTCCTAATAGCCATCACCTCGGCCAGGAGGATCAGTGAGCTACAAGCCCTTGTATCACATACTCCCTACACTCTGCTCACCCAAGAGAGAGCTACCCTTCGGACGCATCCAAAATTCATTCCAAAGGTGCCCTCTGCCTTCCATATCAACCAGGCGATTGAGCTCCCCTGCTTCCATCCGGAACCCCACTCCTCTGCTGAGGAGCAGCGACTTCACACCCTGGACTGCGTCAGAGCCCTACGCACATACCTTCTGCGGACATCCACTCTGTGGAAGGGAACACAACTTTTTGTCTCCTACGACCCCAACAAACCTGGTCGGCCCGTTAGCAAACGTACGCTATCGGGATGGATCAACTCTTCAATCGCCTGCTGCCTGCAGCAAGCAGGTTTACAAGACTTACCAAAAATTCATGCACACCATCTCAGAGCATTGGCAACGACCATCGCCAACCTCCACGCCATACCAGCGGCGGACATCTGCAAGGCCGCAACCTGGGCCTCACTGCACACCTTTCAGAAACACTACTGTCTAGATACGGTAGTAGGATGCGAATCTACCTTTGGCCAGGCGATACTGGCCACTGCTGAACTAACCCGAACTGAACCCTCACACCAGTGAGGGCGGGCTGCGTCCTACACGGGCTGCCCTTAATGCACTGTTTGCACTATATCTGACTGCACTGTTGCACTATTTGATTTCACTGTTTGACTACACTGTTTGCACTGTTGGCTGCACTGTTGCATCTTGCTTGCATCTTGCACTGTATTCATTGTCAAGCTCAAGGCCGGACAAATCTGTTAAATAAATCTAGATTTAAAACCCCTGCCTCCACCTAAATATGTCCATCACCTTAACCAGGGCCTCCCCTCCACAGCGCTCCATAGCTTGGGAGGCGCCAGGTGTGGCTGACTCATCCTGCTTGTCCTAGGAGAAAATGAGGTTACTTACCTGTAACGGGAGTTCTCCGTGGACAGCAGGATAAGTCAGCCACACCATCCCGCCCATCCTCCCCTATCAGGGTCGGCCCCTGGACCTTCTCAATCCCGCTCCCTAGCGGAAAGCCTCAGCTAGTGACAAACTGACCAGCTAGGGGCGGGACTAGAGGTTGGGCTAGTGGGCTCATGCTTAGAAGGGCAAAAAGCCCTTCTGAGCTATAGAGAGGACTTCCGTCTCGGTGCTGTCGGATGACGTCACCAGGTGTGGCTGACTTATCCTGCTGTCCACGGAGAACTCCCATTACAGGTAAGTAACCTCGTTAGTTTTATTACATTAATTGGGATCAACTGATTTGACTTAAGATTCACATCTAAGAGGGACTGTGATAAAGTTCCACTGCTGGCCTGCGAGACCCATTCTGCCTGGTAGTTTCCTGCAGGGCCGCTTTGGCCTATGGGCAAAAGAAACAATTGCCCCAGCCTCTACATGGCAGGGGGCCCACTGACTGAACACAAAGTGCTTTGTCCTGATAACTCTATTAGCCTGTACCTGAGTCTAAAACAGCAGAGAAGAGCTCTTTGCTTCTGCTTCACTCTCTCCCCTCTCAGACTCAGACAACTAAAGGGAACAATACTAGAGATGGGTGTGGGCTATAACAGTCAGGTTTACAGAATAACCACAATGAATGTGTATGAGAAAGATTTGCATACAGTGGAGGCAGGGCATTCAAATCTATCATATGCATATTCATTATGGTTATCCTGAAAAGCTGACTGGCCAGGTGTGTCCCGAGGACTGGGCTGAGAACCCCTGAGCTAGAATGAGCAGAGCAGAGCTAATCTACTCCCTAACCCAGCCCCTTCCCTCTCCTTCTGCTCTACCCTTTGGTATAGGGTTTTGTGTTCTTTAAAAATTAAGTATCTGATAATGAAGGTCATTTGTGTCATTGTTACTAAAGTGAGGGCAGAATTAGATTTTTTTTCCTATGAGTAGTAAGAGGAAACATCCTAGTTCAGTTCATCTAGCATAATTTAAAATGGATAAAATTAGGCCAGCAGGACAGCTACACAGAAAAATTAATCCATTTAATGGCTGCATATCTCCAACCAGGGCAAAATCACACCTCTTTCTTCTATATGGTCAGAATTTGGTCATATATCCACCAGGATACTTTTCATAACAAGCCCTTATGTGGTGAGCACCACTGCTGATCATATGAGTGTCAGAACATCGATCTCATGATGTCAAATTATACATTGTTCCAGGAGCATTGGTGGTAGGATCATGATGATCTTTAATTTAATTTAATTATCAAAATTTGGAGGGAGGGTAAAGGGGATAAGGGCTTGAAAGTTTTGTAAGTTCAATATTATTTTATTGAATATTAAATAAACAACATACAAGCACATCGGAGGGGTGCACGGCTTAATATTCCTGGTCTCCTTGCATCAGCCATATCTACGAGACAGCATGTTCATACCTGCCCACACAGACCTGCACCGATTAGGAGGACGATACCACCTGCATATCTGCATTGTACCGCATGGGCCATAAGAAGATAGAGGGGTACTTGTATCAGCCCTCGTGGGGCCTGGAGGAGCATAGATTATGCACGAAATGAGGAGGAAAGCCATAACAGTGGCCCAGCAGCACCAGACTAACAGGGGCTTCTGGGGGTGGGAGTCAGGTAGGGAAAGAAGGGTGGCGTTCAGTGAAGAAAAAATAAAAGGGGGCCCATGCACATAAGTTTGTCCACAGCCCTTTAATAGATTAAAGCGGCCTTGGTCTCCTGGCTGTGAGCACTCAGAACCCTTAAACAGATCTGTTTGTGTGCAAGCAGGAATCTGCTGGGGGTAAGCTCCCTCGCACCTGACTCTACTACAGTTGTTTTACTTAAAATGGCTTTTTGTGCTTTTTTTTGTCTTTTGTCTCTTTCAATTTTCTCCAGGTTAAGCACCGAACTCTGTCTCCTATCCATCAGGACACTTTATTGTATTTTGCTGCCCAGGTTTGCTGCTTTTTTCCCTACTACAACTACTTATAGTTTCTCTCTATTTAAAGCAACAGATACCCATATAAATTGCTTTTGTGTAAGATCCCTGGGGCTACCCTTCCATCCTAGTGAGAAGCGGGCTGTACATTGTATACTGAACAACAAATATAACTGCATCATATCCAGGCCTTATTCTGCAACAGCTTATTTATTTATTTAACAAAGTTTTATATACCGCCCTTTCCTGAGATCAGGGGCGGTTTACATGGAACATCACAACAACTTTTACAATGAACAATGTAACTATATACATAAAACATGCCATAACTATATACAGGTAACTATGTACAATATGGTTGATTAGGTTATTCTCCTTAAGGTTACTACATAATTTTATGAGTCTAGGTTACAGGATGTTATTATTACTTACTTAATAATATATGTATGAATGAATGAGTTTGTGTTTTAGACAAAATGAAGCGGGTGGTTTTCTTTTTTTACTTTAGTTGGATACTTTCTGTACCGTCTTTTCAATCACAACAAAGTGGCTTCCTTTAACTTTTCACAGTCCAATAACATTTGTTATTCCGGCAAGGAGAATGCAATTTATTTATTTTATTTATTTACATTTCTTATATACCGCACTCTTTGACTTCAGCGCGGTTTACATCGAACAAAAATTCAGCACCATAAGCAAGCGTCTGAGTTACAATAAACAGGGGCATAAAAACTTGGATAACAGGGCAAAATCAGTAACTGGGGTCATAAAACCTGGATAGCAATGTGATTAAGAATAACAGAATATAACAGTGAACTATTAACATCTTAAATGATAGCGTAGATGAGATTTAAGACAGGCCCGTAGAACCTTATACCAAAGGTCTGTGGAACCTTACTAAGTGGGAAATTCTGGATCAATAGGTGAATCGGTGTGTCCATGATTCACAGAGAGGGGTCGTGCCTCTGCACTCACTGAGAAGTATTTAAGGAATAAGTAGTGTTTGAGGGCTTTTCTAAATTGCAGTAGGCTGTTGATTGCTCTGATATCTGGCGGTAGTGCATTCCAGAGTTTAGGGGCACGAAGGCTGAAAGCCCGGTTTGCTGTAGCTGAGGTGCTTCTAGTAAGTTCGCGGGGAACCATTAGCGAATTTACTGCAGTAGATCTCCTTGATCTATTCGGGGCTATGGGTTTGATGAGTTCAGTTAATGATGTGGGGGAGAGACTATTTACTGCTTTGAATGTGAGTAGTAATGTTTTGAAAATGATCCTGGCATGTATAGGAAGCCAGTGTAACTGCATTAGCAGGGGTGACACATGCTCACATCTAGATGCCCCATAGAGAACCCTCGCAGCGCTATTCATTGCGAGCTGTAGGGGGTTCAGGGTGGATTGAGGGAGGCCTAGCAAAATGACATTAGCATAGTCAAAGTGAGGCATGATCAGAGCCTGGTAGATGGTGCGAAAATCCTCAGGTTCAAGCAGGGGGCGAAGATGTCTTAGTGACCGGATTTTGTAGTATATGATTCTTACAGTATTGGCTATATGTGCTTTCATGTCAAGGTTCTGGTTGAGTGTAACGCCCAGATATCTTATGTTGGGTTTTGATTGTAGCTCAGCATCCTTCACCTTCAGGAACTGTGGGGGGCTGAAGCTCGGGTTCTTTGACATGAAGAGCACCTCTGTCTTCTTATGTTGAATCCTTAGGTTTTGTGACAAGAGCCATTGCGATATGGCATCAAAGCAGTTACTTAGTGGGGATAGGTCCAATTTGTCTATGTTGAAAGGCATATAAAGCAGGACATCGTCCGCATATATCATGCAACTCACATTGAAGGACCTGATGATCTTGCAAATAGGTTGCATATAAATATTGAACAGTAAAGCAGAAAGGGAGGAACCTTGCGGGACTCCCTGTCCTTGGTGAAATGGATCAGACATCATTCCACCATCTTTCAGATAAGTACGATCTACACCATTCAAGGGCAGTTCCGCCAACTCCTTTCACAGTCCAATAACATTTGTTATTCCGGCAAGGAGAATGCAATACATACAGACCCCTCATTGCCCATCCATTCATAGACACAGTTCATACATCCTTATTTAGATCCAACTTATAGTGAAGTCATTGCAGTTTTTTGAGCTTTTTTTTTTGCTTGCTTCTGCCAAATATGGAAGTTAGACTGCAGGCAGTGAATGCCAGAAGGTGTGGATGTCGAGCAATCTGTCATTTCCTATATACAAACTATAAACATGAGTCACACACACACAGAGCACATAAGCACTCGGGTTACAGTCCAGAAGTTACACAGCTCTTCCAACACCCAAAGATAATCTCTACTCTGAAATAAACTTCAGCTAAATAGTATTGAAAACGTCAAGTTTTGTTTGTACAATTATAAAAGGAAGCTGAGACTCCAGAGTCCAAGTCAGCATTTGCCATGGGCTCCGTTTAGACCAAGGCTCCCAACCAAGGCCCAAGAGCAGGGCCGGTAATAGGGTTTCTAGCGCCCCTCTGCAATCTATAAATTGGCACCCCTCCCTCATTATCAATGCACCCTCCTCTCCTTTTTCCCAAAACCGCTTTGTGGATATTAGTATTTCTCCTTTAAATCCAGTGTTGTAAGAAAATTGCAGCAAAAGAGCAAATGCATAGCCAAATTAAAAATACTTAGCAAGAAATACTTAGCATCATACAAACAGGTTGTGATAGTCCAAAAAAAAAGAGAAAAAAAAATCTGATTCTGGTCATCTCACTAACAACATAAACATTCTCCAGTGCCAGGCATATTGTGAACTAATATAAAACACTGCAAAAGTCACTGAAAATCTGCAAAGACAAATCTATCATACCATACCAGCATACACTTCCAAACTCATACAATAAGGGGCCTACCCAGAAAAAAGCAGTACTATAAATACTGCAATGGGCCCTAAAACATCCATACACCTATTTGAAAAGCTGTACAAGTCAAATTACTACAGTACAGATCCCTACGTACAAACTCCAAGTTAACAGAACAGCTGGCCTTGATCACACACTCAGAACACAGACCCTCACCAAGTACAGAATAAGTGACTACAACCTAAAGTAAAAATAAAAATACGTAGGCAAAAATTAAAATGAAATCACAAGAAGCCAGACTCCGCATACGGTGCCACACCAAATAAGAGAAGAGGTTCCCCATACTGTTTGAAATATAAAGATACTGCCAAGTCCAATCACTAAATTTAAAATAAAATTATTTTTTCTACCTTTGTTGTCTGACGATTTTTGATTATGCTTGTCCCAAGCTGAGGTTTCTGTTTTCCTCTGTCTTCTCTTAGTTCTCTTTCTATGGTCTATAGTCCATCTGACATTTCTTGTCTCTTCTTTTGCTTTCTTCATTTTCTTCCATCAGCCTTTCTCCAGTCCCAGTAACCCTCCCCAGTATCAGCCTCCTTTACAGCCTCCCCTCCCAGTACCTTCCAGTGTCAACCCCCTTGCATTCTTAGCACCACCACTGGTGTCTATTCCCTTCCAGTCCCCCTCCTTCCCCACCATCCAGCCCCTTCTAATACCATCGCAGGTATCAGTGAACTTCCAGTCCCAGTGCCCCCTCCCATGTCAGTTCCCTTCCAGTCACCCTCTCCTCTGTCCATCTGCCTTCCAGTGTCATCCCCAGTTGTCAGCTCCCTTCCAGTCCCATCCCCAGGTGTCAGCTCCCTTCCAACCCCCACCTTCCCTCCAGCCCCCTCCTTCCCCTCTTTTCCACTCCCTTCCAACCCCGCATGTCAGCTCCCTTCCAGCCCCCACCTTCTCCCATGTCAGGTCTCTTCCATTCCCCTCCTATTACCCAGCCACCTTCCAGCCCCATTCCCAAGTATCAGCTCCCTTCTAGCCCCCCCCTCCGTGTCTGCTCCTTTCCAGTCCCCTCTGTCGTCTCCCTTCTGGCCCCTTTCCTTCCCTTCCCTCCTGTATCAGCTGCTGTCCCTCCCCTCCCCTCACTGATTTGTCCTTCAGAAAAGAAAGCAGCCACAGAAACATTTCTCTGTTCCCGTGACTCTGCTATCTTTTAAACTGCTGGATCGCGGAGTTTCCAAAGGCAATAATAAGCATTATGAGAAACAGGAAATGCTTGTTACTGCTGGAAATGCCACAATCCAGCGGAGAAATGTTCCCCTGGCTACTTTCTTTTTTGAAGCAGTGGGTGACAGGCGGCTAGCAACGGCACCCTCCACTGCCGGCACCCTCCTGCTGTGCTTACCTGGCTTACTGGGTAGTGCTGACCCTGCCCAAGAGATGAATGCAGCTCTTGCAGCAAGTTTTTCTAGCCCTCCATGCTTTCTCTCTCCTCGGCTCAGATGAGGCCTCAGAATAGGTGGGATTTTTTACTCCCATATAAACCATTGTGTCTCTTTTTCTCCTTCTGTCCTTGCTGCACTTCAGCAGCCCAGCCTCAGTCCCAGTGATTTTTCCCTTTCTATCACTCCCTGGTGAGCTTTCCCACTGCCCGTACAATATCCTCTTTGTCCTTTCTTCTGCTGGGAAACTGACAAAAGAATCAGAGGATGGAGATATTCTCTGCTCCTAATGATGCAGAGGTGGGGGTCTATAGTGGTTCCATGCTGCCTGGAATACAGCACCAGGAGCGAGTGTATGTGTGTGTGTGTTCCTTTGGATCCTGGGGCAGCAGGGCCAGGTATGACTGCATTTGCTGGCATACCCCACTCTAGGAGTGGAGGTGAAAGAAGTAAGAGGAGGAGGGACTGAGAGAGGCATAAGAGGAGAGAGAAGGGAGGACATGGAAGGAGAGAAGGCAAGAGAGTGGAATGATAGGAGAGAAAGATAAGATAGAGAGTAATAGGAAGGAAGTAGGATACAAAAAGGGGGGGAGTGAGAGAAAAGGAGGGGAAATGGAAGAAGGGAATATACTGGAGGCCACATTTAGGCATTTAGGTAGAAAGTTGAAATCCAAAATTTCCAGGGTGGCATTCTCTGAAATGCTTCCCATTCCATGCAAAGGAACCAAAAGGCAGGCAGAGCTCTGGAGTCTCAATGTATGGACGAGAAGATGGTGTAAAGAAGAGAGTTTTGGATTAGTTAGGATCTGGGCAACATTCTAGGGAAGGGAGGGTTTTTTCTGAAGGGATGGGTTCCACCTCAACCGGCATGGAACCCGGCTGCTGGCATTAACCTTTAAAATGCAGATTTTAAACTAGATAGTAGGGGAAAGTCGACAGTTGCCTCGGAAGAAAAGGCCTGGCAATCTACTTCTGGCACACTGACAAGAAAACCCAGGGGCTGCTGGGTTGCCAGGAGTCAGCATCATGGCACTTTAAAAAAAAAAGGGGGGGGGGGGGGAAGCAGACAGTCATCTGGGGGTGCATGGTTTGAAAGGATACTAACAAAAGAGGGAAGGTAAGGCATCCCAACAGAGGGGTTCCAATAAAGATAAAAGTAACTCAAATGCCCTTAAGTACAGAGCTGAAATATTCCAAATTACCCCTATCAACTGATAACCAGATTAATATGAATAAAATACAACCTCTAAAGTACTGCTATGCAAATGCTAGAAGTCTAAAAAATAAGATGGGAGAGCTAGACTATGTAGCACTAAATTGAAGGTTAGATATGCTTGGCATCTCAGAGACTTGGTGGAAGGAGGACAACCAATGGGTCACTGTGGTACCTAGGTACAAACTATATCGCAATGATAGGATAGATCAACTTGATGGAGGGGTTGTGCTCTATATTAGAGAGGGCATTGATTCACAGAGGATTAAAGTTTTGCAGGAAATACACTGTAAAATACACTGTAGAATCTCTTTGAATAGAAATTCCATGTAAAAAGGGGAAGGCAATGGCAGTGGGGGTGTCCTACCGACCTCCTGGCCAGAATGAACAGATGGATGATGAAATAGAGAAAAACATCAGGGAAGCTACAAAAGGTACAACACAGTAATAATGGGCGATCTCAATTACCTTGGAATCGACTGGGTCAATATTACAGCATGACATATTAGAGAAAGTTTCTAAATAAAATAAATGACTGCTTCTAGAGCAGCTGGTTCATGGACTGACAAAAGGGGAAGCTACTTAGGACTTAGTCCTTAGTGGAACACAGGATCTGGTGCAAGAGATAAGGGTTTTGGGGCCACTTGGAAATAGTGACCATAGCATGATTGCATTTGATTTAATAAATGGAAGAAGGACAGCAAAGAAATCCACAGTACTCTTTTAACTTTCAAAGGGGAGACTATGATAAAATGCTGACAAGGCCATAGCGGAGAGACTAAATGAATTCTTTCCTTCGGACTTTACTGAAGAATGTAGTTTAGTTACCTGTGCCTGAAATGGTATATAAAGGTGATGTATCAGAAGAATTGAAAGAAATATCGATAAACCAGGAAGATGTATTACAGCTATTTGATAAACTGAAGAGTAGTAAATCACTTGGACCAGATGGTATACATCCAAGGGTTTTGAAAGAACTGAAATATGAGATTGCAGGCCTACTATTAGTAATCTGTGAACTATCATTCAAATCTGCTGCTGTACCGGAAGAATGGAGACTGGCCAATGTAACCCCAATTTTTAAAAAGGGTTCCAGAGGTGATTGGGTAAACTACAGACCGGTGAGCCTGATGTCAGTACCGGACAAAATGGTAGAAACCATTATAAAGAATACATTAAGGGGTTATTCTGAGCCACGAATAGTAGGGATGGATGGCCTGATGGGACGTCAATCCCCGCTATTCGTGGCTTCACCTTCCCGTGAATAACTTCCCTGCCGGTTGCACAGGGAAGTTAAGACAGGGCAGTGAATGGGTGGCATGGGGGCGGAGAGTGGGTGGCCACTGGCCATGGGTGTACAGGGCCGATTCTAATGTCAGCCCTGTATGTCTGGGCGTACGAAATGTCCGGGGAAGTTATTCCACCTCAGAGGTGGAATAACTTCCCTGGACATTTCATTTTGGAAGGCCCAGGGCACAGATGGGGTGGGGGGGGGGGGGGACAGGGTTTATTCCCTGCAGCTCGACCCTGGCCTTAGGAGGCCAGATCGGAGTCAGGCTGTGGGAAATAAACTCTTGTTCTTGGCAGCCGGCATCACGGCTTTTAAATGGAAACCTTGAATATTGTGTGCAGTTCTGGTCGCCATATGTAAAGGATATAGCTGAATTAGAAAAGGTACAAAGAAGAGTGACAAAAATGATAAAGAGAATGGAAGGATACCCCTATGAGGAGAGGCTTAAAGGCTGGGGCTCTTCAACTTGGAAAAGAAATGGCTAGAGGTCTATAAATTAATGAATAGAGTGGAATGGGTAAACGTAGATCAGTTATGCCATCAAAAAGTAGAAAGATTAGGGGACATGCAATGAAGCTACAATGTAATCCATTTAAGATTAATAAGAGAAAATATTTCTCACTCAATGCGTAATCAAACTCTGAAATTTGTTACCGGAGGATGTAGTAAAAGTTGTTAGTTAGCTGGGTTTAAAAAAGGTTTGGACAAGTTTCTGAAGGAAAGGTGCATAACCATTATTAAAGGGGACCCAGGAAATCCACTGCTTACCCCAGAATGAGCCTGGAACCTGTGTGCTTTTTTGAGAACCTGCCAGATACTTGTGATCTGGATTGGCCACTGTTGGATACAGGATATTGGGCTTGATGGACCTTGGTCTGACCCAGTATGGCATTTCTTTTTTTTTTTATAATTTTGGTTTTTATTTAGTATATTACAAAGGAACATATCATTTTCCAACTACTTTACAAAATCCTGGTATAACCTACATCCAACTATATCCATCATCACAACATGCACCCGCTTACCTTTCTAGCCTTACTATACAATATTTAACAGTCTAGGTTCCTCTCCAATTTACCTGTACAGTTTTTATCATTTTACTATTCCCTTCTACTCCCCTCCTCCCCCCTCCCCCGGATCCTGCGGTGCTCCCCTCTTCCATATTAACGCTTTCCTTTTATACTCTTAATTAGTATATGCAACCACTCAATGTACTTTTGCCATCTCCTTTGAAAGCTCTCAATCCTGTGCACCTTATATACATTAATCTCACTCATCCTATAAATATATGCTATTCTACTTAATATCTTTTCAGGTGCTGGTGCTCTCATGGACCTCCATCCCTTTGCTATTTCCATCCACACTCCAATTCAAGTATCTTCAACATATACACCATGTCGCTCTTCGGATGCCGCCCCCCCCATTCATTCATTAATATTCCCGCTGGTGTAATATCTCCTACCCAGTCAACCATCTCCCGTATGAGATCCTTCAGCCACTGCCACGTTTGTTGTAGGACTGGACAGCTCCACCATATATGCATAAACTCCCCCCATTCTCTGCACCCCCTCCAACACATCGCATCATTATAGAAACATAGAAAAATTACGACATGGCCTATCTAGTCTGTCCTTCCATATCAACAACTACAACAGTCTTCCCATCTTACACAACCTTACTGGGGTTAGATACATTCGGAACATCATCGTATTGGATTGCTGCCGAAACCACTGGTATTTTAACCCCATCATATACTTTTCCCCATCTCTGTACATCCCAGTGACCCCCCAAATCTGCCTCCCAGGCCCTCATATGCGTTCCTTGATCCATGGGGCTACTCAAGGCCTTATAAAGCCTAGAAATCACCCCTCTTGATAAGTCCCCCACCTTAAACATCTTCTTAAAGAGTGTCTTTGTGCTTTTCAGGCCTTCTTTTATATCTTTTCCCCGTAAAAAATGTGCCAGTTGGAAATAGCCCAACCAATCACCCTTTGCTATTTGGAACTCTCGCTGGAGCTCAGCAAATGGCCATAATTGACCAGCCTCAGTTAGTACCTGCCCCATACACTGTAACCCTTTCTCCTGCCATCTTTGAAATATCCCAGAACTTTCTCCCACCAAAAACCCCTCACATTGTGTAATCTGCTGTGCCCTAATATTTCCCCCCATATGTGTTAGCACCTTATGTTTCCTATCCCAGGCTCTAAATGTATTTATCATATATGGGTTCTTAACTAGGCCTCGTTCTCTCTCTGCCCTATTCTTCCACAACAAATCCGTAATATAGTTGGGTCTTACCATCACCTGTTCAATTCTACTCCATTGAGGACCATCCTTCTCCAGCCTCCACCCCATTACCGCTCGCAACTGAGCCGCCTCATAATATCTTCCAATCTCAGGGACCGCCAGACCACCCTCCTTTTTTACTCTATACATTATTTTCCTTTGCATCCTAGGGGGCCTGCATCTCCAAATAAAGGCGAAGATTCTTCTCTGCACCAAATTTATCATGGCTGTAGGAACTTCTATAGGCAAGGTCATAAACAGGAAAAGTATTCTAGGCAGTATATTCATCTTCACTATGGCTATCCTTCCCATCCATGAGAATATGGGCTTATCCGATCTTACTAAATCCGTTAGCACATTCTTTACAGTTGGCTCATAGTTCAACTTATAGAATTCAGACCCCCCCCCCCCCCCGCACTAATCTGGATCCCCAGATATTTCACACTTTTACTAGCCCATTTAAATAGAAATGTTTTCCGTATCCTACCCTCTTCCTGTGAATTCAACCTTAATTTGAGCACTTAACGTTTTTCCCATATTCATTTTATAGCCTGATACTGCACTATATTTCATACTCTCTTGTACTAGTGCTGGTATCGATTTCTCAGGGTGTCCTAGTGTATACATCACATCATCCGCAAATAATGAAATTTTACATTTCTCCTCACCCACCTTTATTCCATGTATTTCCTTATTCAGCCAAACGCTTTCAACCAGTGGTTCTATTACCATTGCAAACAGCAAAGGAGAAAGCGGGCAGGCCTGCCTTGTACCTTTGCCTAACTTAAACTGCTCTGAATACACCCCATTTGTCTGTATACCTGCCTTAGGCTCTTTGTAAAGTGCCTCTATCCATTTCTGAAAGTTCTCTCCCGGTCCCATCTTCTTCATAACTGCAAACATAAAAGCCCATTCTACTCTATCAAAGGCTGTCTCCGCATACACTGCAATCATGATAGATTCTCTTTGCTCACTTCACACTTGCCACATTAAATTCAACAATTTACGCACATTATCACTCGCTTGCCTGCCCGAAATAAACCCTGCTTGGTCCTCCTTTATTAGCCCTGGAATATATTTCTGCAATCTAGCTGCCAATATTTTAGCTAATATCTTAGCATCCAAATTTATAAGTGAGATAGGTCTATAAGACTAACACATTCCCATGGTCCTTCCCAGGTTTAGGTATAACTACCACTCCAGCTGTTTCCATAGAGCTTGGTAACTTCTCCCCTTTCAATGCTTCATTATAAACATCCCGCAGGATCGGACTAACTTCCTCACAGAATTTTTTATAAAACCGAGCTGTAAATCCATCTAATCCTGGCGCCTTACCCTCCTTCAAGCTCTTTATAGCCTCTATTTATCCACTTCTGTTGCTATAAATCCAATTGGTTCAATGTGGTTTCCGCCAGGTACCTCTCTATATCTACTCCCTCTTCTTGTTGCTCTGATTCATAGAGCTTACCATAATATTTCCAAAATACTTTCTGAATATGTTCAGTACCCCGAACCCACTGTCCCTGTTCATCTTTTATTTTCAGGATTGGCTGATGCACCCTTTTCTCCCTTAATTTTCTGGCAAGATATCTACCTGGCCTATTACCTTGTATATAAAACTCGTGTTTTAGTTGGTTTAACCTATAGGCCTCCTCAGCTTTGTGCAAGGCCCCTAATTCTTTTCGTATTTTCTGAATTCGTTGTAGCCGCTTCCTTCCCCCTCTCTGCTTGTGCATTAACTCTTCTGACCTCAGCTCTTTTACCAACTCCTGCTCTTTCTGTTCTTTTCCTCTCTTCCGTCTCGCCGCCAAAGCTATAGTACATTGTCCTCTTACAACCACCTTCTACCCATCCCATACACCAGCCGGCCCCACTTCACCTCCCTCATTATGATACATATACTCCCTTATAGTGTTCTGTATACTTTTTTGCCCTTCCAACTCATCTATAAGGGACTTATTCAACTTCCAGAAGCGCAAACCTCCTCCTTCATTTCGCAACCTCAAGGAAACCTCCACCGGGGCATGGTCTGACCAACTTATAGGCCCAATCTCCACCTTCTTAACTTGTTCTATTATCCTCCCATCCACCCATATCATATGTATTCTGCTGTATCTCTTATGCGGGTGAGAATAGTGTGTATACTCCCTCTTATTCCCATGTATGTGCCTCCAAACATCCAGTAAACCCAATTAATGCAGCAACTTCTCCAGCTTCTTACTTACCCCCTTTGGCCCACACTTGTTGTCCCTCGTAGTGTCTATTCTGGGGTTCAGTGTTGCGTTAAAATCCCCTCCTTATATTACCGGACTTTGCAAATAGGGTTCCACCATCTCATGCAACTTCCCACAGAACCACCCTTGCTGTATATTTGGCGCATATATACTCCCCACTACTACAGGTCTTTCTTCTATTTTCCCTTTCCACAATATGTAGCACCCTCCTGGGTCTCTCTCCACATGCTCTTCTTCCACATTCAATCCTTTTGCAAATATTATGCCCACTCCTCCCCTTTTTGGCGATTCCTGATTATGGGCCAAATACACTTTATCATATTCTTTACTCATCAACCATCTTTCTTGTACTTTTTTAAAATGCGTTCCTTGTATAAGCATAACATCCGCTCTTACTCTGCTGCCCTCTTTCAATAGGGCCTGTCTTTTAAACCAGGAATTAAGTCCTTTCATGTTTATGGTTACAATCTTACATTTATCCAATTGTTTTTGATTACTACCCATAATTACTAATCTCTGGACTTCCTCTTCTTACACACACAGGATCCGGGTACCCTCCCTCTTCCCTCCCCTTCCTTAGTTCCCTTCCTCCCAGCCTCCCCCTTCCCTTCATTCTTACTAGCATTTAGTAGCTTCCACGTCCTCCCAGATATCATCCTCCCCCTCCCACTCATGTTACGCATTTCACATTATACTCTCTTCTTATCTTAATCCCCCCTTTCTTAACACTTCACATTTAGCTTTGCACCCTTCCCCCCCCCTCACATCACCACCTCAGTCCAGCTTTGAGGCTTCTTCCACCTTGCTGTTATTTTCCATACTTTTTCCATTTCTCTTTCCTCTGCTTATCTACTCAGTCCCATGTCCTTTCTTTTTTGCATCACGCGTTTACTCTTTCTCTCTTTGCTCTCCACTCTCTGCCACCTTGTTGTCTGTCCATTCGCAGGTTTTCTCACTTCTCCCACCTCTGGTAAACGTGTCACTCCTGCCTCCTTCATCTCTGCCGCCAACTGCGCTGCTGTTACCACCTGCCTTGTGATGCCTTGACTGGTGAATGCAATTCCCGCGGGGTACAGCCATTTATATTTAATGATCTCTTCTCTTAATTTCATTGTAAACCCTCTCCACTCTCTTCGGTGTTGTAGCGTGGCCGCAGCTAAGTCCGCAAAAATTGCAATCTTATTGTCTTTCCACTCTAGCGGGCCTGCTCCCCTCACCTTATTTATTATTTTTTCCTTAATTTTAAAGTCCTGGAGGCAAATGATAATGTCTCATGGTGCCTCCCCTCTCCTTGGGCCCAGTGTGTGGTGCGCTCTGTCTATTTTAACTTCCAATGTCTGCCCTCCATCCTCGGGCTCCTCCAGCACCACCATACATACGTCTCATGCAGTCTGCTCAGGCTCTGTAATCCTCATGTTCCAGCACCCACTTTATTTGGAGATTTTGCCTTCTCGTATGATTTTCCAAATCTTCCAGCTTTAGGTCTATCTGTTCCTTCGCAACTTCTAAACTGTTCACTGCTGTGTTTATCGCACTCGCATTGCTTCGCACCTCTTCCACTTGCCCTTCCGCTTCCTCCACTCTTTTCCCCAGCTCCTGCACATCAGCACGAAACTCCATTATGGCCTCCTCCATATCATTTCTGCATCTCGTCATTTCAGACCTCAGCTCACCAAACCATGAACGGAGCTCTTCCTTTGAAATCTGCACCATGGCACTTCTGCTCTGCACCTCTTCCAAGGTATTCAACTGCTCTTCAGCCTCAGCCTCAGTGTACGCTTCACCGCCCAATTTTCCTCCTCCTCTCTGCTCGCCTCTGACCACTGCGCACGTATATTCTCTGATATCTGCTGTCTTTCTCCTCGCTGTCGTCATTCCTCCAGCCTCCACTTCCAGCAACCGTTCCTCTCCTCTTGGGGTGCTTATAACACTTTATTTTGGGGGAGATTAATCACTTTTGCGGGGGTGAACAGCGGAGCTTGTTTTCAGCTGTGCATGCGGTTTGGTGACGTCACTGGAAGCCCCAGAATGGCATTTCTTATGTCCTTATGGGTTGGATGAGTGGAAGAGATTGTACCACCCACCTTCCACTCCCCCAGGTGGCAGATACTGGGGCAAGATGATGATAGGAAAATAGGAAATACAATAATTTGCCTCACCCCTGGGAGCCATGCTCTCTGCCTGCGTCCTTCTGTGGCATTTGAAATCAGTGAAAAGACAAGACATAGACCCAATTCAGCAAACTCTTCTGTAAAGGGGACCCCACCCCTATCCAGCCCTCTCTATGATTTGAAATGTCCTATGTGCCGTACAATCCCAAAATTTGGGAACCCTTGGTGTAGACCAGGGGTCTCAAACTCCAGTCCTGGAGGGCCGCAAACCAGTCAGGTTTTCAGGGTATCCCTAATGAATATGCATGAGATATATTTGCATACAAATGGGGCAGTGCATGCAAATATATCTCATGCATATTCATTAGGGATACCGTGAAAACCTGACTGGTTTGCGGCCCTCCAGGACTGGAGTTTGAGACCCCTGGTGTAGACAATAGCACTCTCTTTTATTGGTTTAGAGCCACTAGCAAGTCTCTAAACTAATAAAATGGAAGTGTTCTGTTTTGGCCAGTTCAGCCTTTTAGCTAGTTAAATATTTACAGACTGGGGTGTTGGGGAGCAGTAGCTTTGCCCCTTTAGGCAAAGGATCCTGTGGTGGTCCTTGTCCCTGGGTTAATGCTGGAAGACTAGATCTCCCACCTACAGTAGTTAGGATTGTTTTTTTCAAGAGCAGTGAAAAGACTTAAACCATTCCTGGACTTGGCCTCCTTATGGTGGTGGTATAGACCCTGGTGCTGTCACATTTAGATTACTGTAATGGTCTGGGCACGGGGCTCCTATTGAGAGTCACACACAAGTTTCAGGTGGTTCGGAATGCGGCATCCAGGGTGATTTTGGAGAAATCTAGCTGCTCACTGACTCCCTGCTGATTGTGTCAGCTCTGCTGGTTACCAGTAAAACAAAGAGCTCAGTTTAAAACGTTACAGGAAAATAGTCCTGTTTATATAAAGAACAAGCTATCCTGGCATGAGCCCAGTTGCTACTTGCAGTCTAGTTAAGGGAGTTTATTGTCTATACCTACTTTTAAGATGACAAGAGCTTATGGGTTAGGGCAACAGTGTTTTCTGTTGTGTTACGTGCTCTATGGAATGAGTTAGGCAGGAGTTAAATTTCTTGTTTTTGGAAGAAGGTGAGGATATGACTATTTCCATGCACTGTCTGTCCCATGTTGACGTTCCCACTGTTGGTCTGTGATTGATCTTCATTTGTTTCTATTTGTGTAGGATTTTAGTTGAAATTCTGCATTTAAGCTTTAATTTGTATGCCACTTTGGGCAGCGCAGGTGGGTTATAAATGTTGTAATAAATAAATAAATGCTTGCATGTGCAGAAAACCAGATCTATATACGAGCTGATGGCCAAACAGATAGACTGACACCCAACAACAAGTGCCCTTGTTTTTTTCAAAATACTCCTAAAATATAAAAGCTCATGGTATTAGTAAATTAGAGCCTCAGGTAGGAGGAGGATGGCTACCACTAATATGGTACTGCTTGCCAGTACAGGAACAGCACCAGTATAGGCGTTCCGGAGAAGACTTCCCCTCCAGCTCTTCACCAAAACACCTGGGGGAAAACACATAATTTCGTTAACATATCTAATTATATACAATTGTGTAGGGAGGCTGCCATCTACCTCCCTCCCAACTCCCACCCCCTAATTTTCCCTCTGGTGTATTAGCTAAGATTTCTGTATGGTTCCTGTCAGCCTGTGTTTCCAGAGGGAGAGGGGTGCCTGGAAACGTTTGATTGGCATTTAATCCTGATCTGTATTCCAGGAAGACTGAGTGGTGTGACATGTCCACAGAGGAGTTAGTGTCTCCTTTTTTATTCTACACCTTAGTGATAGGCATCCAGGACCCAAGAGACTGGCTGGACCCTTCAGTGAGGGGTCCTTAGGCCAGTTATGTGCCTGGAACAGGAGAAAGAAATCCTCACCTTACTGGTGGCTAGCCAGGACCAAAAGAGGGTATCTGAACCCCAAAGTAAAAAGATGTTCCAAGGCCCCTGAATATAACTGTGCACCTAAGGAAGTTAATTTTCTAAGAGATTTCCATGGGTAAAACAGAGTTTTACTTATATAAATGCAAATGCATTGTGTGCAGTTGAGTCAGTGCTGACTCCTGGTGACCCAGCAGCCCCTGGAATTTCTTGGCAAGGTGTGACCAGAAGTAGATTGCCAGGACTTTCTTCCAAAGCAATGGAGGGTAAATTGATTTGTCCAAGGCCACAAGGCGTGCCAATGCGAATTAAATCCTGGTCTCTTGGTCACCAGGCCGCTACTCTAACTACTAGGCTACTTCTCCATACTTTTAGAAAAATCCCCCCTCCCATGTAGGTGGGTACACGAGAACATAAAAATTGCCATACTGGGTCAGACTGATGGTCCATCAAGGCCAATATCCTATTTCCAACAACAGCAAATCCAGGTCACAAATACCCAGTAGGCTCCCAAAAAGTAGCAAGATTCCATGCTACTTATCCCCAAGGATAAGCAGTAACTTTCCCAGGTCTACCAAGTTATATGGACATTTCTTTCAGGAATGTATCCAGACCCAGCCATGCCAACTGTTTTTACCACATCTTCCGGCAATGAATTCCAGAGCTTAATTATGCATTGAGTGAAAAAAATATTTTCTCTTTATTTTGAATATTCTACTTTTTAGTTTCATGGCATGACCCTAGTCCTTGTAAAGAGTAAAGAATTGATTCACGATTACCTGTTCCATTCCACTCAGCTTTTATAGACTTCTATCATATCTCCCCTCTGCTGTCTCTTCCCCAAGCTGAAAAGCCTTAAGCTCTTTATCCTTTCCTCATTGGAGAGCCCCTTCATCTGGATAAGTGCCGACCTTATCTACATAGTATTGATTTGCAGTCCGCACTGCAACTTTGGTCTGCTTGGAAACCCATGCCTTAATGGGATAGCTCCCCTTGGGATATTCAAATAAGGATTTTCAATATTGGTCCCCTCATGAATACATGCTGCTTTAGTCCCTTGATCTAATCGGATTCCCCAGAATGCCTCTTTTGATTTGGGCTAGATATACACATCCTGTAGAAACCTGCATATACTTTTAACCGGATTTTTTTTTTTTAGTGCCATTAAGTCAGTGTTGACTCATAGCGACCCAGCTACCTCTGGGTTTTCTTGGCAATGTATCACCGGAAGTAGATTGCCAGCCTTTTCTTCCGAGGCAATGGAGGGTAAAGTGACTTGCCCAAGGTCACAAGGAGTGCCAGTGGGAATCAAACCCTTGATCTTAACTGGATAAGGGAGGGCAATTTTTCGACAGGCCCATTTACCTGGGTAAATCACTATTTTCTCAAGTATATTTACTTTGAAAATTATTCTCTGTATAGGGAGGCTGTTTAGAGGTGCCATGAAAAGCCAAATTATCATCATTACTACCCAAAATCTGAATATTATCCAAACTAACACAGAAAAAAAAATTCAGAGTCAAACATAATTGGACAAGAGAACCCTTGGGGATCTCAACAGATACTCACGTTTTGTTTTTTGCTTCGTCAACTTGAAGATAGGCTCTAGAGTCAGAGCGACTTTATGGGATTTGGCAGGAAAAAAGAGAGAGAAAAAAATATTTCCCCAAATGCCCTTAGTACATCATGAAGAGATTATAGAGAGGCCATCGTCTTCTTTCCGTTACTAATCACTGAGTAAGCCTTTTCTTGATTATGGCAAGGTGAACACCTCTGAAACACTGCAGGAAGAACAAGTTGAACTTATTAAGTTAATGCATTAACATTTCTAGAAGCGAATATAATAAAAATATATAGATATAAATACATAATGCTCTCGGTCAAAAGTGAAAAGATTCTGGCAAACTCAGCCTAGTCCCCTGTCAATATTTGTTTACATCACAGACTCACAGAGCAGATAATTGCACCTCTGCTTAGGGAAGGGGAATCCAAAGGGGAATCCAGGGAGTAAAGCCTCCTGCAGAGGCTGGATGCTGGTGCTGTGCCTGACAGATGCAGAGAGCCTTGAATGGTATCTGTGCAAAGTGCTCTCCTACTTCTAATACTAGCAAGAAAAGAATTTATTAAACGGTTGCATAAAACATATATCAGGTGATCAAGGTTTAATGAATGATTAGAGGTGCTTTGTACGGTTAAAGCGCTATACAGGCATGTACTGTGTGCTTGCATGTGTGTGCGCTACACATAAACTGCACCAAGGCTCACTGACATGCAGAGGAACCTGGGTTTGACTTCTGACTTGGGTCTTCGGTTCCCTACATTGCCAAGGGCTGGGGATGCTACAGAGGCAACACTGGCAGCCTCTGGTGAGAGGGAATACTGTCACTTTGCAATGGCAACACCTAGTGGCTAGATTCAGGGTCTATGATTGCAGGGTGCCAGAAGGAGCCTTGAGTCATGGCCCTGATCCAGGAAGCCTGCAACATTCAATGGACTAAAAGACACTGAGAAGGGATATAAATCCACAGATAGTTGAAAATAAAGGCTTATGGTACCAAATTATAGTGCTGGTTATGACTGAGCTGGAAACACAAATGAATGATAAGAAACTGCTGGGTCAAAATCCCTCCCAAAAACCCAACATATACACATAATTGGGGTTTCTGATTTTAGGTTTTAACTAATAAACACTGAGGAGCTGATTCTGTTCTGGACGTGCCGGCCCTCTGTGTGCCCGGTCAGAATCAGACGCACAGAGTTAGCCAGGATTCTGATCCTGCAGGTTATGTCTAGCCCCGCGGGATCAGAATCGTGCAAGCCGGGACCCAATTCTGGTCGGCCTGCATGTACAGACCTTGCCCAGATAACTCAGTCAGGGCTCCTGAATGGAGCCGTGGCCCCATGGCGTCCGGTTGCTATGACACTGCGGCTCCATTCAGGAGCAGCGATCCTTGGCCACCGGACAAAACTCTTTGTTCCTTGCAGCCTGACCTCTAATCTGGCCTCCCAAGGCCTAGGTCAGGCTGTGGGGAATCACCTCTGCCCCTCCTACCTTTTCTGATGTTCAGACCAGCCATCCCCCGCTGACTAGGGGAATGTATTCCATCTCAGAGGTGGAATAAGTTCCCCGTAGAGTCTGCCAACCCCGGACGTACAGGGCAGACATTGGAATCGGCCCTGCACATCCGGGGCCACCAACCGCCCACTGCCTGCCTTAACTCCGCGCCTGTACCGCCCCCATACCGCCCCTTTCCCACCCCCATCTAATTTTCCCGTATTCGCGCCTCGGAATGATCCTGTGATAAAATACCCCAAGCCAAGAAAAAAAAAGATGTTTATTGGATGAACATGGGAAAAACATCACTTTGCCAGTTCTCTCTCACCCTTCTCCAGGCTTGTCTTGGATCTTCCACTCCGTTTTTATGGATTTTCTATGCCTCAACTGTACAAATTTACATACTATATTTGATTGAACTAGAAAGGCAACCTGTAATACCAATGCCGTGACAATGCCAATAAGCACCATTTTTTTGTAGCCTTAGAGAACCCCTAGTTATATGAAAAATAACCACCACTATTTTAATATTTCATAAACATCGAAGCAAAGTCAACATTCTGCACCTCACTCTGTAAACATGGTAATTTAGCATTTCATTCTGTTTTATTATTCAGTTGCTCTCATTCTCTGTTCATCAGCCAGCACCTCTTGGAACTGGTCAATAGGTTTTGTGTTATTTTATTTATTTATTTATGCTTATTCTTACATACCATCAAGTATAACAATGTATTTATTTACATTCTCTTATATACTGCACTATTCTGCATCAGTGCAGTTTACATTGAACAAACTGAAATTACATTGAACAGGGCATTATAAGTTGGAGATAACTATTTTACAGGGAACATGGGCTACGGAGGGTTAATTGCCCAAGACCACAAGGAGCACCTGTGGGACTAGAAACCCCAGTCCTTCTGGCCCAAGGTTGCTGTCCTCTAGTGAGATTTGAACCCCTGACCTTCCGGCCTGAAGTACCTTGCCCCATCCACTAGGCCACTCCTCCACTCCTAAACATGAACAGCAATATATCAATCAGTCACTACAACCCCAGTCATAAAACCCCTAACAAAACCTCCCCCCTTACATTCACCCTGAAACCTATCCAAATGCTTTCTGAAACAAATGGGGTTTTAACCTCTTCCTAAAGAAACATATAATCAGGCTCCACCACAACCCTAAGGGTAATGTGTTCCATAATTCTGCAACCATCACAGAAAAAGCTCTTGAATGAAAAGGCACTGAGCTAATTTCTCTCAAGGGCACCACCTAATTTTCATTCTGTGCTGGGGGTTTGCAGTCCCGTGGAGCTTCCCTTTAAAATCACTTGCCCGTCAAAATGTGCAGGTGCAAGGCAAGAGGGCTAAGTCTGCAAAAGACAGACATGGGGGCATTCAAATGTAATCTCTGTGTTTATTTTGTTGGACCTCCCTGACCCCACCCCCATTTCCATCTCTTTTACCCCTGGGCACAATCTGAGTAGTTTTCCCTGTGGAGAGGGAAGACAATTTTCAAAGGGCCTTCCTCCGTGAATAAAATTCATATTTACTCATGGAAGATCCCTTTGAAAATTGCCCCTTAAGTGGCACAAGGTTATCAAAATGCTAATTTGTTCAAACTGCAGGCAGGGCACCAAGCAATGATTTTTAGCACTCCTCACAGAATCAATGGGAACAAAGCAGGAAGACTTTTTAAATACCATCTACATAGCAATAAAAGGCATTTTTCTCTAATGACAATCAAAATACTCAGATTACCATTACTAGTTATTATTTCTATGGCTGTACTGAACACATGGGTGTGGAGGAATAGCCTAGCACTGGCTTGGTAACCAAAAGCAACCAAGAGAGAGCACAAACATCCTTAGGTGTCAAACGCGAACAGTACAAAACAGGTACACCAAGGTGATGCCATAAAACTTTATTGTTGAACCCCAACTTGTTTCGGCTGGATGCCTTCTTCAGGGGGTATCCACCTCAAAAAGTACATAAATAATAAATAAACATAAAAACATAAAACCAATCATAAAATAAATAGTCAAATCCAAAAATCACAAAAAACAGGCACAAGTAAAAACATAAGTCAACATAAAATTAAAATAACACTACTGCTTAAAAACATAATTAAAAACATACATAAGATAAAATCATTATTTGCAACAGCATGAAAGCATATTATAACCGTGAAATTAAAAAAAGGAGGACCAAGGAAACCCTCTAAACCAAGGATTAAAAAACAAAGTGAGGATATTTGCCTATACAGAAAATATCCTTGTGAAGAGAGGGACGAGGAGGACAAAAGCTATTATCAAGGTGCAGACCAGTTAAGCATTATACA
This sequence comes from Ichthyophis bannanicus, assembly GCA_033557465.1. Lineage (NCBI taxonomy): Eukaryota > Metazoa > Chordata > Amphibia > Gymnophiona > Ichthyophiidae > Ichthyophis > Ichthyophis bannanicus. The sequence goes on from CM066036.1 coordinate 141,330,924, forward strand.
AGATAAGATACATTTTTGCAACCCTGTAGGGTATAGAAGTGCTTAAATAGCCATTTAAAATATATCGGAGGAACCTTGAGCATAGGGAGGAAAAGCCGTGGAGGCACATTCCAACATATGCGTCCAGGTCCCTGTGTGCCCGATCAGAATTGGGACGCACAGAGGTAGACCTGATTCCAATCCTGCAGGGCTAGATGTGTTCCACAGGATCAGAATTGGGTCTAGGGTCTGTATGTGCAGGTTAGGACCCGATTCTGATCGGCCTGCACATACAGAGCCATGCCCAGCTAACTCAGTCAGGCTCCTGAATGGAGCCGCAGTGCCATGAAGTCCCATTGCCATGATAATGTGACTGCATTAAGGAGCTGCGATCCCCGGCTGCCAACCACTCTTTTCTTTCCCCGCAGCCCAACCCCCGATCTGGCCTTCCATGGCCAGGGTCGGACTGTGGGGAACCCCCTTCACCCCCTCACCTTACTTGTGTTGCCTGGGCCTGCCATCCCCTGCCATCCAGGGGAACATATTCCACCTCTGAGGTGGAATAAGTCCCCTGTCCAGTCTGCCGACCACGGACATACAGAACCGACTTCAGAATCGGCCCTGTATGTCCAGGGTTGTGGACCACCCACTGCCCACCCTAACTCCACTCCGCAATGCTCCCTCCTGCCCCCGTCTAAGCTTCCCCATACAAACTCCTTGTTCGTACGGGGAGGCTTTTGACAGGGTCGGCAGGGGGGTGAATAGCGAGGATGGACGTCCCAACGTCCAGCCCTGCTATTCATGGGACAGAATAGACCCCTTAATGTGTAGAAAACTATGTGGAACTCTATAACTTACAAACCAATGGGTAATACAGAGAAAACTCCTAAAAAGAAAAAAATTAAAAGAAAAATTTAAACTCAGATATATTGAACCATGAGGGACCTTAAAAACGCCTTTGGGAACAGCAATAAAACGAAAGATACTTGCCTTGTGCCCCAAAAGTACAATGTTCATTCAGAGACGCCGGTCTGACAGAGAGTTCAGAATGGTAACAGCTGATATTTTAAAGAGAAGCTGCACCAAAAGCAACAGGGTCAAAGTTCAAGTGATCGCAGCTTCCAAAAAGCCAAATAAAATCCTGAACTGAACTTGTATCTATGAAGCTATCATTTCCGCATTGACTAATAAAAACAATCTAAATATCCGGAAATGAATATAAACCAAAAAATACATATTTTGGTGCTTTTTGCCGTTGATCGATGTCAAGCTTCATTAGTGAAATACAGAACTTTACTGTGCTAATATCTAATTTCAATTATAGAAGAGAGGCATTATGCCTTATAGTAACCTAATGGGAGAAGCTTTAAAAAACAGAAAAAATATTAGCATGACAAATGGCATATGAAGCGTTAAAGCGCAATCTCATGAGCCTCAAAATCATTTGTGGGCATAAGTGGACACATTGCTTTTTACCATAGCAACATTTCAGGCTTTATAAATGGAATTCAGAACTTAGATGCGCTAATATCAGATGCCGGTCCAGGCGAGAAGGCATTGTACCTTATGATAAAAATGCCAAAGCAAACCTAAGGAGAACTTTAAATTGGAAACCAGTGTTCACATGGCGGCCGGCATCTAGAGCGCTAAAACGCAAAACCCTAGATGCTAAAAAGTTGGAAATCCAGACTACCTGCCTCAAAGTTATTCACATGCGAAGGGGGACACATTGAAACAAGTAGCCTCACTAAAAAACATATATGTTCTACCCATAAAATGCACAAACCATATGTATCAGGTCGCCAGAGGGCAGCCTCAAAGAGGACAAATGGAGTCTAATAAAGAAATTAAACGAATGCATAATATGAGGAAATTAAAAAAGGTGAAAGTAAAAATCTATATGAACTAATCAATACCAAAAGGAGGAGCTTAATTAACAAAAAACATATGGCTCTAAGAACTGGATGTGCTGAAATAAAATTTGTGAGTTAATTTCAATACTAAAATGAATATTTAAAAAGACGGCCAATAAATAAATAAACAACGAAAAGGTATGTTTACTAAGCAGCCGATATCACATGGAAGCCGCTACCTCAGGTTAGTAAACATACCCCTAAGAGGCAAATAAATAAATAAATATTGCAAGCTAAAAACCAATGTTAAAAAGTTACTTATAAACAAAATGGTTAAATAACACAAAACCAATGGAAGAAAGTGTATCGCTGAGACATGGTAAAAACAGATATTGGTTTGGCAAGGGGATACAAACATATCATCTCATGTACTCCAAAGGATGGCATAGAAAATAATTGAAATGCTGGCTACCATTGGCTTGTGGGCGTCTGTCTTGAAGAAACCAACCTTTAATAATTGGAACAGCCATATAATGGTGCACTTATTGAGAAATACTGAAGGATCTGTTATATTAGGTAACAAAAAACATTATTTGATTAACCACTCAAATAATGTTTAGAATAGTGCAACATCTAGAGTTAAAGCAAATTATCAACAAAGCTAAAAGAAGAAAAAAGATAAATGAATTCATTGATACTCCCTAATATAAAAAGGGCCAGGAATGCATGTTGTGCTGATACTAATATCCACCAAAAGCTAATCAACCGGAACAAAATAATAACAACAAAAATGAAGATGGTAACCATATTAAAAAACATAAATAAGTAAGTAAGTAAATAAATAAAATACCATCATTGGAAAAAGATGAGACATCACCTTGTTGCACCTGTTTGGTAACCAAAAGATCAGGGTTTGATGCCCGCTAGCACTCCTTGTGGCCTTGGGCAAGTCATTTAACCCTCCATTGTCTCGGAAGAAAGGCCTGGCAATCTATTTCCAGTTGCACTTGCCAAGTAAACCCAGGAGCTGCTGAGTCAGCAGTGACATGAAGGCAAACATTGTATTTGCATTTTACTAAACACACACAGGCGCAGTATGTTACAGAAACACAGAAGTCCCTGCTCTATGGAGCATACAGGCTAGATAAGACAGCTTCATTGATTGCAGATCCAAGATGTGATTTATTTTAAAATCTTGATGGTCTTTTTAAGGTCTTGCTATCGAATCAGTCTGTTTACTTGCTCAGGCACATTATCTCGTATTAGCTGTCTCAGGTGCTGAGGTTGATGAATTTAAAGCCATTGATAGTACCCTCCCTGATTAGGGTACACTGAGAATTTACAAGGAAATCAGCTTTATGGAATATCATGCCCAATGAATTGTGTACAGGACTGTCATATTCCATCTTCTGGGCTAGGGTGAAAGCCTGGTTGTTTAGGTTAGCATTTGAGGGATAATTTATCTTAGTCCATTGAATTCTCTGACATTTATTGTTGTGTTAGGCTAGCATCTAAAGGTTAATCTATGTTAGTCTACTGAAGTCTTTGGTATTTATTGTTGTGTGTGGGAAATGCCCAGAGTGATTTGATGTATTAATTGATTCCCTTGCTCCTTTATACCAGAAATTGTAAACGTCTCATCTTGTCCTACATTGTTAATTTGTTGTTTCTATACCCTTTAATTTATATTATGCAAACTGTCTTGATGTGCTCTTAAAAGTGGTACAGTTGTGGTCAACATTATTGGCACCTTTGCATTATTGTGTACAATATGTTGGGAAACAATTGGAAATATTCCGCTGTATGTCATTATAGTATTTTAAGTCCAAAGGCATACAACAACAACAAAAAAAGAAGATGTCTCTGCAACTTAGATGTAGTAATTTCTGAGAAAAAACCCCCAAAATATGACCTAGACAAGATTAATGCCACCCTTCACTAATATTTGGTTGTACAACCCTTGACAGTGATGATAGTCTCCAGACATTTCTTGTAGCCATTTATAAGTTTCGTACATCTGTCTGCTGATAGTTACTCCCACTCTTCAACTGCGATTTGTTCTAGCTCATGAATGTTTCCAGGATTCCTTTTACCAATGGCAGATCTCAGCTCTTTCTAAAGGTTCTCAATAAATTCATTTTTTGTTGGACCATTTGCCGTGAGAGAAAAAACTGGCCTGTAGCAAACACTCCTTTTATTCTTTATTGCGCGACAAACACACAGCTCAAAACTATTAAGAATAATAGTAAAAAACTAAGGGGAATTGCACAATGCGACCCTCCCGGTATACCTTATATAGCAGCTGAGGCAACGAAAGCACAGTTGTTGGGAGCCACAATCTCACGAGGCAGTTCGGCAAGATGAAATAGGCTGAACACGCCTTCAAAAGCCTTTCAAAGAAACGCCGCTGCCATCCCACAGGCTCAACAAAGCAAAACTGCCGTTGCCTATCAGCTTGTCCAAGTAATCCACACCACTAAATCATGCCGCTAGATAGCACTATGTTTCAAGCCGCTGCTCATTCCATGGCCCTTCTTCAGGCGATTCAATTGAAGTGTTCATGAATTGCCTATTTCATCTTGCCGTACTGTCTCGTGAGATTGTGGCTCCCAACAACTGTGCTTTCGTTGCCTCAGCAGGTATATAATGTATACTGGGGGGGGGGGGGGGTGTCGCATTGTGCAATTCCCCTTGTTTATTTTACTATTATTCTTAATAGTTTTGAGCTGTGTGTTTGTCTCGCAATAAAGAATAAAAGGAGTGTTTGCTACAGGCCAGTTTTTTCTCTCACGGCAAATGGTCCAACAAAAAATGAATTCATTGTGATTTTGGTGTCTATGGTGAGGATTTTTGGTTTATTGTTAAAGGAGGGTTTTTTTGGATTGTCCTGGCAATGTCCCTATTTTTATACTAATTCCTACTATTTTTTTTAATTGTTTTGTTTTATTTGATTCTTTTATGTGTCAAATATGTGTGCATATATAGTCCAAAGCCATTTCACTGGCCACTTTTTTTAGGAGATATTAGAAATTAAGGCATTGAACTGCAAGGGTGCCAATAATGTTGACCACAACTATATATCAAATTAATAATCTAAACTAAATAAAATTATTATAGAAGATATAATTAAAATCTACACGGCTATGATCAGGGAGAGCCAGGGTTTAAGACTGAAAAACAACCTCAGAAAGGTAACATTTTAAAGCAAGATTTGTATTTGACAAGCATGACACTGCAGTGCAGGAAAGCTATTCCAGGCACCTTACAGCAGGGTGGAAACAGGGTCAGCATTAGACATGCAGGGGCCCAAGGCACAAACTGGAGAGGTGGCCCCAAAGCCTGACTGCAGACTATGCCTCCTTTAGTCTTCCAAGAAGCATTGCTCAGACAACTGGTGATGGAATCAACCAGAGAAAGATTGATGCTTGATTTAGTACTACCAACAGAGATAGCATGTCGAATGTCCGGGTGAGTGCCCATTTGAGCTGCAGTGATCATCACACAGTGTGGTTTGAGGTAAAAACCAAGGCAGAGTCCAATCAACGTCCAAACTCAAAGTCCTAGACTTCAAAAACTCTGACTTCAATAAATGGGAAAGTACCTGAAGGAGACGTTGGCAGGGTGGGAGGAGATGAGGGAAGTGGAATTACAGTGGGCTAAACCAAAAGAGGCAATAAAAGAGGCAATGGATAGATATGGAAGGAAAGTAAATTAAAACAAGAGGAAAAGGAAACCTATATGGTTCACCAAAGAAGTGGCTGCACAAATAAAGGCAAAAACCACAAAATTCAGAAGATCACAAAAAGAGGAACACAGAAAAGAATACAGGGTAAAGCTAAAAGAGACAAAGGGAGAAATAAGGATAGCAAAAGCAAAGGCAGAAGAAAAGATGGAAAGATGGGTAAAGACGTGAAGTGTGGAGACAAAACATTTTTTAGGTATATTCGAGAGAAGAGGAAGATCAGAGGTGGAATTGCAAGACTCAAAAGTGCCAAGGACAGATTTGTGGAAAGTGACATTGAAAAAGCAAAAATACTAAACAAATATTCTGTTCTGTATTCATGAACGAAAATCCTGGAGAAGGACAACATATAGTTGACAAATATGCATATGGGAATGGAGTTGATTCCATACCATTCACAGAAGATGATGTTTTTGAACAGCTTGCAAATCTGAAAGTGGACAAGGCCATCTGATTGGATGGGAAACATCCCATGGATACTGAAAAAGCTCAGAGAGGTTCTGGCAGGGCCTTTAAAGGATATTTTTAATAGATCCTTGGAGATGAGAGAGGTTCCGCAAGACTGAAGAAGGGCTCTTCACAAAAGTGGTAATAGGGAATAGGGGATAAACTATAGGCTGGTAAACCTTACCTTTGTGCTAGGAAAAGTAATGGAGGCGCTCTTAAAAGAAAGAATAGTGGACTTTCTGGAAACCAATGGATTACATGATCCGAAGCAACATGGTTTTACCAGGGGAAGATCATTCCAAACAAATTTGATTGAGTTTTTTGACTGGGTGATCAGAGAACTAGATTAAGAGTTTGTGATCGATGTGATATACCTAGATTTCAGCAAAGCCTTTGATACAATTCCTCATAGGAGGCTTATCAATAAACTGAGCAGCCTGGAGATAGGTCTGAAAGTGATGAACTGGATCAGAAATTGGTTGACTGACAAATGACAGAAGATGATGGTAAATGGAATTCACTTAGAGGAAAGGAAGGTGCGCAGTGGCGTGCCTCAGGGATCGGTCCTGGGACTGATATTGTTCAATGTACTTGTGAGTGACATTGTGGAAGGATTGAATGAAAAGATCTGCCTTTTGCAGCAGAGTGGACACTTCTGAAGGAGCGGGCAACATGAGGAAAGATCTACAAACACCAGAAGAATGGTTTAATGCTTGGCAGATAAGATTTAATGCGAAGAACTGCAGAGTCATGCACTTAGGATGCAGAAATCTAAAGGAACTGTATGCGATAGGGGGCGAGAGGTTGGTGTGCATGGACCAGGACAGGGACCTTGGAGTGCTAGTGTCTGAGGATCTCAAGGTGACGAAAGAATACGACAAGGCAGTAGCCAAAGCCAGAAGGTTGTTGGGCTGCATACAGAGAGGAATAACCATCAGAAAGGAGGAGGTATTAAATCCCCTGTACAAGTCATTGGTGAGGCCTCACTTGAAGTATTGTGTTCAGTTTTGGAGACCATATCTCACAAAGGATATAAAAAAACCTTGAAACAATTCAGAGGAAGGTGACCAAAATGATTTGCAGCCTGAACAGAAGACATATGAGAAGAGACTTGAAGACCTAAATATGTATACCCTGGAGGAGAGGAGGGGCAGGGGAGATATGATATAGACCTTTAAATACTTAAAGTGTATTTAATGAAGAAACCTTTTTCAAGTCGTTTGAAATGTGTATGTAAAATGTTCCATGTAAACCGCACTGATGGAAAATAGCGCGGTATATAAGAGAATGTAAATAAATAAATAAAGAAGGGGAAGCTGTAAAACTAGAGGAAATACAATGAAGCCGAAAAGCAGTAAACTTAAAAGCAACATCAGGAAATACTTTTTCACTAAAAGGGTGGTGGATGCTTGGAATGCCCTCTGGATGGAGATTTTGTCAGCAAATACAGCGATGGAATTCAAAAGGCATGGAACAGACAGAGTGGATCATTTTACAGCAAGGGGATAAAATTAAAGCAAACTTAAATATCTTTATACAATAAATAGAGGAGGGGCTGACCTGCACAGAGTGGCAGGTACAACCCTAAACACAGGCATGGAGGGGGCGAACTTCACGAAGCGGCAATTACAACCACTCTAGACACCTTACTGGGCAGACTAGACGGACCATACTGGGCTTTATCTGCCATCATAGACTATGTCACTATGTTTAGCTAGAGGCAGGCCTGGGGCCAGCAGTGGCAAGGGGGCCCAGGGCAATTGCTCTTTTTCCACTCCTAACACCAACCCTGGGTGAAAAGCACAGTGCTTGGGGTTTGTGATGGAGGAGAAGGCCACATATAGGAGCAGCTGGTCTGATGAATGGACTTTAGATGGAAGAGTATATAGGATGATAAGAGGGAAGAAGTAATGAGCTGAAAGCTCTCACGGGTGAGTGGAAGAAGCAGCTGAAAAGAGGGGTCACTGGGTGGAAGAAAAGAAGTCATACAGCTGAATTTTGAATCGACTGTAGCAGTGATGGAGGGCTATGAGGAGCAGCTTATAGAAGTCTAAAAGAAAGGTGATAGTGTGCAGAAGTGTTTGAATTTGGATTTTAGATTTAATTACTTGCCTTTTCCTAACTTGAGCTTAGGGTGAGTAACAATTCTGGACTTATAATCTAAGTTGTACTGAGGCAATGATAGGGGAAGTGACTTTCTCAAGGTTGGAAGGAGCATCAGTGGGAGCAATAGGATTTGAAGCAAAATGAGGCGGTCGGTATAAGCACTTTGAACGGTTATGTCAGATTTCTGGAGAAAACTGTGCTCTTTGTAGACTGATTTTTTTTATGGATATATAAAATTCTATTTGTTATACATTTCCATAGAAGCATACATAGAGGTACGGAGATGCATATATATCATACAGAACTGTGTATATAAATATCAAACAGAAAAAAAACAAAGAAAGATAGAAGACAGGCTAACGCTGGACTATCAGTATTTTGGATTAGGAGGGAGGGCCGGCACTACACATTAGGCAAAGTCAGCTGTCATCTAGAGCACCAACATTTCGAGGCACCCCATGTAAACAGGAAGTTTGCGTTGGAGGGGATGGAAGTGGCTGGTCAAAGTGAGCACTAACAGCATGCAGCACCGAAGGCTGTAAGTAAATGCCGCGTTGCTGTTTTAATGTCATTTGCACCACTGCAGGTCCCAGAGAGAGGGGGCAGGGGTGATGGGAGGAATTAGGGTTCATCTAGGGCACCTCATATCCTTGCATCAGTCCTGCCATGAGTAAATAAAATGATGTCATAAATCTGTGGGAAAATGTGTCTCACATACTGAAGACAAATTCCAGCTGATACTTGTATAAATGTTAGCTCCATTGCCTTCTAATGGTTCCAATTTGATTGCTTTGAATGGTCGTTTGGATGCAGTATCATACTGGTTACACTGCAATAAACTGAAATTAAATCCAACAAAACGCAAGGCTGTTTGGTTCCAGAGGAAGAACCGTACATCTTATCACGGTCCAGCAATTTAGTTATTTGATTCCAATTAAGCCCCAAGTTTCTCTTCTGTGGGGTTGTCTGTGAACATCAGTTGAAGCGTATAAATGACATCTCAGCTCTGGGTCACAGATCATTTATTTCTTAAGGAAAATGTGTTGCCTTGGGCTTTTTTTGACAGAAAAGGATATTCAAATGCTACTTCACACATTTTTGATAAATTGTCTTGATTATGGAAATGCTCTGTTGTGTGGCGTAACTAAGACAGAGTTAACTCAAATCCAGTTGATAAAGAATACTGCTATTTTTTAATCATGCACATACATTTGACCACATCACTCCATTGCTTGTTGCCCATTATTGGCTGCCAACTGTATTTTGCATTAAATTCAAGATCTAATTTTAGTTTTCTATGCTTTACAATTTGATGTTCCCTCTTACCTGGCCAATTTATTCATTCCTATGATTCAGCCGGTCCCCTACATCTGCCACTCAAAGGTCGCTAGCTATTCACTACCGATGAGCATTTATTTGGAGTTCACCAGGCAGTCTCCTATGTTGTGGAATTCTCCTCCCTGGATTTCAGACTAGAAAGGGATTATTTTCATTTTAAAGCTAAGCTAAAGGCTTGATATTTCTTTCATGCTTTCGATAAATGAAGGCTGGACTGTGACCATTCTGAGAGTTATTGGGAACTCAGGGGGCTTAATAGTTAGCAGCACCTGCTAAATGCATGAACCCCACTGACCGTGCTATTCAATGAATGATACTGCTGAATACCTCCTCTGACCACTGCAGCACCATCTAGTTAGTGCCAGGGGGAGGGGCATTCTGTGGGCGGAACAAGGGTGGTCCCTGCGGTTATCCACTTAGTGGCATATTCAGTCCTTTAACTGGATAACAAACAGCACAGGCCTAACTGTGGATAGTGCTGAAACCAGATATTCAGTGCATGTTCAGATTTTGATGTTGAATATCCTGTTTCAGTTTAAATACCATGGTCAGTGTTTAAAAGAATTGAAGACTGCAGAGTTTAAACATTGACTTGTCAAATGTTTGGCCCTGGGGCATAAGTCTTTGTCTTGTGTGTATGTGTTGTTATTGTTCATTGATTGATTGATTTGCTTCTTTTAATTTTTAAAAAATTATTTTATCCTGCAAACCATTTTGATAGTACTTTGAAAAGCAGTATAGAATGCATCTTAAATTAAACTACACTAAGCGAGATTGAACCGGATGCTATGGCTCATTCCTAAAGTTTGATATAGTGTTCCCTATAGGGTTTTAGAGGCAGAACAGCAGAGCAGAGTTGAAGTTTGGAAGGCGTCAGAAGGCCATAGAACTATGCCTTGGAAAGGTTTCCTGCTTTAGTGATACAGGCTTGAAGATTGCTTTTCTTTTTAATGTGACTTTGGAAGGGGAATTCCGTCTTCACCAGGGAAGAAAACTCATCTCTCCTTGGGTTTGTTTCCAGGAGACAACGTAATACACTGTTGTTTTTAAAGTAGATGCTCTAAAATACTTTTAGGAATCCATAGCAGTCTCTTAGTTTGGATCAGTTAGTCCAGTTGGCATACAATTATACATTCCTCTCTTATCTCTCCCTACACCCCTCTAGGGGAACTCTGCTTTTCTGGCAGATCCCTTTTATCTGTGCCCTTCTCTTCCACTGCCAATTCCAGACTTTGATCTTTCCACTTTGCTGCTCCTTATGCCTGGAACAAACTACTTGAGTCCGTCAGGCTCCATCTCTGGCCCTGTTAAAATCCAGGCTAAAAACTCACTTCTGAGACTGCTTTTGGAACCTGATCCCCTTAGTCTCCTGTTCACTACCTATGGGCCCGATTCTGGGACGTGGGTTGCGGGACTGCGCGTCCCAGTGGGATGTGCATCCCTACAAGCCATCCGGCCCGATTCCCCCTCCAGCTTTCCCCATACGTCCTGAGCATCAGGACAGGGAGAGCCGGCAAGGGGGGGGGGGGGCGGGCGGGAGGGAGTGGGATCGGGACAGAACCAGGTCAAAGGGGACAAGCTGATTATTCCACTTCAAAGGTGGAATAATCAGCACCGACCTGGCCATATTGGCCTGGGGATCCCATTCCTGGCCCCGGCAGGCAGCTGTGGGTCGGGCAGTGGGGATGAGGGGGGCCGAGCTGGGGCAGCTAAAGGTGCCTGTGGGGAAGAGGGGCATGCCGGGTCTTCCTCGGGCCTGATTCCATGTATTTCAGGAACGTTTTGTTCCTGTGATCCAAAATCGGGTCCAAATGGGCCCGTCTTGCTCGGGGCCATCCGGATGGCCCGGAAATACCCCTACATGAATTGGGCTCCATGTGTTTCCTTACCATTTTCTGAGATATATATTGTGCTGTCTGTCTTGACTGGACTGTAAGCTTTGATGAGAGAGGGACTGTCTCTTACTTGTCTCTGTACAGCACTATGTACGTGTTGTAGCGCTATATGAATGATTAGTAGTAATAGTAGTAGTAGTCCCCAGGAATTTGTCCAAAGGTTTTTAAACCCAGCTGCACTACCTGCATTTACCAAATTCTTTGGAAATGAGTTCCAAAGCTTAATTATATGTTGAGAGAAAAAATATTTTCTACTATTTGTTTTAGTATACTACTTTGTAACTTTATGGCATGTCCCCTAGTCTTTGTACCTTTTGAAAGAGTAACAATTTATTTATTTTTACCTGCTGCATTCCGCTCAAGATTTTATAGATCTCTATCATATCTCCCCCTCAGCCATCTCTTCTCCTACAGCCCTAATCCTTTCCCATGGGGTATTCCTTCCATCCCCTTTATCATTTGTGCAACCCTTCTTATTTATTTATTTAACAGTTGTTATACTGCTTTACCATTTCAGTCAAAGCAGTTTGCTGTACATTGTAACTTAAACTTGGTAATGTATATTAAAAAGGGACATTGATAACTTGGATTTTCTGAGGCAAAGGAGGGTTATATGACTTGCCCAAGGAGTTTTAGTTGGAATTCAACCTTGGTCTCTTGGTTCCCAAGCCAGTGCTCTAACCATTAGGCTACTCCTCCACTTCTCTGTACCTTTTCTAATTCCACTATATCTTTTTTGAGAATTGCACACTATACTCAGGGTGCAGTTGCACCATGGAATGACACAGAGGCATTATAATATCCTTTCTTTTATTCCCTATTCCTTTCCTAATGGTTCCTAATATTCTGTTTGCTTTTTGACTGGTGCCTCACACGGAACAGAATATTTCAAAGTAATGTCCGCGATGATGCCTAGATCCTTTCCTGGGTAATGACTCTTAATGAGGAACTTATGATTGTGTAGCCATAGTTTGGGTTATTCATGTATATGACTTTGCACATGTCCACATTAAATTTCATCTGCAATTTGGATGCCCAGTCTCCCAGTCTCACAAGATCCTCCTACAATTTCTCACAATCCACCTGCAGCTTTGAATAATTTGGTGTAAATTGCAAATTTAATTACCTCGCTTGTTGTTCCCAATTACAGATCATATATATCTATGATAAAAAGCTTTGGTCCCAGTACAGATCCCTGGGGTACTCCACTATTCACCTTCCTCCACAGAGAAAATTGACAATTTAACCCTATTCTCTGTTTTCTGTCTCTCAGTTTCCAATCTACAACAAGGCATTGCTTCCTGTGTCATGACTTTAATCTCCTCAGGAGTCTCTCATGTGGGATGTTGTCAAATACTTTCTGAAAGTCTAAATATACTATATCTGCTAGCTCACCTTTATCCACATGTTAATTCATGCCTTCAAAGAAATGGAGCTGATTGGAGAAGCAAGACTTTCCATGGCTAAATCCATGTTGACTTTGTCCTATCAAACCATGTCTGTCCTTGTGTTCATTAATTTTGTTCCTTATAATGATTTCTACCATTTTGCTTGGCACTGACATTAGGCTCATCAGTCTGTAGTTTCTCCAGAGCCCTTTTAAAAAATTGGGGTTACTCTGGCCATCCTCCAATCTTCTGGTATCATAGATTATTTCAATAATAGGTTAATTAATAGTAGCTTTCCAATTTCATCTTTGAGTTGTTTCATAACTCTTGGCTGTATACCATCTGGTCCAGGTGATTTGTTGGTCTTAGTTTATCATTTTGTTCTACCTCATCCTTCAAGTTCACTGAGATTTGATTTGTGTCTTCCAGCCCATCACCTTTAAATATATTTTCTGACATAGGTAGCTTTCTTACATCTTCCTCATCAAAGACTTAAGCAAATAATTCATTTAGGGGTATGTTTACTAATCCGGATTAGCGGTTAATCCAGGCTATCTGCAACTAGATCCCATTTTATTCAATAGGACCTAGTTGCAGATAGCCCAAGTTAACCATTAGCCCAGTTTAGTAAACATACCCTTTAGTTTCTCAGCTATGGCCTTGTCCTCCCTGAGTTCCCCTATAACCATTGATCATCTAATAGTCCAACTGACTCCTTCATTGGTTTCTTACTTAAAATGTACCTCTTAACCATGCAGGCTGATGTTTTTCTTAATGCGTGGGACACATCTGGCCTGGTCTTGCAGGACTGTATTCTTAAACAAACTCTATGTCTAATGTAAACTCTTGACCTTTGCAGCTGCTCCTTTTAATTTTTCCTAACCATTTTCCTCAATTTATCATAGTCACCCTATTGAAAATTAAATGCTGACACTGGATAACTTCCTGCCACACCAAAGTGATGGTCTCCTTCCAGGTGACTCTTTCCTTCAAGACAGCAGAGAGGCTGCCAGATAGGAGATAGGACTTCTCTGCTATGCCCCTATAGGTTTCCTCTATATACGTCTCTGTCTGCCTCAGCTCCTCCAAATCTGCTACTGTAGTCTCCAGAGATTGGACTTGTTCTCTGAGAGCCAGAAGCTTTTTGCATCTAGTGCACCCATATAACCACTCACCAACTGGGAGATAATCATACCTGTGGCACTCACTGCAAAGACTGGACAGCCCCCATCTTGCTGCTGGGCTGCTGTCTGCATCCTTATATTGATGAGTCCTTTAGTTGTTCAGAATTGATAAGGGAATAGAGATATTTAAACTAAAATAACGACCTTCAGGATTTTTAGGCATATTACATGCTAATATTTGGGTTTGCTTCCCATAAAGTGCTAATAATCTATTAAGGACTAATCACTTGCTAATGAAAATATCCTGTGATGACAATTTCACTCTTTTTGGAAAATGGACTATAAATTAAGGGATGAGCCTATGGTGGGTTGTTTTGACAGGGACTTGAAGTGGGGCACTAGAGCTGCCTGAAAAAGTTAATATTTATTTATTTATTTTAGTTTTTTCTATACCATGCTCTTTAAAATCAGCTTGGTTTACAATGAGAACAAATTTGTACAGTGTAGGCGGCGTCCGCACTGTACTTACAAAGAACAGGGTTTACAACTCGGTTAACTGGGCTAACTATGTACAGGCTACTGAGTAGCAGGCTACTCGGTTAAATAACTATATACAGTCAAAACAGTTGGGTCAGCAATGGGGGTGGGGACATGACTGCTTGGAGGCAATTTCCGAACTTGTGAGCTATATACAGGGTTGTGGAGTGGAGGAGTAGCCTAGTGGTTAGAGCACTGGCTTGGTAGCCAAGCAACCAGGGTTCAATTCCCGCTAGCACTCCTTGTGGCCTTGGGCAAGTCACTTAACCCTCCATTGCCGCGGAAGAAAGGCCTGGCAATCTACTTCCGGTGACACTGCCAAGAAAACCCAGGAGCTTCTGGGTCACCAGGAGTCAGGACTGACTCGAAGGCACACATTGTTTTGTGTGCTCTATACGAGGTTGTGTACTATATACAATTGCATATCAGGTATCTGGCGGCATTACTGGGCGGTGGTGAGACTGCGTGTTGTTGTTGGGTCTGGGGTGCTGTGTTGGCGGTTGCGTGAGGCTGGGTGTTGTGAATGTCCATTGTGGGAATAATACTGGAGAAACAGGTGGTGTTTCAGAGCCTTTCTGAATTGGGCGAGGTCAGTTATGGATCGGACGTCGGGTGGGAGGGTATTCCAGCACGTGGGTGCGTAGTACACGAAGGCCCTGTTTCTTGTTGCTTGTGAGCACTTTGTGATCTTGCTGGGGATGTTCAGTGTGTTAGCAGCGGATGACCTTCTGACTCTGAGGGAGTGGGGAGGACAAGGTCCATGATGGAGGTAGAAGTGATACCGTGGATGGCCTTGAATGTCATCACTAAATTTTGAAGGTAAGTCTGCAGTGGACCGGTAGCCAGTGTAGTTGTTTCAGAATTGGGGTTATATGGTCGTTCCTGGCAGCTCCGTGTAGCATTCTGGCGGCTGCATTCATTGCGAGTTCATTGGAAAATGAGAACAGCCTGAAGCCTGGCAGCTTGGAATTCACTAGCAGCCTAGAGAGAGATATGTGTATAAAGCCAAGGTCGTATTTTGAAGAAGCAGCTTGACCTAAATCTCTGCATGTCCGGGCTTTCCGGATGTGCAGAAAATGTACGGGCCTGAGATATACCCAATTCTGCAATCACGGGAGTTAAATGTTCTCGTGGCTGCAGAATCAGGGCACTTGGACAGGCCGGCATGCACTGCATTCTGTGCCGGCCAATGACCAAGTGCCTGCCCATCTCCCCTGCTCAATGCTCCTACCTGTGTGCCAGTGCCGTGGTATCCCATCACCATGGCACTGGGACACACAACAGGAGCTTGCACAGCCCGCCAGCGAACAAAGGCATCTTTCCCCACTACCCGACCCTTGGTGGGGTCATCTGGGGCCGGGATCGGGTGGCGAGGGCCCACCTGCCTCTGCCCCATAGGTCTGGGGGGGCTGCCTGGCTGGATTGCTCCCCCAGATGGGACTTATTCCACCTCTGAGGTGGAATAAGTCCCACATACATCTCCCCACCGCCGGACATACATGGCTGTGTCCAGAATAGGGCCTGTACATCCGAGTGAATCGGCCCGCCCCCGCTCTGCCCACTCTCCGCATCCAGTCCTCCCCCTTGCACCCCTGTCCAACTCTCCCCGCACTAACCCTCTGTACATGCAGGGAGGTCTGGACTCAGAATTGGTTTGCAGCAATGGAAGAACGGTGCTCTAATAAAAAAATAACAGAGACAGAACAAAGGGCATATGGGTTAATATGGAAAAAAAAGAATAAAACATCTGCTTATGCTGGTGTGACATACAGATCTCCCTTGCAGGCAGAAAAAATGGATAGAGTTTTAATAGAAGATATTCAAAAAATTGCTATGAAATCAGAGGTACTATTTTAGGCGATTTCAATCTGGTGAATGCTAACTGAGACGGCCCTGATGAAGTGTCATGTAGAAGTAGGAAGACTATATTTCCTGCAGGGAGGTTTGTTTTAGCTTTTTTAAGATGAGAAAGTACCTCAAAGAATCATTAACTGCATTGGAAAATCTAGGAAATCTAGAAAAACAGTGAGCAAAACCAAAAAGAGATATTGTAAAGGAAAAGAAACCTCGTCGATAGGAAAGTAAATAACATTAAGAAGAAATACAAGACAGTATGGTTTTCTAAAGAAAAAATACACAGGGACAGGATGGGAAGCATGGCTCATGGAATTATTTTCAGACTCCCTCTGCCTGTGTGTGTGTGTTTGTGTTGCCTGTGGGAGGGGGGGGGGGGGGGTATGTATGCATGTTTGTTTTATGTGAGAGCCTGCGTTTTGTGGGTGGCTGTGTGTATTTGTGTTGCCTGTGGGTCGGTGTATGCATGTGTATCTGTTCTGACTTTGTGTATATTTGCCTTCCTTCCATGTTTGAATGTATCTGACAGAGATTTGGGCCCCTATGTATAATTTCTTTACAACTTTCTGTTGCAAGCTTAATAATATATCTAGAATGTAAGGGGGCATTTAATAAGCTTTTTCCATATATAAAATCTGTTTTACATGTAGAAAAGGGCTTTCATAAAATTAGGTGACCACATTAAAAGTACATGCAGGGAAAGTTTGCACCTGCTTTTATGCAATCTGCATGTAGCAAGTCTCAGGAATGTAGTTTGGGTGGAGCAGAGACAGAATTACAACATATGTATGTATTTTATAAAATACACAGATATACACATAGGGAGGCATTTTAAATGCCTTAATTGTGATTTTGATGTCCAAAAGAAATAAACAGTATTACCTTTTAACTTTCAAAAGGGAGACTTTGATAAAATGAGGAAAATCGTTAAGAAAAAACTAAAGGGAGCAACTGCAAAGGTTAAAGATTTACATCAAGCATGGGTGTTGTTTAAAAGTACTATCTTGGAAGCATAGACCGAATGTATTCCATGCTTTAAGAAAAGTAGAAGGAAGGCCAAAAACTGCCAGCATGGTTTAAAGGCGAGGTCAGAGGCTATTGTTGCCAAAAAAGCATTCTTCAGGAAATGGAAAAAAGGAGCCTAATGATGAACACCGGAAACAGCATAAGCATTGGCAACTAGGCTACAAGGCAATGATAAGGCAGGCAAAGAGAGAATTTGAAAAGAAGCTTGCCATGGAAGAAAAAATGCATAAAAAACTTTTTCAAATATATTCATAGCAAAAAGCCCGTGAGAGAAACAGATGGACCACTGGATGTTAGAGGATTAAAAGAGATGCTAAGGGAGGACAAGGCCATAGCGGAATGACCGAATGAATTCTTTGCATCAGTCTTTACTGTCGGTTTGGAATTCTCACATAGACATGCTGTTATAAAATCAAGCCCTAGATGTTAATGTCAATATATTCTATAGCTTCTGCAATTGCTTCTCTCATAGAAAAGCACTGGGCCATTTTTCATGGGACCTAATTTTTCTAATGTGGTCCATTTTCAAATTTGATGGGTCTTTTGCTTACTTCTTGCCCCATGCCAAATTTGGTCTCATTCTGTTTGGTTTTCAGAGAGTTATTTGGATCTTCGACAAACTTTCAACCCCCTTTTGTATAATTTCTTTCCAGCATTCCACTGGGTTGGAAAGAATAAAATGTTTATCATTCATAAATGATAAGAAATCACAAATAAAGAAAGGCTGCAATGGGAAAATCTAAGAGAAGCTGGGAAAGTAGTCAGGAGAACAAAGATGGAATAGAGGAAAAAACAGAAATTATGCTTAAATGGGGGAGGGGACAACATATGTTCTCTTAGGTTTCCGTGGCTAGTAACATGATCTTTGCAGTTTTACGGATCATGCTGCATCTTGGTAAGTGGAATCGACATTTCAGCCATCATGCAGTGGCTTTCTTTATGGTTAAGTGGTTATGCAGTGAATATCTGTTCTTATATACAGTGGTTCTCAATTGCCAAAATTCAAATTTCCTGCTTCAAACCCACCAATCTGGTTTTGATAACCATTGTATATATAAGAACAGACATTCACTGCATAGTCACTTCATCCTGAAGAAAGCCACAGCATGATGGCTGAAACGTCAGTTCCACTTACCAAGACACATCATGACCTGAAAAACTGTGAAGATCGGGAGCTAGATATGTTAGTAATAGGAGGAAGTGAAAAGGTGGTATTGTAAGACTCAACAATGAAAGGGAGGAATATGTGGCTGGGAAAAGGACCTCAAATATCAAACACAAAAAGGAAGAGAGGAATGGAAGTGAGTTTGAACCAAAACAAGACTGTGTTTGTGAGCAGCTAGTTAAACTAAAAGTAGCAAAGCAATGGGTTGGATGGGAAACACCTGAAGTTATTAAGGAACGTTTAGGTAAGTTCTGGCAGCTCTACTGTCTGATTTTTTCAGAGCTTCTTTACAGGCCTGGCACATCCACTAGATAAACTAGGTGGTGGCCTAGGATGGAAGACTCTAGTGGGCAGCACGGCACCCCTCCATCATTTTTCAAAGTGGCGGCAGAGGCTCACAGCAAGCTACTTCGCTGCTGCAGCACGTCTCAAAGCACCCACATCTTTATGTGCACTCATGCCCTGCTGCTACTGCCCCTTCAGATGCAACTTCCTGGGAGGTATGGAAAACATGAAGTGGGATGTAGACAATCTTGAAGAATGGTCTAGAGTTTGGCAGCTGAGATTCAATGCTAAGAAATTCAGGGTCAAGCATTTGTGCTGCAAAATCCAAGTGTGCAGTACAATGTAGGGGAGAGGTTCTTCTGTGCATGAAAGAAGAGAGGGACCTAGAGGTGACCATATCTGATGATCTTGAGGTGGCCACATAGGTAGATAAGGTGATAGCAAAATCCAAAAAAATGCTTGGGTACATAGGGAAAGGAATGGCCAGCAAGAAAAAGGGGGTGATAGTGCCTCTGTATAAGTCTCTGGCAAGCACTCATTTGGAATTCTGTGAGCAATTCTGGAGACCGTATGTCCAAAAGGATATAAACAGGATAGATCTGGTGCAAAGGGCAGCTACTGAAATGGTGAATGGTCTTCATCATAAAGAAAATGGGAATAGATGTAAAGATCTAAATATGCATACCCATCAGGAGAGGTAGCACAGGGTAGATATGATTGAGACATTGAAATAACTCTAAAGTGTATATGCACAAATGGTGGGCCTCTGAACAGAAAGAAAGCTTTGGAACAAGGGGTCATAGGATGAGGGTGAAAGGAGACTCAAGAGCCATCTAAGGAAGTACTTCTTTTGAGAAAGGATGGTAGATGTTTGGAAGAGCCTCCCAGTGGAAGTGGTGAAGACAAGGACGATGTCCAAATTCAAGAATGCATGAGATAAACAGAGAGGATCTCTGAAGAAAAGGAAGGAATTGTAGAGCTGATAGATGACCAGATGGTCTTTTTCTGCCATCATGATCTGGTTTTTATGTTTGTTTCTGTTTAAGGGGATTTCTAGATCTGAAGTAGCATAGTAACATAGTATATGACGGCAGATAAAGACCAGTATGGTCCATCTAGTCTGCCCAGCAAGGTGGCAAGAGTAGGTGCACTTGCCACTCTGTGCAGGTCACCCCTCCCCATCAATGTTCCCTCTAATTTTCCGTAGGCTGTGTGCGCATAAAATATCAGCTGTGTGCAGCTTTTGAAGGAAGGTTAAATTTTTGTGTGCCACATAACGACACTCAGAGTTATATACTTTAAAATTTGACTACATGTCAGAATACAGTATGTACACCACATTGATTTTAATCAAATTAAATGAAAATAGACGATTACTAAATGAAGTGGGAAATTTCTAGTAATTACAATCATAACTTTTAAATTTTAAGACGTCTGTGTTTTCTATCAGAATCAGAGCCTTAATTTTTGTGCGCTCTGTTGTAAAGTATGTGCGCTAGCTCGGCAAGGTGTGTGCGCGCGCACACGCGCACAGCTTAGAGGGAACAGTGCTCCCCATGCCTTTGTTTGGGGGTGTACCCACCGCTCCATGTAGGGCACCCCTGTTTGTTGAGATAAAGAGATAGTTATGTTTATTTTTATTTTATCCTGTTGTTATAAAGGGATCCACTGTGTCTGTCCCATACAATTTTGAATTCTATCACTGTATTTGCCCTCAACACTTCCATCGGGAGCATTCCAAGCATCAACCACTCTTTCAGTGAAAACGTATTTCCTGACATTGCCTTTCAATTTACTCCCTTGCAGCTTCATGTTATGCCCTCTAGTTATACAACTTCCCTGTCTTTGGAAGAGGTTTGTTTGTTCATTAATACTCTTTAAATATTTAAAGATCTGAATCATATCTCCCCTGTCCCTCCTCCTTGAGATCCTCAGAAATAATGACACCAAGGTCTTTCTCCTGGTCCATGCACACCAATCTCTCGCCCCCTGTCGTGTACATTTCCCTTGGATTTCTGCATACCAAGTGCATGACACTGCACTTCTTCGCATTAAATCTTAACTGCCAAGCATTAGACTATTTTTTCAGCTTTTGTAGATCTTTCCTCATGTTCTCCACTCCCTCAGGGGTGTCCACTCTGCTGCAAATTTTTGTCTATCTGCAAAAAGTCAGACTTTTCCATTCAGTCCTTCAGCAATATCACTCACAAATACATTGAACAGTACCGGTCCCAGGACCAAACCCTGGGGCACCCCCCCTAATCGCCCTCCTTTCATCTGAGTGAGTTCCATTTGCCATCACCTTCTGTTGTCTGTCAGTCAACCAATTTCTGATCCAGTTCACCACCTTGCGGCCCATCCCCAAACTACTGAGTTTATTGATAAGCCTCCTATGCGGAATAGTTTCAAAGGCTTTGCTGAAATCCAGGTAGATCACATCCATCGCATGTCCCTGATCTAGCTCTCTGGTCACCCAGTCAAAGAACTCAATCAGATTTGTTTGGCAAGATCATCCTTTGGTAAAACCATGTTGCCTCAGATCATGCAACCTGTTGGTTTTGAGAAAGTCCACTATTCGCTCTTTCAGGAGCGCCTCCATTACTTTTCCTGCCACCGAGGTAAGGCTTACCGGACTGTAGTTTTTTACTTCTTCCCTGTTACGACATTTGTGTAGAGGTACCACATCAGCCCTTCTCCAGTCCTGAGGAATTTCTCCTGTTTCCAAGGATCTGTTAAAAACATCCTTTAAAGGCCTTGCAAGAACCTCTCTGAACTCTTTCAATATCCTGGGATGTATCCCATCCGGTCCCATGGCCTTGTCCGCTTTCAGTTTTGCAAGTTGTTCTAATACATCATCTTCTGTGAATGGTGTGGTATCTACTCCATTCCCATTTTTATATTTGGGAGTCACAGCTGGTCCTTCTATAGGATTTTCTTTAGTAAAAACAGAGCAGAAGTATTTGTTTAGCAATTTCGCTTTTTCAATGTCACTTTCCACGAGTCCGTTCCTAGCACTTCTGAGTCCTGCAATTCCAACTCTGATTTTCCTCCTCTCCCGAATATACCTGAATAAAGTTTTTTTTTTTTTTAAATTTTATTTTTATTGAATTATAGAACTTATACATACAACAAGAATATGCATATCAAAGAAATGACGATGTCTGGGGATAAACTTCATAGTCTAAATAATCTTACACAGAAGAAATAACAAACAGCAAATTATTAAATTAAGTCATCCCTCAAATCATCCCTCTACTAAGCCCACAAATTTTTCAAGCAAGAGGCCACAAGAAATAACATTTGTCAAATCCCATCCAAACAATCAAGCATAATAGTACACCTAACAATATAACAAAAGTAAGAAAAAAACCAAGTACAAGCGGTTTAAGACTTAAGCGTCAGCCAATGCAGGTACACCCCCAGCTCCAACCTCTTCCCTCCCACTAAGAAAACCAGAAAGCTGTGAAGGATCAAAAAAAAGATAAATCTTATTTTGATAGGAAATAACACATCTAGATGGATATTTCAATTTAAAGGATGCCCCCAGCGCAAGAGCTCTAGGCCTAAAGGTCAGGAACTCTCGTCTCCTCAACTGGGTGGGCCGAGACAGATCAGGAAATATTCTAACTTTTGAACCAAAAAACAGCTCATTCATATTCTTAAAGAAAAATCTGAGAATAAAGGATTTATCCGTCTCCAATGCTACCGTAACCAACAGAGTTCTCCTCTCTGTGATGACTTCCAACGAACTCTCCAAAAAGCCCGTCAGGTCTCCAAATCCAGACCCTTGGGCTACAGAAGCCCCCACCGTCTCCCTTTTCGACTCCAGAGTGTCAGCCAGATAGTAAACCCTCGTCAATGGAGGAAGCTGATCCACAGGAATCTTAAGGACCTCCAAAAGATATTTCCGAAACATCTCTGAAGGAGATAAAAGTGGGGACTTTGGAAAGTTCAAGACGCGCAGGTTGTTCCGTCTAGTTTGATTTTCTATATGTTCCACTTTCCGGGTCAACACATTCCGCTCTTTAATAAGAGCCGAATGTTCCTTTTTAACCACCGAAAGTTCCTCTTTAAACTGCGACAAGGAGTTCATCTGTTGCTCCTGATGTTTAGAGACTTCAACTTTTAACACAGTCACTTCTGAACTCACAGTACTAGCAAGTGAAGAGAAGGAATTAGTCAGTGCAGCAAGGGCGTCCCACAGCGCATCTAAAGTTATAATGGCAGGCTTTACCAGCAGTAATTTTCCTTGTTCTCCTCTGGGCTCCAACCGAAGGTCAGGATCATAGCCCTCAACTGGTTTCCCCTCTCCAGAGTCCTCGAACAGCCGCTGTCGTTGCCCTGCTCTTTCCTGGTGCCCCAACCTCACTACACAGCCCGGGAGAGCCGGGGACCATGCCCCAATTGGTGAAACCTCACCTCCTGGCTGCGTTGGGGGCAACCGCAATTCAGGGGACAAAGAAACCCCTGAAGCGCCCAGCACACTTTCTAGATCACCTGAGCGTGCCGTCGAAGACGCTGCTTGTGTTCCGAGCGGCGCGAATCCACAGCGCTCGAGAGTCCGCTGAGCCGAGGGCAAAGCAGGCTGCGGAACCGCAGGGGAGCTTGCCTGCTTCCTCTTCCTGCGCCCCATAACACCGGAGCAACAGGTAATATCGGCCCGGTACCTTTCGAGCAAACACAGATCGCTGCCTTCCCGGATCAGTTAACCGCCGCCATCTTGCCTCTTGCCGGCCTCATGGCACCCTGAAGAAAGTTTTGTTGCCACACTTTACATCTTTTCCTCTGCCTTTGATTTTGCTATCCTTATTTCTCTTTTTGTCTCTTTTAGTTTGATTCTATATTCCTTTCTGTGTTGCTTTTGAATTTTTGAAAGCTGTTTTTTTTGCCTTAATCCTAGCAGCTACTTCTTTGGAGAACCAAATAGGTTTACTTCTTCTCTTGTTTTGATTTACTTTCCTTATATATTTATCTGTTGCCCCTATTATTGCCACCTTTAGTTTAGGTCATTGCAATTTCCCTCCGTTATCCCTTCCCACCCTGCCAACTCCTCCTTCAGGTACTCGGCCATTTTACTGAAGTCAGTGTTTTTGAAATCTAGGATTTTGAGCTTGCTATGATTGGACTGCACCTTGGCTTTTATCTCAGACCACACCGTGTGATGATTGCTGCTGCTCACAGGGGCATCCACCCAGACATTCGACACACTGTCTCCGTTGGTGAGCACTAAATCCAGCATCAAGTTTTCCCTGGTCGGTTCCATCACCATTTGTCTAAGGATTGATTTTCCTGCAGCAAACATCGAGAAATGCAACAATATTTTATACCCTTTTAAAATTTATTTAATTTCTTGCATATTTTCTCCATATACATAAGGTGTGTGTGAAGGGGAGTGGGGGGAGGGAGAAAGGAGGGGATGTGCTTGTTTAATCACTTTGTTAATCTTATTACAGGTTGGTTGTCAGAAGGACTGTCAGGTGATACGAGTTTTAAAGGACAGGAACTTCAGCCCTGACATGTTTATCTCATAGTGAAGATCGGTGATTTTTTGTGATATGCATTCTTGTTTGGTGACTCTGTTTCATTTATTTATATTTATTATCTCTATGAGTCTTTACTTATCATCTTGTTTATTTAGACTTTGAGAAGACAATTTTATAAGCACCTTGTAAAGTTACATACTATCCATGCACGTAAGTCATATATTTTCAATGACTTCCATGTGTACTTTGGGATATCTCTCCTATGCTGAATGCATCTCCATGCAAGCTGCTTTGCATGTGGGATGGGCATCAGTGCGCCAAATTGAAAACAAGTGTCCTCATTTCTCTGGAGGTTTGGTTATCATCATGGAAAGTATAAAGGATATCAGAATATCTTCATCTCTATGCCCTCTAGGTATCTGGATGGGAGAACGAGAGCTTTTCTGATGCCTATTAATGCCCTGGAGCAAGAAAAGACATGGATGGTCCTGCTAGTGGGTAGGGACGTGCTTGCAATTTCTGAAATCAGGAGCACACATCCAACTTGCCCGGAACACTCCCAGTCGCGCCTCAGTCACGCCACTTCAGGACGTGTATGTCCTCACGCGAGCATCGTCTATAGAACAGGCTTCTAAAATGGTTCCAGGGACGTCTCTGTGATTTGGACATCTGCATGCCTGTTTTTCAGATGTCCAAAGCACCAATAGAGTTTCTAAAATAACCCTTATAAGTTACAAAATACTATAACTTGCATGCGTTCTTTGCAAATCTGGGTGCACATATTTACACCAAGTCTATGGTTAGTGTAAGTGTTTGTGCCTAGATCTGGCACATATCTTACAACTTATAGCCCTATTTTATAAATATTTTTTAAATATTTTATAAATATTTATAAAGAAATATAAAGAAATTTTATAAAGAAAACTAGGCACCCACTTTTTTTTTTTATAAAGTAGACACGATTTGTGCACATTGGAATGCACGCAAAATTTAGGCGACCTTTATAAAATTCCCTCTGTCTAAGGTAGTGATTTGAATTATATTTTTTCTGTTCTTCACCTTGAGCTAATTTTAGATAGGCAGGCGATGAATCAAATAAATAAAGAAATCACAAGAAGAGAAAACATGTGCCGTGTTCTCAGAGTTTCCACAGCCCTGCCAGCATAGCAGACCATCAATTAGCCTTCTTGCATGTAACTGACTGGTAGATAGTTATAATCCATTTATAATCTTGTACTGTATATCTCTCTACTACACAAGCGTTTGAGAGCATATTTGAAGGAGTGATCTGTGTGCATTAACACAGGACTGGACCATTCTTAGGTTAGTCCCATGAAGGGTATGAAGACCTATAGAGAACAGTAAGTCCAGGCAAAATATGTGAAGTCCAGCTATATTTTCCAGTCTATTTATATCATAAGTCTATCTATCTATATAA
The DNA here is from genome assembly GCA_033557465.1 of Ichthyophis bannanicus. Lineage (NCBI taxonomy): Eukaryota > Metazoa > Chordata > Amphibia > Gymnophiona > Ichthyophiidae > Ichthyophis > Ichthyophis bannanicus. The sequence continues at coordinate 141,356,584 of CM066036.1, forward strand.
TTTATTTTTTTCCGTTTCACATTATGGTGTGCTTTCTGTGTTAGGAAAGGATGAATGGGCCAGTCTAAGCTGCCAAATCAAGCTACACTGCTAGATAAGGTTTGGACTTGGCCCTTTTCTAGGCAGACACCACCTGCTATGTCCCTACTCTCTTGTTCTCGCTCACATATCAAGCCAAAAACCGATTACGTTCATAAACCACCAACAGTGGGCAGGAAATACGATGATTCTGAGCATTTATCCAGCTCAGCAATCTGGTTAGTCAAATACTCTAAAGCACTTTGTAACACAAAGGGCAGAGAACAAATGTTTCCAAAGTGTATTACTTATGTGATTTCAAAGCAAAAGAAAATCAAACCAAAAGCTGTACCACAAACATCTGAGAGTTTCTAGGAGCAACAGAGAGCAGTAATGGATAACAATGATTTTTTTCTTCCTGATGCAGGTTACAGCACAGAACTCATTAAGGAAAATCCTTGCAGAAAAATTAAATCTGTTGTAGAAAAAAAGTAGGGTTAAAGTTGAATTCTTAGAACTATGATGCCCAGTTATGCATTTTACAGCATTGCTCTAGGCAACAGTGATATTGGAATAATGGTTGAGCTTAAATATCAAAATCTTCGGGGTAGGTGGGTGAGGTGGGGTTCTCGCAGTACTAGTAGCCTGAAAGTTACGTTAGGGAGGAAGGAAAATGCTGAAGTTTTGCCCAGGGTGCCTAATATCCTTGAATTGCACATATGGGTGTAGGCAAGTCTGGCAAGATCAGACTGGAACGGACTGACATCTTCTGCTTGCACCAGCTACCTTCCCCTTAGATTAGGCTTTTTGGGTTTGGCAGCTGGCAAGGTTTCAGCAAGGAGACGTAACCTGGTCTAGGCAGGCGTGCCAGAGCCTGAGTAAGACAACCTCAAGGAAGAGAAGAAGCAAGGACACTGGAATCAAGCCAGTGAGAGATCTAAGTGAGTCGAATTTCAACACCTGAGATGAAGGAAGAGACCATCTTCTGGCATCTTGTGGCTTGTAGAGCTGGACATATATATATTCTAGGTAGGAAACAAAATGGTCACTAGACAGAAGTGTCAGCCATAGAGCTGGGAGGACTTATTGAATACAGTAGAGGAATCAAAGCTACAGGTCACTGCAGGACTAGTGCCAGTTGGCAGCCCTATCACTGAGATGACCACAAGAGCGGGCTTTTGCATGGAGAAGCAGACTGTGGGCTTTTTGCCATGATGGAATATTATACATTTTCTTCTACATATAAAACAGAATCTTTTTAAGTATATTTAATTGAAGCATATTTTAAGTAAATCCAGAGACAGAGCCCTGGATTTTAAATAAATGACGGTCATTCAGTTCAAGGTCTCTTGCCAGCCAGGAACACACTTAGCAATCTACTTTCATCAGCACCAAATGCATTAATGGAAATTAGGCTGGGATAAACAAGATTTGTCTTAAATGAATAAGGACTATGCATTTCTTATGTAGGTTTCCTTTGGATAAGTGTATTAACCCCCAAAAGCTGGTCAAAAAATACATGAATCTAATCTAATAAAAATGTATTACCTTATATATATATTTTTTGTTGCTAATCTTTATTTCGTTGCATTCACATTAGTTCTTAAACGGATTTTATTTGAATTTTAAATTCATTTGAAGGAAAGTTAAACAAGAAATGTATAGCACAGCGGCAGAATGTGGGGCGACTCACTCGGCACCTATAATATTGCTTTTGAAATGGATACAGCTCTAGTAGAACATAAATGATATTAGTTATATCTGACGTTTCACTGCTGTCACATTTAATCCCAACGAGGTACTTAGATTTTAAGTATCGCTTACTAAATTACTGGGAGTGTTGAAGTTTATGTATATTCTTGGATCAGTGGTGATCAAAGATGTTATCCTATAATTCTCTTTTGGAGGCTTATATAAAATGAGTGCTGATAGCTTAGCATCAAACGGACAGGCATCCATGTATCTGACAACCACTATCCCTAATTAGCTCTAATTGGCACTTTAGAAAGCGGTCTCCATCGAAAGATCTGAAATGATCTGAATTAGCTTCTCATCGCCTTGAGATGGTTTGTCTACAAAAGCTGAGAAAAGTCTATATAGAAGAGTTTATGCAGTCACTCTCTAGGTTATACTTGTGCCATAGACAAATAAAGAACCCTGACATGTGCCAATCAGTGACATACACATGCAATTTGGCCTGGCACATTAGCACCCTTAAAAATACTTGCTGTGCCTGCACCTATACCAATCTATTCATTTATTTACAAATGATTTCTCACCCTTTATAAAAAACAAAACAAAACCTGCAAAGTACATTACAATAACATATAAAATATAAATAAAACAAGTTAAAACATTCAAAAATTACTCATAGCTGCCACCCTGCCAATCTTAGCCAATCAGTAGAAACACCCCAAAACCTAGATAGACTGGCATGCTGGGTTGGGGTGCAGGCAAGATTCTTCTGATAAGAGACTTCCTTTTTTTATTGGGGAGCAGAGTAAAACCCCGCCTTTTGGCCCCACAGTTTCCATCTGCTCTTCTAGATCTCCCTTTTAACCAGAACTGACCAAACGGTCAGAGCAGCAGACTGAGAATCAGGGAAACCAGGTTCAAATGCAACTGCTTCTCCTTGTGATCTTGAGGCCTCAGCTACAAATTTATGGGCTGATGCAGAAGCCCTGTGTTTACTATAGTGCAGCATTTTTCTGCTGCTATGCTCGTGCTAGGCTTGCTTCCCATGCAGAAAGCAAGCTAAATTGCTAGAAAAAAACCACTGCACTAATCCATAGTGCAGTTGGCATGCTAATCACATACAAAGTGCTGCATATTTAATTACGTCCAATGTGAAAAACTGCACTGAAACCTAGCACAGTTTTTTACTTTAATTTTAATGCTAGATCTTCATGCCAGCTTTGATCATCTGAGGTGAAGACTGACACTTCACCTCACATAATCCAGACACCAGGGAAGACCTGGACACTGAACTCTCCCCAACCAGTACCAAAATCATTGGTGACTTGTGGGCCCTAATCCTCCCTCCTCTTTGACAAAGATCATTGTGGCCCATGGGTCCCAATTCTCCCCCCCCCTCTCCCCGCCAGCCTCTCTAAAATGTCATTGGTGGCTCTGTGGGCCTTCAATAACCTCCCTCCACCCACCCCCTGCCGCAGTAGCTTTAGCTGAATGGGGGCAGGAACAATGCCCATATACTCCTGGCTCCTGGCTCCACGTGGTGCATCTCAGTAATGCGCAGCTCAGAGGGGGGCTCAGTCTGCCAAATAAGGAAGAAAATTCCTTATTTGGTAGACTGAACCTCCCCGCAGTACATCCCAGGGATGTGCAGCATGGAGTCAGGCACTGCCATTTTGAGACATGGACATGGGGAGACAGGAGCGTATGGGTATTGCTCCTACCTCCCATTCAGCTAAAAGTACAGGGGGGAGGTAAGGAGTAGGGGTGTTACTGGAGACCCATGGAGGCACCAATCACATTTTAGAGAAGTGGGGAGGGGGAGGGAGGGGCTTCTGGGCTCATGGACCACAAATGATTATTTGTGAAAGGGGACGGGAGGGAAAGGGGGGGATCGGGAACCATGAACCACCAATTATTTTGGTATTGGTTGGGGGGGTTAGTGTCTGGGGGCCCACTGGACCCTCAATGCTGTGGTCGATGGCTTTGCGGTCTTCCCTGGTGCCTAGATCATTTGAGGTGAAGTGTCAAACTTCACTTCAGATGAACCTCCGGGACAGCATGCCAAAGCTTGTGCAGTATACAGAGGTAGCTAACGCAAACCCCTTTGCGCTTGTGTTCAGCTTGCTGTCCCAGTTTTGGACTGACTTTTTGCATACAGTCAATTTGCATGCTGTTTGCTTACAGAATCACTGCATAAAAACTCAGTGTTAAACTTCTGTTATAAAACCTCGCACTAGAGCTTTACATACTGGGCTCTACACAGGGTTTCTGCATCAGCCCTATAGATTGTAAGCTCTCCAAGGGATAAGAAAATACCCGCCTCTGTGCCTGAATGTAGCTTGCTGAACTGCTTCTGAAAAAGGTGTTAGCTAAATCCCAAATCTGTTCCTTTCCCTCCCCTCCTTTTGTTATAGCATCATGAACCTTCATTTGCAACTATTGTAATGAAGAAGCCCCTACTGAGCCCATGGAGATAGGGATAGTAGAAGATTCCACCTTAGAATCTGACAGGCAGTCTGAGCACATGGCTCAATGTTTACAAGAAGAAAGTAAACAGAGAAAGTCAGGAGCCGAATGGACACGCCCAAGCTGTGAGGTATCACCAAGCTTAGGGGTTAATGAGAAACACCTGTTCAAGGGAAGAGCAGAGCTAAGCCCTGAGAAACAGGATTATAATAATTGGTCATTAGCTTTAAAAGGGAGACCGAGAGAAACACAGAGGCAAGGAAGAGAGAGACCGGGTGAAGGTCCCAGTCAGAGACCAGGTCAAGAGAGAGCCGTAGCAAGAGCCAAGGAAGCCAAAGCCCGAGAACCTGAAGGAAGCAGCACAAGAGAGGTGCCGTTCAGGAAAGGCAGGAGAAAGGAGACACCTCCTGGAAGGCAGGCTTGGAAAAGCTCGGAGGCTCCAGAGAGAGAAAGACGATGGCAGGAAAATACTTATAGGTCTGAGGCAGAAGTCAGCAAGCTAAGAGGAAAGAAAACACAGCCGGTGTTTCGAAACCTGCCTGAGCCAAGAGAGCAGAGAATTCCTCCCTCCTTAAAGCCAGAAGGTAGGCTTCAAAGTTTGCCCAGCTATGAATCTAGTTTAAAAGTATTTCCTTGTTGTTGCCAAGAAATAGGAAACAGCCCAGGAAGCAACTCCAGAGTACAGGGTAGTTTCAAGCCCTGCTGTTTAGAATGGTATAAAGGGAAGATCCCTGAATGCCTAGAAGAAGGTTACTTTAAAACCCACGATAGCAGCTTACAGCCACACCCAGCTAATGCTGAGCTGGAAGAGATGCAGATAGACTCTGATGTTTATGATGCAGCTGATATACAGATGGATTGCACCTTATGTATAGCTGACCATATTGAATCCCTGTGCTGAGCATTACTATAAGAGTGCTGATAAAGCGGCAAAGAAAAGGGGAACATTTTCCTTTGCTATCAGAAGCTGTTTGTTTGCTTTTGTTTTTGTGACGAGCACTGCACGTTTGGAAGCCTGAGAATGAAGAGGCACATTTAACTTAGTTCTTGTATGCATTCCTCCTACCAAATATATGGAAAGTTGTCCTAATTTCATCTGCACTTAAGTTCTGTTGGGAGGGGAAATAAAATCCTTGTCATTTTTGCCTTTAACACTCGACTGCAACTCTTTCTTGAATCAGAGGGTAGAAAGGGGACTACCATTCCCACAAGGCATTGCAGGAGCAAATGCAGTGTCATACTCCCTGAAGATAGAATATCAAGGCAGACCAACCCTACTCGCCCTAGGCAGTAGGCTGGCCGGATGACACTATATAGGGGTGGAAGGGGGTTCTCTTAATTTATATCCTCCTATAACTCACTCAGACCAGCAATTCCAGTGATGATCCTCAGTCAGGGGCTAAGGCCTCAGGTCTCTCTGCAATGCAGAAACATGAACCCCCAGGAAAACAGGAAGTCTGAGTCATAGAAGGCAGGAAGTGCAATGCAGCAATGGAGAGTTTGGGTAAGTGCTGCATTACGGTTTGAATGCCATTTCTGCTTCTGCAGGTCAGGAGGGGGGTGGCAGCAGCAGAAATGGGATGTCCTGGGAACATGAGTGCTCTAGACGACCTCCTAGTTTGCCTCTTGGATCACGCCGACCTTGAACATGAGGAGCAAAGTTGGGAAGTTTGAAAAGGACGGATGGATGTATGAAGTGACAAAAATGATGCCAGATACAGGGTATAATATGCTCTACAAATCAGGAATAGAATTTTTAATTGTAGTCTAGAGGCAACTGGCAGTCAGTGTTGCTCATACAACAAATATGACTAAACCAGTTAACACCATAGGGTAGTCTAACTGCTGTGTTTCTTCCTCCCATACCTATTAACAATAAATTGCAATAATTTTTATTTATTTATTTAAAAGTATTTATATCCCGCTTTATCCTTAAATCAAAGCGGATTTCACTGCAAACCAATCAAGTAGGGTAGTGCGGGGTGTCGGCATGCAGTGGTTGTGAAGGTAGTATTCGTGAGTGTGTGGCTAGGTAAATCTTGATTTGGGGTGCAATATATACAGGTTGAGCTATCTACATTGTGCTATATACATTTATTGATCTTGGTTTGGGGTGCAATATATACAGGTTAAGCTATCTACATTGAGCTATATACATTTTAATGAGAGTAATAGGATGTTTTTATGTTGTGGATGTCATGTCTTTTGTAGCTCCTTTTGTGGGGTGGTTATGGTGGGTTGGTGGTCTTCATTGTATTGTTCAATGAATAGGGTGGTTTTAAGTAGCTTCTGGAAATCTTTTATATCTGTTGTTGATTTTAGATTATCTGGGAGGGCATTCCAGATATCAGGGGCAGCAAGAGAAGGCTCGCAATGATGTGGATTTGTTTGTTCTTGTGAATAGAGTAGGTGTTGGTATGTTGTTTTTGATGCTGTTTCTGTCTGGTCTTTTGCTTGTTTTGGTTCCAATGAGTTCCTGTAGTATTTCTGCTGAGATGTTGTTTTTAATTTTGAAGATGGTGAGCGCTGATTTATATTTTGCCCGTGAGGAAATTGGTAGCCAGTGTAGATTTTGTAGTATTGGCGTTATATGGTCTTGTATTGAAATCCTCGTAATAATGCGGGCAGCAGTGTTCTGTACTATTTGTAGGGGACGGGTGGTTTGTTTAGGCAGAACTTGGAATAGTATATTACAGTAGTGCAGTAGAGGTGTAATGATGGCCTGGCATACTGTGCGGAAATGCTCTTTATTGAGGAGGGGTTTTAGTCTCCGGAGTGTTGCGAACTTGAAGAAGGCTGTTCTGGATATCTTGTTGATATGCGGTTGGAGGGTGAGTTGCTTGTCTAGAATTACACCAAGGTATCTGACTTCATCATTTATTGTAATTGGTGTATTGGCTATGTTGATAGCGGTAGGAGGAATGAATGTGGAGTTTCTCGTGATGATAATTGCTTCAGTTTTTTTATGTTGATGTTTAAGTTGTTAGTTAGCCAAGTTGTTATTTCTTGAATGCAGGCTGATATAGTGGTATAGTCTGGGGAGTCCAGTTGAATAGGGGTATATGCATGATGTTGTCAGCATATATGGCATATTGTATCTTGTGTTTGTTAAATATTTTGCATATGGGCTGAATATAGATGTTGAAGAGGAGAGCTGATAATGATGAGCCTTGGGGAACTCCTTGAGTAGTCTTGAAGGGTTCTGAGGTTAGGTTCCCGGATTTTACTCTCTGCTGTCTATCTTCAAGGTATGATTGGAACCATTTAACCCTTTCCAGGCCGAGCCCAAAACTCTTAGGATCCAAAATTCTGACTAAATATTCCTATCAAATGGTATATAATACATGACCATAGCAGAAGGAAAATCACTATTAGAACATATTGAATAAGACGGGTACAATTTTCCTAAAATATGCAAAAATTAACCCGGCTGCAGAATGTGGATTAAAAATTTAAAGTAGGCTTTGAAAGGGTTAATTGTGGTATCTTGTAGTCCAATCTCAGTTAGGCGCTTCAATAGTATGTGATGGGAAATTGTGTTGAATGCCGAAGATATATCGATAAATATTAGTAGGAAGCCCTGCTTTATCTTGTCTATTCCTTTGATTATGTTATTGAATAGTGTCTCAATGCCATGTTTTCGATGGAATCTGTGCTGGTGGGGCTCTAGTGGGGCAAATTTGTCAATGTAATCTTGGAGCTGTCTTTGTACAATTTTTTCAGTTATTTTAGCCAGGAATGGGAGGCTGGATATTGGGCGGTAGGTTGAAGGGTCGGTACTGTTGGATGAAGTAGATTTAGGAATAGGGTGGATAGTAGATTGCTTGAGGGCTTTTGGAATGTAGCCCTGGGTGAGAGAGGTGCTCACTATCTTTTGGATGAATGTGTTGAGTTCTTCTTTGGTGGATTTAATCCAAGTTACCGGGCAGGGGTCCAATGGAGAGGTAGTGGTGTTTAGAGCAGTGATGGTATGTTCTATTTGTTTTGTTGATGGAATGCTGAAATTCTTCCATTGATTGGTGGTTGTAGAGTCATCTGTTGCTGGTGTGTCCTTAAGGGGGATGTTCTTATGGTGTGTGTTAGTGCTGTTCTTGGCTGTTAGGTAATCAGCAAAGGTTTGCGGGTGCATTTTGCTTTCATCTTTCATTGTTGGGTCATTCGTTAGGGTACGAACGATGTTGAAGAGTTATTTAGGTTTATTACGGGCTTTTAATACAAGGTTTGTGTGGTATCGTTGTTTATGTTTGTTTAATAGGTTATTGTAATCTTTTTGCATCTCCTGGTATTGTTTCAGTGTAGTTTCTGATTTGTTGTATCTCCAGCAACGTTCCAGTTGTCTTAGTTTTCTTTTGGATTGTCTTATTGTGTTAGAGTACCATGGTGTAGATCTGGTCCTGTTTTTGTTGTGGTGTGAATTCATACGAGGTGTTAGTTGAGAGGCAGTAAATATGGTGGTATTCCATGAGTTGATGGCTTCGTCCAGGTCGGTGAAATCTTGGGGTAGGGACTGCACAGTATCTCTGAGGAATTGCTCTTTGTTAAAAGCTTTGAAGTGTCTTGTTGGCTGTTCCGTTTTCCGCTGCTTGTTCGGTATTGAGGTGGAGTTCAAAAGATATGGCATGGTGATCTGACCATGGTATTGGTGTAGTTTTAGGTGGTGTTATAAGACCTTTATCTAGGGTGTTGGTTGGAACGAATATGCGGTCTGGTGTAGAGCCAGAGCCAGTGAAAAATAAGAACATGATAACACATTTAAGATCTTTTATATCTAGCAGAAAGCTGACTGATTGAATTTTATACAAGGAGGCAGCTCTTATTTGAGTAGAAATCTACCTTCCAAATGTCAGGTGGGGTCAAATGTTAACCATAACACCTTGACTACATGCCAGATGACTAAAGCAGTATTATCAATTTTGGGCATGGAAATTGGACAATGGTCCCTGCAAAGAGATCAGATAGCCTCTGTTTTCTCCATATTTAGTTTCAACTTAGGGGCCTCATTCTACACTGGTTCAATGAAGTGAGATCCGAAAAGCATGTCATCAGCATAGGAGAAAACTGCAACTCCGAGACCTTGCAGTGAGGTCAAAAGAGGAGTGACGAAGAGATTGAATAATGTGGCTAATACGATGAATCATTAAGAACATAAGAAATGCCATACTGAGTCATACCAAGGTCCATCGAGCCCAGTATCCTGTTTCCAACAGTGGCCAATCCAGGTCCTTCCAGGTTCCCAAAAAGATACACAGATTCCAAAATAGTTATTCTAGAGTAAGAAGTGGATTTCCTCTTTAATAACACAGGTACACTACCAAAAAACTGCCTCCAGTTTTGCAACTGATTCCTATAGATTTTGGGGTGCTGAATCCAGGAAAAATAGCCAAAATGTTCCATCACGTCACATTTTCTTGCAAAATTAGATTTCTTACCCATATAAGGAATGTTCACATAATTTCTTTTTAGCCGACTGCAGTTTATTTTCTTGGCCCAAAATAGAGGTTGTAATGGTTAACTAACTAGAAACACTCCCTCATGATATTTTAGAGTGTTTTGTATTCATTTTATATATTAACAGGACAATTGGGAGGCGGGGGGCTAAATCCAGTACTCGCGCTGGCGCATGTTCTTTCCTGTTCGCCTCGCCTCGTTCGCTCGCTCAAACACGGTGGTTGCGACATGAACGTTCCTGTCAAATTTCAGTTTCTTGCAAGTTCATTATTACCTTTTGTTTGCTCAGTCGTAATCCAGCTTTATTCCGAAGTGGTTCACTACAGTTGTAGTTTGCAGTGCTGTGTATTTGTGATGGCTCACAGAGCCAGAGGTTGCGTCAACTCTCCGGACAGTTTTTGTTTTATTTGTGGGGAATATACTGTGAAAAAGCGGCAGAGGAACATTTCTGCATTTATTAAAAAAGTATATTTCGCCTATTTCGGTTTGAAGTTAGGCGATCAAGACAAACCGTGGGCTCCTCACAAAGTGTGCAAGACATGTGAGGAAGATCTACGCTTATGGATGAAAGGTAAAAAACAAGCATTTCGTTTCGGAATACCTATGATGTGGGCGTGAACAAAGAGACCACAGCAGTGACTGCTATTTTTGCTCTTGCATTGTGAAGGGATACAACTTAAAAAATAAGAACGTAATAAGTTACCCCAACCTTCCCTCAGCAATTAGGCCTATGCCTCATAGCAACGAAGTACCTGTGCCTGAACCACCAAAATCTTTGGATCATATTTGTGTGGACGGTTCTGATCATGATGAGACTCATCAGATGGCTTTTCCCGATGAGTCCAGTACTTCAGAGTTTGAAACTGAACCAGATCCGAAACCTGAACTTTTCTCTCAAGCTGAATTGAATGATTTAGTCCGGGATTTAGGACTCCCAAAAGATGCTGCCCAACTGCTAGGTTCTCGGCTTAAACAGAAAAATCTATTGTCACCAGGAACAACTTTTTATTGGTACCGCAACCGCGAGACACAATTTTTGAAGTATTTCAGCAAAGAGGAAGATTTGGTATTTTGCAACGATATATACGGAGTGATGGAAAAGTTTAAACTCAAGTATGATCCTGCTGAATGGCGGCTGTTCATTGATTCGTCAAAAGACAGCATAAAAGGTGTTCTTCTTCATAATGGCAACACATTCGCTTCAGTTCCTATTGCTCACTCTGTTATTCTCCAAGAAAAATGCGAGAATTTGGCCCTGATTCTTCAGAAGATTCGTTATGATGAGCATAAGTGGATGATTTGTGGAGACTTTAAAATTCTATCCATGCTATTAGGGCAGCAATCCGGTTTCACCAAATATCCCTGCTTCCTTTGCTTGTGGGATAGCCGGGCCCGCGACCTACACTGGGGGAAAAAAGACTGGCCAATTCGGGAGTATTTGAGACCCAGTGAGAAAAATGTTCTTCATGAGAGCTTGGTACCTCGTGATAAAATTCTATTACCACCTCTCCACATTAAGTTGGGTCTCATTAAGCAATTCATCAAGTCCCTTCCAAAAGATGGTGAGTGCTTTCGGTACCTTTGCTCAAAGTTCCCCCGACTTTCTGAAGCAAAGCTAAAGGAAGGAGTGTTTGTTGGCCCTGATATAAGGAAACTCATTTCAGATGGAGCATTCGCTGAAACGATGTCTGAGAAGGAAAAAAGAAGCCTGGGATTCCTTCAAGGATGTTGTTCTCAAATTCTTGGGGAACAGGCGGGATGAGAACTATAAGGATATTGTTGCCAGGATGCTCAATGCCTTCAAAGAACAAGGCTGTAACATGAGCCTGAAAGTCCATTTCTTGCACTCCCATGTGAACTACTTTCCCGAAAACGTGGGGGCGTACAGTGAAGAACAAGGTGAAAGGTTTCACCAGGACATCAAGGACGCAGAGAGAAGGTACCAAGGAAGATGGAACACCACTATGATGGCTGATTTCTGCTGGTTGCTGCTGCGGGAAACCCCAGATGAAAAATACGCCAAGCAGCGCACCAAGAGAAGCATTCGGGGGAAAGAAGAAACGGGCCCACCAGGAGATTGATTGACCCAAGAATGACTTTAAAATCTAAACTGTGTTGACAAATATCGTGTTTTTACTAAACTTTGAAATAAAAATTTGCTAGTTATTACCACAGTGTCGGATCTCATTTATTAGAATTTTATTTTCACACCATCGGGTGTTTGTCTTCATGTATTGCAATGGTGCGGTTTGCGTTTTCTATTCTTACATACATACCTGTACAACATTTTTTGCACATTTCTTTGCTTTGCTTTGTGTCTAACCTCGCTCTTATATGCTCAATGTTTGTGCACATGTATGTGGCTGTTTTAAGTGCAGACAATTTTGCTACCATCACAGTGTGTTTTGTTGACATTACTCTATTCTTATGTGCTGCCTTGTTACAATTTTCTTTATTCTTATTTGAATAACTACTAAACAATTAGTATAAAGAATTCATCCAAGAAACTTTTATCTCGATCGCACTCAATCTGAAACGTTCACCTCAAACTGCTAACCCAATGTAGCAAAAAATCTGTACGTGATGGAGCAAATTGGTTACCAGATTTGGATTCAGCGCACCAAAAAACGTAAAAATCAATCGAAACATTAGAGGCAGTTAAAAAAAATTTTTTTTAGTGTACCTGTGTAATGGTTTATGGACTTTTCTTCCAGGAATTTGTCCAAACCTTTTTTAAACCCAGCTACACTAACAGTTTTTACCACATCCTCCAGTAACAAATTTTCTTTTATTAGTCCTAAATGAGCTACATTGTAGCTTCTTCGAGTGTCCCCTAGTCTTTCTACTTTTTGAAGGTGTAAACAACTGATCTACATTTACCTGTTCCACTCAATTCATTAATTTAGAGACCTCGATTATATCTCCCCTCAGCCATCTCTTTTCCAAGTTGAAAAGCCCTAACCTTTTAATCCTCTCCTCAAAGAGGTATCTTTCCATCCCCTTTATCATTTTGATTACTCTTCTCTGTACCTTTTCTAATTCTGCTATATCCTTTTTAAGATATGGTGACCAGACTTGCACACAATATTCAAGGTGCGGCATTATAATATCCTTTGTTTTATTCTCCATTCCTTTCTTATAGAAACATAGAAACATGACAGCAGAAAAAGACAACATGGTCTATATAGTCTGCTTTTCCATATCAACTACAATAGTCCCCTTTTTACCTTTAGAGATCCTCTGTGTTTGTCCTATGCTTTTTTGAATTCAGATACTGTCCTCATATCCACCATCTCTACTGGGAGACTATTCCATGTATCTACCACTCTTTCTGTAAAGAAATATTTCTGCATATTCCTCCTAAATCTATCCCCTTTCACTCTCTTGCTATGTTCCCTTGTAGCAGAGCTTGTCTTCAATTGAAAGAGACCCTCCTGTGCATTTATGCCACGGAGGCATTTAAATGTCTATTATATTGCACCTAGCCCGTCTTTCCTCTAAAGTATTAAGATCCATAAGTCTGCCCTCATATGCTACATAACAAAGACCATTAACCATTTTAGTAGCCACCCTTTGCACTGACCTCAACTGCTTATATCCTTTTGAAGGTATGGCCTCCAGAGTTGCACGTTACTCCAATTGAGGTTGCAACAGAGACTTATACAGAGGCACTATCAACTCCTTTCTTCTGCTGGCCATTCCTCTCCCTATACACCCAAGCATCCTTCTGGCTTTTCTATCCGTTTAGCTACTTTAAAATTGTCAGAAACAATTATGCCCAGGACCCCCTCCTCTTTTGTGGACAGAAGTACTTCACCCCCTACACTGTACTACTCCTTTGGAGTTTTGCAGCCCAAATGCATGACCCTGAATTTTTAGCATTAAATTTCGGCTGCCATTCTTCAAGCTTAGCTAGATCCCTCCTCATGTTATCTACTCCTTCCTGGGTGTCTGCTCTATTGCAGATTTTGGTATCATCCGCAAACAAGCAAACCTTACCTGACAGCCCTTCTGCAATATCACTAAGAAAGATGTTAAAAGAATTGGATCAAGGACTGATCCCTGTGGCACACCACTGGTAATCTCCTTCTCCTCAGAGTGAGCTCCGTTTATCTGTACCCTTTGTGGCCTCCCATTCAACCAATTCCTAACCCAATCAGTCACTTTAGGGTCCATCCCTAGGGGGCTCAGTTTGTTTAGAAGTCGCCTGTGTGGAACGTTGTCAAAGGCTTTACTGATATCTAAATACACCACATCTAGGGCTCTTCCTCGGTCCAACTCCCTGGTCACCCAGTCAAAGAAATTAATCAGATTTGTCTGACAAGACCTGCCTCTGGTGAATCCATGCTGCTTTGGGTCCTGCAATCCACTGGACTCCAGAAACCTCACTATTCTCTCTTTTAGTAGCCTTTCCAATAATTTACTACTGTAACTATAGAGGTTAGACTAGTATGCCTTTAGTTCTAAATGTCATCCTTGCTTTTGTGTAAAGGGATCACATGTGCCTTTCTCCAGTCCTCTGACACCACTCCGGACTCCATAGAGGCATTGAAAAGGTCAGACAGTGGAGCTGCTAGAACGTCCCCAAGTTCCCTCAGTATTCCTGGATGTATCCCATCTGGACCCATGGCTTTGTCTACTTTTAGTTTAGTTACTTCCTCACAAACACAGTCTTCTGAAAATCATTTGAGATCCACATTATTTTTGTTTTTGTTTGTGGGTGTTTTCTGAGGTCCTGTTTCTGGCCCTTCATCTGTGAACACAGAACAAAAATATTTGTTATGCAATTCTGCTTTATTCTCATCATTTTCTGCATATTCCTCCCCTGCACCCTTGAGTCTGACAATATCACTTTTGCCCTTCCTCCTCTCACTAGCACATCTGAAAAATGTCTTATCCCCGCATTTTATTGTATTGGTTACTTATTCTTTTTTTTGTAACTTTGCTTTTCTGATTACTTTGATAGCTTCTCTAAGCTTTTCCAAATATAGATGCCTGTCTTCCTCTCTCTGTGATCTCTTGTATTTCATAAAGGCCTCCCTCTTTTTCTTCATCTTTTCGGCTACTTCTTTTGAGAACCATAGCAGCCTCCGTTTCCTTTTACATTTATTTAGCTTTCTAACAAAAAGGTTTGTTGCCCTTAAAATATTCCCTTTCAGTTTTGTCGACTGCTTTTCTACATCCCCCAGCTGTTCCCATCCCCCTAATGACTCTTTGAGGTATTGTCCCATCATGGCAAAGTTAGTTTTCCTAAAGTCTAAGACCCTCGCTTTTGAATGGATTTTATCAGCCCTAGTTCTAATACTGAACCATACCATCTGGTGATCACTGGATGTGAGATGATGTCTCACTGTAACATCAGAAACACTTTCCCCATTGGTAAGCACTAAGTCCAGTATGGCCCCATCATTTGTGGGTTCTATTACAAGTTGCCTGAATAGTTCTCCCTGTAGAGAATCCAGGATCTCCTTACTTTTAGATGACACCGCAGCAGGGATGTGCCAATCCATATCTGGCATATTGAAATCACCTATCAGTGGCACTTCTCTTTTTATGTCAATACTGTGTATGTCTTCTATTAAATCTTTGTCCACTTCTATTCCCTGTGAGGGGATCAGTATATAACTCTAATGCAAATAGATTTCCCTTTCCCTCTTTCTATTTTATTTTATTTTATTTTATTTTATTTTATTTTAATAAGAATGACGTTTTTCATGAGCATATATGGACTTTTAATTCCTTTGTATCTTCCCTTTCTTTTGCCCTCCGTTTTCTCACATTTGTTTTTCCATAATACATATATTATGTATTTTTTGTCTTAGAGGTTGTACTACCCACTACCTCCTTTTGCATCGTGCACTCTTGTCATTGTTTCTTTCATGTTTTGTTTCTATGCTTTTGTTTCTCACTTTTTATATATATGATGATGTTCTTTTTTATATATACCTTTGTTAAGGCACCTGTGTATTGGTAAGTTTTACGGTTCAGTTCACGCTTGCCTTTGGACCGAGTATGTCTATATGCTAATTTTCGATGACGCGCTTATGGGAGGGCTCCTTTCTGTATTTATTTTGATCTACTACACTTGCGCGGCGTTTTCCCGCTCAGCGATTCCGCAGGTATGTATCGGCTCACTTTCAACATGCATATATCATTTATTAAATTTAATCTCTGAATTCATTGCCCTCTTTATATCTGCTCTTGGTTTTTTTCTTTGTTTTTTGAGCCTACTCTTGTTTTCTAGTCCGTTTTTCTCCGTAGCACGGAGCCGTGTAAGTGTTTACTTTTTTTGCCCCCTTTTTTCTCCGCGCTCCTTCCTTCACGAATTGAGTTTGGAAATCATCATTTTTGTTTGTCTTAAGCAGATTTCTGATGTCCTTTTAAGCAGATTTTTTAAGCAGATTTTACAAATGGGTTTCTTTCTTTTTCTTTTTAATCATCTTCTTTATAACCATTTTTTATTGATACGGTTTTGTCCTTTTCCCGCCATGACGCGCAGTCTGTATGTGCCCTACAGCTATAGCTCACATACACGTGCCATTCTTTAGGACGTTTAAACTTTTTGTTTTGCTTTGTATCTATGATGCCGCTGCCTTAGTCTTCCAGCTTGTTTTACCATTGAGTATGCTGCTCATCGGAGTGAGGATTTTATGTGTCTTCTACGGCAGGACTG
The DNA here is from genome assembly GCA_033557465.1 of Ichthyophis bannanicus. Lineage (NCBI taxonomy): Eukaryota > Metazoa > Chordata > Amphibia > Gymnophiona > Ichthyophiidae > Ichthyophis > Ichthyophis bannanicus. The sequence continues at coordinate 141,372,884 of CM066036.1, forward strand.
TGGACACCGACATTGTGTGGTATATTGGGTATTGTTTGCATTTCTTCCTCCTTTTTTAGTGCTGATATAGTGCCTTTTGTTTCAATTTTGAATGTTCTGCAGTATCCCCCTTTTTTAAATAATTTGGCCATATCTCTTTCAAACATACACATATTTCCTTTTTAAATAATTTGGCCATATCTCTTTCAAACATACACATATTTCCTCTTTTTCATATTTTTTACCATATTTTTTCTTATCTATATTGCCTCTCCTACTATCTTAATTTTTATTGATTGATGTTCACTTTGACTTTTAAATTTTCCCCCTTTTTTCTTTTTTCTTTGTTTTTATTCATTCTCTAATATCATTTTTTAATAAAACACATTTTTTAAAAAAAGTTTTGTACTCTTTCTTAATGTATTCACGTCTTATACACATTAATTTTAATCTATTTTCCTTTTTATGGGTTATACATTATATTTCCTTTTTTTCCCCCTTTTTTCCTTTTGTCTCACCCCTTCCTATGGCACATAATATACACCTTTATATGTCTTCATTGAGTGGATATAATTATTGTTTCTTTGTATATTCAGTTTGTCTTGCCATTTCATATTTTTAAGGTACTTTGGATCTATTTTGTAATGATTTGGTTGATGTAAAACATTATAAACTCCCCCTTGTATATTTAAGTTTTTTCTAAATGACCAATGTATATTTTATTTATTATTTTTTTCCCCCTTTCCTTAGACTGGGAAGAGTGGCGTTGTCCACCTTGTTCTGGTTGTCTGTTTGCTTGTCTATGGTAATGTACTCCTCTTTTACCTTCAATGAATATGTTTTGTTTTTCTAATTATTTTATATTATATTATAATTATTTATTTATATTTTTTTGATATTGATGTTTATATTTGTCTGTTTTTAGACCCCTGAGGAAGGCCTTCGGCCGAAACCGTTTGAGTTGGGTCTGTTAATAAAGGCTATTTTACACCATCTTCATTGTGTTGGCCGTGGTCATTAGCTTCCGCTCTGATCCCTTCATCTACTTTCCCCCAACTCACAAGTCCAGTTGTGGAACTCCACCCTCTCGGCCACTTTAGACATCCTCGCCCCTCTTCAGCCCATCTCTAGCGCACGCCGTCCGCATGCCCATTCATGGTATCTTTCTGGGCTCCTCCTTCATCACTCTTACCTCCACAGAGCTGAGCATATCTGGTGCAAGCACCCCTCCTCTGATACTCTGGCTCATTATTGTTACTACCATAGTCACTATCGCTCCCTTCTCCATTCCAGTAAGCTGGCCTACTTCTCTGATCTCATCACTTCAGCATACAGCCCCTCTCGCCGGCTTTATTTATTATTTTATTTATTTTTATTTAACATTTCTTATATACCGCACTCTTTGTCATCAGTGCGGTTTACATTGAAACAATATAACACTTGGCCAGTTAAATTTACTCCATCCTGTGCTCCCTTTCTCGCTCCTGCACCTCCCCAGCTCCACCTCCGTTTACTCCTGACCCAGCTTTGCTGGCTGTGCACTTTAGTGATAAGGTCCTTAATTTACGTTCATCTTTTCCCTCTTGCCCTCCCCCTCTCTCTCCTGCCCCACATAACCCTCCTTCCCCTCTAGTCATGAAGGCCCCATATTCTCCCACCAATGGTCCTCCTTCCATCCCATTACTCTCCCGGAATTATCCAAGACCTTAGCCTCCACCCGTAAACAACATGTCCTATTCCCTCCTCCTGGCTCTCCGACCCCTCTCTGGTCCTTATACCCCTCACCCTTTCCATGTTTAACTCTAGTCTTCTTTCTGACTCCTTCCCGTCTCCCTGGAAACACGCGTTAATCTGACCTATCCTTAAGAAAGCTTCCCTGGATCCCTGTCCCTGCTAATTGGCGTCCCATATCCAATCTCTCTTTTCTCTCCAAGCTCCTAGAGAAACTGGTCTTCTCACAACTCTCCTCTCACCTCGATGCCACCCTTTCCCTCCACCCCCGTCAGTATGGTTTCCATCCTGGTCACAGCACTGAACCTATTCTTCTTGCTATCCTGAATGAACTTCACTCTGCACACGATCATGGTTCCATTTCTATCACAGTTTCTCTTGACCTGTCCTCCGCTTTTGATCTTGTTGACCACCATACTCTGCTCACTCGTCTCTACGATGTTGGGATCTCAGGCTCTGTTCTCCTTTGGTTCCGCTCTTTCTTGACCAACAGATCTTTCTTTGTTCTCTCTAGTTCCTCATCCTCACCTGCACATCCGCTCACCTGTGGTGTTCCTCAGGGTTCTGTCCTAGCTCCCCACTTGTTCAATGTTTTTCTGGCCCCCCTCACTCTCCTAGTACAGCAATTTGGTATTTCTGGCTACTACTACGCTGATGATGTCTTCCTCCTCTACCACACTGACCCTGTCTCACCAGATCTGACCCCCCTTAATTCTTGTCTTTCCTCCATTGATTCATGTATGTCCTCCAATTACCTCCACGTCAACCTGTCCAAAACCATGGCCATATGGTTCACTTTCGGTGGCCCCATTCCCTCTATCTCTCCCTTGCTCTCCTCCTCCCCCATTCCTGTCGTCCCCTGCCTCCGCTACCTCAGTGTCACTTTGGACTCTGCTCTGTCATTTCAGGAACACATTTCTTCTGTGGTTCAACGATCTTTTCTCTCTCTAAGACAAATCCGTGCTGTCTGTCCTTTTCTCCCTGCTTCCTCCTTGACCACTCTGTTCATCTCCCTCGTTCTGTCCCGTTTAGACTATTGTAACATCTCTCTTGCTGGACTGCCCCAGTACCAACTGCACAGGCTACAGCTCATCCAAAATACTGCTGCTCAGATTCTCACACACACTACCCATTTCAATCACATCGCTCCCCTCCTCATCCGTCTCCACTGGCTTCCCGTATCCTTTCGGATCCAGTTTAAAATACTCACCTTCGTCCATAAAGTCCTTCACACCGGTGTCCCCCAGTACCTCTCCAACTTGGTTCACCTTCATGCTCCCCAGCATTCACTCAGATCCATCAATGCCAACCTCATGTTCCTCCCCTCCCTATGCCCGCCTAGAATCTACCCGCTCCGCTGCCTTGGCCCCAAGCTTTGGAACTCGCTCCCTCCCCCCCCCCACCCCCCCGCCTTGAACTCTCCTTTGTCAAATTCAAGGCTGATCTAAAGACCCATCTTTTTTGTGCCGCCTTCGACCTGACATCTCCTTCCTCCCCCCCTCCAGCCCCCCTTAGCCTCCTGCATAGTTTATTCTCCCCTGCTAGTCTGTTCTTCTGAGTCCCATGCCTATTCTGCTTATCTTTACCTTTGACTCTGTCCCTTTCCTATCAAACCAATGGAGTTCTGTTTCCTTTTTCTGCAGCCCAAAATTTTGATTTTATATTTTAAACCACTCTGGTGCCTCGGTGTGGGCGGTATATAAAGCAACGAATAAAGATAACTGTCATTCTTAAAACATGACCACGATTGCCTACTCCCTCACCCTTTCCCCCCATGTGGTTGAGAACATTACCTTTCCAGCATTCCTAACCACAACCAACTTGAGGGGAGGACAGCCCAACCTGGGGATGGAATCAGAGGCATGACCACTAGTGGGCCTGGGTGTATCATGGTCTCCCACTTCAAGTCAGGCCCATCCAGTCAGCAGTCACTTGAGAGAAGAACAAGAGGTAATATCAACATCTGTGCTGTGTTGTGTTCACCTATGCTCACCTCAGGCCCCATAAAAAAAATCAGCCCTGACTACATCATTGGACAGAATAGAGGACTCTCTGCACAAAAGTGCACAGCACTGCAATTGAACTACCAGACTGGCCTGACTGGAAATCTCTGTTGCAATGGCTGCAGCAGAAAATGGGAACATCTAAGTCTGAACTTTATTTGTATTTCCTGCAAGATCTCTTATCTTCCTGGATCCTTGTCAGGAAGACAAGGGACATTTGAAGACCTTTATGGAGTTTGTGTTTCCAGTAACTGTGATCTTGAGCAGATATTTCCCAGATGTTAATGTAGATACCCTTGAATTGCAGGTACAAATGGCCATTTGAGCTTTGGCCCGAGACTAGCTCTTCAGCAATTCTGCCATAATCCATGTAATGGACAAGCCTGAGCCAGTGGAGGCATTTCTATGTGAGCAAGGTTAAGACAAGAGACATTTGAGCCTTCTGCAAGACTTTAGCATTTGGGAATTTATCCCTCCAGGAGATGGTAAGGATGCATTGCAGGCAGAGACGACAGAAACTGTTCTTTCCCCAAAGTCAGCTTGGGTGTATCATGCTTCCAGATAAAACTGGATGTACCTATTGATAGTACTGATGGGGAGAATTTATTCCAGCAGGAAGTTAAATATTAATTAAGTCATAATGAACCTTCTGAATGTCTTTATGTACTGGACCTTTAAGGAGATTTAAGGGATTTATAGCACTCCAGTTGCTAATTAATTAGGTCGTTATCTCCTTGAAAAGGTTCATTATAGCTTTCATTCATGAAGACTACAATGTAAAAAGCTTTCAAGATATTCTGTTCTTGTATCTAGCTCAGTATTTTAATTGCTGATTAAAGGCGGTGTTTATCAAAACTTTATGTTCTGCAGGTTTTCAGAAATGTATTTTATTTTATTTTTTGTAGTTTCCTTCCTGTTCCTTTGGGCTTCCCGGTTATTCAAGAGTGGCCTCTATTGGAGCTAAAACATCATGAGCCTTCATTTGCAGGTAGCCAAAGGTTTCTCAATCTTTAATTCTCTGCCTTCTCCCATATAGCCAGGCGATTGCTGTGCAGTGTGTGCTGTCGAGTCAATGTTGACTCCTGGCGACCCAGCCCCTGGGATTTCTTGCACACTGCAGCTTAATCCGAAAGCCAGTTCATCTAGTGCCTACAGAACATAATGAGTAGGTGCTGCTGGAGCCTCTTCAAGGAGATGTGAACCTGCCTCCAAAGTATAATAAACCCTTGCCTCCCCCAAGAAGCAAAAGCAGGGCTTGTGAATGGAATCTGGGCCTCCTGCAAAACACTGCACAATAGAAGGTAGAAGCACTCCACTAGTTTTCTTGTACTTGGAGGAATCGTCAGGCTTGAAGCACTTCATTTTAACAAATAAAATCATCATTGAAATCTATCCTATTTTAAGTTTTATAAAAAAATCTCTCTGAAAATGAAAACCTATTCAGCTTTCACACAGTAATTTCAACCAACTGGCAATTAGCTACATCCTGAAACTACTCTCTGAGCAGAAGTATAAATTAAATGAAAAAAATTATTTCAGCCCTAATTTAAAACATGAAAAGTATAATCTGCTTTGTAAATCTACCCATGTAATAGTTTTTTCAAGTAATACAAGCCCATTGGGAGGGCAATTTTCAAAGGCATCTATTTACTCGGGTAGATTACTTTGGCTGGAAATTGCACCCTCTCATGGGGGATACATTTCTTAAGTTTTTTCATTTACACTAATGCTGGAGCCGGTGTAAATTTGCCCATGAGACTTTGCCTTCTGTTGAGGGTGGATCTGGAAGTCTGTTTTATAAAAGCACATAAATATCTTTTTGGACTTGTCACATAAGCACCCTATTAGAATATCAAGTCCATAGTGGCAAAATATACGTGTAGGTCTTCCCAGTGAAAAGGAGGTATTCCAAAGGGTATCAATAAGTATGAATTTCAGTCACAAAACTCTGCCTACTGTTTAACCTCAATCAGCAACCTACACAAATAGGAAGTATAAATGCCCAAGTGCAGTTTGAACATTGTCTGCAAATATGTGCACACAAGTGGCGTCAACGTGAATAGTTGCCATTTGAAAATTAGCTAAAAGGTCCACATATACAAAAGTGGGTGTGAACCTTGCAACTACACAGGCTGTTCAAAATGACCCCCAAATTGTGTACTTCATTCTATCATCACAATGCACAGAGTAAAGTAGAGAAGTTGCATCCAAAAAGCATATGGAGCTTGACGTAATTTTTTGTGGTAGGAGGTCACTCTCTTTCCCGATGTTTCCCGCATTACCCAACTTCGTCATAAGGTGTTCTTGGAGTTGAAATCTCGCACCCTTGCAGTGGGAGCTACCTTTTTTCTTAAGTTCCCATGGAAGTGCATTGGGGGGTCATCGGGGAAAAAGTTATGGCTTTCTGCATGCAGCCCATTTCGTAGATTCTGTTAGTAATCCTGAGTCTTAATTTCTGTTAGAGACGAGTTGGTATTTGGGGTTAGTGGAATAATATGATGCACTGCCATGTTTCTTTTAGTGGTTTATTGTTTATTGTTTTTTTTTCTTTTTATCTTGGATTCCATTTCTTCCTTAATGTGGACTTGTATGTGCTTTATAGGCCCGATTTTGTCCTGGATGTACATACGGGTCGGAATGACCTGTATATGTTTACAAATGTGGTCTGGATTGTATCTAGTAATTTTTTCTTTTTCCTACATTTATATGACAATGTGTTTGCTTTGTTAATGATTGAAATTGAATTTAAAAAAAGCATACGGAGTTTTATATATATGATGAAAGAAAGTGCTTAAGGTCCTCCAATGAAAGGGGACTGCTGTGGACTGTGAAAGTAACTCTATATCATTTTCTAATACATTTGTATGTTGGTCACTCAGTCAAGCTGACTTTGTGTCATTTGCTGATTGAAGTTAGTACAAAGTTTGTACCCCACCAAAAATGGTCACTTAATAAGTTTTATTTAATCATGAAAAACAATAAAAAGGATTTTCTCATACAACAAAAAGACAGCAATTTGTTCCATGTTTCATATGGGCAAAAACATGTCTACATGTCTAAAAAGGCTTCTAAATATTGACTAATCTGTGCTTGCAAATGCATTCAGTCTAACAATGGTACGGACATTTAGCAGCTGGGAGAAGTGGAAGCCCTGCTCTCAGCACGCCTTCGTCTGTCCAGTGTGAAATGTATGAGCGCTTAGTATCTGCTGCTGAGAATAGGGGTATTTCCGGGGATGGGGAAGCTTGGGGGTTGGAATGAATAGATGAGAATACCTCTTCTTTACTGTCCTACCTTCACAAGCTCTTGCACTTGTTTAATTTAGAAATAACAAAAAAGATGGTTAGGTATACAATAGATTTCTTTCAAGGCAGGACAGAGAAATAACCACTGGGATGTGCAACCTGTTTTGATGCACTGTGCGAATGAATATTGTGCTGCGCCCCCCCACCCCACCCTATAGATTCCAGTGGATCTCTTCATGAGTTTCTCTTCTGTCCCTACAAATAAGATGCTTAATATGAGCATCTGAATACAGTTTACACATGAAGTAGAATTAGAGTAAGGCTACCAGGTTTCTACATGGCTTCTCTCAAGCTGCTAGGAAGTACTACAAATCCCTGCAAAAAGTCCACTTAAAAAGCTATAGCAAACTTACTATATCATAATAACACTGCAAGACTCACACTTCACCAATCCTACCTTGAAAAGGCAGCACTACAAATATGAACACACAAAGAGCAAGAGCGAGCGATGATCACAAGGTGCTTTATTGATATATCCCAACGCGTTTCGGCAAACGCCTTCCTCAGGGGAAAATTGTAACTTACAAATAAATAAATAAATAAAACATAATTAGAAAAAACATTAAAATATAAATCATAAAAACAGATATATAATAAATAACACTTAAAAAATTAAGTATACATATATATATATATATATGAAGTCACTGTTACCTTATACTAACTTAAATAAACAATATGTTAACCAAAAAGGATGCAGGGCAGTGTGAAGTCCCCCTCAATTATGAGGATATTAAGCGAAGAGATTAAATTAATCATCAATCCTGGACCACATATACATCGTATCCTACTTACAATTATGCACCACAGATGCGTTGCACATGTAGAGTAATAGCGTGCTTTGTTCTTGCTGATGTTAGACTAATAGGAAAGAAACATTTGAAAGCTAAACCACAGATATACACGATAAAACAAAACTATAAAATGATGGTGTTGCTACAAGCAAAAAGAAAAGGCAGGGTACATTCTATCTATTTTAAAACCAGCAAAACCCAAATTAAAGTTATAAACCGATATGAGCTGTGTAAAGAAACAATGTATATCCTAAAACACACTCTGTACTAGGTAAAAGATAACAAGAAAAATATAATGAAAAAATGTTCTTAAAAGATACTTATATTGTTATGCCAATGAAAAAGAAGAATTCATCTTGGAGGATGTTTGAATTCTGAGGAATTATTAGGAGAACATCTATATTACAGCCATTCTGATACAAAGTAAACCAACCGTATGAAGCTACAATTGTCAGTAGTGTTAAAATGTGCCATTTTTGTAAACTTATCTTATCTAAAACAGGTTGGATAATGTGTTTTAGAAACTGTGCTGATCTTCCCAATTAGCATCATTAGCTATGATGGAGAATTATTTCAGTAACCGAGGCAGGCGGACCTGGTGCTTCGGGTCCATTTTCTCCACCCCCATCACCCCCAATCCCCCCAACCCAACAGAAGACACCACACCAGCAGTTCATGGAACATAACTGGTCGCAGCTTTATTAACCTTTTAACAATTTCACAATATGCCAACATCCTACACCTTCTCAATCGATTAGCGGCACCCGGCCCGCACCAGCCATACCTTAGCAAAGTGCCTTGCCACCGCTAACGCCATAACTTGCCCCCCCCCCGACAAGTTACCTAACCCTTCCCCCGACTTCGCCATGCTATTAGCAAAAGTCGACCAGGGTTTGACCGGGTCAGGGGCACCCCGCCCCCGCCCAAGTGTAGCCTGAGGCTCCGGACCCCGGAAACCTCCGGGATCCTGCCACCGGCACAGGTGACAACCTTGTTCCTGTGCCGCCCCCCCCAACGCCAAGCTGCGACCAGTGAGCATCCCAACGAACACCTATTCCAAGGCCTTCCATCAGTCGGAAAGGAACAGAGCCATCCCGATAGGTGACAACTGCCCAATCCCCCATAACGCCATGGGCGCAACCCCCACCCGAGAATGCAGCATCGGAAACCCCCAGGTCAGCCAACCCAGCGACCAAATGGAGCAGTACGGTAAACCAGCCCCCGCGACCAACGCCGCTGGCCCCCACATGCAGGCCATGAAACAATTGCAGACCCCAGCAGAAGTACCCAAAGCATCTTCAAACCCACCAAATCCTCACACGCCGCTCAGAGCAGATGCCGGCATGACCCGGAACCAGGGCGATGCCTCCACTGCAGGCCGCCCCGATCAGGCCTTGGCGCTGTAGCAAAGGAAGCCGCTGCAACCTGCAGGGTCCGCGCTCACCCAGCCATGATACAGCCACCAAAAAACCGGGAGAATCCCCAAAGTGGCGTCCACCCGCCCCGCCACAGCTCACCGTCCTGCACATTGGACGACGGAGTGACCAATCCCCAACATTCAGCAGGCTACAGGCCCCCACCAGCAAAATAAATAAACAAGGAAACTCCCCAACCCCACCCCCCCTGCAGCCGTTACAGCCACCAAAAAAACGGGATAATCCCCAAAGTGGCATCCACCCGCCCCGCCACAGCTCACCATCCTGCACATTGGATGACGGAGTGACAAATCCCCAACATTCAGCAGGCTACAGGCCCCCACCCGCAAAATAAATAAACAAAGAAACGCCCCAACCCCACCCCCCCTGCAGCCTTCACAGCCGCACAAAACCCCCAACACCCGAGAGTGCCGTCTGCTAGTGCTTCATGTGACCTGTGCAGCGACCCTGAAGTGAAAAAACTGCAGCGCAAAATGCATAGGCTCTACACCCACCGAACGCAGCGCCAACCTAACCACCTCAGGCACCTGAACCTCGGGCACCTCAAACAGGTCACACTCTCACACCCAACAAGAAACCCCAGCTGCCCCAGGGAGCACCCACAGGTATCGCCGCACGGCAGCCACCGGGCACATCACCAAGCCTTCAGCCCACTTAAACGCACGCATGATCGTTTCCACGCTGATCGGCCTGAAACTTGCCAAAACATTCCGAACCGCCCCGAAACCCAAACGTGGTGCCGATGAAGCCCCCCCACCCCCCTTCAAAACCGAATCCCCCACCAACTCCGAAAAAGGCAAAACAAAAAACTGCCTAAAACAGGGCGGCCTCAGCCATATGCAGTACCGCCGCAAAGAGCCATAGCGGCATATCACGCATGAGGGGCCACCTCGGATCCCGAGGAGAGGGCCAAGCATGCACCCCCCCCCTGCAAAACCTGCAAGTTGCAAATCCCCCAACTAGCGATCCCCACCCCACCACCTTCGCAAATGCGCAACTGTCCAAACTGCAAATGCACCACCGGTCCGGAAACCCCCCCCACACCCTTAGCAAACACCATATATCCACCAAACAATGCTGCCGGTTGCCACCCATGCGTGACCAAAATTGCACCACTTAGTCACAACTCCGCGGACACCCAGACCACGGCCCCAGTGATACCGAACTCTGCAGAAAACTCAGGCTGTCTCCAAGGCCAGTGCTCCAGAAGTTCCCCGGGACCCCTGATCCCTCCTTGTCTGCTCCATAGCCAAAACCCGAAACCGCTCCACCGGAAACGAGAGAGCATCGGCAACCTCGGCAAAACAACCAGGGGCATGTCAGGCCTTCTCCGACACCTGCAACTGTAGAGACGCCAACCCTCCCTCCTCTTTAGAACTGCTACCAGCAAACTCCAGCGGGAGGCACATTGGAACCACACTGCCCACAGCCGCAATGCCGCAACTGTAGACATGCCAACACCACCTCCCTCATTAGACCCGCTACCGGCCAACTCCTGCGGGAGGCACGATGGACCACACTGCCGACAGCCGCATTACCGCAACACCATACCAGCGCACGGTCACAGAGCCAATCCAGCCAGGACTCCAAAACCGCTCAAGGAAGGAGATATTGGCAGTCAACCCAATACCTGCCAAGACTGCGGCCAACCGACCGCGCACCAGGCCCTGCCAAAGTACACTCCCCACCCGGGTCCCCCCGCCGCATCCGTGCAGAGCTGCACCCCCTCACGGGACACCTCCCCCCACATCAAAACCAAGGTCCCGTCGAAATAGGCCAAGAATGGACTCAAGGGCCGCAAATCCGCGACCCCAATCAGGTGCTGTGAAATGTACACCCCACCCTGTGAAAACAGCCAACAGCCGCAAACAACCTACCCCTTGGCATCGCACGGCTCACAAAATCAACGAGCCCAGCAACGCTTGCCTCCCCCGCAAGATCACCCTGAAGGACGCCAACACATGAGCCACGAAATCCCCCAAACCGGCAACCTGTTTCTGCAGCAGGTGAGCTGCCCGGTCCGCCGAGTCCAATTCCACTACCTAAAGGTATTCTCTTCGCCGGACCGACTGTCCTGCCCTCCACCAATGCCCACCGAAGATCCGCGATAGCTCTGCAAACCCGCTGAACATCTCCAGGCACGCCCCATCGAAGCCGCCCCACAAACCAAAACAACCACTAATGCACCACTCCCACCACCACTGCAGGAAGGTACTGAATATTGAAAATACACACTGGAGACTGAGCAGCACCTAGGCCAACAGTCATCAAAAGACGACCCTGGAAAAAGGAAGCCCCTCCAGGAAACGCAGAGGAATGCACCGTCAACAGGCAAAAGGCCAAGGCAATCTCAACCTCGTCCAACAATACGGCCCAACCCGATTTCTTCACCGTCCCCCGTCGCCCGAGCAAAAGACGCATACTCCACTGGACACCACCCGCACGGAAAGCGGTCGGTGACCGACACCCCCTATAGGACAGGCAAACCACAAAGTACCCCGAACCTCCCAGGCTCCTCATTCAGCACCATCCGCCAAAAACACCAGATGGAAGGGGAATTCCGAGTACTAGGCACCACCACCGCGCCCTGTCCTGGAATCACAAATTCAAACGGAAACTGAACCCCCAGTACAATCCTATCCCGCCACCCGGATACTGCGAAAGCCACCATTACAAAATATACACACGTAATGGAGCCAGAGCCCGACCGCCCAACGCCTCGGGGAATGAGGGCCGATCCCCAGGCGCCGGTGACCCATTTTGAACCACGCCGGGAAGTGGAATGCCCTCCACCACAAACCGTGCCAAAGTGCGAGATCAGCCGTCCGGAAATGGGGAGGATGACTTATGGAACCTCCCACATGCCTCACCAACCCCCCCCCCCGCTCCGGCTGACCGCTGGAAAAAGGCCGAGAACGAGTGAAAGGAACAAACCGCCACCACTACCCGCATCGCCCTAGCAACCACCACCACTACCCGCATCGTCCTGCCCCCCCCCCGGCGAATATATCTTGAGTGCCCCAAGATAACCTGCGGTCCTCTTCCAACTTGCCCCCAACCGTCTAACACAGTGCCACCACCCCCCCCCCCCCACCGAGCGGCCGGGACGCCTCCAATACAGAATCCGCGCATGCCAAAAGCATCCGAGATGGCAAGGCGCCGAAAGGATCAAGCCAATTCACAACCCCGCACGCCACCTTCACAACCCACCCCGTCTTCGCATCCACCGCTCTCTATGCACAGCTCGTCCTCGAGCGGTTCCAGCCGACCGACATTCGATGTGGCGTCGAAGACGCTCCGACACCCCCTCCCACCGCACCGAGAACAGAACCACTGATAGGGCCCCCCCTCCAGGACCCACCCTGTGCTATCCGACCCTGCATCAGCAGCTCACCCACAGATGCCCACTACGAATAACACCGGGCCATGACGCCGCCCGCACTTGCATGCCCGACCTCTCCGCCCCGCTCTTACCCAACCTGGCAACCCCGTGCCCGGTGGGCTCGACCACTCACCTGTCGCACGGCCTCAGCAGCCACTGCAGCAGCAGCCCAGGCTGGCAGCTGGCTGATCTGAGCGCCGGCCTGCGCCATCTCCTGCACCTCACCGGAAACCTCAGCGGCAGCACCCGTCTGCGTGTCCGATCCACTGCCCTCTGCGCCGGCCCCTGTGGAAACATAAGCAAAACAGAGGGGGGAAGGGGGACGGGGGAACAGGAGGGAACCACCAGAGACCATGCATGTGGCCAGTACCCACCTTCCACTGATCTAGCCATATCCTGCCCGCCCCCAAGCCAGCGCTCCCCAGACAGATGCCCACGAGCCACCACCCAATCACCTCGAACCGAAGAACAGCCAGCAGTAGCAAGGTGTCCCCCTACCCAACAGCCCCCCAACCCGGCTGCCAATCCCCACTTACCAGAGCTACCCTCGCTCCCCCCACTGCTCCCCCCAAATCACCCACCGTTCACCACCCCACCCCCCCACCCCGCCCCCCATAGGCTCCTCCAGCTACCCAACCCCGGAGCTGGGCACCGCCAGCCGACCTGGCCCACTGAATAAAGGGGGCTCCAGCGCACCGCCCCCCAACCACACCGTACCCCCACCCCAACCCAATGGCATCACCAATAGGGGCCCACAACCATCCCCCCGCCCGCTCCCCGACCGCGGCATGGGAAGAACTCCAGCAGACAGGGCGAGGAGCTGCGCAGCCCCTGAAGAAACCCCACAAGCAGGATGTCGGTCAGCTGCCTCCCCCTCTCCCTGAGGCCAGCATGCCCTGCCAGGCACCGGAGCCGGCGCACATCGAGTGCCCCTCCCTCCCCAACCCCACCACCCTCAAGCGGCCGCCACCCAGGCCCAGGACCCAGCGAAGCGCCCAGAAACGGGCCGCAGGGGCAAAGGGGCCCCCACACTGAAGGGGCCGCGTAGAAACAGCCCCAGGAAGCAGCGGAAGCCCCGGGAAGCGGCGGCAGCTCCCCCCGCCAAAGAGCCGACCATAGCCGCCCACACCCCAAAAGTGCCCCATTCCCCTGCGGGGGACTGAACCGGCGACCCCCACCTCCGCATTCCCCACACTAACCGACATGTCGAGAAGAGCAGAAGAAGCCGGGGCACAAGGCAGCCCCGTCAGGAGAGAGCTTGCGCGCCGCGGGAAGAAGAAGCCGGCACCCCCGAGCAGCCTCCGCCGTGAATGACCACGTGGAGGCTGCCTACCGGGCCCAAACTACCCACCACGCTGACATGCTCCCCCCTGATTGGCTCCCGCGCAGCTGCATCCGCCGGGAGCCAATGAATTTAAATTAGCCATGGCCGCGCGCAGGATCCTCGCACCGGCCGCGCGCCCGGTTAGGGTCAGCCACCGGGACCCTGCCCGCGGCCTCATCAGTTTCAAAGGTTTTTTTTACAAACAAATCAAAGGAGTGGCCATGGGGTCCTCCATGGCTCCTGATGTTGTTAATTTATATGTGGGTGATTTCGAAAAACAATATCTAAATTTCCATCCATTTAACCCTTTCCAGGCCGAGCCCAAAACTCTCGGGATCCAAAATTCTGACTAAATATTCCTACCAAATGGTATATAATACAAGACCATAGCAGAAGGAAAATTACTATTAGAACATATTGAATAAGACGGGTACAACTTTCCTGAAATATGCAAAAATTAACCTGGCTGCAGAATGTGGATTAAAATTTTAAAGTAGGCCTTCAAAGGGTTAAGACACACGTCCGTCTCTGGAAAAGATACATAGATGACGTTTTAATGATATGGGACGGTACAGAATCAACACTACAATCTTTTTTCAGTTGGCTTAACTCCTTGGATCCGAATTTGCAGTTTGAAGGATTATTCAGTACAGAACGGATAGCATAACTGGATATTATGATAAGGAAGGATAAGAATGGCTTCATTATTGACTTAAACCGTAAACCAACGGATAGGAACACTCTTTTGAAATACGACAGCTTTCATAATACATCTTTGAAAAACAATTTACCTATGAGTCAGTTTTTAAGAATTAGGAGACTCTGTACCATGGAGACAGATTTCGAGCGGCACGCAATAGATATGCATCAGAGGTTCAAACAGCGGGGTTACCCACAAAACTGTATTAAAAAAGGCATATTTTAAAGCATGCACCATGGATCGCGTAACACTCCTACAAAAGAAAGAGCGTCCCAAATCAGACAAGGTCGTTTGTTCTCTCACCTTCACGAATTACTCAAAGGAGATTATAAATATATTAAAGCAAGAATGGTACCTCTTAACAACATTACCAGCATTTGCGTCAAGAAAGGTTATGATAGCATACAAACGTAACCCTAATTTGGCCAACATATTAGTACCCTCAGCTCTCACTTTTCTTAAACCACAACCAAGATTAAAGGGACACTTTATGTGTGGCAACTGCTCAGTGTGTCCGCACACCATTTCGGTTGAAGATGTTTTCATACATCCATTAACACATCAGAAAGTCTATTTGAACAGCTTCTCTAATCGTAAAACAGAGAATGTGGTCTATTTGATATTATGTCCCTGTAATTTAATTTACATTGGGAAAACTAAGAGACAAATACGTACCAGAATCATAGAACACAGAAGCTGCATACAAAGGGAGGTTCCGGATAAACCCCTTGTTGCACACTGGATACAAAAAAAACATACAATTAATGATTTGAAATATTTAGTCCTGAAGACTGTAATGTCACACTGGAGAGGGGGAGATGTTGATAAATCACTGCTTAAATTGGAACAACACTATATATATGAGCTTAATCTGTGGTGCATAATTGTAAGTAGGATACGATGTATATGTGGTCCAGGATTGATGATTAATTTAATCTCTTCACTTAATATCCTCATAATTGAGGGGGACTTCACACTGCCCTGCGTCTTTTTTGGATAACATATTGTTTATTTAAGTTAGTATAGGGTAACAGTGACTTCATATATATATATACGTATACTTAATTTTTTTTTTTTTTTAAATTGTGATTTTAGTCATTACAACAACCAAAACAAAGAAGGAAAAAGCAGTGTACACTCGCAACCAGCAACAAAATAACAAGAATCAATACAGCCAGTAAAATTGGACAAAAGAAATAATTAGCAAGGGACACTTATTATAGTCCACATTATGGGACCTTAACTGTATCTAGATATAGGAAACATAGTATAAGGAAAACAAGGCCAAACAAGCCCAAAAACCGGAGGCTATTTTACTTAAACTGGACCTTCCCCCACTCTACTCTGCCTATCAGAGAGAAATTTTTCCAAATGGGAAACATCTACAAAGACATAAGAAGCCCCCTTGTAATTGATTACACACTTACATGGGAAGCGTAAGAAAAACGTAGCGCCCAACGCCAAAACACGGGGCTTAAGAGTCAAAAATTGCCACCGGCGGAGTTGGGTGCTACGCGTAACATCGGGAAAAACATTAATCAATTGACCACAGAAATTGGTAGCCCTTGCTTTGAAAAAAGCTTTAAGAATACGTTGCTTCACTAAAATAGACGAAAAGGTTACCAGTAATGTGGACCTTTGAGTGATTATATCTAGGGAATCCTCCAGGAAGGCAGTCAGATTGGACATAGATGGAACAATCTCATCCAATGCCCCCTCTGCGAGATTAACCTTTTTGGATCCAGAGGGCACATAATAAATCTGAGTAACATCAATTGGATCAGAAATAGTTAACACTTCCTTGAGGTATTTGTCTAAGAGAATTCTAGCAGACAAAAGGGATGAAAAGGGAAAATTAAGGAAACGCAAGTTATACATCCGGGAAGAATTCTCAAGGGCTTCCAATTTTGAATGTAAAAGTAAAGAATCTTTAATCCCAACCACATTAATGGGTTGCAATGGGAGCACCTGAGATTCTAATTTGCTAACTTTCAGATCCGTCGAGGTAATTTTCTCATCGAGCTGCCGAATAGACATGGCAGCCTCCTGAGAAAATGTAGAAAGGGAATTAACAACAAGGGAAACCTTGGAATCAATACTTTTCAAAGCCCCCCAGAGATCTCTCAGGGTTATCTCAGCATCAGAGGACAAGACAGGGAGATCCATGGCTCCCTCCAAGACTGTTAACAGGATTAGGAAAAACTACAGGGGTCACAGTCTCCCGTTCCTGCCCCGAGAGGCCCCCAGAATTAACCAGACTCTCTAAACCTGGGCAAAGAGGGGGAGTTCTCCCTCTGGAGCTCAAAGAGACACCCTCGGGAGAGGACTGTGCCAGAGGGAGGGGGCAAAATGTCTGTCTAATGGACCAACCGGTTTAGCTTCTTCTAAAGCAGCCGGTTGTGGCTTGTTTAATACCTTGGCTTTCCGTTTACCCATAATAGTGCAGGCAATAAGAGTAAGCAACCTTAACTGCTCAACCCCATACAACAAAAAAGGAAACAAAACAATACGGAGCTCTATACAAACATACCTCTCGAAAGGCAAGCCCAACTTCCCTCCACATACATGCTGAGACACAAAGCGATGTTGCAGTGACGTCGAAGGGGCGTCAAAGGGGCAAATCTTGCCCCTTTAAACACGCCCTTTAAAATACACGCCCCGCGATCACGCTCCGCGATCACGAAGGGAGCGTGGTCACTTTTATAGATGGAAAGTCCCAGCAGCTGCAGGCTGCCCCGGGCATGCCTGCCCGATCAGAGCAGGTGAGCGTCAGCGGCAGCAAAGCAGACTCAGTCCCGGCAGTCACAGGGCCCGATGATAGGGGCTCTGCTCCTCCTCACACGCTGCAGTTAAACTCCACTGGTAAGATCTCCAGGAACAGATTTTAAAGGGCATCAAGCCCCAGCAGCTGCAGGCTGCCCCGGGCGTGCCTGCCCGATCAGAGCAGGTGAGCGTCAGCGGCAGCAAAGCAGACTCAGTCCTGGCAGTCACAAGGCCCGATGATAGGGGCTCCACTCCTCCTCACACGCTGCAGTTAAACTCTACCAGTAAGATCTCCAGGAACAGATTTTAAAGTGCAACAAGCCCCAGCAGCTGCAGGCTGCCCCAGGCGTGCCTGCCCGATCAGAGCAGGTGAGCGTCAGCGGCAGCAAAGCAGACTCAGTCCCGGCAGTCACAAGGCCCGATGATAGGGGCTCCACTCCTCCTCACACGCTGCAGTTAAACTCCTACTTAATTTTATTTTAATTTTTAAGTGTTATTTATTATATATCTGTTTTTATGATTTATATTTTAATGTTTTTTCTAATTACGTTTTATTTATTTATTTGTTAGTTACAATTTTCCCCTGAGGAAGGTGTTTGCCGAAACGGGTTGGGATATATCAATAAAGCACCTTGTGATCATCGCTCGCTCTTGCCCTTTGTGTGTTCCTGGTTGAATCAGCAAGAGCGGTTCTGCTCTTCCTAGCACTACAAATATTACACCATTCCCTAGAACACCCATACATATATTATTACTGAGAGAACAGAAACAACACGCTGACAGAATACTGCACCTTGGTCACACGTGCAAACCAAAAACATGCCCTCACTAAATGCAGAATAAATTATAAATTGAAACATGAAGACAGATATTTAACTGGTAACCCCAAAAAGTCAGACTCTTCATGTACTCCATCACTGGAGAAAAAAAAACCGGAAATGCAGTTCCTTTTATGCTGAACAAAATACAAAGGCATCAGAGACATACATTACCTCAAACTAACTTCCAGTTAATAAATTTAAAAAAAGATTTTTTACCTTTGTTCTCCGAGCATTTTACTTTTCCAGTCATGTTGGCCCCAGTATCTTTCTTCTGTTTCCATGTCTTTTCACTCTTTCCACTGTCTGTTGTCCTTTTGCCATTTCTCCTTTCTTTTGTCTTTTTCCATTCCTGACCTACATTTCTGACATATCGATCTTTCCCTTTTAACTCTCATCCAACATCTTCCTTTTCTGCCCTTCTATCCACTCAAATTTCACCCTCTCCACTCTCCAATCCTCAATCAGAGCGGAGGAGTGGCCTAGTGGTTGGGGCAAGGTACTTCAGGCTGGAAGGTCAGGGGTTCAAATCCCACTAGAGGACAGCAACCTTGGGCCGGAAGGACTGGGGTTTCTAGTCCCACAGGTGCTCCTTGTGGTCTTGGGCAAGCCACTTAACCCTCCATAGCCCATGTTCCCTGTAAAATAGTTATCTCCAAGTTATAATGCCCTGTTCAATGTAAACCGCACTGATGCAGAATAGCATGGTATATAAGAGAATATAAATAAAAATCTCTGTCTTTCTACTTTTCAGCAACCTATGAATTTTCCATCTCCTTCTTTCACTTCCTGCTGTCTATCTCCCCTAACTCTCCCATTTTCTTTGTCTCACTCCTTCCCTAGCTTCTTCTTCTGCTTCTCATCTTCCAGTTCTCCCCATTACATTTACACTCACTGTATTACCCCCCTCCCCCACAGCCCTCACCTACTCTGTCTCTCATCTCCTCACTAGTTTGAGTTCCTTCCCTGTCGGTCACCCTCTCCCCTTCCTCCAGTCTAATTTTTCTGTTGCTTATTCCCTCCCAGTCTCTGATTACCCCCTTTTATGATCTCACCAGCTCTATGTCGCTCTATGTCGCTCCATCCCATTGACTCATCTCCTTGCCTATCCCCCATGACCTCTCCCACATGGTTTTACCATGCCCAGTAACATAGAAACATTGAAATATGATGACAGAAAAAGACCACATGGCCTATTTAGTCTGTCCTTCCATATCAACAACTACAACAGTCCCCTTTTTACCTTTAGAGATCCTCTGTGTTTGTCGGATGCTTTTTGAATTCAGTTACTGTCCTCATCTCTACCATCTCCACTGGGAGACTATTCCACGGATCCACTACTCTTTCCATAAAGAAATATTTCTGCATATCACTCCTGAATCTATCTCCCTTCACCCTCATCCCTTGTCCCCTTGTAGCAGAACTTGCTTTCAATTGAAAGAGGCTCTCTCCCTGAACATTTATGCCACGGAGGTATTTGAACATCTCAATCATATCACCTCTATCCCGCCTTTCCTCTAAGGTGTACATATTAAGATCCTTAAAGTCTGTCCTCATATGCTTTATAATGAAGACCACTAATCATTTTAGTAGCCACCCTCTGCACCGACTCCATCCTGTTCACATCCTTTTGAAGGTGCGGTCTCCAGAATTGCACACTATACTCCAAATGAGGTCGCACCAAGACAGAGGCATTACCACCTCCTTTTTTCTGCTAGCCATTCCTCTCCGTATGCACCCAAGCATCCTTCTAGCTTTTGCCCTTGCCTTTTCTACCTGTTTAACTACTTTAAGGTCATCAGACACAACCACGCCTAGGTCCCGCTCTTCTTTAGTGGACAAAAGTACTTCACCCCCTATACTATATTGCTCCCTTGGATTGCTGCAGCCCAAATGCATGACCTTACATTTTTTAACATTAAATCCCAGCTGCCAAATTCTAGACCATTCTTCAAGCTTAACTAGATCCCTCCTCATGTTATCTACACCTTCCTGGGTGTCTACTCTATTGCAGATTTTGGTATCATCTGCAAAGAGGCAAACCTTACCCAACAGCCCTTACGCTATATCACTAATAAAGATGTTAAAAAGAATCGGACCAAGGACAGATCCCTGGGGCACACCACTGGTAACATCCTCCTCCTCAGAGTGAGCCCCATTTACCTGTACTCTTTGTCGCCTCCCACTCAAGCTATTTCTAACCCAAGCAGTAACTTTAGGGTCCATCCCTAGGGTGCTCAGTTTGTTTATAAGTCGCCTGTGAGGAACAGTGTCAAAGGCTTTACTGAAATCCAAATACACCACATCTAGGGCTCTCCCTCGGTCCAACTCCCTGGTCACCCAGTCAAAGAAATCAATCAGATTTGTCTGACAAGACCTGCCTCTGGTGAATCCATGCTGCCTCGGATCCTGTAATCTGCTGGACTCCAGAAACCTCACTATTTTCTCTTTCAGCAGCGTTTCCAATAATTTACTCACCACCGAAGTTAAACTAACCGGCCTGTAGTTTTCAACCACACCTTTACTTCCACTTTTGTGTAAAGGCACCACATGAGCCTCTCTCCAGTCCTTTGGCACCACTCCCGACTCCAACGAGGCATTGAAAAAGTCAGTCAATGGAGCTGCTAGAACGTCCCCAAGTTCCCTCAGTATTCTACGGTGTATCCCATCCGGTCCCATTGCTTTGTCTACTTTAAGTTGAGCTAGTTTCTCACGAACACAGTCTTCTGAAAATTGTTCAAGATGTCCCTCACTTCTGTTCCTGTTTGTGGGTGTTTTCTGAGGTCCTGCTCCTGGTTCTTCATCTGTGAACACAGAACAGAAATATTTGTTAAGCAATTCCGCTTTATCCTTATTAGCTTCTACATATTCCTCCCCTGCACCCTTGAGTCTGACAATACCACTTTTGCCCTTCCTCATCTCACTAACATATCTGAAAAATGTTTTATCCCCCCATTTTATTGCATTGGCTATTTCCTCCTCCTTTCGAATCTTTGCCTTCCTGACTACTTTGCTAGCTTCTCTAACTTTTTCAAAATACAGATGCCTGTCTTCCTCTCTCTGTGATCTCTTGTATTTCATGAAGGCCTCCCTCTTTTTCTTCACTTTTTCATCTACTTCTTTCGAAAGCCATAGCGGTCTCCTTTTCCTTTTCCCTTTATTTACCATTTTAACAAATAGGTTGGTTGCCCTTAAAATATCCCCTTTCAGTTTTGCCCACTGTTTTTCTACATCCCCCAGCTGTTCCCATCCCACTAACGACTCCCTGAGGTATTGGCCCATCTTGGCAAAGTTAGTCTTCCTAAAGTCTAAGATCCTCACTTTTGAATGGATTCTAACAGCCCTAGTCCTAATACTGAACCACACCTTCTGGTGATCACTGGATGCAAAATGATCTCCCACTACAACATCAGAAACACTTTCACCATTGGTAAGCACCAAGTCCAGTATGGCCCCTTCACTTGTGGGGTCTGTTACCAATTGCCTGAATAGTTCTCCCTGTAGAGAATCCAGGATCTCCTTACTTCTAGATGATACTGCAGTAGGAATGTGCCAATCAACATCTGGCATATTGAAATCTCCTATCAGTAGCACTTCCCCTTTCCTAGCAATGCTGCGTATGTCTTCAATTAACTCTCTGTCCATCTCTTCCTCTTGTGAGGGAGGTCTGTATATCACACCAATGCAAATAGATTTCTCTTTCCCTCTTTCTAGTTTAACCCACAATGCCTCCTCTCTCCC
This sequence comes from Ichthyophis bannanicus, assembly GCA_033557465.1. Classification (NCBI taxonomy): domain Eukaryota; kingdom Metazoa; phylum Chordata; class Amphibia; order Gymnophiona; family Ichthyophiidae; genus Ichthyophis; species Ichthyophis bannanicus. The sequence continues at coordinate 141,394,860 of CM066036.1, forward strand.
TTTTAAGCTCTGTAATTCCAAAGCTTTAATAGTAGTTTTTACACATAGTGTCACTCCTCCTCCCCTTCTTCCTACCTTGTCCTTTCTGAATAAAATATAGCCAGGTATAGTTACATCCCAATCATGGTTTTCTGTGAACCATGTTTCTGTAACTGCCACTAAATCCAAGTCAGCCTCTCCCACCAAAGCTTCAACATCAGGGATCTTATTTCCCATGCTACGGGCATTTATACACACTGCTTTCCATATGTTACCCCATTACCCATTTCCATAAAGGTATTTAATGTATCACCTACCTGGGGGCTTTCACCTACCTGGGCGCTTTCTTCACCCATCCCCAACGAATCTAGTTTAAAGCCCTCTTAAGTAGGTTAGCCAGTCTACTACTGAAGATGCATTGACCTTTCTTGGACAGATGGATGCCATCCCTGCTTTGCAACCCTTGGAACTGCATCCCATGGTCTAGGAAACCAAAACGCTCTTGATGACACCATCCACGCAGCCATACATTCATCTCCAGGATGCGAGCTTCTCTGCCTAGGCCTTTTCCCTCAACAGGGAGGATTGAAGAGAACACCACCTGTGCATCTAACTGCTTCACCCTCTGTCCCAGAGCCATGAAGTCACTTTTGATACATTCCGAGGTATACCCGGCAGTATCATTTGTTCCAACATGGATTAGCACCATTGGGTAATAGTCAGTGGGCTTGATGAGTCTCGGCAAACTCTCTGTAACATCTTGGATTTTGGCACCAGGAAGTCAGCATACCTCTCTGGACATCAAGTCTGGTCGGTAGATGGATGCCTCAGTACCCCTCAGAAGAGAGTCTCAAACCACCACTACCCTTCGTTTCCTTGTGGTCACTGATTCTGCAACTTTGGGGTACTTGAGCTCTGGTGCTTCCCTTTCCAGGGATGCTTTCACCTCCTCCACTTCCAGGGCTGCATAATGGTTCTTCAATTCAAGGGCTGGAGAAGTTGGATTGGTGATTTTGCAGGCCCTGGTGACTTGTGTCCAACCATCAACATTCTGTTGGCACCCATCTTCTCCTCTGCTGGAGAGCTTGGTTGCTGCAAGAAGCATCTCATCAATGTACTTCTCACTGTCTTGATTGCTCCTCAGCCTTGCCACCTCCTCTCTGAGTTCCTCCACTTGTTTCCTCAGAGCTTCAGCATGCAGGCACCCTGCACATGGAACCGGTCCTTCAACTGGCATTAGGACCTCTGTCTGGACAGAGGCAGAAGCTGTAATTGGGGCAACAGCTTTAGCAATACAATTTTTCCCAGCCATTGTTCTGTTCGTGGAGCTTAGGTATCTGTTAAAGCAAAAGAGAGAGATCTACCAAGTACCAGCCGGTTTCCCAACTGTACTTTCAGAGAAAAAGCAGTTAAATCTCTTTAATTATATTCAAAATGTGCTGGTCCAAGTCTCTGTGCTTTGTTAAATGGGGAGGTGCCCTATAAAGCAAGACTGCTCACTAGTGGGAGTCGAGGTGGGTAGGGAGGGACCTAATACCTGATTAGGTGTCAGCAGTTCCCAAAGCTGAGGAGGTAACTAGAGTTCAACAACCTACTCTGCTCAAGGAAATTTCTACTAAAGCACCAAAAAGAAAGTAACTTTGCTTTAAAAATATACAAAAAACCCTTTTAAGAGCTCCCAGTCAGAGAGCTAGCAATTTAATAAAAATAAACCCTCAAATCCTTACTGTTGGTTGATCTGTAGAGCCCCTGTTAGAAAAGCCTCAACAGGGCAGGGCACTGGAGCCTTTTATGCAGGCCTCAGCTGCTCTCAGGTAATCGGGCCCACTAACTCCTGATTAGGTGTCAGCAGTTCCCAAATCTGAGGAGGTTACTAGAGTTCAACAACCTACTCTGCTCAAGGAAATTTCTACTAAAGCACCAAAAAGAAAGTAACTTTGCTTTAAAAATATACAAAAAATCCTTTTAAGAGCTCCCAGTCAGAGAGCTAGCAATTTAATAAAAATAAACCCTCAAATCCTTACTGTTGGTTGATCTGTAGAGCCCCTGTTAGGAAAGCCTCAACAGGGCAGGGCCCTGGAGCCTTTTATGCAGGCCTCAGCTGCTCTCAAGTAATCAGGCCCACTAACTCCTGATTAGGTGTCAGCAGTTCCCAAAGCTGAGGAGGTTACTAGAGTTCAACAACCTACTCTGCTGAAGGAAATTTCTACTAAAGCACCAAAAAGAAAGTAACTTTGCTTTAAAAATAAACAAAAAACCCTTTTAAGAGCTCCCAGTCAGAAAGCCAGCAATTTAATAAAAATAAACCCTCAAATCCTTACTGTTGGTTGATCTGTAGAGCCCCTCTATCTCTCCCTCCCCATTCAGCATCTTTCTTCTCTCTCTTTTCCTGTCTCTAGCACAATGCAATGTTGCCTCATCCCCCCCACAGTACAGCATCTTTCTGTTTCTTCTCTCTTCATTTCCATGCTCCAGCGTCTATCTGTCCCTTTTCTCTTCTTTCTCCCCTGCAGTCCAACATCTTTCCTATCCCCCTCCTCCAGTATCTCCCTTCTCTTGTCTTCCCTGCAATCCAGCATGGTGGTGCAGCTAGCGTGGACGTTTGTAGCACATCTGACCTGTGCTCGGTGCAAATACCATAGGTGTGACCACGGCCGGCATAGAGTTGGTTGAAGGTGTTGGCACCCTAAGCAGACCTTAAGTCTTATGTCCCCCACTGGCAGTCAGAATTGATTCTTTAGCTTTGAATGTACTGCCTTTTGCTGATCACTGAACCTGGCTCCATGCAGATAGCCCCCAGCTTTGTGCTGGTAACACAGCCCATAATTACGTTACCACAATGGGGCTTAGTGAACATGCCCAGTAATTGTGACTGTTTTCTTGATTTTTGATATTATGTTTTGGCATGAGGGGCTGAAGAGTAACCACTGGAAATGGGCACCATCCTGGAGAGACTGCAGTGCAAACCTTCAAAAACATAGCTAGTAACACCCTGAAGAGAGATAAAGTGGGCAACTGACCTTCAGTATAGATCAACACTTCTTCTTCCTCTCAGTTGCATGACTATAGTTTAGGGTTAATGCATCCAAACGCTGTTCTACATCATGACTCTAACTTCAGTTTAGTATGAGATGGAATTATTAGAAAATTTTCCGGAGATGAATGCAGTGTACATGAAGGGCAATAGGGGATTAAAAGGGAATTGAAATAAATAGACAATCCCGTATAATAGGCCTGATGTGTCACGAGCAAGATTTTACATTATAATGCTATCCAGATTGCAAGCCAGTCTGTTCCTGAAGGAGAGGTGTCACATGGTCAGATGTTTTCGCATTATGTATTAACTTTACTGCAGTGCTATGAATAAGTTGTAATCTTTTGAGTTGGGACTGAGGGACTCTGGCAAAAAGGGAATCACAGTAGTTCAGGTTATTTATTACCAATGCGTATATTACTGATTTTAGAGCTTTATTATCAATGTACTGCTTAATTGATCCAGTTCCGATAGCAACAAATGATCTCTCAATAGTTTTTAGGATATATGGCTTAAAGGAGAGTTCTCTATGAATCATCACATCTAGTGATAAGATTTTCTCCTTTATTTCTATTGCAGTGCATCGAATAAGAAGTTGAGACAGAGTGGTTTATCATTATGAAATACTCAGATTGCTTCGCTGTTTTGGGGATTCCAAATGAGTGTACGCGAATCAATCCAAAATGCAATCAGTTCAAGGTTGTATTCAAGTGTTTGTTAAAATGCTGTATCCCAGGTGTCGTGTGCTATGACCAATTGAATGTCTATGCTGTATAAATAGGCACTTATGCCCAAATAGTGAATAAGAACATAAGAACTGACATACGAGGTCAGACCAAGGTCCATCAAACCCAGTTGTCCTGTTTCCACAGTGGACAATCCAGGTCACAAGTACCTGTCACGTTCCAAAAAGTTACATATGTTCCACAATGCTTGTCCCAGGGTAAGAAGTAGATTTCCTGGGTCCTCTTTTATAATGGTTTACGGACCTTTCCTCCAAGAACTTATCCAATCTTTTTTAAACCCAGCTACACTAACAGCTTTTACTAAATCCTCTGATAATGAATTTCAGAGTTTGATTACATGTTGAGTGAAAAAATATTTTCTCTTTTTAGTTTTAAATGGGTTACATTGTAGCTTCATTGCGTGTCCCCTAGTTTTTCTACTTTTTGATGGAGTAAACAATCGTTCTACATTTACCCATTTTACTCCATTCATTAATTTATCATATCTCCCCTCAGTCATCTCTTTTCCATGTTGAAGAGTCCTAACTTCTTAAGCCCAGGGCCGGCCCATCCATTGAGCGAGAATGTTTTTTGCACAGGGCCCCGCGTTTCAGGGGGCCCAGCGCAAAGAACATTCTGATCTAAAAGTAAATTTAAAATAAAAAAAAAAAGCTGTCTGCCGCCGCGGCAGAATCAAGTGTCCCACGGAGCCCCCCCCCCCCCCGCCCGGCAGAGACTGCCCTCCCTACATCAGCTCCCTCTCCACAGTCACACGCACCGGCTTTCAGAGCGCGAAGGGACTAGTTTCCCTTTCGCGGCTCTGTTAAGCCTGCGGGGGCTGATAGGAACTTTCCCATCAGCGCCCGCGGGCTTAACAGAGCCGCGAGGGAGAAACTCTCCCTTCGCGCTCTGAAAGCCGGTGCGTGTGACTGCGGAGAGGGAGCTGATGCAGGGAGGGCAGGCTCTGCTGGGCAGGGGGGGCCCCCGCCGGACACTCGATTCTGCCGCCGCGGCAGACAGCTTTTTTTTTCATTTTAAATTTTCCCAAGGAGGGGGGGGGTTAGGACTGGAAATGGGCTAATGGGGCTAAGACTGGAAATGGGCTGATGGAGTTAGGACTGGAAGTGGACTGATGGGGGGTTAGGACTGGTAATGGGCTATGAGGGGGCTTAAACTGAAAATTGGGTGATGGGGGGGTAGGACTAGAAAATGGGCTGATGGGATTAGGACTGGGAGTGGGCTGATGGGGAGGTTAGGACTGGTAATGGGTTGGGGGGCTTAAACTGAAAATTGGGTGATGGGGGTTAGGACTGGAAATGGGCTGATGGGAGTAGGACTGGGAGTGGGCTGATGGGGGCTTAGGACTGGTAATAGGCTATGGGGGGCTAGGACTGGTAATGGGTTGGGGGGGTTGCTAGGACTGGAAATGGGCTGAGTGGAAGGGAAGGCTTGAACTGCAAATAGCTGATGGGGAGGAGGGCTTGGAATGGAAATGGGCTGGTAGGGGAGGGAGCTAGGACAGGAAATAGGCTGATGGAGGAGCTAGGATAGAACTGGGAATTGGGTGTTGGAGGGAGCTAAGATTGGAAATGGGCTGTGGTGGGGGCTTGGATTGAAATGGACTCATGGAGGGGCTAGAACTGGAAGTAGGCTCATGGGGGGCTTGGATTGGAAATGGGCTGAGTGGAGGGGAGGTAGGCTTTGACATCAGCAGATGGTGGGGCTAGGAAAGGACTAGAAATGGGCTGATGGGAGGCTGGTATTGGAAATGAGCTGATGAAGGGATTCGGCTAGGACTGGAAATGGATGGGGGAGCTAGAACTGGAAATGGGCTGATGGGGGGCCAGGACTGGAAATGGGCTGATGCGGGGACTAGAAGGGAGTGGCTACTGGGTGGGGCTGGAACTAGAAGGGAGTTGATGTTGGGGGAAATTAGAATGGGATGGGGATGGGGCTGGGAAAGTGAAATGGAGAGGGGAAAAATATTTTATGTTGGAGGGAAGAAAAATCTACAATTGGCCGGGTATTGGAGAGTAAGTGGGGATTGAGGATGGAGTGGTAAAATTTGAGTGGATGAAATAGGAATGAGGAAAGAGCAAAAGGAGAAAGATTAGTATGTTAAAGCAGATGTAGAGAGAGAATGGAAAAAAACTAGAAGAGAGAAAAAAGGACAAATGGACAGCAGACGATGGAGAGTTAGCAGAAGACACAAAGAAACCAGAAGAAAGTGGCTGGAACAATTGCAACTGAAAAAAAATGCACAAAAGGTACAAAGGTATCTCTTTATTTTGAATTTATTAACTGGAATATGTCAGCTCTGGGAAATGTGCATCATTAACGTCTGTGCTTTGTTTAGTACAAGAGGAAATTAATTTATAGTTTTATTTCTACATTGTTGTACATTCCAAGTTTGGCTTTTAGGGTTCCCAGTTTAATTATTGTCTTCCTGTTTCTAAATTGTGATTCCTTGTTTGGTGATGGTCTATGTTCTGCATGTGTAACTGAGCTGAGGTATTTTGTTTATGTAATTCCTATTTGACATTGCCACTTGTTCTCTTTCCCCAGTAGGTCATGTATTGTTATTCTCTGAAATGTATTGGTTTAATATTTGCAGTGTTGCCTTTTGATAGTTAGGGTATGGTGCTTTGTGAGTCCTGGTAGTGCTGTTATGATACGGCGGGTTTGGTATGGGTTCTAAATGGGCAGTGTTTGTAGTAGTTCCTAATGTGCCTGGCGGTTGGCACTGGATTATAGTAATGTAGAAATATTTTAGTCTTTCTTTATCCATACACTCATGAAGAGGCATGTTTACTTAAAGTTAGTGTATGTTAACATTATGCAAATATTTATGCAAATGAGGTCCCTTATGCAAATGAGGCCTCGCACTGAGTCTCCGCACATGGCCCCGCACCCCCCTTGGGCCGCCCCTGCTTAAGCCTTTCCTGATAGGTGTATCCTATCCTTCCCTCCCCTTTACCATTTTGGTGGCTCTTCTCTGCACCTTTTCTAATTCTGCTATATCCTTTTAAAGATATGGCGACCAGAATTGCACACAATATTCAAGATGTGGTCACACCAGGAAATGTTACAGAGGCATTATAATATCCTTGGTTTTGTTTTTCATTCCTTCCCTTAAGATTCTTAGCATTATATTTGTTTTCTTGGCCACCACTGCACACTGGGCAGAGGGTTTCAATGTACAATATTATCTGCGATGACGTCTAAATCTTTTTCCTGGGTGGTGGTTCCTAATGTGGAACCTTGCATCGTGTAACCGTAGTTTGGATTGCTCTTTCCTAGGTGCATAACTTTGCACTTCTCCACATTAAATTTCATCTGCCATTTGGATGTCCAATCTTCCAAATATCAAGGTCCTCTTGCAATTTTTCACAATCCTCTTGGTTCTTAACAACTTTGATTAATTTTGTGTCATCTGCAAATTTGATCACCTCCCTTGTTATTCCAATTTCCAAATCATTTATGATCCCTGGTGTTCTCCACTATTCACCTTTCTCCATTGAGAAAACTGTCCATTTAGCCCTACTCGCTGCTTTCTATCTTTCTATCCTGATCCACAATACTACATTGCCTCCAATCCCATGACTTTTTAATTTCGTCAAGAGTCTCTCATTAGGGACCTTGTCAAAGACTTTCTGAAAATCCAGATATACCAGATCAACTGGCTCTCCTTTATCTATGTGTTTATTCAAACCTTCAAAAAATATAACAGATTAGTAAGCTAAATCCATGTTGGCTTTCTCCCATTAAAGCATAACTATCTACATGTTCAGTAATTTTATTCTTTATAATGGTTTCCACCATTTTGCTCGGTACTGACATCAGGCTCACCGGTCTGTAGTTTCCCAAATCACCCCTGGAACCCTTTTTAAAAATTGGCATTATATTGGCCATTCTCCAGTCTTCAGGTACTAGAGATGATCTTAATAATAGTTCATAGATTACTAATTGTAGGTCTGCAAGCTCATATTTCAGTTCTTACAACACCCTCGGATGTAGTCCAGATGATTTTCTACTCTTAGTTTATCAAACGGTTGTAATACATCTTCCGGGTTTATCGAAATTTGTTTCAATTCTTCTGATACATCACCGTTAAATACCATTTCAGGCATGGGTAACTTCCCTAAATCTTCTTCAGTAAAGACCAAAGCAAAGAATTAATTCAGTCTCTCCGCTATGGCCTTATCCTCCCTTAATGCCCCTTTTACTTTTTTATCATCTAATGATCCAACTAACTCTCACAGGTTTTGCTACAAATGTGCTTGAAAAAGTTTTTATTGTGCGTTTTTGCTTCCATAGCAAGCTTTTTTTCAAAATTTCTCTTTGCCTGCATTATCAGTGCCTTGTATCTAACTTGCCAGTGCTTATGTTATTTCCCATTTTCGCCATTTAACTCCTTTTCCCATTTCCTGAAAGATGCATTTTTGTCTACAACAGCCTCTCTGATCTCATCTTTAAAACATCCTGGCAACCTTTTGCCCTTCCTTTCACCTTTCTTAAAGCATGGAATACATGTGGTCTGGGCTTCCAATATAGTATTTTTAAACAACGCCAATGCTTGATATATATAGTGACTTAGGGCCCAATATTGAAAGGCATTTACATGGTTTACAGACCTGTAAACTGTGTAAATGCTGCTGAATGGGGTATTCAATACTCCCAACTAATGCTGCTATATACCCCGATGCTAACCACTTAGCATCGAGGCATGTCATAGTTGTTCTGAGAGCAGCGACAGTCGCTAACTGGGTAGCGGTGATATTGCACTGCTACCCAGTTAGCAACCTGTTGGTAAAGCTAAGTGCAGCAAAAGTTGGCATATCTTTACCCTTAGGAGCTAACCAGGTAGCGGTGCAATATTGCCATTACCCGGTTAGCTTCTGTGGCTGTGGAGACTGTGCATCGACCCTGGATATTCAATGCTGTGGATACATATGACCCCGGCATTGAATATCCAGGTTTAAATTTCAGTGCTGACAGCTAAGTGCTGTACTTGCCTCTAGCTGCCAGCGTTGAATATTGCGCCCACAGTATATGACAGTAGATAAAAACCAGTATGGTCCATTTAGTCTTTTCAGTAAGGTGGCTAGAGTAGGTGTACACACTGCTCAGTGCAGGTCACCCCCCCCCCTCCTTTGTTTAGGTTGTACCCACCATTCCAAGATAAATAAGCTTATTTTGATTTTATCTTCTTGCTATAAAGGAATGCACTGTGTCTGTCCCATGCAATTTTGAATTCTGTCACTGTATTTGTCCCCACCACCTTCATTGGGAGGGCATGCCAAGCATCCACCACCCTTTCAGTGAAAAAGTATTTCCTGATGTTGCTTTTAAGCTTCTTGCAGCTTCATTTTATGCCATCTAGTTTTACAGTTACCCCTTTTTTGAAAAAGGTTTGTTCCTTAATATCCTTTAAGTATTTAAACGTCTGTATCATCTCCCCTGTCCCTTCTCTCCTCTAGGATATACATATTTAGGTCTTCAAGTCTCTTCTCATACGTCTTCTGGCACAGGCTCCAAATTATTTTGGTCACCTTTCTCTGAATCGTTTCTTTTTATATCCTTTGTGAGATATGGTCTCCAAAACTGAACACAATACTCCAAGTGAGGCCTCACCAATGACTTGTACTGGGGCATTAATACTTCTTCCTTTCTGCTGGTTATCCCTCTCTGTATGCAACCCAGCATCCTTCTGGCTTTGACCACCACTTTATCGCATTGTTTCTCCACCTTGAGATCCTCAGAAACAATCACTCTGAGGTCTTTCTCCTGGTTCATATGGATTTCTACATTCTTGGCAGTTAAGATTTGCATTAAATTTCAACTGCCAAGCATTAGAACATTTTCCAGCTTTTGTAGATCTTTCCTGATGTTGCCCACTCCCTCAGAGGAGTCTACTATTTTACACATTTTCGTGTCATTTCCAAAGAGGCAGACTTTTCCCTTCAATCCTTCAGCATTATCACTCACAAATACATTGAACAGTATTGGTCCGAGGACCGATCTCTGGGGCACACCACTACCCACCTTCCTTTCTTCCAAGTGAGTTCCATTTACCACCACCTTCTGTCATTTGTCAGTCAGCCAATTTCTGATCCAGTTCACCACCTTGGGACCCAACTCCAGGCTGCTCAGATTATTGATAAGCCTCCTATAAGGAACAGTATCAAAGGCTTTGCTGAAATCTAGGTAGATCATATCCATCACTTGTCTTTGATCTAGTTCTTGGGCCAAATTTGTTTGGCATGAAATCAAATTTGTTTGGCATGATTGTCCTTTGATAAAACCATGATACCTCGTATCATGCAACCTATTGGATTCTAGAAAGTCCACTCTTCTTTCTTTCAGGAGCACCTCCATTACTTTTCCAGCCATTGAGGTAAGGCTTACTGGCCTGTAGTTTGTCACCTCTTCTCTATTACCACTTTTGTGAAAAGGTACCACATCAGACCTTCTTCAGTCCTGCGGAACTTCTCCTGTCTCCACGGATCTATTAAAAAAATCCTTTAAAGGCCCTGCTAGAACCTCTCTGAGCTCTTTCAGTATCCGGGGATGCATCCCATGTATTCCCATAGCTTTGTCCACTTTCAATTTTTCAAGCTGTTCAAACACATCTTCTTCTGTGAATGGTGCGGTATCTACCCATTTCCATGTGTATATTTGTCAATCATATGTGGTCCTTCTCCAGGATTTTCTTTAGTGAATACAGAACAAAAGTATTTGTTTAGCATTTTTGCTTTTTCAATGTCACTTTTCATGAATCTGTCCCTGGCACTTTTGAGTTTTGCAATTCCACCACTGATCTTCCTCTTCTTCCGAATATACCAGAGAAATGTTTTGTCTCCATGCTTCACATCTTTAGCCATAATTTCTTCCATCTTTGCTTTTGCTATCCTTACTTCTCCCTTTGTCTCTTTTAGCTTTATCTTGTGTTCTTTTCTGTGTTCCTCTGTTTGCGATCTTCTAAATTTTGTGAAAGCTGTGTTTCTTTGCTTTTATCTGTGCACTTTCAATCTATAGAAATTACTACTCCACTATCTTAACAAACTTTACGATGTATATTTCTCAAGGAACAAAACAAAAAAAATAAAGGAGAAAAACAGGTCTCAGAACCAGCGGGATCAGGTGCGGACTGTGATTAATACACTCATGCCACATATCCCCAGTATATCAATGACCTGAGAAAAAAAAACTCCTTTTCTTTTAATTATAAACTTTTCAATAAATTCACAAATTCGGCATCTCCACAGCCTAATTATTCATGCTCATTAGACTTACAGCTATTAATGCAATGTTCCACTTATCTTTTATAATGCTTATTTGTGCAGCCACTTCTTTTGAGAACCATACAGGTTTCCTTTTCCTCTTGTTTTTGTTTACTTGGAGTGGAGGAGTAGCCTAATGGTTAGAGCACTGGCTTGAGAACCAAGGAATAAGGGTTTGATTCCCACTAGCAGTCCTTGCAGCCTTGGGCAACTCACTTAACTCTTCATTGCCTCAGAGAAATCCAAGTTATCAGTGGCCCTGTTTAATGTAAGTTTAAGTTACAATGTAAACTGCTTTGACTGCAATGATAAAGCAGTATATAAGACCTGTTAAATAAAATAAAAATAAATATATATCCATTGCTCCTTTTATTGCCTCTTTTAAATTAGCCCACTGCAATTCCACTTCCCTTATCTCCTCTCACCCTGCCCTGCTATGTCCATTGGTGAGTACTAAATCCAGCATTGAACTTTCCCTGGTGGTCTGAGCGATGCTTCTTGGAAGGCATCCACAATCTTTTTACTTGATGTAAACCTTTAACCATTGCAGCTGCTCCTTTTAGTTTTTTCTTAACTATTTTCCTCATTTTATTATAGTCTTCCTTTTGAAAGTTAAAAGGTAGTACTGTGGATTTCCTTGCCATCCTTCCTCCATTTATTAAATCAAATGCTATAATCAATATTTATGGATCCACTTAAAATGGCCTCAAAACCTAGGAGCCAAATGTATTTCCTTGAAAAAATATCTCTTCTACTGCTAAATTGTTGAGGGTGTGCAATTAATGGACTTACTGGCCCCTATTGTGAGCCAACCATTTATGTTACATCATCATTGCTCCCCAAATAGTATACAGTGCTAAGTGGACATGCTGCACAGCACCGTGGCTTTAAGCTTTCCAATACAAGCTTGTTAGATTAAAGCTTTAAGCTATACAATACATACTCTAAAGCTTAATTAACACTTTTAAACATCCATACAGCACTTAACTTGCATGACTGTGTCTAGTATGTTGCCTTATCTGCACTCCAATTTTTCAGCTGACTGCCACTTTTAAAGCCAACCTTGGCCAATGGTTTTGCCACGATGACAGTGGCTTTATCATAGGCATTCAAAGCAGTGCCAAACCTTCACATTTGAAAACAGTAGCAGTCAGCTGAAAAATTGGAGTGCAGATAAGGAACCGTACTAGATACAGTCATACAAATTAGGTGCTGTATGGATGTTTGAAAGTGTTAATTAAGCTGTAGAGTATATATTGTAAAGCTTAAAACTTTAATCTAAGAAGCTTGTATTGGAAAGCTTAAAGCCACAGTACTATGTAGCATGTCCCCTTAGCGTTGTATACTATTTGGGGAGCGATGATGACATAACTTCAATAGCTGGCTCTCGATAGGGGCCAGTAAGTCCATTAGTTGAGCTCCCTCAATGTTTTAGCATTGGATGAGATATATTTTTTTCAAGGAAATACAGTTGGCTCCTAGGTTTTGAGGCCATTTTTAGTGGAGCCATCAATATTGGAATCCACTAAAAATGGCCTCAAAACCTTGGAGCCAACTGTATTTCCTTGGTGTCTCTCTTTTTGGAATCCACTTTTTGTACTGTTAAATCAAATGCGATCATGCTATGATCACTATTGCACCAGATCCTGTGTTTCACTAAGGACTAGGTCCAAAATAGTTTCCCCTTTTGTCAGTTCATGAACCAGCTGATCCAAGAAGTAGTCATTTATTTCATTATTTATTTATTTAACATTTTTTTATATACCGCTTTTCAGAATCTCAAAGCGGTTTACATAGAACAGAACTTTGTTTACATAGAACATTTTTCAAAACTATATACAGCAATGTTGACTGTATTTACATTTAACTGTTTAACTATTTACATAAAGTTTGTGCTCTGCATGGTGCTTAAGGTTCGGTTTGTTGAGGTGGTAGGCAGTCCGTTACGAGGTTGGAGGAGTATAGAAGTATTCGGTAAATAGCTGCGTTTTCAGGAGCTTCCTGAAGGTGGAGACATCTGTGGTGGCTCTCAGGACTTTCATCTGGAAAGCTTATCTCCCTAGCATTTCCTGCTGTGACATTGATACCGGGGCCAACATGCCCTGTGAGATTTGGTGTTTTCTTTTTGTAAATTTAAAGTTGCTCTCAAGACATTTTATCGTGCAGGCTTTTCTGTCTGGCGGAGGCATTCCTGACAGACTCCACTGAAAAGCAAGGCAATACTCTGCCTGAAAGCTCTCAAAGGGGTTTTGGTGTTCATTTTTAAAAGCTAAGGGCTCGATATTCAACAAGGCACCCAGGAATGCCATACCTGAAAAAAGATACCCGCACAAAAAAAAATGCCTGAATTGTGAGTCATGCACCTCCAAAACAGCCATGCCTTGAAAATGCGGCACAAATGGAGCACAGCAGCAAGCGCCCATGAAGATGTTAGCCCGTGATACTCATGCAGGTGTCCAAACCAGTGGTCAGAGAAGCAGGATGGCAAAGTGTGCATGAAACTGTGTATTGGCCGTCCGGTGTACTCGTGCATTGATGACACCATCATGCAAGGCCCACGGGCTGCCAGTTTAAGAGACCCTGTGGCTGGGCGGATAGACACCAGCTGCATGGCGGTGAGAAGTACAGTGAACTTCAGCCCCGATGAGTTTGAGGCCCTTGCCTGATCCATGCTGAGGTACAAGGGGGTGCTATACCCCAGGGGGGGGGCCGGCAGCTGAACCTGCGGCTGGCCATGGCCATTTGGAGGGCCATCCAACTCCACCTGCGCAAGTAAGGAGACCTAAACAGATGGGGCGGGACTGAGCACCATGCTAGGCCAGACACACCCTGAAAGGCACAGCTGTATCTCTGTACAGGGGGACAGAGTGGCAGCCCCACTGTTTGCAGAACAGGTGACAGCAGGGGGATGGGTCATGCATGGTACAGGTGCCATTCCTGGCTACCCGCAGCAGTAGAGATATCCAGACACAGCAGGCGGGGAGGCCGCTGCACCCCCTGGTGGCGGATGGCAGCAATACCAAAGGACTCACACGGCAATGGCATCGCCCAGTGCATGGGGAGCTGTGGTCAGGCTGCCCACCCTAGGGGACTCCGCTGGCCAGTGCAGATGCTCTGGATACGTGCCTCACCCCCCCCCCCCCAGTCCCTGTGACTCCAGCCTAGGAGTCTGAGGAAGCCAGTGGCAGTATCCACATATGTGCTGTCCGTCTGTACCCGCAAACAGATCTGCCACCACTGCCCACTACCCATGTCTGGCTGTGGCAGCATGTCGAATATGTGATGTCACAGAACTGGACAGATATTTAATGGTGAGAATTCACAAACTGTGACACCCTGTCTTGCACAGCACCTAAAAAAGCATGCAGTAATGTGGCCCCTGAAGCAGTCGATGCCCCAGGCATGACATGTGCCCACAGCTGAGGCCATTCATGGTCCACAACCATGTACCATGGTGCCAGGGAAGGCCTGCGTGCAACAGATGGGAGCAAGGGAAGGGGGAGGGCTGCAGAGTGGCTGAAGGGACCAGAGGGGTGACACAGGTGAATCAGTGGCCCAGATGGCACTGTTTGTAGTGACACAGGGCATGTGTCAAAACTCCAGGGGAGCGGTGGGTAGGAATCCGGTGGCAGACACCAGAGATGTACCATCACATGCACCCCATACCTGCTACTCATGGGTATGCCCCTGCCCCCGGGATGGACAGGCCACCAGGCTGAGGCAGGATACAGGTATGCGCAGTAGGTGATGTGGAAGCACACAACTGAGCCCATGTGTTTCCCCTCCCCCTCTCTCCCACAGTGAATATGGTGTGTGATGCACCCTGGAGGCCCTAAAGTGCAACTATTGGACACTGCGCCGGAGGTGACCAAACCAGTTGCAGTACATCAGGGAACAGTTGACAGCTGAGGAAGGTCAATGGGGTACACAGTGGAGCCCAGCAGATGCAGGGAGTGGCAGCCATGGCTGTGAGACAGGCACAGGCAGACCATCTGGTGGTGGATCCTCCGTTTGCAATGATGGGAATGTGCTTGGGGCAGCCGTACCACCCCCTTGCACTACTATCCCATGTATGCACCAGCTGGCACCCAATACATGCAGGTGTGCATACCATGGCCAGGGCACAACATGGAAGGGTGATACGGGGCACATACGACCAGCGGTGGCCACAGATGCTCATTGTGCACCTGCCTACACTAGCCCCCTATGGGTGTCCCTCACCCAGGGGGAGGTCGGCAAGCCACAGCTGGGCATGTGAGGGGGAGAACAGAGCTGGCTGGAAGTGGGCAAAGGGGAGGGCATGCAGTGTGCACTGTGGGGTGGCACACCCCTGTGGCCTGAAGGTGGGTTGTGCAATGCTTGTGTGGGCCCCCCAGAGGCATGCCATTCCCACCCCAGGGCCACACCTGTGCAGCCCTTTAATCCTCCTCCCTCTTCCCCCACAGCCAGTTCCAGGGAGGCCCTGGAAAATGCTGGCCCACCAGGGGCACCACCCAGGAGCAGCGGTCCAGTGTCAACACAGCTGTCCCGAGGTGCAGAGCCCAGCGGTAACTCCAACAGTGATGGGGAGGAGGAGGAGTCCAACAATACTACATCAGAGGACAGCACTATGGAGGGGGAGGGCAGTGAGGGGGCTGCAGGATGGAGTATCTGAGGAGGAGGAGGGATCAGAGGGTCAGAGGCAGGGTGGGGAGTCTGAGGAGGAGAAGGGATCAGAGGGATGGGGTAGGGTGGAGAGTTGGATGAGGAGGAGGAGGGATCAGAGGGTCAGGGGCAGGGCAGTGAGTCCAAGGAGGAGCAGATGGCAGCAAGACCAGAGTTGTCCCCTGTGGCTGGAGCAGAAGCGGGCCCAGAGGAGGTAACAGGAGGGATGCAGACCTCACCCTCCAAGCATCACAGGTATGGTGCTATGATGCAGTGCACAGCCAGCAGGCACCTGGTGGAGGGGCCAGAGGAGGAGAAGTCCCCTTCTAGCTGTGGCCTGCAGCCCACAGCCATGTCTACCCATGTCCCTACCAGGGGGCCATGTGTGTACTGCATGGCTTGGCACGGATTGTGCATGATGGGCAGCAGAGCTATGGTCTACAGCCGTGAGCCCCCACAGCCACCCCAGCACCCATGGCCACGGCATGGCTGTGCCACACCAGGCCCCTCTGTGCCACTACTCACTCAGCCATCTGCTGACTGGGCTCTGGCTGCTCTGTTGGCAGAGGTGTAGCTCCTCAGGGAGGACGTGCAGGCAGCAGCACGGACAATTGGTGTGCACCTGGATGCCCTCACTGCTGCAGAAATAAGGCACAGGCAGGGCCCCCCTGCATCATAGGCCTTCCCCATGCCAGGGATTGCCCTGCAATGGGCCGTAATAGGGCAGATTGTGTGGCCATGGACCTGGGTGTGCAATGTCCCCATTGCTGTGTGGACCTCTGTTTTATTTTATTTTATTTATTTATTTATTTACATTCTCTTATATACCGCGCTATTCGGCATCAGTGCGGTTTACATTGAACAAACTGAAATTACATTGAACAGGGCATTATAACTTGGAGATAACTATTTTACAGGGAACATGGGCTATGGAGGGTTAAGTGGCTTGCCCAAGACCACAAGGAGCACCTGTGGGACTAGAAACCTCAGTCCTTCCGGCCC
The DNA here is from genome assembly GCA_033557465.1 of Ichthyophis bannanicus. Classification (NCBI taxonomy): domain Eukaryota; kingdom Metazoa; phylum Chordata; class Amphibia; order Gymnophiona; family Ichthyophiidae; genus Ichthyophis; species Ichthyophis bannanicus. The sequence goes on from CM066036.1 coordinate 141,411,527, forward strand.
AAGGTTGCTGTCCTCTAGTGGGATTTGAACCCCCGACCTTCCGGCCTGAAGTACCTTGCCCCAACCACTAGGCCACTCCTCCACTCCACTCCACTAGGCCACTCCTCCACTCCACTGCTGTTATTTTTCTACTGCTGTTGCTGCCATTGTTGTACCCATTGCAGTTTTCCCAATAAACTGTTCCCTGCTTGGAATCACAAAATGTTGTCAGTTTTGTGGGGGCAAGGCTGCATGTCTGTGTGGATGGAGTAGGGGACCATGGGTGGGGGACCAGGGGTTATGGGCATGGGTTGTGTTCCCTGTGGGCCACATCCATGTGTGGCACAAAATGCACAGAACGGTGGTGGTCTCAGCTCTGAATGGGTAGCGCCTCTGTGCCATACTGATGCAGAGCGGTTGCAGCTAACGCCCATCACAGGTAGTGCTTCTGTGTCATATCCATGCAGAATAAGCGCCATCATGTTACTGGTGCAAGGTGTATGCACCATCACCAAGCAACACAGGCGTGACACAGTAGGGCTATACATGCAGAACATCCCTCTGTGCCATGGTGGTACATGGACGGAGTGCTGCCATGTGCCTATCCTCATGCCATGGTGGCCATGCACGCATACTGTGCTATCTGTCCTACATGGGTATTACCATCTGGGTGTCCATGAATGCATATGTTGCTATCGCGCCATGGTATGCAGCCATGGCATCCTTTGGTGGACAGCTTCACACAGATTTTTGTAGTGTCAACACTCAGGAACCTAAGTGGGTATCGGATATGCCTTTGCACAGGGCGTGGCATGCCTGCATGACATATCCACTTATGTGTGAAAGGGCCTACAAAAGTAGCCTGACACCGCCATAGTGCCTGAACTACACAGTGGCAGAAACAGCACCAAAAGGGCCAAAGCAAACCCAGAAGGTGAACTTTACACCCTCCAAGACCTCGATGGCCCTGGTGCTCATCATGCAGTGACAAGCTACCCTCTTTGCAGCACAGGATGCCAGCTCACAGCTGTCAGCATGGCATGACATCGTCAGGCTTGTCAATGCTGTCCACCACCACAACAGGGGCATGAAAGATATCAAGAAGAAGTGGCAGATGGTAGGCAGACTGCGAAGGAGAAAAGGGCTAGTATCCGCAGGCTGCCACCTAAGCGGCAGCACAGATCTACTTCTTTGGAGGAACACGTTCTGCAGTTCTTGGAGGAGGTCTCTGTCTCAGGGGTTGCGGACTTTGACAGCTCCACCCCAGGCACATAGGAAGATGAGAAGTGGTTGTCCCATGGCTTGGGTGGCACCATGACGGCCATTTATGTGTCCCCACTATAGTGTCCCCACTATGGTTCTGTCCACCTAGAGTCTGCCTGTATCTGTCAGTCATTGGGTGATGTATGGGTTGGGGACACTGCGGACTGGGGATCACTCTGCCAGTTCCATTGTGGACTTGGTGGCACCCCATAGGCCGACCTAACAACCTATGTCACTAACCCCTGACATCTTTGCTCTCTAACAGACCTGCCAGGACCCAACCCTCACAGCCTGGAACCAATGCTTCAGGGGGAACCTCATCTCCTACCATGGATGATGCCAGTGTGCAGCTGGGATGCAGCACAGCTACAGGGTCTGGTGTACTTGCTAGGGCAGAGGTGCAGTCTGGTGCGATGCCTAGCATGGAGGTGTAGTCCAATGTGACACCCAGGGCAAAGGAGCAGTCCAGTGTGACACCCAGGGCAGAGGAGCAGGCCGTTGCAGTTCCCAGTGCAGTGGAGTAGGCCAGTGCTGGGGAGGTAGAGACAGATGATGTCCACTCGCTGAGCTACAGTTTGCCATCCTGGATGACCCTGTGGATGCAGAGGACATGGATGTGGATCAGGAGCTACTGAAGGAGAGTGCACCCCTGGTGGCTGGCACTGAGGGCATACTGGCTGAGCTGCATGGTATACAGCAGGACCTGCAGGCAGCCACACAGGCAAGGGAGGCTGAGTCTGAGGCGTGGCAGGAACACTGACTGTGAGTCAAGCGCCATCTGGAGGGACACCTGCATCTGGAGGTAGATGGTGGCATGCCAGGCAAGTATTGCTGGTTCCCTGCTGAGTTTGATGGGCCTCCTGCGGGCCCAGGGGGTGGGTCCTGTTGCTGCCAGCGTACCAGCACAGCCACCTAGTAGCCTGAACCATGTGCAGCAGCCTGCCTTGATGGGGAGGGTGATAACACTGCCAGCACATCATCAGACATCACTCCACTGCATCATACTGCATGTGTCAGCAAGTGCCCATGGCCAGCAGCAAGCCAGGGGTAGGGGACACAAGTGGGGGGAAATAAGCATACTGCACATGTAGCATCATTGCAGGCACTTTATTGGTAAACATGTGTATCCCATCCAGGTGATGGTGTGGGGCAGTTACCTCAGAAACAGTCTAGTATGAGCCACGCATGGTGGGCTAGTGCATGGGCCTGCTGCTGGCTCCCGGCATCTGTGCTGTCACCATCTGCTGCCTCTGCAGTCTCCCACTCTTTCGCAGCCACAGGCTCTTGGTCCGGCATGTCCCACATCCCTGCAAGGTTGTGGAGTATGCAGCACAATGCAAATATCTGGCATACATGCTCTGGGCTGCAGAGGTGTTCTGCGCCACTCCTATCGAGGCACCGGAAGTGGCTCTTTAGCACCCCTATTGCTCGCTCCACAACCGCCCAGGTATGAAATGGGTGGCATTGTATCTCTCTTCCTGCCAGCTCCTGGGATGGTGCACTGGGGTCAGCAGCCAGGTCCTCAGGGGATATCCATGGTCACCAGTGGGGCAATATGAGATGTGCTCATGAGCATGGGATATGTGTTGGTTACGGTCTATAGGTTGTTACGGTAGCACAGAACACATCAGCTACTAGCAGGGCAAGGTGCAATAGGTGATATTCAGGGATACTGTGTCAGTGAGCGGGCACCAACATGTGGTTTATGCAGCAGCCAGGCATTTGGGGCAGGGCGATGGGGGATGGTGACATGGGCTAGCCTGTTGGAATGGGGGGCAGAGGCATGGCATGGAGATGTAGTTGGGGGGTCCGCTGGCTGGGTTGGGGGCAGACATGGATGTGTCCTATATGGGCTGCTGCCATGTGGCTGTACTACATGGTGCCAGCCCACATTCCTCCACATGCCACATGATTGTGTGTGCTATCTGCTCTTGGCCATGGGGCTTCCCCTGGTTGTCTCCATAATGTGCGACATAGCCTGAAGAACAGCAGTGCATGTGCACGCTGTGGTCATCATGTGTTGCAATACGTACGTAACACATATATCCTCACCTGTTTGCATTATACATAGCCTCATACTACAACAACCATTTGCTCTGGGCTTGTCCTGGTGTTCACATATGTGCACACTCACCTAGCAGCCACTCACCTCCGAGCTGACCTCCGGCTGCTGCCTGTCCCAGGCTGGACTGGGCAAGGACAAATGCATCATGGCAGGACCTCAGGTAGCGGGCACACATATCAATAACGGTCATGTTGGCATCCACGACGACCTGCATGTTCATCGATGTGTAACCATGCCTGTTCCAGTATGCCCTCTGCTCCAGCCCTGGTGGTAGTGCAATGTGGGTGCAGTCTATACATCCAAGCACAGACGAGAATCCAACAACATTGTAGAATGCCTGCATGGTTTCCTGCTGCATCTGCTGTGTCCGGGGGAAGGCTATGAGGTGGCGCATCCTCCCCAGCAGGGCCCTGGTGAAGGCACTTATGCAGTGGCTGGCAGTGGACTGCCCAATTCCAACAGTCATGCCTATCACATGCTGGAAGCTGCCAGTTGCCAGATATCCCAAGGCAGTGGTCATTATCATTGCCACCAGCAGGGCCTGGCTTCTGGTTGTGGAGGGCTCCGTGTCCACACTGAGTACACTGCACAACTCCGCTATCATTGCCCCATCCAGTCTGTATCTCTGGTAGACTTCCTCCTCCATCAATTCCAGGTAGCTCACCCTGGGCCTGTGTACACATGGGGCATGGTAGCTGCATCTCGGGTGCTGGGCTACTGCCTACTGACAGATACGCACTGCCTGCTGCGTCCTCCGCCGTGCCTGGTGCGTCTCCACTTTTGGAACACCATGTGCATGGCCCACATGGCTTCACAGCCAGTCTAGCAGCACTTTACATCTGCATGATTTGGGTATAGGCCTGAACACACTCTCCTTGCTGTACTATGCACTGTAACTCCACTACATGGGCTCACCTCACACCATCAGCAGTCGTATGCGCCAGGAAACGTCACATAGGCTTATGCTGTTAATGGCGTCCAATGTCGGCAGTCATGGCTTTTGGAAATCCACTTTATGTTGGTTTGAGGATGACATGCCTCCGTTCCACCCCAGGGCCTTGGCGTTTGGTGCTGTTGCAGTTAGCTGGGCCTCTCCAATTCAAGCTGCCTTGTTGAATATCTGGTTTACACGGTTATGGTGGTTTTACATGGGTAAGGACATCTTTTACACGTGTAGCACATGCCTAGGACTTTGAATATCGAGCCCTAAGTCTTTTTTCTATACTGCAAAGGGGGAATTAATTTTGTTTGCTTTTAGTGTAGGGCAAGGCTCTGTCAGTAGACAAAGCCATGAGTCCAGATGGTATACATCCAGGAATACTGAGGGAACTTAGGGACGTTCTAGCAGCTCCACTTTCTGTCCTTTTCAATGCCACTTTGGAGTCAAGAGTGATGCCAGAGGACTGGAGAAAGGTACATATCTCTGTGGCATAAATGCACAGGAGGGTCTCTTTCAACTGAAGGCAAGCTCTGCTACAAGGGGACATAGGATGAGGGTGAAGGGGGATAGACTCAGGAGTAATATGCAGAAATATTTCTTTAAGGAAAGAGTGGTAGATGCATGGAATAGTCTCTCAGTGGAGGTGATGGACACAAGGACAGTATCTGAATTCAAAAAGGCATGGGACAAACACAGGATCTCTAAAGGTGAATAGAGGACTATTGTAGTTGATATGGAAGGGCAGATTAGATAGGCCATGTGGACTTTTTTTGCCATCATGTTTCTATGTTTCTATCATGGCTAAGACAGTAAAGGAGGGTGGCTTTCATGGGATCAGATGCTTTCCATACTTGTTACACCTAGTTATTGGAGACTCCCAAAGACTGGGCAGCAAGTTAAGCAGCAGCCCTGTCCTGAGGGAACTGATCAATAAGTGCCGAAAAATAACTGGGTATTTTCACCAGAGTATGAAGAGTGGGTCTGAGCTGCATGAGAAGTAGAAAACAACAAGGGCACCTGTATACCATCTCAAGCAGGATGTTTATTGAATTCTACTTATGTCATGCCAGGTCGGCTTTACATCTGATGGAATCAGAGACCGAGATTGGCAAACAAGCAAACCTTACCTGACAGCTCTTCTGCAATATTACTAACAAAGGTGTTAAAAAGAATCAGACCAAGGAGAGATCCCTGCGGCACACCACTGGTAACCTCCTTCTCCTCTGAGTGAGTTCCATTTACTTCTACCCTTTGTCGCCTCGCACTCAAGTAATTTTTAACTCAATCAGTCATTTTAGCGTCCATCCCCAGGGTGCTCAGTTTGTTTATAAGTCGCTTGTGTGCAATGGTGTCAAAAAAGCTTTACTGAAATCTAAATACAGCACGTCAAGGGCTTTCCCTCGGTCCAACTTCTTGGTCACCCAGTCAAAGAAATCAATCAGATTTGTCTGAGAAGACCTGTCTCTGGTGAACCCATGCTGCTTCGGATCCTGCAATCCACTGGACTCCAGAAACCTCACTATTCTCTCTTTTAGTAGCCTTTCCAATAATTTACAAAGCACAGAGGTTAGATTAACCGGCCTGTAGTTCTCAGTGTCATCCTTACGTCCGCTTTTGTGTAAAGGGACCACATGTGCCTTTCTCCAGCCCTCTGACACCACTCCCGACTCCAAAGAGACATTGAAAAGGTCAGACAGTGGAGCCGCTAGAATGTCCCCAAGTTCCCTAAGTATTCTTGGATGTATCCCATCCGGACCCATGGCTTTTGTATACTTTTAGTTTAACTAGTTCCTCATGAAACATAGAAAAATGACGACAGAAAAAGACGACATGGCCTATCTAATTCTGTCCTTCCATATCAACAACTACAACAGTCCCCTTTTTTCCTTTAGGGATCCTCTGTGTTTGTCGGATGCTTTTTTGAATTCAGATACTGTCCTCATCTCTACCACCTCCACTGGGAGACTATTCCACGGATCCACCACTCTTTCCGTAAAGAAATATTTCCGCATAACACTCCTGAATCTATCCCTTTTAACCCTCATCCAATGTCCCCTCGTAGCAGAACTTGCTTTCAATCAAAAGAGGCTCTCCCCATGTATATTTATACCATGGAGGTATTTAAACGTCTCAATCATATCACCTCTATCCCGCCTTTCCTCTAAGGTGTACATATTAAGATCCTTAAGTCTGTCCTCATATGCTTTATAATGAAGACCACTAACCATTTTAGCAGCCACCCTCTGTACCGACTCCATCCTGTTTATATGGGATGAGGGTGAGGGGCGATAGATTCAAGAGTGATATGCGGAAATATTTCTTTACGGAAAGAGTGGTGGATCCGTGGAATAGTCTCCCAGTCGCGGTGGTAGAGATAAGGACAGTAACTGAATTAAAAAAAGCATGGGACAAACACAGAGGATCTCTAAAGGTAAAAAGGGGACTGTTGTAGTTGCTGATATGGAAGGACAGACTAGATAGGCCATGTGGTCTTTTTCTGTCGTCATGTTTCTATGCTTCTATATCCTTTTGAAGGTGTGGTCTCCAGAATTGCACACAATACTCCAAATGAGGTCGCACCAAAGACTTATACAGAGGCACTATCCTTTTTTCAGCTAGCTATTCCTCTCCATATGCATCCAAGCATCCTTCTAGCTTTTCCTGTCATCTTTTCTACCTGTTTAGCTACTTTAAGATCTTCAGACACAACCACACCTAGGTCCCGCTCTTCTTTAGTGGACAAAAGTACTTCACTCCCTATGTATTATATTGCTCCCTTGGATTGCTGCAGCCAAAATGCATGACCTTGCATTTTTTAACATTAAATCCCAGCTGCCAAATTCTAGACCATTCTTCAAGCTTAGCTAGATCTCTCCTCACGTTACCTACACCTTCCTGGGTGTCTACTTTATTGCAGATTTGGGTATCAACCGCAAAGAGGCAAACCTTACCTGACAGCCCTTCCGCTATATCACTAACAAAGATGTTGAAAAGAATCGGACCAAGGACAGATCCCTGGGGCACACCACTGGTAACTTCCTTCTCCTCAGAGTGAACTCAATTTACCTGTATTCTTTGTCACCTCCCACGCAACCAATTTCTAACCCAATCAGTAACTTTAGGGTCCATCCCTAGGGTGCTCAGTTTTTTTATAAGTTGCCTGTGAGGAACGGTGTCAAAGGCTTTACTGAAATCTAAAAACACCACATCTAGGGCTCTCACTCGGTCCAACTCCCTGGTCACCCAGTCAAAGAAATCAATCAGTCTTCTGAAAATTGTTCGAGATCCACATCACTTCTGGGTTTTTTTGTGGGTGTTTTCTGAGGTCCTGCTCCTGGCTCTTCATCTGTGAACCCAGAACAGAAATATTTGTTAAGCAATTATGCTTTATCCTCATCAGTTTCTGTATATTCCTCCCCTGCACCCTTGAGTCTGACAATACCACTTTTACCCTTCCTCCTCTTTCTAACATATCTGAAAAATGTCTCATCCCCACATTTTATTGTATTGATTATTTCTTCTTCTCTTTGTACTTTTGCTTTCCTGACTACTTTGCTAACTTCTCTAAGTTTTTCCAAATATAGATACCTGGTTTCCTCTTTCTGTGATCTCCTGTATTTCATAAAGGCCTCCCTCTTTTTCTTCACCTTTTCAGCTACTTCCTTTGAGAACCATAGCAGCCTCCGTTTCCTTTTACATTTATTTACCTTTCTATCAAAGAGGTTTGTTGCCCTTAAAATATCCCCTTTCAGTTTTGCCTACTGTTTTTCTACATCCTCCAGTTGTTCCCATCCCACCTTAATATCCTTAATAGCCAAAATCTTTCAGTAATATTTTCAATGAGATTTTAAAATTGTCAGAAGTGGCAGCATAACACATACACTGCGCCCAGTTTACTAATCCTTAGCCCGAGCTATCTGCCACACAGCCCTTAGGAATAAAATGGGCCATGCAGCAGATAGTTTGAGCTAAGTGTTAGTAAAGGAGCCTGAAGTACAAACAAAGCCTACATATACAGAATAGCAATGTAACATAAAATTATTGTTTTGACAAGACAGGACAGCAGTCAATATTTTTCTATCAACTGAAACCAGGTGGTGTGTAAATATTTCAGGATACCCCACTCCCTTCTTTGGTGCAGAAATTTGCATATACTGTAACAGTGTTCATTATGGCCCTGATTCTATAAGTCAGATAGTGGGGCTGCATGTCCGTTATCTGCCTTTGCGGTATGCTGCCTCCTATCCCCCCCGCACGCACAGAGCAGTTTTGCATGCTGTGGGCAACTGAGGCGGCATGAGGGCTGGACCGACCCCCGGATGTACAGGGCTGATTCCGGTAATGGCCCTGTATGTCTGGGGATTGCCAGGGGGCAATGTTCCCTTTAATTTTCTGTAGGCTGTGTGCGCATAAAATATCAGCTGTGCAGCTTTTGAAGGAAGGTTAAATTTTTGTGCACCACATAACGACACTCGGAGTTATATACTTTAAAATTTGACTACACGTCAGAATACAGTATGTACACCACATTGATTGCACTAGAAAATATTGTAGAACTTGTGAAAACCATAAATACACAAGAACTTTTAAATTTTAAGACATCTGTGTTGTTTTCTATCAGAATCAGAACCATAATTTTTGTGCGCTCTGTTGTAAAGTATGTGCGCTCGCTCGGCGAGGTGTGTGCGCGCGCACATGCGCACAGCTTAGAGGGAACAGTGCCAGGGGGCACCCTGCTTATTCCACCTCTGAGGTGGAATGAGAGCGGGGCACCCCTCTGAACTTAGCTGGCAGCCCCCCTGGCACCCAGAAGCTCCCTCACCACAACAAAGAATCACTGACAGTGAGTCCCCGCCACCTGATCCGGGCCACAGCGGCCCCTGTTGGGGTCGGTCGATGGGGATAAGGGTCTTGGTGGGCAGCGGGCATGTAGTGCAATGGGGAGGATGTCCTCTTGATGATGCAGGGCATGCTGGACCGTCCCAGGACCCGATCCTGCACCCGCAGGACTGTCTTGCTCCCACGGTGCAGAATCGGGTCTTAATGGGCCTGTCCTGCTCGGGGGCACCCAGACGGCCTAGATGTGCTCTCTAGGGAATCAGGCTCTACGTGTTTTTCTAAGTAATATATAAATCATTAAACATTAGAGATGGGTTTTCCCTACATGGAAATGGGAAAGAAATTGAGTCAGTTGATGACTGCAGGCACTAAGCAGTGAAATGGTAGCTTTAAAAAGGCTCATTGTCAACAAATGGCAGAGAACCTTGAAAATGTTTGATGACATCGCAAGGTGTTCTTGCCTATCTGAGATTTCAAATGAACTGAACTGGCCTGTTTCCTCTTAGGAAATAAAATGTAAAAAGGAATTCAAAGTGTCATGGTCATTATGAGCACATCAGAAGTGTGAACTAGTGAGTCACTGGACACTACACTTTCCATTATTCTCAACATAAATTTGAATTAACTGGACAAATAATTCAAAGGCTGAAGGAACGAGAAAGGGACATACAAACCCTAGGAGCCAATTTATTAACCTTTGGGATTTTCCATGGGTTGATGGCCTGTATTTATGAAAATTTACTACAGGCCTAAATGAATTCCATATTAACTACTACTACTACTCAGTATTCTAAGGTTCTACCAGGTATATGCAGCGCTGAAGAGACACATATAAGAGCAGGGCCAGAGCTACCATTGTATGAAACTAGGCGGTTGTCTAGAAGCCAACCTTTTGAGGGTGGCCCACTGCCGCCCTTCTCCAGGACCTGCAGTAGTGGCAATGATAATAAAACAGCAGTGCAGCCCTTACCCAAAGTCTCAGATGCTGTGTGCTGTTGTTGCTGTGCTTTGACCAGCTGCTTCCACCCCCATGCAAACAGGAAGTCTGCATTGGGGGAGGGGGGGGGGCACGCACGACTGGCTGATCAAAGTGCAGCAACAACAGCATGCAGAGTTGGAGGCTCTGGGTAAGTCTGTGTTGTTGTTTCATTATCGTTGCTGCTGCAAGCCCTGGAGAGGGGCAGTAGCAGGGGCGGTGGTAGGAATGAGGGTTCGTCTAGTGCAGTGGTTCCCAACCCAGTCTTTGGGTACCCCTGGGTCAGTCAGGTTTTCAGAGCATCCACAATGAATATGCATGAGATAGATCTGCATAAAATGGAAGCAATGCATGCATATCTATCTCATGCATATTCATTGTGGATAGCCTGAAAACCTGACTGGCCTGGGGGTACCCGAGGACTGGGTTGGGAACCACTGATCTAGGGCATCTCATGCAAAATGCAATGTGTGTCTTTGAGTCAATGCCAACGCCTAGTGACCCAGACGCTCCTGGGTTTTCTTGGCAGCATGACCAGAAGTAGATTGCCAGCCTTTCTTCTGAGGCTCCTTGCATTAATTTTTGACTGAATGGGAAAATTGACAAAAGTCACAATTTTCGGTTTGTTCTGGCATCAACTAACCAAATGTGCATGCTTGGAAAACTTTCACGAATCACTATTTGTGTACTTTACTTTTGTCATGCACGTGCACACTGATGCACTGGAGCCAATCTGGGAGGGGAAGAGGTCAAGGAGTGGTCACCAAGAGCCAGCACATGGCACTGAGCCAAACCTGCTTCAAATATTTGAGAGGCAGCCAGAGAAAACGATACAGTACAGTACAATATATAATTCTTGCAACAATATTTTTCATGTATTGTCTGAAATACCAATTGTAAAGTTACTGTCCTATCTATTCTATTCCATTGTTTATAAAATACTAAAAGATAAATTAAAATTTAAAAATAAAAAAACAACAATACAGGTGTCATCCCTGGGAATCCAGTCCCATTAGAGTATTATAGATGCATAGCTGGACAGTGGGCAAACACCCCCTCCCCTAGTTCTTTCAAGGGTGTCAGCAGAGGCACCCAGCCTTATTGGGCACTCCAGGGCAAAGCTGAGGCATATCATACTGTTTGGGAAGGGCACGTCTGGAAAATTTAATTGTCATAGGAAGAAGGAAGGGATGGAAGGTAAGAGCAATACTGGCGTTAAGCATACAGAAAGAAACAGAGTATTCCTAGGGTATGTTTATGGGCTGCTCTAGTCTGCCACCCAAGCTCAAGAGATATTTATTTATTTAACAGGCTTTTTATACTGCTTTCTCATTTCAATCAAAGCGGTTTACATTGTAACTTAAACTTGTACATTAAACAGGGACATTGATAACTTGGATTTTTCTGAGCAATGGAGGGTTAAGTGACTTGCCCAAGGCCACAAGGAGTGCTAGTGGGAATTGAACCCTGGTCTCTTGGTTCCCAAGCCAGTGCTCAAACCATTAGGCTACTCCTTAGAAGGAGAGCAGAAAGGGCTGCAACTGTGGAAGAGCAAGGGTCCTATGTCATCTGCACAGAGGGGCAAAGGGAGAGTGAGCTGGTGGAGGGGTAGGGAGACATAAAAGAAGCAGCAGGGGAAAGCAAATCAGCCTCACAACAGGTGCACTGTATTCCCTACTGAAACCTCTGTGGAGATGGTCTTGGCAAATACAGAATCCGAGGGGCCACATGGGAGGGATTTACATATGAATCATCAGATATTGAAAATGCACCAACCAAAGAAGTGTTGAATAAGTTGTTAGCGTGCCAGTTAGTGAGGAGGTAGAAAGTGATCCTGGCAGTACCAAGATCAAGAGTACTGTATGAAACTTGGACAAGTGTTCCAATGATTAGAAGGTATGAGAGAGAATCCAGAAGCACATACAGGGAAAGAAGCAACAGAATTTATAACACATATATGTACAGTGGGAAATATAAGTGTTACTCCAGAAACCCTTTGTCAATCAAGACCAGACACATCAATGGTTAAGGAGAAGTGAACTGAAACCGAAAGATGAGAGACTGATGGACAGCGGATTACGGACTAGATTGTCTGTTTTTGCCTGTTGCTTACTGTAAACCATGTGGATTTTGTAAGAAAGAGCTGGAAACGATGACTGCCCTCAGCTGGCTATGAAATTCTGATAAAAAAAATTTCTCAGATTTCTCAACTGCTACAACATGCATTGTCTTCTGCTTGGATCACCAAACGTGAATTTAATTTTTTGGCTGTCAAACATCCTGTCATCCCCATCATATACACAGTCCCCAAAATACACAAGTCTTTGGAATGCCCTCCAGGCCGGCCCATCGTGTCTTGTCGTGGGTCTGTGTTGGAACCCCTTTCTAAGTTTTGTGACAAATTTCTGCAGCCATGTGCTCAGTCGGTAACATCATTTTTGAAGGATACATCTCATTTTCTCATGAAGCTTCAACAGGTTCAGGGTGATGTTGATTCTTGGTGGCTGGTTTCATTAGATGTTACTGCTATGTTAACCAATATCGATCAAGCTCAAGCCTTATCGGTTATTTCTCAGTTGCCGGTCCCTTTGCCTGACCGTATCCCCTGCTCTTTTTTTCAGGAGTTATTAGGTCTGGTGCTTACATGTAATTATTTTCAATTTGAAAAACATTTTTACCATCAAATCCAGGGAATCGCGATGGGGGCAACGTTGGCTCCGTCTGTAGCCACATTATATATGGCGGAATTTGAAGAGACTCAAATTTACTCGTCGCCTTGGTTTGTTAATGTGGCTCTCTGGGTACGGTTTTTAGACAACATTTTTTTCTTATGGACAAGCACTGAGACTTCCTTAAAATCATTTTTGGAGTGGTTAAATTCTTTGAGATCGAATTTGTCCTTTACTATGCACCACCATTTCTTCCAATTGGAGTTTCTTGATGTTTTGGTCTATAAAAGACACAATACTCTTCAAACGACGCTATACCGCAAATCTGTGCAGCGAAATACGCTTTTAGCCTTTGCCAGCTTTCACCCATCGTTTTTAAAGATAGGTCTTCCTTATGGCCAATTTTTGAGGCTACGGCGGCTTTGCTCTCAATTGGATGAATTTTTAAAGCATGCGGTTGATTTATCATACTGGTTGGCCCAGCGTGGCTACCCTAAGAAAATTATCAGGCAAGCTTTCTTGAGGGCACGCTACACTCATAGGGAATGGCTGTTTCCATTGTCTGCTTCACAGCCTTTGAGTGATCTGAATTTAAATGCCTCTTTGGAATCGATTGTGGGAGTTCTCCCTTATATGTCTCACACTCCTCATGTTAGAAAAAGTCTTCTCAAACACTGGCATGTTCTGCAATTACACCCGTGTTTTCAGGGTCGATTGCGAATAGCACACTCCAGGGGGTCTAACCTTCGTGATATAGTAGGAGTTACAGTTTCCCCTTTGGATAGATGTGCATTGGGAAGTTCTCTTGAAGTGGGTCATTTTTCATGTACCTCCTGTACTTTTTGTTCTCAAACCATAATGGGCATTGAATGGGCAGTGCCTAATTCTACTTTGGTCCACCGAGCTCATTGGCATACCACTTGTTCGACTTCTTATGTGGTTTACGTTCTGGTCTGCCCTTGCAATCTTTTATATATTGGGCGGACTGTTCGTGCTGTGCGTATTCGTCTTGGAGAACATGCTTCCCGACTTAGGACTGGCACTATATCAGCCCCGATTGTACAACACTGTTTGGATCATCATCATTCCTTTGAGGATTTGACTTGGCGGGTGCTTGATTATGTGCCTGAGAATCCAAGGGGTGGTGATTGTGAGCAACAACTTCAAGTTTTGGAACAGAAATGGATTTTTACTTGGTCTACAGTGGAGCCATCAGGATTAAACAGAGAGCTGGACTGGATAAGTATTCTTTAAAATGTTTGCATTAGTTTGCTTTGATGTGCCTTTTCAACTTCATTGATTTTGGTCTGCATGGCTAGCTTGGACATCAGCCTGTTGCTTATTGGCTCAGCTGGCTATTTAATGATTGAGCTTTTCCCGCAATTCTTGGATCTGTAATGAGCATGCGCCGGCGTCTCGGAGAGGTGGAGATGCAATGCGGCAGCTTTCTTTCCTTTTTGGCAGTTCAACAAAGCGTTGAGACAGGGCATGGAGTTTAAATGTGCCCGAAACGCAGTGCTGTGTACTTTCTGACAACTGCTCTTTCTGACAACTGCTCTCTTTGGAATATCTCCTCTTTGGAGGGTTTTTTCCTTTTTTGGTGCCTTTATGAATTTGGAGGGTACCTTGGTGGGCTGATGCTGGGACTTCAACGACCTATGATGACCCAGATAAGTTAAAGGGTTTCATTGAGTTTTAAGTCTTAAGTTTATTGATTGTTTTAAAGGTGGCACCTAATTGTGGTTTTTTTCCACCTTTTTGGCTCCTTAATGGGCGTATTGGACTATAATAAAAATGATTAAAATGGAAGTAACGGCTTCGAGAGGCTATTAACCTCATGGCCGATCTTCCGACAAGAATATATATTTTTGCCTACATTCCATTTTTATATTTGCTCAAATTTTGGCTGGTCACTCTTCTTTTGTTTATGAAATTCTGATGGCAGAAATTTTCTATACGGAAAGGCAAAATAAAGTAGCATGTCTCATCCGTTGGAAACTCAATAAAGACTACACCATCACTGTGCCTGAAAAGCACTGGAATCGTGATCCTAAGAGAATTACAGAGATTTAAGAGGTTATGATCACCTGGGATACTCCCATTCTGACAGATAAAGAGCTGAATGCAAGGAAGAACAATACAGAACGGCATTGATTAGTGTCAGTTCCAAGTGACTATTCTGTGAATCACATTGAGAGAGAGAGATCTTATGTTCTTATTTTCAAATACCAAGAAATGCAGTCAGAAACCAAGAAAATGTGGCAGAAACATAGTTATTTCCCATTGTGTCAAGTGCCACAGGCTTGATTAAGAGGAATTTCGAAGCACACCTTGACAAATTACCCATACATATTACATCTTACGAACTCCAGAATGAGACTTTCTTTGGCACGATGCAAGTACTATGTTGAGCATTAGCAGTAAATCTGAGAGACTGAGATCATACCCCACATACCCTGACATAAGAGTGAGGTTTACAACTATCATAATATGCGACAAACCAGCTCATTTCGAGAAATTGCCCTGAAAGTTGGGGAAGTTTCAAAAATTTTCACACATGTGGAAGCATTTTAAAGTGATTGACGACCCGCAGGATGCAGAAAGCAATTATTTAGGCAGCACATTAACAGAGAGGAGCTGATGGGTCGTCTTACAAACAGTGTCATGCTGCATCATTGGAAAAACTGCATTATGTCCATCTTGGGACAAAGGAGGGGGCTGATCCTAGGCAGGGGATGCCATCCAGGAGTAGAACTAACTTTGCTGGGAAAAGTACTGGAAAAATGAAATCCATATTCCAAGCAGGGCCCTTCTCGTCTTCTTTCATTCAGATTGTATAGCAGCAGCTCTGACATGCATTGAAGCAAGCCACCATGGAAGACATGGGGTAGTGTTTGCTAGCACTAACACAGGGCAAGGTGGCAGGCAGTATCAAGGGTGGTCATCTGGTGTATAGGAGAAATGATAGCCCTGGATGACCATCCCCTGAAAATGGTTGAGAAAGTGGTGCTGAAGAGGCTGCTGCATCTCTTAGCTCCCATACAACATCTTGTAGGCAACTGATCCCCAGTTGGAATAATCAGTTGCGCCACCAACTGCTGGCAGCATTGGGAAAAGCAGAGGTTGGCACTGGTGTGAATGTCATCACTGACATCTGGACTAGTCAGAATGCTTTACATGCCTACCTTTCCCTGACAGCACATTGGTGACAGCCAACCAAGGCAGGAACAGGCTGCAGGTTTATCAAGGGAGCAACAGCATTGAGTACCGATGGGTGTGCTACATAGCCAGGTAATGGATGACAGCCATATGAAGATCTATATCTTAGCAGAATTAAGGGCAATGCTGCAGGGCTGGCACATGGGACACAAACAGAGCATCATGCATCCAGGTTTTGTTTGTAACAGATGGTGGGATGAACATAGTCAAGGCAGTGAACGAGTGGGGCTATCGTGGGATCAGATGCTTTGCTCATTTGCTGCACTTGTTTGTGAAAGACTCCTTAGGCCTGGGAAGCAAGTACCAAAAAATAGCTGGGTACTTTCACCATAACGTGAAGGGTGGGCATAAGAAGCAGGAAGCAACAGGGGCACCTGCAGACCAGCTCAAGCAGGATGCTAGCACCAAGTGAAATTCCACTCAGTGCCCTACCTAGGCCTGAGCGAGTGGTGCAGCTGCACAGGGCACAAAAAATAAGGGTGCATTTAGGGTTGCTGACTGCAGGCCTCGATTCCCTCCACACTGCCTGCCTGGCCTTGCCCCACCACTGCTTTTCCTGGTCCCTTGACGGCGACCTCTAATTAAAAAAAAATGCACAGATCTTTGCAACTCCATGCTTGCATGGTTGGTCTAGTCTCTCCCTCCTCTGACATGAGCATACATCAGAACAGAAAGGGATCAGACCAGCCATGCAAGTGTGGAGTTGCAAAGACCTGCATTTTGTTTTTTAATTGGAGGTCCGCCCCATCACCACCAATGGAACAGGAAAAGCGGTGGCAGGGCAAGGGCAGGCTGAGCAGACAGTGTGTGGGGGGGGGGGATCTGGCTGGACATGAAGAGGTGAGGTAAGATGGGGAGATGCTGGGCATGGGGGGATAGGGGCAGAAGGGCTATGAAGGGCATGGGGTGATGGGGCAAATGACAGAATTCTGATGTCACGGGGGGGGGGGGGGGGGGGGCGCCATGTTTGCAAGTCGCACAGGGCACGTTTATAGCTTGGTGCAGCCCTGATTCCACGTATGACATGCTGAAGAGTTTAGTTGAGCAATGGGTGACCTTGCATCAGATGGCATCAGAGACCAAGATCAGCAGAGACAGGCACCTGGGTCACCAGGACTGGGGAAATATCACACAGGAAGTCATGAAGACCTTTAAGGATGCCATAGAGGAACTGAGTTCCACAAGTGCTACTTTGCGTTTTCTCATCCCGGTAGTGAATATTTTACAGGCTTAAGTTGGAGGGTTTTCGGCAACAATAGGGACTGACAGCAGATGTTTTGGTGATGGTGGACTTTTTGCATGGTCAGATGGGAAAAATGTTGGAACCCCCTTGTGAAGGAGGAAGCTTATATGTTAGCTGGTCTCTGTGACCCTTGGATGTAAAGAAAGTTTTCTCTGTGTTGCAGATTGGCTTACTGGAAGGAAAAGCTGATGAATGAGGTAGAGGAAAAGGATCACCAGAGGAAGGAGGAACTGGTGGTCGTGATGCCGTAGGGGAAGTACCAGGCATGCCAGCTATCAGTATTGCTAGTATGAGTAGCACCCTGTCATCTACCACTTCCCCCCCCCCCCCCCGGCTTTACATACCTGTGGCTCATGAGCCCCAGCCAGGGACAATTCTTGGTGACTAAAGCCCTAGCTACTGTGAATAATATAAATAAAATAATAAAATATACCTGACATCCCATGGTGCTGATGGCTTGGCCCACGGTCCAGGAAATGGAATCTAGGCTGGTTCAGAGCCTTAGGGTAGCCACAGTGGAACATGGTATTGGGGAGCCAAGCTGTATGTATTTTTGAAATAAAAATGCCCTCTGTAGTGTTTTGCGGCAGTAAGGAGGCCTCCTGCGCTGATACGCAGTGTCGGAGGGCAGCAAGAGGAATCCGGCATGTTTTTTAAATAAAAATGACAGCTGCAGTGTTCCCTGGCATCCTGGGGTGCTGAGGACACAACTGGGAGGCTTCCCATGCTGAGTTTCAGCACTGGGAGGGAGCCGGGGTCCAGAGCTGCTCATGCAACCAAGCTGCGATTAAAAATGAAGCACCAAAGTTGTGCTCGGCTCAGCTCCGGAGATTTAAAGAGGCTGCGGCATTAAAGTGAAGGTAAGGAAAAAGTTTAAAAAATGAGGATTTGAGGTTAGAGTAGGTCAGAGGGATTCTATAGCAATATAGCTCTGTGTTTATTTTTAGATTTAAAGAGATAGTGTCCTAGTAATTTAGTGAAGTTTGGCAGAGGGGAATCTGGACCTTGGAGGAGCTTTTCAATGGAAGGGGTAGTCAGAGGAGAGCCTGAGAGATCCTATCTGAAGGTTTAATCCCAAAAATGTAAAGGCCAATACCCCATTTTGGTGAAAGTGCTATAGCACAGTGTAAAACTGCAAAAATGACTTTTCTGAGTCCAAGGAGATCTTGTCAGGGGTAATATGTGAGTGATGAGGTTTAGTGAGGGTAGTCGTAGGTGGGAAAAAATATTTTTATAGGGAAAAATGGTTTTGGAGCTTAACTGTGTGTTAGAAGTTTTTATTATACAGTGGAGAATAACGGGAGTATGGAGAGAGCATGGGGATTATTTTTAGGGAGGTATTTGGTGATTTTGTTATTATACTGAGTATATTCTATTTTGAAAATGTATTTTCCTATGTAAGTTAATGGGCATTGCCATGGTAACCATTTGAAATAGCCAACGTCCATCTCATCTCAGGGATGGAATCCCAAGCTAAGGGGAAGCTGGCAATTTGACGCCTGATTGGTGCCACCTGGGAGACACCGTGACAACATTATGGTTACGTTCCAGAAGCTGAGGTATTCTGGGATTCCTGAGTTTGTTTTTGCCAGAGACCACCAGGGATTCAAAGCATACAGACCTGTTTTTAAGTGGCTGAGGAGCCAGGCCTCTGAAAAGCCTAATGTAAAGGTCTGAAGGATAAAATTAGTGCTGTTTTGTGTATGAGAGTTGAATATGTGCCATTTGAGTGGTTAAGCAAGGTGGCCCGTGTACTTTTTTCCACTGTGAACGTGGATGAAAGTTGATTGAATGAGAATTTTGTAATCCCATGAACTAGAATCCAACCAGTATTCAGTCTAAGATACTGAAGAGTTACCAACCCTGTTTCTAAGTTCTGCCCTGAGAAGAGTCAGGTGAAATAAACCTGAGAAATTCATAATACCAGTAGTGCCAGGATTAATAAGGACTGGATTATGGGGACAGGTACAGGTCTGGATATTAAGGCCAATACAGAGCCCAGTATTGAGAAGCTTCAGTGAAATTTTGCTGAGAGAATCCCAGTTATGATTAAGAGAAAAGAGTTCATATTCTGAGACTGTGTGAAAGGTAAATGTAGAAAAACAGCAAAATAAAGGTTTTGTAAGTTAGGGGAACTTAAATTTCTTTTGTTTTCTCCCCGAGTTAGAGACAGTTTAGAGAGTAAACTTGCTGCTTAGGTTAAGAAAAAATATAAGAGAACAAGAGAAATACAGGGTGGCCCAAAAAAAATGAGAACATCTCGTAGCATATAAGTTATTTAAAAATCCAAAAAGACAGATGTAAACGATTGACAAATTAAAAAAAAAAAAAAGATGGCGACCGGAAATTGTCAAAATAAAGATGTTATATAGCTAAAAAAGGTAAATAAGTAAATTATTTAAGCTTTTAATTTATGAGATGTTCTCACTTTTTTTGTCCACCCTGTACACTTCAATAGTAAAGTTAAACCCCAGATAGGGCTTTGCTTCTTTTCGTTTTCTATACAGTAGTTAGGTTAGTAGGTTCTGCAAAAATCTCCGCCAAACGGAACACAGAACGGAAGTCAAGACTGCTGCTGACCAGAAGACAGGAAGACCAGCATGCACCAATTGTTGCCCTGGCCAGTGATATGGACTTTGAAATTTGAACAACCACACAAGAGACAAAGGGAAGGGAAAGTATAATTAAGTTGAGACAAAGTTAATACTTACTTATTCCAGGAGAAAGAACTGGTTTAGATAATTTGGGGAAACATCTGTTAAAAGAAAGTGTACACAAAGTATCAGTGCTTAATAACACCAAATGTTTACTGCAAGAAGATAACTCATGGGAAAAAGGAAATAATTGAAATTTATCTGATTGTTTGTTGAATGTCTAATGTGTGTTGCTGGTAACCTGCAAGGCAAAGAAGAAATTGTTATATTACTTGTTTAACAATAATAATTCCAAGATAGAAATGTTATCTATTTAATATCTAACTATATTAGTTTTTAAATAAAGAAATTGTTGTAATCTAAATTTACTTCTCTCTATTGACCATTATTTTTATATTAATATTGAATATTTCATTTTGGGAGATCTTACCTGAGCACACCAACTTGAGAGGGCCTGCCCTGATCCTTTCCCACTTGTCCATGACTCCTAGTATCTGTGGGAAGGGCCCCGGCTCAGGAGGACATCCACACTACAGTGCTAAGCTGCAGAGATCAATCTGCCACAATTCAGACGTCTGTATGGATTTCAATGGCACACTACCTTGCAGACTGCATCGAAGCCATGTAGGCAGCGATTCCTGCTTTGTCGTCCAACCAGTGTGCCCAATAAATGTATATTCTCCATGGCAAGGGATATTGTGACTTTCCATCATTCACAGCTAGCACCAGACTTGGTGGCAGAGCTAGTGTTTCTGAAGACAAATGCCCCCCCCCCCCCCCACTTAGTTTCCCTTCATTGTTATGCAACTGGGAGAAGGAAAGAGTGTAGAGCTATGTCATATGCACTACAGTCTCTCCAGAATGATGTCCATTTCCAGTGACTAATTTTCAGCCCTCCATGACAAACATAAAAGAAAAAAAAGCAAGAGATAGTGAAAACCAAAAAAACAGAAAGTAAATACAAAAGAACACAAAATGTCTCCATCTGCTGATGATGCCAGCCTCACTATCTTGCCATTTCTGTCACCACCAGCTACTTTGTTGCCAGCCAGTCTTTTCCTTAGAGCCGAACCAAAGCCATATTGCAGCGGTTGCAAATCCAGCTGCTACCTGCATTGCTGCTCTGTGACCTGCTATCACATTTCCAGTGGATCCATTTACGCCCACATGATAAAATTAAAAAGAAAAGAAATAACCTATCCCCTCCCCTCTTTCTGCTGCTCCTGCATACCTCATTCTATTGGTACTGCTCTCATGACTTGCCTTGCTGCTGACTTTCACCCTTCCCCTTCTGATTTGGGTGCTTCATGCCACCCTTCTTGATGCACAGCTCCGTCACCAGTATGTTTTGGCTTTTTCTAGGTCACTCCTCTTCATCCTCCTGCTTTGCATCTTTGTCAGCGCTTTAGGCTGGTTATTATATGACTTTCACTGTCCTGAAATTCCGTGCTAGTTTGTTGCCACCCTTCGAGATGCATGACTCTGAGTGTGCTTTGACTTTTTCTGGGCTATTTCTCATCCTCCTCCTGTGTGGGCTCCTTTGTCTATTCTCCTACCCACTTTGACATGCAGTTCATAACAACCCAAGACCAGGAGAAACTGATCCTGGTGTGGTGGGAGAACACCAGTAGCCTACCACTATTGACAAGCCTTGAGCTCACTTTTTAAAGTTCTTTTCAAATTTCCATTATTGTACTTGTTCGGAGGTTCTAGCAGGGGAGCACAGCTACTATAACGACCTTGAGTGAAGAATGGTATTTCTGTCAGTTGGGATGAGCATGGAGGGCTGACAGAGAAATGGGAAGCATGCCTAGTCAGTCTCATAGCCAAATCAACTCTAGCTATTAGGGGGTGAAAAATTGCCCTCACATCTACTATTCTCCATTACTATCACTTTGATTGTAGATAAGGTGGTATACAAATCTGTCTAAATAAATAAATAAATAAATTACTACTATCAGTCTGCCACTTAGACTATCTTGGCTGCTGTGTTGGTCTTCCTCAGCTATTCTGGGCTATTGCCGCCAGTTCTGCACAGTACTGCGACTGCTTTTAGGGCCTTCACCTTGGTGAATCCTCTGATTCTTCTTGACATCCCTAGCATGTGATCCATGAATGTTTCTTCCACCTCAGGTGATCTTCCACTGTACTTAAGCTTCCTATGCTAGGAATAAAGTCCATCATTGGTAAAATAATGGAGATTTTTTCCACCCACTATGAAAATCATGTTAAGCTCTGCTGCATTGCCAAGAGAGTAGCCCGGAGCTCTGTCAAAGGCTGGACTGCATGCAGCCTCCTTTCCTTGCAGAGCTGCTGTTCTAATATGACTATTTTTTTTAAACTAATATCCCACCGCTTCCTAATTGAGTAACTGATAATGAACTCCCCCCCCCTCTGCAAAAACACCTTGGCTGTTGCCCAGTATAGAGAGGGGTTGTCCTCATGGACTGCATTGGTGTCATTATAGATCTCCCATTTGGAGTTCAGATATTTCCTTAAGTACCAATCACCCAGAAAATAGAGAAGGCAGTGCCACATGCCATGCACCCCTCATCTCTTTCCCACCAGGACCACATAACATGATCTATACCAGGCATGTCCAACAGGTAGATAGCGGAGGGGTCAGAGGTAGGTCGCCAGCTCCACTTCGCTCCATCTCTCCAGCAGCTCGCCCTGTCGCTAGGAGAGAGCTTGTGCTGGCAGGTCATCTGCCGAGGGCTTGCCGCCGCTGCTAATCCTTTGCCTGTATTTTTTCCCTGCCTGTGGGAATCTTGCCTGTGGGTGTATTGGGACACTTGTTGTTTTCGTGCCAATAGTTTGTGGGTACCCCAGGGGGCTGCCGCCCACGCCCCATGACGAGACGCCACAGACCCGGTGTCATACCTGGTCTCCTGCCTCTCAGAATCACCCATTCATGCCCCCGCCCCAACACCTCTGAGAAGTGTGTTATATACGGGGTGATATCCATTCACCCAGGCTTTACCTGAATACACTTAACGTATTAGTTGTGTTGTGTGCTGGTCGTTGGTCGCTTTATAGTTCACTTTCATTAAACGTTTTCGGGCAGACACAACAAAGTGTCAAGAATTTGGTGATTTTGGCAAGCTTTTCCAATTTTTTTCTAACTTGCCTATGCCTTGCCTTCAAATTGGTTCAAACCACTGTGACCTTTGCTTGCCTCTGCAATTTTATTTTGCCTAGCCTTTGCATTGATTCTACACTGCAATTTTATTTCGCCTTGCCTTTGCGTTGAGTCTACACTGTGTGCAGAATTTATTAAATCGCATGTGGTGGCATTTGAACTTGTTTGGTGGTATTTGATTTTATCTGGTTTGCTGGACAGGTGTTTGAGTTTTTTTGATGATTGTTTGGTGGTATTTGATGATTGGTGCCAGTATGATGAATTCTTATTTTTACTTTTAGAACTGCATGTGTGGTTTTGGCATCTCCAGTCCTTGTATTGCACATCATCCAGAGGTCTTCAGTTCCTGTTGATCTTTAATACTTTGGGACAGTGACAGTTTTGGACCAGATTCAGCCAGTGTTTATACTAACTTAACAGATTTGGCCTTCTTACATCCAGCCACCCCAGTATAATGAAGATGAGTGTTCCAAAGAAGAGCAAAACCTACCACTTTCATGATGAATGGGAAATGGACTACTTCTTCATCATGGTGAAAGACACGTGTTGTTGTCTAATTTGTAATGCCCCAGTATCCTTGCCCAAAAAGGGTAATCTGGAACGTCATTATAAGGCTCTGCATAGCAATACGTTTGATGCCGATTTTCCACCCAAAAGTGAAATTCGTAAACTGAAGCTCAAAGAACTTAAATCGAAATTGGCTACTCAGCAACAGTTGATGGCGAAGCCAAGGTCACATTCAGTCAATGCAACCATAGCACCCTTCAAGATCAGCAACCTGATCGCAAATAAATGCAAACCTTTCACTGAAGGGGAATTTGGAAAAGATTGTTTTCTTGAAGCAGCTGACAATCTTTTTGAAGGATTTAAAAATAAGAAAGAGATCATAGCTGCTATTCAATATGTACAATTGTCAAGAAACACCGTCGTGCAGCGAATAGAAAAGATGTGTGGAGACACAACTGAACAATTGTTGGAGGATGTTTCAAATTGTGTTGCTGTCTCACTCCAAATGGATGAATCTACAGACATAAGAGACATAGCCCAGTTACTAGTCTTTATCCGGATGGTTTTTGAAGACTTCAGTGTTAAACAAGAACTACTTGGAATGATTTCTTTA
The DNA here is from genome assembly GCA_033557465.1 of Ichthyophis bannanicus. Classification (NCBI taxonomy): domain Eukaryota; kingdom Metazoa; phylum Chordata; class Amphibia; order Gymnophiona; family Ichthyophiidae; genus Ichthyophis; species Ichthyophis bannanicus. Next base: position 141,435,636 of record CM066036.1, read on the forward strand.
AAAGGGAGAACTACTGGTCTGGAAATATTCAGTTCTTTCCATTCTTTTGTGACAAAGTGTAATCTTCCATTGTATAGAATTGTTTCCATCACTACTGATGGAGCAAGAGCAATGACAGGTGAGGTTAATGGTTTCATAGCCCTCTGTAGACAGCATGATGACTTCCCAGATTTCCTTTCGTACCACTGCATCATTCACCAGCAAGTTTTGGCAAGCAAGAGACTGTCATGGACATCACTTTCAAAATTGTAAATTCATTTCATGGAAGATCACTTCAAAGACGGCTTTTCATTCTTACTCTTGATGAAGGGGCAGCGGAAATCATTTTGCACACAGATGTAAGGTGGCTAAGTAGGCCCAAATTTCTGCAAAGATTTCGTGATTTGCTGAATGAAATAAGAAGTTTTTTGAAGGAGAGGGGAGATGACCAAGAAGAGTTGGAAGATGAGGAGTGGTTATGTGATCTGGCATTTCTCGCTGACTTTACAGGCGAACTAAGTGATATGAACCTTGAACTACAAGGTAAAACAAATGCATTGGCGAGATGATGAGTACAGTTTCATCCTATAAGAGCAAATTTGAGCTAATGATGACTGACCTTGCAAACAACACTTTTGATCATTTTCCTAATATGCAGGACCATCTGGGACAATATTCAAATTTTGTTTTTCAGAACGAGAGGTATGTGACAGAAATCTGTTCTGTTATCCAGGAATTTGAAAATAGATTCTGTGACTTCCAAAAAATTGGAACAGTTGTGGAGTACTTGTCATACCCATTCAAAGTAGATGTGGATATTAAAGAAACTGCAGCTGCTATCAGTAAAAATTACTCATTGAACAAGCCATCTCTTGAAAACGAAATATTAACCCTTAAAAATGACATTTTTCTCAAGCCCTGTGCTGAGCAAGAATCATTTTGGAAGCTAGTGCCTAGAGACAAATTTCCCAATTTGAGAAGATGCAGTGAAGCTGTACACTATTTCAGTTCAACTTATTTGTGTGAATCTGCGTTTTCCTATCTGAAAATGACAAAGAGTACACAACGTTCCAATATGACAGATGAACATCTCCAGGATTCACTGAGACTGGCCCTCACGCAATATTCACCCAACTTCAAAAAGCTGGTGGATGATATGTAGGCTCAGACGTCTCACTAATGAGCAAGAGCGAAATATTAAAGATTGTGCAAGATCAGCCTGGATCAATACTTGACCTAAATTTAACACAAATTACACAATAAAAGTTAAATAAAGTTATTAAGACAGTTAAAGAAAGTTATTACTCAATAAAACTTTAAGAAAAAATGTACTTTCCCTTTCCCCTTGCAGTTCTTACTGGATCTTCGTCTCTCTGTTTTGCTTTTGCTTAATTTGCTTAACAGTTGATCACATCCAAGTAAATGATAGAAGGTTCATTAAAAATGGGGGGGGGGGGGGAATCCTCCAACTTTATTGGGTTAGAATTTAATTTGAAATGTAATTTTCATGGTGGTAGATCACCGGTACTTTTGGCAGGAAAAAGTAGATCACGACCTGTTTGAAGTTGGACATGTCTGATCTATACCATTGTATGATCAGATACCACAACCAACCCCATCGTTGCTTCACTTATGCTAGCCAGAAAAGTAATAGGACTAAGAAAAGAATTGATATGAGACCTTGTAGTATTGACCTGAGATAAATGTGTGTAATCACACTCAGTGGAGTGCAATATCCACCAGGTCATATCTGTCACACATACCAAATAACCTGTGCTGCTGCCTAATGTCCCCCCCCCCCCCTCAACATCCCCAAGGACCTATTCAGCTGTGCATCCAGTACATAACTGAAATCCCCAGCCAGAATAATTATAAAAACCTCAAACTACTACTACTACTGATCATTTGTATAGCGCTACAAGGCATATGCAGCGTTGTACAGATACATGTAAAAGACAGCCCCTGCTCATCAGAGCTTACAACTAGTCAAGACAGACAACATAACAGCCAAGGACAAGGATATATCTAGGGGAATGGTAAGGAAGCTCATTGGAGACTAAGCAGATCAGGATCCAAAAGTGGCTTTGAAGAGGTGAGTTTTCAGCCTGGATTTGAAATGGGCCAGAGACGAAGCCTGACATTCAGACTCAGGTAGTTTGTTCTAGGCATAAGGAGCAGCAAGGTGGAAGGATTGAAGTCTGGAGTTGGCAGTAGAAGAGAAGGGTACAGATAGAAGCGATCTGCCTGAAGAGCGAATTTCCTGAAGAGGGGTATAGGGAGAGATAAGAGAGGAAAGGTAATGAGGAGCAGAAGAATGAGTGCAATTATAGCTCAGTAGGAGAAGTTTGAACTCAATATGAAAACGGATAGGGAACCAATGAAGTGATTTGAGAAGAAGGGTTATATGAGCATATCGAGGTTGGCGGAAGATTAGCCATGCAGCTGAGTTTTGAACAGATTGAAGGGGAGAGATGATTCAGAGGGAGACCAGCAAGGAGGAGGTTGCAATAGTCTAGATGGGAGGTGACTAAAGAATGGATAAGCATCTTAGGTGTGTTCAGAAAGGAAGGGGCAACTTTTGCTGATGTTATAGAGAAATAATGACAGGTTTTAGCTTTCAGTAGGATGTGTGTACAGAAGGAGAGGGAGGAATCAAAGAAGATCCCAAGGTTGTGAGCCGAGAAAACAGAGAGGAGTAGAGTTTTAGCCACAGAGATTGAGAAAGGAGGAAGTGAGAGGTAGGTTTAGGAGGAAAAATAAGAAGCTTGGTTTTGGTTATGTTCAATTTCAAATGGCAGTGAGACATCCAGGCAGCAATGTCAGATAGGCAGGCAAAGATCCGGGCCTGGATTGCCAGAGAGATTTCAAGTGTGGAGAGGTAGATTCGAGAGTCATCAGTGTAAAGATGGTACTGCAAACTGGGTATATAGAGAGAAAAGGAGTGGACTCACGACAGAGGCAAGACTATGCACCATCCCTGCATAAAATGATGGATCACAGTGGTTCAGATGGTAGATTGTTCCCAAAAGAACTGTCTTGCCCTATAATTTGCCCAGTTTCAAAAAATACTGGCCCTCGGTCTTTCCGAAGCTTCTCTAGTATAAAATCTGTTCTCTTGTGAATCTCAGCTCACTTTTCCCCCTTGAGGCACAGCAGACCTCACCTACTCTACTCACCACTGCTTTAATTTTTCAAGCTCAATATCTGTCAGGTGCATGTCTTGCAGAAGTGTTATATCTGCTCTCTTATTTCTAAGAGCCTTAAGGAGTTTATGATGTTTAATGGGAAAGCTTATGTCTATACCACCCTTCAGAAAATGCAGAATAGTGTACAATAACAATAAAAACATCTAGAAAAAGAAATAGAACGCCATAAAATAATAGGAAAGGAGCCTCAAAGTAAGGATATTCTTTTTGTGCACCTTTTTTTTAAGTGTGTACGTGGTCATACAATGCTTAGCAAACTACATTTGAACAACAGGTTTCTGATTAATGTACAGGAAAGCATTAGCTTTCCATGAACTCCTGGAAGTTACAGGGGACTTAATCACTGCAGGTCCCCTTAGTGAAGGGATTGGCTAGACTTAAGTGCTGAGGAAGTCAAGTTTGTTAGCAGCTATTATGATTTCTTCATAGTGCTTTTGCTCAAAGCACTGTAAGAAACTTAACAAGATAATGGGATACAGATATTGAAGAATCTTTCTGGGCTAATTTAGCTTATTATAGTACATAATAAGCAGCATGAAAGAATCAGATTTCCGAAAGATTCAAGACACTAATGCCTACCCTAGCCTGCTCTTTCATCCCACTGTTTCAGCATGCTACACAACATTGCAAAGGCAGAAACAGAACAGCAGATGCACTTAAACATGGGCGTTTATAGTAATTAAACTTGCTAAGACTGCCATCTAGCTATTTCACTCTGAATAAACAAACTCAATGTAAAGGAGACCTTTACATTTTATTTTTTGACCTAGCAGTTTCCTCCTGCTCTGATATACTTTCAATTCATTCAGAACCAGGATTGGGACTGACACTTTCATTCATAAGAACATAAGATATACCATACGGGGTCAGATCAAGGGTCCATCAAGCCCAGTATTCTGTTTCCAACAGTGGCCATTCCAGGTCCCAAGTAGCTGCCAGGTTCCCAAAAATATACACATTCCATGCTGCTTGTCCCAGGGGGAGGCAGTGGATTTCCCCAGTACTCTTTAATATTCATTTATGTACTTTTCCTCCAGGAACTCATACAAAACTGTTTTGAACCCAGCTATACTAATAGCTTTTACTACATCCTCCAGTAATGATTGAGATGTTTAAATACCTCCGTGGCATAAATGTTCAGGGAGAGAGCCTCTTTCAATTGAAAGCAAGTTCTGCTACGAGGGGACATGGGATGAGGGTGAAGGGAGATAGATTCAGGAGTGATATGCGGAAATATTTCTTTACAGAAAGAGTAGTGGATCCATGGAATAGTCTCCCAGTGGAGGTGGTAGAGATGAGGACAGTAACTGAATTCAAAAAAGCATGGAACCAACACAGAGGATCTCTAAAGGTAAAAAGTGGACTGTTGTAGTTGTTGTTATGGAAGGACAGACTAGATAGGCTATGTGGTCTTTTTCTGTCATCATGCTTCTATGTTTCTAATGAATTCCAGAGTTTGATTACACACTCAGTGAAAAAAATATTTTCTCTCTTTAATCTTAAATGTCCCATATTGTAGCTTCATTGCATGTTCTCTAGTTTTTTCTATTTTTTGAAGGATTAAACAACTGATCTACCTTTACCCAGATGCAAAGTCCCCTGCGCCAGTCCATTTAATTTCGCTGACACTCAACCAGGGCCGGCCCAAGAGTTTCTGCTGCCCTAGGCAGAAATGCCAGTCTCTCTGCCCCCCATGCTGATGTCGCCCCCCAGCTGCCACTGATTCCATCTCGGGAGGTGGCAGTGGCAGTATTTCCAAAATTAGAAGTTTTTTGCCAGTGCTTCTTGATTATAAATGCAACACCATTTCTTCTTTGTCTTTCATTTACAGTGTAGTAGACCATGTGATAATCATAACATAAAAACATAAGATATGCCATACTGGGTCAGACCAAGGTCCATAACTTTGCACTTGTCCACATTAAATTTCATCTGCCATTTTGATGCCCAGTCTTCCAATTTATCAAGATCCTCTTGCAATTTTCCACAATCCTATTGGGTTTTAACAACTTTAAATAGGTTTTGTGTCATCTGCAGATTTGATAACCTCACTCGTTATTCCCTTTTCCAGGTCATTTATGAATATATCAAAAAGCAGCAGACCCAGCACAGATCCCTGGGGTACACCACTATTCACCTTTCTCCATTGGGAAAATTGGCCATTTAGCCCTACCCTCTGCTTTCTATCTTTTAACCAGTTCCTGATCCACAATAGTACACTGACTCTTTAGTTTTGCCAAAAGTCTCTGATGAGGGACCTTGTCAAAGGCTTTCTGAAAGTCCAAATACACGATATCAACCAACTCACCTTTGTCTACCTGTTTATTCACACCTTCAAAAAAAATAACAGATTAGTAAGACAAGATCTTCCTTGTCTAAAGCCATGTAGGCTGTCTCCCATTAAGCCATAACTATCTACATGTTCAGTAATTTTGTTCTTTATGATGGTTTCTACCATTTTTCCCAGTATTGACGTCACTAGTTTCCCAGATCACCCCTGGAACCCTTTTTAAAAATTGGCGTTACGTTGGCTATCCTCCAATCTTCAGGTATTACAGATGATTTTAATGATAGTTCACAGATTACTAATAGCAGGTCTGCAATCTCATATTTCAGTTCTTTCAACACTCTTGGATGTATACCATCTGGTCCAGGTGATTTGCTACTCTTCAGTTTATGAAATAGTTGCAATAAATCTTCCCGATGTATCGATATTTCCTTCAATTCTTCCGCACCTTTAAATACCACTTCAGTCATGGGTAACATCTCTACATCTTCCTTAGTAAAGACCGAAGTAAAGAATTCATGCAGTCTCTCTGCTATCGCCTTGTCGCCTCTTAGTGCCCCTTTAACCCCTCTTTCATCGAATGGACCAACTGACTCGACAGCACTTAACAACAACCAGTTCCTAATCCACAATAGTACACTGCCTCCTATCCCATGACTTTCTAATTTCTGCAAGTCTCTCATGAGGGACCTTGTCAAAGGTTTCTGAAAATCCAGATACACTATATCAACTGGCTCACCTTTGTCTACCTTTTTATTCACACCTTCAATAAAAAATAACAGATTAGTGAGACAAGACTATCCTTGGCTAAATCCATGTTAGCTTTCTGCCATTAAGCAATGACTAGACACATGTTCAGTAATTTTGTTCTTATAAAGCATAGTTACTCAATGTCGGTACCGATGTAGTCTGAAATGACATCGGGGCGAATGGTGTTAGGTGCACCGAGGCTGCTAGTAGGGCTGCTAAGGTGCGTTCCAGAGTCTGCATGCATTGATTCAATGACATCTCTGGTGCCCGGTCATCGCATGGAACGGGGTCAGCTGCCACCAGACCTGGGCATGGTATTGGAGGCTCCACAGAGGTGGGCGCTCTGGGTACCTCTCGATTCCCCACTGAGGCTTTGGAAGAGTCCCCTCACTGGGGATGCCTTGACCTATTATTGGAATCTGATGATGTCCAGGATGATTCACGGTGAGCGCGGGAACGCTCCCGGGACCTCTCCCTCAACCACTCCCTCAATGTCTTTGGCCTACCAGAGTGGTCTTTTGTCTTCTTGCCTTGGTCCTTCTGAGTCTCTGAGGGCTCCCAGAGCAGCGACTTCTCCTTGGGAGTGTGGGAAGGAGAGGATCTTTTCTCACCATGTCTGGACTCTTTTGAATGCTTGGAGCCACAGGAAGCCCTTGAGGAGGTTGAAGCCAGGGAGAGGATATCTGCTGGGAAGAGCTCTTCAAACTTCTTGACTCAATTACCGAGGCCTCATTTTGTCTTCTGCTTGCAGAGTGTGCACTCTATGGGGACATGAGTGGGGCTGAGGCATTTGAGGCACCAGTCATGTTTGTCAGTTACCTATATTGTGCCGAAGCACTTTGTACATTTTTTAAACTCACTGGCGGGTTTTTCCATCTTGTCTCAGAGGGTAGGCCCGGTGAGAGCCTCAGAGGAAGAGAAACACTCAGAGAAAAGGTCCTGAGGGAAAGCTTTTTTTTTTTTTTTTTTTAAATTTTATCAAGATAGAAGTAGAAAATTAGAAATAGAAAGATTAGTGATAAGAATGAGGTATCAGTGATACGGATGAAGGCAGCAGTTCTTCAGTGGGTACAGGAGTGATCCTGTCGGCTACATGAAAAAAAGATAACTGAGGAGCGTCAGTTAGAAGAGCGGGAAGGCAGCAGCTCAGGCACAGTGGTCTGCTCCCAAAAGCTTTCCTATTGGTAGCTGGGGAGCTTCCCGCGCAGGCTCCGTCAGTACCCGATGTCACCCAATGTGAGGACTACATTCCTGCTTGTTCCTGGAGATTTGTTTCTACCATTTTGCCCAGGACAGGCATCAATCTCACCAGTCTCTAGTTTCCCAGATCACTAGTGGAGCCCTTTTTAAAAACTGGCCACTTTTGAATCCTCAGGTACTACAGATGATTTTAAGGATAGTTCACAGATAAAAGTAGTTCTGCAATCTCATATTTCAGTTCTTTCAGCACCCTGGGATGTATGCCATCCGGTCCAGATGATTTACTGCTCTTTAGTTTATCAAATAGCTGTAATACATCTTCCCGGTTTATTGAGATTTGTTTTAATTCCTCTGATACATCACCTTTGAATATCATTTCTGGCATAGGTAAGTTTTTCTACATCTTCTTCAGTAAAGACAAACAAAGAATTTATTCAGTCTCTCCGCTATGACCTTGTCCTCTCTTATTGCCCCTTTTTACCCTTCTCTAATGGTCAACTGGTTCTCTCACAGGGGTTTTGCTACGAATGTACTTGAAAAAGTTTTTATTATGCATTTTTACTTCCACAGCTAGCTTCTTTTCAAATTCTCTCTTTGCCTGCCTTATCAATTTAAGATATATTAATATAATAATATTTAATATTAGTATTTAGCTCACGCCTTTCTAGGAGATCAAGGTGAGTTACATTTAGGTACAGCAGACATTTCCCAATCCCCAAAGGGCTTACAATTTAAGTTTGTATCTGAGGCAATGGAGGGGTTGAGTGACTTACCCAAGGCCATAAGGAGTGCCAGTGGGATTTGAACCCTGGTCTTTCTGGCTCTAGGCTGCTGCTCTATTCACTAGGCCACTCCTCTACTCCTAAAGGATTTCCCCCATATTTTATATCTCTTCCCAACTAACCTTAGGCAAGTCATTGTAGTAACAGTCTTCAGCCACAAAATGTATATCAGAACTGCTTTCAGAACTCTAGAAGCATGTGCCCGAAATTCAACCACTAGATGTCACCCTTGTGCAATGACTCCCTCATCACTAGGGTGCTGAGAACACTACTTGCATAACACTTAGTCCGGGCTGATCGGGAAAAAGAAAACCTGATCTGGAAATCAATTCCAAGTCCCCCTGCATAGCAGTGTACAGCACTGCCAGCAAGCCACAGAGCCTACCCAACTACATATAGGGGAGGTAGCTACTAAAGTGCACTATGGAAATAACGCACACTATTTGGCCCTTAATGCACTTTAGAGGACAATAAGATGCATTATTTTACCACAACAAGCAATTTACCATCACAACATGTGTTGAATAATGAGAAGGAAAGCATGCAAATGTATGCAAAACACCCCATTATTATTCAAATGAATAACACAGCTTGCAGTAATCATTACAAGCTGTATTATAATAATTATTCATGGAAAAAGAATGCCAGCTGAAATCTGGCATTAATTTTCTTCCAGTAGCATTGGACCACTACCACACAACCCAGTGCTCCAGTAGCTGTTTTGAAGGGGCAAACCTGAAAAGAAGAGTTGTGTGGTCTAAGGGTCTCTGTACCCCTGGCTGCAGCTAACAGTCAGTTTCTTTGGATCCCCCCCCCCCCCCATTTCCAACAAACAATGTCTCCCACCCCTAAAGACCCCATCCCAGACCCCCCAATCAAAGAATAGCAATGTCCTCTTGAAGGCCCACACCCTGGGCTCACTGTCGAGATCTCTGGTGGTCTAGGGGGTGCCAGGATAGAAGTGATCCCCAGTTGCTCCTGCCTTCATCACGGCACCATGCATGCAGTAAATGGAGAGAATTCTGCATTGTTCCTGCTGGATAAGGGCAGGCACCAGGCAGAGTTGCCTCCTCTCCCTACTGTTAATTGCTCTCGTAATAGAACCACTGTTGTTGTTAAGTGCCGTCAAGTCAGTGTCGATTCCTGGTGACCCTGTGGATAGTTGATCTAAACTTTGTTCAGTCTTCATCCAAGTGTTCATTGTTGATAGAGTGGTATTCATAGCTGCTGTTATTGTATTGATCCATCTCATTGCCGGCCTTCCTCTTTTACAGTGACCGTCTACCTTGCCAAGCATTGTCTTTCTCCAATGATCTTTCTATTCGCATGATTTGTCCAAAGTATGAAATTCAAAGTCTTGTCATCTGAGCTTCTAAGGAAAACTTAAGTTTCATCTCCTCTAGTACTGACTGGTTTGTTCTTCGGGCAGTCCATGATATACACAGTTTTCGTCGTCAGCACCATAATTCAAAGGCATCAATTTTCTTCCTGTCTATCTTTTTCATCCATATGACATTATTGAAAATACCATGGCCTGGACAAGTCGAACCTTTGTATGGAGAGAGATATCTCTGCTCTTGAGAATCTTGTCTATGTCCTTCATAGCCATTCTACCAAAAGCAATACGTCATCAGATTTCTTGACTGCTAGTCCTTTATTGATTGATAATCCATGTAAGTTTAAAGTTGTCATAGAACCACTGTCTCAGGCTATTTTTGAGAATCCCATTATAAGAGGTATGCGGGTAAGAGGAGTAGAGTATAAGGTAGTGATGTTTGTGGATGGCGTTCTCATATATATTCACTTTTCCTCTTGCTACTTTCTACAACTTGCTTATTGATTTTAACAGATACTTGATGGTCTCATTTTTTAAATGTAATCTGTACAAGATAGAGGTATTAACCCTAAATTTGTTTGAGCAGGTGTGTTTTCCTGTTATGTGCACTACCCTGCTCATTTTCAGCAGGTTCATCATGACTTGGAGGTGTGATAGGGGCCAACCATCTCTTGGTTTGGTGGGATAGCAGCCCTAAAAATGAATGTGCTGTTGAGGCTATTGTATGCCTTTCAGGTACTGCCCCTAGCAGTGCCTCATAAGGCCTTGGTAGGACTGCAAATTTGAATATTCGAGTTTATATGGAACAATTGGAAGCCATGAAACCAAGGAAAGTGCCCTATGCATACCGTAGGAAGGATGGGATGGTAATGCCTAATTCTCCAGGACCAAGCAGGAAGTCAGTCCTCACTTATGGGTGACGTCGGCGCCGACGGAGCCCTCGCGGAGCAATTTTCCCCAGCTTTCAAAGAAAGCCTTTGGGAATTGCAGCGCGCATGCGCGGTCGTCTTCCCGCCCGAGGGTGCCATCTTAGCCAGTCTTCTTTTTTCCGCGGAGCCCTACAGACGTCCCCGTCTTGTCCCCGCGAAAAAGTCGATTTTCTTCATTATTTTATTCTTTTTCCTTTCGGTTCGACGCCGATCGCTTTCCCGCCCGGACTCGCGACGCCGGTCTCGAGTCCGCTTACTTTTTTCGGTTTTTCTGACTTAGTCAGCTTTCGTTTTCGGTTTCCCTGGCAGCCCGGTCCTTTGACCTCGCAGGGGCCCTTTTTCCCCCGATGGCTGCCAGTGGGTTTAAGCGGTGTGGTCGGTGTGACCGAAATATGTCACTAACCGACACACACGACTTTTGCCTCCGCTGCCTGGGCCCGGATCATGAGGAACTGATCTGTGGGCCCTGCAGCAAACTGTCCTCAAAGGCGTTGAGGAGTCGGCGGCATCAGCGTGAGAGAATCTTCGCTGACCCCAGCCGTACCCGGACCTCGTCGGAGGCCTCCGCGTCGAAAGGCTCCAGCTCGGACCGTCGACGGAGCTCCTCCGACCGGGGTTCTCCCTCCGGGGACCATCGTCGGAAGGAAAAACCCGCGAGGGCGGCGTCGGTGGACGCTCCTGGCTCCGCGAGGGCCAGGTCGCATAGCCCCGACAGCTGCCCCGGGTCCTTGGAGAAGGAACACATCCCGAAGCGACCTCGCCTGGAGTCGGAGATGCCTGCCCGGGTAAGTCCTGTGGTCCTTCTGGACTCGCCTCCGCGACAGCCGCCGTCGGGGCCCGAGTCGGGGGCTGCTGGGTCACCTGAGCTCGGACTCAGGTTGACGGCCTTGGAGAGCAGACTGTCTGCCTTCATGGACCAGCAGCGGGCACTGCTCGCTGGCCTCGCTGGCGCCGCTGCCCCGACCGCCGGGACGTCGACGTCCAAGTCGACCCCGGAGACCGAGCTGATCCTCGAGTCAATGAGAACTCGAGTCGATCCTCGGTCGAGGTCACCCTCGGCCTCCCGTTCGGGACCGAGGTCGCCGACGCCGACTCCCTCGACGTCGGGACGGCTGGCGCCGCACCCTGCCCGGGCCGACCCCACCGAGTCCTCGTCGGAGTCGGTCTGGGAGTCTGAGGAGGAAGAGTCACCTGATTCTTTCCGGACTCGGTGTGTCCCATCGGACTCACCGGGGTCCGAGCCTCGGAAGCAGTCCCCCCCAGAGGATGCCCAGTTCTCGGACTTCGTTAGGGATATGGCCAAGGCTTTGGCCTTCCCTGCGGATCCCGAGGAGGAGCCTCGAGCCGAAGAGCTCGACGCCCTCCAGTATGACTCTCCCGCGAGGGAGCACTTTACTGTGCCGGTTCCTCCTATGCTGGAACGACTACTCTTCCGCATGTGGGAGAGTCCGGCCTCCTCGCCGGTCCTGAGCAAGCGGGTCGATTCTATCTATCGGGTCCGCAAGAGCCCTGGCTTTCAGAAGGCACAGCTGCCACACCATTCCATGGTAGTGGAATCGGCCATGCATCGTCTTAAGAGCCAGAAGATGCACTCCTCGGTGCCTCCTGGAAGGGAGGCCCGTAACCTGGATGGCCTTGGCAAGAAGTGCTTCCAGGGCTCTATGCTCGCATGTCGTGTCCAGACTTACCAGCTCTACATGGGCATGTATCTCCGGGATCTGGCTAAAGGGCTAGCCGGATTCTCCGCTGGTCTCTCCGAGGAGCCCTTGCGGAGGTTCCTAGCCTTGTCCACGGGCATTCGGGAATGCTCAAAGTTCATGTCCCGAGCAGCCTATGATGGCTTTGAGGCCTCGGCTAGAGTGGCCGCAGCCGGCATCGGTGCCCGCCGACAGGCTTGGCTTCAGTCGTCGGACCTTGAGCCCTGGGTACAGGACAAGTTGGTCGATGTCCCCTGCCGAGGCGAAAACCTCTTTGGCAAGCCCATGGCGGAAAAGGCTGCACAAATTGAGACTGAGACTCTCACCAGGACCAGGCTTTCTAGGAAGACCTCCGCCCCTTCCCAGAAAAAGAAGGGCTCGGGAAAAAAGTCCTTTTACCCGAGAAAGGCGGCTGCCTACAAACAGTACCCCCATTATCAGGCCCCTGCAGCTCCCCAACAGGGCCAGCAGGCCAAGGGACGGGGTAACGGGTCCCGTAGGCAGCAAGCCCCCAAGCCTGCACCACCAGCCCCTGCTCAGCAGGGTGGGGGTTTTTGACTCGCTCAGCATAGCCTCTCCCCCCCCGCTGGTTCCTCCCAGCACCGGAGGCCGGCTGGTTCACTTCGGCCACAGGTGGTCCAGCATCACCGCAGATGCCTGGGTACTTCAGGTCGTGCGAGAAGGCTACCTTCTCCACTTCCATCAGGTCCCTCCCTCCTATTTTCCGGGAGAACCTTCGCGCCCCCCTCTGCACAGGGAGTTGCTCCTTCAGGAGTTAGCAGGTCTTCTGCAGGAACAGGCGGTGGAACCGGTGCCCCACCACCTGAGAGGTCAAGGCTTTTATTCAAGGTATTTTCTGATACCAAAGAGAACAGGGGGCCTCAGACCCATCCTGGACTTGCGCAACCTCAACAAGTTCCTTGTGCGGGAGAAGTTCAAAATGCTTACCCTTGGAATCCTTCTGCCCTACCTCCAGCAGGGAGATTGGCTATGCTCCTTGGATCTAAAGGATGCCTACACGCACATCCTCATCCACCCAAGCCACCGCCAATACCTAAGGTTTGTGGTGGCAGGAAATCATTACCAGTACAGAGTACTGCCCTTTGGCCTATCCTCCGCACCGCGAGTCTTCACAAAATGTCTCGCGGTCGTGGCGGCCCATCTCCGGCTTCACGGCCTCTATGTCTTTCCGTACCTCGACGACTGGCTCATCAGAGCAGCGTCCGCTCAGGAGGTCGCCAACGCCACGCGCTGCACGGTGACTCTGCTGCAGCACTTGGGCTTTGTCATAAACTTCGCAAAGTCCACTTTGCTCCCCTCACAGGATCTCGAGTTCATCGGCGCAAGGCTGCACACTCCTCGGGCACGAGCGTACCTACCGCTCGACAGGGCTCAACGGCTCATGGACCTAGCCGACCGCTTTCGCAGCCAGCCCCTGGTCTCCGCCAGGCGCTTCCTGAGACTGCTCGGCCATATGGCTTCCACCGTCCATGTGACCCCCAATGCCCGCCTGAACATGCGGTCTGCTCAATGGTGTCTCCGCCAGCAGTGGCGACAAGCCACAGGCGGCCTGGCAGACCTAGTGCGCGTCTCCGAGCCGCTGCTCTCGTCTCTCCGGTGGTGGCTCCGGCAGCCGAACCTGATATTCGGAATGCCTTTCCAGTCACCTCAGCCGACCCGGGTGCTGACCACCGATGCATCCCTCCTGGGCTGGGGAGCACATTGCCAAGAGGCACGTACTCAGGGCCTCTGGACCACGTGGGAGTCTGCTCAGCAGATCAACTTCCTGGAGCTCAGGGCGATCCGCCTAGCTCTCAAGGCCTTCTCCCACCTGACTTCCCAACAGTCCGTCCTTGTCCAGACGGACAATCAAGTTGCCATGTTCTACGTGAACAAGCAGGGGGGCACGGGCTCCTTCCTCCTCTGCCGGGAGGCACAGAAGCTCTGCTCTTGGGCCGTCAGTCACGGCATTCTCCTCAAGGCAGTTTATCTCCCGGGCCAAGAAAATTGCCTTGCAGACAAACTCAGCAGGGTCCTCCAGCCGCACGAGTGGCGTCTGGATCCCTTGGTAGTTCAGAAGCTCTTCCTCAAGTGGGGTCTCCCCACGGTGGATCTCTTTGCCAGTCCTCACAACCGGCAGCTTCCTCGCTTCTGCTCTCGTCAGCCACACCCCCTTCGGGTTGCGGCGGACGCCTTTCTGATCTCGTGGTCGGGGAGCCTTCTGTACGCTTTCCCTCCCATCCCGCTGGTCTCTCGGACTCTTTTCAAGGTTCTCCGAGACAAAGCCTTCATGATCCTGGTGGCCCCTCGCTGGCCCAGGCAGCCGTGGTTTCCGCTCCTGCTGCAACTGGCGGTGGAGGATCCAATCCCTCTGGGGGTACAACCGGATCTCCTCACTCAGGATCAGGGGTCCCTTCTGCACCCCAACCTCAGGTCTCTCAACCTCATGGCCTGGCTGCTGAGAGGGTAGTCCTTGCTCCCCTTCTCCTGCCGGCGGAGGTGGAGGAGGTCGTCTTAGCTTCGCGACGGCCTTCTACCCGCAAATGCTACGCCCTTAAATGGCGTCGCTTTGCAGTCTGGTGTACCCAACAGTCTCAGGATCCCTTCTCCTGCCCGGTGTCGGTGATCTTGCAGTACTTGCTGCACCTCTCTAATCTGGGACTTAAGTCCAACTCCGTCAAAGTTCACCTCAGTGCTCTTTCAGCACATCATGTGCCAGTGGACGGCAGACCTCTCTCCAATGACCCTCTCGTAGCGAGGTTTCTCCGAGGTCTCCTTCTACTTAAACCACCTCTGCGCCCGCCAGCGCCTGACTGGGACCTGAATGTGGTTTTGCAGCGGATCACCTGTCCGCCTTTTGAACCTATGGCTACCTGTTCTCTCCCTCCGTTTTCTGTCTTGGAAAACACTGTTCTTGATAGCCCTCACTTCCGCTAGGCGCGTAAGTGAATTGCAGGCCCTCGTGTCTGATCCCCCTTACACTAGGTTCTACAAGAATAGGGTAGTCCTACGGACTCACCCAAAATTTCTGCCTAAAGTGGTCTCCCCTTTTCACATCAATCAGGAGGTGGTACTTCCAACCTTCTTTCCCAGACCACACTCCAGCCGAGCTGAAACGGTCCTCCATACCCTGGACTGTAGAAGGGCATTGAACTTCTACCTTGACCGTACGCGGGAGCACCGTAAAGCTGCTCAGCTTTTTGTGTCTTTTGACCCCAATAAATTGGGGCTCCCGGTCTCCAAGCGTACTCTGTCCATCTGGGTTGCGGACTGTATCTCTTGGGCTTATGGGGCAGCCGGACTCTCCTTAGAAAGTCGAGTCACGGCTCATTGCGTTCGGGCAAAGGCCACGTCAGTGGCTTACCTCCGCTCTGTTCCGCTGGCAGACATCTGCCGGGCCGCTACTTGGTCTTCGAGCCAGACTTTTGCGGTCCATTACTGTCTCGAGAGGGAGTCCCGTAGGGACAGTGCTTTCGGACAGGCAGTCCTCCGTAATCTCTTTGAGGTCTGAGCAACTCCTACCCTCCATCCCGGATGTGGGCTACCGGTGGGTGATAATTCAGCGAAGATTCTATCCTTCTGTGCTGCTGAGCTAGAGGGAGCTCATTTTTGTGCTTAGGGTCTCCGGTAGCCTTGAGCTTGGGAGTCCCATAAGTGAGGACTGACTTCCTGCTTGGTCCTGGAGAAAGCGTAGTTACTCACCTGTAACAGGTGTTCTCCAGGAGCAGCAGGAATCAGTCCTCACTACCCTCCCTCCTCCCCTTGGAGTTGCAATCGTCTGCTTATGTTCTTTTTTTGCAAATTTTTATGCTGTCTTTTTTAGCTATGTCATCTGACTGGCTAAGATGGCACCCTCGGGCGGGAAGACGACCGCGCATGCGCGCTGCAATTCCCAAAGGCTTTCTTTGAAAGCTGGGGAAAATTGCTCCGCGAGGGCTCCGTCGGCGCCGACGTCACCCATAAGTGAGGACTGATTCCTGCTGCTCCTGGAGAACACCTGTAACAGGTGAGTAACTACGCTTTTGATCTGGTATTACTTGGCAATTCAGACTAAGGCAGCAGTAGAATTTGGGGGGAGGGGGGATTGGAAAGTGGTAAGGTCTGGCTGCAGACTGAATGTGCATTAACAGAAGGTATGCAACTGTTAGGCCAACTTAGACTTCCACATCGGCATCAAGCATATTGGGGAGGGAGGAATTCAATAACTGATCACACATTTCACTGTTGGAACATCTTGCAGCAGGACTACAATAAAACATTGTCCCCCATATCTCTGATAACGCATAACGCTTTATTCCCCCTGGAAATGAGTAAATAAGCAACAGGGGCAGAGGGGGTTGAGGAAAATGGGACAACTATTTGAAGATGGGGAGCTTCACTCTTTTGAATCTTTGCCAGGTGGATTCTCATTGCCGAAGGCCCATCAATGGGCGGGGAAGTAGGGGAATAAATGAGCATGTTGCCCAAGATCTAAAAGAGTTGGAGGATTTATGTGAGGAACCATGGAGTACTAAAGGGCTCACAATGGTGTTCTATAGGCTCCAGAGAGATGTGGAGCCACAATCTAAGATACATCGGTCCCAGTGGGAGCAGGCATTGAGAAGTACCTATAGAGAAAAAATGGAGGCAGATGGAGCAAGCTCTCCACAAATCTTCACTAACAGTAAGAGTGCAGAACTCTTATGAGGTGTACTCTTATAAACTGATGTATTTGTTATACTTAACACCCATTACTTATTTATTTGCTTTTATATACCACACTATTTCAAAATCAGAGCGGTTTACATAGAACATGAACAATAGAACCGTTTTACATAGAACAAGTGATTAACATTGAAGAGGAACATCAACTTGGGTAGAACAGGAGCAACTAAATTACAAGTTGGTCAGTAGATCTTAACGGTTACATAGGGGAGGTTGAGCTATGGGTTGACAGGCATTGTGCATGTCATATCTATGGTATGTGGTCATAGAATAGCTGGAACAAGTGAGTCTTTATCACTTTTCTAAAGGTTGACCAGCTGGAGATGGCTCAGATTAAAGCAGAGAGGGCATGCCGCAGAGTTAGTGCATATAAAGAAAAGTCGCAGTTCTTAGTGGCTTGGGTGCACATCCTTATTGATGAAGGGGTCATCAGTGTGTTAGCCATGCTTGATCTCCTCACTCTGTTGTTCGGGGTACATTGTATGATTGTGGCAAGGGAGTCCATAGACATGTCTTGTAGAATCTTGAGAATCATCAGTAAATCAGATGGCTTGCTATTGGGAGCCAGTGTAACTGCATTAAGATAGATGTGATGTATTCAAATCTGGACGCTCTGTGCAGTGTTTGGGCAGCTGTGTTCATGACCAATTGGAGTGGTTGGAGTGTGTGTTTTGGCAGGCCGTGGAGAATAATATTGGCATAATCCAGGTGCGGGAAGATGAGCACCTGGAGTACGGTGTAAACGTCTGAGGGGTCCAGGAGTGGGCATAGCTGACCGAGGGTCCTTATTTTATGGTAAACCGCCTTGATGACATTTCATATGTGCGCTTCCATACTCAGTCGTTGGTCCAAGATGACTCCCAGGTAGCGCACCTCATACTTCATCATCAGCCCTACATTATTCACCTGCAGGGAAGTTGGTTGGGTTAATGCTTGGTCTCTGGTAATAAATAAGACTTCCTTCTTCTTGCAGTTAACTTTAAGGTTGTGTGCGGAGAGACAGTCTGAGACAGCGGTGAAACATTCTGTAATGCTGGAGAAGTTAGGACTGTGGAGAATGGGGTGTATAGTAAGACATCATCGGCATAGATGTGGTATAGAATGTTGTATGACTGAATTATTGTGCAGATCGGCTGGATATAGATGTTGAAGAGCAGGGCTGAAAGAGATGAGCCATGTGGGACTCTTTGCATTTGCTGGAATGTGGCTGATGTCTGCGCTCCTATGTGTACCTGTTGCTGGCGACCAGTCAGGTAAGATCTACACCAGTCAAGGGCTGCGTTCTGTATCCCTTTTTGTTGTAATCAGACAAGTAGAAGATTATGACTGCCTGTATCAAAGGCAGAGGCAATGTCCAAGAATATTAGGACAAATCTCTTCTTCTTTTTATCTATTCCTGTAAGGAATCTGTCCAGGAGGGTAGCTAGAGTTTCAACCCGTGCTGCTGTTGGAACCCATGCTACTGTTGGTCAAGAGAAGCATGGGAGGTAATGTGGTCCTGGATTTGTTGCTGGACAGTCTTTTCTGTGATCTTAGCCAGGACAGGGAAGCTGGATATGGGTCTATAGGAGCTGATGTCCAAGGGATCTAGTTTATTGTTTTTAGCAATGGTCTGATGCAGGCTCTTTGTGGGGACGGTGGTAGCATACCCATGTGGACAAGAAAGGTGTAAGATTCTGGGAATGGTTGTGCTTAGGTCAGTTCACGCTAACATAATCCAGTATGTAGGGCAAGGATCAGTTTGAGAGGTGGTGGTACTAATCCCGCATATGATGTTCTTTATCTGCTCAGTGAAGTATGGGTGAAAGGCATCTAGTTTGGGGAGAATTAGTGTCTCCTGTTGAGGGGTTGACCATGAGAGGATTTTCCAAATGAGGATTTCCTGAGTGAGGCCCTATCATATTTGTTTTGCTCTGGAAGCATGAGGCAAAGGCCTCTGGACTGGAGGTATCTGTTGGATGGATCTTAGATGTGTCTTTTTTGAGGGATATAATAAGACAGAAAAGCTATCAGGGCTTGTTAAGGGAGCTCATCAGGATATTGGTATGGTATTCCTTTCTTTTCTGGTTAATTGCTTTGTGGTGTTCCTGTAAGCTGTTCATGTATTCAACACAGTCATGGGAGAGTCTGGAGCGTCGCCAGCTTCCTGAAACATATTAGGGAGTCACAGCTCAGCGGTGAACCATATGGCTGTGTGGTTCTTCCTAGTGGGCTTCGTGGAGTGTGGTGAGAGAGAGGCATTACTTAAGGTGTTGTTCCATATGTCTATCAGCTCATCCAGCTTGGTAGAGGTAGTGTTGCGATCCTGGAGAGTATCTTAGAGGAAGGCTTCTTTGTTAAAGTATCTGAAGCAGCGAGGGGCTGGTGGGGCAATTCCAGATGGCAACTGATCTTCCAAGTCCATAGGGATGTGGAAAATAATGCCATTGTGGTCTGACCAGGGGACAGGGAGGACCAGTGGTGGGTTTTGGTTACTCGAACTGTTGGGGGGTGAGGGAGCAAAGATGAGGTCCAGGGTGTTTCCTCTTGTGTAGGTGGGAGTATGTATTAGTTGATTGTAACTCAGTGCGGTAATTGCATAAAGAAAGGTTGTGGAGTGCTTGGTTGGGAGCGCTGGGATGTTCAAATCGCCTAGCAGCCAAAGTGGTTTTCATTGGGTATTCTGGTTGCATGCTAGGTTAAAGATTGTGGACAGGTCACCAGTGCATGCTGATGGTGAACGCTAGAACAGACATACTGCTAGGAACTTGTTTGAGATATGATGTAATCAAGGTTGGTTGTGCTCTGGAAATCCAGCATTGGAAATGGAGATTGCTTCTGGCTATTATGAAGATTCCACTGCCCCTACGATTTGTTCTTGGGCAATTAAAGAGGTCATAACCAGGGGGCTTTAGTTGGTTTGTGAGTACGGTGTCGGTGTCAATCAGCCATGACTCCATGATGAAGAGCAGGTCTAAATTCTGGTGTCAACATAGTTACATAAGAACATAAGATATGCCATACTGGGTCAGACCAAGGTCCATCAAGCCCAGTATTCTGTTTCCAACAGTGGCCAATCTAGGTCATATGTACCTAGCAGTTTCCCCAAGAGACACAAGTTCCACAATGCTTGTACTGGATCAAGCATTGATATCTTCTGCCACTTCTTAATAATGGTTTATGGACCTTTCCTCCAGGAACTTGTCCAAACCTTTTTTAAACCCAGCTACACTAACAGCCTTTACTACATCCTCCGGTAACAAATTCCAGAGTTTGATTACACGTTGAGTGAAAAATATTTTCTTTTATTAGTCTTAAATAGTTTACCCTGTAGCTTCATTGCATGTCCCCTAGTCTTTCTATATTCTGATAAGGTAAACAATCGATCTACGTTTACCCGTTCCACTCCGTTCATTAATTTATAGACTTCTATCATATCTCCCCTCAGCCGTCTCTTTTCCAGGTTAAAGAGCCCTAACCTTTTTAGCCTCTCTTCATAGGAGTATCCTTCCATCCCCTTTACCATTTTGGTGGCTCTTCTCTGTACCTTTTCTAAAATCGCTATATCCTTTTTAGGATACGGCGACCAGAATTGCACACAATATTCAAGGTGCGGTGTCACCATGGAACGATATAGAGGCATTATAATATCTTTTGTTTTATTTTCCATTCCTTTCCTTATGATACCTAGCATTCTATTTGTTCTCTTGGACGCCGCTGCACACTGGGCCGAGGGTTTTAACATGGTATCCACAATGACGCTTAAATCTTTTTCCTGGGTGGTGGTTCCTAATGTGGAACCTTGCATCGTGTAACCATAGTTTGGGTTGTTCTTCCCTAGGTGCATAACCTTGCACTTGTCCACATTAAATTTCATCTGCCATTTTGATGCCCAGTCTTCCAATTTATTAAGATCCTCTTGCAATTTTTCACAATCCTCTTGGGTTTTAACAACTTTAAATAGTTTTGTGTCATCTGCAAATTTGATAACCTCACTCGTTATTCCACTTTCCAGGTCATTTATGAATATGTCAAAAAGCAGAGGACCCAGCACAGATCCCTGGGGTACACCACTATTCACCTTTCTCCATTGGGAAAATTGGCCATTTAGCCCTACCCTCTGCTTTCTATCTTTTAACCAGTTCCTGATCCACAATAGTACACTGCCTCCTATCCCATGACTCTTTAGTTTTGCCAAAAGTCTCTGATGAGGGACCTTGTCAAAGGCTTTCTGAAAGTCCAGATACACAATATCAACCGACTCACCTTTGTCCACCTGTTTATTCACTCCTTCAAAAAAACATAACAGATTAGTAAGACAAGATCTTCCTTGTCTAAAGCCATGTTGGCTGTCTCCCATTAGGTTGTGACTATCTACATGCTGAGTAATTTTATTCTTTATGATGGTTTCTACCATTTTTCCCGGTACTGACGTCAGGCTCACCGGTCTGTAGTTTCCCGGATCACCCCTGGAACCCTTTTTAAAAATTGGTGTTACATTGGCGATCCTCCAATCTTCAGGTATTAGAGATGATTTTAATGATAGTTCACAGATTACTGATAGCAGGTCTGCAATCTCATATTTGAGTTCTTTCAACACCCTTGGATGTATACCATCCGGCCCAGGTGATTTGCTACTCTTCAGTTTATCTAATAGTTGTAAGACATCTTCCCGATGTATCGATATTTCCTTCAATTCTTCCTCACCTTTAAATACCACTTCAGTCATGGGTAACATCACTACATCTTCCTCAGTAAAGACCGAAGCAAAGAATTCATTCAGTCTCTCCGCTATCGCCTTGTCGCCTTTTAGTGCTCCTTTAACCCCTTTATCATCTAATGGACCAACTGACTCTCTCACAGGTTTTTTGCTACGAAAGTAATTGAAAAGGTCTTTATTTCGCGTTTTTGCTTCCGCAGCAAGCTTCTTCTCAAATTCTCTCTTTGCCTGCCTTATCAATGCCTTGCATTTGACTTGCCAGTGCTTGTGCTGTTTCCAGGTTTTGTCGTTTGTCTCTTTTTTCCATTTCCTGAAAGATGCTTTTTTGGCAACAACAGCCTCTCTGACCTCACCTTTAAACCATGCTGGCAGTTTTTTGGACTTCCGTCCACTTTTCTTAAAGCGTGGAATACAGCTGGTCTGGGCTTCCAAGATAGTATTTTTCAACAACACCCAAGCTTGATGGACGTCTTTAACCTTTACAACTGCTCCTTTTAGTTTTTTCTTAACTGTTTTCCTCATTTTATCATAGTTGATGAGGACAGGCCATTTATTCTGGATGGAGCGAGCATTTATGAGCATACAGTTCAGGTTTTCTGACTGTGGAGACTTGCGTCTATAGGTTTTTGCTGGGGATTGGCAAACTATGTGTATAAGCCAGCAATGGTATGCTGAGAGTGGTTCCCTTATGGTGTAGGATGTATCTCTATGTCCCCTGCAGCCATGGCCTTGTAAGGAGGGTTAGGCCCTGCTGTTGAGTATATGATTCTGACCATATTAGGCTTTCCCAAGACTTATCATAGATGGGGGAATCCTTTTGGAGGCAATGTAGGGCACAATGGCTCATATTTGATGGACTGCCTATGTATTCGGGCTTACTGTGAAGCAATTCAATATTGAATAAGGCATATTATGTGGATGGAGATTCCCTGGGATCCCAGGAATTCTTCTGTTGAACATAACTATTCTCAAGTTGTGTTTAATGTGAGTACTGGTATGACACTGTTTAAGGTTAGTCTTGGCACTGGTATATTGGCAGGAGCGATTTCCCCCTCTGGCTAATTGTTTAATCCAAATGGAGGATAGCCACAATATAGAATGCTTAACGATGCTGAGATGGGATAAAGTTGCCTAATATGAGGAAAACTGGGCATCTGTCATATTTTTGTATGCTATAGGAATAGCACAGGAATTAGGGCGGTTTTGAAGTTGGGGGGGGGGGGGGAGCAGAAAATTCCTTATGCAAAGTGCTTCCTTGGAGGAGCAGGATGTGCCATGACTTACCAGCTCTTGCTGTATTGATCTGTTGATTTGTATGTTTGTTCCATGAGGTTGTTGGAGGGGGGTGTTGTGGCTAAAATGTTACAAGGTTCACTAATATCATGGGCAATTAGGCCTTATATAGAAGGAATTAGATGACAGTATTGGTTCATAACTCAATGTGCAATAGAAAAGGAGTGTAATTGCTATATAGCATGCTGTTAATTTTGATGGACATCTAATAAAACCTTGTTTAAATAATAAAAAAAATGAATAGAATAAAACAAAGTTACTCAGCTGTAGCAGGTGCTCTCCATGGACAGCAGGATAAGTACTCACATATGGTGATTGATGGAGCTTCGCATAGGAAATTTCTCCCAGCTTCTTCTAGAAGTTTTTGGAGTGCCTACAATGTGCCTGCAGGTCTGTTCCTGCCTGCTGCTACCATTGCTCGTCTCCTCAGTTTATTAGCTGATGGAAGAATGCAACTCAAAGAGGAGGTGGGAGGGTTTGTGAGGACTTAGCTTGCTATCCACAGAGATCATCAGCGTAGCTTTGTTTTCTTTGTGGCCAAACAGGATATGTCCTGAGATATGGGAATCCCTAACTACAGGCTGCCTCAAAAGAAAAAGGGAAGAACTGGTGTTAGTAGGCCTTTCAGAATGTAATTTTTTATTTTTAACTGACTGAATCTGCTGCCCTATAGTAAGTGAGACGTGAATGTGTGAATAGAAGTCCATGTCACGACTTTGCAGATCTCCTCCAGAGGCCAGTCTCAAGTGGGCCACCGACATAGTCAAGGCTTGGATATTATGAGCCTTGACATGACCTCAAGAATCAAGCAAGCCTGGGCACTAGTGAAGGAGACCTGTTTTATGGTAATCCTGAAAACCTGACTGGCTAGGTTTGCCTCCAATAGAGAGGAAGAGAATCAGCAACCTCATACAAACACACACACTCACACTCGCCTCCGAATGATCCCACTCATCCGCATCTGCCATAACAGCCAGAGGAGCACAAATGAACACTGCCTGAGCAACAACGTAGAGGTAAGTTCCTCCCACACTGCCTGCATCATCATCAGTGTCCACAGGCTACTTTAAAATCCCACATCCATCAAGGCATGCTCGCACTTAAGGGTCATGTCAAATGGCCCTTGGGCGAGGACTGAGGCGGGGACCACAACAGCAACAGGACATACCCTGACGGCTGTAACACAAAGCACAGATGCACTACAAATGAGAAACCAACCATCTCTACAACGCAAACTGCATACCACACCACCAAGCCAGGTAAACAAGGACTTCCGAATACAATTTAAGGTTCTTACCTCGGTGCATCATGCTATCTATTCCCACAGACCTCAGTATCTGGCCGATCTATTATAATTTCATACACCCTCTCGCAGTCTCCATTCCATCAACATAAATCGCCTATATCTACCTTCCCCCCTCACAGGCACATCTCCAATCAACCAGACATTTGGCCTTCTTCTACCTCAGTCCCTCCCTATGGAACTCTCTGCCCACTGCCCTTCGACTGGAGGAGTTCTACCCCAAATTCCGTTCACTACTGAAAACCCACCTCTTTTCCTCCGCCTTTACCTTCCCTCCTGACTCTCTCTTATCTGCTCTCTGTTGAACTTCAATGTCTAAAGTTTTTCATTTCTCTTTTTTGAACAATTGTAACTTCTTTTCTTTTTCTTTATATGTTTTTATTGTATTGTAAAACTGCCCTGATATAATGGGGGGTGGTATATCAAATGATGAAATAAACATAAAGCATCCCATCAAGCACAAAGACTCACAGATATACCACAACTATGCTGCCACTACATGCAATCATGTACACCCTGCTCACACTACTAGCTTCCAGCCACAATGCCTATTCATTCCCTACACACCAAGTGTTACCATACAGGACCCGCTTATACCACCTAACAAATGCACATCACCACCACACTATGCAATGGAATGTATAACACCTCATAAATATATCATTCAAAACCCAGCATGCCATAGCACACACAACACTCATATGCTCCAATGCGCACTCAAACACCTGGTCAGTGAGAAACAAAATCCCCATCATCAAGGACCTCCTTACAACCTACCACTTGGACATACTCTGCATAACAGTAACATGGCTCTCTGACACAGTACTGATGAACCAACTTATCCCAACTTGTTGGGGTCAAAAGAAAGAAAACGTTGGATGAACTTTCTAAAGGGTTTAGTCTCCTCTAGATTTATTTATTTATTTAGTATTAGTTCATGCTTTTCCAATAGTTATTCAAGGCAAGTTACAACAGGTACAGTAGGTATTTCCCTTCCTTGGAGGGTTTACAATCTAAATTTGTATCTAAGGCAATAGAGAGGTAAATGACTTCCCAAGGGCACAAGGAGTGCCAGTGGGATTTGAACCCTGGTTTCTTTGGTCACCACACAGCTGCTCCTCTACTCCAGATAGAAGACCAAGGCTCTCTTACAATCCAATACGTGCAATGTGCTTTCCTGTTTGTGAGCATGAGGTCTTGGGAAAACATTGGTAGAAATATTGACTGATTAAAGTGGAAATCAGACTACCTTAGGAAGGAATTTAGGATGAGTACACAAAGCCACCCTATTATTGGAAAACTTAGTATAGAACAGATCAGTTACTGAAGACTGGAGCTCACTAACTGTGTGCTGAGGTTATTGGCACCAAAACAAGACCTTCCAGCTCAGATACCTCAGTCTACAAGTATCTTGCAGCTCAAAAGGAGCGTTCATCAGTTGAGTCAAAAGCACATTGAGATCCTAAGACACTACAGCAGGCTTAAGGAGAGGCTTCATAAGAAGCAAAGCCCACATGAAGCCAAAATCTAAAGGCTGTAGAGAGAGATAGGATTACTTCTACACAATGATGGTAAGCACCTGTTGCACTGAGGTGTACCCTTATGGAGTTGGGTCTTCAGGCCAGACTCTCACAAACGCAGAAGGCATTCAAGCAGTTTTTCTGTGGGACATGAGAAAGGATCTGGGCTTTTCCGTCATGCCAGATGGTAAATCTCTTCCATTTAAAACCATAAGCCCTCCTAGTAGAATCTTTCCTAGAAATCAAGAGGATCAATGGTCAGAACAACCAGCAGGTTCAGGGATGACAAAGTTAACCCTCAACATCCAACAGCATGCCCTGATACTGTATAATCATGGATGGTGAAGTGCCCAGCTGAATTGGTTTCATGACGGAAAGTTCCAGAAGAAAGGGAACCATGGCTGTCTATTGGAAATACAGTACCTTTGTTGTCTTTGAGTTTCAGGAAAATCGTCGCTATCAGAACTATAGGAGTATACACATACAGAAGTACCTTCCCCCAATCAAGGAGGAAGACATCGGAGGCTAGTTTTCCACCCAGCCCTGCCTGGAACAAAACTGAGGCACCTGCCTGTTCAAGGGATTTCACCACTCCCAAAATATACTTAGTGTGACTCCTCTGTCCAGGGTCCCTTTGTGAGGCGGAAGCACATAACTCAGTTTGTCCGCCAGGGTATTGTCTTCACCAGCCAGACAGGTGGTCCTGAGAGTCATGCCATGAGAGATGGCATAGTTCCACATTCTGACCATTTCCCAGCACAAAAGAAACAATTCTGTTCCTCCCTGCTTGTTCATGTAATACATGGCCAAATGATTGGCCACTTGAATCATGACAATTTGGTTGGCCAACCAATCTTGAAAAGCCTTTAAAACATTTGAAATTTCTCTCAGTTCAAAGAAATTGATCTGATGGAGCCTCTTCCGGGAGGACTACCACCTCCGAGGTGAAACCCATCCACATGAGCATCCTACCCCAGACTGGACACACCTGTCATGAGTAGACTGTGATAGGGAGAAATGTGGAAGGTAATCTTTTGGCTAGGTTGGAATGGACTGTCCACCAGAACAGGGAGACCTGGGCAGGAACTGAGATAGATATGCTGTAAGTGGAGTGCATCCACTGTGTTCTCAGGGTCCACTGAGCTTGTTTTTCTTATGTTGAGATGTACCAAAGGTACTGTTGAGGTGTGAGCTAAGTACTAAAATGGCCATTTACCATATGACCCAACATCATCAATATGCTTTTTACTGATATCATGACTCTTTTGTATTTCTTCCATGATCACCACCATCCCAGAGTGCAGAAAGAACTCAAATATGAGATTGCAGATCTACTATTAGTAATCTGTGAACTATCACTAAAATCATCCATAGTACCTGAAGATTGGAGAGTGGTCAATGTAACATCAATTTTTAAAAAGGTCTCAGTGGGTGATCTGGGAAACTACAGACCAGTGAGCCCAACATCAGTATCAGGCAAAATGGTAGAAACCATTATAAAGACCATAATTACTGAACATGTAGATACTCATGGTTTAATGGGAAAATGCCAACCTGGATTTAGCCATGGAAAGTCTTGTTTTACTAATCTGTTATAATTTTAAGGTGTGAATAAACAGGATGATAAGGTGAGCCAGTGGATATAGTGTATCTGGATTTTCAGAAAGCCTTTGACAAAGTCTCTCATTAGAGATTCTTGAGGATAGGATGTAGTGTACTATTATTGATTAGGAACTGGTTAAAAGACAGAAAACAGAGAATAGGACTAAATAGCCAATTTTCTCAATGGAGAAAGGTGAATAGCAGAGGATCCCAGGGATCTGTGCTAGGCCCACTGCTTTCTTCTTCTTTTTTTTAACATATTTATAAATGATCTAGAAAATGGAACAACAAGTGAGGTGGTCAAATTTGCAAATGACACAAAATTATTCAAAGTTGTTAAAACACAAGAGGATTGTGAAAAATTGCATGAGGACCTTGAAAATTGGGAAACTGGGTGTCCAAATGGCAAATTAATTTTAAGGTGGACAAATGCAAAGATATGTGCTTAGGGAAGAACCCAAATTACAATTACATGATGCAAAGTTCTACATTAGGAATCACCACCCAGGAAAAGGATTTAGGCGTGAATAATACATTGAAACCTTCTGTCCAGTGTGCAGCGGCAACCAAGAAAGCAAACAGAATGCTAGTAATCATGAAGAAAGGAACTGGAAACTAAACCAAGGATAATATAATTACTCTGTATTGCTCCATGGTGCTACCACACCTTGAATATGGTGTGCAATTCTGGTCACAATATCTTAAAAAGGATATAGCAGAATTAGAAAAAGTACAGAGAAGTGCAACCAAAATGATAAAGGGGAAGGAAGAATACCCCAATGAGGAAAGGCTTAAAATGGTTGGAGGGCTCTTCAACTTGGAAAAGAGACGGCTGAGGGGAGATATGATAGAGGTCTACAAAATAACGAATGGAGTAGAATGGAAAAACGTAGATTAGCTGTTTACTCCTTCAAAAAGTAGAAAACTAGGGAACCCACAATGAAGCTACAATATAGCAGATTTAAGACTAATAGGGGAAAATATTATTCACTCAGGCTCCGATTCTGCAAGGTGACTTGCGAGGCTGCATGTCCCAGTGGGACGTGGAGCCGTGCAAGTCATCCTGCCCATATTCCCCCTCTGACTCTCCTCGCATGGCCAGAGCTGCAGTATGAAGAGAGCCGGCAGGGGGCAGGAGGGGGGCGGAGTGTGGGCAGAGCAGGGGCGGGCTGAGACAGCAGGATGCACAAAGCTGATTCAGGTCGCAGCCCTATATGCCCTGCGGAACGTGCTGCTTATTCCAACTTGGAGGTGGAATAAGCAGCTTGGACCGGGGCAATTGGGGCTGGAACCCCCCCCAAAGGCCAGGGTTGGGGACAAGTAGGTCCCCTCCACCTGAACCTGGCCCTGGCTGGCCAGCCTTGGGTTGGGCGGCAGGGAAATGGGGGGGGGGGGGGGGTCAGCCCTGCAGGAGTCACAGGGGCAGGCGGGAAGGATGTCCCCACGGATAGCCAGGGGCACATCAGGCTGTCTCAGGGCCTGATCCTGCACCTGCGGGAACATCTGGCTTTCACGGTGCAGAATCAGGTCTTAATGGGCCCATCTTTCTTGGGGTCATCTGGACGTGCCCTTAAGGGAATCGGGCTCCACATACGTAATCCAATTCTGGAGTTCATTACTGGAACATATAGTAGAAGCTGTTAGTGTAGCTGAGTTTCAAAGAGGTTCCTGGAGGAAAAGTCTATAAACCATTATTTTTTTTTTATAGACTTTATTTAATAATCACCAACCAAAAACAGAAACCAACAGGCAACAAACCTCCAGAGGGGTGGACTCTCATCCCCAACTGGAGTAAACACACATAAATGATGATTACATTTTTTACAATTACTTTCCCTCTTCCCCCCTATCCCCTCCCCCTCAGCTCCCCCCCCCCCACACAACCCATGCACTCTACCAACCCAATCTATACCCCTGTCTATACCCCATGGACAACCCCTCCTCAGCTTGCCTCCCCACCACTCTCACCTACCAATGTGTAGAATTTCATTACGACAGCGAGTCCCCAGTGTATCAATATAGGGGCCCCATACCAAGAGAAAAGATGTCCAGCGTTTGACACTGCCCCACGCACTCCACCGTTCCGTCAACATGAGCTGATAGAAGCAATTGCGCCACTCTCCAAATGTAGGGGAAGTCTGCTCTCGCCACAGACGCAATATTGGGCCCTTACCCACCAGACAGGCCTTACACATGAGCAAACGCGTCCATTTCTGTGTAGGGCAGGGGGGTTCTATCCGATCCAAAACCACAAATGCTCCAGTCCACCTCAATCTCTGCTGCACCAAACCACCAACAAAGGCACTTATCTTGCCCCAATATGATTGTACGTACGGACAGGACCACCACATATGCAATAAGTGTGCAAGAGGCGTCCGGCAACGTGGGCAGCTACCGTCATCGGTCAGATGGCTGCGTAGGGCTCTCCGAGGTGAAAAATGGGCTCTAGTTAAACAGCGGAATTGTATCTCCCGCCATCTCGCCCCTTCCGCTATGTCAACAATCCGCATCAAAGCTGTACGAATAGTGTCGGGATATACGTCCCAGCCCAATTCAGCTCCCCACGCCGCCTCCACACCCCCGTAGTCCGCACGAGGCCGGACACTATCCAGTCGACGTTTATAATCCGCAATAGTCGGATGGGTGTCCTCCCCTAACGCAAAAAATCCCACCAGCTGCATCGAACGCTCAGACATCAATGCCTCTCGGGGAAGAGAAGAAACATAATGGGAGACCTGCAGAAATGCAAAGAGATGCCTGGGGGGCAACTCATATTCTCGACTGAGCGAGGGGAAGGATTTGCATCTCCCTACGGGGTCAACAAGATGGCCTATATTCCGAATACCCCTCCTCCTCCAGTCTCGAAAGTCCCGGGAGCAAGAGCCTGGGATAAAATGCACATTGCCCTGCAAGGGGAGCCAGCTAGACACGGTCCATGTTGTCTTCCAGAGGCTGTTTAAGTACCGCCAGGTCCGCTGAGCCGAGCGAAACAAGACACTACGCACAAGGCGTTGCGGTAGGTCTTTAGATTCCATATGTAAAGCCCCCAACAACGACAGAGGAGCGACATACTCCTCCTCCAGAAGCGTAGGAGTATAAACCGCAGTCCCACCCAGCCAGTCCCCAAGGTGACGGGCTTGGCATGCCAAGGCATATGCGCCCACGTCCGGTAAACCCATCCCCCCCTCCCTCCACTTCCCCATTAACCGTAGCATGGGTATGCGGGCTCGTGCCCCGCGCCACAAAAAGGTCCTTAGTATAACCTCAAGGCGTTGCAAATCGCGGCGCAGCAGCCACACTGGTAAAGTCTGCAGCCAATATAACAGACGAGGTAGAACGACCAGCTGGATCGCCGCCACCCACCCCGAAAGGGAGAGCGGTAACGGCCCCCATGCCTGCAATTGCGTGCGTAGTCAGTCTAACATCCATTCTAAGTTACATCGATAAAGGTCGCGGGGGTGACAGGTCAGACGTATGCCCAAATAGGTAAATTGAGCATCAGCCCATCGAAGTGGGAAGGCCCCCACCCATTCTCATCTCAGCTGCCCAGAAACATCCAAGGCCTCAGATTTAGCCCCGTTAATACGCAAACCAGCAAACCGACCGAATGTCTCAAATTCACGTAGCAAATTGGACAGCGAGTCCCTTGGAGACACAAGGTGGACTAAAAGATCGTCGGCAAAAGCCGATACTTTAAAGGTTTGAGAACCTATCTTCACCCCCCGTATCTCTGGGGATTGCTCCACTGCACGGATCAACGGATCTAGGGACAGCACAAATAAGAGAGGGGAGAGAGGACAACCCTGCCGCGTACCTCGCTCCAGTGGGAAGGCTTCCGACACGACTCCGTTACAAAATATGCGGGCCGTAGGGGTCGCATATAAGCTGTCCACCATGGCACAAAAAGATGCACCTAAGCCATACCAAGGCAACAACTTTCTGAGATAGCACCAATCCACTCTGTCTAAAGCTTTCTCCGCATCGAAACTAACAAGCAGAGATGGCATCTGTTGGTCAGGCACCCATTCCAGCGAGGTTAAAATTTTTCGAAGGTTCCGCACTATGTGTCGACCCCGCACGAAACCTACCTGGGAATCATGTACCAGGTAGTCAAGATGTCCCGCCAGGCGATCCGCCACAATCTTGGCAAATAGCTTGATATCGAAGTTCAATAACGAGATAGGGCGATAGGAAGAGGGCAGGACCGGATCCTTACCCGGCTTCGGAATCAGGGAGATATGGGCTTGGTTGACACCCCACCGAAAACCCCCCTGTGCGACCCGCTGTGCATACACCTCCACTAGGGCCGGGCTAAGATAACCATTGAGCAGTTTATAAAACTCGGCCCCTAGGCCGTCTGGACCTGGAGATTTAAAACAGCTAGCTGATTTAATGGCCCGCTGCACCTCATCCAATGTCACCGGGCGCCCTAATTGGAGGCTCTGCTCTTCTGTAAGTTGCGGCAAATGCAACCGCTGTAGATACTCCTGTATCTCCGATGGGGAGCCACTGTCGGCCGAATAAAGCCCAGAAAAGAATGACCGAAACTCTCGGACAATGTCCGTACTATTCCTAGATAACCCCCCCTGACTATTCCGCAAGGCTGCCACAGCTTGTGATCCACGCGGACCTCTCAAACAGCGGGCCAGCAATCGCCCCGGTTTGTCCCCATAACAGTGCAACCGAAAGCGGTAATATAAAATAGACTTCTTGGCCCGCTGATGTAGCAGCTCGTTAAGATCTACACGAGCTTCCCACAACTCCTTCTGAATCCCGGCGGACGGGGCCCGAGCAAGCTGTCTCCGCAGCAGTGACACACGTTTCTCCAGCCTAAGGATCCGGTCCACCAGCATTCGACGTTTGCGCGCCGCGAACCCAATAATATCCCCGCAGAGGACTACTTTGGCCGTTTCCCACACTAATTCCGGGTCCTCCTGGTGACAGCGGTGATCCTCCTCAAACTCCTTCCAACGTGTTTCCAAAAATTTGTGAAACTGGGCATCTTTGTACAAGTCTGGTGGGAATCGCCAAATCCGCGATCTATTCGCCTCCCCCCCCCAGCACAGTTCCAGCCATACCAATGCGTGGTCTGAAATTTCCAGCGGCCCGATCTGTACGTCCCCCACATTAGCAAATGCCCCACTAGTCAGCAAGAGAAAGTCAATACGGGAACTAGAGCCGTGAGCTCGAGATTGGTGCGTAAAGTCTTTCTCTAAAGGGTGCAACACCCTCCACGGGTCTACCAGACCCAGGCGGGACTTAAAAACGCTTCAACACCCGTGTTACTGGCCCACGCTCTCGTGCCTCACCACCCCGGGACGTATCCAAGTCGATATCTAGGAACCCATTAAAATCGCCCCCTAAAAGCAGGGGGAATTCCGGAAGCCGCTCCACTCTGGCAGCCAAATGCGCATAGAACTGCGAATCTAATGTATTCGGGCCATACACCGTCCCCAAGATTATCGGCCGGCCTTTGAGAATGCACTGTAATAACAAGAAGCGCCCGCTTGGATCTCGAAATTCAGCATCCACAGTACAACGCACTTTTTTATGAATCAAAATAGCCACCCCCCCTTTTTTCCCCAATGCAGGGGAACCCCACACCTGCCCTACCCAGTCTCTATGCAACTTGGCATGCTCTGCAGCCATCTGGTGGGTCTCTTGTAATAGAGCGATATCACACTGCTGTCTGGTGAGGGCCTGTAAAATTTTATATCGTTTGATAGGGTTCCCCAGACCGCACACATTCCATGTAACTATTTTCAGAGTGGCGGTGCAGTGTCAAGCCTCCATCTCAAGGCATACCACAATGGTAGGGACAGGGCTCTCCCAGCCTGGAACCCTCTCCCCTCGCTCAACCCCTCACGACAGGGTAACCAATGGGGCTTAATTCTAGTGCAAGTCCCCCCCCCCCAACCCCCCCTCTCCCTCCCCTTCTCCCTCCCCCCCCATCCCCACCCCTCCATCTCCGCTATCTGGTCTCCCTCCAATAACCGTCCATCTCCCACTCCTATAGACATCTCTAGTGATGCGTCCCACCACCCCCCCACCCCGCCATACCCTACAATATCCGTCTCACCCCTCTCCCCCCTCCCATATCAACAACACCCCTATCCAAAATACAGCCATATAAACAGGGGCCTATCAATCTCTATCCCCCCGCCTCCCCATACAGAGAGAGCCCGCTCACCAAACAATGTTACATACAGGCCAGCCAGAAATCCGCCAGCCCAGGCTGTTACAGCCCTCTGGCACAGTTCCGAGTCCCCAATACAGGGAGAAAAATGGCGGGCCCACAAGTTAATGACTTTGTCCCCTCTTCCCGCACACCGGGACAGTAACACAGTCCATGTTCAATGCAGATTCCATGTTGACAGCCAGAAACACTCAGCCCGATTCTTCTCTCTGGAGGATACTGTCCACATAGGGCAGGGCTGCATCCGCAGACTCAAATATTTTGTGGGAGCCTGCGTGGTATACATGCAGACGAGCCGGATACTGGACCGAGAATTTGATCTTGTGGTCGATTAATTTTTGGCATACGGGTGCATAGGCCCTGCGCCGTTGGCTCAGTAAAAGAGAATAGTCCTGCGCAATCCGTAGTCGTATATTGTCCACCACTACTGTGTCTTTTAGGCGGGCCGAGCGAAGAATTGCCTCCTTCTGTGGGAATTGGAGCAGTTTAACTAGGACCACCCGTGGTCTTCGGGCTCCCACTGCCTTGCTACCCACTCTATGTGCCCGCTCGATCTGAGGAGTTCCCCCAACTTTCGACTCCTCTAGCAATGAAGAAAAGAGCGTCCCCACATAGGATTGAAGATCTTTGTCCAGCACTATCTCTGGGATGCCCATCACCCGCAAGTTATTGCGGCGGGACCGATTCTCCAAATCGTCGAGTTTTTCCTCCTGCTGCTGTAGCCTGGTCTTGAGGCCTGCTACCTCGTGGTTCAGTGCTGCGACTTCATCCTCCACGCGCCCCACTCGCTCCTCTGCCTCCTGCAGCCGATTCCCAAAGGTCTCGACGGAATTCTGCACGGCATCAAGCTTCTCGCGCAGTGCAGTGAATTGCGCCTCCAGGGCCGCTGCCACAGCTGCTGATATCTCTTCCACCTGGGCCGGGGACGCCGGAGAGCTGGGCCCTCCCCCGCTATCCACCATTTTAGTAGGAGCAGCTCCCCGGTCCCGCTCTCTCTTCCCCGCTCGAAGTGCAGCTGCCATCCCCGTATGCTACCCGCTCACCTCCAAATTTGCAGGTATGGAACCGGAATCTGGGGCGGTCACGGTCAGCCGGTGTAGGGCTTATTCAAGGCTCTAAAAAGCCGGTTTAGGCTGGGGGGTGGTCGGAGCGCGAGCCGAACATGTCCACTCACTCTCACCGCATCACCGGCTATAAACCATTATTAAAGTGGACTGAGGAAATACACTGCTTACCCCTGGGATAAGCAGCATGGAATCTTTTTACATTTTGGAAACCTGATGGTACTTGGGCCTGGACTGGCCACTGTTGGAAATAGAATACTGGGCTTGATGGACCTTTGGTCTGACCCAGTATGGCAGCTTATGTTCTTATGTACCAGCCAGGTGAGTCTATCCTGTGGAAGAAAGGCTTTTGCTCAAGTCATGTCCAGCAGAGCTCAAATGAATTCCAATTGGTGTGATGGGCTTAAATTTGACTTGGAATAGTTTATGACAAAACCTAATAACTCTAGCACCCAGATGGTTGAGTGTATGGATTCTTGAACTCCTTCCCAAGTTGTGCTCTTGACCAGTCAATCATCCAAATAGGGAGACGTGTACTCCCAGTCTGTGCAGACATACTGCGACTACAGTGAGGCATTTTGTAAATATGTGAGAAGACATTAGGCTAAATGGCAGTATGCGATACTGGAAGTAGTGTTTCCCTATGACGAATCACAGATATTTCCTGTTACTGGGATATAATTGAATGTGGGTATACACATCCTTGAAGTTCAGAGAACATAGCCATCCTCCTTTTGAAGGTAGGGAAGAGGGTTGCCAAGGGAAACCATTCTGAACTTTTCTCAGACCAGATATTTATTCAGATTCCTCAGATCTAGGATGGGATGGAATCCTCCTGTCTTTTTTGTGACCAGGAAGTACAGTGGTGTGCAAAAGTCTGGAATCACTTGTAAATTTCACATTTTTTCAACTTCGTGACCTTATATCTTAATTTCTTTTTCCTTCCAGTGGCTTTTTCTGTGTATCTCATGATAAGTGATAGATTTGGCTATTAGGGCCAACTTTTAGTATTGGTTTGGCCCTTATTTCTAAATTTTGTTCCCCATAGTCATCCTGTTGATAGATTTTCTGTGAAAATCACGTAATGTACATCATTGGCCAACAATATACTATTGTAAGTATGCTTTAAAATATTATGGACGCATGCCAGGTTTCCTTCAAATTAATGTATGTGGCCTTGAAAAAATGCCGTTGTTATGTGTCAGTGATGGCTCAGTATTTGATGGGCAACCCTTTGTTCTTGATCACCTGACTGCACCTTGTTGGCATTGAATGAACCAGTCTGACAAGGTGACAACGCGGTTCCAAGCTGCAATGAGTGACTCAATCAGCTCACGCTTTGATGTCAGATGCCTCTTGGATATTTCCAAGGCCACCTTGTGCCACAGGTTCTTGATTGGATTCAGATCTGGAGACAGGGCAGGCCAGTCCATTGACTTGATGTTGTTCTGCTGCTTCCAGTTGATCACCTGTCTGGAGCGATGGCAGGGTGCATTGTCATCTTGGAACAGGAACTGGCCGGGAAACAGCTGGTGTGCTGATGGCACCATGCACTTTTGCAGTATGATGATGTATTTGCCCCGTTGACCATTCCATCGATGATGTGGAGACGTCCAACGCCACTGGCAGCCATGCAGCCCCAGACCAGGACCTTCAAAGGATGCTTCACAGTGAGGTTGAGACACTTATTTATTTATTTTATTTACGTACAAATTTGTATCCCGCTGCTTCCAATGATCAGCAGCGGTTGCAAAAAAGGTAAGGCTGGCTGTACTGGCCAGTAATTATGTGTAGGTACAATTTGATTAGTGAGATGGGTAGCACACAATAAGAAGGGTTACAGATTTACAGTTGATTGAGGTAAGGACTATACACAAGGTGCTTATATACATATTTTACACTTTACCCAAAGGAGGTACATATTTACATGAGCCAGTATGCTAGGACTTCACTTAGGATCTTTATAACATATTTACATATGCCTGAATGAAATTCATGCGGTTAAATTGAAATGGGATTGGAAAAGGTGCGTTTTTAGTTTTTTCCTGAAGTCTTTTAGATCACAGATCGCACGCAGTTCACTTGGTAATCGGTTCCAGAGTGCTGGGGCTATAAAAGAGAAGGCCCTGTTACTGGTGCTTGCATTAGCCTTTCTGAAGGTCTTTGGGAGGCAGAGGGTGTTTAGGTTTGTTGTTCTACGGCTTCTGTTGTTGGGTAGATTGGATAGTAGGCTACTGAGATGTGAGGGTGCTACATTCTGGATGAGTTTGAAAGTGGTAACTAATAATTTGTATTGAATGCGGGCCGAGATGGGGAGCCAATGTAGCTCAATTAGGACTGGTGTGATGTGGTCAGCTAGCCTTTTTTGCATAATAATTCTGGCAGCAACATTTTGAGCCATTTGCAGAATGTTAATGGTTTTTCTTGGTAGGCCTTGGAGTATGGCATTGCAATAGTCCAGGTGTGGGATGATGAGGGCTTGCGCGACAGATCTGAAGTCGGCATGATTGAGTATGCTACGTAGGGGCTGCAAGACTCTTAGTTTGTGGAATATTGCTCGGTTTGTAATTCGAAGATGCTTATCCATATTAAAGGTTGCTGTCCAGTAACACTCCTAGGTATTTTATCTCTGTTTTGATGTTGTAAATATTATTGTTCATGGTGATCGTTTCCGGGGGCACGAATCCTGGTTTCCTGGAGATACACATTGCTTCTGTTTTTTTTGTGGTTGATGGCCATATTATTGCGTTGAAGCCAGATTTGCAGCTCGAGTAAGCATTTCTCAAGGTTGCTGATGTTTGGGTTGTTTGCATCTAGCTGCGTGTAAAGCATTAGGTCGTCCTCGTAGATATGGTAGTTGATGTCGTGGTCCTGGAAAATCTTGCATACAGGTTGTAGGTATAGGTTGAAAAGGAGGGAGGAGAGGGCGGAGCCTTGTGGAATGCCTTGGGTTTGCGGGAAGGGGGTTGCTTTATCATTGTTGAACTGGACCTGCTGCATCCTGTTTGTTATGTAAGATGAGAAACATTTTAGTGGGGTTCCTGAAATGCCCATGGCCTCGAGTCGCTCTAGTAATGTGGGGTGATGCACCGAATCGAAAGCTGCTGATATGTCTATGAATATGAGCATATACATCTTGCTCTTATTTTCAAGGCCTTTGAGAAGGTTGTCTAATAGGGCTAACAGGAGGGTTTCTACGCCGTGATGTTGCCGAAACCCGTATTGATGTACATCCAGGGCATTTGAGTCGTCAATGTGGTCCTGTAGTTGTTGCTGAACCGCTTTTTCGATGATCTTGGCGAGGAAGGATATGCTTGATATTGGCGGTATGAAGTTGGGTCGTCCTTGTTGAGCGTCTTGTTTTTCAAAATGGGTCGAATGAGGGACTTCTTGAGAAGAGATGGCATGAGTCCTTGCCGAAGTGAGAGGTTCACTATGTGAGAGATGTGCTGACCCAAGTCTTGCTTGGCTGCCTTGATACAGGAGGCTGGACATGGGTCAAGAGGGGAGGTGGTAGTTTTTAGGCTGGTAATGATGTCTTTAATCTGCTGGACATCCACTCTCAGGAAGGCTGACCATTTTCTGGCCTGGACTGGTTTACCCTGGGTGTTGAACTTTTGCAGGGGGTTAGTTGCGTCCATGTTTGGAGCAGGGAGGGCAGGTGCCGTGGGGTTAAGTTTGCTGGCATAATGATCCGCTAGCCGTTGGGCTGTTATGGAGCTACTGGTATTGTTGTCCTGCTGCGTCTTGGTGAGTGAGTTGACGAGTGCGAAGAGCTCCCTGGGCCTGTTGAGGGCCTTGTTGAGTGTATTTGTGTGGTACTTAGGCTTGAATTCCTCTCCAGGAAATCTCCTCACATAGGTGTGGGCCTGGTTACCAAACATGCAGAAGGTGCTTTCATCGCCGAATAGCACCTTTTCCCACATTTCAGTCGACCAGGTTGAGTGCTTTCTCGCCCACACGATCCGGTTGCGCCTCTGTATGTCAGTCATCAGTGGTTTATTCCATGCTTTGCAGCCCCGAAGACCAAACTGCAGGCACCAGCGACGAACTGTTGAGCTGACACTGACCTCACTCTTGTCTGACCACTCTCGAAGTAGCTGAGGTGTCAACTTGCGATTAGTCAGTGAAATGCGTCGCAGTGTGCGGTCCTGGTGTGATGTTGATACACGTGGACAACCTGAATGAGGCTTGTCCGCCACTGAACCCGTTTCTTTCTTCTTCTGTACAATCTTAACAACAGCGCTCTGACCGCAGCCAAGTTTCCTGGCTATCTGACGGCTTGAAAATCCTTCCTCGCTCATAAAGGACACACGAACACGCTCCTCCAACATCAGGGTCCGAATCATCTTCATGGTCGATCCAGAAAGCGTATCAAATTCAAAAATTCCGCGTGTTTTTATAGCTGCACTGTTGGCTAGATATCTGCATTGTGATTGGTTAGTGAAACCAGCCTCCTGATTGGTCAGAAATAACGTGTGCATATTGGATAATCTCGATCCAGTTTTGACACAGGATCCACAAAAATCGCAGTAGCTATCTCCCAGTGTCAGTAAAGTATTTAAATTGGAAGCAAGGAATGCAAAAAAGTCAACTGAACTGAAATATGAGATTGCAGACCTGCTATTAGTAATCTGTGAATTTTCATTAAAATCGTCTGTAATACCTGAAGATTGGAGGATCGCCAATGTAATGCCAATTTTTAAAAAGGGTTCCAGGGGTGATCCGGGAAACTACAGACCGGTAAGCCTGACGTCAGTACCAGCAAAAATGGTAGAAACCATCATAAAGAACAAAATTACTCAGCATGTAGATAGTCACAACCTAATGGGAGACAGCCAACATGGCTTTAGACAAGGAAGATCTTGTCTTACTAATCTGTTATGTTTTTTTGAAGGTGTGAATAAACAGGTGGAGAAAGGTGAGTCGGTTGATATAGTGTATCTGGACTTTCAGAAAGCGTTTGACAAGGTCCCTCATCAGAGACTTTGGCAAAACTAAAGAGTCATGGGATAGGAGGCAGTGTACTATTGTGGATCAGGAACTGGTTAAAAGATAGAAAGCAGAGGGTAGGGCTAAATGGCCAATTTTCCCAATGGAGAAAAGTGAATATTGGTGGACCCCAGGGATCTGTGCTGGGTCCGTTGCTTTTTGACATTTTCATAAATGACCTGGAAAAGGGAATAACGAGTGAGGTTATCAAATTTGCTGATGACACAAAACTATTTAAAGTTGTTAAAACCCAAGAGGATTATGAAAAATTGCAAGAGGATCTTGATAAATTGCAAGACTGGGCATCAAAATGGAAGATGAAATTTAATGTGGACAAATGAAAAGTTATGCACCTAGGGAAGAACAACCCAAACTATGGTTACACGATGCAAGGTTCCACATTAGGAACCACCACCCAGGAAAAAGATTTAGGCATCATTGTGGATAACATGTTAAAACCCTTGGCCCAGTGTGCAGCGGCGGCCAAGAGAGCAAATAGAATGCTAGGTATCATAAGAAAAGAAATGGAAAATAAAACAAAAGATATTATAATGCCTCAATATCGTTCCATGGTGAGACCGCACCTTGAATATTGTGTGCAATTCTGTTCGCCGTATCTTAAAAAGGATATAGCGTTATTAAAAAAGGTTCAGAGAAGAGCCACCAAAATGGTAAAGGGGATGGAAGGATACTCCTATGAAGAAAGGCTAAAAAGGTTAGGGCTCTTTAACCTGGAAAAGAGATGGCTGAGGGGAGATATGATAGAAGTCTATAAATTAATTAACGGAGTGGAACGGGTAAACGTAGATCGATTGTTTACGTTATCAGAATATAGAAAGACTAGGGGACATGCAATGAAGCTACAGGGTAAACTATTTAAGACTAATAAGAGAAAATATTTTTTCACTCAATCTGCAATCAAACTCTGGAATTTGTTACCAGAGGATGTAGTAAAGGTTGTTAGTGTATCTGGCTTTAAAAATGGTTTGGACATGTTCCTGGAGGAAAGGTCCATAAACCATTATTAAGAAGGGACCCAGGATATCAATGCTTGACCCAGTACAAGCATTGTGGAACCTGTGTCTTTTGGGGAAACTGCTAGGTACGTATGACCTAGATTGGCCACTGTTGGGCTTGATGGACCTTGGTCTGACCCTGTATGGCATATCTTATGTTCTTATGTTCTTAACTCTAATAGCCAAATACCCTTTTAACTTGGTAGAAAGATGCTGGGTTAACGCAATATTAAAAAAAAAAAACCATTAGAAAGTATGAAAAACGCAACACTCACAAGTGATTCCAGACTTTTGCACACCACTGTACCTTGAGTAGAAACCCATCCTTCCTGCCCTGATGGAATTGACTTGACTGCATTAGCCTGTAGGGCAGAAAATTCTTGTAGAAGTATTTCCTGGTGCTGAGAGTTGATCAATTGAACCTTGATGGGCAATTTGTCAGTAAGTCTAATAGATGTAACCTGTACCCAAACTGGACTATCTTGAGAACCCAACTGTGAAGGTTACAAGGAGCTAACATTCTGCAAAGAACGTTAGTCTTTTACTGGAAGACTGCCTAGAACCAGTATAGGAGTATCTGCTATGTTCTCTAGGAGTCAATAAAAAACCTCATCCCTGGTTTTGGCTGGGAAAAGGCTGGGGCTTCTAGGAACTCTGCTGATGCAGCCAAGAGCAAGGATCCAGTTTGGTCAGAACGAGTGGGAACGAGGAGAATACCTATGAATTTGAGAGTAATAGGTCCTCCTTTGCTTTCTTACTCCAATTCCTCCTAGGTGATGAGGATGCTGGGCTGGAAGTAGGTCTAGAGGTGGTCTTGACTGTCACTGTACTCCTTGATGAGGGTGGCAGACTCTTGCATGCTATCTCTGAAAAGATTCGCTCCATGGCACTGCACATTGGCAAGTTTCTCCTGTACACTGTACTGTAAGCGTGAGGCTCAGAGACAGAGTTTCTAGTCACAAAACTCATAGACAAGGCCCTGGATGCTGTACTAGAATATATGTCTCTTGGACCATGTATTTTCTGTACTCCTTCTCTTGGCTTACTAGAGACTGAAAGTGCACAGTTTTCTCTGGAGGGAGAGAGTCAGCAAAGTCATGCATGTTGAGCATCATGTTGCACAAATTCATGTTCATGAAGAACTGATAAGAGGCTATGTGAGACGTCAACATAATGTTCTGAAAGAATTTTCCCACAAGAGAATCCACTGTCCTAGCCTTCCTCCCTGGAATTCATTGCTAGAGGATGTAATAAAAGCTGTTAGTGTAGCCGGGTTTTAAAAGAAGTTCAGACAAGTTCCTGGAGGAAAAGTCCATAAACCAGTATTAAAATGGACTGGGTAAATCCACTGCTTACCCCCGGGATAAGCTGCATGGACAGGTACCTATGACCTGGATTGGCCACTGTTGGAAACAGGATACTGGGCTTGATGGACTTTTGGTTTGACCCAGTATGGCATATGTTCTTATGATGCTGATGCATCTCAATCTTTGCCCAGTGCTCAGTGTCCTTAGTCCTTTGATGTCAATGAAATCTAAAATCAATTATTCCTCTTCTTTGGGAAGGATTTGGTAGATAACCGATATTGGAACACCCTATGGTTGTTAAGTGCCGTTGAGTCGGTGTCAACTCATGGCGACCCTCTGGATAGTTGTCCTAAATTGTGTTCGGTTTTCAGTCAGGCAGCTCATTGTTGACAGACTGGCACCCGTAGCTACTGTTACTGTGTCGATCCATCTCATTGCTGGCCTTCCTCTTTTGCGTTGACCTTCTATCTTGCTAAGCATGATGTCTTTCTCTAATGATCTCTCTCTTCGCATGATGTGTCCAAAGTATGAAAGTCAAAGTCATCATCTGAGCTTCTAAAGAAAGCTTAGGTTTGATCTCCTCTAGTACTGACTGGTTTGTTCTTCGGGCAGTCCATGGTATATGCAGTATTCGCCACCAGCACCATAATTCAAAGGCATCAATTTTCTTCCTGTCTATCTTTTTCACTGTCCAACTTCTACATCCATATGATGTTATTGAAAATACTATGGCTTGAATGAGTCAAATCTTTGTATGGAGAGAGACATCTCTGCTCTTGAGAATCTTGTCTAGGACCTTCATAGCCATTATGCCAAGAGCAATGCGTCATCTGATTTTTTAATTGCTTGTTGCTTCTTTATGGATAGTTGATCCAAGTATTTATTTATTTTATTTATTTAACTGTATTTATATCCCGCTTTTCACCGGGTCAAAGCGGTGGGACATATAACCAGGGGGGGGGGGGGGGAATCAAATGTGGGGGGGGGGCATCACCGGGGGTTCAACATTGATGATTTTTGGGGTGAACATAGAGACTGACAAGATAGCATACTTACTGGTTTGGAGATCTTGGAGAGAAATAGGGAGGGGGGGTTCCTATTCAGAGATGTTCTTGGAATAGGATGGTTTTTAGCTGCTTTTTGAATGATGGGAGATCACCGTTGTTCCTGATGTGGTTTGGTAGAGAGTTCCAGAGGGATGGGGCATAGAGTTCAAAGGCTCTGTTGCAGGTCCGTTGAGTTGCTTTGGTTCTTTTGTGAGGGATGGCAACGGAGCTGTTGGAGGATTGTCTGGTTGTTCTGCTGTGGGTTGGGCGAGGCAGTAGGGTGCGGAGTGGGGTGCCCTGTGTTTGGTGGATGGTTTTGTGGGTGAGTAGAAGAGTTTTGTACTTGATTCTTGCTTTGATGGGGAGAATATGAAGGTCCCTCAGTATTGGGGTGATGTGGTCTCGTTTCCTTGCATTGTGAATTATTCTCGCCGTGGTGTTTAAATACTCATAATCAAGGAGAAAAGGAGTGAGAAAAAGGAGGAAAAGGGAAGTTTCACACAAAGGGGGAGGGGAGGTCAAAAGCAGAGGAAAAAAGGTGAGTCTTCAAATCTTTCTTAAAACTGGGATAGTGCTGTTCGAGTCAGAGGGAAGTGGGTAGAGAGTTCCAGAGGGCAGGACTGGTAAAAAAGAAAGCAGAGGAGCGTAGTACTTTTCCTTGTCTTGTCTTGCTGCACGTTGGAAATCTCTGTTGAGTTCTGCGATTGCCTCTTTCTCCTCTGGCTTCAGCTTCTCTGAGTTTCTGAGTAATATTCATCCATTACGGCTGTTTTTGCTTTTTCACCTTTTGTAGAGACTTCTTGCTTTCTTCCAACACAACCTTCTTGATGTCATTCCATAACTCTTCTGGAGCTCTGTCATTTGTATCTAATGCAGCAAATCGATTTTGCAGGCAGTCTTTAAATTCCATTGGTATATTCTCAAGGTCATATTTTGCTACATTCATGAGTGGCTTGTTCTTTTTCAACTTTAGCTTGAGTTTGCATACTAGTAGTTGGCGATCTGTACCACAGTCAGCTCCAGGTTTTGTCTTTGTTAATGTTATAGAGCTTTTCCATCGTTGACTTCCACAGGTGTAGTCAATTTGATTTTTGTACAATCCATTGGTTGAAGTCCATGTGTATAGTCACTGCTTGTGTTGCTGGAAGAAGGTGTTTGAGATGAATAGATCATTGGTCTAGCAGAATTCTATCAGTCTTTCTCCAGCTTCATTTCTGTTGCCAAGTCCATATTTTCCAACCATTTTGCTTTCTGCTTTGTTGCCAACTTTTGTGTTCCAGTCACCCATGATTATCAGGATATCCTGTCTGCATGTTCTGTCAATTTCAGCTTGCACTTGTTCATAGAACTCATCAATTTCATCCTCTTCTGCAGTTGTTGTTGGAGTATATAATTGTGTTGCTAGGCATTCATCGT
This sequence comes from Ichthyophis bannanicus, assembly GCA_033557465.1. NCBI lineage: Eukaryota > Metazoa > Chordata > Amphibia > Gymnophiona > Ichthyophiidae > Ichthyophis > Ichthyophis bannanicus. Next base: position 141,479,960 of record CM066036.1, read on the forward strand.
AGACAAACAGAGATTAAGCATTTACTGACTGCATTGTGTTTCAGTACAGTTCTTGCAAGTTTCTTCTTTATTATAAATGCAACACCATTTCTTTTTTGTCTTTCATTTCCAGCATAGACGACAATGTGATCATCTGATGCAAAGTGCCCGATGCCAGTCCATTTCAGTTAGCTGACACTTAACAGATCAAGTTGTACACGTTCCATTTCATTCTTGACCACCTCCAACTTCCCTTGGTTCATGCTTCGTACATTCCATGTCCCAATATGTAAGACATCTTTGTAGCTTCTGACTCTCATTTCATGCACAGCTACATCAACAGTCAGACCTCCCGAGGGCTTTAATCCAACCATATCATAAATGCTGGCTTTACTCTGAAAGTCTTCAGTTCCTCCCCAGTAGCTAGTTGAGTGCCTTTCGACCTGGGGGTCTCATCTTAGCAGTTGGTGCAGCTTCTGAGGCTATGGGGTCTGATGATGCCAATGCTGAATTCTATGTACTGGTCTTACTGAGCCAGATATTTTCTGCGCTATTCTTCATGACTCTGATCTCTCTTTTTGTCATCTGGGAAATACAAGAGACGAATGAGGCCCTAAGCACTGCAGGCATAAATTGTGGTGATCTCTGACAGATATGACCCTGCTGCACTGGGTGCAATTTTTAAATCTGCTGGAAAATTTCTGGGACTTGTCACCTAGAAAAATAGCCATAGTGAAATCAGACGGCGCTGCTGTTAAATCTTTAACTGGACTGGGGTGCCTGAGGCCTAAATGTGGCCTATAACTACACAGTAACGACAAAGGAAATCTTAAAATGGCCCAAAAACCTAACCAAGGAAACTAAAATGGGAAGGAACATGTAGCAGTGAGAGTGGTAGCAGCAGGGAGAAGAAGAGGAAATTGGCAAAATATCAGCTGAGAAAAATCTGTAAGCTGATACAACTTGGACCGTAGGACAGATGCGTGTGCAGAAGACTAAAGAGATGAGATGGCAAGTGGCAACAAACACTCAGGCACGTTGGAGCCACTCCAAAAGCTTCCAGAAGATGCTGGGAGAGGTTTCCTGTGCAGGGCTCTGTTGGTGATGTCACCCATATGTGAGCATTTATCCTGCTTGTCCACTGAGAAACAATATTGCATATCTAAGGATAAATTCATATCTATGCAAAAATAGATTGAGGTTTAGTGGAACAACTTTGTAAATGATTTTAAAACTAACTTTACAACTATGTGAGAAGGAGGAAGACAAAAAAATTGATAACAGGTCTTCTTGAAGTAACCAAGTAAATAAATACAAATACAGAACTCACTAGCAAGTATTACCTGTGATATTTGGCAAATTTAATTAGAGGTTATTGTTGCTATTGCAACAAACATTGATGCTTGTTGTCCGGAACATTAATCTCTGAAGTTTTTTAAATAGTTCGGCGGCAATACTGCAAGATTACTGCTAGGGATCATCAGAGCCATTTTGGAACCCAGCACAGTAAGAGCAGGAGCGAGTGGACATCACTCTCAATCCTACTGGACACTAGGGACCCTCCTGCCCCTTGTTAATAAAAGTGTGATATTGCAGCACCTCCCCTACTGTGTTACTCAGTGGGAATGTTGCATAACAGGTGACTGATGTTAATCTCTGTGCTAATAAAGTTTTTGCAATCATGTAGAACAAATGAATTAAAATTGACTATTGATTATGCCTCAGCAGTGAGTTAGGGGTAAAAGAAACTGTTTACATAACTACAGAAAGATACTGGAAGATCAGGGATGAGTTCTTCTTCTAGCAAATGAATTGAGATCCATTAGAGAGGACAAAAAGAACAAGCCTCTGAGCAATCCTCTTGTCATCAATTTTAATTGTAGAGTTCTGAGCTTCTAAAACTATGGGAGGGGGGAAGGGGTGTGTCCCTTGAGCATTGTCAAACACCTGGCCAGTGTCTTGATTGTGCTTAATGGATAACTGACCCTATACTACGTGTATGTCACATGATAGGAAATAACTGGTTGCCCTTGCAAGTGGATAAAATGGGTACCTGTTTTCAGCTAGACAGAGAAACAGACGGCTTTCTTCTAGGAGCGGACCCGCTGCCTGGAAATTACTGATAGAGAAGTCTCTCTAGTCTGGCTGAATCAGGGATCCATTCGGTAAAAGTATGACATGAGATGACGTTTATAACTCTATTGGTGATATATCATTCTCCTGTAATTAATTGCTTTCTAGTTACTATTATTATTCTCCTCTAATTAATTGCTTTATAGTTATCTTTCTGACAATCATAGGTAAATAAGTGAACTACTTGCCTTTCTAAATAAGTATAGGTAAATTTCAAGTTACCCTTGCTTTGTTTTATAAATAAACTGTACGTCTTTATTACAAGGTGTGTTAGCCTTTGTTGTAGCAAGACAAATCAATATAGCATTAATATAAAATTGGGAATGCCACACAGAAGGGGGCCTATGATCAGACTTAATTATTGATCTTATAAAAAGCTGAGTTGAAGATGGGAAGGTCTGAAATGGCCTAATAGCCGAGGTGACAAAGGCCAGTATAAATATTTCATAGTTTCTGGGCATGTTTTAGACAGATGTGAAGTGGCATTTTAGAAGGGATGTCTAGGAAAATTCTGGGGCATCCAGGGCAGAATGTCCAAAAACCCGGGAAGTGGCAGCAGAGCCTTCTGAAATTGCTCCATCTCTACTCCAACAAATGAACATCCCAGTAACTGGTTCTGGAGACAGACATCACGCAGATATCAAGGCCAGGTACGTGCATGGGTATAGACGGATTTACAAATGTGGACATCCTCAAAGTGCATGCTCATAGAACCGAGTAATTGAACGTCCTGGCCTAGGTAGTTCAGAAGAGGAGCGTCTATGTTATGAGACTAGCATGTACTGTACTTCCATTTGCTATTTCAGATATTCAGACATGCAGCGGCAGGCCAGTAAGAGGTTTGGAGTATGTAGTTATGTGCAGGTTTCGTCGGTCAGGAAATACTAATGGCTGTGATGTAGGCACTTTTTGCTCTTTCCTCTTCAAGCATTGCAGCTATGAAACAAGCACGTTTTTGCACCTCATTTGTGGTCAGGATCAGGTATAGGCATGGACACCTCAACAACTAGGGTCTGATATGCTTATGCTGTTCTGAAATTGCGCCGTGTCATGTTATTTCTTTGCTCCACCCATGGCACGCCTCCAGCACAACCCCATGCTATGTGGACGTACCTTTGCCGGGGCATCTCCATACCCGCTTTTCTAAAATGACTCTGGGGCCGTCTCCATGATTTGCACATCTATGTGCTTGTTTTCAGACGTCCAGCGCATGAATAGAGGGCAGTGGTAGAACAAGTGTTGAAAGGTCATGCAAAAGACATGGAGAGAAGGGGAGGGATGCAGGGTAGGCACATGAGAATTCATACAGTATGCACAGTGGTGTAAGTTCCAATGTGGTGGCAGCGGTGGTGAGCTTACTGTTATCATCGTTGCCACGCTGCTTATGCTCTTTGTAAGTTTGCTGTGGGCCTGACGGCTGTTCCCCACCAGGCTGAAGTCTCGCGGTACGGCTGTTTTTGCGAGACTTGGGTCCCCTTTTTACCCGGGCCTCCCTCCACATTGCGGGGACTACTTGGGGGGCAGAATTTACGCCACTGCATATGCATATCTACTTAAAGTGGCTAATTCAGTCTGCTCAGTCAGCTGGACAGACTGAATGAACCATTTTGGTCTTTATCTGCAGCTACTCACTGTGTTACTATGTAGTGACAACAGGTTAGCAGCCCGATATTATGGAGAAAAAAGCTAGAATTAAATAATATGCTTCACAATTTCATGACCCTTTGGTGCTACTCTTCAATGTGAAGAGTGCAGAGTGTGGACGAATACCCTGAGTGAACTACACTAGCTCAACTAGCTCAAGGTGAATTACTTTCAAGTATAGTACTAGGTATTTTACTATAATGTATAGTGTAGTACAGCCAGGGGTGGTGCAAAGATATGAGGCACCATAGGTGAACCTCATTCCTGCTGCCCCCCAGCTCCTGCCTCCCCTTTCCAGGACCCGCAGCGGCAGCAATGACTTTAAAACAGCAGCACAGCTGCTGCCCCCTCTGATGCAGATTTCCACTCTCATGCAAAAGGAAGTCTTCATCAGAGGGGGCGGAAGCACCAACAGCACTTGAGGCTTTTCGTAAGTCCTGTGGTGCTGTTTTAAAGTCATTGCTGCTGCTGAAGCCCCAGAGAGGGGTGGCAGTGTCAGCAATGGGCCGTCCTGGAAACATTGCTGCTCTAGGCAACAGCTAAGTTCACCTATTAGCTAGTGCCAGTCCTGAATATAGATACACTACTAAAATATCTTGCCCTTGTTTTGGCAAGCCCTGTATAATTTTCAGAAAATGGCACAGTAAATAAACGGTGCTTTCAAAAATAAAGCTTGCCATTTTTTCCTCATACAAACAAATCATTCTAATACTATCCTTTTGCACACATTGAGAAAGAAAGACATTTGTTGGCTTCCCCAATTTCTGGTAACATTTCATCATCTATCTGTTCAATCTGGCCAGGTGGATGGTATTGTACCCCCACTACTATTCTCTGCTGGACTGTCCTAATATATTTGTGACTAATTTCCCAGAGTAATTTAAATTACTGTAGTTCATTAAAAAGGTTACAATCTCCAAATTATTCGTTGGTGGACTACTTCAGCCATATACATTTCTTAAACCTGGCTCTGGACATGGAAAATAAAGAACACAGTTAAGGACAGTAATTACATTTTATTTACCTGTTCTATGGTTCAATTACACAATCAAAGTCAGAGGAACTTTTCTGTAAATCTACACAATAAGACACAGAGGTCTACAGTGAAAATCAGTAGAATTTATATGATTATGACATTCTTAATTTTCATACACCCCTTATATACAAGAAACAGTATACACAAAGAAAATGCATCTAGTCTCTGTAAACCATGCACACCACAGCATAGAACATAATGTACCATCCGCAGCAGGCCCGTTAACTCCGTCTGTTTACGTGTGTCATGAATAAACATATGCACATATGTATTTATACGAGAAGGTATCTATCTATATGTGTGTGTGTGTATGTATATATATATATATATATATATATATATATACACACACACACACATATTTATAAACAGACATACGCACACATGTATATTCACAATTCCATAACAATTCTGCTTTACTTTTCAAGACTAAATACATGGAGAGACAATATGGGTCTACGAAAGTCTGATCAAATCAATCTCTGTACATGAAATGGTTTTCTTTCATCAGGAGTGCTCTCTTCATTTTGTTTCCAGTTAAAAATCCCAGAGTTGCAACATGCTGTCATTGGTATCTTAACCCTAGAGCTATCTGCAGTATTTAATCAAAAGGCTTGAGTAAAAATGTCAAAGCCTTCCACTTTTCATGTACTAGCCTGACAAACGTGTTTTTACTGTGCAGATGGAAAGATGTACTACAGTGCAAAAGAGTATTTTAAGCATCTAATACAGCGGATAGGAATGAATGAGATGGTCCGCTGGCTTTCGCTGTTTGCTGACAATAAGTGGGTGCTGCAACGAACATAAGCAAGAATATCAATTGAATTACTGGTAATTATAATGTTGTTAGCCTTATGGACTAGTGCTATGACATCGTTATTACTATTTGTACAGTGTTTTTGCATAGAGTCTTTTTTTTTTTACATGATTTTTAATTTATGCTCACATTTTCTTTCCTAAAACATTCTTGTCTTTGCAATTGCAAAACTATACGGAGCACCACTAGAAATTCTCCCCAAACCTGATTCAAACAGAGAACAGCAGAGAAACATGAAAGACGTCTACTATATGTTCATTTTCAAACCACTGCCACCTATCAAGTCATACTCTTAATATGAAATATTTGCCTCAATCTATAACTGTTTCGTCTGCTAATGCTGTAGAGGACTTATACTTTAGAAAGAAAATACATTTTAAGTGCAAAATGTATAATCAGTAAATCATTGGTAATCTTGGCAACCTTCACAAATGCTATCTGAATCTAAATTTGTTTCTTTTAGACTACATATAAACAATGAAAAGAAAATTTCACATAATTTCACAGGTTCATAAATTCAGGGAGCGTTATAAAGCACACTAAGCACTTAATATGTGAATTAGAGTGTTCTGCGAGCACATGGTCACTGTAACAAGTTACCACAATGGCTTGACACTTAGGGGGCACTGAGTCATGAGTTAAGTACTTAGCATGGAAAGGGGCAGGGAATGGGTGTGTACTGAGCCTTGCAGTTAATGCATTGTAACTTACCATGCACTAACGGTTACTGCAGCAGATCACTTGACACTACCTCAGTAAGTAGCATTAAATGCATCTCCATTTGCTGCAATACACTCAACGTGGTCAATGTTTTTTTTTCCTGTGGTAACTCTAAGGGAAGAGGCTGGCTATGCCCTCATAGTTATCATACAGGCTGGGCAGTTACTGTGCATCCATTTTTGCAACTAATGATGCCAACTGCAAATTTTTATCACACTGTAGTCCAAGGGCTCCTCAGTCTCATTGGATTATGAAAACTGAACTGGATCTTTACAAACTTCAAGTTACTTTACAATATAGAAAGTCGAGCTATTTTCCAGAATATCTAAAATAAAAGTTAAACCTATTCGGGAATCTGACTAAAGAGTTCAGGTTGCTTTTGTGAGAAGAGGTTGCAATGTGTCTGTAATCTTTATACATTTACCCAATGGCAGATTGGCCTTAAGGCAGCGCAAGCAGGAGACAGGAGGATGACAAATGGAAATCTGTCCTCCGGTCACTGATCTGATAACTTTGCACCTGCCAGGCTGTAAAGGAGATGACGGTGCTATGGCCCACTGTCTGGCAGTTTTTAGCAGTTCAGTTGCTCTGGTAACTGCAGCTCTATTTACAACATACCAGGTCTGTGGCTGGAGCTTTGGATGGCTATGTACAAATGTACTGGTCTGTTTTTCAGCAACTGCCACTCTCCATTTACAGCTTTCTTGTTTAAAACAGGCCATGGAAAAGTCTCCCCCCCCCCCACCCCATAGCCTTAAATTTCACCAAGAGCAGGAGGCATTGCTACTCTAACAATGTTTTCACAATGTTAAGATAATATATGTTCTGCACCTGAACTCTAAAACAAATGTAAAGTTTTACAGTCAAAAATGTAAAACTATGAACCATTTAAAATTCATATTTTTGGGATAGTTCTATATGAGCAATGAACATTCTAGAACGGTAGTAGGACCCATGGAAAATGGGTCCTTCTTGATTTTAGGCAGCCTGGAGGCGATGACGGCATTGCCGCGCTCCTGCACGTTCCTAAGCGAGGTAGTATCTTCAAACAGCAATATGCTCCCTTTGTTAGATTACTGTGAAAACTTCTCCAACGTTCACTTGGTAAAAATGTGCATCTGTATGAGACATTTATTTACTATGTTTTACAGCAGTCTACACATTTACCATTACTATAATCCAGTGTTAACAGTATTTACAAAATACTGCTTTATTTTGGTTTTTCTGGATTTCTGCTTTCCCTCCTAATCTGGCAAGCAACACAGCTGGATAGGGTTTTACCAAATACACCACGAAGGAAGAAAAAGTGGGACAGTTCTGATTCTATGCAATTTTCTTTTTCAAAATTTGTTACATTTTAACATTCGTTGTTAGAAAATCAGCTGGCATCTGAAAGAGCTTTAACAGTGTTTAACACAAATAATTTAAAAGCCATTTAGTAGCCATGTATAAAATGATAACCCTGCTTTCTTCCTCTTGCCTGATAACTATGGAATTTATTTCCTCAGGATTTCATTTACCATTGCCAAAAACAGAGGAGAAAACCCAAACGGACTAGGCCTATACTTTAGAACTTATAATATGATCATTTCCAATATGCAACGAGGTTGCAGGAAACTTTTCTCTTGGCTTTTGCAATTTTCATATATAGCCAACAAATCAAAAACATGGACAATTCATTTACATGTTGAGATTAAATTCCACCCACATACAATATAACATTTAATGCAAAGGCAACTGCAAAGGTAGATTTCTTAACCACTTTTGCTTCAAATAATTGAAAAGCATAATCTGTTTGGATTCTCGTCTTCTATATAGTTTAGTCCTTTTCTTAAAATTACAGTAGAAGTAGTCTTTAAAAAAGATGTGAGCTCCCATTATCACCATCTTTCTATATTGCCGATGTAATCAGTAGTTGAATTGTCAGTCTGCTCTCTGAAATGAGCTTGTTTGGCTTTTAAAATTTTACGTTGCTCTTGACGCTTCCGACGAGCTTCTTGATGTTGCTTTTGTCTCATATACTGATACCTTTGCAAAAAGAGGTCTTTAGCGTAATCATACAGCTCCATGTCTAAAAAATTTAGTACCTCGATATATTTTTGAGTTTGCTCATCTATTTCCACGCTAGAAGCCCGGGTGCTATTAAACTGAGTGAACGGGGATATGAAATTCATGTTAAATGTTTTTTCGAACAGATACTGAGTCTTTCTTTGAAACTCCGTTAGGCCAAAGAATGCCATGCGCTTCAAGTTCTCTTTTGCGCTGTCCAGAAGAACCTTGTTTCTTTGCTCTTCTGCCATGACTGTTAAATTGTAACATCCAACCAGGCTCAGGTCAGAAAGCATGCGTACCTGGCGATTATTGGCTAGATTATAAGGACAATCCATAAACTCCTTCAGGGAACATCCCGACCAATCATCCCCGGTGTAACAACTGGGTAGTTCTTCTGAAGTTGGAGATCTCCCATCACATACGTGCAGTGAAGCCTTCCATGTTGCTCCTCTCTGAACATGCCTCCATTCACTGAGATAGCGAGATACAGGGTCGCGCAAGATTGTTATATAGTAGAAGTTCCTACAGAATAAAAATAAACAGTGCTCAGTTTATGCACTAATAAAACTGTTGCAAAGATAACTGTATTTATACATCGTGTGCATTCAGAAACACAAAGCAAGCAGACAGGCTGCCCAGGCTACCCTTTGGAGCCTCCCTACTGTAATCATCACAGATCTTAAGTCATGGTTTCTCCATCTCACTGCTACTAAGATCCTTTGTGTCTATCTCATGCAACTGGTATGGCTCCAATAACCTCTGTTGGAAGTCTCTCCCAGGTGCCCATCACCCCTCAATGAAAATGTATTTTGTCACATTTCTTTTGAATTTCTCCCAAGGAGCTCCATATGATGACCCCGTCCTCAAAATTGTCAGTTCTATGAAAAATGCCACCTTCTGGTATTTTATTAAAGCTGGCTAGATATTTGAATATGTGTGTCATTTCCTTTTAGCTACAGACACAGTCCAAGACGTGAGGAGTGTGGAAGACAAATTTATTAGCTCACAGACCTAGGCAACCCGACACAGGCCGTGTTTCGTAACCTTCGTCAGGGGTTGTAAGGCAAAATTACTATAAACATAGAAACATAACATATTAAAAGTGAAGGAACAACAAATTCATCTAACAAATACATAAAAGACATAATAAAAATAAATAAAAAAATCATGTAATAAATATATGATATAATAATAAATACATAATGTAATAGTATTGGAACGCTATAAATCTAATGATATCATAATTAAATAATAAAAATTCGCGAATAGAGTGGGAAGTATGTCTTTAATTGATCTCCATGAGATGAAAATAATGGTCAGGAGGTTCCTAACTATATGCGGGCGGCAGTTCTTACACAGGTGGGGAAAATGAAAAATCTCTATTTAACCACTCCGCATGTGCGGCGTTTCAGTTGCTGAAAAAACCTTACCAAACAGAGCCTTAACGGAGGAACACCAGTGACACCGAAGGTAGGAAGTTTCTAACATACAGCAGCAAATGGAGCAATTAGTATTTAAAGTTTTAAGAAAGTGCATATCTTATGAACTCAATTATTTTCACAGTGCTTCTGGAAAAGATTCCCCTGAAGAAACCAGCATGGTGAAACGCAATCCATAGCGCGCTGAACAAGCGTCGGGAAATCACTATAAAGCTAAGCACTGGTTCATTCTTGAATATATTTGAAATATAACCATAAGGCTTTTCAAGGGAAATATCACCTTTTGTTAGAAAAATGGAAAAGAAAAATTAAAAATGAGAAAACTTCAGAACGTGGCTGATGGTTAATACTGGGGTCATTGATGTGAGTTTAGGCGTTAGCCCACCGTACGACTTGAAGCAATCGGTGGCAGCCTAAGGTTTCTGAGACCTCATTTAGCCACGAGTCAGCAAATGATATGTAGCACACTTTCTTTGTTATAATACAGAGTTGTCACAATAATATATAAAAAGGTATTTGTCACCACACATTTGGTTCTTTGGTGCTCATTTAAAAACTGAGCAAGCACTAAATAAACTTAACTTAGGAATCCGCACTAAGTCAATAAGTGTGTCTTATAAAGTTCTAATGTGCATTTAAATATTTTTAAAAGCATGCATGAAACAAACCAAAAAAACATCCAAAACATTTGTGGGAAAAGCCCAAACTGAAAACGAACTAAAAATTTTTGCGCTGTACACATACATCCTTAATAAAAGGTGGGAAAAACCGCCTAGAATCAAGCATCTAATAGTTTTGAAATTAAACTATTTAAAATTCTATGTTTATAAAAATAAGTTAATCTGCTAATTGACATTAACTAACATACCTCCATCCATCTTCCCCCTTCTGATTTACATCAAGTAAGACAGCGGTAAATAATATACCCAAAGACAAAATTAAGGTTTAAAACAGAGCTCAGAAAAAAATGTATACAGAGAGCCCAGCTGCAGCCTGCATTGATGTTATAGGGGGTCAATTTTCATAAGCCCTTATCTGGATAATCATGGAGGTTCCCTCAAGAAATATTCAGCAGTACTATCTCTACAGACTGCCCCGGCATAATCCGGTGAGTGCAGAGGAGGCCCATGCGCAGAAAGAGGGCGGTGCGACCACTCTCCATATAGCTGCATCACTTATCCAGCTGCTGTCTGGATACGTTATGCAGATAGCTTGGCCCAAAGAGAAAGCTGACCTGAGTTACTATCTGGATAACTTAGCAGGCTGAGAATTGCCATTATCTGGATAGTGACCGCACAATACAGATATTTAGAGGAAGTCGCTATCTGGATATTGCTCCTGAATATTTGGAGGACATTTAAACATCATGGCTGACCACTGTGGTGTTTAAATATCCAGAGTCTTGAATACTGGGCCTATGTTGTGTATAAAATGTGAATTATGCAATATAGACGATGAAGGTATCTATATTTCTATTGTATTATTGCCCTTTGGGGTTCCCCAGGGTTTAATATTACCTATCTTTTTTTTGTGGTATCTATATTCATTCATAACGAGAACTGATCTGAAAGCTGGGCATGAGATCTATGCATATGGCATTCAGTTTGTGTGCCCTCTAGGGAAAACTATGAATTAAATATTGTTCAAAATTAATTTATTAGTTTTATAATTTATTAATATGTGCTTGAAAAAGATCTCAAGTTGCTGAGGTTGCACAAGCTGAAGCTGACTTCTAACAAAACACATGGGTTCTGGTGACGAAACTCTCTTGTACTTTCAACTACTTTGCTCAGTTTTAGAAGTGTTTCCCTGGAGGGGGTTTCTAAATAGATTTCTGTGGTGGTGAAATCTTTTTTCATCTGAATTTAGAATATAAGAACATAAGATATGCCATACTGGGTCAATCAAGGTCCATCAAGCCCAGTATCCTGTTTAGAAAAGTGGCCAATCCAGGTCACAAGTACCTGGTAGATTCACAAAAAGGCGGACAGGTTCCACAATGCTTGTCCTGGGGCAAGCAGTGGATTTTCTGGGACCTGTTTAATAATGGTTTATGGACTTTTCCTCCAAGAACTTGTCCAAACCTTTTTTAAACCCAATTACACTAACAGCTTTTACTACATCTTCTGGTAACGAATTCCAGACTTTGATTATGCGTTGAGTGACATTTTTTTTCTCTTATTAGTCTTAAATGGGTTACATGTAGATTCATTGTGTGTTCCCTAGTCTTTCTACTTTTTGATGGTGTAAACAATCGATCTACGTTTACCTGTTTCACTCCATTCATTAATTTATAAACCTCTATCATATCTCCCCTCAGCCATCTCTTTTCCAGGTTGAAGAGCCCTAACCTTTGAAGCCTCTCCTCATAGAGGTATCCTTCCATCTCCTTTACCATTTTGGTGGCTCTCCTCTGTACCTTTTCTAATTCCAGCATATCCTGGATTTAGCCAAGGAAAGTCTTGCCTCACCAATCTGCTTAATTTCTTTGAAGGCACGAATAAACATATAGATAAAAGTGAACTCAGTTGATGTGAAGGCACATTTTAGAAATGACATCTAGGAGGAGTGGCCTAGTGGTTGGGGCAAGGTACTTCAGGCCGGAAGGTCGGGGGTTCAAATCCCACTAGAGGACAGCAACCTTGGGCCGGAAGGACTGGGGTTTCTAGTCCCACAGGTGCTCCTTGTGGTCTTGGGCAAGTCACTTAACCCTCCATAGCCCATGTTCCCTGTAAAATAGTTATCTCCAAGTTATAATGCCCTGTTCAATGTAATTTCAGTTTGTTCAATGTAAACCGCACTGATACAGAATAGCGCGGTATATAAGAGAATGTAAATAAATAAATAAATAGGTGCAATCTGGGACATCCAGGACAAAACACCTGAAAAATGCCAGCAACATGCAAGTTCAGGGACGATTTCAGAAACGTGCACATGCCAAGTGGGCATCTGCAGAAACAGCCCCTAGACATCCCCTCAACAATAATCCAGGACGGGGACATCTATCCCATGGCAAATGCACGTCGCTGCCTGCTATTTTGCAAGCGGAGAAGTACATTGGCATGCCAACCACAAAACAAGTGTTCTCATTTCCCTTCAGTTTTCTTTATAGCTACGAAAAGAAAAGGGGATATCAGAGTACCTTTGTCTACACTCCTTCCGTATGTTGCAGTGGTAAAACTAGAGCTTATCTAACATCTATTCACGCCACAGAGCAGGTACAGATATAGACATTACCTCTGCTGGGTAGAGACATCCTTGCCATTTCTGAAATCATGCACAATTGTGTATTTTTACAGAACACCCCTGAACACACCTCTGCCATGCCTCCGTGGGGGGCTTCTCCATATCAGACTTCCAAAATGGCTCTGGGGATATCTCCATGATTTGTATCTTTACGTGCCCGATTTCGGACATCCAACTCGGGAATAGGGCTTCTAAAATGACCACCGTAGTGTGTTTAAACTTTCAGAAAGTGTTTGACAAAGCCCCACATCAGAAACTCCTGAGGAAATTAAAATGTCATGGCGTTGGAGGCAATGTCCTATTGTAGATTGGAAACTGGTTGAGCGATAGAAAACAGAGTAGGATAAATATTCAATTTTCTCTATGGAGGAAGGTGAATGGTACAGTACCTTAGGGATATGGACCTGCGCTTTTTAACATATTTAGAGAAATGGTTTGGAATTGGGATCAAATTATTCAAGATTGTTAAATCGCATGTGGATTGTGAGAAACTGCAAGACGACCTTGTGAGACTTGGCAGCCAAATGGCAGATGAAATTTAGTGCAGACTAGTGCAAAGTGATGCATCTAGGGAAGAATAACCCAAACCACAGATACATTCCTAGGTTCCACATTAGAGTTGCCACCCAGGAAAAGGATGAATGTGATTGGAGACAATACATTGAAATCTGTTTAGTGTGAGGCAGCAACCAAAAAAGCAAACAGAACGTTAGGAACCATTAGGCGGGGCCGGTGCTAGGGTTTCTAGCGCCCCCCCCTGCGACCTATAAATCGACGCCCCTCCCTCATTATTATTAATGCTGGCTGCACCCTTACCCTCCTTTTTCCCAAAACTGCTTTGTGAATTCTTTTCAAGCGATATGAGTATTTCTCCTTCAAATCCAGTGTTGTAAGAAAATTGCAGCAAAAGAGCAAATGCATAACCAAAATAAATACTTAGCATCATACAAACAGGCTGTGATAGTCCAAAACAAATCTGATTCTGGGCATCTCACTAACATAATAAACATTCTCCAGTGCCAGGCATATTGTGAACTAATATAAAATACTGCAAAAGTCACTGAAAATCTACAAAGACAAATCTATCATACCATACCAGCATACACTTCCAAAACTCATACAATAAGGAGCCTACCCAGAAAAAAGCAGCACTACAAATACTTCAATGGGCCCCAAAACCTCCATACACCTACTTGAAAAGCTGTACAAGTCAAATTACTACAGTACAGATCCCTACGTACAAACTCTGTGTTAAAAGAACACCTGGCCTTGGTCACATGCTCAGAACACAGACCCTCACCAAGTACAGAATAAGTGACCACAGCGTAAAGTAAAAAAAAAAAAAAAATGTAGATAAAAATGAAAATTAAACCCCAAGAAGCCAGACTCCGCATGTGGTGCTACACCAGATAAGAGGCAGTTCCCCATACTGTGTGAAATATAAAGATAGTGCAAAGTCCAATCACTAAATTGAAAATAAAATTATTTTTTCTACCTTTGTTTGTGATGATTTTTGATCATGCTGATCCTGATCTGAGGTTTCTGTTTTCCTCTGTCTTTTCTTAGCTCTTTTTCTACGGTCTATAGTCCATCTGCCATTTCTTGTCTCTCCTTTTGCTTTCTTCATTTTCTTCCAACAGTCTTTTTGCAGTCCCAGTAACAACCCCCTTTACAGCCTCCCCTCCCAGTACCTTCCAGTGTCAACCCCCTTGCATTCCCAGCACTGCCACTGGTATCTATTCCCTTTTAGTCTCCCTCCTTCTCCATTGTCCAGCCCCTTCTAGTCCAAACACCATCCCAGGTATCAGCGAACTTCCAGTCCCAGTGCCCCCTCCCGTGTCAGTTCCCTTCCAGTCACCCTCTCCTCTGTTTATTTGCCTTCCAGCGCCATCCCCGGGTGTCAGCAACCTTCAAGCCCCCACCTTCCCTCCAGCCTCCTCCTTCCCCTCTTTTCTACTCCTTTCCAAGCTCCCACGTGAGCTCCTGTCTAGCCCCCACCTTCAGTTCTCTTCCAAACCCCCTCCTATTACCCAGCCACCTTCTAGCCCCATCCCCAAGTGTCTTCTCCCTTCCAGCTCCCCCCCGTGTCTGCTCCCTTCCATCTCCCCAGTGTCTGCTCCTTTTCAGCCCCCCTTCTCCCCCCCTTCTCCCCCCCCGTGTCTGCTCCAATTCGAGAAACAGGAAATGCTTATTTTTGCTATTAGAAACTCCGTGACCCATCAGTTTAAAAGTTTGCAGAGCCGTGGGAACAGAGACGTGTTCCCGCGGCTGATTTCTTTTCGAAGCGGTGGGTGGCGGGCGGCTACCGATGATGCCACCCCGCCGCCAGCTCCCTCCTGCCGTGCTTACCTGGCTTACCAGGTAGCACCGGCCCAGCCATTAGAAAAGAAATAGAGAATAAACCAGAATATCATAATGCTTCTAACACCTTAAGTACTGTGTGCAAGTCCCTTCAGCTACCTCTGTCCTCATGTGCATATCATTTGCTTGGCCACCATAGCACCATGACTGGAGATTTTAATGTAGCTATTGGCAGTGGGCATTTTGAGCAGGAAAGTCTAGAGTGAGGATGTTATCCTTATTGCCCTTTGTGAACAGGCCTGATTGTTATTCATATTCTTACTATATTCATGGGGCTGTGCAGGAACATGGCCTCAAAGTCTACATGCAAGCTAGCCTATTTCACCAAAAATGCTGCTGCACCCACTACATCAGTGAAAAAAAATAAAAATTGATTTTTCTCTTTGGTCTCTAGTATAATTAAATCAAACCTTTTAACATGTGCTAAAATAGAGCTACAGTGACATCTACTGGTAAAATAGAGTGGTTGCCACGTTAGCCCACTTGAAACGTTTCAGTTCCTGAAAGCTAGTCAAAAATGTATTGTCAGTCCAATAAAAAGGTATCACCCTATATTCTCTTAATCTTTATTTGTATTTCTACTGGTGTAGTCTCAACTTGAATTTAGCATTGTGGAATGAAAAATTCGACTATGCTAAAATATATATCTAAAAACTGTGTTAGTTAACAACAAGGCCACAGAGAAGCTCAGCTAGCAATAGAGATGGAAGAGGTGCAGGGGTTTCGAAACTCCTGAAGAACAGAGGACTACTCTGGAGATTAACCAGAAAGTGCTCTACATGCATTTGCCATTTAGATACTCCGTATACGATTGTTGTGGTGGCATAGGACTCTGACCCTTCCGCATAAGATGGAAGTGCACAGGTCTGATAGATGCTGGAAGGGGCGCACTGAGAAGGGTACATACATCTACATGTGCTGGAATTGTGAGAGGGTGAGGCCTTTTTGGCAAGAGGTGCAGAAGGGGATACAGAATATGACTGAGTAGATATTGTGTGAGGAAGTATCAATATATGCTGTTGGGTTGGTATCTGATGAAAGGTTACTCAATATGCAATTAGTGAATCATATTGATTGCGGCCCACCTTACCACAATTGGCTAAATGAAAAGGAGTGCATTCCCTCAGTTTGAGGGAGAGGTACTAGAAAACGTGGAAGATTTATGAAATGGAGAGGCTGACTGCTATTTCCTGGTTAAGAATTGTCCATTTTGAGGAGGTGTGGGCGTGTTTCCAACAGTATGTATCCTTTCTTGAAGAGGTGAGGTTGAGTGGTATGGGTTGACTTGTTGACGGCATAAAGGTTTCTCTGTGTGGTACTGGGTCTGGAGAGATGCTCTCTCTTGTTTTCCTTTCTCTCTCTCTGTTTCCTCGGTTCCATTAGTCAACTGGTATTCATGGTCGCTATGTTATTTCTTATCGCAAGATGTTGTTGAGAAATATGGGCAAAAATGGACCCATGCAAACTATATTTAGTGTTATGGTTTGCATCTTGTCATTGAAAATTCAAATAAAAATTAAGGGCCGAATATTAAAAGGCATTTACATGGTTTGCAGCCGTGTAAACCTTGTAAATGTTGCTGAGTGGGATATTCAAGGTGCTGCCGCTGCACACCCCGCTGATAACTGGTTAGCATGAGGGAATTCCGAGGGCGCATCTGGCCACAACTGGGAAATGGCAATATTGATCCGCTGCCCAGTTATGGTTATATTCGCTGTGGAAGCTAACTGGGCAGTGGCTGAGTATCACTGTTGCCTGGTTAGCTTCTTGCCAATCTGGGCAACCTGGATATTAAATGCCGGGGCCGGACATGACCGTGGCACTGAATATCTGGGTTTAAAGTTCAGCGACAGCAGCTACCCGTGTTAGACTGGCTAACCGCTGCCGCTGAGTATAAGATGCTTTCTTCTATTCCTAAAAAAATACACGCACACACACACACACACTTATTTAATTGAGCTTTACAGGTATTCAGAGTATTACACTTCATCCCACTATGGAATTCCTCAGTTAAATGAATAAATTATCTAGCTTAAATTTTCCAGGCTGCTCACTAGTTGGATTTTAAAAGACAACTTCTGTTGTGTTAAAAGTTAGCATATAGAGGGGTAGGGTGATGTTACATTTAACCGGACAATACTCAATATGGTGTCGTCTGGCTAAATTGTAACTATTTAAGCTTGTTTGGAAAAACTACTTGCCCTAAAGCTATCAAGTTAACTTTAAGAAACTATTTTTCAAAACCCAAGACTTAACCCCTTATCTTGCTCAATATCCAGTTAAAGATAACCAGATAACCTATCTAGGTAATATTTAACTGGATATCCAGTAGTCAAAGGTGACCTCTATACTTTCATACTTCGTGCAAACTGTATTATATGGAGTAAAAAAAAACGATCTAACTATGAGATGGGGGGGGGGGGGGGGATTAATTTAAGGTTAGGTAGGTGCCTATGTGTCTTTATAAAATACCACTACAAACCCAGCAGAAATTGTGCCTAGATTGAAGCAGCTGACTTAAACGCCTACCTGGAAGCACACATCAATGTTAGTGAGTAAAGTAGGCACGTGTACTATAAAACAGGCATATCCTGCCCAACCTCCTCTCCTGAGGATGGTTCCTCTAAAGTCACTCACACGTACACGCCTGACTGCGTCAGACATGCTTTTAAGCAGAAGGTAATGTTATAAGAGACCTTTCACACATATGAAAATTTCTTCACAAAACTACCTCCATATTGCACAACAGTTTCTTTGGCATCAAAAGAAGGCAAATGAGAACAGTTCCTGTAACCAGGGGTCTCATTGTACTGTATCTGAATGTTATAAATCCTGGGACTCGAGGGGACTGATAAAGCAAATTTGCTCTCCATGTGTTCAATTTTGTTTTTTCTAAGCTCCAGAAATTAAGAGACACCATTGACCTGAAAATTCTTACTGCGTCTTATTACAGTAGTTAATATCTTTACCACGGTCTATAATTCAAATGCATGCTACTACTACACTACTATTTAGCATTTATATAGCGCTACGCACACAGCGCTGAACAGAAATATAAGCAAAAAGACAGTCCCTGCTCGTCAGAGCTTACAATCTAGTCAAGACAACACAGAACAAGACAGATCGGGAAAACAATTCTGGTGACACGGAGCAATAGTTAATTCAGGATAAAGCAAAGTATGGGGTAAAACAAAGTATGGCAGTTACAATTCGGGCAAAACAAGTATGGCATTTACAGTTTTAGACATGACAAAGGACGGGAGTCAGGTTAGAACAAAGGATGGAGAGATCCATGCAATGATCTTGTATGACGTGTATGATTGGAACTAGCCAGGCAAACATTTTGCATGCTGGTTTTAGCCTACCTGTATAACAAACCATTCCAATAAAATATTAAAATGCTTTCTTGCACACAATTATAATCAAAGTTCATTCTACAATCGGTGTAACACCAGGTGTAGGACCAAATCAGTAAAGTTGAATCAGAAAGGAAGCAATGTAAAATTATCTTATAGTACTATACACTACGGAAGGGCAAGTTCATTCTTAATAGAAAGTTCAGTTATGCTGACCTAATTGTTGTTCCTCGAGTCCTGCCAGACCAGTCCAGACCAGTGGGCTATCTCTTCCTGCTCAGATGGACACAGAGCTAAAGAACTCGGCTTCTGTATATAGCCTGCTGCAGCCCAGGAGTCACTCAGTATTATTCTGCAATATCCTGTTTTATACAATTTGATTATTTACTTCTGACAATTGTTTTGCTCCAGAATGTCCATTGGGCATCATAATGGCTATTCAGCCATTATGACCCTGTATGCTTCCAGAATCCAAAGGAATATTCTAGATACTGTAATACAGCTCAGAGTAGCCTTGGGCTTGCAATCACTGAAGCCAGTAAGACGTCTCACAAAATATCAGTGCCTCATATGGCTGCCTATCAACCACATTTCCCAGGCATCATGGTCTTCTGGGGTGGGGAACCTGGACTGGTCTGGCAGGACTCTAGGCATGAGAATTATCAAGTAAGCATAACTAAACCTTCATTTTCATCCATGCCAGACTAGTCCACACAAAGGGAGGCACCATAGTTACCCCCTTATTCCAGATGGATGAAGATCATAGTTGCCAAGTAAGGCTGAAACTCACTGGTGCTTGCAAGTCCAAGACACAGCATCCCTGCCCTGCCTACCTCCCATAAGCAGCAGTGGCCCAGTCTATCTCCCATAAGTACTGACAGCACCAACTATGCTTTTCGTTAGTCCGTTCCAAAGCATGCTAACAGCTACCCAGTGCAACCAGCCCTCTGCAAATGTCAGCATTATTCAGCAACATACACCTCTATCCACAATGGCCATAAGCCTTGCTGGCCGCTGGTTTCTGCCTGTATCTTACCTTGACAAATGATGGTACACCTCCGCATTTGGCATTCTTATGCAATATGCTCAAATAGTGCAATCAGCACCAGAGAGACCTAGCCTCTGTTCTGCTCTAGCCTCATGCAATCGTGACAAGTGCTGGTCCTTAGGCAGTGCATCCAGCCTCAATAGCACTAGTTCTTATGACTCATCTGCCCAGATGAATGGTGCTCTTCATCTACTACTATTTGAAGCACCATAAGCATAGACAATCTTCTGCCGTGATCCACTGAAATGCAGTGATCAACCAGTGCAGACTGAATGCTGTTCGTAAGGAGTGTTGGCTCTCTCTTCCATCAATTTGATGTGAGGTTCTGCCACCAATCTGCAAGTGGCTCTCATCCTGGACAAACTGACCCAGATGATCCTGCAACCTCCAGCCAGCAGGTATCAGTGGGTTCCATTCAGCAGACTGTCTGCCTTAGCCTGATTGATACCTGCTGCTTCTTTTCAGGGGCCATCTTGTTCCTGCCTAGCATCTGTATATAAACCCAACTCTGGTTAAGACCCATTTGCCAGATCCTGGTCTGCATTGTTCCCATGTCATCTAGTGCTTTTGCTCCTTGCTGCTTTTCTGAGTCTTCTCCATAGAAGCCTTCTTGACTTTCTTCTAAGTTGTGTGTTCCAGTCTTACTTCCTTTCAGAGTCTTCATGGTGCATTCCTGCATGACCTGCTCAACCATGTGTTCTCCGTCCTCTAAGTTTTCCTAGCTTCTGGTTTTCCATCCTGGGCTCAGGGCATTGGGCAGTTATGCCCTGGTGACTGTCAACATGGGAGGTAAGGTGGCTGCTACAAGTGGAAGACCCTGCTCAGCCTGTTCTGGGATGCTCCTATTCACTGGACAGCTAATCTGAGGACTTTCCCTTCTTGCTATTCCTGGGTCCTCTCTACTGACAAGGACCATTATACCTGATGGCTGCCTATTTCCCCAAGCATAGCCGGCTCTGATGGATGGATGTCAATCTTACTCACTGGTTCCTACCCTCGCCTAGCACAGCTACTGGTGCCACCCTCACCTAGCATAGCCATCCCTCTGTTGGTGCTAGCCTTTTGCGCCAGCATGGGCATCCTCAGTCAGTGCAGGTCTTTTGCACCAGTACAGGTATCTTTGGTCAGTGCTGGGCTCCTATCAGGATAGCCTTCATGCACTCTGGTCTTCCCTAGTTCAGTCAGCCTTATGATCACCCAATACATCTGTACTGATGTATGCTGGAATTTACCTAGCACAGCCATCCTTGATGCACCTCAGACCTCTCGAGGTTGGCCATTTCAGACCACACATTCACATGTTATTTCTCTTGCCAGTACCCAGGCTAAGGTTTTGATGAGGGATTCCCTCTCATCAAATCTGTTTAATCTGTGGTGCTGAGGAAGGGGTGTTTGGACCATATTACTCCTTACTGTGGTTCTTGTATATAAAGGTGGCACCAAGTCACTAGGAATTTACTTTACTTTCGAAATGAAAGCAGCAACTGTGTGCTATTGTGGGAACAGTGCGTACTATTGTGCAATAGTGTGCACTATTTAAAAAAATGATATGAAGACTAACCCCCCCCTCCAAAAAAACCCCAATGAAATGAAACAAACCTTTTCCCTGCATATCCCTACAAGTCACACCTCCTTGCCCCTCCCTTCCCCTGGGTTACTATTTCCTTTCTCCTTTTCACAGCAGAGGTCTGATCTTGCTTTCTGTGCGCAGCTCACAGTTCATAAGAAGATCTAGGGACTTCCCATTCAGCTTCAGGAAGAAAGTACATCAAGCCTGGTGTTGTAGCCCTGAGAACTCTGAAATGGTAACACCCACATGAAGCTGGTTTTAATTAGGAGCTCTGCCTATCAGATTAGCCTGCAGTGCATACTTGCCAGCCAGCTGAGGCAGACTCTTGGAACCAAAAAGGAAAGGCATCTGGGTTTTCTTCTTTTTACACCTTTTAGTGTCCTAGACCTAGGTTGGTGGTACTAGTAATTTTACTAAGAAGTAGAACAACATTTCCACACTGTAATTCTTTTATTTGTTTTTATTTTATAACAATTTCACAAAATACCAATAACCATAAGAGAAAGCATCATCTAATGGACCAACAAGAGAGACAGCCATTATATATCTGCAGCACTCACCCACCTTCTACCCTCCTGACAGCAGAATACTCAAATCTTGAGAAAAGAGAAAGAGGCAAAGAAAAGGAAAAACAAAAACTAACACAAATAAATCAAAATAGCAAGAAATTAATACCCCTGAGTAGTCTCTTAAGCATTAAGTAGCAGAACAAGAGCTGCTGTCAACATCATAGGCTTACATTTGTATTTTGGCGCTTCGCCCAGTCAATGAAAGGGACCTAAACTTTTGCAAAGTGTTCAAGTCTGTGATGTTGTAAAGTAGTCAGCTTCTTCATTAAAAATACATGGTAGAGTCTCTGAAAAAGGAGACATTTTACTTACTGGTTAATGTCCTTTCCTTGAATCCTGCTAGACCAGTCCAGAAAAGTGGGTTCTATTCCCCTACCAGTAGATTGGGGGAGACAAAGAACCAATGAAAAGCCCAGGTTTCAGTGACTTCATTATTACGCCTCTATTCGCCTCAGCTATCAGAGGTCCCTTCAGTATTCATCCCAAAGCATATGGGAGAAACATGGCAAATCACACACAACCTCAACTGTGGGCAACAATGAATAATCGACAGTAGAGAACTATGTACAGTTCATTACAAAAGTATCTATCCCCTGTGTGTTTGTTCTGTTTTGTCACATTACAACCTGGAATTAAAATAGAGTTTTGGGGGTTAGCATCATGTCATATACACAACATGCCTACGACTTTGAAGTTAAAAAAAGTGTAGTTACTCAACTGTAACAGGTGTTCTCTGGAAACAGCAGGAATCAGTCCTCACATATGGGTGACGTTGAGCGCGGAGCATTTCCCCAGCTTTTAAAGAAAGCCTTTGGGAATGCTACTACGCATGCGTGATTCTCTTCCCACCCAAGGGTGCCTTCTTGTTCAGTCAGATGACATAGCTTAGGCGAATAAATAAAAACAGATAGAGGAGGCAACTCCCAGGGGAGAAGGGAGGGTTGTGAGGACTGATTCCTGCTGTTCCCGGAGAACACCTGTTACAGGTAACTAACTACGCTTTCTCCAGGAACAAGCAGGAAGTCAGTCCTCACATATGGGATCCTAGCTCCAGGCTGCCAGAACCCGAACCATAAATCCTACGGTCATTAACAGAGCTTAAATATAATACCTCATATAAAAATAAAGCAGCCCTACCTACTAACCATTCGCAGTAAACAAAATCATCTGCATTTACGCATTTTTCAAAATGGAAAAAGCAAACCTCAGAACCCTCCAACACCTCCCACAGTTCACAACAAGGTGAGCTCAGGTGTGCAAAATGAGGTTAAATACATCAATGGTTCGCTTATCCACACAAATCAAAATATCCTTAGTCATACATGAATCCATGAAACGTTAACATTTACATAAGCTCACAATATAAATTCACATAATTTCTAATATTTCCACAAACTGAATTATCACTAATAATGTTTGGGTATCAACATCTCATCATGGATGACTCCTGATATCTGGACATAATGAGCATATCAAATCCCAACGCTCGCTGGAACGTTCCTCCTGCGTTTCGCTTCCGCTGCTTCAGGGGAATGTGATTCTAAAACAAAAACATACCGCAAAAATGCTTTATGTTCTTACTACAACCATAAAAAGGTACCCCCTCAAAACATTAAATGGACCAAAACAGAAACATTCCTACCTAACCATCTCAATAAATGTCACGACCTGGCGAGCTATCTTCAACAAACCAGTATTCAGACGCGAACATCGCTTGAGTTTGCTCTCAGTCATTACCATTCAACTTTCCGGTGCCTCACACCTGGACAAAGATAATGCTCAAACTCCTCCCACTGCTCTTCCCTACCAATCATCTCCTACTCATTATACACAAACTCCCCAATCCACACCCGAGTTCAACCCTTCAGGTGTCACAATTCCCAAAAGAAAAATCCAACGTTGTTCCCTATAAAGCAAATGCTGTTCACGTGTTCTGCCCTTCGATCCTGCATGTATCTGCTCTAGACAGAAACATTGCAGGTCCAAGAACACATGTCCCTTCGTTAAGCAGTGCTCTACTAGAGGAGCCTCACACTGTCTGCAATGTAAATGGCTTTTATGCTCAATGATCCAAACTTGGAACGGGCGGATAGTCATATCGATATACAATATTCTGCATGGACAAAAAAATCCCATATACCACATAATCCGAGTCACATGAGGTCACTGATCTTAAAAAAATACACTTTACCTTTATAACCAAACTGATCCGTTTCCCATGCTACAACACAACCAGCGCAATGTCCACATCAGTTGTCAGCACAATCCAGGAGAAATTGTCCAGCAGTATGCTCTTCCTCAGAGGACAGGGCTACCACCACCACTGCAGGCTGGCCTTCACCATCAATGGGAGTGAAAGCCTGCACTCAAACTCCTGAAAACTTGGAGACTACCGAATCAACAAGGGCCTCTGTTGCATGTGAGCACGTTCCCACAGCACCATCTCTTTGGTCACCACCATCAGTCTGAGAAGTTGAAGTTAATCCCTGACCTCTGGGAGCCTGCTATGCACAGAACAGCATCAGGCAATCCAACAGTCTTTTGACTTTCTTCTCTGGCAGGAAAGCTCTGCCCACTTGAGTGTTGAAATGTGCTCCCTGAAACTCCAGGGACGGGGAAGGCAACAGATGGCTCTTTCCCTCATTGGTCACCCAGCCAAGGCTTTCCAAAAAGGACACGGGATGCCACCCAAGACGCTTCTGAAAGGGAATGGGTTCGAATCAGCAGTCATCCTGATAAGGATGATCACAGATCCTTTGGCGCTGCAGCCACCACCGCCATGACCTTGGAGAACGTCCTTGGGATGGTGTATAATCCGAAAGGGAGAGTGGTGAACTGATAGCGAGAGCGAAGCATGGCAAAACACAGATACTTCTGCTGATCCACTAGGATCGGTGCATGAAAATATGTCTCTGCCATATCCAGAGAAGCCAAGAACTCCCCTTAGCACACTGCTTGAATCATGGAGAACAAAGTTTCCATCCAGAAACACAGGATGCACAAGTGCTCGTTGACCTGCTTGAGGTCCAGAATGGTCCGGAAGGAACCATCCTTTTTAAGTACCATGAAATAGATGGAGTATCTGCCTTTGTCCCGTTCATCCGGGGGGGGGGGGGGGGTGATGGGCACCACAGCCTTCAGGCATAGCAACTTGTCCATGATGGTCCACACAGCGGCACCTTTGATCACAGACCCACAAGGGGAAAGGAGAAAAAACATTCGGAATCGGCTCTTTGCATTCCAGGACACAGCTGAACTGAAAGGTGTCTGGCACCCAGTGATCCTTGGTAACCCGGACCTATTCCTGAAAGAAAAAGGTGAAGCCTACCTCCCACCAGACGAACCAGGGAATGGGCCCCAAATCTTCACTACGCAGCCCAGGAAGGTTCTCCTCTGGAGGGGACCAAGTCCCTGGGCCCACACGCTCCTCAAAAGGACTGAGAATGAGCCTGAGACCCAAAAGCAGAGGTTAAGAAAGGTTTTCCAGGTTAGTATTGCCAAGAACCCTGAGACCTTCTGGAATCCAACCAGCATGCCCTTGGTGGACGGGGGCAGGCTGACGAGAAAGGGGCACCAGTTCATGCACAGGCCCCTTGGACCTGTCTTTGGGAAGGCAGTAAGACTTTGTCTCACTCAGGTCTTTCACCAGCTTCTCAAAATCAGTTCCAAACAGAAGCTTCCCTTTAAAAGCTAGTAGGGCCAACCAGGCTTTGGAGGATGTGTCTGCTGCCCAGTGTAGAGCCAAATCCAATGCCATGATACCGCTGTCAGGTCACCATCCTTGGCCGCTAAACATATCAGGTCATACATGGCATCAGAAAGGAAGGCCATAGCTGACTCCAAAAGAGGGGTAATATCATCCAGCAGAAGAGACTGAATCCACTGGAACAGGGCTTGAAACATCAGGCTGGTACATACTGCCAGTTGCAGAAAGCTGCTGCCACAATGAACTAGCTCCTCAGCAAGGAATCCACCTTACGGTCCAGAAAATCCTTTAAGACCGACCCACCTTCCACAGGAATGGTGGTCTGTCTGGTAACCGCCGTGACCTACGCATCCACTTGGCAATGCCAAGCCACTCAATGCACTCCTCTGGGAGCGTGCAGATAATCTTACACACTCTTAACCCTTTAGGTAGAGAGTCCCATTCTGACTGGATCATATCCTTGCTCACATCTGGGAACAGGAAGACAGTAGAGGGCTTTCACACTCCTTGAAGGAGTAGGTATACCTTTGGCTCCTGCTCCATGCCAGAAGCATCCGTCGAGTTCAAGGCGGATGAGACCCTGACAATCAACACCACCAGCTCCTCCTTCCAGAATAGGCAGATCACGCCGGCCTCTGCATAATCTTCTGAAGGCGAGAGCATTTCCTCATTCACTTCGAAGCCTAGTACTGAGCCATGTGAATCAGTGTCATAGTCAACACCTCGGATAGCGTCCAGCTGTCCCCCATCTGCAGGGAGAGCCCCCTCACTGGGGACATTTAGCCAAAGGAAATCAAGCTACAGGGTAACCTATTTACGACTAATAAGAGAAAATATTTTTTCACTCAATGTGTAATCAAACTCTGGAATTTGCTACTGGAGGATGTAGTAAAAGCTGTCAGTGTTGCCGGGTTTAAAAAAGGTTTGAACAAGTTCCTGGAGGAAAGGTTCATAAACCATTATTAAAATGGACCCAGAAAGGAAAAGAATTCCAGGGAGGACAATCCAGAGTCTGGAAGCTCTCCTCTCGGACATGACTCTCCAACACCTGAGCAGCTCACAGCATGGTCACCGGAATCTCTGGCCAGCTGAATATCCTTACCATCCATCATCTCCCACCCTGAGGCAGGCAAGGCCAGACTAACTGCATCCCCAGCAGAAAGGGGGAAAGGAGGCCCTCCTGGGGGCGACTCAGAAGCTGCCATGCAGGAAAAGCAGAGTCCAGAATCCGGGAATAAGGCACCTTGCTTTGCACAGATTAAACAATGTTTCCTGGAGGAAGACAAAGAGTTAGGGCAAGTAACACAACAGCACGCACTAAGACTGTGTTGGCCTGCAAGCTTGCGTTAACTGCACTTTTACATTATGCGTGTTACAGTGCTAGGGAAGGCGCGCACGTTGAAGTAATTTCAGCGGAACATGTGTTAGGACCACACGACCACCAGGTACACAATAGGTAAAAACATTACTAACATGTGCAGAAAACGGCAGTAAACCCTCACACTGCACCAACAATCACCAGCGGTCCACCCTGAATTGCATCTCAAGAAGTTGGAATTAGGAGCGCCCAACAAGAACAATGATGAGATCAAGCATTGATACTTATTCCCTGAGAGCCCCAGGCAGAAAATCTGTGCTGGGCTCTACTCTACTCCTCTGAAACTGTTTCATTGGCTGGCTTTGCAGTACTGCATTTAAGATGGCTGGCAGGAAGATCCCTCTGAGAGTCTTCTGCAATCTTAGGGAGACAGCAGAGGGGACAGGGGAGGTGGGAGGGGGCATTGAGGTTATGTGAGGCTGCTGCATTCTTCCAGATCCTTCCAAATCCTTCCAATTTGTGGCTGTTTAACAGACACTTATCATGATAAGAGTGTGGAGCTGACCCAATTTTCCCTCCTCCTATGGCTACTGAAAAGACTGCAGTCTAGTGGAGCCTCCCACGTTGTGCTCAAGTGAGAGTCATTTTTCTGTACTCAAAGACGCCATTCATGAGCGTTTAATCAATCTCTTTTCCTCTCAAGTCTCAGATTTTCTACAGAGAGGAGAAAATCCATCCACCATTTGCTGGAGACAAAGAAATACTGAAGGGACCTCTGGTGGCTGAGGCGAATAGAGGCATAGGAGTGATATCAATGAAATCTGGGCATTTCATTGGTTCTTTGTCTCCACCATTCTGCTGGTAGGGGAACACAACCCATTTGTCTGCTGGACTGGTCTAGCAGGACGATATGGAAGAGTAAGTTACTGAATATGACTGGGTGGAGGGGGGCACCCAGGTGGGCGGTGGTTGCAGCAGTGGCACACATGGGCGGCCAAAATCCTTGGGCCGGCTCTGGGAGTACCAGATTTATTAGTCACACAGGGCGCATTTCTAGCTTGGTACAGTGTTGGTGCCCTGGCTACCGGAGTGGAGGGAGACTCCAGTTGCTGCCTTAGCAGCGAGTCTGTAATTTTACCTCCACCACTGTTTACTCTTAGTTTGAACCCTTATGTGTTTTGAAGGGTTACTAGGGGTTGGCTATCTTAGTCTACAGCACTGGGATTATTAAGCTGGGGAGCACCCAATGTACTGACCCATGCATTCCCCCTGGGTTCCAAGCCATTGGCTCCTCCGTCCCTTTTTTTCCCACCCGATTGAAAAAAGGTTCCTGTGGCTACCAGATTTAAATACTCAGGTGACCTTGACCTAATTTGCACAGCTTGCCGACCTTTGGATGGGTCTCTTCCAGCAGTTCTGGATCTGAGCCGGTGATACAATGCATTCCATTTGGTGATACAATGCATTCAGGGCTTGACCTCTCTTCCATGGGCAGGAAAACTAAGTGCTTTCAGGGAACCCTGGGACTACAGCTCTGGTTCCTTTCTTCAATAGGGAGCCATCCTAAGGCCAGCACCTGCCCACAGGCTGCTTCTCCTTCCGCTTCTGTACAAGCAGCCATAGCTACCAGTGCTGTAGTCCATATTCCTGCACCTTGTGGGCTAAAAAGGGGAGGGGGGGAGAGGAAGCATAGGGAAGCCTTCACTGTATCTTGTTTGTTATGCTTTTTGCCATAGTCCTAGATCTAGAGAGCCCAGAAGCTTCTGCCCCACCTTATTCCCTCTCTGTCCTGAACACCAGGGGTTCTGCTACTTTTAGTCGGCCAACAGCTCAGGTTTTCCTTAAATCAAGGGAGCTGCCCAAATGGACCAACACCTGCCCATGAACACCCTGGGAGGGAGGTTGAAAGGTCACTGCTATTTCCTCTTTCTTTTCTGGCTTTCCTTTCTATCTGCATCAGTACTTGCATCCATCTGCTGGAGAAGGAAAATACTGAGTGACTGCTGAACTGCACCAGGCTATATATAGAAGCCAAGTACTTGTTCAAGTAAAGTACTTGTTCAAGTACTTTATCTAGATTGGGTTGGCATGGACGAAAAGGAAGTTATTTTCCTTTGTAATAATGAGCTAATGCACACAAGGAATTTCAGGTTCTTCCCTGGTAGAGGTGGGCCCATCAGGGGAGTCTTAACTGATACCATTAGACAATTAGTTGACGTAACTGGACAATAATTCAGTTTCTGATGCCACTTAGCAACAGAGAGAAAACAACTTACACTTTATGTTCCATTAAGAACATATAACAAATTAACTAACAACTAAATTGAGCAGATATGAGCTGCAGATCACACAGCAGCCAAGCACATTCAATCTCTCTTTTCCAAATAGTGATTTTGATCCTCTAGGTTACTTTAACAGAAAATAAGAGAAGGCAAGACATTGACTATAATACTGGTCCCCATTTAAATGCACAATGATTTTTAAAGTGGATTTTGATGTTCAGTGGTAACTAGATCCTGCCACACATTATTAGTGTTTATCTTCATCTCCTTGTACTATTGATTATATGTCCAACGAATGCCTTTCTGCACATTGTTAAGATTCCAGAAGCATGCAAAATATCTGGGTTTACGAATCCTCTCCTAAGGCATTCATGGGTCCAATGAGAAGGTGTTCTCTCTCTCATTATTAAATTTCCAATATCAAAATCAAACTTTTCAGTACTTAATACACCTACCTAGTGACCACCCTGTTTTCATGACCACTCTGATAGTCTTTCTGAAGTCCTAAGCATTCATTAGAAGGCTCGTATTTTGAAATGGTTCCGCTGCTGAGACAACAGTGGGGTTCATTTTAGAAGCCTTATTCGTGATTCACACGTGTCAATATGGCCACTTGCATATATTAATTGCACCCACATGTATTCATTTATTTAGCAAGTTTTATATACCATATTTCCTAAGGTCAATACGGTTTACAAGAAACAAGTTAAGTTAACTTTACATAGAACTGGGAATAAATATGCAATAATATTTAATAATGGAAGATAAAGGTATTTACATAGAGCATGGAAAGTTGACATGCCGTAACATTTAACGAACAAGAGAATGATTGATAACTAAACAATATGTGGTAAAGAAGTTTTTACAATATGAGTGATGAGTGATGAGTGTTGGTTCTTGTGGATTACATATATGACTGTATAGATTGGTGTTTTGGATTATCAACATGAGTGTTTGTTTGGGATTGAGGTTCATTTCTGAGTGTTGGTGGAATGTGTACTTGTAAGATGTTGACAGGTCGTGGTTGAAGCTGAATTGTGTTTTGTCCTCGAAATGTTCTTTGAATAGTAGAATTTTCAGTTCCTTCCTGAAGTGGTGGATGTCATCAGTGTTTCTGAGTTTAGGAGGTAGGTTGTTCCATAGTCCAGGTACATATAAAGAGAAGGCCCTTAAACAAGTTGTTTGGTTACATTTCAGTCTTTGGGGGAGGCTAGAGGGGTGAGGTGGGGCCGTGGCCCCTCCCTTTTGCCAGTAGGCTAGCTGGGACTTTTATGTTCTCTGGGGGAGGGATCCGTGGACTGACTGACTAGCCAGGAGGAAAAGGGGGGTGTAGCCAACTGCCTAGGCAGGATGTGATTTTGGCTGGGTACTGGAGCAGGGAGGGATTGGTGTTGAAGGTTATATTGTTCACAGTTCTTTACACTACAGCACCAACAATATTGTTTAAGGAGTGTGGGGGGGGGGGGGGGGGTGGGCAGCTTGATTGCCTCCAGTGCCGCATTACCATGCTCTTAGGTAGATAACATTATCTGCAGCCACAATCGGGCCCCATTTTGGCAGCGACCACGCAAAAATGTTTTACGCGGTGGCTGCCACCAATCGTTACACCTACTCCTGCCCCAATGCAACCCCACCACCCCTGCACTGCACAAAAAGCAGATAACACAGAAATGTGCTTGCAATATCTGCTTTTCTCATGCATTAGCTATTACTGCAGGGTGATAAATCTGTGTTAGCGATACATACGCCCCTAAGGATTGCATCATTCAGCCTATCTACCAAGATCTTAATAAGGCTCTTTAAGCCCTGGTTAATTAAACAAATGTGTCTACAGAACCCCACTTGTTCTATATCCTTACCAGATTCAGGAATAAGCATTATGTGAGCTTGGTTCTAATACCTGTAGGGCTGGTACCACTGGGGCCTACTCAGAAACTAAAGCCTGAACCATGCAGCGTGGCTTCCTGTTACAAGATGAAACTCTTTTCTGTTGTGCAAGCATTAAACCTGCAGATCAAGCAATTCTGCAAAGTTATATACCATACAGCAGTGTTATTGTTTATGACTACATGCAAGAGAACTTGCGCTGGAGGCCCGCTCTCAACCAGCGTTTGCAACAATGTATGAACCTGCATACCAGCATCTTTTCTCACCATGGACCTTTGTTTGGAGAAGGGCCACCTGACAACTGTTACATGATTCACTGAAGATGACATACAGGATTTGAGACCAGCTAATCACTGTGCCGTGACAAGAAAGTCAGGATGAAGAATTATATATTGGACATAGAGGGACAGGGACACTTTACTTTTTGAATACTTTTTGGGAACTTTAACTTTGCTCCCTGACACTGGAAGTTTGCTGTCTGCAGTCTCTAGCCCTGCTGCTGGCCTGTCTCCAGCTAGAAAGTCAGACAGTGTGCAAGGACAAGGACTAATCTCGGGAAGCAGTGAATCTCTCCCACAGACCTGAAGCTCTGTGCTATCAAATGGCTTGCCCGGACCAACTGCAGCATGCATTGGACCACTGCCATCCTTTGGACTTTGTGCCATTCAGGAGATGACTTCTCGGACCCAGCCACAATCTTCCTGGCAAAGCTAAAGTACAGGTGTGAATTCTCCCACCTAATTTTCTGTATGTCTGAATGCTGAGCAAATCAATTACGTTGGTTGTTAAAACAGTGATTTATTATCTTGGTAATTATAATCATAGGGCTACATAACTTGCTACCTCAGAAAACTAATTAATTCTATATTTGCATTATTTTTCTATCAGCAATAAAGTCTAATTTATATACAAACACAGGGTTGGTTCCCTTTATCTCACGTGGTTCATTTGCCAGATAGACCTATAGAATCTTGGGAAAAGTGGGATGTAGCAATTTACCCCTGGACCTACCCATGCACATACCCAGGCTGCCCTTTTCCAACTCTGTATGAAACACTTCCTGCAGGGAAGTTGTAATGAGGTCTTCCAACTTACAGAATTCTAAAGTCCATCTGGTCCTGGTATTTTCACCAGTTTAGGTCTCTTTATCACTATCTGAATTTCTGCTATTGTACTAGACCTACCTTATGTCTCTGTGGCCTCCTCATCAAGAGACAGAAGTTCCAGTTCCTGGAAAAACTGCTTTTGGGCTGTCTTTTTCTCATCCTCTCTAGCATACAATTCTTTGTAGTATGTCAGCAAGGTCTTGGCAATTTCAGACTGCTGGGTAGCTATTTGTTCTTAGCTGGGTGCACTAGATTCGTAAATAATCCACCTGCTTTCTGGTCTTCACTCTCTGGTCCAAAACAGCGCTTATTTCCCTTTTCAGTCTCATTAATGCTTCCTTCTCCCTCTTTGTCATGGTCCCCATATTTTTTCCTCCTAGCCTCCATTAGTTGACTGGTTTTAACTAAACCTAGCATTTCTGGTTACTAAGGTTTAAAAAAAAAATCAATTTCTCTGTAGGTCACCCTGAGTTCCTTTGAAGACTATGATAATGGAGTGGAGGAGTAGCCTAATGGTTAGAGCACTGGCTTGAGAACTAACAGACCAGGGTTCTAGCACTCCTTGTGGCCTTGGACAAGTCACTTAACCCTCCATTGCTCAGAAAAATCCACATTATCAATGTCCCTGTTTAATGTACATTACCAAATTTGTTACAATAAAAAAATCCTGTTAAATAAATAAATAAAATAAAATAATCAAAATGATTAAATAAATGAAAATGCACAAGAAAGCCACTAGATGTCACTGTTTTACAAATGATTCAGTTCCGATGTATTTAATAACTTAACTCAACACAACTGTAGACACTGCCAAGATGAGAAACCTAGTTCCCCTGCAATTTAAAAAAAAAATCAATATTCTAGTTATGAAGTAATGTGGAATTTTATAAGCAAACTGAATATTCAGAACAATATTTTACATATTTTACATGCTTAAGTAGGCACTTATAAAATTGCCCAACGGTATAAATGCAGAAGTAGGCACTAGGCACTAGGAAAACATAGGGGTCAATTTTTAGTGGTGGCGGAGAGTGGATTACTTTAAATGCCAGAACTGTCATTTCAATTTATACATATCCTCAGTGCCAGTCATCAGTCCTAAGCTAAATGAATAACTTATAGCAGCTGACTACTATTACTCGTTTTGCTGTTCTGCCTTCTCTTTATCCTTTCACTACATGAACAGAGGGTAAATTTATAACAGCTTGTCTAGGTAGGAAGTCAAAATAGGCCCCTGTTTTGGGACTATTTCATAAACCCAACATTGGCGCCTCACAATACGTGCAAGAATTAAAGCTAAAATGCACCTGGTCTTGGGCAAGTCACTTAGTCCTCCTTTGCCTCATAAGTTAACTGGCTGCTGGTAAAGCGTAGTTACTCACCTGTAACAGGTGATCTCCGGGAACAGCAGGAATTTAGTCTTCACATATGGGTATCATTGGCACAGACGGAGCCTGCGCAGGAACGCTCCCCAGCGTCCAATAGGAACGCTTTTGGGAGCATCCCTCAGCACATGCGTGCTGCCTTCCCACCTTTCCAACTGTCCCTCTTCAGTTATGTTTGTAGCTGAGTGAAAGGATAGAGGGAGAGAGGAAAGAGACAGAGAGATAGAGAGACAACGCCTAGGGGAGGTGGGTGGGTTGTGAAGACTAAATTCCTGCTGTTCCCGGAGATCACCTGTTACAGGTGAGTAACTATGCTATCTCCAGGAACAAGCAGGAATGTAGTCTTCACATATGGGGACTCCCTAGCTGAAGATGCCAGGGAGATGACCCCAGGGAGCTGCCACCTATGGTGAGGTGGGCCATGCTTCCTCCCATGGATCTCTGGCATCCCAACAGGGTTGGTGGGTAGGAGTTGTATTAGGTTTGAAAGAGATTTTGAACAACAGCCTGGCCAAAGAAGGCATCCCGACGAGAGGCTTCATCTAGGCAGTAGTGGGTTGTAAAGGTATGTACCGAAGCCCAGGTGGCTGCTTGACAAATGTCATCAATAGACACAGAGTGAAGGTTAGCCATAGAGGCTTACATAGCTCTCACATTATGAGCTGTGACATGGCCTTGAAGAGGAAGACTCTTACTCTCATAAGCAAAGGATATGCACTGTGCAATCCATTTGGATAAAGTCCTCTTGGAGACTGGAAGTCCCAAATGACTAGAATCAAAAGCAATAAAAAGTTGAGAAGACTTTCTATGTTGCTGTGTTCTTTGTAGGTAAAAAGCTAAGGCTCTTTTACAGTCCAAAGTGTGAAGGTTCTTCTCTGCATTAGAGGCATGAGGCCTCGGAAAGAATACAGGAAGATAAATTGCTTGATTTAAATGAAAAGGCGAGACCACCTTTGGCATAACGCGTGGATGAGGACGTTGCAATGTTGCATGAGGACAACCTTATCATGATGAAACCTAGTGTAAGGAGGATCAGCCACTAAGGTTTGCAATTCACTAATGCGACTTGCAGAGGTGATTGCAATTAGGAAGACGACCTTCCAGGACAAAAACTTTAGGGTAGTAGTGGCTAAAGGTTCAAAAGGCGGTTTCATGAGCTGCCCAAGAACTAGATTTAAATCCCATGCCACCGGTGGTGGTTTGATGGAAGGTTTTGTTAAAAGAAGACCTCTCATAAATATGGATATGAGAGGATGAGAGGAAATTGGTTGTCCATTTAGAGGCTTATAGGAAGCTGTAATTGCGCTAAGATGGACTCTTACTGAACTGGTCTTTAGACCAGAATTTGATAAATGAAATAGATACTCTAGTATCGACTCCAAAGGTATCACCAGGGGGTTTAACCCCTTCTGGGAGCACCATACAGTGAAACGTTTCCACTTAAAGGCGTAAGATCGTCTTGTAGAAGGTTTTCTAGAAACCTGAAGGATATCCTTTACCTGTTGGGAAAGGTTGAGATCCTGAAGATTTAAGCTCTCAGCAACCAGGCCGTGAGATGCAGGGACTGGGGATTCGGGTGCCATAGCGTCCCGTTCTCCTGGGAAAGGAGATCTGGAGCACAGCCTAACTCCAGAGGTGCAGCTTGAGAGAGATGTAGAAGCAGGGGATACCACGTTTGGCGTGGCCACCGTGGCGCTATGAGGATCATACGACCTCTGTCTCTCTGAAGCTTGAAAAGTGTTTTGAGGATGAGGGGAATGGGTGGGAAGGAATAGAGGAAGTCCTGACCCCAGTGAAGGAGGAAGGCATCCCTTGCCTGGCAACTGTGAGCCGGAATCCTGGAACAGAACCAGGGAAGTTTGGCATTCAGTGGACTTGCAAAGAGGTCTATGTCTGGGGTTCCCCAGATGTGAAATATCTTTGTCACCTGGTCTGAGTGGAGAGACCATTCGTGAGGCAGCAATACTCGGCTGAGCTTGTCTGCCCAAAGGTTTTGAATGCCTGGAAGATATACCACGAGAAGGTGGATTTGATGCTCTCTGGAGAGGGCCCAAAGTCGTAAAGCTTTGTTGCATAACAACAGAGAGCCTGTTCCGCCCTGCTTGTTCACATAGAACATGGCTACTTGATTGTCCGTTTGGACTAGGACTGTCTTGTAGCTGAGCTGGGCATGGAATACTCAAAGAGCTAAATAGATTGCTCTTAATTCCAGGAGGTTTATGTGAAGACAAGCCTCCTGTGGAGTCCAGGTGCCCTGGGTAGAGAGATGATGCAGGTGTGCTCCCCAACCCACCTGTGATGCATCTGTTGTTAGGGTGGCCTGGAATAGGGGTTGCTGGAAAGGAGACCCGACTGAAAGATTCTCCAGTGATTGCCACCATTGAAGGGACAAGATCAGCCGATTAGAGCTTGCTATCTTGTCTGACAAACGTCCTGTGGCCTGTGTCCACTGTGTGGATAGGGTCCACTGGGCTGCTCGCATGTGGAGGTGAGCATAGGGAACTACATGGACTGTGGATGCCATGTGTCCCAGTAACTGTAGCAGTTCTCGAGCAGTTAGGGAGGATTTCTCCGCTGCTTGAGAAGCTAGTTGCACTATGCGAAGACACCGGGCCTGTGGAAGGAAAGCCCTTGATTGTCTGGTATCTAGACAGGCTCCTATGAACTCCAGAGACTTGGAAGGAACAAGTTGGGATTTTGGGAAGTTTATTACCAATTCCAAATATTGGAGGATTCACATTGTGCAAGACAGTGCAGAGCTGGCTTCTGCAACCGTGGGGGCCTCGAATGAGCCAGTCGTCCAAGTAAGGGAAGACGAAAATCCCTAGGGTTCACAGGAATGCAGCTACTACTGCCATGCATTTTGTGAATACCCTTGGTGTGGAAGCCAGACCAAAGGGAAGAACCCTGTGTTGGAAGTGTTTTCCCTTGAAAAGGAATCGTAAGAACTTCCTGTGATCTGGATGGATCAGAACGTGAGTATATGCATCCTTTAAGTCTAGAGAGCAAAGCCAGTCCTGACTTTGAAGGTATGGCAGAAGAGTTCCTAGAGAAATCATTTTGAACTTCTCTCGAAACAGGTATTTGTTCAATTCTCTGAGGTCTAGAATGGGTCTGTGTCCTCCTGTTTTCTTTGGAATAAGAAAATAGTGGGAGTAGAACCCTGTACCCTGCTGGAGAATGGGTACCTCCTCTATTGCCCCTTGGGCAAGAAGTGTTGAGACCTCGTGATCCAACAGATTGTTTGCAGATGTTTGGGAATTGAACTGCCTTAAGATTGTAGGAGGGGGCATGCTGTGAAAATGAAGCCTGTACCCCTCTCCTACAATGGACAGAGTCCAATTTTCTGCTGTTATTTGGTGCCATCTGTTGGTAAAACGACACAGACTGCCTGGAATATTTAGGGGTTCTGGACCCCTCAGAGGCAGGAAGGCCAAGCTCTCTAGGAAG
This sequence comes from Ichthyophis bannanicus, assembly GCA_033557465.1. NCBI lineage: Eukaryota > Metazoa > Chordata > Amphibia > Gymnophiona > Ichthyophiidae > Ichthyophis > Ichthyophis bannanicus. Next base: position 141,517,064 of record CM066036.1, read on the forward strand.
GAGTCAAAGCCCTTGAGGGGGCTGAACCTGCGGAGCTGGTTGAGCTCTCGGGCCTTTTGGCTTCTTCTGCTGTTTGAATTGCTGTTGTTGTCCCTTTTGGGCAACTTGACTGTGAGCTTGGCTTTGCTGGATATAAGATGGGTAAAGCTTTCTCTTTTTGCTGAAAGAGGGTTTCTTATAGGGTTTCTTTCTGGCTGGAGTGGCTGTAGACTTTGACAATCTATCTAAGGTGATATTGTCAGCATCTATCTCATTAGCCTTTTCCTGCCAATTTTTGCCAAAGAGATTTTCTCCTGTGCAAGGGATGTTGCCCAATTTATCCTGTACCCAAATCTCCAAATCTGATGCCTGAAGCCAGGCAATCCGTCGTGCACCAATGGCAATAGCAGAGGTTCTGCTGATGCATTCAAAGCAGTCAAAGGCTGCACGATTGACAAACTTGGAGACATCTTGAGCATGCCTGACAAGCGTAAGGAAGTCTTGTCGTCTGTCATCTGGGAGAAGTGGGGCTCATAAGCTCCAAATCTCCTGTGACCTCCTTGAGGAACATACCCATATATAAGATATATGAGCTGATCCTAGCTGAAAGCATGGAAGCTTGAAAGGTTTGACACCCAAAAGCATCAAGAGTCCTTCATTCACGACCTGGAGGATTGGATGCATGTCTCTCTGCACTTTTCATCCTACGCATGGCTGACTCCACTACCATGGAATGGTGTGGCAGCTGAGTCTTTTGAAATCCAGGACATGGTGGAACTTGATACATGGTATCAAGCCTCCTAGAATGAGGAGATGTGGTCAAAGGTGTCTCCCACATTCTGAGCATCAAATCATGAAGAATTTCATGAATGGGCAGAGTGGCTGCCTCCTTTGGCGCTTTAGGATATTGGAGAATTTCCAATTCCTTTGCTCTAGGTTCCTTTTCAGGAGCTACCATGATTGAAAGGCCTTTGGCAACATCATGAATAAAATCCTGAAAAGACATGCCCTCTGGAGGTGACATTCTGCATTGGGGAGAAGAGTCTTGCAGGAGAAAAACTCTGGTACCAGCAGAATTATCACAGTCATCGGAATTGGAGGATTCGAAGTATCTCTGATCACGATGTTCATGTAAGGCACGGTCCCGGTATCGATCGAAGTCAGTACCAAGTTGATCCGGTACCGATCTTTCGATGCCAGGCAAAGACGGCATGGGAAGAATTCACACCAGGGCCAGTCCCATTGGTGCTGGTACCAGTATCTGTGCCAGTACCAGCATCGGTACCGGTGCCCGTTGAACCATCGGTGTCAATGGTACCGCAGCTGTAAGGAGAGCTGTAATACTGCGCTCGATAGCAAGGAATCTCTGGTCTATCGATGCTGCCGATGCCTGGGTGTCGGTACCAGTGAAGGCAGCCGGGACCCCTGAGCATGGCACCAGTAGTTCTGTCGAGGCCGAGGCCGAGGCCTCGAGAACATCCTGGAACCCCATTGATGCTTTGGAGGCCAAAGCCTCCCGCAGGGGCTGTTGTGCCAGTGTGGTTCCCTCAAGGGCAATGCCAATGGCCTCTCGATGCTTTGCATGAGAGCTACCCTTTGAGGACCAGTTTTTATGTTTAGTTACCTGAGATCCATGGGAGGAAGAAGAGGCTCTTGAAGACGTCGATGCAATGGACCTGGCATCCGAAGAAAAGAGGGTACCGAGCTTTGCAGCCCAGTTCCTCTTTTAGTCATTCCCATACAAGAGAGACACTCAGATGGAGAATGGTCAGGGCCTAAACATTTAAGACACCAGTCATGGGTGTCGGTGACGGAAATGGTACCGCCACACTTATTGCATTTTTTAAAACCAATGCAATGTGTGCCTTCGAGTCAGTCCTGACTCCTAGCGACCCAGAAGCTCCTGGGTTTTCTTGGCAGTGTCCCCGGAAGTAGATTGCCAGGCCTTTCTTCTGAGGCAATGGAGGGTTAAGTGACTTGCCCAAGGCCACAAGGAGTACTAGTGGGAATCAAACCCTGGTTGCTTGGTTACCAAGCCAGTGTTCTAACCACTAGGCTACTCCTCCACTCCATTTTTTTTTAAAACCACTAGCTGGTTTTTCCATCTTTAAGGAAAAAATGGGGCCTAGTGCCCAAAATGGTGCCTAGCACCGAAAAAGAAAGTTTCTGAAGAGAAACAATTCAGAATTTTTTTTTTAAGAAAAGAAAGAAAAGAACCGGCGGTACCGGTAGGCGTCGTGCAGAGGCAAGCGCGACCACAAGAAAACAAGATTAAAGAAGAAATTTTCTGCGGTGACAGGGTATGAGTCCTGTTGGCTCTGCGGAAAATGAAGAACTGAAGAGGGACAGTTGGAAAGGCAGGAAGGCAGCGCGCATGTGCTGAGGGATGCTCCCAAAAGAGTTCCTATTGGACGCTGGGGAGCGTTCCCGCGCAGGCTCCGTCTGTGCCGACGATACCCATATGTGAAGACTACATTCCTGCTTGTTCCTGGAGATATATATATATAACTCCATTTGAATATTGGCTCCCTAGTGTTTATGTTGATGCAGTATACATGCAGGTGTTCCCAAGGACCAAAAATGGATGGAACGGGGATGGGATCAGCACCTATAAAATAATATTGCACATATACTCATTACTACTGGCACATACATGCAAAGTTATCACTCTTCTGAAGCAAATGTAACTGGGTGGGAATTTCCAGGTAGGCTGTTTTTTAGTTATGTTACTTTTATAAAACAGGCAGAGTGCAGATGCCTGTGTCTCCTCCCTGCCAAGGTGCCCTGTTAGGTAATTACCTTCTGCGTGCTGGCATGTAAGTCATGTGAATTTTGGATTTCATTTGTTTTTGAAATTTAGATTTTTAAAAAAGGCAGTCAAAATCAGCAAGCACTTTCAATTTTTGAGGCTCAAATTACAAAAAATCCTATTTGCAAGCACCAGACTAGATTACATCAACTCCAGTGCAGTTCAAAGTACAATCTGGAGAAAAATGTTTTTCTTAAAAATTTTAGACTTTAAATGGTCTTGAAAAAATATTTTTTTTTCTGCCTCTATCTGATTAACAAGGTAATTTTGAAAGGTGTTTCCATAGGGTAGAGACACAGTCTAATGGTTAGAGCAGCTGGCTGAGAAACCAGGGTTCAGATCCCACTGATGCTCCTTGTTGTCTTGGGCAAGTCACTTAACCCTCCATGACCTCAGGAACAAACTTAGGGGCGCTCTTACTAACATGCATTAGCTTTTTGCACTCAAGCATTTAACATTAAAATTAGCGAGCATTAAGTGTAAAGCCTACATGATAATTGTCAGAGGCATGGTCAGCATGTTCCCAGGAGTTAACACGTGGATGCATACCCTAATGCACAGTCCAATTACCTCAGGCACGCCTAATGCCACCCCTTAGATGGCGTTCCGTGCACTTATGCTAATTGCAACACTGACAACTTGTGATATGTTCCCCTGTGCCAACTGCCATCTGTTTTCCATGCTCTCTCTCCGCCTCTAACTTGCTCATTTCCCACCCGAACACAGGATTTGCAGTTAGCATGAGGACCAGCGTGTGGAAACGGTCATGCCCATGCGTAATAGTTACAATGGATCTTAGCACATAGTTCCTGTGTGCGATATCACATCAACTGCTTAGCACACTATAGAAGAAGAGCCCCTTAGATCGAAAAGCCCTTTGGGGACAGGAAACTACCTTGCATACCAAGCTAAACTCCAAACTCCTTCCTTCCCTTGCCCCCTAAAAGAGTTTTTTACGCACAAGATAGCCTGTTATAAAATTTTCTGGAGTATATCCATATAAACATATGTGCATATGGACTGTATGCATAGGGAGGTCTTTTTAGAAGGACTATTCCAGAACTGCACCACTGTATATGCATGCATACATACAAAAATGTGTGTACTGGTGATGGTTGCTGCGCATAGGAATTCCTGGGCGTGGAGTTGTCATACTCTGCGCATATGTGCATACATTCACACCTGCCTTGAAGAAGCTGTAAATTTGGTCATCTGAATGATAAAGATGTACCCCCTCCCAAAGGTTTCTGTCTTTAAGGACATAAATTCTGACACAGATGTTGGTTACAAGCTTTGAGAGTAGAGTGGATACCGGATATGAGACATGCAGGGGGGGCCCCAGGCAGAAACTGATGAAGAGGCCCTAAAGCCCATCTGAAGGCTATGCCTCCTACAGCCAGATGATATATACGAATGAAACAACTACTATCCAAAAAGATATACTTGCTTCTATTTTATCCATTTACTTGAAACCCAAAAACCACGGTTGACCTTAGTATTCTACTAGTCTGGGCTTTAACAAAGTGGATCATATGCAGATCAGACCATCTTCATGCCCTAAAAATAGCATCATTGGTCTAACTGTTTGTATTAAAAAAGCATTATACATTCATCCAAGAACTGTTAAAAAAATCACACAGATCTTCACACACATCAAAGGTCAACATGCCACAATAATCTATTGCCTCTGCATCAACGCTATCAGCGTTTCACTGTTTGCTTCATGAGGAGGCACTAGCAAAATATGTCACTATAGAATAAAATAAAACAATATGGTATTAATAGCAGCAAGACATATCAATTCACAAAGGTGGCCCTATATATGTAATTAAGCTATATTCCATACCCACCCTCAAAACGCTCAAAGAAACAATGATATTTTAAAAACGTACTAGCCAACTGAAGACTAAAAAGATATAAAACGACTTCTAAGAAAGCTATGGAGGCACTCTATATCATGTATCCCATACAAAACTTACTTAAAATTTAACAAGGAAACATACTCACAAAGTCATATCTCCATTTAAGAAATAAGACAAAAATGACCAAGGTCAGGCTCCTTTACTGGCCAATGCCTACACCGGGTTGCCTTCTCACACAATGGTGATCTTGACAGGTCTGAATCTTTTAGCATCAAAGGTGGCAGAATTAAATATCTACAATGGCCAATCTACTACTGCTGTTAACTCCTCAGTCATCCAATCAACTACAATGTTGAAAAAACAATTCAATCGGTTCAAACACCCATGCTGTCAATCAGTTGTTCTATACAGGGACACCATCACAAACAATTATTAGGGGAAATCCCATATACATCTTCCATTCAGTCACAAAAATCCTTCAGGCTCATTAAAAAATGATCAATAAGCAAACCACTCCATCAAACAACCAATAGCACCCAACTTACTTCAAAACAATCAGTGCCTCAATAATATACACACTCACCATCCCCGTTCATAAAACAATCATCCAATCAACTAGTGATGTCGAAAAACCAATTCAAGCGATCAGTTCAGACACTCACCCCACCTATCAGCTGTTCTATACAAAAACGCCGTCACGAGCAACCATTAAGGGAAATCCCATATACACCTTCCATTCACTTACAAAAACCCTTCAGGATCATTCAAAAAATCAACCATTAGCGAACTACTTTATCAAATGGCAGCTAATAGCATATTACAAACCAATCAGTACCTCAGGAACAACTACACTGCGACAACTACAGGAAATTGGCTTCCACAACATAACTATCAAGTGGTCTCAGTTATACTCAACAAGAGACAGCAACGAGTCAAAATCAGACCAAACAAATCTACTCCGTTCACAGAGCAGCAGGGCATAACCACAAGGCTCATCAATATCTTCACTACTCTTGAATCTGTACATACAGCCTATCTGCAATACAATCAAGAAACACAATATCCAATACCAGCTATATGCTGATGGCATCATAATATATACCCCAGCTGACACAGACAAACCGGACTACTCAACCATAATCAAGTGCCTGAAAGATATGAACACTTGGCTCAACAACAACTTAAACATCAACTACAACAAAACAGATGAAAACCAGATACCCTTTATTTCTATCATAATATAAAAACAAATTTGAACGGTCAATCAGTCAAACATATGCTCTTATAAATTAATACAAATTATCAAAAGCCATGGCTGGAAGCCTACCTCTGCATCATAAATATTGTGGTAAGGAGAGTGCAGCCCAGCCAGGAAAAAGTGAAGAGAAGAAGAATTTTTCCTCTTTGCGGGGGATGGGTACACAAGATCACATAGTCCACAGCAGAAGCCTGGAGAGAAACCTAGAGGGCAGACCTAGCTGTAAGCCACGCCCACACTCCAGGTCAGCCATAGATAGGAGTGGGAGGTACAGAAGGGCGGAGCCAGGAAGGGAGTTGCCCTGCTCAGTGTTTGAAAGGGGGCAAACAAACACTAGAGATAGAGTTGGTTGGAGGGCTGGTTCAAGAGTTGATTGGAGAGCTGGTTCGAGAGCTGGTTGGAAGCACGGTTGGAAGCGTGGTTGGAAGCGTGGTGAGAAGCATGATTGGAGACGCAGTTGCAGTTGCAGTTGCTGTCGGAGTTGCAGTCCAGGCCTAAGTGGGAGTTGCAGCTCAGGTTCCAGTCCAGGTTCCAGAAGGTACAGAGGGAACAGCCCTGTAGCCAAAAGGAGCAGCAGAGAAAGGAACCGCTATAAAGACAACCAGAGAAGGTACAAAGGAAGCCACCATACTCAGCACAGTAGCCACAGAGGACATAGGGAAGGTTCCAGGGGGAGAACCACCTACCCTAGCAAGAGAGTGGGAAAGCTCTACCACAAGTCTCTGCCCTACACTGAGGCAGAGGGAGTCCTGACTGGCCAAAGTTCCAACCGAGAGAATACTGCACCAAAAGCCCAAGGTAGGAGAAGGGAGGCAACTAGGCCTTCAAAGTATATTTTCTCTTCTGACTCTGATGAAACTGTTATACCCCAGATAACACAGTGCAGAAAGGAATGTTTCACCAGGAAGGTTAAGCAAGAGCACCCCATAGGAGACCTGCCCAGAGGAGGGAAGGCAAGAAAGTGGGAGAGGTTGTTTGACCTGTTAAAAGCTCTAAAACAGAAAGTCCCTGAGCGCTACCAAGCAGAACCCTGCTACAGCTCACCTGAGAGTATGGAGCTTGAAGCCAAAGAGGGTGATGTAAATTCCAATGTATCGGAGATGGAATGTGATGCCTGCACTAAGGTGAATTAGTGTGAGCCAGAAACAGTTGATAGTTGAATTCGCTGTTGTTTTGTTTGGACATTTGTTACTGGAGAAGTATCCATTATTTTCTTTTGTCTGGAGAGTAAATGTGCTTGAAGAAATTGTATCCACTTACCTGCAAGGAAGCTGAATAAATTCCTGTGCGCTTTTATAAAACCACGCGGCTCATTATTCCTCACACAACTACAACCCTAGGAAATATAAGAGGTGGTCACCCGTCCCTACTAGGCGGCTGCCTGGTAGGGGCGCGAGCGCCACAATATGATACATGATCATCAGTACAGCTCATGATAAAACACCCATACCGAATACTGCTTAAAGCACACCACACCAAAATGTAAAGGATGCCAATTCTTCATACATTCTTAGTCATATGTATCACAGCAAACATACCATCAAACTCCAAGTCAGTTTGCCTCAAAAGCCTGATCTAACTAGCTTAAGATCCCTTCACCTTATCAAACAATTGAAATCTCCCCATATCACAATTGCTGTCAAACTGATGTCATATAAACCAGAAAAAATAATTATTTTTATTTGCCTCAACATAGATACCAATCAAACCATCTGGATGAACAGTACCTAACTCAAAAATCCATCACTGCTCTTTATGAATCAGGATTTCATTCCTGTCCCCTCCTCGAGAACTTAAAGAGACATGATCCAGACAGAGTACACGTCAATCCTCAAAGGCATGGTTTTGGGCAATACAATGTTGTACGATAGGGGCTTCAACCACCTTACGGTTCAACCTACTCCTATGCTCAAGCATCTGAACTCGCAAGGACATTGTATAATGTACACAACAAAAGTAGACCTACACGATGTGTGCCACCGCAGAAAGTAACTAAGTCCCCTATGAGAAAATTCACTAAGATTAAGAGAGAATTCACAAATTTGGCAGTTTCCACATTTTTCATGGCCCACCTTTGTCTGATCTGTACTACTATTACCCCTCCCTTGGTTTTCATTAGGTTGTCAGTCAGATGTATTTTTCTATTGGCTGGGATGACTTGCCGTGTCTGGATGGAATGATAATATAGTTTGATTTATGATGGGTTAGTGTTTAGTGTACTAATTATGGGATAATTTTGGATTTAACATTGAATTGTTTGGTATAGGGAATGCAGTCTCATTTTAGTATATCATTGTTCAGGTATCTCATTGTTCAGGTAGTTTCTTTGTACTGTGAATAGGGGTGTGAATGTGTATGTTCCTGAGGCACTGATTGATTGGTAGTATGCAATTGGCTGCTATTTACTGAAGTAGTTTCGCTATTGGTTGATTTTTTTAAATGAGCCTGAAGGGGTTTTGTAAATGAATGGAATTTAAATGTAAATGTAAATGAATGGAATGTAAATGTATGGGATTTCCCTTAATGGTTGCTTGTGACGGTGTTTTTCTATAGAACAGCTGATTGGTGGCATGGGTGTCTGAATTGATCGCTTGAATTGTTTTTTCAAAGTCAGTGGTTGATTGGATGACTGAGGAGTTGATGGGAGTAATGGACTGGCCATTGTAGGTATTTAAATCCTCTGTATTTGATGCTGAAAGATTCAGACCTGTTAAGATCACAATTGTGTGAAAAGGCGACCCGGTGTAGGTGTCAGCCAGTAAAGGAGCCTAGGCTTGGTTGTTTTTGTCTGTATCTTAAATGCAGATGTGAATTTGTGAGCATGGTTTCTTGTTGAATTTTGAGTAAGTTTTGTGTGGGATACGTGATCTAGAGTGACTCCGTAGCTTTCTTAGAAGTCGTTTTGTATCTTTTTAGTCTTCAGCTGGCTAGTATTTTTTAAGGTATCATGGTTTCTTTGAATGTTTTGAGGGTGGGTATGGAATATAGCTTAGTTACATATATAGGGCCACCTTTGTGAATTGATATGTCTTACTGCTATTAATACCATATTGTTTTGTTTTATTCTATAGTGACATCTTTTGCTAGTGCTTCCTCATGACGTAACCAGTGAAACGCTGACAGCGTTGAGGCAGAAGAAATAGATTATTGTGGCATGTTAACCTTTGCTGTGTGGGAAGATGTGTGATTTTTTTAAACAGTTCCTGGATGCATATATAATGCTTTTTGAATACAAATGGTTAGACCAAATTATGCTATGTCTTAGGGCATGAAGATGGCCTGATCTGCATAAGAGCTACTTTGTTAAAGCCCAGAATAGTAGAAAACCGAGGTCAACTGTGTTTTTTGGGTTTCATGTAAAAGGATAATATAGAAGCAAGTATGAACTCTGTTTTCTTCTTAGCTCACATCTGTACTCTCTTCTCCTCACATCAATGTTTTTCCTCCTTAGCCTTCACAGGTTGTCTACTCCTCTTCTTCTCAAGCTGCCCACTAGTAGTTTCTTTCTTCATCTAATTCCCCCGAGTTCTTTTCCTTTTCTATCAACCAAGATTCCATCTTTCAGTTCCTCTTCCTGTCTCTCACAACAACAATCTTATCTTCCAGCCAGTAGCCCCTTTGAAGCTAGCGTCCTCTTTCTTCCAACCCCTCTATCAGCCCTTCCTTCCCTTTCTCTCCCTTGTCCTGTCAGCTTCTCTTTCCCTTTCTCATTCCCTCTCCTGGTAGCAATGAACTGCTCTCTTCATAGCAGACCAAAGGAGGAAGCTTCTGTCCTACACTGCTGCAGCTCTCTTCTCCGTCGGACATTTCTTTGACAGTAAATAGACTGCAACAGTGGCAGGGGGACACAACCACTTCTTTCCTATCTTCCCCTGTGGGTTCTGCTGATTGGAGTTCCCAGCAAGCAATCCAAAGGATTGCAGGAGAGAATATTGGGGTGATTATTTAGATGTTCAGCAGCACTATCCGGATTGTAGCTGTCATGAAATATCCAGATAAATGCTGCTATCAGATAAGTGCCAGCCTTATCTGGATACTGATGATTTCCAGCTGGTACATATCCAGATAGCAACTTGAGCCGCATGAAAAGCAGGTCTAAGTTATCCGGATAAGGACTTGCTGAAAATTACACTATCCAAATAAAGTCGGCACTTATCCAGATAGTGCTGGCATCACCCTTGCTCTGCCCATGGACCACCCTGCACGAACCAGATAGCACCGGGGCAGTCTGTGAAGATATTCAGTGACATTATGAGGCAGATTCCATATAGTTTGGTTATCTCTGGCGGACACGTTTAAATCGGGCACGGGTGCAAGTCAAACCTAATTCTGCATTCACGGGTATAGATGCGCCAGCGTTTATGGAATCAGCACGTTGACGTGTCCAGCGCGGCGCATCCAACATGTTGTTCAGCCGGCCCGTGCACGTATTCAGAGCGAGAGTCGCGCAAGGGTGCTGGCACAGGCCATAGAGTGAAGCAGAGAATCCCCTCCTCACTAATATTACGGGACATGGGTTGGTGTTGAAAAGGTTTTGGATGTCTTCACACACACTGTATTCTGGACAGCTGTATGCTTCTGATCCTGCCCGTCTCCGCGATATACCAGAGGATGGCTCTGACAGCCACGCCTCCTCGGTTAAAACGTGCATCTCCTAAGCTGCTGATCTCACTGACTGTATTTTGCTGATGCAAACTAGTATACTAGTTTTTTTCATGCCCAGAAAAGCACTAAGTAATCTCAGTGCACTCTAATATATTATAAGAGAAAGTAAATATTAACATTTTGTCATGACATATCTTGCATCAAAAAGTACTTGGCAGTATAAAAAGCTTCAGTCATTCTTGCAAAGGTCATCTCTAAAAACACTCTTTAAATTGCTAAGTATGGACCCTTACTAAGTTCACAAAAATCTTAACTAACTTTGCAATTCCCCTGCTGAGCTACAAAAGTATGCTCTTTTAATGACTCTGGCCTTCTGGCTATGGCATGTTTCCCACATATCTGGGTCTTGGCATTTCTCACAGCAGCTCCCTACATGTGGCTACACCTGTCCCATCAATGTCCACTCTCTGACTTGGCTTATTTCATTTTGTATACATTCACTATCTGTGGGGCAACCCCTTTTGCCTTCCGACAGTCTGCTTTGTGGCAATGCCCCCCTGGTCGGGCCTGGGAGGAAATGGGAAGGGGGATCCCCATGCCAATCATACCAAGTAGCCAGCCTCTAGATATATCACCACCCTCGCAGTTTGCATAAATCCTGGACTGGGTAAGGATGTAGGTCTCATGGCCCAATCTGGGGAATGTTAGAACATCAGTCATGTATCCCAGTGTCTGATGTATGGCTGTCCTATCACAATGGCACCTGGTGACACTGTGGTCATCCGTAAGATCCAGGTACTGGCCAGGCATTCGTCTTCCCTGAATTGCAGATCAGCACGCCAGATCCACCAGTGCAACCCTCAAACAACACACACATACTTCCACTTGCAGGAACGAATTGTAGAACACAGCAGAAAATTTCCAAGTACTGGCCTTATTCCACGTCTCTGGCAGGAAGAGTGGGCACGTTGGCGGAGAAGTAAAAAAACGTACATAGGCCTTTCCAGAATATGTTATGCATATCTCCACGACAAACCATGCCCCCGTTCCACCACTCTCGGCCACGGACTGAGATCCCCGTGAAAGCACAGTGTACTGGTAGGGTGTGTCAGTTTTGGAGATGTCATAATTTTAAAAAGCACTAGTGAAAAAATGGAACAATTTAATGTGGCAAATCAACAACTAGCTTTAAATTTTGTGTAATATGTTATTTACCTACCCGTAATTTCTAGGAACATCAAATGGGCATGTCCCATAGGAAAAATACTCTAATCTGCTACTGAACTGGAAATAAATCCTGATTTTACTAAGATCTCTGTTGGCCCTGATCTTCCTCAGCTCAACGATGAAGTGATAAAAGACATAAGCACAGATCAAAGCTATGGCTATAGAATTGTAACTGCCATTAGAAGAGGTGTCTTGCCAAAGGATCTGGCTCTGTTAGAAATAGGACCTGTGTCACATAGCAGATGGCTTACAACAGCTCTAAGGTTCATGAGATATGGATTTCCAAACATAATCTGAAAGGAAAGAATCTGAAAAGCTTAAAAATGATTGTAGAGTTCTGTACTGGGGTTTACATGGTGAACTGGTTCAATATAAAAATAAACAGCAATTGGACACAAGGTCCCAGGCATCTCCTTTTCCAGCTGCAACTGTTGAAAGAACAGTGTGAAGAGGTGAGGAAGATAGTCATGCCTACAGTGAGAAGGTCAGCTTGGTATGGTTACAGCGAGTCTGTTCTGCAAGCTATGTTGTGCAGTGAAGAGGAACAGGTGAGAGAAGATGCAGTGGAGAAGATATTGAAGATCAGAGGTGAAAGAGATGAGAAGACTCAGTTTGGAGACAGCAGTGTGAGACACAGGAAAACACCATCCATCAACACCGAGGCAACCACACTCATCCAATTACTTGACTGGCACTCCGGAGTCTCCTAGCCTCCTCTTACCTGTGCCATGACAACAGCAGAGATCAATGCATTTCTGAGCAAGCCCATGGTGGTTCCAGACTGGCCATCATGTACCTAGTCCATAGAAAGGTGTGTAAAAATGACAACTGAGGCTACTGGTCATGTGTACAATCAGGAGAGGAGGGAACATGACCCCGGGCACGCTGGACTGGTTTAGGGCCAATATGCCATTCCCTTACCACCCTGCTGCCCCCTACTCCTTTTTCCTTTCCTGCAAATAAGGCCCAACCCCTGGTTTGATTCTTAAACTGCTTTATTAGTGGGTCTTTTAGGCCACAGCTTGTGGATACAGATAAACACAATTACAGCAACTATATGTACATCATGTAGATCAACAATGAATAAAAAATAAATACCCTGACCTTAGGCTAACTAATGTGGAGAGGCACTGCCATCCCAGCTGCTGGGTTTGGCAGTCCCGGCCCACCCCGTGGCCAGGGTTGCTGCCTCCTTTTATCTCCCTGTCCACCAACCGCCCTGTGTTGGTGCCTGGATAGCCCCTGCTTCTGGTAATTCGGGGCCAGGCACCCTGTCCCCTGATACCTAGCCCCCCTTTTTGCTGGGCTCAGGAGCCCCCAGCCTGGTACCTGGGCCCCCTTTCTTTTCCTGGGGTGCCCTTCCCCTCTTCTTCTATCGGTGAGGTCCCACCAGCTGTAACAAACCTCCCTCCCTCTTCCCCTCCCTATCTTCCGAGTGTGGAGGGTGGGTCACGTTCTTAGCTGGGGAGAAAAAGGAAGAGGCCTCTTTCGCCTCTTCCTTTTATTCTGACCCCCTGCCCCACCCCCTTCCTACTTCCCAGCCTCCTTCCTTGGGCCCTCTCCCCGCTTGCAGCCGGGTCGTGTCTCGCCCTCCAATCGGGCCAATCCTGCCATGACCCGGGGCACGCAGGACTGGCTTCAGGCCCATTTGCCATTCCCTTACTACCCTGCGCCTCACCACCCCTTTTTCCTTTCCCGCAAATAAGGCCCGACCCCTGGCTTGATTCTTAAACTGCTTTATTAGTGGATACAGATAAACACAATTACAGCAACTATATGTACATCATGCATATCAACAATGAATAAACAATGAATACCCTGACTATAGGCTAACTAATGTGGAGGGGCACCGCTGTCCCAGCTGCCAGGTTTGGCAGCCCCAGCCCGTCATGTGGCCAGGGTTGTCGTCCCCTTTTATCTGCTCTTCCACCTACCGCCCCATGTTGATGCCCAGGTGGCCCCTGCTTCCGGTAATTCGGGGCCAGGCACCCTGTCCCCTGACCTCCCTTTTTGCCGGGCTCAGGCACCCCTAACCTGGTACCTTGGCCATCTTTCTTTTCCCGGGGTGTCCCTTCCCTCCTCTTCTATCAGTGAGGTCCCACCACCAGGCGTGCCCGCGGCTCGATTCACCCCAAACCAAACCGATGGCGCACCACAAACCCTCTATGAACAGCTCCATGCCAGTTTCATTCAGGTGTACCCCATCCCCCCGAGTACACCGTCTTTCCTCCCTCCAAGATGTCCCAGTGATCCACTACCAGCCCTCCCACTGCTTACACAAAATTCCTGACCTCTTTATTCAGCTTCCTCCTGCTTTTCTCGATACCCTTTGGATGATCTGCACCCCTCCACAGCTGTCGTGGGATGATGGGACACCAAATGACCCCCACCCCCTGCTCAGCCACTTCCGCCTTGATCCTAATGATAAGATCGATGCCCTTCCAGGTCACCAGATCGTTAGCACCCAGGTGGAGGACCACAAAGTCCGGTTGACAGTTAACCCTTCTCCGGCCAATGAGGGCAGGCCTCAGCTAATCCCACCGCATCCCCCTTTGTCCCATCCACTGTATACGGACGCTGTCAGGGTAGAAGCCGAGCTGCCTGCCATAGTGTTGTTCCGCTGCTCTTTGCCCAGCCCAATAAATACAGGAATGTTCTACAATCCAAACTGAGATTGCTCTGAAACCTAGGGGGCAAGAAAGAAAGCAGAGTCACTAAATGTCAGTGGTGTCAAATGTACAGCTTATTCCAATTGGAAGCCCACCTCCCAATGGCCTGTATTTGTCCCACTCCCAGGTTCAGCCCGTGAGCCGTAGTGGCCGCCCCGATTCTAAAGGAGTGCAGTGTCAGCCCCCTGGTGTCGAACCCTGCCGCCTTCAACGCTCATAGCCACATTGCCCTGAATTATTACTGTGAGAGACACATGAACCGTCCACGTGCTGGAGCAGAGGCCCCCAATTGGGGGGGTGTACCCTCAAGTACGTGTGCAGGGCCTCAAACAGGCAAAGCTCCTGGACCGCTGCAGCATTTAGCCATATCGTTCTCCCCTTCCCCAGCCGATCTGTCTTTGACCTGGCCAGGAACAGGCGCATCCTGTCTCCCACAATCCCAACATCACCTACCTGGATAGCTGTGTTGGCTGTGTCTGCCCTGGACTGAGGCAGGACCTTGCTCATCCTTAAGGTGCCAAAGAGCATCAATGGAGCCACCAGCCGGAACAGTTTCTCCTCAAACTCGTCCCTAGTGATAGCCGTTGCTTGCCGTATGGCCACTCCCCTGCATGGAAAGGAAGAATGGGCGGTGACCAACCGGCCTCCCTGCTACCTCCCTTGCCCAGCCTTCCATTACCTTCTTTACCAGAAATTCCTTTGTTACGTCCTTGCATCCCTCCAATTTGAGAAAGAAGGCTATCCCCGCCAGTGCCAGTCTGGCTTGCCTCACTGATGTCCCTTTGGCCTGTAACTGCATAAGGAACTCGAGAAAGAGCCTGGTTGTCACCCCTTACCTGCTGCTGGCTCTCCGCTGTTCCACAAAGCCCTGGAGCCTATTCCAGGAGTACCTGTATGCCTTCCATGTAGCAGCCGACAGTGACGCCATCAGTAGTCTGCTGGCGCTCCACGTCCAAGATTCCACATCTACTCTGGCATGTGAACCGCCTGTGGCGCTGCGTTCAAAGCTAGCTGCCGGAACTGCAAGAGCTGGAAATGAGAAAAAGCATCAGCCAACACATTGCTTTCCCCTGGTATGTGTCGGCCCGTAATGAACGCATTCAGTTCTAGGCTCAACAACACCAGCTTCCTAATCAACTGCATCACCCTCCCCGCCTTTGCTGTTTGCTTACTGATGGCAAACACTACCGCTGCATTGTCCGTGCGAAAAACTATTCTCCTGTTAGCAAATAGCCGCTTCCACAGGGTCATGACTACGACAATGAGGAACATTTCCAGGAATGTAATGTTCCTGGTCATGCCCTGCTGGTGCCACTCCGCTGGCCAGCGTTTGTGGCACCATTGTCCCTTGAAGTAGATTCCAAAACCCACTCCTCCAGCCGCATCAGTGAATAACTCCAGTTCCCTATTGCACGTTATAGTATAACTGGAATCGTTGCCACACAGCCAGATCCTCCCTCAGGGGCGCGGTGACCATTATGAAGTGGTGTTTCCGGCAGATGCCCTTTGTGACATCTGCCAGCCACCATATAAATGCCCGCCCCATAGGCATCACCCAGCTTACGAAGTTCAGATGGTCCATCAAGGATTGCATCTGCCCCAGTGTGACCTTCTTAGTGACCACCACTGCCTGAACTGCCGCCTTCAAGGCTGCCACCTTATTAGCTGGCAGCCACATCACCATTTCTTTAGTGTCTATTTCTATCCCTAGAAATGAAAGGCACTGCACCAACTCTTCAGTCTTGTTAGTGGCTAGCGGCACCCCCAACTCCTCCACCTTCTCCTGGAAGGCGCCCAAAAAGCCCTGGCAGCCCTGCCTATCCCTGGACATGAGCAGAAAGTCATCCAAGTAGTGTATGATCCTGCCTTGGCGCAATCTCCTCTCAGCTATCCATTGGAGAGCTAAGCTGAACTCCTCAAAGTAGGAGCATGATATTGAATACCCCATTGGGAGGCATTTGTCCACAGAGTACCGCCCTCCCCGAACTGCAGACCCAGCAGGTAGAAGCTGTCTGGATGAATCAGGACCAGCCTGAAGGCAGCCTCCACATGAGTCTTTGCCATCCATGCTGCCCCCCCAAGCCCTGAAGTAACTCCAGGGCTTGGTCCACCGATGCATACTTTACAGAGCATGCCACAGGTTCGAGGTGGTCATTCACGGATGTCCCATCCGGGTATCATGAGTGGTGAATGAGCAGGTACTTGCAGGCTCCTTTTTTGGGACTAGGCCTAAAGGGAAAACTATTAAGTTGGGCAGGGGTTTACTCGCGAATAGGCCCGCTATCCTACCCAGCGCTTGCGCCTTATCAAGCTTCTTCTGGACCACCTCTTTCTACTCCAATGCAGATTTCAAGCTCCCTGTCCCCACGGGCCTGGTGGGCCACTGTAAGGAATAGTAAAGCTGTATGTGAAACCGTCAAGCAACCACTGCGTTTTCTTTGGGTCGTAACCCCTGAGATTCCGCAACAATGCCTCAAATATTGATAAGTGCTGCAGCCCGCCCCCACCCGGCTGCCTTAATGCAGGCGTGGTGGCTCACCCCCTTGCTGCTTACTGCAGTGTAACTGCATGCATTACCGAACCTGCAGGCACCCCCATGGTATAACCTACATATGCCCCGGCAGGAGGTGAAGTTGGGCAGCACAGTACCAGAGCCGGTCTCCCCGCTACCCACCCTGCTGTCTCCATGAAATGGCAGCTGTGGGCCTGTGAGCCAGCTGGGCGAACTCCCCCCATGGCCCCACTAGCTCTACTGCCCTGCTGACCCTGTGTCATCAACCGGATCCACAGATTGATGTCTTTATGGTCCCAGCTGAGTCCTCTGTTGCCCGCCATGTTCTGACAAAATTGTTCATCCTATTCCAAACCAGGCAGTGCCACTGTACACCTTGTATGCCTCGCAAATACAATCCTCGTATATGAGCAGACATAGTAACATAGTAAATGACGGCAGATAAAGACCAGTATGGTCCATCTAGTCTGCCCAGTATGATGGCAAGAGTAGTTGCACCTGCCACTCCGTGCAGGCCGCCCCTCCCCATGTCTTTGTTTAGGGGTGAACCCACCACTCCATGTAGGACACCCCTTATTTGTTGAGAATTTAGATGGTTCAATTTATTTTGATTTTATCCTGTTGCTGTAAAGGGATCCACTATGTCTGTCCCATGCCATTTTGAATTCTGTCACCGTGTCTGCCCCCACCACTTCCATCGGGAGGGTGTTCCAAGCATCCACTACCCTTTCAGTGAAAAAGTATTTCCTGACATTGCCTTTCAATTTACCCCCTTGCAACTTCATGTTATGCCCTCTAGTTTTACAGCTTCCCCGTCCTTGGGAGAGGTTTGTTTGTTCATTATTTCCCTTTAAGTATTTAAAGGTCTGAATCATATCTCCCCTGTCCCTCCTCTCCTCCAAAGTGTACATGTTTAGGTCTTCAAGTCTCTTCTCATAAGGCTTCTGACGCAGGCTCCAAATCATATTGGTCGCCTTCCTCGGAACAGTTTCCAGTCTTTTTACATCCTTTGCAAGATAAGGTCTCCAAAACTGAACACAGTATTCCAAGTGATGCCTCACCAGTGACTTGTACAGTCGCATAAGTACCTCTTCCTTTCTGCTGGTAATTCCTCTTTGTATGCAGCCCAACATCCTCCTGGCTTTTGCCACCGCCTTGTCGCACTGTTTTGCCACCTTGAGATCTTCAGAAATAATCACACCAAGGTCTTTCTCCTGATCCGTGCATACCAACCTCTTGCCCCTATCGTGTACATTTCCCTTGGATTTCTGCTACCCAAGTGCATGACTCTGCACTTCTTTGCATTAAATCTTAATTGCCAAGCATTAGACCATTCTTCCAGCTTTTGTGGATCTTTCCTCATGTTAACCACTCCCTCGGGGGAGTCCACTCTGTTACAAATTTTGTGTCATCTGCAAAAAGACAGACTTTTCCGTTCAGTCCTTCAGCAATATCGCTCACAAATGCATTGAACAGTGCCGGGCCCAGGACCGATCCCTGGGGCACCTCGCTAATCACCTTCCCTTCATCTGAGTGAGCTCCATTTACCATCACTTTCTGTCGTCTGTCAGTCAACCAATTTCTGATCCAATTTACCATCTTGGGATCCGTCCCCAAGCTACTGAGTTTATTGTTAAGCCTCCTATGAGGAACAGTATCAAAGGCTTTGCTGAAATCCAGGTGGATGACATCCATTGCATGCCCCTGATCCAGTTCCCTGGTCACCCAGTCGAAGAACTCAATCAGATTTGTTTGGCAGGATCGTCCTTCGGTAAAACCATGTTGCCTCGGGTCTTGCATCCTGTTGGTTTTGAGAAAGTTCACTATTCGCTCTTTCAGGAGCGCCTCCATTACTTTTCCCGCCACCGAGGTGAGGCTCACATGCCTGTAGTTTGACACTTCTTCCCTGTCACCACTTTTGTGTAGAGGTATGACATCAGCCATTCTCCAGTCCTGAGGAACCTCTCCTGTTTCCAAGGATCTGTTGAAAACGTCCTTTAACAGCCCTGCAAGAACCTCTCTGAGCTCTTTCGGTATCCCATCCGGTCCCATACCCTTGTCCACTTTCAGTTTTGCAAGCTGTTCTAACACTTCATCTTCTGTGAATGGTGTGGTATCTACTTCATTCCTATTTTTATATTTGGGAGTCACAAGAGGTCCTTCTCCAGGACTTTCTTTAGTAAAAACAGAGCAGAAGTATTTGTTTAGCAATTTTGCTTTTTCACTGTCACTTTCCACGAGTCCGTTCGCAGCACTTCTGAGTCCTGCAATTCCACCTCTGATCTTCTTCCTTTCCTGAATATACCTGAAGAAAGGTTTGTCGCCACACTTAACATCTTTAGCCATCTTTTCCTCTGCCTTTGATTTTGCTATTCTTATTTCTCTGTTTGTCTCTTTGAGTTTGATCCTGTATTCATTTCTGTATTACTCTGTGAGCTTTTGAATTTTGTGAAAGCTGTGTTTTTTGCCTTTATTTGAGCAGCCACTTCTTTGGAAAACCAAACAGGTTTTCTTCTCCTCTTAGTTTTGTTTACTTTTCTTACATATTTATCTGTTGCCCCTTTTATTGCCACCTTTAGTTTAGCCCATTGCAATTCCACTTCCCTTATCTCCTTCCACCCTCTCAGCTCCTCCTTTAGGTACTCGGCCATTTTATTGAAGTCGGTGTTTTTGAAGTTTAGGACTTTGAGCTTGCTATGATTGGCCTGTACCATGGCTTTTATCTCAAACCACACCGTGTGATGATCGCTGCTGCTCACAGGGGCACTCACGCAGACATTTGACACGCTATCACCGTTGGTGAACACTAAATCCAGTGTTCAGCTTTCCCTGGTTGATTCCATCACCATTTGTCTAAGTAACACATCTTGGAGAGCATCCACAATTTTTTTGCTTCTTTCCAGATTTGCAGAAGGAGTAATCCAATCCACATCCGGTAGATTAAAGTCACCCAATATTATCACTTCCCCCTTTGTGGCTATCTTGGCAATATCTATAATCAATTCGTTATCTATCTCCAAGACATTTTAACAAGCGTTTCAGAAGTTGTAGAACGAACCAAGGTGTCTGAGTTTTGCTGCCATGTTGCTGACTGTTCACAGTTCTTTGATACCTTGGAAAGTTATGATCATCACTACAACACACTCCACAGAAACGTCTGTTCATTCTGCAAGCGTTCGTTCCCATCAGAGCGCTTCCTGGATATCCACATTCTGGAGTGGCATGACTCACTCTTTCAGATCATGTCGGGGAAGCAAAACATGTATCAGTGTTTAGTTGAAGGCTGCATGGAGAGGTTCAAGTCAAGTGGAGACAGAAAAGACCATTTGATTAAAGTTCATCTGTATCCTTCTGATTTCAGATTCGACGAACCAAAAAAGGCTAAACGTAATAACAAACTGAAGAGTGCACAGAAGAAAGATGTGATGATGAATATGGATACAAACAGAGGAAGATGATACTGAGCAATCTCCAGAGGATTCCATGGAGGTGTCT
The DNA here is from genome assembly GCA_033557465.1 of Ichthyophis bannanicus. Classification (NCBI taxonomy): domain Eukaryota; kingdom Metazoa; phylum Chordata; class Amphibia; order Gymnophiona; family Ichthyophiidae; genus Ichthyophis; species Ichthyophis bannanicus. The sequence goes on from CM066036.1 coordinate 141,537,480, forward strand.
GTCCCCGAACCGATGGAAAGTGCCTCCAGCTTTTTGAGTAAAAGTTGGAACAGTTCTGCGTCAGAGAGTCCGCATGGTAAATGCAGGATACCTTCTACGATTTGTTTTGGTCATAGTGCTGTGCGAGGATTTAAATTTGTGTCAGAGGTCTGTAGACTACAGCAGTATGGATGACAGTGCCATCTCCTCTTTCCAACACAATCCAGAGCGCTTCTTCTTTTCCCCATGCCCCCTGCATTTCAGTAGCTTTAATATTACTTTTGACATACAAGGCTACTCCTCCTCCTCTTCCATTTTCTCTGTCTCTTCTGAATAGATTATAGCCAGCTATGGCTATATCCCAATCATGCGATTCATTAAACCATGTTTCTGTAATGGCCACAATGTCCAAATCCATTTCCACCATTAGGGCTTCCAGGTCCGGAACTTTGTTGGCTAAGCTTCGAGCATTTGTGCTCATTGCTTTCCAGCATTTAACTGGCTTGTGTGTATTTTGAATTGCTTTTGTTCTGTCCACCTTCCCACTTGGTTTTGATGTGTGGTTTAAAAGTGTGGCTGTTTCTGATTTGAATCTGCTTTTGCAGGGGGTGACATCCAGAGCTTGACCTTCCACATTCGTCACCCCCATTTTCTAGTTTAAATGCATATCCACATATTGCTTGAATTTTTCACTTAAGATTCTTTTCCCTGCGATAGAGAGATGTAGTCCATTAGCACAGTATAGTCTCTTGTTCCATCTGTTGCCCCAGTCGCCAATAAATCTGAATCCTTCTTGTTTGCACCAAGTCTGGAGCCATGTATTAAAGCTGTTAATGCGATGCAGCCTTTTTGCCCCCTTACCAAGAACAGGTAGAACCTCTGAGAATGCAACAGTGTTAACAATGGGCTTGAGTTTCTCTCCCAAAGATTGGAAGTCCTTTTGGACTGTAGAGGCACTGTTTCTAGCCAGGTCATTTGTGCCCAAGTGGATAACAACATCAAGTTTGGAGTGTTCACTTTCTGCTCTAAGTACTTCAACAACGTGGTTTGTATTCCTGCTGGCTGAAGAGCCTGGGAGGCACCTGACTATGTTCTCTCCTTTGAACTGTGTTTCCAAGTTGGTGCCACTGATGTTGGAATCACCAAGTAGTAGTAGTTTGCTGTTTGGTGAGGTTTTCTTCATATTTGGTCCTTTAGCAGGAGATTGGGTATCATCTGTCTCATTTAAGGGCCCCTTCAGTTTCTTTGGATTGGGCATCCTAATTTGCCAAGGCAGAGAAGGCATTATGCAGGGATATCGTCTGTTGCATACGATGCCTCTGTGTCACAGGTCGCAATCTAACAGAACCCACTGTGATCCACTTGTCCCTTGGGTGTTTGATTCTTTGTGGGAGCGGTGGTGGACATTGTTCAGTTTGTATCCTAGAAGAGGTGTGCTTCATTGCAGCCAGTTCCTCCCTCAGTAGGATCACCTCTTTATGCATGGCAGCTAGGTCTTCCCTTAGTAGAGTCAGTTCTTTATGCATGGCAGCTGACCTGAGGCACAGAGGACAAGCTCTTAGGTTCCAAATGATTCATCTTGGAATTAATGTACTGCAGTTATTGCACTAAATACAAGACATGCTGAATAAGTAGTGCTAGAAGGAGAAGAGGAAGAAGAAGAAAGGAAGAAGATGATGTGGGCTTTAACCCAAGTTAAAAGAATAGATGGCAACGTATATGACTACTATATAGGCAATGCAGCCCCTGGGGGGGGGGGTGAGGGGTAGGGTGGGCGGGAACCTAAGTGTCTCTGGCCAGAAGGCTGTTCCTGAACTGGGGGCATCCACAGATATCTGCTCCAAGGCTACCCAGAAAAGCAGTCAGTCAGTCAGATTATCTCCAAGCTTAATGTATAACCACAGTTAAACTTTATATTAGCAATTTCCCCAAAACAGACAGTTAAACTCTATATTGGAAGCTAGAAACCAGCAGAGATAAGAAAGAAAATTATAGTTTTTGCAGGCTTTAGGGCTACACAGTCAGAATATTCCCAAAGTAAGGTATAACAGTTAAAATCTATCTTAGCATCAAGCAAAAAGAAAATATAAGCTGTAACTTAGTGTTTTGCAGGCTTTAAAAACTGTGCAGTCTGGAAAGACTGGAGCTATGGCAGCCAGACTCCTGAACTGCTCCAGGTGCTTCTCGCCCCCTACACTGGCTAGCACCTGAAAGGCTATGCACCAATTAGCGATAGTCTGTGGTATGCTATCGGACTTCTTGAAGAACAGCTTGGATTTGCTGTGACAGCCCGAGCATTCACAATTGGCATCGCATTCCGCACAAATAGCAAGAATACATTTACATACTTGTCCTTCTAGATCTTTTCTTTCTGCCCAGCTGGGACGTGGCTATCTAGTGCACTTGTGATGCACACATATTCTGCTGGCTTGAAGTCTGCTATCAGCTCTCCGTCCCTATTCAGGGCACCCATACCTAACCCCTTCCGCGTTCACAGGGGTAACATATCTCCCACGTGGCTTTTGAGGGGCTCCCCAGCCCCTTCTGCTCCTGACATGCCCTGCGCTGCTGTGAGTCCCCTCGTCATCCTGACATGCCCGGCAAGCACCCGTACAAGTGCCTGTAGGAGTCCCTCAACACTCTGGCAATCAATGGTTGCTGTGCCCCCAATCCTCCAGACTTGGAACGCTGTGACAACCGCCTCGCTCCCTCCTGTGCTATCCCCCCTTCCTGGGCATGCCTCCCCTGCTCCCCCACCTGATCCTTCACTACCTCTGCTTCCCTCCCCCACGTCCACCGCAGCCCGCCTTTCTCCCCCGGCTCCATTATACAAATAAGACATTTGCTCATACTTACCTGTCTGGCCGGCTCTGATGGGTGCTGCCCCACAGCCTGCACCCACTTCTTCTGTAACTGTCCCACCCCTAGGTGGCACTCCATCAATTGAACTCAGGAGAGCCTGGCCACGTCCCACACCATGGACTGCCGCCATGGCCCTAACCTGGTTCATGAGGTCACGCACATCCAGAGCCTCCATCTCCTGTCTATCCCCGCCGCACAGCTGGGCTGGACTAATGGATGCTGCTCCCTGCCCTCCTGCGACTGCCGCGCTATGTCTACCGCCATGCATTGTTCTGCTTCTCCTTAATGCTGCCACCACCTCTCTTGGACCCTCCTCCTGTACTCCTGGTTTTTTTGCCTTTTCCAGACGCTTTCGTGGTACCCTTCATCCGTGCCCTCTTGGCCACTGGTCCACCGTTCCCGCTGCTGGTCCTCTTTGCCACTGGTCTGCTGCTCCCTCTGCTGGATTGCTGCGGCTTGGCCATGTCGTGTCTCCTGCTGCTTCTTTGCTCCCTGCTGACCACACTGGTACCTGCATGCGTGCCCTCCTCTTTTGCTCCTCTTTTGATATATATTTATTTATTTTTAGTTAGTCCCAGAAAAGAAACCCTCTCTTCCTCCTTTCTCCCCCCCCCCTTTTTTTTTTTAAAGTGCTGCTGCAGTTTTGTCTGGTCATCACCAGGTGGAGCTCCTGAAAATCGGCTCCAAAAGACGTGGTCAGCCGTTCTCTCCTCTTCTGCCTCAAACTACCAGCCGCTTTCTTGCTGCTGCCAGCTCCCTCCAGAGGCCTCCTGCTCCATTCCTGTCACTTCCTGCTATCCCAGTATGCTCCTGCCACTGCTTGCTCTTACCAGGGTCTGCTTCTGCCATGCCAAGTGCCTCTTCCCGCTGCATATAACTTCTTCTTGCGTCTTTTTCTTGTTCACGGCTCTGAAAAGAGCCCTTTGTTCTCGGCCCGCAGCTTCCTCCCACGTTTCTACTTGGTCGCGGCTCTGAAAAGAGCCTTTGCTCCGTGCCCGTGGCTCTGAAAAGAGCCCTTTTCTCTTTTTTTTTTTGTATTTGTAGCTGCAGCTCTGAAAAGAACCTTTCTGTCGGCGTTGTGGCTTTGAGAAAGCCCCTTCTGCATGCGACCCTCTTCTCCTTCGTGTTCTCAGATGGGGGAAAACACCACTCCCTGGCCTCCTTCCTTGGGTCCTCTCCCTGCCTGTGGCTGGGTCATGTGTCTTGCCTTCAAATCGGGCCCATCCTGCCATTATATTAGGGGTCAGATGGTCAGTAGGGAGCTCATAAGTCAAAACAAAAGCAAACAAGATATGGCTTCTATGCTAGATAAATAACATTAAATTAACTGCATAAATGACATTTAATAGATAATTATGTGGCTACAGGAGTTGTTCAGACTATTTGTACAATCAAATAAATAGTACTTAATTTCCACATATTCCAACTGTGATTTGATGTAGGTAAGACTCACTAACAGTTTCTGAAGATAGCTTTAGATTCAGCATGCAAACCTGCATAATTTGGTCACTAGTAGCTTGTAAAGTTTGGAAAAATAAAAATCTACCTCTAAAACTGACACGCCCTAGTGTACCAGTATATGCCCGTAGACGGTTTCATGAGATACGCGTCTCCTGCACATGTGTAAACGGCCTATTCAGGTTCTGGAATGATCCCCTATTATGGATAGTGCTGCTGAATATCTTGCTCGGCAGGATAGTCTCCTGTTGGCCATCTGGAGAAGGGTTTTGAATATCGGCCTGACACTGTTGAGGCATAGGTGACGTCCCTGTAATTTCTAGATACCTTTGTGCACCTATGCTCCCTCTTCCCTACCTGCAGACCAAGAAAAGATGTCAGGACTGTACTAAATAGGAAATCACAGAGCCCTAGTGGCAATAAGAAGCTGTTCCTGGTGTGCACACAAGAAATCTTACAGGAGAAATAACTTTTTAATAAAAATATATTTTTTCCTCCAGTATGAGATGAAGCTTTGGCCAGCTATGTTGAAATACTGCTAAAACACCTACTCTTAAGAATGCCAGCTGCGTCTCTCACCAGGAGGCTGTGCGGATGCACGACTTGCCAAGCTGTGAGAACCTCCAACTTTTTTTTCACCTTTTAACAAACAATCTGTTTGTCTCCTGAAGTACTTGTTAGTGGATGATTCATACATTCGTTTTGCATGAAGTTGGGGATGAGAAGGAATGGAGGAGGAAAATGGATGGTATATATAGTTAAAGAGTAAACATGAAATACCACGACCCAGTCAAAAACAGTCAAATTTCCTACACCAAACAGCAATTTCAATAAGAATTAGGCTCATTCTCACACAGCGTTACATATATTTATTTATTTAACTGCACTTACAGTATATACCGCTGATCTATAAGTCAAAGCGGTTTACAACTTGGCCGATAGGGCTTACAGATAACAGAGATAACTTAGCGAATATATAGAACCATGAACAATGAACATTAAACAATGAACTAGATATGATACAGGTGAGATATCAGTCACTTGAGCACATTTAAGTGCTAGATGTTATTAATGGGAGGTTGGGGGAGGAGGATCTGTGGTGAGATGATACATTGGCGGAAAGTGTTCAAGGAACAAGTATGTTTTAGTTTTTTCTGAAGTCAGAGTGATCATTTGTAGTGTGGAGATGGTCTGGTGTTGAGTTCCATAATGCTGGTGCGAAGAGTGACAATGCTCTCTTAAAAGTGGTGAAGTTGAAGATAGTATTTGGAGCATGTTAAGGGAGTTGTTTTTTCTGTATCTCTTGCTAGGAGGTTTCTCTATTAGTTCTTGCAGGTGATGGAAGATAATCCGTGGTATAGTTTGAAGACTGTGTGGATGGCCTTGTATTTGATGCATTGCGTGATGGGCAGCCAATGCAACTGTTTGAGTATTGGGGATATGTGTTCTGTTTCAGAGGATGCGTGCTGCTGTGTTCATGGCCAGTTGGAGTGGATGGATTGTAGATATGGGTAAGCCTTGTAGGATCAGGCTACAATAATCAAAATGAGGGAAGATAAACACCTGAAGGACTGTACGAAAGTCATTTGAGTCCAGGAGTGGTGTGAGATGTTGAACCGTCTTGAGCTTGTGATAGATGGTTCTTGTAGTATTGCTTATGTGAGGAGATAGCATGAGGCACTGGTCAAGGATAATTCCCAGGTAGTGGACTTGGGGTTTGACTTGTAGTTGGGTGCCGGCAATGGAAATGTGGGTGGGTGGGTGGCATGAAACTGGTGTTCCTGAAGAAGTCTAGGATTTCAGTTCTTCTGTAGTTTATATTCATATTGTGTTCAGTGAACCAAGCCATTATAAAGGTGAAGCATTTTTTTTTTACATGGGTGATGGTTGGGTTGGTGGTATCGATTTGAGTGTAGACCATGATGTTATCCGCAAATACTTGATGCACACAGAACACTTTGGGAAAATTTTAGAAGAAACCTGTGTGTATAGAACAGTGTTTTTACCCGCTAAAGTAGGAGACTATAAAATTGTCCGGGCACTCTGAAAACACAGAGGTCAATATTCAGCAACATGGCACTGTGTAACTTTAGAGCTACATGTATTATCAGTGGCAGAAAACATAAGTACCATTCTGAAAATACGCATATGTCTTAGATACGTATTCATTTAGAGTTATCTTTACCACTTAAATTTATGGCGGTCAATTTTCAAAAGCCTTTATCTGGATAACCACAGAGGCACTATACTGTCACTGAATACTTCCACAGACTGCGCTGGCACTATCAGTACAGCGTTGTGGCAGTTTGCGGGCAGTACGGCTACTATCCGGATCATCACCATATGTATTTAGATAGTGGTGATTTTCTACCACTATCTGAATAAGTTTCATGGGGAGCTTGGGCAGTCCAAAAAGCTGGCCTAAGTTGCTAATAGGATAATTTATCTGGATAGCGCCTGCAAATCGCCACTATTCGGATAAGTGTAGTGTATGTCCAGATAGTGGCCACACAATGTGGATATTCAGTGAGAGCCACTGCTCGGCTACTGCTGCTGAATACCTGGAGGATATTTAAATGCCACGGCTGATCGCTGGGGTGATTAAATATCACAAGTGCTGAATATCAGCCCCCTGGAGGAGGATAACTCTGTATAGGATGTCTACACAGTAAAATGGATGTTTAGGACCATGTGTATTTTAGAAAAGAGTTGGTGAAGGTGGAGACTTTTCTAAAACACTAACGCCAAAGAAGCAGGTCTGTCTGGTGGAACTCACATCAAAAGAAGCAACTTAACAAAAGAAAAATGTTCAGAAACAGAGCGATGTCACTTGGGGCTTTGCACACATAAGAAGTGCTGCTTACACACACCGGTGGCAATTCTACTACTTGTGTGCAAGTGGCAGACTTTATGCATTTGCAAGGAACTGATTAAGGAGCCAAGCTCTAAAATTCAAACTTCTGGTATTCTAAGGTTGTTTTGAACACTTCAGAGATAACCACAACTTCCCCCTACCGCACTCCTTTCCAAGATTTCCTCCAAAGTCCATGTACAAATGAGAAGCCAGGTGAAGGTTATGTACGACTTGAAGATGTGAATGCCCCCAGGGAAATTTCCCTGAATGCATTGCCGTTCCAGAATACAGAATATGCACATACTTTGAAGGACCACCCAAACCATGCCCAGAACACGTCTCCTTGAAATCTCTGCGCACTGTGACATATGCATGTAAGTACAGCCCTTTTTATAATTTCTATAATGGCTATTTACATATGTAATTGGCACATAGCTATTCTAAAATCAACTCCACAGCTTAGTATTTACAGACAATGTCACTGCTGAACATATTCGTTTTTTTCCCCTGCCCTTATTCTGGCTGAAACTAAACCCGTTTTAAAGTTTAACTTCTGCCATAAGAAAATACTACTACTACTACTACTACTAAGCATTTGTATAGCACAGACGACGTACACAGCGCTGCACAGACATGTAAGAGACGGTCCCTGCTCATCAGAGCTTGCTGTACAATCTAGTTAAGACAGACAACAGAAGGGAAACACAAGGAGATCGGGTAAGTCAAGATCTGAAAGCAGCAACGAAGAGGTGAATTTTCAGACTCATTGCGGGGCCTCATTTGCATAATCTTAACATGTGCTAACTTTTCATAAACATGCCTCTTAATGAGTGTCTGTATAAAGAAAGACTACCAGATTTCTACATTACTATACTCCAGTGCCAACCGCCAGGCACATTAGGAAGTACTACAAACACTGCCCGTTTAGAACCCATAGCAAACCCACCATATCATAACAGCACTACCAGGACTCACAAAGCCCCATACCCTACCAGTCAAAGGCAACACTGCAAATATTAAACCAATACATCTCCTACTGGGGAAAGTGTCACTGTCAAATAGAAACTACATGAACAGAATACCTCAGCTTGGTTACACATGCAGAACATAGACCGTCAGAAAACAAAGAACAAGGGATCACAATTTAGAAATAGGAAGACAACAATTAAATTGGGAACCCCAAAAGCCAAACTTGGAATGTACAACAGCACTGGAGAAATAAAACTATAAATTAATTTCCTCTTGTACTAAACCTTTTGTTGTGCTTTTATTTTTTAGTTGCAATTGCTCCAGTCACTTTTTTCTGGTTTCTTCGTATCTTGTGCTAACTCTCCATTGCCTGCTGTCCATTTGTCCTGTCTTCTCTCTTCTAGTTTTTCCCATTCTCTCTCAACATCTGCTTTAACATACTGATCTTCCCATTTTGCTCATTCCTCCATTTCTTTCTTTATTCCTTTATCATCCACTCAGATTTCACCCTTCCATCCTCAATCCCCACTTACTCTCCCAATACCCGGCCCACTGTAGAATTTTCTTCCCTCCCACACAAAATATTTTTTCCCCTCTCCATCCCCAGTCCCCCAGACCCATCCCCTTCTAGTCCTCTCCCAACATCAGCTCCCTTCTAGTCCCATTCCCCCAAATCAGCCCATTTCCAGTCCGAACCACCCCTCATCAGCCATTTCCAGTGCTATTCCATCCCCTCATCAGCCATTTCCAGTGCTATTCCATCCCCCCATCAGCCCATTTCCAATCCTAGCCCCCTATCAGCCATTTTCAGTCCAAACTAACCCCATCAGCCCATTTCCAATCCTAGTCCCCCATCAGCCATTTTCAGTCCTAATCCAGCCCCATCAGCTCATTTCTAGTCCAAGCTCCCCCCATCAGCTCATTTCCAGTCCTAGCCCCCTCATCAGCCCATTTCCAGTCCAAGCTCCCTCCTTCAGCTCATTTGCAATCCTAGCCCCCTCCCAGTCAGCTCATTTCCAGTCCTAGCCCCCTCCCAGTCAGCTCATTTCCAGTCCTAGCCCCCCCTAGCTAGCACATTTCCAGTCCTATTCCAGCCTCCATCAGCTCATTTCCAATCGTAACCTAGCCCCCCCATCAGCCATTTGCAGTCCTATCCTAGCTCCCCAAAGAGCCCCACGCCTGTATGAGCGGTTTCAGAGGGAGCCGGGGAGGCCTGCCCAAGGCCCCGGATCACTCTGCACAGCTGCCAGCGTGAAGAGCGCCGTTTTCCCTCACACTGGCAGCCGTGTTCTCGTGAAGTGCGCTGAATGCCGGGAAAAGTTAAAGAGCATTTCCCGGCATTCGTGCTCTTCACGAGAACACAGCTGTCAGCATGAGGGAAAATGCTGCTCTTCACGCTGGCGGTTGTGCAGAGGTGAGCCGGGTCCTCGGACGGGCCTCCCCAGCTCCCTCTGAAGCCGGCATTGCAAGAACACCATATGAGAATGAAGTTTGCGTGGGGCCCCCTGAAGTTTGTACTCCTGTTCGATGTAAACCAAACAGCTTGTTGTTATGGTCTTTATGTTATAATGTAAACCGCGCTGATGCCGAATAGTGCGGTATATAAGAACTTGTAATAAATAAATATAAATAAAATCATTCTCACACAATGAACGGGCTTGGCTCTGCCTGCATGGAGCTCGATGCCATGGGCGTCCTGTCGCCATGCACCGGGACGCCATGCAAGAATCCTTTTACCCTGCCGTCCAACTCCTGAAAGGGCCTGCCAAGGCCGGGGTCAGGCTGCGGGGAACCCACACATGCTCCTCACCAGTTCTGGGGGGTCCTCTGGTTCAGATTCCCATCCTTGGGGGGGACTTATTCCACCTCTGAGGAGGAATAAGTCCCCCATCCATTCCTGCCACCCCAGACATACAGGGCTGTGACCGGAATCAGCCCTGTACATCCGGGGTCAGGGTGCCGTCTCCATCCTGCCCATTCTCCTCCCTTTCGCCACCCCCTCCCACCCCCATCCAGAGCTCCCCACCCAGCAGTCCTGTACGTGCGGGGAGCTTTGGACCAAGAATCGGGTCCAGGCAAATAGAGGGGGTTAGACGTCCACCCCGGAGTCCAACCCCACTATTCAGGACTCTGCATGCTGGCCATTATTTACATAGCTTACATACTATAGTCCCTCTCCCAGTAAATCCTGTTCCTGCTGGAGCTTTCTCCACCTACACAGGCTCCATGATGCCCCTTTTCAGTACAGCCCTCTCTCCTCTTTCCTCCCTCCGACCCAGGGGTAGTCCTCTCTTTTCCTTAACCCCTCACACTCGGGGCCAGTCCCACCACATTAATGCTGCTCTCAGTGTGGCAGCAGGCCTTTCAGTAGAGGCCCACTCTCAAGCCCTGCCACATGCCACACCCTCAGACAGGCAAAAGCCACAACCAGCCACTGCAAACAGATCAGCTACAAACTGACCTGCTTTCATTCAAGTTCAGTGCTTCATTGGGGTCGTAGCCAGATGCCTTACAAAGCAGACTCAGCTGGGGAACGAAGGCCAAATAAACTGTAAATCCAAAGGTCAGAGCACCAATCAATAAGAAGCTAATGTAGAAAGGGAAATAAATCTTTATCCCAATCAATAAAGAATACATTTTATCATAGCTAAAGTTCTTTTCACTTTGTGGTTGTAGGTTAAGGCCAGTAATTAAAACAGCAGCAGCCCTGGTCAATCATTACAACGAAATGGGAAACTATGGGTTTAATTGCAGCACAGAGGAATGTGAACGTCCAAAACGGCAATAGAACGTCCAGTGCTAATAATTCTCAACAGGCTAAGCTCCTTAATATTCACTAAGGCTGCCAGTTTCATCAAAATACTTTAAGTCATTCTATGCTGTCCAATCAATCAATCAAAATGCAGGTTTTCTAACAGCATGAGAAGCACTCTACGAACCGCATTCATCACTTGGACAGTTTTTAACAGAAAACTTTTAAAACTATTTTAAAGGCAAACTTCAAACTAGTTTTCTGAAAAAGGCTGAAAAGCGTTCTCTTTCTCTCACTCTATATGGATGTGCACAAGGAAAGAGTTTCGGTTCATTTTTGGAAAATTTGGCTTTTTTCTTCAATTTTCATTGGAATTTGATTTAATTCATTTCAGTAAGATTTTTTTTTATCAGGTTGGAACTTTTAAACATGTGCAAATAGATTTTACCTGTGTTAATGCATTTTGCAATCCATAGGTAAATCAGTCTTGCATGCGCACTAATGAATGCACAGCCCTATCCTGCTAAAAGTCCAGAGGTTTTTATTCAAAAGGCATTTCCATAGATGAATATCCAGCAGCTGGAAGATGAAACCACTTAGCAAAGAATATGAATCAACATTATGTGCTGCAGAAGACTGTCACAAATGAATGCGACCTGTGGGAAACAGCTGGATTTGTTGCCTGCATGTGATAGGAAAGATAAATGAATATATAAGCTTTTTCCCATTAAAATTATTTTGGCTGCTAATGCAGACTAGCTCTTAGAGTAGACAGCTGTGAATGCTGGAGACTAACTCCCAAACAGGGAATCCTGACACTGAAAGTTATTGTGTGTGATTAAAGATAAAAGCATTTTGCCTTTCTCACGCTCTGCTTGCTTTCCTCGATTTTTATTTTTCATATAACTTGAAACGAGTTGATGGTTTATTTGAGTGTCAAATAAAATGCATTTGGGGTATCGGTTTAGTCTGAAAGGGGTTAAACATTTTCTCTGCAAGAAGAGCAACTGTTTGAGACACCAATTTCAACAAACCTTCCCACATTTCGTAAAATATAATTCTCAGGATCAGTGGCAGAATTTCAAATTAAGAGAGAGAGAGACCTACCAAAGACCTCTTAACAAATATTTCTGTTCTGTGTTCACAGATGAAGGGCCAGGAGCAAGACCTCAGGAAACATCCGCAAAAAGGAACAAAAAAGACAGGGATCTTGAACGATTTTCAGAAGACTGTGTTCGTGAGGAACTAGCTAAACTAAAAGTAGACAAAGCGATGGGACCAGATGGGATACATCCATGAATATTGAAGGAACTTGGGGACATTATAGGGACTCCAATGACTGACCTTTTCAATGCTTCTTTAGAGTCGGGAGTGGTCCCAGAGGAGTGGAGAAAGGCGCATGTGGTCCCTTTGCACAAAAGCAGAAGAAAGGATGAAGCTGAAAACTACAGGCTGGTTAGTTTAACCTCTGTGGTGAGTAAATTATTGGAAACACTGCCAAAAGGGAGGCTAGTGAGGTTTCTGGAGTCCAATGGATTGCAGGATCCAAGGCAGCATGGGTTTACTAGGGGGTTTACCGATTGATTTCTCTGACTGGGTAACCAGGGAGTTGGACCAATGGAGAGTCCTAGATGTAGTGCACTTAGATTTCAGTAAAGCCTTTGACACAGTTCCGCACAGGCGACTTACACACAAACTGAGCACATCAGGGATGGACTCTAAAGTGACTGACTGGGTTCAAAATAGGTTGAGTGGGATGCGACAAAGGGTACAGGTAAATGGAGCTCACTCTGAGGAGAAGGAAGTTACCAGTTGTGTGTTGCAGGGAACTGTCCTTGGTCCAATTCTTTTTAAAATCGTTGTTAGTGATATTATGAAAAGACTATCGGGTAAGATTTGCCTGTCTGCAGATGATACCAAAATCTGCAATACAGTAGACACCCAGGAAGGAGTAGATAACATGAGGAAGGATCTAGCTAAGCTTAAAGAATGGTCAAGAATTGAGTAGCTGAGATGTAATGTTAAAAAATGCTACTTTAGTATTATCTTTTGTTTCCGACCAGGATAAAGCGCTTGTTTTTTGGAAATTATTTTAAAAATATGTCAACACTGTTTTATGGTGCTACGGTTCAAATGTTTCCTGATGTCTGTAAGGCTACACAAACTAGGAGACAGGCCTTTTTGGCCTTGAAGTCTAGAGTGGTAGCTCTTTCGGCTACTTTTTTCTTCAGATATCCCTGTAAATGCTTGGTTACATTTCAGGGTTCTAAATTGATCTTTTTAGATCCTTCTCAGTTAGAGCTCTTTTTGAATAGTAAAGAGGGACACGGTAATAAGTAAGAGGAGGTGGGTAGCATAATTATATGCTGTTAGGTGATTAGAGCTTTGCTCTTATGTTTTCTTTAACTTTATTTTCTTTGAAATATCTCCCCGTTTGTGGGCTAACTATAGTGTCTTTGCTGTTAAGTTTTTTTTCTTCTAATATTTTCTCACGTAATTATGTTATGTGACTGTTTATGTATGTAAAACCACTTATGTTGCTTTATGCTTGCTTTTGTAAGTTTGTTGAAATTGAAATTAAAAAAAATGCAGGGTCATGCTTTTGGGCTGCAAAAATCCAAGGGAGTGGTACAGTGTAGAGGGGCAAAGTACTTCTGTCCACGAAAGAAGAATGGGATGTAGGCGTGATTATTTCTGATGCTCTTAAGGTGGCTAAACAGGTAGAAAAGGTGATGGTGAAAGCCAGAAGGATGCTTGGGTGCATAGGGAGAGGAATGGCCAGCAGAAAAAAGAAAGTTATAGTGCTTCTATGTAAGTCTTTGGTGCGACCTCATTTGAAGTATTGTTGTGGAGTTCTGGAGATGGCACCTTCATAAGGGCATAAACAGGATGGAATCGGTGCTGAGGGTGGCTACTAAATGGTTAGTAGTCTTCCTTATAAAGCATATGAGAGCAGACCTAAAGATCTTAATATGTATATGTTAGAGCAGTGCTTTCCAAACTTTATCCTGCCTGACCCCATAGGGGGAGTGGCCTGGTGGATGTGGCACGTTACCTCAGGCTGGAGGGCCAGGGGCTCGAATCCCGCTGGACGATAGCAACCTTGGGCCGGAAGGACTGGGGTTTGTAGTCCCACCGGTGCTCCTTGTAGCCTTGGGCAAGCGACTTAACCCTCTGTTGCCTCAAACATAGAATGTTAGCCCTTCAGGGACAATGGAAAAATATGTATACAGTACTTGAATGTAGAAAAGCGGTATATAAGCCTAGTAAAATAAATCACAATAGTAGATCTCCAGCCTCCTCCCCTTCCTCCATAGGAAGGCACAGCAACAGTAGTGGCAACAGCAGCAGCAGCAGTGCAGGGCTCCGTGTGTCAGTGTGCAGTGTGTACTTATAGACCCCAGGACTCAGCATGCGTTTCCAATCTAACAGGAGGGAGCACAGCTTAGGAATGTTCACTGGATCATAGGCCACATGCTCACTGGTGACTGCCACTACTTGGCATAAGCCACAGTGAAAGCCCAGAGATAAAGGGAAATGGCCATGTTTCTGTGACGTATATTACACAATAAGACTATCTAAGAGCCCAATCTATTATAACAACATAATCTCTTAGTCAATCAAAATTTATCCAAAAAGGTCTACAACAAACTAGCACACATGTTTCTGTGACCCCATCCGGGGTCCCGAGCACAGATTTGGGAACCACTGCATTAGAGGAAAGGCGGGATAGAAGCGATATGACAGAGAGATTTAAATACATCTATGGCATAAATGCAGAAGAGGAGAGCCTCTTTCAACTGAAAGCAAGCTCTGCTACTAGGGGACATAGGATGAGGGTGAAATGGGATAGACTCAGGAGTAATATGTGCAAATACTTCTTTATGGAAAGAGTGGTGGATGCACGGGATAGTCTGCCAGTGGAGGTAGTAGAGACCAAGACAGTATGGGAGTCATTCCAGAACATGAATAAGGAGTTTATACATGTGGCAGGCACGTTTATGTGCCAAAAACGTCCCAGACCGAATTCTGAAACACTGCTGACATGCACATCCTTGGCGCTAGTATGGGGATCTCAGAATGTGGGCGGGAGAGGGCAGAACGGGGATGTGGTCAGCCACAGAGACGTAGAAAGCATATTCAGGAAAGGCCTGTGTACATATTGAGGCCGGTCTCAGAAGTGGCACATTCAGGCCGTCTGAACAGTCAAGCACTGAACGGGTTGGACTGTACCCAATTCTGCACCACAAAAGCAAGACGCTCCTGCGGTTGCAGGATTGGGCACCGAGACGCCCAGCGTGCCCCTGCAGCAGCCGTGGGAGATGTCCAGGCAGCAAGAAGGCCAGGACTCCCTCTGCTCCCATGGCGTCCCATCACCATGGCACCAGGATGCCCAACGGGAGCGCCCACGGTCAGACACCCCTCCAGTCCAGTCTTCCCATTGCCCAACCCTCGGCAGGGTCTGCCAGGGCCGGAATTGGGCAGCAGGGACTCACCTCCTGCAGATGCTGTGCTTCTGGGGGATTGCTGGGTCAGTCCACCGCCATTGCTGCTGCTTATTCCACCTCTGAGGTGGATTAAGCAGCATGGCCATCTTCCGCCCGCTGGACGTACAGGGCCATGACCTGAATCTGCCCTGTACGTCCGGGTGCCTGGCCTACCCTTGCTCCACTCACTCTCTGTCCCCATGACGTCCCATTCAGATCTCCCTGCACTGCGGCTGTGTGCATGTGGGGAGACTGCGTGCCATAATACAGGCCAGACTGATAGCATGGCTGCACTTCCTAACGGGACGTAGGGCTCCACTATTTGCATCTCTGGGTTGTGCTCATTAAGTGTTTGTTTATGTCCTGCTGAAATGTGGAATAAGGCTAGGACTTGGAAAAAATTCTGCTCTTCTCTGCAATGTGGCCCATATTGAAGAATGGTTGTGACAGGTATATTTTGAACTGATAGGACTGCAGTCTGGAAAAACACAAGATGCAGTCTTAAGGTACAGGGAGCAGAAGTGAGGGAATGTTGTAAGGTATAGATACATTAATAAACACCCTTACAGAAATAAGAAGAGCAATAGTGTTTATTCAGATTATATACTAATGTGCTGTTTGTGCTAAAGAAGCCAGTCTAGGGGACCCTAACAATTTCCAAGTTCTGAAATATGGGACTGCTGATTCAGGGATAGTATGGGAGTGAGCAGGGAAAGGATTCTTTTTTGGGTGAGAAACTGAGATCGTATTTGTGGTCCTGGTACCCCATGTGATTATGCTATGTCATAGCTGTTATGTATAGGTTCAGGGCATCTTTTTGGCAGAATCGTGTTTTTATGACAGAAAGTGAGAGAGAGAGAGAGAGTGTGTGTGTGTGTGTGTGTGTGTATGTGTGTGGTTTGAAGAGTGCACGGGGGGATCTGGTGTGCTCATCTGCAATTCAGGGGGGACATGAAAGCTTGGCCAGTACCTGGACTGTATGGATGGTCGCAGCATCACCAGGTGCCAGTGTGATTGGGCAGTCAAACTCAAGAGAGGGTTCACTATAGCTAAATGTCAGAACATCTCCCCGTCAATAATAAGGAACCCTCAGAATAAGGGCACTCAACAGTGAAAACAGCACTAATGCATGCTCATAATGCCCATTTTGTGGGACCAATGCTGTTGCTGTTGAACATGTATTGGTGCGGTTTGCACTGCTGAATGCTCGAATTCTGAGGGTTCCTACTATTGACAGGGATATGTTTTGACATTTAACCATAGGGAACCTATGCTGATTCTTTATGGATTATTTTACATTGGGTACTCTAATAAGATCAGATAATGTTGGCAGTGTCTGTCACTGGGAAACACGACTGATGTAGTGCCAACATTCCCGGTTTGTCCCATGTGGCTTACATCTCTACCCAGGCCAGGATCAATGAGAGCTGCGAGAGTGGACTCTGGCGGCACGGAATCTCCCCTTCCACAACCACATAGCCCTGACCAGGGGAGCAGTGCCACAAAGCTCGCTGTGGAAAGGCAGACAGTGTTGCCCCACAGGTAGCAGATGTATACATAAGAACATAAGATATGCCATACTGGGTCAGACACACAGGTTCCACAATGCTTGTATTGGGGCAAGCAGTGGATTTCACGAGTCCCCTTTAATAAGGGTTAATGGACCTTTCCTCCAGGAACTTGTCCAAACCTTTTTTAAACCCAACTACACTAACAGCTTTTACTACATCCTCCGATAACAAATTCCAGAGTTTGATTACGCGTTGAGTGAAAAAATATTTTCTCTTATTAGTCTTAAATGGGTTACACTGTAGCTTCATTGTATGTCTCCTAGTCTTTCTACTTTTTGATGACAAACAAATCGATTTACATTTACCCGTTCCACTCCATTCATTAATTTATAGACATCTATCATATCTCCCCTCAACCGTCTCTTTTACAGGTTGAAGAGCCCTAATCTTTTAAGCCACTCCTCATAGCGGTATCCTTGCATCCTCTTTACCATTTTGGTGGCTCTTCTCTGTACCTTTTCTAATTCTGCTATATCCTTTTTAAGATACAGCGAACAGAATTGCACACAATATTCAAGGTGCGGTCACACCATGAGGCATTATAATATCCTTCGTTTTATTCTCCATTCCTTTCCTTATGATTCCTAGTATTCTATTTGCCTTCTTGGCTGCCGCTGCACACTGGGCAGGGGGTTTCAACGTGTTACCACGATGACCCCTAAATCTTTTTTCCTGGGTAGTGGTTCCTAATCTGGAACCTTGCATTGTGTAACCATAGTTTGAGTTGTTCTTTCCTAGGAGCATAACTTTGCAGTTGTCCACATTAAATACAGACCAACATACGCCATGATGGGACAGGTGTAGCTGCTGTGAGAAATGCCAGTACCCAGATAGGTGGGCCTCAGATGCCATAGCCAGAAGGCTCTACTACAACTACTACTGATCATTGGCATAGCGCTACAAGGCATATGCAGCGCTGCACATACACACTTAAAAGATGGTCGAGACAGACAACACAGCAGCTGTGGACAGGATACATCCAGGTGGCATGTTCAGGAAACACAAGGGAGCTTAGGTGGATCAGGTCCAACAGTGGCACTCAGCTTGGATTTCAGAGGGGCCAGAGATGAAGCCTAACATACAGACTCAGGTAGTTTATTCCAGGCTTAAGCAGCAGCAAGGTGAAAGGAGCGACGTCTGGATTTGGCAGTAGAAGAGAAGGGCACAGATAGAAGCAATCTGACAGAAGAGCAGAGTTTACAGGGAGGGGTGTAGAGAGTGATAAGAGGGGAATGGTAGTGCGGCGCAGCAGAATGAGGGCATTTATAGGCCATAGGCACGAAAAAGGCATACATTTGTTGCTCAGCAATATTATGCATCCTTTGGGGAACTGCAATGTTAGTTTGATGTTTTGTGCACTTGGTGAGGGTCCATCCCTAGCAGTTTAAAGCATGTTTGTAGAGAGGACCAGGGCAGGAATTACTGGGGCCAGTTCCTAATGCCATGTACCCTTTGATGCAGGGTATGTCCAGACATACATGTTCACATTTACATGCTCGTATGCCATATTGGGGTGCACTGGGCTTACCTAGCACTTTGAAGGGCATGAGGGGGACTGGTCTATGGTCTAGGATGCAGCAGCTGTCATTTCTCATTGCTATTTACGTCTAGTGTGCATCAGCAAACTACTGTCTCTGATGAGCAGCTTAGGAGATGCATGTTTTTCCTGAGGAGCCTGGCGTCTGCTGGTACATCGCAGGGATGGGCAGGATCCGAAACGTGTAACAGTTTAGAATACGGTGGGCGCGGGGATGTCCAAAATGTTTACCGCATCTGAGACAAGGGGCCAACGAAATAGCCCCCTGCACATACCAGCCGAACACGTCTTTCTTCCTGATTCTGGACCCGCGGAAGCAGAATTAGATTCAAAGGGGGCCTGTTTTTGATTTAGACGTGTCCATGGGCTGGATGTGCATGTTATGGAATCATGTTCCGCCTGAATTTAAAAAAGCATGCGACAAACACAGAAGATCTCTAAAAGAAAAGAAGGAACTTTAGTATTTGATATGGAAGGACAGACTAGATAGAAACATGTCGTCAGAAAAAGACCACATGGCCTATGTTTCTATTTGCCCCCAAGCAACAGAAAGGGCCCCCAAAGCAGGAAGAGTCCATTTTAAATGATCTGGGAGAGGCTGCAAGTAGGCCCCCTTCCTTCTTGGACCTCTGTGCACTGCAGGGGACACTTGGGCAGAATTTACACCACTGCTCAGGATAAAAAATAAAGATATGGGAGCCCTCCCCAACTCTTTCTCAGTTGCTACATTTTCCTTTGAGAAACATCTCTTCAGGGTTTTTTTGTATTTAAAAAAGAAAGATTTGATATTTTTGCATAGCATTTTGAGAAATCCAAACTATTTCTTGAAATGCTGGGGCATTTTCCTATTTCAGTCTATGGCAAATACTTTCATAAAACCAATTTGTTAATACTTTTTCAAATGGAAACATTCATTCTTGATATCTTGATAGGGGCTGTTTTAATAAATGACATTAGCTGTTTAACATAGGAATTACTGCACACTAACAGTTATCACAATAAGTCAACTTTAGCAAATACTAATTCCTATGTTAAAGAATGCAGAAAACATTTCAGGGTGAGGAATGAGCTTTACAGTTAATGAAGGAGTCATTAGCACACATTAATCGTAGAGGCTTCTATTTTATTATTTTACTTATATTATTTTACTTATATTGTTTTATTAATTTTATTGTGTTGCTGTATTTTTATGAGAGAGTTCTATTGTGATATAAAACCAATTTGGTTGCTTGGTTGTCTTTGGATAGAAGGTAGAATTAGGGCCCACCCCAGAGCTGGTTCAAGGTGTTGGCACCCTAGGCAAACCCTTCATTTATTTTATTTATTTATTTATTATTATTTTATTTATTACAGGCTCTTATATACCGCTCTATTCAGAATCAGCGCGGTTCACAATATAACAACATACCATAACAACAAACTGGAATGCCCTGCTCTTTGCTGCCCCCAGAAGCTGCTGTCCTAGGCAACTGCCTAGTTTGCCTAATGGTTGGGTCGGCCCTGGGTAGTACATAAGAACAATAAATAAATAAATAAAGAATGCAGATCTGTTACTGCAACCTCGAGAGTTTTGCTTACTGCATTGTTTATGGTTTAAGGCTAGAAAGGAACTCCAATACTGACAGGATAGGATAGGATAGGACAGAATAGGAAAGAGAACTAGCAAGGAGTGAAACAACAGAAGACAGAAACTATGTGATTCCTATAAGCGGCGGCCAGTGCTCCCCCTCCCATACCTTGAACTATGAGAGCCCAAACACCTTGAGAGAAGCATAAAGCTTTTGGTGTGAAAGTTCTAGGCAGAGGTGTGGTGGAAAGCAGTTCCACAGAGAATGGGCCTTGATCAAGAAGACTGTTTGTCAAATAGATTCATACTGTACTTGAAGTGAGCGGGAGAAGGAATATGAAGACGATTACCATGGATTGAACGCAGAGCTCTTACAGGGGCATGCAATGCAACGAGAGAAGATAAGTATTCTGGAATACTAATGTGTAGGACCTTTTGGGTTCATATTAATATTTGAAATGTAATCCTAGAAGCGACTGGAAGCCAATGATACTACATGAGAAGTGGAATTATGTGATCATATTTCTGGACAGTAGTATTCTGTACCGTTTGCAATCGTTTAGCTCGTAAGCTGGAAGATACATGAGATAACCAAGCTCAAAATGACCATTATGAGTGCATTCTTGTCAAGGAAAGAATGGATAGCACAAATCTGATGGCGAGCATGAGAGACGGATCTGACAACCAGACCTATATGGTGTTAAAAAGACATTTTGGAATTGAGAACTTCCAAATATTTAAATGAAGAGGTCAATGCAATGGGAGAACCGCAAAGACTGAGGTGAGACATGGTGAACTGGATGATCCAGTGACCCACTTTGCAGTTGTTTTTACGGTTTCAACCTGAGGTGTTTTTGTTCCAGCCAGTTAGCTGCCAGGGCTGGTGTGCAAAGTGTGTGACTGCACAGGGTGGCACACTGAGAGGGGCGGCAGCAGCAGGCCCAGATTAATTAAGCTGAACCATCCCCGATTATGGCTGTTGGCGCCCCTGCCCAGCCGCCAAATTTGAGTGCTTTCTAAGTCGCAGCTGTGGCAACAGGGGGAAGGGGGTGTAGGCTGGCAGCGGCAGAACACTGGTAGCAGAAGAGGAAGAGGGGTGAGCCTGCAGTGGCAAAGCATCGGTGGCAGGGGAGAGGGGAAGGCCAGTAGTGGCAAAGCACCAGCGGCAGGGAAGCTCATCCCTTTGGAGAAGATTTAAACAGCTACGTAAGCATTTTTCGTCGCTCCTGTAGTTGTGCTGCTTTCCAAGATGTTAGCACCATGGCATTTCTAAAGGAAATATTAAGCATTTCCTGTTTCTCGTGGGGTCACTCGATTCCCGGGAACTTTCCGACATCGCTTCAGACCCTTCGGCACCTCAAGAACGGTGTCAATCCCCACCAGAGGATATGTCCTTTCAGGACTTCATCTGTGACATGGCAGTGAGGCTCTCCATCATGGTAGCCTCGGAGAAGGAACTGAGGGCTGAAGAACTGGAGATACTCCAATTCCCTCCAATGCCCAAAGAGACAGCTACCTTACCAGTGCATCGTATCCTTCAGGACCTTATGCTCCGCATGTGAGAAGCCCTACTCAAAATTCCTCCTCTTAGCAAGAGACTCAATACCATGTACTGAGTGCTAGAGTGCCCAGGTTTCCAAAAATCTCAGCTCCCCCATCACTCAATGTTGGTGGAATCGGCGATGCGCCAAATAAAGAGCTCCAAGAACCATTCATCCATGCCTCCTGGCAGAGAATCGAGGACTCTCAATGCTTTTGGGTGTCGAAGTTTCCAAGCATGCGTGTTAGCCTCCAGGATCAACCCTTACAAGGGCATGCTCCTGAAGGATGTCACCAAGGTTTTGGAGACTTTTTCCCCCCTGCTTCCGGAGGATAAACAGGGTGCATTCCAGACCCTCATTAAGCATAATCAGAACACTTCTAAGTTTCTTACCAGGGCCACTTTCGATGCCTTTGAGTCCACCAGAAGAGTTTCAGCAATCTGCATTGGGGCTCACAGAATGGCCTGGTTATAGGCCTCAGACCTCGAGTAATGGGTCCAGGATAAACTGGCCAACATCCCATCTACTTGTGAAAACCTTTTTGGCAAGGATTGGAGGGAAAAAGCAGGGGAGATTGAAACAGATGATCTCACACTAAAACAACTTTCCAGGAAGACAGCTGATCCATCCAAAAGGAAGGCCCTTCCCAAGAAATCTTTCTATGCTAAAAAGAAGAGATATTATCCTTCTTACCTGCCTTATGCTGCCTATCAACCACAGCAGAGGCAGCAGGGCCCTCACCAACCTAAAAACCCCAAAGCTCCTATTTATTTATTTATTTTGTGTACTTATATATTGCCTTTCTGGAATCAAAGCAGTTTACATGGAACTTAAAAAAATAACAATAAAATTAAATGGAACAATGCTAACAGCAAGCAACAAGTAACTGTTTGTGTCATATAATATTAATCAAATTGTTTACATTTGGATTCCTAAACCTCATCCAGCTGCATAGCACAGCCTGCACCTGGTTTATGACTCCTTCCTAGAGAGCATTGCCAATCTGCCCCTGGAGGGCTCCCAGCCCCTCCACATTGCAGGCAGACTGTCACTATGCCCACAAGTGGCACCTCATAAGATCAGAGCAGTGGACACTTCAGACTGTTCAAAGGGGTTACCAGCTTCACTTCGAAATCTTATCCCCCACCTGCTTCACAGGGGAGTATCCCATACAATCCCTTCACAGCAACCTCTTACAACAAGAGGTAGCCATCCTGTTGCCCCAAGGTGCCATAGAAAGAGTTCTTCCTCCTCAAGAAAAGTTGGGCTTCTACTCCCCATACTTTCTCATTCCAAAGAAAACAGGAGGCTTCAGGCCCATTCAAGATCTCAGAGACCTAAACAAGTTCTTGGTCTGAGAAAAAGTCAAAATGATCTCCCTAGGAACTCTTCTGCCATACCTCCAGAGATATGATTGGCTCTGTTCTCTAGACCTAAAAGAGGCATACATGCATTTACTGATACATCCCTTGCACAGACAGTACCTGTGCTTCATGTTTCGAGGAAACCATTACTAATACCGGATTCTCCCCTTTAGTCTAGCCTCTGCCACAAGGGTCTTCACAAAATGAATGGCAGTCGTTGCTGCCTACCTATGCATCCTGAGGTCATTCATCTTTCCTACTTGGACGACTGGCTAATCAGGGAAGACTCCCACCAAGAGGTAACACTCTCCCTTCATCGTACCATCACGGTGCTCCAACATCTGGGTTTCATTATAAACTTCCCAAAGTCCCACTTCGCTCCGACCCAATGACTGGAGTTCAATGGAGTGCTCCTAGACATGCGAGAGGCCCGAGCTTACCTCCCAGAGGATTGCTGTTCCCACCTCATCGAGCTGACAAACAACGTACAAAATCAAAACCGTGCAACAGCTCGAGAGATGCTACGGATATTGGGACACCTGGCCTCCATGGTCCACGTCATCCCCTATGCTCGATTACACATGTGTTAAGCGCAGTGAACTCTGTCTTCCCAGGGACAAGATCCACATTATGCCTCAACTTATGTCCCTTCACAGTGGTGGTGTTTCCCACAAAACCTACTCGTCAGGTCACCTTTACAGATACCTCCAACCTTGATGCACCCTGCCGATGGATGCTGGGTTGGGGGGCTCATTTGAATGACCTGACAACACAAGAACTATGAACACAACAAAAATCTGCCCTGCAGATCGACCTGCTGGAACTACGAGCACTGACAAATGCTCTTCAGTTTTTTTCAACCCCAGCTATCGGGGCAATCTGTTCTAGCCTGAACAGATAACCATGTGGCCATGTTTTACATAACAAACAGGGGGAACGGAATCCTGTCCCCTCTGCGAAGAGGCAATAAACCTATGGCCCTTTACCATCTCTCACCGCATTCACCTGAGAGCGGTGTACCTCCCGGGTGAACTCAATGTCCTAGTAGACAAATTAAGCTGTATCCTTCGTCCACATGAATGGACCTTGTATTCAGAGACAGCTGCATGGATTTTTCAAATGTGGGTAACCCCATTCATAGATCTCTTCGCCACTCCACAAAACATGCAGCTTCCTCGCTTCTGCTCCAGGGTTCAATCTGTACATCGACAGGCCCCAGACGCCTTCTTTCTCCATTGGGGACAGGGGCTGCTCTATGCATACCCACCCATTTCCTTGATACCCAAAACGCTATTGAAGCTACAGGCCGACAAGGTCTCAATGATTCTCATAGCTCCCTTTTGGCCCTGTTAACCTTGGTTTCCTCTACTTCACCCTCTCAGCCTGGGATGTGCGCCTGACCTCGTCTCTCAGGACCATGGGACACTTTTCCAACCCAATCTTCACTCCCTACACCTGACAGCATGGCTACTGAAAGGCTAGTGCTCACCGACTTCGACCTACCACAGGTGGTCAAAGATGTCCTCCTTACATCACGTAAAGATTCCACCAGGTGATCTTATGCATTCAAATAGTGTAGGTTTGTCAAAGGACCTTGACCCCTTTTCTTGCCCGGTGGAGTCACTTCTACAATATCTCCTCCACTTATCCTTGACAGGTTTTAAGATTAACTCAGTGAGAATTCAACTAAGTGCCATTGTGGCCTGTCACAGACCAGTGGATGGACAACCTATCTCCTCACACTCCTTAGTAGCATGCTTCATGTGGGGTCTCCTGCTGTCCAAACCACCCATTAAGCCACCTCTAGTGGCCTGGGATCTGAATGTGGTTCTGGCTCAACATCTAAAACCACCTTTCGAACCTTTAGCCACCACTTCACTGAAGTTTCTATCTTGGAAGGTCATCTTCCTTATTGTCCTCACTTCAGCTTACCACATTAGTGAGCTGCAAGCTCTAGTCGTGAATCCACCTTATACTCTGTTTCACCCTGACAAGGTGGTTCTGTGAACACATCCATATTTCCTCCCAAAGATGGTTTCCTCCTTCCATCTAAACCAGTTGGTAATCCTCCTGACTTTCTTCCCTAGATCATATGCATCTCGGGCTGAAGCTGTGCTACACACCTTAGACTGAAAGCGAGCGCTAGCCTACTACTTGGCTAGAACTAAAGATCACAGAAGATCCTCTCAATTATTCATCTTGTTTGATCCTAGTCACCTGGGTCTACTGGTGACGAAGCATACTCTATCTAAATGGATAACAGATTGCATCTCTTTTGCTTATACACAAGCAAGACTTTCATTGAAGGATCATGTCACTGCTCATAATGTATGGGCTATGGCAACATCTGTAGCTAATCTCCATTCAGTAGCCATCGGGGACATATGCCGGGCAGCTACCTGGTCCTCTATTCATACTTTTACTGCCCACTATTGCCTGGACAGAGACTCCAGTTGGGACGATGTCTTTGGCCAGACCTTTCTCTAGCACCTCTTTGGGATTTAAACTCAACTCCTAACCTCCATCCCTTACTTCTACAAGATACTAGAATATCACTGGGGGAGTATTGGCTTCTGGAATTGAGTCCAATAGCCCACAATTCTTCCAAACTCATCGGCTACAGGTTTTTTGCCTCAGGGATCGCACTACTTTCCCCTCCATACCAGTCTGGTATCTGGGAGCTAGTGAGTCCCATGCGTAAAGACTGCATTCCTGCTTGTTCCTGGAGATAGCTTAGTTATTCACCTGCAACAGGTGATCTTCGGGACAGCAGGAATCAGTCGTCATAACCCACCCTCCTCCCCTAGGAGTTGTAGGGTTCTTTTTGTCTTTCTTCTTCTTCTCAGCTGCAAACTCAACTGAGGAGAGAGGCTAGGAAGGCAGACACGCAGGCGCAGAGGAGTGCTCCCAAAGGCTTTCCTATTGGATGCTGGGGAGCGTTCCCACGCAGGCTCTGTCAGGGACGTCACCCATATGTGAAGACTAAGTCCTGCTGTTCCCGGAGATCACCTGTTCCAGGTGAGTAACTATGCTATTTCAGTTCTGGGATAGTGAATATAATCATGATGACTTTGACACTTAAAATATAAACAAACAGTTGTGCTATTTGAGGAAGGTGGCCCAGTTGCTTCACCACTTACAGATAAATATAGGCCTCAATGCTGCTTCCCTTTGTAATGCTTTACCCTACATTTTTTATTCTGAAGGTGCACAATAAAGGATCCAAGTCTCTATCTAAAATTAGATTTAATAGCCCTATTTCAAAAAGATTTCCTCCTTTAGAAAGGAATGAAAGAACTCATTTCTATTATCTAGCAATTATAAAAAGCTGGAACTCTGCAGAATTCTTTAAGGTAAAGAAAAAAGATGCGATTATAAGAGAAATCTACCAGCCTATCCAGGCATGAACAGATGGCACAGTTTAGAGCTATGGTTTTTAAAAATATATTGTAGTTCTGTTTTTGGCTTCCAGTAAATCAATGATTAAAATAAGTGGGGAAAAACACGAGCATAGCCCATGGAATTCTTTTCAACCACTCTGCGTGTGCCTATGTGTGCGCGCACACACACTTCATTTATATCAATGGTGCCTATGCATGTATGTGTATGTGGGGGGCAGGAGAGTCTCTGTACATCTCTGACCTGGGGGAGAAATGGGAGGGATGGTAGAACTGAGCAGTAGCCAAACGCTCCATTGGTTTGGAAAATGACATAAATTGAAAGCAAGTATGATAAAATATTTAACCTTTAGATGTCACTGTCAACAGATTTGAAAGGATAGATTTTACAGTTTGAACCTAGGCTACCACCGTCCCAAGGCAACAGGTATTGCTGTGCTTTTCCACCTCTAGAAAGCTGGATATATGCAGCGCCGTACCTAGCCCTGTGCAAGCGGTGCAGTCTCACAGGGCACAAGAAAATAGGGGCGCATTTAGGGCCGACTGCTGACCTTGGCTTCCCCCCCCACTCTGCCTCCCCTTGCACCGCCGCCACGTTTCCTGTTCCCTTGGTGGCAGTGGCGGCAGCAGAGTAGATCTCCAATTTTAAAAAAACACGCAGGCCTTTCCAACTCAGCGCTTGCAGGGTTGGTCTGATCCCTCCCTTCTCCAACACGAACATACGTCAGAGGAGGGAGGGATCAGGACAGCCCTGAAAGCACAGAGTCGTAAAGACCAGCGTGTTTTTTTAAATTAGAGGCCCACTCCGCTGCCGCCAAGGGAATAGGAAAAGCGGTGGCAGGACAAGGTCAGGCGGGCGGGCAGCGTGGGGGGAGCCGGCTAGAGATGAAGAGGTGTGGGGTAAAATGGGGCGATGCTGGGCATGGGACAAATGACAAATGTGTGATGTGGGGGGGGGGGGGGGGTTTGCACCAGGTTTGCAAGTCACACAGAGTGCATTTATGGTTTGGTACAGCCCTGTGCATATGTCAACCAGTAGCAAGCTATAGAGTTCATCTCTGTGTGTCATTTTATATAGTTATCATTAAGAAAACTATACGGTTCCATTACTAGGTTTCACAGAAGTATTTACAACAAAGAAAATGAAAGGCACATATGAGTCACTAAGAGCCAGCCCAGTAAGGCCAGGGGTGTGGCAGTGAGGGGGTAGAAGGTGCAGGAGTATGTGCTGAGGAAATTATGTGAAGCACGCTGCATGGAATTATTTCCAAC
This sequence comes from Ichthyophis bannanicus, assembly GCA_033557465.1. Taxonomy (NCBI): domain Eukaryota; kingdom Metazoa; phylum Chordata; class Amphibia; order Gymnophiona; family Ichthyophiidae; genus Ichthyophis; species Ichthyophis bannanicus. The sequence continues at coordinate 141,565,091 of CM066036.1, forward strand.
CCATCAGTATGTGTGCCTATGTTATATCTGCAGATGTGTGCAATTTGTTTGTGTGTCCATGTGTGCTGCTGTTTTCTTTTTTATGTCCCTGCATATTTGTGTGAGTGTGCACATTTGTGCTTCTGACTTTTTGAGGGTGACTCTACGTTTTGTTTGTGCTGTTGAAATTGCATGTCTGCATTTGTGAATGTGCGTATGAGGGAGTATCTCTGTTGGTTCTGTTTTGTGTCTGAGTGAGAGGGTAGAGAAGAGGATAGAGGCAGTTTGATAGGAGCAATTCCCTAACTGCTAAGTTTGAATGCACCAATGTTTCTATGCTGCAGAAGCTTCTCCTATAGAAATTCACTGGGCTGTTTTTTTGAGGGGCTTTATTTCTCTAAACCCTCAGTCTGATCTGGCCCATTTTCAAATTCAATGTGCCTTTTCACTGATTCTTCCTCCACACCAAATTTGGTCCTATTTTGACCCCCAGAAAGACAGACATTCTGTGAACAGGTTCATTTTTGTGCTGGTTTTATAGGCTGCTAGTAAATTTACAGGTTGGTATCAACCTGCATTCCACAGATGCTCACAGAGACTCTCACAAGAGAAGTTGCAGTGGCTGCAATAAGCCCAGTAGGTTTTTCCCATAGGAAACTGACGTGTGATCCACATTCACTGCCATAGCCTCTTGGCTTGGGTTTTCTTACTAGTGCTGCAATCGGAAATCTACTCAGGTAACGGCTGATGACAACATGATTTGAGCCCAAGATGGTTGTCCCATAGCCCTTTTGATCCTCTGATGTTGCTAGTCTTAACCATAAGTCTGCACCGCCAGCATTTCAGTTGCATGGTGAGACATTTGCTGAAAATAGGATCCCTACATGGATCCCATGCCTGCATAGAGTTAGAACCAGGGTTCTCAACCCGGTTCTTGGAACACACCTAGCCAGTCAGGTTTTTGGGAAAATCTCTCTCATGCACAGTCATTGTGGTTAACCTGAAAACCTGACTGGATAGGTGTGTCCTGAGGACTGGGTTGAGAACCCCTGAGTTAGACTGAAATAGAGAGGGTTCCAAAATAAATCCTGGAAGAGGGTATGATGGAAGCAGTTTCCTAGAAGCTGACATTGGTCTGTTGGGCCAGCAGGTGGCAGCATCTGCCATACGATAGAGAATAGCAAGGACAAAAGAAGTGTCAAATAGTTTATAAGTTTGGAACAAAAGCAGATTTGTTAGAAAGGGCACGCTCAGACAAGTTTTCAGACACCAGGAATGTTATGCATCTTCTCAGCATTTTTCAGCTCAGTTTCTCTCCCATCCTATTTCCCTCAAGTCAAATGAAAGATTCCTATGATGTAGATAGGAAAACCGCTGAACTATGAGAGAATTTATTGATACATTTTCAGAATTCATATTAAACCTAACTTGCATGTCCTTCGTTTGCCTAATATGCGTTTGTTAACTCCTACTTAAAAGCTGGCTATCTATAAGAAATAGTTCAATGCTATCTCTTATCGAGGTTCACTTTTTACATAAGCTAATTATTTTAATTAGAGAACCCCAAGGTAAGAAACCACCGAGTTCTCCTTTACTAGTGAAACTGGTGTCTTCCACATGTCCAGAAAGCAGTGAGACACAGTCCAAAATGTGATTATTTACACTGTATAATTTATTGATGTTTGTTCAATATGTTATATTTGTGTCATTTATGTTTCATACATTATCTTACTCTTCCTGTTAATATTCTTTTAATTATTTATAATTTGTAAGATATATATTTTTTAAGGTAGTCATGTTTTTATGGTCTTTTTAAGGTATTTTATGCTCCCTTTTTATTACATGCGTTATTTATCTGTTCTTATCACGTCTGCTATTATTTTAATGATGTGTTTAAATAATAATTATTTATGTTTTTTATGTTCTAGTACCTTGACCTAATAAACCCCTGACGAAGGTTTGCAAAACACAGCCTGTGTCGGGTTGGTAATAGGTTCATTAATTCAATAAAATAAAGTGTGTTTTTCCACAATAATCACGTTTTGGACTGTGTCTCTGTGATCCACGTGGTTTATTGCCTTCCTGTGTTGGATGCCAGAAAGCAGTGAGGCCAGTGTGAGAGGAGAAGAGGTTTATGACAGTCTCTAAGGAGAGGTGTCATAGGAGAAGTTTTATCAAAACTCAAATGTTGTCTTAGCGCTGTATCTTTTTCTTCTCCCTTCATTCAGAGAGGAGGGCCCAAGCAACCAAGAGTGGGGTACTTAAGGGTCTAGGTCTAGGACTTAAACATTTGAGAAAAGACCACAGCTCAGGGGGTAGAAAATAGAGAGTTGAATTGTCCTACAATAGTTTTATTGAGGTGCTGAAGAAGAGATGTCGTCTGAAGATTTGGTCAACTAGGACTAGGGAGTGGCTGGCCTGGACCAGGAGGGCAGCAACTAATGTACAAGATCAAGTGTTCAGGACAGCTGGGCAGGAAGACACCTTTGTTTCTTCTCTTAAAAAAGATGATCACAAATTTAAATGGTTTTCTCCTGTGAGAGCTACATTTTGGAATGTACCAGGGAAATCACAAATTATTATTTTTTTGCTGTTTTGTTCCATAGTCATAAATTCAAAACAATAAAAATGAATTTCTGTTTGACCAACCAAACCTGTGTGTTGTGTGGACTAAGCTGAAAATATGCTTTTCAGGACTCTTAGACTTCACCCACAAAGCTAGAGACCTGGAAGTTAGCTGTCCAGAAACAGCCCAGGGGAGGATGTGGACTACATGATGACCCCTGACACGCTTTTCTTGGCCCAGTGTCAAGAGTGACATCTGAGCTACATAAATATACATATAGTACATGCTCAGTTTCAGTTGTCCATGATGCAGTTATACACCTTTATTTACTGTACCTTTTGAGGCAAATACAACTTTAGGAGGTAATATTCATGACAAACCACTAATTTGCAAAGTCTGGAGGTACTTTTAACCATGAACTTTACACCACTTCTGACAGTATAAGTGTACTTACCCTTTGAAAACTGCCCAGGGAAAAAACGCCTGCACAGATTTGCACCCCGTTTTCCAGCATGCACTTTTCGCCTTCAAAATATTGTGCACAGCTTTGAAAATGCAAAATGTGCATGTTATTACCTCCCCTGAGCTAACCTTCCCTCCCAGCCTGCCTTCTTTTCTCATGGTTTATAGGACAAATGCTGTTGATCCCCCATGTTCGCTTTTACTGATGGAAGGCATGTGTAATTTTCAGAAAGTCAGTTTTCAGCTAGAGTTACTAATACTGTCTGCACACTAACACCATTAGTAAGTTTTATTAGTAACTAGATCCTGGTGGTAAACACAACACACATTAATGGCATTAGCGTGTGTCACATGGTAGTACACATTAGTAACTAGCTGCTACCAGGTAAACAGCTTTTGAATATTGCTTTGTAATGGACTGTTTACTAACAAGAGTGCCATGAGCACGTGGTCAGGTCGGGAAAATACTACAGCGACCCGTGCCAACTTCAGGGGTGTGTGCATCCATCCCCCTGCCATGAGTGCACCATCACAGGACCCAGCATGCAGGTGGCACCTAATGTCACCCACTGAGGCGTTAAGTGCACTCGCTCTAACATCCACAATTGCAGTTAGCAAGTGGCCAAAACACTCGCGCTAATCTCAACATGCAGTCAACCACGTAATGCCCCTAACCTACCCCATTGCCACAGTCATTGTAGTTAAAATGAAAACCTGACTGGATAGGTATGTCCTGAGGACTGGGTTGACTGAAATATCCCATCTCCACATTCATGCACTAAGAGGCTCATTCCATTTTGTGTGTCCCGGCCTCTGCATCCGCTCTGAACCGGACGCACAGAGGTAGACATGATTCTGATCCCATGGGGCACGTCTAACCTCTGCAGGATCAGAATCAGGTCTAGGCCTGTACGTGCAGGACAGGACCAGATTCCCATTGGCCTGCACGTACAGGCCTCTGCCCATCTAACTCTGTCAGGCTCCTGAATGGAGCCGCAGCGCCAAGGTGTCCAGTTGCCATGGCATCTCGGCTCCATTTAAGAGCCACGATCCCCGGCCGCCGATGACTTTTTCCTTTCCTGAAGCCCAACCCCCAATCTGGCCTCCCATGCCCAGAGTCGGGCTGCGAGGAATCTCCTGCACCCCTCACCTCTTTGCTGCTGGCTGGGCCCGCCATCCCCTGATGTCTAGGGGGGACTTATTCCAACTATGAGGTGGAATAAGTCCCCTGTCCAATCTGCCAGTCCCGGACAGACAGGGCCGACTTCAGAGTTGGGCTGCGGGGAATCTCCCACACCCGCTCACCTTTTTACTGCTGGCTGTGCCCGCCATCCCCCGACATCTAGGGGGACTTATTCCACCTCCGAGGTGGAATAAGTCCCCTGTCCAATCTGCCGACCCCGGATGGACAGGGCCGACTTCAGAATCGGCCCTGTACATCCGGGACTGTGGACCACCCATGGCCCGCCCTAACTCTGCCTCTGCACCACCACTTCCCGCCCCCCTTGTCTAGCATCCCCGTACAAACTCCTTGCTTGTATGGGGAGGCTTAGTCAGGGACGGCAAGGGGGGCAGAATAGACTCCTAACTGTTTAGCATGGAATATTTTGCACAAGATCCCATGCAATTTTAGTATGGCGTGTTCACCGCACACTGAACCCATACTAGTGATTAGTGTGGTTTAGTAAACATGCCCCTGTGTGTTTTGATTCTAGTACCTTTGGTCACTATGAAACTCTGAGACCCTATCCAAGAACACCTCAGAAAGTGCAAACCCCATGATAAGGCAGAGAAGGATGTGCAGCTGTAATCGGGGGCAGTAGGTACTATGGGGCTAATTTTATAAGGAGATGTCTATTTTTAGGTGCTAACATGTATAAATGTTGGTATTTTAGTTATTTATGAGTGCAAGTGACTACACAGGCACATTAATGACCTCTTACAAAATAATAACCAATGTAACAGTCGATACATTAGTTGCATAGTGTGTACTTTCAATGTGTGCTTGCAGAAGAGCAAAGTTTGGGTTCAGTATGAGTGGTGTAAAGCACAGTTACTTACCTGTAACAGGTGATCTCTGGGAACAGCAGGAATAAGTCTTCACATATGGGTACGTCGGTACCGATGGAGCCTGTGCGGGAACGCTCCCCAGTGTCCCAAAAAAGGAAAGCTTTTGGGAGCATCCCACAGCGCCTGCGCGCTGCCTTCCCGCCTTTCCTAACCGCCTCTCTCCAGTTCGAGTTTTAAAGATGAGACAAAGAGAGAGAGAGGAAAGGAAAGATAGATAGAGAGATACAACTCCTAGGGGAAGTGGGTGGGTTGTGAAGACTTATTCCTGCTGTTCCCAGAGATCACCTGTTACAGGTAAGTAACTGTGCTATCTCCAGGAACAAGCAGGAATGAGTCTTCACATATGGGGACTCCCCAGCTAGAGATGCCTGGGAGATCCCCAAGGTTGTGAAACCCTGAGAAGGGCTCTACCTCCTCCCATGGATCTCAGGCATCCAGCCAGGGATGGAGGGTAGGAGTTGATTAAGCATGGAACAGGTGTTTGAGAACAGCCTGACCAAACAAGGCATCCCGGCGGGAGTCCTTGTCCAAACAGTAATGGGCTGTGAAGGTATGAACCGAGGCCCAGGTGGCCGCTTGACAGATCTGGTCGATGGACACAGAATTTAGATGAGCCATAGAGGCTGCCATGGCCCTCACATTGTGAGCTGTGACATGGCCCTCCAGAGAAAGGTTCTTACTCTGGTAGGCGAAAGAAATACACTGAGCAATCCAATTGGACAGTGTCCTCTTAGAGACTGGAAGTCCCAAATGAGAGGGATCAAAAGCAACAAAGAGTTGAGAAGACTTTCTATGTTGCTGTGTCCTTTGTAAGTAAAAAGCAAGAGCTCTCTTACAATCCAGGGTATGAAGATTCCTCTCTGCACTTGATGCATGAGGACCTGGAAAAAAGACAGGTAAATACACCTCTTGATTAAGATGAAAAGTTGAGACCACTTTAGGCATAAAAGTGTGGATTGGTCCTAAGGACTACCTTATCATGATGGAACCTTGTATAAGGTGGATTAGCCACTAAGGCCTGCAGTTCACTGATGCGGCAAGCTAAGGTGACTGCAATAAGAAAGATAACCTTCCAGGAAAGAAATTTCAAGGAGGTAGTGGCTAAGGGTTCAAAGGGTGGCTTCATGAGCTGACCAAGAACCAGATTCAAGTCCCATGCCACTGGAGGGGTCTAATGGGAGGTTTAGTTAAAAGAAGGCCTCTCATGAATCTTGAAATAAGAGGATGAGAGGAGACAGGTTGTCAATTGAGAGGCTTGAGGGATGCTGCAATAGCACTCAAATGGACCCTTACTGAATTCGTTTTGAGGCCTGCATGGGAAAGATGCAGGAGATACTCTAGTAAAGAATTCAAAGGTATTGCTAGAGGGTTAATACCCTTCTCAGCACACCAAATGGTAAACCTTTTCCATTTAAAAGCATAGGAACGTCTAGTAGAGGGCTTTCTGGAAGCATGAAGGATATCCCTTACTTGCTGAGAAAGATGCCAATCTTGAAGGTCTAAGCCTTCAGCAACCAAGCCCTGAGATGGAGAGATTGGGGGTTTTGGTGCCACAACGTTCCCCCCTCCTGAGACAGGAGATCTGGAGCAGACCCCAAGTCCAGGGAGGGAGCTTGAGAGAGATGCAAAAGTAGAGGGTACCACACTTGGCGTGGCCAACGTGGAGCTATGAGGATCATAGTCCCTCGATCTCTCTGAAGCTTGAACAGGGTCTTGGAAATTAGGGGAATGGGTGGAAAGGCGTACAGGAAGTCTTGACCCCAATGAAGGAGGAAGGCATTCCTGGCCTGAACTCCCTGACACGGAATTCTGGAACAGAATCGGGGAAGTTTGGCATTCCACGGAATTGCAAAGAGGTCTATGTCCGGGGTTCCTCAAATTCGAAAGATTCTGACTATCTGGTCCATATGAAGGGACCATTCGTGTGGAAGCAGAACTCGACTGAATCTGTCTGCCCAAGAGTTTTGAACTCCTGGAAGGTATACTGCCAGAAGATGAATTTGATGCTCTCTGGCGAAGGCCCACAATCTCAGAGCTTCGTTGCAAAGCGACAGAGAGCCAGTCCCTCCCTGCTTGTTCACATAGAACATGGCTACTTGGTTGTCCGTGTGAATGAGGACTGTCTTGTAGCTGAGCAGGGTGTGGAAGACTCTGAGAGCTAAGAAGATTGCTCTGAGCTCTAAGATGTTGATATGTAGGGAGGTCTCCTGTGGAGACCAAATGCCCTGGGTGGAGAGGTCTTGAAGATGAGCTCCCCAACCCTTTGGAGAGGCATCTGTTGTAAGGATTGCTTGGGGTAACAATTGTTGGAAGGGGAACCCCAGCAACAGATTTTGAGTGTACTTCCACCACTGGAGAGACCAAAAAAGGCGCCTGGAGGTTGCTATTTTGTCTGACAGACCCCCTGATGCCTGGGTCCACTGGGTGGACAAAGTCCATTGAGCTGCCCTCATGTGAAGGCGAGCATAAGGGACCACATGCACAGTGGATGCCATGTGGCCTAGCAGTTGTAACATCTCTCGAGCAGTTAGATGGGTTTTTAACTGAATCTGAGAGGCTAACTGCACTAAGCGTAGGCAACGGGCCTGGGGAAGATAGGCCCTTGCAGTTGTGGTATCCAGCAAGGCCCCTATGAACTCTAGAGACTGAGTAGGGGTGAGTTGGGACTTTGGAATGTTTATCACCAGTCCCAGATACTGCAGAACACGCATTGTGCAGGCTAAGGAAGTCTGGGCCTCTGATTGGGATGAAGCTCGGATGAGCCAATCGTCCAGATATGGGAATACGAATATTCCTAGAGTGCGTAGAAAGGCAGCTATTACTGCCATGCATTTTGTGAACACTCTGGGAGCAGAGGCCAGACCAAAGGGAAGCACCCTGTATTGGTAGTGCTTTCCCTGATAAAGGAACCGAAGGAACCTTCTGTGTGCTTGATGGATGAGTATATGGGTATACGCATCCTTGAGATCTAGAGAACAAAGCCAGTCCTGACTCTGAAGGAATGGAAGGAGAGTACCTAGAGAAATCATCTTGAATTTCTCCTTGTATAGGAATTTGTTCAATTCTCTGAGATCTAATATGGGTCTGTAACCTCCTGTTTTCTTTGGAATTAGAAAGTAGGGGGAGTAGAACCCTGAGCCCTGTTGAAGAAGAGGTACTTCTTCTATTGCCCCTTGGGCAAGAAGGGTAGAAATCTCCTGACCCAGAAGGTCGAGGAGAGATGTTGGAGAATTGAACTGTCTCACCATGGTGTAAGGAGGAAGGTTTGAGAAATGAAGTTTGTACCCTTCCCTTATGATGGAAAGGGTCCACTGCTCTGCTGTGATTTGCTCCCATCTGGGAGCAAAGTGAGCTAACCTTCCTGGAATGGTGAGAGGCTCTGGTTCTTTTAGAGCCAGAAAGGCTAAGTTCTCTAGCTGCAAGTCAAAGGCCCTGAGGAGGCTGAGGCTGTTGGGCTACGGCAGGCCTTGCAGCCTTAGGCTTGGCCTGTTTAGGTTGTTGACGCTTTGTAGCAAAACGACCTGCAGAAGATGTCTGCTGACCATAAACAGGATAATATCTTCCCTTCTTGGGAAAATATGCCTTTTTGAACAACCTCTTCTGGACAGGATTAGAGGTAGACTTTGAAAGCCTATCCAAAGCAGAATTTTCTGCATCTTTTTGAGTGGCCTTTGCTTGCCAATCTTTGCCAAACAGGTTTTCACCTGTACAAGGAAGATTTCCTAATCCATCTTGGACCCAGGGTTCCAAATCAGAAGCTTATAACCAAGCAATTCTGTGTGCACCTATGGCAATGGCCGAGGCTCTGCTGGCCCCCTCAAAAGAGTCAAAGGCTGCACGGTTAGAAAATTTGGAAACATCCTGGGCATGCTTAAGCCAGGTAAGAAAGTCCTCCCTTTTATCTTCTGGAAGAAAAGGGAGGAAAGTTTGCAGATGATCTGTAACTTCCTTCAGAAACATTCCCATATAGAGACTATAGGAGTTGATTCTGGCAACAAGCATACTCGCCTGGAAAATTTTCCTGCCAAAAGCATCTAAGGTTCTACATTCTCTTCCTGGAGGAGCAGATGAGTGCCTCTTTGCACTCTTTAACTTTTTCATAGCAGACTCCACCACAATAGAATGGTGAGGAAGCTGAATTTTATGAAATCCAGGACAAGGAGGGACACGATACATGGTATCCAACCTACGAGAATGAGAAGAGATGGTGAGAGGAATCTCCCATATGCCCATCATGTGGTCATAAAGGATCTCATGAACTGGCAAAGTGGCTGCCTCTTTAGGAGCCTTGGGATATTGCAAAATATCCAATTTTTTGGCTTTGGGCTCTGTCTCAGGGGCTACTGAGATAGAAAGCCCCTTGGCCACTTCCCTTATGAAGTCTTGAAAAGACAAGTCTTCTGGAGGGGACATTCTTCTTTTTGGAGAAGGCAGCTCCTGAGGAAGGAGTACCGATGCTTCGACAGAGGCCTCCGATGCATCAGAGTCTTCGGAGGAATCGAAGTATCACCTGTCTGGATGCTCCTGTAAAGCCCGATACGCATACCGGGTGGTATCGACATCGGGAGTCATCGGTACCGGATCGGTACCGATAGGCATTATCAGACAGGGTACCGCTGCAGTCGACACCGAAGCCGATGTCGATGCAACCGGTACCGGCACCGGAACCGATATCGGAGCCGGTACCGACAACGAAGCTTGTTGCGGTACCAGCGGCGTCGCAGCTTGTATGAATGCCGTAATGGCACGCTGCATGGTCAGAACATTCTGATCCATCGACGCCATGAATGTCTGGAGGTCGGTACCGGCGGATTCCACCGGTACCCCAGAACATTGCAACAGGTGATCGGTCGAGGCCGTGCCATCGATGTCAACCTGTGACCCCATAGGAGGAGTTTTGGAAGCCGGAGCTTCCCGCCGGGGTACTTTTGCCAGTGCAGGATCCTCGAGGGCAAGCCCAGAGGCATCTCGATGCTTAGAGGGAGATCTACCCTTCGAGGACCGGCTGGACTTATGTTTGGTTACCTGAGATCCATAGGAGGAAGAAGCAGCCCTGGAAGACGTCGATGCCACCGAAGCTGCATCAGAGGGAAACAGTGTACTGAGCTTGGCTGCTCGGTTCTGTAAACCTCTTTTAGACATCATGGAGCAGGACGGACAATCCGTGATGGAATGGTCAGGACCCAAACACTTAAGACACCAGTCATGGGTGTCGGTAACAGAGATGGTACCGCTGCACTTAGTGCATTTTTTAAACCCGGAGGTGGGCTTTTCCATGAGGAATTTTCTGTTAGGCCTAAGGCCCAACGAAGAAAAAATACACTGAAGTGGAACGGAAAGTATCTTTTTTTTTTTTTGAAGAAAAAGAAAGAAAAGACCGGTGATACCGGTCCGACGTCGAGGAAGGCAGACGCGCGACCAAAGAAATAAAATAAAATAAAGAACTTCTTCAGCGGTGATAGGAACACAACCTGCTGGCTCCGCGGAAAAGAAGAACTGGAGAGAGGCAGTTAGGAAAGGCGGGAAGGTAGCGCGCAGGCGCTGTGGGATGCTCCCAAAAGCTTTCCTTTTTTGGGATGCTGGGGAGCATTCCCGCGCAGACTCCGTCGGTACCGACGTACCCATATGTGAAGACTCATTCCTGCTTGTTCCTGGAGATGTAAGTATTTCATTGATTGTATGAAGTTTTTATTGAAATCGTTGAAGAATAACAAACAAAACACCATGATGTGCAGGAATCCTTGTGCGCACTATGGGTGAACACAGAAAGTATAAATGTATTTTCCACGGTTTTATCCCTACCCTACCTCCTTCCCTCCAGAAGAATCTCCCCCATTCTTCCAAAGTCCACAGTCCAGTTACAAAATCAAAGTAGGCTATAGTCATGTCCTAATCTTTAAGAGACTTCAACATCTTGTGGCATTGTGTAGGAGAGCCTGTCATAGACATTCAAAAAAAAATCCTCAATCCCATGGTTTTCAAGTTAAGTAAATATTCCATCCTCTTTATTATAGCCATAATATTACAGGAATTCTTTCAGTCTAGTCTGTCTACCAGAATCTTGTTATCTCAGAAAGCATTTCAGTGCCATACACCCCTTCCACATCCTTAAATACTCCAGTCCTTCTCACCTACCACTCCTCCTACCCATCCATCATCTGCTCTCGTACTCTTTTTCCCTCCTCTAACCACCAGCATTTTCTTATCTCCTCCATACTAGTCTGTCATGGTTAATGTGTTAGGGGGCCCCTCACTCCTTATCTACCCCCAAACAATCATCCAATTGTGGTATCTACCTAACAAACTCCTTGAACTAGCATTGCTACCTTTCCCTGTAATTCATTCTTCCACCACCCACTGCTGAGCAATCTTAACTTCTACACATTCATCCACCCCCTTACATCCTTTCTGCCCCAACCTATCCTGTCAACCACCCCAATCAGATCTCTCTGTATGCCTGCTCGGAAAAGATTTTTCTTGAAGGATTTTAAAGAAATGTCTTATATAATGAAAAGATTTTTTGAGTTCCACAAACCTGGTGCCAAGAAGAAGGCGGCTGATTGTCTGGTAGATTCATGCTGAGCAAGACTGTTGGGCGGAACAACCAGCCTATTGTGATGTTGAAAGCATAGTGACCTGCCGGGTGTGTAAGGTATTAGGGAATCAGGCATATAAAGGGTAAAAGAACTACAGAAAGCCTTGGGGCTAAAAGTAAAGTTTTGCATTTTATATAGTAAACAATGCCAATTTTTAAAAAGGGTTCCAGGGATGATCCGGGAAACTACAGACCAGTGAGATTGACATCAGTACAGGGCAAAATGATAGAAACCATTATAAAGAATAAAATTACTGAACATGCAGATAGTCATGGTTTAATGGGAGAAAGCCAACATGGATTAGCCAAGGAAGGTCTTGTCTTATTTATCGGTTATATTTTTTGAAGGGTTTGAATAAGCAGGTAGATAAAGGCGAGCTGGTTGATATAGTGTATCTGGATTTTCCGAAAGCCTTGAACAAGGTCCCTCATGAGAGACTTTTGGCAAAATTAAAAAGTCATGGGATAGGAGGCAGCGTACTATTGTGGATCAGGAACTGGTTAAAAGATAGAAAGCAGAGATTGGGGCTCAAAGGCCAATTTTCTCAATGGAGAAAGGTGAATAGTGGAGTACTCCAGGGATCTATGCTGGGCCCGCTGCTTTTTAACATACTCATAAATGACCTGGAAATGGGAATAACGAGTGAGGTGATCACATTTGCAGATGACACAAAATTATTCAAAGTTGTTAAAACCCAAGAGGATTATGAAAAATTGCAAGGGGACCTTGATAAATTGGAAGCCTGGACGTCCAAATGGCAGATGAAATTTAATGTGGACAAGTGCAAAGTTATGCACCTAGGAAAGAACTCAAACTATGGTTACACAATGTAAGGTTCCACATTAGGAACCACCACCCAGGAAAGGATTTAGGTGTCATTGTGGATAATATGTTGCCATTCTCCTCTCAGTGTACAGCGGTGGCCAAGGAAGCAAAGAGAATGCTAGGAATAATAAGGAAAGGAATGAAAAATAAAACCAAAGATATTATAATGCCTCTGTATCACTCCATATTGTGTGCAATTCTGGTCACCAAATCTTAAAAAGGATATAGCAGAATTAGAAAAGGTACAAAGAGCCATCAAAATAGTAAAGGGGATGGAAGGTCACCCCTATGAGGAAAGGCTTGAAAGGTTAGGACTCTTCAGCTTGGGTGGTAGAGATCTGTAAATTAGTGAATGTAGTGGAATAGGTAAATGTATTTTGTTTGTTTATGTCATCAAAAAGTAGAAAGACTAGGGGACATGCAAAGAAGCTACAATGTAATCCATTTAAGACTAATAAGAGAAAATATTTTTTCACTCAATGCGTAATCAAACTCTGGAATATGTTACTGGAGGATGTAGTAAAAGCTGTTAATGTAGCTGGGTTTAAAAAAAGCTTTCGACAAGTTTCTGGAGGAAAGGTCCATAAAACATTAGGACCAGGGAACTCCCAGGGCAAACATTGTAGAATCTGTGTACTTTTTCAGAACTTGACAGGTACTTGTAACCTGGATTGGCCACTGTTGGAAACAGGATACTTGTCTTGATGGATCTTGGTCTGACCCAGTATGGCTTTTCTTATGTTCTAAGAGGAAGCCAATAGTAAGATTCCAGAAATGTAATGATAAGATTTGATAATTTAGAGTGGGCAATTAATTTGATTGCTACATTTTGAATTCGCTGGAGTTGTTTAATACTTTAGAGGGAGGTCATTATAAAAAGAACTGCCATAATCTAGAGGACTTATCACTAGTGCAATCGCTAGTGTAGTTAGGGCAAATTTGTTCAAAATTAGATGGATGGCTCGAATCATCCTAAGGGCAAAGAAACATGATTCTACTGTTTCAGATATCTGAGAGTCAAAAGATAGTTGAGAGTCAAAGGAACAACTTAATATTTTTAGAATGGGGACAAAGAGAAGTGTAAAGTCAGTTAGAAAAGGGGCAAGAGATGGTTGAAGGGAATGATCAGAGACCCCCATAGCCTTACATTTGGCAAGATTCACTTTCAGAAGATTAGCTTCAAGCCACTGAACTATGGCTGATAAACCTGTTTAGAGGTTGAAAATCTGAGGCATGATGGTCAAGATATGCCACTAGGTGGATATTATCGGCGAAAAGGTGGACAGAGAATAGGAGAAAGGATGGAGCCCTAGAGGCTCCTGCAGGTCAGCTGATGTACAGGAAAGTTGGCAGACTTATTTATTTATTTCTTATTTATATTTAGCTCACACCTCTCCAGGAGAAGAATGTGACGGTTACAGAAAAGGAGTGGTCAGATAGGAATGAGGAGAACCAATTGCGAAGAATATCTGAGAGCCCTATGCTAGCTAAACACCAGAGCAGTAGCCCATAATTGACTAAGTTAAAAGCCACTGAGAGATCTAATAATAATTTTGCCAGAGTCTAGAAATTTATGTATTTCATTTAACACGAAAGTTAGATAATTTTCTGTGCTGTGAAAATTCCTAAATCCAGATTGACGGGGGTGGAGGATATTTCTGTTTTCTAAGAAGTCCCTTAATTGCATCAACACTACTGTACTTAATTCTGTAATTTTTGTGAGGAAGGAAAGAAAGAGAAGAAACAGATCTGTAGTTGTCAGGATGATTGTTATTTTTGGAACCGCTCTTCAGTATAGGTTTTTAAAGAAGTGAGTTTCTATGCCGCCTTAGGGAGAATACTGGAGGTTACAGATAAATTTACCATCAAGAAGGGGTGGCGAGACTATAGTTGAGTCTTTAGGAAACAAGAGGGTAAAGGATCCAGTGAAGTTGAGGATGACTCACACTTTCCCAGTGATACCCCTTGCTTAGAGAATACAAAACAAATCACTCCCTGGAACCTTTTCTGCAAAAACCACCATCAACGGGACATCTCGGGGCTGACTTGTTTGCGGCCCTTCAGGACTGGAGTTTGACACACTGCTCTGAAGCAGGGGTTCTCAATGCAGTCCTCAGGACACAACTAGCCAGTCAGGTTTTCAGGATAGCTACAATAAATATGCATGATAGAGGTTTGCATATAATGGAGACAGTGCATGCAAACTGATATCATGTATATTCATTGTGGTTATCCTGAAAGCTTGACTGGGTAGGGGTGCCCCGAGGACTGGGTTGAGAACCACCGCTCTAAAGGAAGAATAAAATATTCCAAATTTTCACTATTCAAGAAAACTAGGGAAAGGGGGCGACGGATGGGGAAAAAACAAGTTCAGGACTTCCCTCCCAACAAGATCATAATAATATTGATAATAGTTGTTATATTAATCCATACATCAATGACAAGAAAGAAGAGTCGTCGTAACAAAATCTATCCAAAATACAAGCAAGACAACCAACAACTGCTGGAAGGCAATGAGCATAAATGCTCAAAGTCTAGCCAACAAAGTTCCTGATCTGGAAGCCCTGATGGTGGAAATGGACTTGGACATTGGGGCCATTACAGAAACATGGTTTAATGAGTTGAATAAATGAGATATAGCCATAGCTCAAAATAATTTAGTTAGAGAAGGCAGAAAAGGAGGAGGTGTAGCCTTATATGTCAAAAGCAATATTAAAGCCACTGTAATACACGAGATGTGGGGACAAGAAGAAGTGCTGTGGATTGTGCTGGAAAGAGGAGATGGCACTGTCATCCATACTGGTGTAGTCTACAGGCCTCCAACTCAAACTGAAGAAATGGATAGCAAATTGATTGCTGATATTGAATAGATAGCCATGAAGGGATAAGTGATCATATAGGGTGACTTTAATCTCCCCGATGTGGCTTGGAGTATTTCTTCTGCAAACCTGGAAAGAAGTAAAAAGATCGTGGATGCCCTCCAAAAAGCATTGCTCAGAGAACTGGTGATGGAACCAACTAGAGAAAGTTTGATGCTGAATTCAGTACTCGCCAATGTAGATAGCATGTCGAATGTCCAGGTGGGTGCCCATTTGAGCAGCAGTGATCATCACACAGTGAGATTTGAGGTAAAGGCCAAGACAGAATCCAATCACAGCAAACTCAAAATTCTAGACTTTAAAAATGCTGACTTCAGTAAAATGCGAAAGTACCTGAAGGAGAAATTGGCAGGGTGGGAAGAGATAAGAGAAGTGGAATTGCAGTGGGCTAAACTAAAAGAGGCAATAAAAGGGATATGGGACATATACGTAAGGAAAGTAAATAAAAACAAGAGGAAAAGGAAACCTATATGGTTCACCAAAGAAATGGCTGCAGAAATAAAAGGCAAAAACCACTGCTTTCACAAAATTCAGAAGATCACAAAAAGAGGAACACAGTAAAGAAGTCAGGATAAAGCTAAAAGAGACAAAGGGAGAAATAAAGTTAGTAAAGGCAAAGGCAGAAGAAAGGATGGCTAAAGATGTGAAGTGTGGAGATAAAACTGTTTTCAGGTATATTCAGGAGAAGAGGAAGATTGGAGGTGGAATTGCAAGACTCAAAAGTGCCGAGGACAGATTTGTGGAAAGTGACATTGTAAAAGCAAAAATGCTAAACTACTTTTTTTTTTTAGTCACAAAAGAAAATCCTAAAGGATTGGCAAATACACAAATGGAAATGAAATAGATACCACACCATTCACAGAAGATGATGTTTTTGAACAGCTTGCAAAACTGAAAGTGGACAAGGGCGAACTGGATGGGATACATTCCAGGATACTGAAAGAGCTCAGAGAGGTTCTTGCAGGGTCTTTAGAGGATGTTTCTAATAGATCCTTGGAGACGGGAGAGGTTCCGCAAGACTGGAGAAGGGCCTATGTGGTACCTCTTCACAAAAGTGGTAATAGGGAAGAGGGGACAAACTACAGGTCGGTAAATCTTACCTCTTTGGTGGGAAAAGCAATGGAGGTGCTCTTGAAAAAAAGAATAGTGGACTTTCTAGAAACCAATGGATTGCATGATCCGAGTCAACATTGTTTTCCCAGAGGAAGATTGTGACAAACAAATTTCATTTAATTCTTTGACTGGGTGACCAAAGAACTAGATCAAGGGCATGCGATGGATGTGATATACTTAGATTTCAGCAAAGTCTTTGATACTGTTCCCACAGGTGGCTTATCAATAAACTGAGTAGCCTGGGGATAGGTCTGAAGGTGGTGAACTGGATCAGAAATTGGTTGACTGATAGATGACAGAAGCTGGTGGTAAAAGGAACTCACTCAAAAGAAAGGAAGGTGTGCAGTGGCATGCCTCAGGGATCGATCCTGGGACCGATACTGTTCAATGTATTTGTGAGTGATATTGCGGAAGGACTGAATGGAAAAGTCTGCCTTTTTGCAGATGACAGGAAAATTTGCAACAGAGTGGACAACATGAGGAAAGATCTAAAAACACTGGAAGAATGGTCTAATGCTTGGCAGTTACGATTTGCAAAGTCATGCACTTGGGATGCAGAAATCCAAAGGAATTGTATGCAATAGGGGGAGAGAGGTTGGTGTGCACGGACCAAGTGAGGGACCTCGAAGAGCTTGTTTCTGAAGATCTTAAGGTGGTAAAACAATGCAACAGTGCAATAGCCAAAGCCAGAAGGATTCTGGGCTGCATACAGACAGGAATAACCAGCAGAAAGGAGGATGTATTAATGCCCCTGTGCAAGTTGTTGGTGAGGCTTCACTTGGAGTGTTGTGTTCAATTTTGTAGACTCTATCTCACAAAGGATATAAAAAGACTTGAAATGGGTCAGAGGAAGATGACCAAAATGATTTAGAGTCTGCACCAGAAGACGTATGAAAAGAGACTTGAAGACCTAAATATGTATACCCTAAAGGAGAGGAGGGACAGGGGAGATATGATACCTTTTAAGTATTTAAAAGTCTGTATCAATGAACAAACAAACCTTTTTCAAAGAAGAGGAAGCTGTAAAACTAGAGGGCATACGATAAAGCTGTAAGGTAGTAAACTTAAAAGCAACATCAGCAAATATTTTCTCACCGAAAGGGTGGTGGATTCTTGGAATGCCCTCCCGATAGAGGTGGTGTGGGCAAATATAGTGGCGGAATTCAAAATGGAATGGGACAGACACAGTGTATCCCTTTATAGCAAGAGGAGGAAATCAAAATAAACTTAAATATCTTTTATACTTCAATAAATAGAGGGGGGACTGACTTGTATAAACACAGGCATAGAGGGGGGTGACCTGCACCAAGCCGAATTTACAACCACTCTAGCCACCTTACTGGGCAGACTAGATAGATCATACTGGTCTTTATCTGCCGTCATATACTATGGTACTAGCACTCTTAACTTTGTCTGTTCAAGAACAAATGAATACCTTAGAGAAATTATATCCTTTATTTTCTACTATAAGAAATAATTCTCTGCAAATTATGCAAACTTTGTTTAAATTAAAAAACAATGTCTGAATAGACAAAAATGCATTTCTGATAAATCTTTTACAGCAAAAAGTACTCAATTTCCGGGACCCATGACTGTCAAGGAACAAACATCCAATTCCTGATTTCTACAACTACCAGACATAGGGTTTTTTTTTCATCTTTCAAAAAATGTCATATTCTGTATCTATGGCCTTTGATATATTAGGCCCTGAATTCTTGTGACATCACCATAACATATTGAGAGTTGCTAATTCTCTCTGTTTCACACTACTGTACTCCCTTTAGACTACAAGCAGGGATTATATAATTGCCATAGAGATGAATAAAATTCATACCATTTCTGGGAAAGTTTAGTTACTCATCTGTAACAGATGTGCTCCAGGGACAGCAAGTAGCCCACGCGGTAACCTCTCCCCAGCTTTCAAAGAAAAGCTGTGGGATATATACCACACATGCGTGGTCCCCTTCCCGCCTAAGGGTGCCATCTTGCCTCAGTATGATAGCATAGCTCAAGACGGCAAAAAGAAAAGCAACTGGAGAACACCTGTTACAGGTGAGTAACTATGCATTCTCTGAGAACAAGAAGGAAGTCAGTCCTTACATATGTGACTTCCTAGCTACAGGCTACCGAAAAAACCTGCAAATAGCTGTGGAAGAGCAGAAAAAGGTGAAACATGAGAAGCAGCAACTGAGCCAAGGACACTAGACCAAAGAGCGGCCCCAAGTGTCAAGCGAGGAACCATTCCAGCCTGAACACGCCAAAGGACAGGAGTTACCTTACCTTACACACCAAACAAATGGAGTACTGCCTGGTTGAAGGCACTGTCCTGGCAGGACTCCCTCTCCAGGCAGTAATGAGCTGCAAAGTATGGACAGAGGACCAGATGGTGGCTCAACAGATCTCCACCAAGGGGACGGAATGCAGGTTTGCCACAGAGGCCGCCATGGCCTGGACGCTGTGCACTGTGACTTGGGCTTTCCAGCGAGAGACCGGCCTGCTCGTAAGCAAAGGCAATGCAGTCCGCTACGCAAGTGGACAGAGTACATTTAGAGACCGCTGTCCCCAGCTGATTTGGGTCATAGGAGACAAAGAGCTGCAAGGAGCGATGGTGGGCCTGAGTACGCTTCAGGTAGAAGGACAGGGCCTGCTTATAGTCCAGGGTATGGAGAGCCCCCTCTGCCCTGCTGGCATGGGAGCATGGAAAGAAAGTAGGAAGCACCACCTCCTGGATGAGGCAAAATGGGGACATTACCTTTGGGAGAAACTTGGGGTGCGTGCGGAGCACGACCCTGTTATTGTAGAACATGGTATAAGGTGGGTGAGCCACTAGGGCCTGGAACTCACTGACCCTGTGAACTGAGGTGAGCGCCACAAGTAAAACCACCTTCCAGGATAGATACTTAAGGCGGCATGAGCCAAGAGGCTCGAATGGTGATGCAATGAGTTTTGAGAGAACTACAATGAGGTGCCACTCCGCTGCTGGGGGGCAAACAGGCTTAGAGAGAAGTAGGACCCACAGGAGGTGAATAATGAGGGGCTGAGCGGAGAGAGGCTTGCCCTCGACAAGATGATGATACGTCAGAAAGTGTGCAGAGGTGTACTCTGACAGCGTTGGCCTTCAGCCCTGCCTGGGACAGGTGATGTAAGTACAGGAGGACCAGCTGGACTGAACAGGAGAAGGGGATAACCGGCCTAGTCGCACACCAAACCGAGAACCTATACCACTTGGCTCGGCAGGTGGAAGGCTTGTAAGAGGCAAAAAGAACTGCTTTCACCTTACTGGAGAGACCAAGGTGGGCCAAGGTTACCCTTTCAGCAGCCAAGCTGTCAGAGATAGGGACCGCAGGTTGGGGTGCAGGAGAGAGCCGACCTCCTGCGAGAGCAGGTTTCGGTCACTCTCCAGAGGGACCAGGAGTACCTGGGACAGGAGAAGGAGCAGTGGGAGCCACAGCTGCCCGGCTCACCGAGGGGCCACAAGTATTACTGTGGCTCTGTCAAGTTGGATCTTGAACAGGGTCTTGGTGATCAGCGGCATGGGCGAGAAGGCGTGGAAGAGGCCCTCTGTCCATGGGATGAGGAATGTATCTGCCACTACCCTCGAGGGATGTGACTGCATGGAGCAGAAGTAGGCTATCTGGGCATTGGCTGGGCTGGCGAAGAGGTACACCTGTGGGAGCCCCCAGAGACAGAATAGTCGACTGGCCATCTTGGGGTCCAGCCAACACACATGCAGTTGGAGGACTCAGCTGAGCCAGTCCACCAGGATGTTGTCCTGACCCGGGAGGTAGACTGCCCACAGAAGCATTCCACTGCTGCTAGCGAAGGAATAAAGGCTCGCTGCCTCTTGGCACAGGAGGAATGACCCATCCCTCCCTGCTTGCTGCTGTAAAACATTACCACCTGATTGTTGGTCTGAATCAGGACTGTTTGATGTTGAATGTGGTGATGGAAAGTCCGGAGGGTGAGTGCTATCACTCGGAGCTCCAGGAGGTTGATCTGCTGGAGACTCTCCTCTTGCGACCAGCTACCCTGCATGCAGAGGCTGTTGTAATTTGCTCCCCATCCCAGTTTTGAGGCATCCGTGGTAAGGATCCTGGAAGGGCATTCAGATCTGCAGGTGCTGGAGCTGCCGCCACCAGTCAAGGGAGTTGGCCAGAGAGTGGGTTATGACCACTCTGTCTTGTAGGCGCCCCATTGCCTGCGACCACTGTGAGCTGAGAGCCCATCCAGTCCAGGTGATTTGGTACCCTTCATTTTATCAAATAGTTGTAATACATCTTCCCGGTTTATCAATATTTCTCTCAATTCTTCCGATACATAACCTTTATATACCATTTCAGGCATGGGTAAATTCCCTATATCTTCTTCAGTAAAGACCGAAGTAAATAATTCATTCAGCTTCTTGGCTATGGCCTTGTCTTCCTCTATCATCCAATGGTCCAACTGACTGTCTCATAGGTTTTTTGCTACGAATGTACTTGAAAAAGATTTTATTATGCATTTTTGCTTTCATGGCAAGCTTTTTTTCAAATTCTCTCTTTGCCTGGCTTATCAATGCCTTGTATCTAACTTGGCAATGTTTATGTTGTTTCCTGTTTTCGTCATTTGGCTCCTTTTTCCATTTCCTGAAAGATACTTTTTTGGCCGCAACAGCCTCTCTGACCTCGCCTTTAAACCATGCTGGCAGTTTTTTGGCCTTCCTTCCACTTTTCTTGAAGTGTGGAATACAGCTGATCTGGGTTTCCAAGATAGTATTTAAAAAAATGCCCGCACTTTATGCAAATCTTTAGCCTTTGCAGCTGCTCCTTTTAGTCTTTTTTTAACTATTTTCCTCATTTTATCATAGTCTCCCTTTTTGAAAGTTAAATGGGAGTACTTTGGATTAACTTGCTGTTCTCTTTCCATTTAATAAATCAAATGCAATCATGCCAAGGGCCTTCGCCATGTCCCTCACGAAGTCCAGGAAGGCCAGGTCTCTGGTGGGGAAGGGTCTGAGGGCACATCCTTATGGAGTCGGACATCCGGGGTCGTCACCCTTGGCCTCCCAGTCAGAAATGGAGTCTGAGGAGACTTTGAAGGTTCCCCAGGCCTCGGGCTAGAGGCCCAGAACCATTGGCCCAGGGGTCCCGGTGCCCCTGCGCCCTGAGTCGGATGTGCTGTGCAGGGAAGTCCGCAGCCCCAACCAGGACTGAGTCCGAGGGGAGTCTTGAGGCCGATGGTGCTTGAGGACCGGCTCCACCTACGGAGGTGCCCTCACTGTAGAGGGGCCAGTGGTCGGGATTGATGACCCAGAAGAACAGGGCATTAGAGCCTGCTGCTGGGCCATGAAGGAAGACAGACTGCATTCTAAGGCTGCCATCCTGGCCTTGATGCCCGATGGCTGCACAGCCACTGGCACGGGTACAGAGGATTTCGGTCCTGACTCTGTTGCCATTGAGGGGGTCCTAGATGAGGATGGCCTTGAAGGACCCAGACCAATCCTCAGACGCTGATGGTGCTTTCTCCTGCTGGGGCAGCTTTGAGGGCCATTCCCAGCCATTGCCTTCAGCCTCGCATTGAGGGCTGTGAGACCGGGTGCCATGGGACTTCCTCACAGTCCTAGACTCATCTTCTGAGGCAGCCACTGATGATGTCAGGTTCTTCAAGGGCTGTCCCTTCTTGAGGGAGCTCCAGCTAGGCACTTCGTGTCCTCGAGGCTCCGAGGCAGCATGGTTGCTGCATGAGGAAGGAGCCTCCATGGAAGCCCTCGAGGACGCTGACCCTGCAGAAGACTCCGGTTGCAAGTCAATCTTATAGAAAATAGAATCAAGCTGCTTCTTGTACTCTTGGAGGGCCTTGGGGGTCATCTACTGGCAAAGACCACACACCAAGGCATCAGGCTCCAGCCCGAGGCATCGAAAGCAACAATCATGCGGGTCCATGCTCAACATGTTATGAGTGCAGTGGCTGCATGGCTTGAAGCCACTGACCGAGGCCATGGCGGAGAAGATGGTCCCCGTGAGGTGCCCGGACAGAAAGGGCGCGAAAACCCATGTACAGAGGAAAAGGACCCCGAAGGGGTAAAGAGAAAAAAAAGAACCCAAAAAAAGGAATTGGTTCACGACTGGAGAGAGGCAAAAAATAGCCCAAAAAAATATCAACTTTTTCCAGGGGAGACAGACACATGTCTGATGGGCTCCGCGGAAAAAACGATACTGAGGCAAGATGGCATTCTTAGGTGGGAAGAAGACCACACATGCATGGTACATCTCCCAAAGGCTTTCTTTGAAAGCTGGGGAGGTTACCATGAGGGCTCCATCCGCACCAACATCACCCATATGAGGACTGACTTCCTGCATGTTCCCGGAGAAATTATTTTAAATATGCAAATTATTTTTGGGAAAATTAACCCAGTTTTCAAAACAAAATCTAGTTCCTTCCAAAATCTTTATCTTTATCTTTTTATCTTTATTAAAACATTTGATAAACCGCCCAGGCTGGAGCATCAGGGCGCTGTACAATCGTAAAAAGGTGACAGCTGCTGAGAAAGGAAGGAAAGAAAAGAACGCCAAATGATAATAGGACAGCAAAAGAAATAGCAGAGAGTAAAGAGGGGCAAAACAGAAAACAGCAGAGCAACAAAATTTAAAACAATAATAATAATAATAAAAACTTAAAAACAATAAGAAATTAAAGGAGTGGGGAGAGGAGAGGGAGACTCGAACCAGATATAGGTGGAGCGAGAGGCGAGACTAGGGGAACATGACACCAGCGGTGAGGGGAAAATAGGAAAGTGAGAGGGAGGGAGGGAATAAAGGGCTAGGTGGGAAAGACATCATCAGTGGGGGGAGGGAGATTGAATGCTTGACAGAAAAGATGAGTCTTGAGAAGAGCTTTAAAACGAGTGTAGGATGGTTCTAAACGGAGAGGTAGGGGAAGAGAATTCCAGAGGGCGGGACATAGAAAGAAGAAGGCAGAGTGTCGGGTGGATTCGAGACAGGCCTGAGTGGGTGAGGGAAGAAAGAGACGATTACCATGGGCAGACCGGAGAAGGCGGGGAGAGGGCTGAAGACGGATAATATTGGCTAAATATTGGGGGGAGTCAGAGAAAAGGGCCTTGTGTGCAAGGATGAGTAGTTTAAACCCAAACCGAAACTTGATAGGGAGCCAGTGTAAAGGAGAGAGACAAGGGGAAACATGGGAGCAGAGAGGGGATAGAGTAATAAGACGAGCGGCGGCATTTTGAACGATTTGAAGGCGGTGAAGTTGGTGAGAGGGAAGACCGGCATAAACAACGTTGCAATAATCAAGTCGCGAAATAACTAGAGATAAGACCAAAGTGATAATAGAAGAGTGTGAAAAGTAAGAACGAACAGCTTTGATTCGACGTAGGTGAAAGAAGGAGGAACGGACAACAGAGGAGATATGGTCATGAAAAGAAAGAGATGAGTCTAGAGTAACATCTGTGGTGCCCATTTTTTCTTTTTGCGGGAATGTCTATTTTTAAGTAATTTTTCATGTTCTGCCTAGACATGGCTAATATTACATTATCTTCAGAAAGCAAGTGTTCTGGAATAACCTATGCAAAAATGCTAAGTGGGGAAAGCATGCTTGTGCTGTATGCCACTGCATATAAGCTTGTAGGCGTGTCTGTGCATGCTTGTCTATGTGGGCGAATGCCTGTATGTATGTGTATATCTGTGTGTGTGTTCGCTGTGTGTCTATTTTCGAGAAAGGAGATAAGAGAAGAGGGCTTCTGACAGGTACAACTGCATAATTGCTATGTTAATGTGAATCAGCGTTAATATGCTGTAGCTGTTGGAACTGCTTTCTGCTTTTCTTAGAGAAATGCATTGAGGCTCTTTTTTTGGGGGTAGGGGGAGAATAGGGGCTTTATTTCTCTTCCATCTCCCATCACATACACAGAAACGAAACTTGTACGATGCAGGCTTTAGTGTCTGCAGGCTATATCAAGGGGAGAGGGCAAAAGCTAAGGCTCTTCAGCACCTATTCAGTCACAGTCCCCTTCTCAGACCCCTCCAACACAGACATGCTCTCCCATATGGTATTACAGCCCAACATATATTCTGCATCTACCGAACACCTTCCTCCCAGAGCAGAGCAGAGCAGAGCTAGAACCTTCCCCATAAAACTTACCATACGAGAAAAAATCCCTCTCAATACCAAGCATAAGCCCCAGAGTTGATTCAAAGTGTTGGCATCCTAAGCAGATCTTAACCAGTATGTCCCCCCTGGCTGTCAGAATTTATTGTTTAGCTTTGAAAGTCCTACTCTCTGCCGACCCTCAGAAGCGATCGCCTAGGTTGCTTGATGGTTGGGGTGACCTTGGAATCAATACAAAAAAGTCATTCAGGAGCAAGAGCAAATCTACCATGCCAGTACTAACTTCCAAAACTCACACAAAGACCCTTCCTAGAAAAAGGCAGCACCATAAACATCGCAGCAGGCCCTAAAACATCAATAAACCTATTAGGAAAGCTGAACAAGCCAGATTACTACACATTCTTAAACAGAAACTCTGTGCTAACAGAATACCCAGTCTTGCCCCCCCCCCAATTACAGATAGGCCTTCACCAATAAATGGCACAAAGTGAAAATAGAAATATGTAGACAAAAATTAAACTAAAACCTCAGAAAGCCAGACGCTGCATGCAGTGCGAGAAACAGAAAGAAATGCATTTCCCCCTATATCATACAAAACAAAAGACAGCAGATGTCAGGATTGGCATTAAGAGAGAAGCAACCAGGGCAACTACCCTGAGCCCCCAAGGGGTGTATTCTCACCTCTTCTGTATATAAGTTATTTTTAGGATGTAATGATTTACATTGAAATTGTATCCGAAGTTATCCTAACTTCTTCGTTCTATGTAAATGGAAAGTTATGGTTTGATGTAAACTGCTTTGATTTATTGACTAAGCAGTATAGAAAAACAGTTAAATAAATAGATAAAATAAAATAAATAAATAAGCCAGAGAGAGCTGAAAAAGGCACAGCTTGCTAGCAGGATTTGATTTTTGCCTTGGGATAGGCCCCAGCCATGTCTGACACCAATCCTGACACCTGGCAGATGCACGTTCCAAATACCAACATTTTCCAGTTATAAAATAGAAAATAAAATTATTTTTTCTACCTTTGTTGTCAGGTCATTTTATTTTTCTAATGGTGTTGGTTCCAATTTCTGATTTTTATTTTCCTCTGTCTTCTCGTAGATCTCTTTTCATGGTTTGTTCTCTATTTTCCATTTCTTCTCTCTCCTCCTGTCTTCACTTCCTCCCTTATATCAGTTTTTAACACTCATCTCCTTTTTTCATTTTTTTTCTGCTTCTCTATCCAGATCTCCTTCTTATCAACCACTTCTCGATTTCACCCTTGTTACTGCATCCAGTTACAGCTTTCCCCTCACTCCAATCCGCCCATTTCCCAGCTCTCTCTCCTTCGCCAGCCTCTTATTTCCTAGTCTTTCACTAATTCTCCCCCTCTCTCCCCCATCTCCAGTATCAACCCCTCTCCCTGTCCTGCATTCCTTCCTCAATCCATTATTTTCCTATCCAATCCTCCCTGCCCACCATTTTCTCTCTCTGTCCCCATCCCTCATGTTCAACATCTCCCCTTCCTTCCCCCATGTCCAGTATTTCCCCTCTGTACCTATCCTCCCATTTCCAGCATATCCTCTGTATCTCTACCCCCATATCCAATATACCTCCTCTGTTCCTCTACCCCATGTCCAGCATACCCCCCTTTGTCCCTATCCCCCTCATGTCCTGCATACCCCTTCTACCCCATCCCCCCATGTCCAGCATATCCCCTCAGTCCCTATCCCCTAGTCCAGCATATCCCTTCTGCCTCATCCTCCACATTTTCAGGGTAACCCCTATGCCCCTATCCCCTCTGACCAGCTAGTTCCCGCCCCGCCCTGCACTGCCTGCCTAGCCTGCCCTTGCCCTGCCATTGCTTTTCCTGTTCCCTTGGCAGCTGTGGGTCTTTGCTACTCTGCGTTTGCATGGCTGGTCTTGTCCTTCCCTCCTCTGACATATGCTCGCCAGACCAGTCATGCAAGTGTGGAGTCGCAGACTCGCGCTTTTTTTTTTTTTTTTTAATTGGAGGTTCCCTTGGCCACTGCCAAGGGAACAGGAAAGGTGGTGGTGGGGCAAGAGCAGGCCAGGTAGGTAGCGTGGGGAGTGGGGGAGGGAGCTGAGACCGGCAGAAAACCGGCCCTTCATTGACCGGTTTTACCATTCTGCCAGCCTGCATTTCATAAAATCAGTCAAGCCGGCCTAAAACCTGTTGGTTGGCAACCCTAGCTGGCTCTTAGCCAACAGTCTCCATTGGAAATAGGCAGGGAAGGCTCATTCACAAAGGGGAGAATTAGAAAACTGTAGATGTTGGTTTTCAACTCCGAACAATGCCCAGACATGTTGGCCTTCCTTCTAGCTTTCAGACATTAAATGTAAAAGTCAGAGGATCAATGAAAAAAGCCATAGAGTTGTCTGTCCCAATTCCCTGCTTGCTGAGCATATCTGACAGCGCTCCTCTAAATTTTGGACCTTAGGTATGTTCCTAACTTGTCAGTTCCTTAATCCAGCCCTGCCTTTGGCAACAGATAATAGCTGACAGTATGGATAGCAACCAATTAAGAAAGCAGTAGCTTTCACAGTATAAATCACAACAGGCCGATGCAGAAAGCCGGCATTGAAGTCGCAACTATTAACTATGTATGCGCTTTCGTAGTCTGCCCATAGCGCAAGACTTCAGCACCGCTATGCAACAAAGAGCATGTAGGCCAATGAGCTGTGCGCAAAACATCGGTGTAAAGGTGAAAGGAGGGGAGCCAACGCATTGTCAACAGATGAGCTGCAAGTGGCAGTATATGCATGTGCGTAAACGTAAAGCGCTCACGTTATATGTACAGGACATGCAGGTTCTTTCGGCATTCACCCCATAATAAGCAATACTATCTTGCCCAAAAGCATTTTTTTATAAAATCACAACAAAGAGACCAAAAATAAAAGATGAGTAATATAAACGAGTGCAACAAACACACAATGATAAGAAGCAAAAAACATTTCTACTTGAACACCAAACTTTCGCTTTTAGGCTAAAAAGATACACGCAAAAAAATTTCATTTCGAAGGTAACTGTCCATCGGTACATACCCTGAAACAATCTTTCCCTAGACGCGCAAGACGTTTAAGCCACCTCAGCCAGGTGTAGAGATACTGGCACGCCTGCTGGCTACGCAATCCTCTATGCATTTCTTTGCATCAGGCACAAACCTTATTAGCATGCTATTTTAATATGTACAGTTCATTTGCATATATTTAAATATGCTTTGCTTTACTGTGTGCGCATACTTTTCCTTTGCTGTTTACGCATGCATCAATCTCTTTTCTGCATTTGGCATGATGGAACTTGTG
The DNA here is from genome assembly GCA_033557465.1 of Ichthyophis bannanicus. Taxonomy (NCBI): domain Eukaryota; kingdom Metazoa; phylum Chordata; class Amphibia; order Gymnophiona; family Ichthyophiidae; genus Ichthyophis; species Ichthyophis bannanicus. The sequence continues at coordinate 141,592,996 of CM066036.1, forward strand.
CGTATAATTTGTGGTATCTGCGCGCAAAGGGCGTGTTAGTCTTTCTGCATCGGCCTGAAAGACATTAACAATGTGATTCCCACTGGCACTCTTCGCGGCCTTGAGCAAGTCACTTTACCCTCAACTGCCTCAGAAGAAAGGCCTGGCAATCCACTTCCACTCACAGCTTGCCAAGAAAACCTGAGCTGCTCGGTTGTCAGGAATCAATTGACTCGATGGCACACATTGCATTATTATGTATCTATCGCGTGTTCTATGTGTGCTGTGCAAGTGTTCTGAGCATGGTGGGGCATTTACGGAGAAATAGTTTTGGGGGTTCTTGACAGTTCAGGGGGGTAGTTTGGGGGTGAAGGTAGCTTTCTCAATAGTGGAGAAGTTATAGTAGGTAGGGAGTTGTTGGGGGTGAAGCATTTGCATGGAACGAGAATTTGAAAGTGGGGCAGTTGCAAGGGGATATATTTTTGGTGGGTGGAGGCAGTTTGCAGGGTGATGGGGCAAATGCAGGGGCATTTGGTGAGGTGGTTGGCTAGCTGCAGGGGACAGATGGAGGTGGGGACTTTTGTAGAGTGGTAGGGCAGTTTTGGGAGTATTTCTTTAGGGGTGGGGCAAATTATGGTGTGGTAGCCCATTTCAGAGGGACTGTTTCTTAGAGGTAAGGGCACATGGAGGAGTTGGTGGGGCAATTGTGACAGACGTTTTTACGGGCAGGGCAATTGCAGGGCAGTAGTTTTGGAGCATGGGGCAGTTTTTGGAGTGATGGGACAGATGTAGGGGGCAACAGTTGTGGTAGAGTAGTCTTGGAGCTGTGGCATTTAGTGAAGTGGTAGAGCAGTTATGCGGGATATTTTTTAGGGGTGGAACAGTTTGTGGGGTGGTAGGTCAGTTGTGAGGGAATTTTCTTTGGACGGGGCAGTTGTAGTATGGTAGTTTTTGTGGATGCTGCAGTTTGTGGGGTGGTATTTTTAGGAAAGGAACAGTTTATGGGAAGGTAGGGCAGTTGTGAGGGAGTATGTTTTGGGGTGGGGTAGTTTGCAAGATGGTGAGGCAGTTACGGAAGGTTGTGTTATGGGGTGGGGACAGTTATTGATTTGGTAGAACAGTTGTGGTGGTGGGTCGGTTTGTGGGGTAGTGGGGCAGATGCAGGGGCATTTGGTGAGGTGGTTGGTCAGCTGCAGGGGCATTTTATTGGGGTGGGGCATTTTGCAGGGTGATAGGGCAGTTGTGGGTGAGGTATTTCTTCATGGTGGCAGCATTTGGCAGAAATTGCGAGGAGTATTTTTGGGGGGTGGAGGAAGTATGTGGCGTGGTTGGGCAATCGTGGGAGGGCAGTTTAGGGAGTTGAGATAGTGGAGAACAGGGAGATGGCGTTTGAAAGAAGGGATTCCCTAACTGCTACAGTTTGTTTGTTTATTTATTTATTTACTGGTTTTTATATACCGCTTTGTCCTGGTAATCAAAGTGGTTTACATATAAAGCACAGTTACTTACCTGTAACAGGTGATCTCTGGGAACAGCAGGAATTAGTCCTCACATATGGGGTACGTCGGTACCGACGGAGCCTGCGCGGGAAAGCTCCCCAGCTTCCTAGAATGGAAGCTTTTGGGACCTCCCACTGCACATGCGCACTGCCTTCCCGCCTTCCTGAACAGCTCTCCTCAGTTTCGAGTTTATAGCTGAGTCAATAGAGAGAGGACAGGAAGATAGATAGATAAAAGATACAACTCCTAGGGGAGGTGGGTGGGTTGTGAGGACTAATTCCTGCTGTTCCCAGAGATCACCTGTTACAGGTAAGTAACTGTGCTATCTCCAGGAACAAGCAGGAATAAGTCCTCACATATGGGGACTCCCTAGCTTAGATGCGTGGGATCCCCTGTCAAGGTTCGCCATCTTCGTATGGATCTCAGGCATCCATCCTGGGAAGGTGGGCAGGAGTTGTCTAAGAATGGAACAGGTGTTTGAGGACAGCCTGGCCAAACAAGGCATCCCGGCGGGAGTCCTTGTCCAAACAGTAATGGGCTGTGAAGGTATGAACCGAGGCCCAGGTAGCGGCTCGACAGATCTGATCAATGGAAACAGAGTGCAGATGAGCCATAGAAGTTGCCATGGCTCTCACATTGTGAGCTGTGACATGGCCTTCCAGAGAAATGTTTTTACTCTGGTAAGCAAAGGAAATACACTGAGCAATCCAATTGGAAAGTGTACGCTTGGAGACTGGAAGTCCCAAATGTGAAGGATCAAAAGCCACGAAAAGTTGAGAAGACTTTCGATGTGGCTGAGTCCTATTAAGGTAAAAGGCTAGAGCTCTTTTACAATCCAGAGTATGAAGGTTCCTCTCTGCACTGGAGGCACGAGGAGCCGGAAAAAATACAGGTAGATATACCTCTTGATTAAGATGAAAAGGCGAGACCACTTTAGGCATAAAGTGGGGATTCGTCCTAAGGACCACCTTGTCATGATGAAATCTTGTATAAGGTGGATTAGCCACTAGAGCCTGCAGTTCGCTGATGCGACGAGCGGAAGTGACTGCAATTAGGAATAGTACCTTCCAGGAAAGAAATTTCAAGGAGGTAGAAAATAACGGCTCAAAAGGTGGCTTCATAAGCTGACCAAGCACTAGATTCAAATCCCATGCGACTGGGGGGGGGGTCTGATGGGAGGTTTAGTGAGGGTCAGGCCTCTCATGAATCTTGCAACAAGAGGATGAGAGGAGATAGGTTGTCCATTTACAGGTTTCAGGGATGCTGAAATAGCACTTAAATGGACTCTTACAGAATTCGTCTTAAGGCCTGCATTGGAAAGATGCAGGAGATAGTCTAAGAGGGAATTCAAAGGAAGTGCCAGAGGGTCAAGGCCCTGCTGAGCACACCAAATGGAAAAACGTTTCCATTTGAAAGCATAAGACCGCCTCGTGGAAGGTTTCCTAGAGGCATGAAGGATATCTTTCACAGGTTGAGAAAGATTAAAGTCTTGAAGACTTAAGCCTTCAGTAACCAAGCTCGGAGATGTAGGGATTTGGGGTTTGGGTGCCACAAAGTCCCGTCCTCCTGAGACAGAAGGTCTGGTGCAGCTCCTAAGTCCAGGGAGGATCCCTGGGAGAGCTGTAGAAGCAGAGGGAACCACACTTGGCGTGGCCAGCGTGGAGCTATGAGGATCATAGAGCCGTGATCTCTCTGGAGTTTGAACAGAGTCTTGGGAATCAGCGGAATGGGTGGAAAGGCATATAGGAACGCCTGACCCCAATGGAGGAGAAAGGCGTCCGTGGCCTGAGCTTCCTGACACGGAGTCCTGGAACAGAACCGGGGAAGTTTGGCATTCCACGGACTTGCAAAGAGGTCTATGTCCGGGGTCCCCCATTCCTGAAAGATTCTGGTTATCTGGTCCACGTGTAGGGACCACTCGTGTGGCAGCAGAACTCGACTGAGCCTGTCTGCTCGAGAGTTTTGAACTCCTGGAAGGTACACTGCTAGTAGATGAATTTGGTGCTCTCTGGCGAAGGCCCATAATCTGAGAGCTTCGTTGCAAAGCGACAGAGAGCCCGTCCCTCCTTGTTTGTTTATGTAAAACATGGCCACCTGATTGTCTGTCTGAACCAGGACAGTCAGGTTGGCAAGGAGGGTATGGAAGACCTTGAGGGCAAGGTAAATTGCTCGCAGTTCCAGGAGGTTGATATGAAGGGTGGCCTCCTGTGGAGACCAAGTGCCCTGAGTGGAGAGAGTTAGCAGATGGGCTCCCCACCCCAATTGGGAGGCATCTGTTGTGAGGGTTGCTTGGGGTAGCAAGGGCTGAAAGGGAGCCCCCAACAACAGATTCTTGGTGGATATCCACCAATGGAGGGACCAAGACAGACGGTTTGAGGTTTGTATTTGGTCTGAGAGTGCTCCCGACGCCTGAGTCCACTGGGTGGCCAGGGTCCATTGAGCTGCTCTCATATGAAGACGAGCGTAGGGCACCACATGTACTGTGGAGGCCATATGGCCCAGGAGGCGTAGCATTTCCCTGGCTGTCAAGTGAGTACTGGACTGGGCTTGGGAGGCCAAGCTCAGCAGACGCTGACCCCGAACCAGTGGAAGGTAGGCTCTTGCAGTGGTGGTGTCCAACTGGGCCCCTATGAATTCTAGAGACTGAGTAGGGCTGAGTTGAGACTTGGGAAGGTTTACCACCAGTCCCAGATACTGCAGAAGGCTCCTTGTGCGGTCTAGGGAAATCTGGGCCTGCGACTGAGTTGGAGCTCGAATGAGCCAGTCGTCCAGATATGGGAATACGAAAATTCCCATGCTTCTGAGAAATGCGGCTACGACTGCCATGCATTTGGTAAAGACTCTTGGGGCAGAGGCGAGACCGAAGGGAAGTACTCTGTATTGGTAATGACTTCCCCTGAACAGAAAGCGAAGATATTTTCTGTGGGAGGGATGGATGAGTAGATGTGTATACGCATCCTGCAGGTCTAGAGAACAAAGCCAGTCCTGACTCTGAAGGTATGGAAGGAGAATGCCCAAAGAGAGCATTTTGAATTTCTCCTTGTACAGAAATTTGTTCAATTCTCTCAGATCTAGGATTGGTCTGAATCCCCCTGTCTTCTTTGGAATGAGAAAATAGGGGGAGTAGAAACCTGACCCTTGTTGATGAAGAGGAACCTCTTCTATGGCCCCTTGGGCAAGCAGAGAAGAGATCTCCTGATCCAACAGGGCTAGGAGAGGAGATGGAGAATTGAAGGGTCTCACCATGTGATGAGGAGGAAGGCTGGAGAAATGAAGTTTGTAACCCTCTCGGATGATAGAGAGGGTCCATTGCTCTGTTGTGATCTGTTCCCATCTGGGAGCAAAGTGAGCTAACCTTCCAGGTATGGTGAGAGGTTCTGGTTGGTCCAGAACCAGGAATGGCAAGTTCTCTAGGGGCAAGTCAAAACCCCTGAGGGGGTGGAGCCTGTTGAGCTGCAGTAGCTGCTGCAGGCTTTGCTCTTGCTTGTTTCGTTTGCTGACGTTTAGCCGCAAAACGAGGTTGAGAAGATTGCTGGCCAGTATTGGAAGCATATCTGGCCTTCTTATAATAAGGCCTCTTGAAAGACTTCTTCTTAGTGGGAGTAGAAGTGGACTTAGAAAGTCTCTCTAAGGTGGCATTTTCAGCGTCCATTTGAGTGGCCTTAACTTGCCACTCTGCACCAAATAAGTTCTCACCTGTACAGGGCAGATTCCGTAAGCCATCTAGAACCCAGGGTTCCAGATCAGAAGCCTGGAGCCAAGCCAGACGTCTGGCTGCGATAGCAATGCCAGAAGCTCTGCTGGCTCCTTCGAAGGAATCAAAGGCAGCTCTGTTGGAGAACTTAGAAACATCTAAAAGTTGTTTCACAACAGAAAGGAAGTCCTCCTCTTTATCCTCAGGGATAAAGGGGGCAAAATGCCGTACTTTCTTGCAAGTTCCCCTAGGAACATGCCCATATAGAGGCTGTAGGAATTAATCCTGGCTATAAGCATACTAGCCTGGAAGATTTTCCTACCAAAAGAGTCCAGTGTCTTACATTCCCTTCCTGGAGGTGTAGAAGAGTGCCTTTTAGTACTCTTGATCTTTTTCATTGCAGACTTTACCACAATGGAGTGGTGAGGCAATTGAGTTTTCTGAAAACCAGGAGAAGAAGGGACCCGATACATGGTGTCCAACCTACGGGAATAAGGAGACAGAGTTAAAGGGTTCTCCCAGAAATCCATCAATTGTTCCTGAAGGATTTCATGGATAGGCAGAGTAACTGCTTCTTTAGGAGACTTAGAGTATCCTAAAATATCCAATCTTTTTGACCTTGGTTCCCTTTCAGAGGAGGTAGTGATAGAAAGGCCTTTAGCCATTTCTAAAATAAAGTCCTGAAAGGACAAATCCTCTGGAGGAGACATTCTCCTTTTTGGAGAAGGTTCCTCAGGAAGGTCAAGGGACAGCTCTGCAGACTCATCAGAGGAGACAAAATCCTCAGAGGAATCGGTGTATTCTCTAGTTTCCTCCAACGCACGATACGCATACCGATCGGTATCGACATCGGGCGTACCGGGTATGGAAGCGGTATGGAGCGAAAGCCCATACGGTACCGATTTGCGTTTAGAAGAGGAAGGCCTGGGTTCCGGCATGGCGGACGATACCGGAACCGGGCCCGGAACCGCTGGAAGCGGTACCGATGGCGTTGCAGCTTTAATGAAAGCCATGACGGCCTGCTGCATGGATTGGACAGTATTGCCCATAGACGCCACGGCTGCCTGGATGTCGGTACCGGTATGGGCCGGTACCCCAGAGCAGTCCAACAGGTGATCTGTCGAGGCCGTGCCATCGATGTCAACCTGTAGCCCCTGTATTGGCGTTTTGGAAGGTAGGGCTTCCCGCCGGGGCTGTTTGGCTGGGGCAGGGTCCTCAAAACTAAGAGCCTCTCGATGCTTTGAAGGAGATTTGCTCTTTGAGGACTTGCCCACAGAAGGTTTGGTTACCTGAGATCCATCCGGGGATGATGACCTGGATGACTGTGATGTTGGATTCTCTGAAGCAAACAGCACATGGAATTTGTTGGCCCGGTTCTGCAGCCCACGCTTAGACATTTGGGAGCAGGAAGGGCAGTCCGGAATGGAGTGGTCAGGCCCCAAACATTTAAGACACCATTCATGGGTGTCTGTGACTGATATTACAGCAGTACACTTGGTACACTTCTTAAATCCAGGGGCTGGCTTCTCCATGTGGAGAATTAAAGTAGGCCTGAAGGCCTAACTGAAGTGACCAAGTGCTGAAAAAATAATAAAAGAAAAGAAAATAATTTTTTAAGAAAGAAAAAGGAAGACCGGCGATACCGGTATCGGTATGGGAAGGCAGGTACGCGGTCTAAAGAAACAAAACAAAAAACTACAATTTCTTCAGCGGTGACAGGATACACGACCTGCTGGCTCCGCGGAAAAAGAGAAACTGAGGAGAGCTGTTCAGGAAGGCGGAAGGCAGTGCGCATGTGCAGTGGGAGGTCCCAAAAGCTTCCATTCTAGGAAGCTGGGGAGCTTTCCCGCGCAGGCTCCGTCGGTACCGACGTACCCCATATGTGAGGACTTATTCCTGCTTGTTCCTGGAGATCATTTAACTACTGCACAAGACAGTTTACAATGAACAATGTAGAATAGTTTACAAGGAATAATTGCACAAATAACAACCAATCAAATTACAAAAAAAACATTTAACAGAGTAGTAATGAATATTTACAGGAGAATTAAACATAAGTGGTTTGAGCAGTGATTTAGAGTAGGGTGTGTCAGGAGTATGGGACTGGAGGTGTCAGGTACTGTGATTATGTTTGACACGGAGGTGGAAGTGGTCTAAGGTGGTCAACATTATTGGCACCCTTGCAGTTCAACCTCTTAATGTCCAATATTTCCTAAAAAAAAGTGGCCAGTGAAATGGCTTTGGACTATATATGCACACATATCTGACACATAAAAGAATCAAATAATAAGACCAATTAAAAAAGAAGATTGTAGGAAACAGTATAAAAACCGGGACATGATTATTGGCACCCTTATAAACAATTCAAATCAGTTTGAACAGAAGAACCATATTCCCATTACAATAAAAGTGTTTAAAATGGCCACATTCACTTCCTGTTCCATTTTCACAATGGTGAAAGACCTGAGAAGCTGCCTGAGACCGTCAGAAAAGCCATTATTACCAAACATCAAATGTCAAAGGGGTACAGGGCCATCTCCAAAGATCTTGGGATTCCTGTGTTTATAGTGTGGAATTTTATAAAGGGGACTTTTGCTCATTGACCTGTCAAGAACCTCCCAGGATGTGGTGGGAAGAGGAAAATTAATCCAAGAAGGCTTCAAAGGTTAGTGTGAACTGTTGGAAAAACACCATGTACAACATTCAAAGAGCTTAAGGATGACCTGGAATAATCTGGAGTGATGGTTTCAAACCGCACCATACTCCACACACTAAACAAAGAAGGACTCCATGGGCAAAGGCCAAGGAGGACCCTCCACTGCTCAAAGTAAGCCATAAAAAGGCACACCTGATCTTTGCCCAAATCCACCTTGAGAAACCACAGTCCTGTGGACAGATGAAACCAAACTTGAGCTCTTTGGCAATGCAGACCAGCGATACATTTATAGGTGAAGAAATGAAGCACATAAGGGAAAAAACATCCTTTCTACAGTTAAATATGGTGGCGGTTCCATAATGTAGGGCTGTTTTGCTGTCTCAGAAACTGGGGGTCTGGAATGTATTAAAGGAATCATGAAGTCAGAGATTACCAAAGTATTTTGGAGTGAAATGTGCTAACTAGTGTCAGAAAGCTAGGTCTGGGTCGAAGGATATGGGTTCTCCAGGAGGACAATGACCCAAAACATACACCCAAAAGTACAAAAGAATGGCTACAAAGGAAAACATGGACTGTTTTAAACTGGCCAGCAATGAGTCCTGATCTCAATACAATTGTGAACCTTTGGAAAGAGCTGAAATCCGCCATTGGTAAAAGGAATCCTGAAAACATTCATTAGCTGGAACAAATAACAGTTGAAGAGTGGGAGAAACTACCAGCAGATAGATGTATAAAACTTATAGATGACTACAAGAAATGTTTGGAGGCTGTCATCACTGCCAAAGGTTATAACAAAAGTTGTGCAAATATCAATGAAGGGTGCCATTAATCCTGTCCAGGTCATATTTTTGTTTCTCAGACATTACTATGTCTCGTCTAAATTGCACAGATATCTTTTGCCTTGCATCGCCAAAGAGCTCAAGTTTGTTGTATACCTTTGAAAATATTATTAAAATAGTATGATGACATACAGTTGGAATATTTCCAATTTTTTCTCAAGCTATTGTAAACAACATGCCTAAAATGCAAGGATGCCAATAATATTGACCACAAATGTATGTTTCACTGTATGTAAGTTTCTATGCTACAGGAACTGGAACTCTTTTTCCCACAGAAATACACAGGGCTAGCTATTTTTTTTTTTAGAGGGCAGAGGGTGGGCTTATTTCTCTGGAATCCCCAATTCAATTTGGCCCATTTTCAAACTCAATGTATCTTTTTACCAGTTTTTCCTCACATATCAAGTCTCATCCCATTCCGTTAAATTTTTGGAGAGTAATTTTGCCCCTAGACAGACAGACATTCTCAACCCCTTTTATATAATTCTTTCCACCTGCTGCTGGGTTGGAAAGAATAATAAATGAAAACTGGTGCCAGCTGATAACTTTAAGCGAGAGCGCATTTGCAGCTATTCCTTTTCAGCACTGGTTCTTTAGCAATAACCAATGTTATGGATGATTTGTCCTATTACATATACACATACTTGGAACATCAGTCTTCCGATATGTCTGACCAAAGGTTCGAACAATTTAAAGTTAAACCAAAAGCAGTCAAATGCTTAAGGCTAACATCTCCATCAAGCCTTCACATTAATCAATCATTCTTACAAAATGTCAATGAGAATTCAAATTCAATTATCGCACACAAACCACCCGCTGTGTTTTGTCTTCCTGCCCATAATTCTTCCCAGTAGGAGAAGTTAATTCTCAAAGACAGTGACCCACAGAGAATTTGATCTGTTAAGGTTATGGATGCTCTTTCCATGAAAAGTATCTTTGCTACTTTTCTAAGGAAAGGTTGATAGAGCGCAATGAAGTTTTACTTTGTTTTATTGTTATAGTTGTGGGAGTCATTTTAGAACACTTGCGTGTCATTTACCTGTGCAATGACATATACATATAAACGCCGATTCTATAAGGCTACGGGATGTATGCGTTTTAAGGGGGGCATGGTTTTGGAAGTCCAGAAAACCATCTGTGTAGTTCCCATTTTACAATGGCAATATGCACATATATATTTATTAAAATTTCCCTGATGGCATTTACACTTGCTTTTTAAGCAAACATAAGTGGCGGCTATCTGTTCATTTAGATCTGGGATCTCCAGCAATGATGGAGAAGGCAAGTCTACCTCAAGGATGTTTGACACCACCTCAAAAATTTAAAAAAAAAAAAAAAAAAAAGTTATTTCACTCAGCTTCTTAATTGCGTCCTCTGGTGCGTGCGGTGTTTTGAAATCCGGCATTTACACATGTAAAGCCCTGATGCCGTGCTTTGTTAAAATGTGTAGGTTTGTGATATTCATGTCCCCGCTGTACGGCCTTATATACATATTTACTCAGCAGGACCCTTTGTAAAGTACTTGGTCATTGGCCATTTACATCCCAACCTGAACACCCCAAATCCTACCTAGGATGTCCTATGCAAAATGGAGCTTTGTATTATGTGTAATAGTATGTGTGACTTTGCTCAGTCCTGTCCATTTTACAGTTTCAAACATAGAAACAGAGTGTGGTGGCAGGAAAAGATCCTATGGCCCATCCAAAATCGACAGACCAATCTTTACTGTTTTATTGTTCACTTGTTAGTTTAAATGTTTATCTAATTTGTTCATATGTTCTGAACTGTACATTTATGTTAATTCTGTGATTTGTTTTCAGCATAATTTTTATGGGTAGGTGGAAAATAAAGCCAACTAATTACATTAATTCATGCATCCTTACCTAGTAACCTTTATGACTATTCAGCATGAATACACCTTATAACGATAAGTTATAAAGTTTGCAATTAAAGTGTGACACAAAGGTGCATTTCCTTGTGGACACTGTGCATTTTCAGACCCCCTTCCTCTGGGGGGAGGGGGAAATCTCTGATCCCTGGAAGGTTTCTTCCAACCCCTGGCTGACACGAGGCATAAAAATCTGAAGTCCACTCCTTAATTCAAATAATTTGAGGGTCAATGTTAGCCCTGGCACTGGCCCCAGCCCTCTCTCCCCAAAGGTTTGAGGACAATGGTGGCAGGGGCTAGCCCCATTTATTTCTGCCCCGGTGTCTGTCTCTTTAAAAATGGTGCTGCCCAACCCCTAGTGGTAGTCTTGTGGTACTACTGCTAGAGTTCAGACTGCTATGCGCCATGGCCTAGTTTCTTTTCCTACGTGGTGACTTCTAATATTGGACTTAGCACCCTGTAACTACAAGGGGTGCATTCATTAGTGAACATTTAGTTTGTTAGTGCACCTTAAAATTGTAGTGCATGCTAAATTGCTTTAATGTGCCTTAATTCTTCACTAAGTGCATGTTAAATTTAGCTCACACTTAAAATTCCCTATTAAAACTAATATGTGAAATTAACCAAAAAAATATCTGATAATTGGGAAAATATTTCTTGCCTATGCACATCCCTAATAACTACAGTTTTGATTAAGTTTCCCTATGGGTAACATTCCGTCCCATGAATAGCAGATTTGGATGTATGGGCTGGATGTCAAACCCGCACTCAGCCCTGGAACCAGATTCAGTTGCCAGCACTCCCCACACGTATAGAGCATGTGCGCGGGGAACACTGGATATGGGCGGGAGGGGGTTGGTGCTGGGGTGAAGCGAGGGCGTGGCCAGACACCGGGATGTACAGAGGCTATTCAGCCTTCTGTACGTCTCTCGGCACAGAGATGGAATAAGTGTCGGGGACCTTGCTGTTTCTGGCCTGTGGCCCCCCCCAACCCCTTTGCACTGCCGTGGTAAGCACCCGCCTTGGGGGCCTCCGCTGAGGTTCAAACGGTGGTGTGCTGGGGCTGCGCTCTGTTTGGGCATTCCGTCCCTCCAGCTGGACGTGTCAGGGCCATGGCGACAGGACGCCACTGCACTGGCACACCAGCAGAAGCGTTGTGCGGACTGGATGGGCTGCTCAGAGGACGTCCACCGCAATGGAATTCAATGCATGCCTGGACATTGAGGTGCCCTATTCCGCAATCGCAGGGGCGTCTAGCTCCCACAGTTGCGGAATCGGGTACAACCTTGCCCCATCCAGGTTCTAGGTGTCCCAACGGCCTAAGTGTGCATCATATGGAATCGGCCTCTATGGGGATCACTTTGCAGTTGTCTTCATTAATTTCCTCTGCCATTTGGATGCCCAGTCTTCCAGTTTCACAAAATCCTCCTATAACTTTCTCTCACCTGCTCATTTGATTACTGCACCCATTGTTCCATTTTTCAGGTCATTTATAAATAAGTTGAAAAGAACAGGTCCCGGCAGAGAACTTTGGGACACTCCAATATTCATCTTTCCCCATAAAATAAAACCCGGTGATTTAGTTCTACTGTTGATTTCCTATCTTTCATTCAGTTCTCAACCTATAATAGGACATTGTTTTCTGTCTCATGACTTTTTCATTTCTTCAGGAATCTCTCATGAAGGACTTGGTCAAATAGTTTCTGAAAATCCAGATATGTAATGGGGCATATTTACTAAAGGTTAATGCCTGTTAACATGTGTTAATTGCTGCCACGGCCCTTTTATTTCTACGGGCATAGCAACATTTAATATGCTCGTTATCATGCATTTACCTCCCTATATCAATCACACACAGGTTTCTATGGATGCTGTTTACCATAAGCAATACATTATCCACTAATGCAAGTGGCTGCACTATTTTAAAAAATACATGTGGACGGCAATTTTCAATTTATTCGAGCCTTCCTTATAGTGGATAGAACTACATTTGTTTTTTCACATTTGAGGGAAGCATTCGAGAGGTGGTGTTAGCTGATTTTAGAAGGGTTAGGTGCTATTTACATGTTTAGAAAGCTGATTGACGTGTAAATGGGCATACACGCAAGCTTGAGAGACATTGGCGACACACCCGGACCTCCGAGGCACTTGAGGCATACTCTGCTCAACTAAAGTTACACCGGGAGAAAACCATGGAAAAAAGAAAACAGTACCATTCTGAATTACTAAAGCGGTCTTTGAATAAACCACATGACCTATTCACTATTGTCAAGACTTTGACAGGCGCCCCAGCTCTAGCCCAATCGCCCACGCCTCAGCCACAAGACTATGCCAATTACCTACAATCAAAGTCGATCCAGACCAATACGGTTGCAACCATCACATCCTTCTTCACCCCGCATTTGTCCTCACAACATCCTCCCTGATGAAATTCTCCGAGGTATCCTGTGAAGAGATTGTAGATATTATTTCCACTATTAACCTCACTACTGCTCCTAACGATCCCTGCCCTGCAAGCTGGATTAGAGAGCTGTGCCATGACCTCAGTCCAACAATATGCAGAATCCTGAACCAATCCCTATCAACAGGGTCCTTCCCCCAAAGCCTAAAATATACGTCCATCCGCCCTCTGTTAAAAAATAGTAAACTTGATCCATCTAAAGTTGAGTCTTTCAGACCAATTTCGAGCATCCCTCTACTTGCCAAAATCTTTGAGAAGGTAGTCCAGCGACAAATTCAACACCACGTCGACATTGAAGCACCCCTGGACCCATCCCAGCATGGCTTTAGAGAAGCACACGGTGTTGATACCATCCTTACAACCCTCTTTAACAATCTAGTCATTGGTCTTGATAACATCCACCAAGGATATGCCCTCATCTTCTTGGACATAGCAGCCGCCTTCGATTCAGTGAACCACCAAACACTCTTACTTCGCCTCGAAGAAAAAGGAATACTAGGTTCAGTGCTAGCCTGGTGTAAATCTTATCTGTGCAATAGATGGCAACAAGTCAGAGCTGGATCCACGACCTCAGAGCCATTCCCACTGAAACAAGGCGTACCTCAAGGCTCATCCCTATCTGCATTGATGTTTAACATCTACATGCAGCCCATCTGCACACTAATTCGTTCATTCAATGTCCAATGCCTAGCCTATGCAGACGATATCCTCATTTACACACCCTTCAAGATTGAACAACCTGACTTCTCCCCATTATTAAGATGCTTCGAAGCAGTGGCAGACTGGCTCCTCTCCCAAAACCTACGAATTAACCACAGTAAAACAGATGTTCTCTTCGTCACGAGAAACCAGAAGTTCATGCCTCCTCCCTCACTACAAGTCAACAACACAGAACTTAATGCAAAACCCACAATTAGCTACCTAGGTATTACCCTCGACCAGAGGCTAGACATGTCAGCACATATCAAAAACACCACAAAAGTGATTTAGCACAAAATCAGATCACTACGTCATCTCCGACCACTACTGGACTTCCCTGATTACAGATCAATCTTCCAAGCTCTAGTTATTCCTCACCTCGACTTTGCTAACATCATCCTTCAGGGACTTCCACAGTCGACTCTAAGCCCACTCCGACTTGCCATGAACTCTGCTGCGAGGGTTCTGGTAGGTCTATCAAGGTCAGACCATATAACACCAGTCCTGAAGAACCTACACTGGCTACCTCTGCAGGCTAGAATCAACTACAAGACTCTAGTCTTGACATTCAAAGCCCTCAAGAACCAGCCACCCACGCCCATCAGTAAACTTCTCCACATCACTCCAGCCAATAGATTAAGGAGATCTACATGGATGAATACCCTTGAAGTCCTTAAGTCAGTGACAAATGTACAAAGACAACAGCCAGTAGAGCCTTCTCCATTTTCGCACTTATGGCCTGGAACGCCCTCCCAGCAGAAATCTGAGCTATCTCCAATCTACCGTTATTCAGAAAAGCTCTCAAACACCATATGTTCCTGCTACATTACCCGGATAATAATTCTGGAAAGCACACAGCCATCACCTTACCCTCCTACCTAGCCTTCCCCATTGATCAGCCTCCCTTAGAGAATGGTTAATCTCCTTTCACCTCCCTTCTCTCCCTTACCCTGGAGCTTATACATCTGTCTATTATCCTTATATGTCCAGTAAGAATGTCCTTATTTTGTATATAGTTTTCCCGGTTCCTCCAAGTTTACTACCCCTGTTCAATGTAAACTCAATGTGACCTGCTGCATTGTTGTATGTTTTGTTCAATTGTAAACCGCACTGATTATAATAGCGCGGTATATAAGAGACTTAAATAAATAAATAAATACACGTGGAGGCCTATTCCCTATGGACGTCCAGCCCCTCAGAATCAGGTCTACTGGCTTACACGTGCAGGCTGGGCCCGATGCTAAAGGGCCGCACATCCAACAGATCCCCGACAAACTCAAAAGTCAGGCTTGTGAATGGTGTCCCAATACCATGATGTCCCATCGCCATGGTACCGCGGCTCCATTCATGAGCCATGATTGCCAGCCACCGCCGAGAATGTCCTTTCTCCTCAACCAGATCTCTGATCTGGCCTCCCATGGCTAGAGTCCGACTGAGGGACTCCTCCTGCATGTCTCCTGGTTTTGTCCCCGCTGGCCGCTGCTGCTACCCCATGTCCAGGGGGACTTTTCTATTTCTGAGGTGGAATAAGTCCCCCATCTAACCAGCCTACCCTGGACATACAATGCCAACCTCAGAATCAGCCCTGTATGTCCAGGGTGATGACCCGCCCGTGCCCCGCCCTACGCTCGCCCCCATCTAAGGCTCTTCATACAACTCCACTGTTCATACAGGGAGCCTTTGTGAGGAATCGGCAGGGGGACAAATAGCGGGGCTGTACATCCAGGCAGGGTGTACATTCCCGCTATTTGTGGCTCAGAATAGCCTCCATTTTATATGCCTCCGGGGTCGATTTCGACGTCAATGTCCCAGTGGTCGGGGTGAATGGAACGGTGAGACCGGCGATCAGCGCCTGCTGCTGGTCCATGAAGGCAGCCATGCTGAGCTTCAAGGCCGCCATCCTGAGACAGAGCTCAGGAGGCTCCGCAGCCCCCGGGTCGGGTCCCGATGCTGGCTCTCCTGGAGGAGAGTCCACAACGAGGACAGTGCTTACCTGCCTCAGCATTTCTGGATCCGTACGGGGAAGTTTGGCTGGCCTCTCCGACTCTGAGGATCCGGGGTGGTGGGCCGGGCTCCGCGACCGGGCCCGCAAGGGTCCAGGCCGCTCAGAGCCATCTAACGACACCACCCTCACGGATTTCTTCTTCCTCTGGTGTTCCCGCGAGGGAAACCCCCTTTCAGAGGACACCCGACGCTGCTCGGGATCAGAGAGCTCCCAAGAGGTCGAGGCCTCCGATGAGGTCCGGGCCAGGACGGGTACGAACTTGGGAAAAATCCTATCATGTTGCTGCTGCCTGCTCCTCAAGGCCTTAGAAGACATTTTCTTACACAGGCTACAGACCTCCGGGTCGTGGTCGGGCTCGAGGCAACGGAGACAGCAGTCATGTGTGTTGGTGAGGGACATTAATCTCGTGAACCAATCACACTTTTTAAACCCGCTGGCAGCCATCGGGGGAAAAAGGGCCCATGCGAGGTCAAAGGACCGGACTGCCAGTTAAAAAGAAAAAAAAGCGCAAACACTACTCACTAAGGACAAAAACCGAAAATTTGAACCGGACTCGATAACGGTGTACCGAGCCAAGGCGGGAAGGGGAGCCGGCGTCAAACCGGCAGACAGAAAAGAATTTTCTGACTTTTAAACACTTTTTTTGCGAGGGAACTTGGACGACGTCTGTTGGGCTCCGCGGAAAAAGGAGACCGAGCAAGATGGCACCCTTGGGTGGGAAGGGGACCGCGCATGTGTGATGGAATCCCAAAGGCTTTCTTAGAAAGCTGGGGATTGCTCCGCATGAGGGCTCCGTCGGCACCGATGTCACCCATATGCGAGGACTGACTTCCTGCTTGTTCCTGGAGAATGTCCTATACAGAACTGGGCTTGTAGATTGAATTTACTTGAACATAAACATGATATTTCTTCATAAAAATTATCTGGACAAAAAGCAGGAGCAAAGTTCATAGCTTCCTTTTAAAAACTGGTTTCAAGGTCTATGCATACAAAATACTGAGAAACTGGCAATTAAGCCGTCGGTTTGAAAACTGTTCCTTTTATGCTTTTATAACTTAGGTGCACAGAACCAGCCCTAAAAGCATACAAAAGCCCATGCACAATTTACACGTATATCTGCACTTTTTTATTGACTACACATGTACATCACAATTTTGCCTACATTCTGCCCCAGGAATGCCCATGCACAAATCAAGTACTGTAAAAGTAGCAGAACTCATTTAGTGCACCTACGTTTTACATACAGTTTCATAGAAGTCCTTTTCTGCGCGTGTAAACAGGCTTTATTACATGCAGAAAAAGCTTCATAAAATCAATTATTTCTAAATGAAAGTTTATTTACCTTTTATTTTGGAAAATGAAAGAGTCATCAACGTGTTATATCATATATTCTTATCTGTTTCTTGTAACATTTGCTTCTATACCATATACATTTCTCTAAGGGTGCTCACATTTTTGTCCCGCCACCATTGCAACTGTGTTGCCTTTTTCCCCCTCTCCTTTCCTTTCCATCTTTCCTTTCCGGTACTATGATGGCTTTCTTTTCTATTCTGCTTTTAAATGATAGTTGTAAACCACTCTGTATGTCCCTACAAAGGGCGGTATATCAAGGCTGAATAAATGATAATTTGCTCACCCTTCGTTTTATTCTGCTCTATTACAGAGAATTCAATACCTTTCCCTCATTTCTATAACAGACCAATAATATTGCGCACCAAAAAGACTGTTAGCCTCATCACACACGCTCTTGCCCAGGGTAGGTCCTATGGCCAAGGAAGAGTGGAATAGTGCAGGAACTAGGAGCAGTGTGGTGACTGGACTACAGCAGAATCAACAAAGAACAGGAACAAGACCCAAAGTAAATGAGGCAGAACTAGAGCTGGGAGTGGACATGGATCAGGAGCTGGAAGAACAAGACTGAAAAAATCTCTGCTTGACAGCTGAGGAGCTTGGCAGCAGTAAATGCAGGTCAGGCCCACCGAGAACTGCTGAACTGATTAGGCTTCCTTATATATCGTGGCTCATAAGGTGCATCTCTTGCTGGGTCCAATGGGCTCCTCCAAGGCGTGGGATTCCCATTCTGCCACTCGCGGTCTTATTACTAGTGCTCGAGCTCAGACTCTAGCTCCAGCCACAAGGTCCCTGAAGTTGAGAGTTCTTCCCGGTACACCTGACACAGTCATTAATGTTATACTGATTTATACTTCAGGAGGATCTGCATAACACTTCTTAACTAAGGGATCCTTCACAGCTTGCCATGACAACCCGGGTGCTGAGTTGCCAGGCGTGAGCATCGACTCCCCAGCAAACACACAGACTACACTGAACTGCTGAAGCTGCTCTCTAAGAAAGGCCATTAGCTCCTGCAAGATCTGTCAAATTCTCTTTAACCATCGAGACTGATCTCATTCAGTTCCTTTCTTGCAGGCTACAGTTATATCATATTTTTCTGCAGCCAGAGAATACTTGGTTTAAAGTTTGTCATCCAGCTTGTAAAATTAGTATTAATATGTTTGGTACGATTATCAGGTGCATGGGGTTATACGGAAACCAACAAATGTTTCTTGCTACATTCTAAATGGCCCCTGTCCACACCGTGACCAGTGTTTTGGAAAAGGGGCCAAAGAGAAAATAAACAATGGAATAAATCAATGAAGAAAACCAATGGGAAAAATTTCCCATTTTTCTTACTTCTGGGTACCATACTCCATTTTCTGGAATGTGACCTATTTCTAAGGACTGTACCTATTTAAATCTATCATATGGTTTTATTTTTGGTAAGGCAATATATAGTTTTGATTTATGGGGAGAGGGATATTTTTCTTAAGTTCCTATTGTCATGCCTTAATGTTTTTCCAGGGCTGCAAACATTATCTGTAGTTTCAGCATCCTTTTTTCATTCTATTTTATTACTTACAGCCTGAATATTTCATTTTTCTTAATTGATATTTTCCAGTAAGTACAATTAAAGTGTGCTATGATAAACAAAAACATCAACGATGAATTTAAAAGGATGTGCTATTTATTACAAAGCATCTTTGTAGAAAGCCTCTATTTCACATCATTCAGTTATTACTGCATGACGTATTGGCAGGGGAGTTGTAATTTCTAGCACAAACCGATTGCAGATGATGATAGCATAAAATACCTCAGAGTTCTGGCATTTTGGATTGAGCGCAGGGCTTTTCAGTAGTCATTCAAGGTGGGTTATATTCGGGTACAGGTAAATATCTCCCTGTCCCCAGAGGGTTCACAATCTAAGTTTGTACCTGAGCTAATAGAGGGTTACGTGAAGCCTAGTTTCCCTGATTCTAACCACTAGACTACGCCTCCATTCCAGGAAGAGAAGGCACATATACTGCATAAGTGTCAGATGGGAGGATGGGGGGGAGCTATGGTGCACTGGTGACACTAATTACTATTGTAGAAGTCTTCCCTTAGCATTGTCAGTTAAATTCCATGTCATTAGAAGATGATAATCTGTTCCTGCATTTCTCTCTCTCCAATGCAGTCTGGGTTTTTTTCCTTTTGTCTTAGAGGATACATTGAGATGTGCATTAGAAGATCAAGACTGGATCATAATAATATCAAATGATATGGAATGAGGAGATGACTGAGAATGGTTGAATAGGGCAAAAACTGGTATTTAAAGCATTTTGGGTCCAATCAGCTATAAGCGGCTTCATTTTCCTTTAATTGGACACAGAACTGCTCGAGTGAAAGTCGGTTATAGAAAATGGTGGATACGTTTGTGCAGGCTGTGACGCTAGTGCAAACTAATGCCAAAAAGCAGAGACCTGAATTGAGATGTCGAGGTCGGGATGTACACAGTTATGCTGGTATTTTAGAAAAGGCTCTGCCAAGCAAAGAACCATCTGAAAAATCCTTAGAAGGATGTGCAAGAGTGCACAGATATTTACCGACACACAGAGCCAGAAAAGCCACTTTATAAACCTAGACGTGGGAAAATTCAATGTAGGAAACTGGCAGCTTCCATGTGCAAGTATGGCACTTAAACATTACAGTTACGAGTACATTAAAGTTGCTATTTTACAACTTCCTTGTTTAAGGGCCGACACTTATATGTGTATCTGGACTATTATAAATACCGCCAATTAAATACAAAGGCCGCAATCTTTACTTGTTTTCAATTTGAAAAGGTAAATAAGCAACGGGGGTTTAAGAACGATAACTCCCTTAATGTCTCCTTTAAAGGGCTGGTTGAAACCAGCACTTTTTGAAAACCTGGAAGTGCCAGAGAGCAGCTGTAAATCATGACATGGAAATTTTAGGTCCTACATGTGCAGGACCTAAATACACATGCAGACTTTTGCCCTACTCAAGTCATACCCTAACCATTCCCCCAACACCCTCCCCCCCCATGCAATTTCTATATATTATCGACTTCCACGTGTAAACTGAGCCCTTTCTAAAATCACTATTTACACATGGATGCCAGTTACACATGTAAATGCTGGAATTTCCACAGAGAAATTTTGCATACCTGATAATTTTCTTTCCTTGAATCCCCAGCCGGCAGGTGGAGACAGACCTGAGCAACTTTCCGTGATGTCATCACTTGGTATATGCACTTGGTGCAGCAGTGACAGAAGCCAGTATGAAACTTCTAAAGCAGTAAGCATTTTGAAAAACCCAGAAAACATTTGAAAACCATAAATGTTAACAACCATAACTTGGTATAGTCATTTGTAACAAATATTTGGCGTTCTTACCTCAAGTCACTCTGCATCAGGCAATGAACCTGGCAACGTAATCAAAAGGCAGCAAGGCTCCCAAACATGTAGGAAAAGTCTTCCAGGGTGATCCTGGACTGGACTAGCAAGATTCAAGAAAATTATTAGTTATGTTAAATTTCTCCTTCTTTATCATCCTGCTAGACTAGTCCAGATGAGTGGGATGTACCCAAGCAGTCAGGACCCAAGTGTGAGGAAGATGTTGTTCTGGACAGAATTGCCCTGCCAAAGGAGCCATATGTGCCAGCTCCTACAAGCAACCTGTAGTGCTACCACCAGGTAGCCACCTTACAAATAGACACCAACATAGATTCCACCCAAGAGGAGGCCTGTTCCTTACTGGGGTGAGCTCTTACTCCCTTCTGTACGTGCTTTCCAGTCAAAAGGTATGTTGAACCAATAGCCTCTTTAATCCAGTGGGCAATGGAGGACTTGGCCACTTACTGTCTTTTCCTAGGACCACTGAAGAGGACAAAATGAGGATCTGATTTACTGTAGGGATTAGTAATCTACAGGTATCTGACTAAAGTCCTCTTCATGTCTATCAGACATAGAGAGGAGGTTTATCTGAAGGTCCACCTCAGAGGAGGAGGAGGACAGAATGACAGTTTGATTAAGGTGAAAAGGAATCAGCACTTTTGGTAGGAAGGATGGCACAGAATGCAAGGAGAGAGAAGCTGTTGAGATGACAAAAAAGGTTCCCTGGAGGACAAAGCTGCACTCTGACACCCATCTGGTGGACCAATAGCCACCAGGAAAACCACCTTGAGAGGGGCCTTGTGTGTGGGCTCGAAGGAGAGTCCATTCAGAGCCTTTGACACCAGAGACCCACTTCACTGAGGAACCACTGGATGCACTGGAGGATGGATCTTCTTCACTCCACTAAGAAAATGGGAAACATCTGGGTGCACCACTAAAGGACTTTCCTTGACTGCACTCATAGTAGCATGCTAGGGCCACTACCTGAATATTGAGAGAGTACACAGACAACTCTTGGTCAAGATCAAACTGCAAGAAGAACAAAATGACTATGTCTGCCATATTGGCCTCCAGGGTTTGAAAGGAACACCATCTCTTTAAAACCCTCCAGATGGCCACCTAAGACAAAAAGGTCAAAGTCCACCAGACCTTAAGAAGTGTGCTCACTATGCTTCAGAGTAGCCCTTTCTTGGGCTGCCTATATTTTTCAAGGGACATGCTGTAAGTGAGAAGTGAATGGGATCCTCCACCACTAGGGGCCTTTGCCACAGGAGGACTCTCTTCTAAAGCAACAAGAGAGGGGACCTGGCCAACAAGATTCATGTACCATGGCCTGCGTGACCAGTCCAGGGCCACTACAGTCACAAAGCCCTGATGAGACTGAATTCTGTGTAACAGATAACTCACCAATGGGAAAAACAAAAAATTACTCCATATTCTTGAAGAAGAAAACAATATCACAACAATATAAAGGTCCCAAAGTGAGATAAAATGAATCTAATTGTAAATCCTATAATTTTTTGTCGGGTACGCTGTCACAGGAAATGGAGACCAATTTCTCCCACCCGCTGCAGCAAACCCCTTTTAATCAAAGATAAACTCTCCCTGCTGGACCGATGTGCTAGCTGACTTGATAGTCTCCATGTGGAAATGAGGGACTGAATTTGGCATTGACCAGCTTCGTCTAGGATAGGCTAGAAGGAACATTTCTTTTTGGGCACCACAAAATAGATGGAATAGTGCCCCTGGACCTGCTCTGTAAAGGATATGGGTAGAATAGCTTGCAAATGCAGGAGGCGATGTAGATTTTCCTCTATTACCATCTGCTTGAGCAGGGAGCCACAGGGAGACTCCGCAAAGGTGTTCCGTAGAAGCTCTATAAACGCCAATATGTAATCCTGACTGAGGATATCAAGGAGCCAGTGATCTGATGTGATGGGGCTGCCCCTCATCATTGAAACCGCTGATTACACTCCACATGACATATAATATCCTGCATACGATGTGACACATTTCGGGTAAAGCACAGTTACTTACCTGTAACAGGTGATCTCTGGGAACAGCAGGAATAAGTCTTCACATATGGGTACGTCGGTACTGACGGAGTCTGCGTGGGAACGCTTCCCAGCGTCCAATCAAAAAGGTTTTGGAAGCATCCCACCATGCCTGTGTGCTGCCTTCCCGCCTTTCCCAACTGCCTCTCCTCAGTTAAGTTTTAAAGCTGAGACAAAGAGAGAGAGAGAGAGAAGGGAAAGACAGAGATAGAGAATACAACTCCTAGGGGAGGTGGGTGGGTTGTGAAGACTTATTCCTGCTGTTCCCAGAGATCACCTGTTACAGGTAAGTAACTGTGCTATCTCCAGGAACAAGCAGGAATGGTTACGTGACAAGCAGAGGATAATATAAGTCTATAAGTCTGAATACTTTCTTAACTGTTCCTAGTAACATGTATATATGCAGTAGAATTATCCCTGTAAATAGGTTGTAAATAGTTTCCCTTGTTTATCCAAGTTCCTTTCCCTTGTTATCTGTAAACTCATGTATGTTGAATGTACTGAGATTTTTGTTCTGGGCCTTAGACCCCCTGCAAAGACAAAAACAGCCCATGAGCTGTTTCAGCAGCTGCTGCTCAAAGCTGGCTGAAAAGGAATCTGAGGGCCCACTGGGCTCAAGGGGTACTGCAGCTGGAGCTTGGGGCCTTCTCATCACGATCCCCTCCACACAGGCCTGACAAACATCTAGAATTGCTGCCTACCTTACAGGTGGGAAAAACCTTGGGAGAATCAGAAGAGGCATTTGAGTCTGCATCAGGCCCTGACAATGCCGAAAAAATTGTGGTCAGGGGATCTCCGTCACACAAAGAGATCTCCTGAGCCAGGGGCGGCCCAAGGGGGGTGCGGAGCCATGAGCGGAGACTCGGTGTGGGGCCTCATTTGCATAAGGGGCCTCATTTGCATAAATATTTGCATAATATTACCATATACTAACTTTTAGTAAACGTGCCTCTTAATGAGTGTATGGATAAAGAAAGACTAAAAGATTTCTACATTACTATAATCCAGTGCCAACTGCCAGACACATTAGGAACTACTACAAACACTGCCCATTTAGAACCCACAGCAAACCCGCCGTATCCTAATAGCACTACCAGGACTCACAAAGCACCATACTCTACCAATCAAAAGGCAACACTGCAAATATTAAACCAATACATTTCAGAGAACAAGAATACATGACCTACTGGGGAAAGAGAACAAGTGGCAATGTCAAATAGGAATTATATAAACAGAACACCTCAGCTCAGTTACACATGCAGAACATAGACCATCACCAAACAAGTAATCACAATTTAGAAACAGGAAGACAATAATTAAACTGGGAATCCCAAAAGCCAAACTTGGAATGTACAACACTGTAGAAATAAAACTATACATTAATTTGCTCTTGTACTAAACAAAGCGCAGATGTTAATGATGCACATTTACCAGAGCTGACATATTCCAATTAATAAATTCAAATAAAGAGATATTTTTCTACCTTTTGTGCATTTTTTCAGCTGCAATTGCTCCAGCCACTTTCTTCTGGTTTCTTTGTGTCTTCTGCTAACTCTCCATCGTCTGCTGTCCATTTGTCCTTTCTTCTCTCTTCTAGTTTTTTTCCATTCTCTCTCTACATCTGCTTTAACATACTAATCTTTCTCCTTTTGCTCTTTCCTCACTATTTCATCCACTCAAATTTTACCCCTCCATCCTCAATCCCCACTTACTCTCCCAATACCCGGCCAATTGTAGATTTTTTATCCCTCCCACACAAAATATTTTTCTCTTCTCCATTTTACTCTTCCAGCCCCATCCCATTCTAATCCTCCCCCAACATCAGCTCCCTTCTAGTTCCAGCCTCACCCAGCATCCATTCCCTTCTAGTCCCTGCATCAGCCCATTTCCAGTCCTAGCCACCCATCAGCCCATTTCCAGTCCTAGCAACCCCCCAACCCAATAACAGTCCTAGCCCCCCCATCAACCCACTTCCAGTCCTAACCCCCTATCACCCCATTTTCAGTTTAAGCCCCCATATAACCCATTACCAGTCCTAATCCCCCATCAGCCCACTTCCAGTCCTAACCCCATCAACCCATTTCCAGTCAGCCCCCATAGCCCACTGCCAGTCCTAACCCCCCTCCCCCATCAGCCCACAGCCTATTACCAGTCCTAACCCCATCAGCCCACCTCAAGTCCTAACCCCTCCCCATCAGCCCATTTCCTGTCCTAGTCCCCCCATAGTCCATTATAAGTCCTAACCCCCCCATAGCCCATTACCAGTCCTAAGCCCCCATCAGCCCACAGCCCATTACCAGTCCTACCCCCCTCAGCCCACCTCCAGTCTTAAGCCCCCCAGCCCATTTCCAGTCCTAGCCCCCCCATAGCCCATTACCAGACAGCCCTCATCAGCCCACAGCCCATTACCAGTCTTAACCCCCCCATAGCCCATTACCAGTTCTAACCCCCCCCCAACAGCCCACAGCCCATTACCAGTCCTATCCCCATCAGCCCTCCTCCAGTCTTAACCCCCCCAGCCCATTTCCAGTCCTAACCCCCCCCCCCATTGGCTCAAGTAAAATTAAATTAAAAAAAAAACAAACGCTGGCTGCTACCGCTGCCGCCGCTGCCACAGCAGCGGCAGAATGGACTGTCCCGCGGGGCCCCCTCTGCCCGGCTGAATCCCTCCCTCCCTCCCTCCGTGACGGCTGAGCCCCTCCGTGCCGGCTTTGAGAGTCGCGAAGGGAGAGTGTCTCCCTCGCGTCTCTGTTAAGCCTGCAGGGGCAAATGGGAAATTTCCCATCAGCCCCTGCGGGCTTAACAGAGACGCGAGGGAGACACTCTCCCTTCGCGACTCTCAAAGCCAGCACGGAGGGGCTCAGCCATCACGGAGGGAGGGATTCAGCCGGGCAGAGGGGGCCCCGCGGGACAGTCCATTCTGCCGCTGCTGTGGCGGCGGCGGCAGCGGTAGCAGCCAGCGTTTTTTTTTTAAATTTAATTTTGAAAAAGCAGAATGTTCTTTGCGCGGGGCCCCCTGAAACGCGGGGCCCTGTGCAAAAAACATTCTTGCTCAATGGACGGGCCGGCCCTGTCCTGAGCCTGCTGTGGAGTTGACCCAATGGGAACTATATGAGGCACACCACTGAGCACCTGGCATGTCTGCAAGGCTCCACGTGGTGAAAAAAAGAGAACTGCCAGAGAAAATCAAGACAGGCTTTGGCAAAAAGGGAACCCTGAAAAGGGAATCCCAGCACCTGTTGGACTAGCCAAGGAAACCCAAGAAGGATTGTCCCAACCATCCCCGCAGGCCTGAGAAGCCCAGCTACTGGAGAAATAGAAACTTTTTCTTTGTTTTTAAATCTGGAGCTACTTTATTGCAAGCAGCTAAGAAAACCAAATAAAGTCAATAAGAATCAATGGCAAAGACAGAAAAAAAAAATTAGAAAAAAAAATTCAAGCAGAACTCAGCAAGCAGATAGAGAACAGCAAGAGGAAAAGGGGACTTGGGCCCAACTTATCACCCCTTTTGGGGAGTCCGTTGGGTCCTTCTGTCTGCTCTCCAGGCCCACCGGCACTGAAACATGTAGGTAACAGCCTTGGACACAGGGCAGCTGCTGACCCGAGGAGACAGGGGTGTACCAAGCTCCAAGCAATGTTGAGTCTACTGGTCTCAATCATACAGGCCACTGCACTGTAGTCTGGGCCAAGAGAGACAGACCTATGTGCATGGCTACACCAGTCCAAACAGCTTGCCACCTTTCGGAGGCAGAGAAATACAGTGCTGCACCCCAGGATTACCAAATGATGGCACTCCTTGTGGCCTTGGCCAAGCCACTTCACTTTCTATTGCCTCAGGTGCAAACTTAGATTGAAAGCCTCCGGGGACAGGGAAATACCTGACTAACACACTTTGAACTACTACTGGAAAGGCGTGAACTAAATACCACTAAATAACTAAGTGACATTATTGAACGTTGCTCAAGTCTGCCTCAATCTGCTGGCTGGGGAGCATAACTTACTCATCTGAAATGGTCTAACAAGGTGATAAAGAAGTGGAAATCAAGAATAAAGCTTCTAAAATAACCCTCAAAACATTCCATGTCATCTCTCCTTACCTCCAACTCTACTAAAAGCCTGCTCAAGAAACCATGCCTTCACAGACCCTTTAAACCTGCAGAAAATGGATTCCTGATGTAAGTAAAGTGGACGGGCACTCCACAACATAGGGGCTTGAAAAGCAAAGAAAGAGTGATGAAATAGCTCTAGCTAAGTCCAAGGAGGGGGAGGTAGAGACAGAAGAAAAGTGTGATAAGATCTTAAACTGCAATTGGGTGTATATGGGATGAGATTATTCGACCAATATGCTGGTTGTTCTGAATGGAGCACTCGAAAAAACTAAACTAAAACCTTAAACTTAATGCCGGCAGTGTCTGGGAGCCAATGCTGAGCAGTCAATAGACAGAACACAGTCATAATTCCTTGTACTTGACAATATCTTTACTGATTATTCTGAATAAGCTGCAAGCATTTCTACATAGAGAATGGAAGAACGTTATAAAGAGTGCTGCAGCAGTCAAATTTAATCACCACCAAGGAAAGCAGGAGCATCTTCAATACCCTTACAGGGAGAAAAGTTAATAGCCCTGAGCCTATGAAGTGACATAAAAAACAACCTGACTACTGCATCAATCTGAGGCTTAAAAGACCAAACGAGCAGTGTCCCACGATACCAAAGGTGAGCCATTCATCAAAGCAGCCTGAGAAGGGGGTGGCCTAGAATGAGTAACCCAAATAGCTTCACATTTAGCTTCCTTTAACACAAGCTTGTGTGTCTCCAACTACTTGGTTACTTCTGCTAACAATCTTCCATTAATGTAATATCAAAGGAAGAAGGATCAACTGTTTGCAAAATGAGAACATCGTTAGTGTACAAATATGAGCTACAGGCCACAGACTGAGACCACTGATGCAAGAAAAATATTAAATAATGTGAGTGCCAACAAAGAGCCCTGAGAGACCCCACAAAGTAAGTGAGCAAACAGAAGAAACAGAAGTAACTCATGCTCTTGGGTCCTGGTGAACTCTGAAAGGTGTCACAGCTCCCTAAATGCCTGGGTAAATAGAAAATTCTCGAGGCTAGCTTTAAAGCAGGAGTTATAGGCTTCACTTCTTAATGAGGGGGGTCAAAAAGGTCACAGCCTTTGACCTCCACCATGCCGACCTCAGACCTTCCCTACTGCTCTCGCCCTCCCCCTCTTCCCTGTGTGAATTTCTGCTCTTTCCTATTATACTATTGGCCTTCTCCTTATTTTTCTGATACTACTATGTACCTTTTATGTTGCACATCGTCCTAATGCCCTGGTGAAGGGCGGTAATCAAGCTCAATAAAACATAAATATAAAGAGGGAACAAAGTTAAAAACAAAACATGGCAGACTGTCGTGATTACACTGAACAAATCTGGGCAGGAGGAAGTAGCAAAAGCTGTTTAACATACTATGAACCAGAAAGGTGTCTAAGTCCACTTGAACATTTAAAAACAAGGGCCATCTAACAAGCTGCGGGTAATATTTTTACTCGACTACCTGAACACATTTGTGAACTGTTTTTGAAATCTATGCACCCTTCATCAGGTCAGTGAAGACACACCACAGTTATACTGGGTTTAAAAAGCTAAAATGATACTTACCTGGTAATTGTAGTTCCTTGAGTGACGACAGTTCAGTCCTCTACCTCTGGATTGTCAACCTCCTCCTGCAGCTTGGAGACTGGTATGTCAGAATCATGACATCACAAGATATAGCCTGCTGATCTCTCTCCTCGGATCCAGTGTGAACTATTAACAAAGCAGACTCAAAGGAGCAACAAATAAGTAGCCAAACAAAAAACAATATCATTTGAACTAACTAACTTGAAAATTTTATACTCCCCCTCCGTTGGCAAGGTTTTCTTACCCCCTACACTGCCACAATGAGGATAGGAAAAGTAACTAGTCTGTGAAAGATCGTAAAACAGACTCACCTGTAACACTAGTTTTCTGGTCCATAGCGTCGATCCCCTCCTGAAAAATCCATGGGTGGGATGGAGGACTGAACTGTCATCACTCAAGGAACTACAATTACCAGGTAAGTGTAATTATCATTTCCTTATCGTTCCTCCAGTTCAGTCCTCTAAATCTGGGATGTACCAGAACAGTCAACATTGGGAGGGACCCCGCAACCCGGCCCGCAACAACGCCGAACTGAAACGGGCATCTGAACCAGCAGCGACGTCCAAACGGTAATGCTTACTGAACGTCTGCAGTGACGACCAAGTCGCCGCCCTACAGATTTCCCCTGGTGGAACCAAACTGTGTTCCGCCCAGAAGCACGCTTGCGCTCTAGTGGAATGCGCCCGCAACCCCTCGGGCACAACTCGACCCTGAAGCAAATAGGCGGAAGCGATCGCCTCCCGGACCCACTTGGCAATAGACGCTTTAGCCGCCGCCTCACCTTTGCGCACGCCACCAAACACCACAAACAAGCGATCCGACTTGCGAAAACACTCCGTCACCTTCAAATACCGCCGCAACGACCTTTTGACATCGAACCGACGTAAACTGCGATCCTGTTCGTCGCCTGGCAATGAACTGAGAACAGGCAAACACACCACCTGGTTCAAGTGGAAAGGAGACACCACTTTAGGCAAAAAGGAAGGAACCGGACGAAGGACCACCTTCTCCCTTGAAAATATCAAGAACGGTTCCCTACACGACAAGGCTTGCAACTCCGAGATGCGCCGAGCCAAACAGATTGCCATGAGGAAGACAGTTTTCAACGTCAAATCCTTCACCGAAGCCCGGAGCAAAGGCTCAAAGGGAGGCTTGGATAACGCCGCCAACACCAGATTGAGATCCCAGGATGGAAGCAACACCCTACGCGACGGCCGCATCCTGGAAACCGCTTTCAGAACGTGAACTACATCTGGGTGAGCACCCAGCGGCACGCCCTGCACCTTGCCACGATAACATGCCAGGGCTGCCAATTGAACACGTAAGGAACTTGCCGCAAGACCCTTATCAAAACCTGCAGAAATCCTAAAATTGAAGGTATGGCAACCGCAGCTGCTCTAATCTGATGCCTCGAACACCAATCCTCAAATATGCGCCAGACACGCACATACGCCAAAGAGGTGGACTGCTTCTGCACCCTAAGCAGAGTAGCCACTACTGCCGCCGAATAGCCTTTTTTCCTCAACCGAGCCTTTTCAATGGCCATACCGTAAGCGAGAACCGATCCACTTGGGGCATGAATAGGGGACCCTGCAACAACAGGTCCACCCTTGCCGGCAACCGCCAAGGCTGACCATCTAGGAGACGTACGAGGTCTGCATACCAAGGACGCCTCGGCCAGTCGGGCGCTACAAGAAGCACCCTGTCTGGATGAGCTCCGATCTTTTGAACCACCCGGCCTATCAACGCTCACGGGGGAAAGATGTAGAGCAGTCCCACTGTCGGCCACTGCTGTAACAGTGCGTTGATGCCCTCTGACATCCTTTCTCGCCTCCTGCTGAAGAACCGACTGGCTTTTGCCGACTGAAAGGTCGCCATTAAGTCCATGACGGGCATCCTCCAACGCCCTACGATCTGAGCAAATATGTCGGGATGGAGCTCCCACTCCCCCGCATCTATCCTCACTCTGCTGAGAAAGTCCGCCGTGACATTGTCCTTTCCGGCTATGTGCGCCGCCGAAATCGCCAGCAACCGCGTCTCTACCCACATGAACAACATATCCGCCTCCTCTTCCATCGCTGCACTTCCTGTGCCGCCCTGGCGGTTGATGTAGGCGACTGTCGCCGAGTTGTTAGAAAGAACCCGAACCGGATGCCCCAACACCAGCGCTCGAAGCTCTAGCCGATTGATAGACCAGGACGTCTCCTGGGGCGACCAAGCCCCCTGCGCAAACCTGCTCCCGCAGTGGGCTCCCCACCCCGTCAGGCTGGCATCCGTTAATAACGCCATCCACTCCGGTTGTTCCAAGGGCATGCCGGCCGCCAGAGATGCCCTGCAGAGCCACCACCGCAAAGACAGTCTGACCTTCCCTGGACACGACAGTCGCTTGCTCAAGGGATCGGACTGATGTGACCATCGGCGCAGAAGCGCTCTCTGCAGAGGTCGCATATGCAGCCTGGCCCACGGCACCTCTTCCAAGGTCGCTGCCATCGTTCAAGACCTGAAGGTAGGACCATGCTGAAGGCGCCGGGACAGACCGGAACTTTCGAACCAGCTCCCTGAGCGCTTGCGCCCTCTTGTGCGGCAGAAACACTAGACCGTTCCTTGTGTCGAATCGCACTCCCAGATACTCAAGGTCCTGAGAGGGCTGCAGGCGGCTCTTGGCTGGATTGACCACCCAACCAAGACCCTGCAGGAATTCCACTACTCTGCCTGTCACCCGAACACTCTCAGACTCGGATTTTGCCCGAATTAACCAATCGTCGAGATAAGAGTGCACTAAAATCCCTTCTTTGCGTAACGCCGCGGCCACCACCACCATAACCTTTGTGAAAGTCCGCGGTGCTGTAGCTAGACTGAAGGGTAATGCCTGGAACTGATAATGTCCCCAAGGAAAGGCAAACCGCAGGAATTTCTGATGAGCCTCTCGGATAGGAATGTGCAAATACGCCTCCGAGAGGTCCAGAGACGTCAAGTACTCCCCTTGACGTACCACCACTATGACAGAGCGCAAGGTTTCCATCCGGAAATGCAGCACTCGAAGGCAACGATTTATGGCTTTCAGATCTAAAATAGGACGTAATGTTCCGCCCTTCTTTGGCACCATGAAATAAATGGAATACCGACCCATGCCGTACTCTGCCTTCGGCACCTCTACAACCGACCGCAATTGAAGAAGACAATCCAAGGTGCCGCGGATCGCTAGAACCTTTTTGGCGCCCCTGCACGGAGACATGACGAACGAATCCCGCACCGGCCTGGCCAACTCCAGCGCATAGCCCTGCTGAATTATCTCCAACACCCAGCGGTCGGAGGTGATGCAGGTCCACGACGGAAGGAACTCCCGAAGCCGCCCTCCTATGGGAGTCTCCCCCGTCGGGATCCTCCTCATCTCATTGTGATTTGCGAGCTGCGGGAGAGGAGCTGGAGGAGAAACCTCTATTAGCCCCACAGAAGCCGCAAAAGCCCTGGGCTCGAAACGGAAAGCCGAACCGCATTGAACGAAATCTGCGAAAATCACGAGCTTGACCTCGATAGCCTTGGACAGATTTCCCTTGCTTCGGCTTATCCTACGGAAGCCTACCCGCTTTGGACTCCCCAAGGTCCTTTACCAGCTTATCCAAATCCTTGCCAAACAGCAAACCTCCCTTAAACGGCAGCTTGCTGAGACGAGACTTGTACGAACAATCCGCCGCCCAATTTCGCAACCACATCGATCTGCGAGCAGCCACCACTGACGCTGTACTATTTGCCAGAGCCCTGATCAAATCATAATGCACGTCCGCCAGATAAGCCGCCCCGGACTCCAGGCGCCCCAGGTCCTTGAGCTCCTCAAGATCCATGTGCGCAGACTGCCTTAGCCGCTGCACCCAACGCAAACACGCTCTAGCCACCCAGGCCCCACAGATGGAAGCCTGCAGCGAAAGAGAATCCGCCTCAAAGGTTTGCTTCAACAACCCATCTACTTTCCAGTCCTGGGCATCCTTCAACGCTGCACTGCCCTCCACCGGGATGGTAGTCTTTTTTGTAACCGCCGAGACCACCTCGTCCACCCGCGGTGCTCGGAACCATTCTTTATCCTTATCAGCCAAAGGATAGAGCCTATTCATAGTTCGTATGCCGCGAAGTCCCGCTTCCGGCCGATCCCATTCCTCCTGGATCATACGGTCAACCACTCGATGAACCGGAAACACCACCTGTGTCTGTCGGACCGCCTGAATAACCGGGTCTTCCACCTCCTCTTCCGCGGAAGCCTGCGAGGAAAGATTCAGCATCTGCATAGACTCCGAGATTAACACTGAAAGCTCCTCCCTACGGAAGACCCTAATAATCTTGGCTTGATCCTCAGGTTCCGGAATCTCCCCGTCTTCGAGATCCTGAGTACCATCATCCTGCTCCCAATCCATGTCCTCGTCTTCATTCCAACTGGCCTCCACCGAAGGCGAAGCTCTGGTTTTCGCCCTTTTTAGTGCCGGCTGTTCTTCGCCAGTCCCTTTCCCCGCTGAGTCCAGCTGGGAAGGACCGAGAAGTGTCAAGGCGCTGGGCAACCTACCCTGGCGGCGCAGACAAAAAGCCTGATGCATCAGCAAAATGAAATCAGGGCTAAAATCCCAGACTTCTGCCGCCTGCGCCACTAAGGGAGCTCCCGAAGGCCCTGCTACAGCCTCTGACGCTGAGTCATGCGCAGACCTCTGAGGGGACGCCTCCCTCACGGCTGCCGAAGCCGCCCCCTGCGACTCCGTGACCGCCTTGCTGTCCATCTGCTGTTCCACTGTGGACGACAGGGCCGCACAGTTACGGCACACACCTGAATCCACTACTGTGCCCCTTTGGGCTCCACACACAACACACTGTGGTCTAGCTGCCATAGATCAAGCTGACGCAGTGGTAAGGATATTGTGCTTATTAAAGAGGTAACAGAGAATAGATGCCTTCTGCTGCTATCTTTTTTTTTTTTTTTTAAAAAGCAGGACTCAATCCAGGACTCCCTTTAAATCCCAAAACAAAAACAAGCCCTGTCACGGATCACAGCTGAGAGGAAAGCCCCCCCCTTTGCAGAAGGCCCCCCCTTCGCAAAAGCAAAACCGTGGGAAATGCCAAACAATCAAATAAATATCTACTTAGAAACAAAATCAAACAAAGGAAAGTAAAAGAAAGTAAAAGAAAGTAAAAGGCACCATAAAAAAATCTCCGTGGACAGCCTTTCGCTTCCAGCCTGGGAAACTGCCTGCCGCCCGGCAGCCACGAGTCTCTACCGCGCTGCCTAAAATGGCCGCCACAACTAGCTCTACAGAAGAAAAGGCGCAATACTCCCCAGTCTGAGCTAGAGTCGCTGCCAGGTCTCCCTGCCCCCAAACGCAGCCTGAAACCGGTTAAAGCTTACCGGCCAGGTCTGCACCGTGCTCCGATGGCTTTAAAACCGCTGTCCCTGCGAGAAGCGCTGCCGGCAAGCTGTGCAGCCCGACAGTCCTCCGGAGCCGCGTGAAACCCGTCAACGCGGTCCTGGCAGGGAAGCTCCGTGCAGAAGGGCTCTCCCCCGAAAGTCCGGGGGGAGAGAACTTTGCAGCCAGAAGGCTCTCCCCCGAAAGTCCAGGGGGAGAAACTTTGCAGCCAGAGCAGAGAGAAGCCTCGAAGGTAGACTCTCCCGCTATCTCTTTTTTTTTTTTTTTTTTTTTTTTAACAGGCAGGGAGTAAGAAACCACCTTTAATCAAATTTAGTTTACCTTAAAGAAATATCCCCCAATACTATGCTCCAGTAAAATTCTTTAACATCCAATTCCCATCTAACTCTACCTACAAGCTCCTTATTCGTTTTTCCAGGGAGCCTCTACCAGGCTCACCACGTCCTCCTGCTGCACGGAGACTGGTCACACTGGATCCGAGGAGAGAGATCAGCAGGCTATATCCAGTGATGTCATGATTCTGACATACAAGTCTCCAAGCTGCAGGAGGAGGTTGACAACCCAGAGGTAGAGGACTGAACTGGAGGAACGATAAGGAATATCAGATTGTCTAGATGGGTCAGGAATCTGCACTTTGCATTAAGTGTAGTTACTCACCTGTAACAGGTGTTTTCCAGGGACAGCAGGAATCAGTCCTCACATATGGGTGACGTTGGCACCAATGGAGCTCATGCAGAGCATTTCCCCAGCTTCCAAAGAAAGCCTTTGAGACATGCTATCATGAATGCGTGGACCCCGTCCTGCCCAAGGGTGCCATCTTGCTCTGTCTCTTTTTTTCCGCGGAGCCCAACGGATGTCTGTCCTGATTCCCCAGAAACATTCTTGCCAATTATCCTTTAAAAAGTTAGCTTTCCGGTTTGCGTACTAGCTCCTCTTCCCACCTCAAGCCAGCACCCACTTTGGTGCTGTTCTGGACTCTTTTTGTATTTTTTTGATTGAGGCTCACCTCGACCCGCTTTCGTGCCCTTTTTCCCCCAGGAGTCGTCTGTCTAGCTCTTCAATTGAACTACTTTTAACTGGATAGAGCGTATGGGAGAAATTCCTGAAAAAGCAGGTTTGCCAGAGGAGACTAAGTCAATCTATACCGAGTTCCTGTAACTCATAATTAATATATTACTGTATAACATCATTTGTAAACATACCCAGAGGAATGTTCAGTGTCAGAGTGATCTTGCTCCCTTTTACCGCTATTTACACGGTCAAATCTTAAGAATTCCAGGGCAAAAGCTGAGCAAGGAACATTTTTGTAGTCCATTTTTTTCTAAGAGCCAAACAAGATAGATTATTAATTACTATATTTTGTATGTCTACTTCAACATTGCAAAAAGTATCCAATGTAGTTACCTTCTTCCTGCAAAGTGAGAGAAGTGGTCCAATCCAATGCTTTAAAGTATAAATTTTATTTTTTTCAGACAACAAAAGAAAGCAAAATAATCACGGGCAGTTAAATATAAAGAAAAATATCCTTATGAAAAAAATGTTTAAAAAATATTAAATGGTATCACCTTATTAAACAAACTTTATAAATGTGAGCTCCAATCTGAGCGTTCTGAGATAGACCTCCAATGTAAGAAACGTGAAGAAATACATCTGAAGTTCCCACCAACAGGATCCACTTCTCCAAGAATGACCTTCCCACAGAGATTAGTGGGAGCACAAACCTTCCTCTCGCAGCAAACATGGCTGTTGCTCTCTGGCGTGATAGGCGACCCAAAAGAAAAAAGATGCCGGCACTTGATGAGGAGAGAGAAAAGATAAAGATCTGTGCTCGGGATGAGCCCTTTTGTGCCAAGGAGATAAAAGGAGCAAGGAAGAACATGCTGGGATCAAGCTGAAGAATTTATTATTTGAAGTTTTTTATATACCGCCTTTATACAATTCAAGGCGGTTTACATAGAACGCAATGTAACAGTGTAGTTACCACTGTTGCACATAGAACAATAATTTGTAGTAGAAAACTTATCTATAATTAACAAGTAACGTCATATTGCCAGAAAGGCAACTATGTACATTTCGTAAGAAGAAGGGGGCAGAGTAGGGGGTAAAAAGGAGTGGGGGGGGGGGGCATGAGTGCATAAGGAGGAGACTTTATAGGAGTGGATTAAGTGGGAGAGTGAAGCAAGTTACACTGGATCTGGGTTGTCATGGAGGATGAGGCCAAAATATTCTTGGAAAAGGAGTATTTTTAGGTTTTTTTGGAACTCTGGTCGGAGCTACCTCATAGATCAGGTGGCAAGGCATTCCATTCTGAGGGGGTGTAAAGAGAGAAAACGTGATTACGAATAGCTTGTTTGCTCCATAGTTTTTGTGAAGGGATGTGGAGTAGGTTAGCAGAGTTTGTCCTACGAGATCTGGAGCTAGTAGGCTTGGAGAGGAGGGGGCAGAGGCAGAGGGTTGATTCAAGGTAGATGATTTTGTGGGTTAAGGTGAGAGATTTAAATTTTATCCTAGACAGGATGGGAAGGTAGTGTAGGTGTCGGAGTATGGGGGTGATGTGGGATCTTCTGGAAGTCTTGAAGATTAGATGTGCAATTGTGTTTTGGGCCAGTTGGAGCAGATAGGTGCTTTGTTTTGGAAGGCCGTGATATATAAGACTGCAGTAATTAAGGGTAGGTGTAATTAGGGCTTGGCAAACGGTCTGGAAGGAATCTGGGTTTAAAAGTGGGCGGCGGTTTCTAAGGGTTCTAATTTTGGAGTATATGAAGCAGGTTGTTCTATTTGTTTGTTCCTGGAAGGTGAGGTTCTGATCAATTATAATGCCAAGATACTTAACAGAAATAGGGTTTTAACAGAAATAGGGTAATCTTCGAAGACAATTGATTTAGGGGGTGTGTAGGATGGGTCAGTGAATAGATGGAGAACTTCTGTCTTGGTTAGGTTAATGAACAGATTATGTTGCTGGAGCCATTCTGATTTCCTTGAAGCAATTGCTGATATTAGTGAAGTTTTTTTTTTGTGTTAAATGGTGTGAAAACATGATGTCTGCGTAGAGTTGATATTGGATTTTGTATTCTTGGAAGATTTTACATATTGGTTGGAGAAAGATGTTGAAGAGGAGGGCAGAGAGGCTATAACCCTGAGGAACACCTTGAGATTGAATGAATGGCAGGGAGGATTTATCACCAATTCTTACTTGTTGAATTCTGTGGTCCAGGTATGAACGGAACCAGTTGAGAGTGGTACCTCTAAGGCCTATGTCATGGAGTCTATCAAGAAGATGGATATGAGGAAGGGAGTCAAATGCAGAGGAAATAGCTAGAAAGATTAGGAGACTCTCTTGGGTTGGAGTTTGGATGTATGGGATTATTGTATCTAGGAGGGAGGTTAGAAGGGTTTCAACACCATGGTTCTTTTTAAAACCATGCTGGAAAAAGATTAAGGTGGGCATGATCGCCAATGAAATTCTGAAGCTGTGTTTGGACAATCTTTTTAGTTATTTTTGCCAGGAGGGGGATACTTGATTTCGGTCTATATGATGTGGGGATAGTGGGGTCAAGTTTGGTTCCTTTTAGTATAGGTTGAATAGAGGTCGTCTTCAAGGGAGTTGGCAGGATTCCAGTGCGGAGGGAGGATTGTATTATGTCACGTATATATGGGCCAAGATATTCCTTGGTGCTTTTTACCCATGAAACTGGGCAGGGGTCTAATACTGAGGTAGAGACATTGAGGTTTTTTATGGTGGTAGTTATGTTATCTAGGGATGGCAGATCAAATGTTTCCCATGTTACAACAGGGGTGATATTGTGGGATGAGTGATCAGTGTGTTGAGTTGTTATAGGTTGTATTGAGGGGAATTTAGAGCAGAGGTGATCAGCAATATGAATAGGAAATTGGTATGGCCTCAGGCTGGGGGAAAGAAAAAGTGCTGGGATGAGTTGGGGGAAGTGGGGAGAGACTGCTGGGGTTGGGCTTGAAAGAAAAAGGGTGAAAGGGTGCTGGATTTGGGCTCAGAAGGAAGGAAGAGAATGCTGGAGTGGTGGGGGACTGAGGAGTGGGCAGAGACAGTTGGAATCATATGCCACTATGCGGTAGGCGGATATCAGGTTTATTTACACTATCCACAGAAAATGCTAGGCGGTGGTGCTGCTCCTCTGAATATCTTTGGATAAGGAGTCCAATAACTGGATAGACGAACACCAGCATCATAGCACCACCGACAGGGCAGAAAAGGCAATGGGCAGCGGGGTAGCAACATATACCCAAATAGTGACACACATACCTGAATAGTGAAGATGACACTCAATTGGCTGGGTGTATGATTAAGTGCCCCCTCTCTTGTTGACAGAAGAACCTTTTGAGGAAGCGGCAGAGAGAGCAGTGTACATGGTGCTAAGGTAGGAAAGTGCTTTGCATTTACAGAGGCTCAGGAGAGCTAAACTGGCCTTATCCACCAGAATCCGGAGGGGGACTGAGGCCAGGCTGCTGAAGTGAGAAGCACATGGGCGGGAATATGGCTATCCAGGGCTGATCTAAATATTAGGCATGCTTAGGCCATCAACTAGACTGGCAGGCCCAAGGAGGAGGGAGGTGTGGCAGCAGACAGTGGCAATATTCCAAGCAAGGCCATGGACTCTGACAGTCACACAATTTAAAGAGCCATTAGCACAACCCATCACCTGCAGGGAGAAGAGGCACACGCACATACCTAGCAAAACTGTACATCAAAACTCTTGTTGGCCAACCATGCACAGTGAAAGGTCAGTAATTGGACTGGTGATGCACAGTTGCTCATGATTGTGCAGGTCGGATTCAAGATCCTGGGGGGAGGGGGTAGGCCAAATGGTTGCCTAGCCCAGTGGTGGGCCCTGTATCCACACATGACCAGGTGGTGACATATGGAGCCACAATTGCAGCCCAGCAAATGTGCTGACTAGGGATGTGCATTAATTTGAAATGACCTGGGTTGACATATCCCATGACATTTCATATTATTTTCAATCTGAAAAGGACATGCACACACAAAAAATATGTTCCTCTCACCCACCATCAGTAACAGCTGGCCTGGCCTTTGGGCTGCACAACAGTGAACCACCAAGAGGAACTATTACGTTTCAGTGGGCTGGGCTCAGCAAGCCGGCTCTTAACTATGTCATATAAAACTGGTGCTTTTAGCTCCCCCTCCCTGTCTGTCTGAAAGCATGTCTGCTCTGCAGTTTGGTGCAAAACCTTCTCTGGATATTTTTGCCTTGTGAATCTACTGACATCTGCTCTGTCATGTTCTTGGCCAGTACATCTATGTTGCTCTGTCTAAGTGCACTGTTAGACATTTACGAAGCATACCTCAGAATCCTGGTTGTTCAAAAACTGATTGAACAACCAGGATCTGGTGTAGGCTTGGAAAATGTCTCAGACAGTATACTTAGACATGCAAACACAGATGTACTGACACAAGAACATGGCAGAAGAGACCTTGGAGTATACCTCTGGAGCAGATGTCAATAGATTCTGAAGGCAAAAATATCCAGACAAGGCTTTGCACTGAGCTTCAGAAGAGACACACTTTGGAACAATCAGGAAATAGGGGCTAATAGCACCAGTTTTATATGACACAGTTTAGAGCTGGCTGGCTGAGCCCAGCACACTGACGCACAATGGCTCCGCTTGGAAGCAGACTGCCCTCCATCCCAGGGGTCA
This sequence comes from Ichthyophis bannanicus, assembly GCA_033557465.1. Lineage (NCBI taxonomy): Eukaryota > Metazoa > Chordata > Amphibia > Gymnophiona > Ichthyophiidae > Ichthyophis > Ichthyophis bannanicus. The sequence continues at coordinate 141,632,290 of CM066036.1, forward strand.
GCAGTTTCAGGACAGTGCATGATAATTGTTAAGAAAAATGGAAGAACAAAAACCAAAAATGTGTATTTTCCTGCCTAGAAACCTCTGGCAACCATTCAGCTGTAATGCATTCCTTTTACGTATGGTCAGCAGCCACAGCCCCCTCATAAGGAGCATAACTGCCACGAAAAGAACATGTACTGAAATGGAACAAAACAAAATAAAAACGCTCATAAGCTAAAGGCAACATATTAAAATATCTTGCAAATGACACAGGAACCCAAGCAAAACTAGATCCCATTTTCCTGCACACCCCTAGCACTGGGCAGCACAGTCAGTGTCCTTTTTCTGCCATGTACCAGACCTATGCATATTGGGTAGGTGATATCTGCATGAGCATGTGAAACATGGCAGATGCCATATGGGACACTGTATGACCCAGACCAGGTGAGTTATTACTGTGCCAGGTTCAGTGAAAATACTAGGTAGGCCAAATGCCACAACTTGCTATTGCCGCCAGCCCCAACACAGTGTGAACTGAATGTGCACATGACAGGGTATGAAAAGGTGGCAGACTGTGAGCATGACTTGTGAGTGGTCATGGGCCCCTGCTGCCCTGTCATCAGCACCCTGTGCCCTGGATAGGTACGTACCCTCACAAGGATAATTGTGGGGGGACAAGAGATGTTCCACAAAGCAAAGCAGCAACAGAAAGGCTATTGTGGTGCAGAAGCACCAAGGGAATTGGTTGTCCAAAGTAGGGCGCCTTCCACAAATGACAGACAGCCACAGCTAGGGGCAGTAGTCTGGAGGGAGGTTGCACAGGAGTGTGATCTTTGTCGCCAGACATGGCGAACCTAGTGTCATAGGACATGCTTTGTTTCCCCACAAGTGAGTTCAGTGTTCGCCACCAACTGGAGACCCCTGTGGCATCTGAGACCAGCAAAGTCCAGTTCCTCTGGACAGCAATGGCAGCAGAAAGTGGTAAGGATGTAAACCCACCGGGGAATGTGTGTGGCCCACTACGCAATGATTACTATTAGTAATCTGTAATCTATTACTAAAATCATCTATAGTACCCGAAGACTGGAGAGTGGCCAAATTAATGGCAATTTTTAAAAAGGGTTCCAGGGGTGAGATGGGAAAATTCAGACCAGTGAGCCTGACATCAGTACTGGCAGGGGCGGCCCAAGGGGGGTGCGGGGCCATGTGCGGAGACTTGGTGCGGGACCTCATTTGCATTAACATTTGCATAATGTTACCATACACTAACTTTTAGTAAACATGTCTCTTAATGAGTATATGGATGAAGAAAGACTAAAAGATTTCTATATTACTGTAATCCAGTGGCAAACGCCAGGCACATTAGGAACTACTACAAACACTGCCCATTTAGAACCCATAGCAAACCCACCGTATCGTAACAGCACTACCAGGACTCACAAAGTACCAGACCCTACCTATCAAAAGGCAACACTGCAAATATTAAACCAATACATTTCAGAGAATAACAATACATGACCTACTGGGGAAAGAGAACAAGGGCAATGTCAAATAGCAACTACATAAACAGAATACCTCAGCTCAGTTACACATGCAGAACATAGACCATCACCAAACAAGGAACCACAATTTAGAAACAGGAAGACAATAATTAAACTGGGAACACCAAAAGCCAAACTTGGAATGTACAACACCACTGTAGAAATAAAACTATAAATTAATTTCCTCTTCTACTAAACAAAGCGCAGACGTTAATGATGCACATTTCCCAGTGCTGGCATATTTCAGTTAATAAATTCAAAATAAAGAGATATTTTTCTACTTTTTGTGCATTTTTTTCAGTTGCAATTGCTCCAGCCACTTTCTTCTGATTTCTTCGTGTCTTCTGCTAACTCTCCATCATCTGCTGTCCATTTGTTCTTTCTTCTCTCTTCTAGTTTTTTTTCCATCCTCTCTCTACATCTGCTTTAACATACTAATCTTTCTCCTTTTGCTCTTTCCTCATTCCTATTTCATCCACTCAAATTTTACCCCTCCATCCTCAATCCCCACATACTCTTCCAATACTTCTTTCCTCCCACACAAAATATTTTTCCCCTCTCCATTTCACTCTCCCAGCCCCATCCCATCCTAATCCTCCCCCAAAATCAGCTCCCTTCTAGTTCCAGCCCCACCCAGCATCTGCTCCCTTCTAGTCCCCGCATCAACCCATCTCCAATCCCAACCCCCCATCAGCCCATTTCTAGTCCTTTTCTAGCCCCATCATCAGCCCATGTCAAATCCTAGCTCCCCTCCACTCAGCCCATTTCAATCCAAGCCCCCTATGAGCCTACTTCCAGTTCTAGCCCCTCCATGAGTCCATTTCAATCCAAGCCCCCACCACAGCCCATTTTCAATCTTAGCTCCCCCAACAGCCCATTTTCAGTCCCATCCTAGCCCCTCCCATCAGCCCATTTCCTGTCCTAGCTCCCCCCCACTCAGCCCATTTCCAGTCCTAGCTCCCTCCCCATCAGCTTTTTGCAGTTCAAGCCCCCTTCCACTCGGCCCATTTCCATTCCAAGCACCCCTCCCCATCAGCTATTTGCAGTTCAAGCCTCCCTTCCACTCAGCCCTTTTCCATTCCAAGCCCCCCTCCCCATCAGCTATTTGGATGTCTAGCCCCCCCTCCACTCAGCCCTTTTCCATTACTAGCCCCCTCCCATCAGCTATTTGCAGTTCAAGCTTCCCCTTCCACTCAGCCCATTTCCAGTCCTAGCAACCCCCCAACCCATTATCAGTCTTAACCCCCCCCCATCAGCCCACAGCACATTACCAGTCCTAACCCCATCAGCCCACCTCGTCCTAACCCCCCCATCAGCCCATTTCCAGTCCTATCCAAGTCCCTCCATCAGCTCATTTCCAATCCCAACCCCCCATCAGCCCATTTCTAGTCCTTTTCTAGCCCCATCATCAGCCCCATCATCAAATCCTAGCTCCCCTCCACTCAGCCCATTTCAATCCAAGCCTCCTATGAGCCTACTTCCAGTTCTAGCCCCTCCATGAGTCCATTTCAATCCAAGCCCCCACCACAGCCCATTTTCAATCTTAGCTCCCCCAACAGCCCATTTTCAGTCCTATCCTAGCCCCTCCCATCAGCCCATTTCCTGTCCTAGCTCCCCCCCCACTCAGCCCATTTCCAGTCCTAGCTCCCTCCCCTCACAGCCCATTTCCATTCCAAGCCCCCCCTCCCCATCAGCTATTTGCAGTTCAAGCCCCCTTCCACTCAGCCCATTTCCATTCCAAGTCCCCATCCCCATTAGCTATTTGCAGTTCAAGCCTCCCCTTCCACTCAGCCCATTTCCAGTCCTAGCAACCCCCCCAACCCATTATCAGTCTTAACCCCCCCCCATTAGCCCACAGCACATTGCCAGTCCTAACCCCATCAGCCCACCTCAAGTCCTAACCCCCCATCAGCCCATTTCCAGTCCTAGCCCCCCCATAGCCCATTACTAGCCCTAACCCCCATCAGCCCACAGCACATTACCAGTTCTAACCCCATCAGCCCACCTCAAGTCCTAACCCCCCCATCAGCCCATTTCCAGTCCTAGCCCCCCATAGCCCATTACTAGTCCTAACCCACCCCATCAGCCCACAGCACATTATCAGTCCAAACCCCATCAGCCCACCTCAAGTCCTAAACCCCCCTCCAGCCCATTACCAGTCCTAACCCCGCTCCCTCCCATCAGCCCAGGGAAAATTAAAACTTAAAAAAAAAAGCTGACTGCTGCTGCCGCCGCCGCCACCACGGCAGCGGCAGAATCCAGTGTCCCGCAGGGCTGCCCCCCTGCCCGGCAAAGCACTCCCTCCCTCCCTGCATGCCTGCCTCAGTCCCTCTCCGCTTCGGCTTAGAGCCGTGAAGGGAGAGCTTCTCCCTCGTGGCTCTGTTAAGCCCGCTGGGGCTTATGGGAAATTTCCCATCTGCCCCGGCGGGCTTAACAGAGTCGCGAGGGAGAAGCTCTCACTTCGCGGCTCTGAAAGCCGAAGCGGAGAGGGACTGAGACAAGCAGGCAGGCAGGGAGGAAGGGAGTGCTCTGCCAGGCAGGGGGGGGGGGGCCCGTGGGACATTCGATTCTGCTGCTGCTGCAGCGGCGGCAGCAGCCAGCTTTTTTTTTTAAATTTACTTTTAAAGTGGAATGTTCTTTGCGCGAGGCCCCCTGAAACGCGGGGCCCTATGCAAAAAACATTCTCGCTCAATGGACGGGCCGGCCCTGAGTACTGGGCAAAATGGTAGAAACCAGCATTAAAAACAAACTTACTGAACATGTAGACAGATACAGTTTAATCTCAATCTCTTTTGGTCAAGTTACCGAACGATTGGTTTATACCAAAGAATTATTAAATATCACTCATGTGTCAATAAAGTGGATTTTGCTTTTATTTCTTTATCTTTTTCTTATATATTTCTATTAATTAACTAACTTGAGGTCTCAGACTCTGCGGCTCTGCTATTGGGACTGAACGTCCGTTATTCTAGCAGTTTGCCCTTTTGCATCAATGACCTCATATTGAAAGCACATATTCAGGTGACTATATTATGTTCAACTTTTTTATGTCTTTTAACAAAGACTACTTATCTTATATATGTTGCACCCGTCAATGTGAAAAAAGGACAGTTTAAGAATCCCGACGCCCTCTATGGGTACCGCTCTCGCGTTTCAGATTGAAACTTTCTTCAGGGGATACTCCTCAAACTCATAGTCCTATAAGCTTTTCAACTGAAAAAAACAGACATACATAAAAAACCAGATCCTAGTATCAAAACGTCCACCATTTTATACTAAAATTCTTACAGCTTTCCTTCTTACCACATATATTGTTATCTCTCATTCTATCTAAACAGAAAAACTAAATCTTGTTATGAACACCTTAATTACCTCTAACCGGTATCATATATAAAAACCAGTTTACCATTATCAAAACGCTGCTGCCCGCATTTCATGTAAATGTTATCGGTTTTCTCTTCAGCTCAAGAATGAAACGCCGCGCATGCGGATTGTGAACTGAGACACCGTCTTTAAAGAGGCTGGAAACTATTTCCACCTGTTGTAATTATCATACTCCTCCCCTCTAATAGTTACTTCCCACATAACTGCTTTTCTTCTCTTCTCATAACCTATGTTGATGACAGGAACTTCTATCTAAACAAACCCTCCTTTTTCGAACCTCCGGCCTATTTCAATGCTAATAAAATATTATTTCTAACTCTCCAGTCATTAAACACAATTAGACCATTCCACTGTTGCATTTAAACCTTTAGGTATCACAGTATCAAAAGTGAAAATCCACCATTGTTCTCGCCTAATAAGGCGCCGATCTATATCGGCACTACCTTTTCTTTGGGTAATTTGATCTATCCCACATACTCGTAATTGATCATATGTATGATGTTCCTTTATACAGTGATCCACTATTGGGGCCTCGTGTACCTTATTCTTTAAGCGACTTTTATGCTCCCTTATACGGACTCGTAATGATCGCGTGGTTTTTCCTATATATGCCAATCCGCAAGGGCAAATAATGGCATACACTACATGAGTTGAACTACAAGTGGTAGACGATCTCAACTCCCTTCGGAGACCATTGTATTCGAAACTAGAAATTGATAAAGTTAAAGGACATATGTCACAACTGCCGCAACTGCGGTGCCCCTTCCTTTGATCTTCCTCTCTTAGGGGAACTGCTGATCTTAATATTGTTGGACATAATAGATCTTTCAAATTATTGTCTCTGGTCCATACACACCGGACGGATTTCTCTTCTAATCCTGGTACTGCCAGTAAGGTATTAGAATGTTTCCGAATAATCTGTGAATTTTATAACAAAATATACTCCTTTAAGTATAAAGTATAAAGTATAAAGATCCAACAGATTATTCGGAAACATTCTAATACCTTACTGGCAGTACCAGGATTAGAAGAGAAATCCGTCCGGTGTGTAAGGACCAGAGACAATAATTTGAAAGATCTATTATGTCCAACAATATTAAGATCAGCAGTTCCCCTAAGAGAGGAAGATCAAAGGAAGGGGCACCGCAGTTGCGGCAGTTGTGACATATGTCCTTTAACTTTATCAATTTCTAGTTTCGAATACAATGGTCTCCGAAGGGAGTTGAGATCGTCTACCACTTGTAGTTCAACTCATGTAGTGTATGCCATTATTTGCCCTTGCGGATTGGCATATATAGGAAAAACCACGCGATCATTACGAGTCCGTATAAGGGAGCATAAAAGTCGCTTAAAGAATAAGGTACACGAGGCCCCAATAGTGGATCACTGTATAAAGGAACATCATACATATGATCAATTACGAGTATGTGGGATAGATCAAATTACCCAAAGAAAAGGTAGTGCCGATATAGATCGGCGCCTTATTAGGCGAGAACAATGGTGGATTTTCACTTTTGATACTGTGATACCTAAAGGTTTAAATGCAACAGTGGAATGGTCTAATTGTGTTTAATGACTGGAGAGTTAGAAATAATATTTTATTAGCATTGAAATAGGCCGGAGGTTCGAAAAAGGAGGGTTTGTTTAGATAGAAGTTCCTGTCATCAACATAGGTTATGAGAAGAGAAGAAAAGCAGTTATGTGGGAAGTAACTATTAGAGGGGAGGAGTATGATAATTACAACAGGTGGAAATAGTTTCCAGCCTCTTTAAAGACGGTGTCTCAGTTCACAATCCGCATGCGCGGCGTTTCATTCTTGAGCTGAAGAGAAAACCGATAACATTTACATGAAATGCGGGCAGCAGCGTTTTGATAATGGTAAACTGGTTTTTATATATGATACCGGTTAGAGGTAATTAAGGTGTTCATAACAAGATTTAGTTTTTCTGTTTAGATAGAATGAGAGATAACAATATATGTGGTAAGAAGGAAAGCTGTAAGAATTTTAGTATAAAATGGTGGACGTTTTGATACTAGGATCTGGTTTTTTATGTATGTCTGTTTTTTTCAGTTGAAAAGCTTATAGGACTATGAGTTTGAGGAGTATCCCCTGAAGAAAGTTTCAATCTGAAACGCGAGAGCGGTACCCATAGAGGGCGTCGGGATTCTTAAACTGTCCTTTTTTCACATTGACGGGTGCAACATATATAAGATAAGTAGTCTTTGTTAAAAGACATAAAAAAGTTGAACATAATATAGTCACCTGAATATGTGCTTTTCAATATGAGGTCATTGATGCAAAAGGGCAAACTGCTAGAATAACGGACGTTCAGTCCCAATAGCAGAGCCGCAGAGTCTGAGACCTCAAGTTAGTTAATTAATAGAAATATATAAGAAAAAGATAAAGAAATAAAAGCAAAATCCACTTTATTGACACATGAGCGATATTTAATAATTCTTAGATACAGTTTAATGGCAGAAAGCAGCACTGATTTAGCCAAGGAAAGTCTTATCTCACCAATCTCTTATATTTTTTTTGAAGGGTGAATAAACAGGTAGATAAAAGTGAGCTGGTTGATATAGTTTATCTCAGTTTTCAGAAAGCCTTTGACAAAGTCCCTCATGAGAGACTTGGAGAAATTAAAAGTCATGGGATAGGAGGCAATGCACTACTATGGATCAGGAACAAGTTGAAAGATAGAAAACAGAGTAGGGCTAAATGGCCAATTTTTCCAATGGAGAAAGGTGAATAGTGGAGCACCCCAGTGATCTGTGCTGGGCCGCTGCTTTTTAATACTTTTATAAATGACCTGAAAATGGGAATGAGTGAGGTGATTAAGCAATGGAGGAGTAGCCTAGTGGTTAGAACACTGGCTTGATAACCAAGTCAGCCAGGTTCGATTCCCACTAGCACTCCTGAACGCCTTGGGCAAGTCACTTAACCCTCCATTGCCTCGGGAAAAAAGGCCTGGCAATCTACTTCCGGTCACACTGCCAAGAAAACCCAGAAGCTTCTGGGTCACCAGTTGTCAGCACTGACTTGAAGGCATACATTGCATTTTTTGAGGAGATCAAATTTGCAGTTATTCAAAGTTTTTAAAACACAAGAGGATTGTAAAACATTGCAAGAGAACCTTGATAAATTGGGAGACTGGGTGTCCAAATGGCAGATGACATTTAATGTGGACAAGTGCAAAGTTATGCACTTAGGGAAGAAGAACCCAAACTACGATGCAAGGTTCCACATTAGGAACCACCAACCAGGAAAAGGATTAAGCGTTCTTGTGGATAATATGTTGAAACCCTCTGCCCAGTGTGCAGCCGTAGCCCAGAAAGGAAACAGAATGCTAATAGTCATAAAGAAAGGAATGGAGAATAAAATGAAGGATACTGCAATGCTTCTGTATCGTTCCATGAAGGATAGCACCTTAAATATTGTATGCAATTCTGGTCACCATATCTTAAAAAGGATATAGTGGAATCAGAAAAGGTACAGAGAAGAACGACAAAAATGGTAAAAGGAATGGAAGGATATCCCTGTGACGAAAGGCTTAAAAGGTTAGGGCTCTTCAACTTGGAAAAGAAACGGCTGAGGGGAGGTCTATAAAATAATGAATGGAGTAGAACGGGTAAATGTAGATCGCTTGTTTAGTCCTTCAAAAAGTAGAAAGACTAGGGGATACACAATAAAGCTACAATGTAGGACATTTACGATTAATCCGAGAAAATATTTTTTCATTCAATGCGTAATCAAATTCTGGAATTCATTACCCGAGGATGTAGTAAAAGTTGTTAGTGTAGCTGGATTTAAAAGAGGTTTGGACTAGCTCCTGGAGGAAAAGTCCATAAACTATTATTAAAGAGGACTGGAGAAATCTACTGCCTACCCATTGGACAAGCAGCATGGAATCTATATACCTTCTGGGAACCCAACAGGTACTTGTGACCTGGATTGGCCATTGTTGGAAACAGGATACTGAGCTTGATGGAACCTTGGTCTGAGCCAGTATGGCATATCATTTTAAATTAAAATTTGAGATTGTACTTCCTCTCCATGTGAGCTGCTGTGTGGAGTTCCCCAGGGCTCTACTCTTTCACCACTCCTCTTTAATGCCTTCCTCAGCCACCTTATCACATTGATTCAAAGTCAGGGCCTATCCACTTATGTTTATGCTGATGACATCTTTCTTCTGTACCCTACCGATGACAGCTCTCTGGACCTAACAACTTTGACCTCTTCTTTGGATAACATTTCAACCTGGCTACAAGAAAACTCTTTGAAACTTAATCCCTCTAAATTATTGGCAATGTGGTTCATGGGGTCTACCCCTTGCCCCTACATATCCCCTGTCCTGAAAGGCGTTACAAAGTCATCATTCTTTGCCTTCTACCGCTTCCGTGCTGTCCGACCTTTCTTGGATACATCTGCTCAAATTTCTGTCTTAGTACACACAGTCCTGTCTAAGCTTAATTACTGCAACATTGCTTACTTTGGCCTACCTCAATATCAACTCAGAAGGCTCCAGATAATCCAAAACTCGGCGGTATGCATCCTTAAGCCCGTAAATTTGACCATGCAAGACCTTTGCTTATGAAGCATCACTGGCTGCCCGTCACTTCATGCATGCAGTTTAAATTGACCCTGGTTCATATAGCCATTCACGAAGTAGCCCCAGAGTATTTATCCTCATTGGTCACACTGCATGCCCCTGCTAGAACCCTTCACTCTGTGCATAGCTTCACTTTCCCTCCTCAACTCAGATCCTGTAAACTTTACTCATTACCTTTCCTAACATGCACAATGGAGTTCTTTTCTTTTATTCTTATTTTATATTTTTTTGTAAACTGCATAGCTTGTTTTACAGTTTTGGCGGTATATCAAATAAAGATAACCATAACCATGTCTTATGTTCTGATGTTCTTATCGTGAGGTGGCTGAGGCAAATGGCACAAATATCTCCACAGAGCACATGCGGATGGCAACATATCAGTAGGTTGTATGCCCTACTGTACCTCTCTTCCTGAGGGTCTGTGGCTGCTTCACTGGTGTCATGAGCCCGGTCCTGAAGGAGTATCAATGGCCGCCTTTGGGAGGAAAAAAGACAATGGACTTGGTGATATGGGCAGTGACACATACTAGTGTATTAATTATGGTAGGCTTTTTCATATGGCATGGGCAGTGCAGATATATGGTATTGTGGACCATGGGCAGTGCATCTGGACACCTGTCTGCAGTAGTAACGAGTTGGTTCAAGGTTTTGTTACTCTAGGCAAATCTTAAGCTTTATGCCTCCCCCTGGCTGTCAGAATCTATTGTTTAGCTTTGACTGCCTTGCTTCTTGCTGCCCTCAAGTAGCTTCTGCTCTAGGCACCCATCAGGGCTCTCATGAAGACATTCGATGCAGTGAGAGGTGGCAGACAGGGCGATGCCAGTGATGATTCCCACAATGTGCTGGAAGCTACCAGTGGCAATGAAACCCAGGGCTGTCATGGCCTTCACAGCCATTGGCAGCATGTGGCTTCTCTATGTTGGTGCTGCCTCCAGGTCAGTTCTCAACAGCTCACAGAGGTCACTGATGGCGATCTTGTTTAGCCAGTACCTCTGGAACATGTCCTCTGTGAGCTGTAGAAAAATGATGCTGGGCCTATAGATACATGGGGCCCAGTACCACTGCCTCCCACGCTAACCAACTGGTTGGCTGTTGCTGGGTCTGGTGCTGCAGACTCTGGACCAGATGTCTCTTCTGCTCACTGGGATGGCAGCAGATACAGCTATGGCAGGCAATGGGTGGCTGGTGCGGGTTCTGCTTCTGCCACAGGGGTTACACCTGATATGAAAAGTGCAATGAGCCAAACCATATAAAATGCTGTCCTGAATATAACTGGATATGTGCCAGCAACTGCCCACTGCCATGGCACTGAATACTGATGTTATTCGCATATTTATTTATTTAACAGTTTTTATATACCGCACTATTCATCATCAGTGCGGTTTACATTAAACATATTACCTAGACAGGATAAAACTGACATAGGTTTACAGATAACAGGGAATATAAACTGGGTATGAACAGGGGAAAACTATATACATTTAAACAGGTAACATCGTGGCTTGATATTGTCATCACAATGCCCACACTTCGCTTAGGAAAGCCTCTGTGGATATCCAGTCTTCTGCCAGCAGTCTCCAGTGATATTCTTCGGCCCACCGCTACTGGGCATATGTGGATTTTGCCATAGTTTATCTGGATATCTGCTGTCTAAAGGTCTGAATATTGCATTCTTAGTTTATTTGACAAGTTTCTTTACCACCTTCCTAGCCCCTTATGTGATAGCCACCCAAAGCAATATTCAACAATGTAATAAAAAGAAATCATATCACTGAAAACATATTTATTTAGTGAGACCTTTAGCTTAGAATAGGTTTTATTTCAATTGATTGTTACACTGTTTGCCGTTGTGTATAAATTTATTGTGTATGCTTATGGTTTTGTCTTGAATTATGCAATTAAATGGAGTATCAATAAATTTCTGCAGTGCATTAAAACCAATCCAACAAACAAACCTACAAAACAACGATACCCTCAACTCATATGCAAGCCTTCAGTCTACCAGAACCCACATGTTGATATACCACAAATTATAACCAACCCAATCACACTCCAGTCCCATACATATCTCCCAGATTCTGCCAAACTCAATAATTCTCTCCCTGAACTCAACCTCAGCTTATATATTCCAGTTAAATTCAAGGAAAGAGCCAAGTCTTTACTTCCTTGTGAAGCTAATCCGCAGTGTTTATAGAGCAGTCAGCTGGTTTTTTTGGGTTTTTTTTTTAGTTTTCTTAAATCGCAGTCATTGCAGCACTGTTGTCAGTCAATTCAGATGATGACAGCCAGTTCTCTGACAGCCCTTTCAATGCCACGGGTTGATGGGCTTTCTAAGAATACAGTGTTCTCATGCCGATGGCGAGTACCCTGTATTTCTACAAATGTTCAGCTACGCAGATCAATTTCGTACTCCTATAGTGTTTTCTAAAGCGAGTACAGTATTTTTGGTTTCTAGGCATCCTTAAGAAGTTTATTATGACACCCATAGTTAGATCTTTCTAAGAGTAGCCTTTTAAATGCTGCTCTCTGTTGGGGCTTCTCGGCACTCCTTAAGGTTACGGAATGAACCTATCAACCTTCTTTTTTTTTAGTGGGAAAAAAAGCCAAAAGGATGTGGTGTGGGAGGCAGATGTCCTTCAGTGCTACGAATGTGTTGCAATGCAATGCGATGTGTGCCTTTGAGTCAGCGCTGACTCCTGGCAATCCAGCAGCTCCTGAGTTTTCTTGGCAGCGTGCCAGAAGTAGATTGCCAGGCCTTTCTTCTGAGGCAATGGAGGGTTAAGTTGCTTGTTCAAGGCCACAAGGAGTGCCAGTGGGAATTGAACCCTGATCTCATTGTTACCAAGGCAGTGCTCTAACCACTAGGTTACTCCTCCATTCCACTAGTGTGTTACATTCACTAATTATTTGCATCAGTTTTATTTTTGCATGTTATTCATTTTATGGTCTGTGCATGCCCCCTTTTTTCCATACATAGTCTTCAATAGTTTTATGTTTTAATTCTATATATAATCATACAGAGGCATGTTTACTAAACCACGCTATCCGGTAGTGCGGGGTTCAGTGCACTGGTTAGTGTTAAGCACTAAAACGTAGCACAGGCCATAGCATTAAAAATCCTATGCTACCCTGGTAGTGCGCATTGAAGTAGGGACTGTACATGGCAAGGGCGGATCATGGTTAGCACGGCTTGTGTGGTGCTGCGCCTTAGTGCTGTGTTAACTGCTAGGGGACAGGCACACACATGCCTGTTGCAGTTTGCATGGGTCCCTGTGCTGGTAACGTGGCCCACACAGGTTTAGTAAACATGCCCCATAGTGCAATCTTTTATTAAACAGAACCATCTTTTGTGTTATGCTTCACAGTAGGAGTGGCACCCTCACGTTTACACCTAATTTTGTATGGTTTGATCAGACTGGTATAAGGCATGTCAAATGTTAATAGTAAATGCTGTCCTTTATTATATGTAGTGCTACTTTTCTGCTTTCGCTTAGATGGCTTTAATTTGTGTGTTTTCCAAATTTTGTGTGAATTCACCACCTGATGCTGACTTAAACGCCAAAACTTGGCCAAGTCAGGCTTGGGGTTCATGATTATCAAGACTTGTGTCCTGGTACAATGTCCCTCCTGTTAGTGTCACTCCTTTAACTAAGCTGATTCATTTTGGATGGATATTGAGCTGTACATCCAAAATGTACCTGTTTTGTGGCCCTCAATATTTTGCAATAAAGCACATAAGCATAAGTGCTTTCGAATACTGACCAGAATTTTTTTTCAATAAATTGTGCAAAGGCTAATGCCACTATTGGATGTCTCAAGAAAATCAGCAGGCATCACCATGAAATCTTGTAAATGTTAACTGATTTACAGCAATGTTTATCATATCTAAATGCAGTGGCAGGGATTGTTTTTGTCTTGTAACTGATAGCTCTGCGGTGTACAAGGTATAACCTTCAAAGGATTACACTCCATAAGCAGTGGTTTACAGAAATGGAACAGTGGTAGTTTTTCATTTTCCAGAGTCCACTCACCCTGTTCCAAGAATCTAAATGCCTCATTGATTCATAATACAGTACATAAAGATTTCATTTTTTTCTGCTCACAGTGATATATTGTGGAAGCAATCTATTTTGCCACTGAAAAGTTTGCTTTGCAAAAAATACTTGGGAATTTTGACATCCGGGAAATTACAGTCATCTGTAAAACACAATTGATATGCCAAAGCTAACATTTTCATTGTACCTAAGGAATCTAAGTAACTATGCTGAAATATTTATTATCCCATTCAAATCTTTCTTTTTAAAGAAAAATGTTCCTTTAATACCATACACTGTAAACACATGCATCAAGCACGGAGATTATAATGAAAGTGATACCCCTGCTCCTTATTTTACAAGCGTCACTTAGGAAGCTGAATTTTGTCTCTCTAAATGTAGGGGACTTTTCAGCCAAAAGCTGCCTAGGTTCTTCAGAAGCGTGCAGAGGCAAGTGATGGAAAGGAGTGTAAAAAATGGCTAAGCTAAGGGAATGTTTCCCCCCCCCCCACCAATTCTAAGTAACATATGTTCAGGGGGCTTTGTAAAATAGGTTTATGATAGGAGCCTTTTTTAGACATTCCACATAAGGAATGATTTTATAAAAGGGCGCCTAAATGGCAAACTTACTTTCCCTGCCCCTACCCACATTTGACCACCTAAATTTAGGGACCTTGTGAAACTAGGTGTTGGCATTTAGATGTTTATCCTGGCTCGGTTTTCAAAAGGACTGAATTAGTGGCTCATCTTTCCAAGACTGTCCTTGAGAATTAACATACACTAAGACCCCTACTAACTAAACTGTGTTCGGTTTTGGTTAGCCCCACATCAAACTAACAGTTACCACGATGCTGTGTTAACTATTATCACTAAGTTAAGTAGCTAACACAGAAAACAATATTTTGGGGCAGACAACGGGCAGAGGCTGTGCCCCGCAGTTTATACAGTTATTACCATGCATTAACCACTAACATGGTCTATAAAGCAGAGTAGTTATCACCATATCACCACCCCAAGAGGTACAGCTAACTACATCAGGCATGATCGGCAACGTCATTAACATTTATTAGTGTCTTTCTCTGCACTAACTGGGAAGCCTCTGACAGTTAAGAGCTTTTGCATTACAACTAGCTTTTACTCTGCAGTAACTGCAAAACCTTAGAGTACGTTACTATATAGGCTCCTATATGGGCTAAAAATACCCATGTAGCTTGCATCCATTTTGTGACAGGCAGAGAAAGGCAATTTTCTGGCACGGTAAATAAAGTTTTAATGAGGTTAGGCTGCTTTCAACACTTTTCCCCTTGTTAGTAGTCAGGTCCTTGGTCCCCATGTGTACTCTAACATCAATTTTGCATTCTCTTTTTCTTCTCTCATAACGTTAAGAATATAATTAGTATCACTGCTAGCCAAGGATCCTGGCAGGAATTTAACTCTCATTTCCCTCCAATCATGCTCCCCAAGTTAATGATTTTGATGACCGTTTCTTCCATCAGGAGGAGTTTCCTGGTCTCTTGGGATCTTTTGACATTACCTTTAGGTTCCCTTTTTCAAAGAGTATCCTTCATCAACTCTGTCACCACAAGAGATGGCTTTTCAGAAGTATCTTCTCCTTCCGCTGTATATTGATAACATTTAGGGCAGTGGTTCTCAATCCAGACCTCTGGGACTCCCAGGCCAGTCAGGTTTTCAGGATATCCACAATGAATATGCATGAGATAGATCTGCATGCACTGCTTCCACTGTATGCAGATCTATCTCATGCATATTCATTGTGGATAACCTGAAAACCTGATGTGACGAGGGGTCTCAGAGGACGGGGCTGAGAACCACTGATTTAGGGTATTGTCTCTGGTTCACACCAGAATCCACAATAATCTTAGGGCCTGATAATCAAATGCATTTTTTGTAAACCATGTAAATGTCCCTTAGTGGGCTACTCAGCGACACTAACACAGTTAGTACAGCTGAATATCCCCAGGTACTGCCACTATACATCCCAAATCTACGTGGTTAGCATCAGGGCATTCTGGGGGAGGGATAAGCGGTCAGCAGCGATATTCAGACGCTGTCTGGTTATCTCTCGGCGACTAAAGTTAGGTGCAACAAAAGCTGTCTTAACGTTTGCCACCGAAACTAACCAGTTGGCTTCTGGCTTCTGTGGATGAACCGGATATTCAATGCTAGTGGTCGGATATTGCCTCGGCGTTGACTATCCAGGTTTAGTGCTCAGCAGCAACAGCTAGGCGCTGTAATCGTGCTAGAAGCCACTGCTGAATATCGGGTCCTTAGTCCTTTGCATCCTTTGAAGGAGTAGAAGTGGATTTTCTAAATGCTGGATATTTCAGAAAGCATCTCTAGGTTCTAGCCAATTTCTCTAAGAGGAACCATCACTTTCTACAATGAAAGCACCATATTAAAGGTGACCATTTACGTATCAGTAATGTCCTTTCCTTGAGACCTTCTAGATCAGTCCAGACAAGTGGGTTCTGTTTCCCTACCGGCAGATTGGTGGAGACAAAGAATCAATGAAAAGTCCAGGTTTCAATGTCATCATTCATATGCCTCTATTTGCTTCAGCCACCAAAGGTTTCTTCAGTATTCATCCCAAAGTATATGGGAGAAACATGGCGAGCCTCACACAACCTCAACTTTGGGCAACATGAGTAATCAACAATAGAGAACTATGTACAGGAAAGCATAAACAGTAGGCGATGAACTTGCAGAGCCAAGTATAAAATTAATTGTGCACCCAAGGGTACTGCAGCAGAAAAACAGAACAAATACATTTTCAGGGAGGAGCGCTGGACTGGTCTAGCAGAACTCAAGGAAAGCACATTAGCTAGTAAATAAAATGTCACCTTCCATATCACCCTGCTAGACCAGTCCAGACATGAGATGCACCAAAGTTACAACTCCACTGGGTGGGAAGAAGACACAGCAGCTTGCAAGACCCTTGAGCCAAATGCTGTGTCTGCCCACACGTACACATCCAAGCAGTAATGCTTGACAAAAGTGGAAAGTGATGCCCATATTGCTGCCTAACAAATGTCTGCAGTGGCTACCAAGCTCTGCTCTGCACATGAGGACGCTTGTGCTCAATTAGAATGGGCTAACAAACCCTTTGGAACCAGCTGGTTCCGTAATAGATATGGTGAGGCAATGGCCTCTTTAATCCAATGTGCCAAAGTCAACTTGGCCATCACTTCACCCATGCGCAGGCAAGCAAACAGCAGAAAAAGGTAGCCAAACTTATGAAAGGAATCCATAACCTCCAGATAGCGGAGAGGTGCCCTCCAGAGATCCACCAGACAACAATCCTTATCCTTTTCCAGACACTGCTCCTTCAGGAGGGAGGGCAGGCAGACCACCTGGTTAATGTGAAAGGGAGACAGCACCATAGGCAAGAAAGAAGGCACAGACCAAATGGAAAAGGCCTCCTTTGAAAAGGACAGATAAGAATCTCTGCAAGACAGAGCTTGCAGCTTGGAAATCCGCTTTGTGGAAAAAATCACAATCAAGAAGACAGTCTTGAGTGTCAGATCCTTTAAGGTAGTGCGCTTCAATGGCTCAACGGGTGATGCCAACAGGGCCCCAAGCACCAGACACAGATCCCAAGAAGGGATCACAGACCAAAGGGGAGGATGCAAAGCCGAACCCCCTGGAGAAAAAGCGAGATGTCCGGATACAAGGCCAGAGACTTGCCAGCCACCGGGCCCCAGAAACAGGCCAGAGCTGCCATCTGAACTTTCAGGGAGCTAAGGGAAAGGCCCTTCTCTAGGCAATCCCCTAGAAAGGCCAACAGCACTCAAAGAGGCACCATATCCGTATGTATGCTAGCTTGGTAGACCTCCTCCATGCACCAAGCAGAGTAAAGACCACTTCTGGAGAGTAACCCTTATGCGCTAACCATCTCCTTTCAAGAGCCATGCCGTAAGCGAGGAGTCTGGTCCTCCAGGACCTGCTGCAATAGACCTCAAGATGAAGACAACCAAAGAGGCGGCGTCTGCTGGAGCTGCATCAGGTTTCCGAACTACGTCTGCAAATCCACACATTTAACCCCTCAACTCACCCTTTCCCACATCTTTTCCCACACAAACATGCACATACCAGACCCTCCTCCTCTCCCCCTCCCCTCACCCCCTCATGCATAGGCATGCATATACCTCCCCAGCCCCTCACTCGAACCTCCACCCTCTCTCACAGATCCACATGCACAACTCTTCCTCCCACTCCTTTTCACAAAGGTGCTTAAAGATGACTAGGTGGTAGTTTTACAGATATCTTCTGAAGAAATCAAAGTGAAGTTGCCCCAGGAAGTGGCTTATGCCATAGTGGAGAAAGCTTCAACTCCTTCCAGCATGTGTTTCCCACACAGAAGGTAGGCTGAACTAAAGCAGTAGGCAATCAAGGAATCTGCCTCTGCTTGTCCTTTCCTTGGATCACTGAACAGAACAAAGAGATAGTCCAACTAACAGAAGGAATTAGTAATCTCCAGATATTTCACCAGTGCCCTCCTCACTTCCAATAGATGCAGTGAGGGCTCCATCCAAAGGTCCTCCTCTAAGAAGGAGGGCAATATCACCGTCTGATTAAGATGAAAGGAAGGCAGCACCTCAATGAGAAAGGATAGTACTATATTCACAGAGACAGATGCTGTTGAGTTAATCAGAAAAGACTCCCAACAGGACAAGGTCTGTATCTTCAACACCCAGCTGGCAGATGCACCAGTGACTAGGAATACCACCTTCAGGATCAAAGCCTTGAGAGAGGCTATCAGAAGGGACTCAAAGATGGGACCTTTCAGCATTTTCCACATCAAAGAAAGACTCCACTGCAGTACAATCGGATGCATAGATGGATGATCTGTTATCACCTCCTTGAGGAAGCAGAACACATCAGGTTGTACCTTTAAGGACGGTCCATGAACACGCCACTGGTAATACACAATGTGCACATTTTTTTTTCCATAAGTAAACATCCATTAACTAGCAAAAATCCCATTGAAACTGCCCCAACAATAAGCACAATTTATTTTCAAAAATGAGCAGCATGAATGACTCAGAAAGACACACCTGCTACTAAAGTTTAGATATGACTACCAACATGATTTCCCAACATAAGGCAGGAACAGAAAATGGTTTCAAATTTGCTTCAAATGCACAAATGTTGATGAGTATATCTATTAGACTAGTCTGCTGTGCAGAATTCTGGTAGCATTGTCGGTCCTGGAAGAAAACGGATATTTTGCAGCATGTGATGGGTTTCATTGGACCAATCTAAGCATAATCTCTATATGCTGAACATGAGCTTTTAAGACTGCAAATTTTCCTGCTTTAGAGACCAAGAAGAGAGAAGGGGCCCATATGATCTCAAAAGTTCATACATACCAAGTATTCTGATAACCCTTAAACCAGGGCTGGATTTAGGCATAGCCAACACATGTTTATGCCAATTATGAAGCTACCTAAAAACTGGAGCTTGGGGATACCCACCCCCCAATATCTGGGTGACTTCCCTTCCCACCTGTCCTTTGCCTAGGGTGCCAAATTCTGAAGCAACCCAAAAAGTGGGGCTTGGGACCACACACTCTCCAAAATCTGAGAGACTTCTCTGCTCACCTACCCTCTGCCTTAGGGTGCTGGTATCTTAAATCCTGCCCTGCCTTAAACTAGCATGATATACATTTACCTTGGTTAATCTAATACATCTCTGCTTACTACTTTTAAACATTTATCATTGGAATACTAGCGGCCACAAATTAATTTTCAACAGCCATCAATTAACTAGAGTGCATACTTTCTCTTCGTTTGTTGGTGAGCCACGGCTGAAACACAGAAGTCTTTATATCAGTAAGTTAAAATATTAATTTTGTCTTTCATTGATTTTATTTAATGCAGTGAGATCACACAATCAAGGAGTCATTCTCAATTGAAAATAAAGCAGTCCTCACCAACTAGGGCACTTTGGTCATAATCGAGTAATGGAAGGGGACTTACTTAATTGGATTGGAAATGCAAACTTAATCAGTGTAATAAAATTAAAATGCAGCACTCAGACAATCTGTACTGATTAAGGTACTTGCAAACATTCTATAATGATCACAGAGAATCACAGTGTTAATGATTTAAAATCATGTCATTCCTGGAGGTAACAAACTTGGTCTGTATATTAGGCATTATGAGGGCAATTTTAGAAGGTTGCATCTAGTTCAAGCATGCTTTCATGCCCCTTTTTTATGCTTGTTTCATAAAGTATGTGCAAACCTGACTTTATAAAATACTAGCAAAATGTCAGAGAATATATCTTAAATTAAGGTGTAATCACTCACACCAGCCCTAGATCTGGTGAAAATGACTGCACCTACTTTTTGCAAGTATACATGTAAACTAATGTATTCTATAATGAATGCACATACTAGCTTGCAGTGCCCCAAACTCTGCCCATGTGCAAACCCACAGTAAAAGTACATGCTATGCAATATCAGTCTGTTTGCACTTAATTTGTGTTCAGGAAGCAAAAGGAGACACAAAGGGTTTTTAAACCACAGTAATCTCTTTGCATAACTTTAGGCATTGTACAGGACCAGTAACACAATTTTACTAACCGGTCCACAGACCACCATTATAAGAAAATACCTAACATTGTTCACTTCAGGGCTCTGAGCTGTTTGCTTAGCATGGATTTGTATTCATGATAGCATTTGAAATAAAGTAGTTAATGGTCACTCTAGTCTAGATGAAAATGTTTTCTTAAGGCAATGCTGCCAGTGCTTTATACATAGTATACTTGTTTCCACATAATAATTGCAATAACGTTGTGAAATATATTATTACAGGCAATATCGACTGAATGTAGCATACTGAATTTTTATAGTGAGTGCTTGCCCAATCTCCTATTAGACTTTACTTATAAAAATACTTTAAATTGCCAACAAATATCTGCTTGGACCGCATTTGATCAAACCACTTCAACACAATGTAGTAAAATGCTACCTCAAGATACACCTCCTGTTATATGAAGGAGATAAATATATGGGCAACACATTAATTATGGCACTATCTGATGACCACGTGCTATTTTTTAAAATGTTTTATTTACTACAGTCTACAATATAAAATAAATGCATTATATTTTACATATAAAATGCATACCAATTCCCCCTCCCCCAATCCTTCTCACATCCCTTCTCAGGACCAGGGAAACACTTTATACAAACTAAAGCAAAATCTAATAAGCTTGATATCATTTCTCATGATCCTCCCATATTCTGGAAAACGTACCCAACTGCGAATGCAACCGAGTTGTTAAGTTTGACATAATAAACATGTCTTACTTTAAATTCAAATTCTCTCCGAGGAGGAGCTGTTGCATTTTTCCAGAACCTCGCCACCGTTAATCTTGCAGCAAATACAACATATCTAAGAAATGAGGTTCTATCCAAATTAGACGGAGTCACTTACCAATTCAGTAAGAACATTCACATCTTTTTTCCACCTTCACATCCATTACTCGCTTAACAAACAAAACTCTCTCTCTTCCTCCCCCCCCCCCCCATTCCTATATTCCAGTCCTCCACAAACTCCCCTTGCAACACAGGGCAACTCCACCATACATGCTCAAAAGTGCCCATTGAACCACACTTCCTCCAGCATAATTGGTTCCCAGTGTTAGGGGTCTCTTTGCTAAGCGGCGCTAGCGGCTTCCGTGTGAAATTGGAGCCATGGCCCCATTTTATTCAATGGGGCCACAGCTCTGATACTGCACGGAAGCCGCTAGCACCGCTTAGTAAGCAGACCCCTTAAACATGCTGAACAACCTTGCAGGTGTATAATAACTATTTAAATAACATTTTATATGAGTTTTCAAATATATTGGAAGCAATAAGACCTTTAAACAGGCCCTCACAAATTTGCTTGTGATTTTGCCCTGTAATTAGCACTTTCAAATCCTCTATCCATTTTTTCAAATGAGAAGGCTTCTCCAGGCTTTTTGGATACAAAGCTTTATAGATTCTAAAAATTCTTCCCTTATTCACCTCCGTAAGCAATATCTTCTCTACTGGTGTTTCCTCCACAAGGAGATCAGCAAGTACCCACTTCAAGAAGTGACTGATCTAGTTGTACTGAAAACAATGGTTTTCAGCAATTGTCTTTTTACTTTGTGCCATAGTATTAGTGTATGCCAGGTAAGCTCATTGGAGATAACCAAAACTTTGCTGGTCTCCTCAGTAAGCCAAGGAAGCACTCATAAGGGCCATCAGGGTATATCAGACTGTTTCAAATCAACCCACTTCTGAGGGTTCACATTCCACTCTATTATTGCTGAAAACTGAACAGCAGAGTAGCATTGATAGAAATCTGGGATTCCTAAGCCCCCATCTTGCCTGGAATGAATCATTACCGTCCATGCACCCGAGGTGGCTTCCTATCCCAAATATATTCAGATACTCGCCAATAAAGAATATTAAAAATCTCAACTAGTATCAAGATTGGAAGAGCAGCAAACGGATAAAGAAACTTAGGTAATATCATCATCTTAATAACATAAATTCACCCTAGCCAAGACAGATGAAGGCTCCTCCACTCAGATAGAAAATGATACGTTATCTTTCAACAATCCCAAATAAAGTTCATATAACTTACTCAATTGGGGGGATAACTGTATCCCTAGTTAGATGATATGGAATTCCGCCCAACGAAATTCAACAAAAGGATGATGCTTGAAGACCTGACTCTGGGGCAGATTGTGAATTAAAAATCTCTGAGTTCAAAATATGAATCTTAAATCCTGAGATAGCTACAAATGCCCTCAGCTCCGTCAAAGCCTGCAGAGATGCTCTTGGGTTACAGAGCATAAGAATACATCACCCGCATACAAAGATATCTTTTATTCTCGCCCGCCCACCCACTTCCAAACCTTCTATATGGGGATAATTTACAAAGGGCTCCATAGTCAGTGTCAAAAGCAGGAGGGATTAGTGGGCGTCCCTGTGTAGTACCTCGCTGTAACCAAAAATGAAGTGTGTGCCTTTGACTCAATGCCAACTCCTGGCGATGCAGCAGTTCCTGGGTTTTCTTGGCGGTAACCAGATGGACTTAATTGATCACCACCCGGAGGCTAGAATTAAAATTAATGGGAGACATACGGTTTGCAACCAATCGGAAAAGCAGCTGCCAATTCAAACCCCCTCTAGAATCTAAAACAAAGCCAGGATATCCTTTCAAATGGTATTTCAGTATCAATAGCAAGAAGAAGTATCTCCTGAGAGATTTTCTTAGCTTAACTTATTAAATTAAGAACCCACCGCACATCATTAGAGGTCAATCTGCCCGCAACAAAGCCAGATTGATTTGAATGAACTTGGGTAAAAAACTACTTAATTGCTGTGCCAGTATCTTCACAAATATTTTATAATCATTCCCAAGCAACGAGGTTGGTCTATATCAAATGCAATCTCTGGTATCCTTTCCTTCTTTAGGTATTAAAGTTATTTCAGTTACCCTAATGGAGAAGCTCCCCCCGACCTATCACATTAAAGACTCTAGTAAAGGGCTAAGCCAGCAAACTCCCCATAAAGCTTATAAAATGTTGATGAAAATCCATCAAGTCCTGGCACCTTATCTGAAGTCAAATTCTTAATAGCCAGTTGAGTTTCGTGCATTGAGATTGGCCTATCTAATATTTGAAGCTCCTCCTCTGATAACATTAGAAGATGACTTCCAGACAAATATGTCCTCACTGGATGGTTCCACCTTCAGGGTGTATAGACTCCTATAATTCTGAGCAAATTGTTCCCTAATCATTTATTCCGAGTGATCTCCTTCCCCTGCCCATCCCATACTTTCAAAATGTTATTCTTAACTGGCAGCTTTTTATCTTATGAGCAAGCAGACAGGTAGGTTTATTGCCAAATTCAAAGTATTTTTGTTTTAACCTCTGTATTTGAAAAGCCACTTGCTCCCCCCCCTCTAATTCCTGTAGGTCCCACCTCAACTTTTCTAATTGCCTCCATAACGGTTTTGATCCAGGCCTAACTTCATGAAGCTTTTCCAAAAAAGCCAGCTACTCTAAGGGGCTTGTTTACAAAGCTGCGGTAGCGGTTTCCGATCGTTATAGGAGCCGCGGCCCCATTGAAATCAATGGGGCTGTGGCTCCGATAACGATCGGAAACTGCTACCGCGGCTTTGTAAACAAGCCCCTAAGTCTCATGCACTCTTTTTCTTTTTGCTTTTGTCTTGCTGAAGCAAAAGAAGTTAAATGTCCACATACCACTGCTTTTAACACTCCCACAAGGTTACTGGAGACAGACCCGATGTGTCATTTAAATTTAATTCTTTGATTTCTTGATCAACCTATTTCTGTGTCCATTTCTCATTTAACAAATTCTTGGTAAACATCCAATATTTTTGCTGGAATTCCTCCTTCCCTCCTCAAATCCAAACAAGTGCATGATCAGATAGGACAATTTTCTCTATCCATTTCTTCTCTACTACTGTAATTTATTTGACTTCAATAGCCACAGATCTATCCTAAAGTATGCAGAGTCAAATGAGAGTAATAAGTATAATCCTTCCTGGACCCTTTTAACTCCCGCCAGACATCAACCAGTTTAAAAGCAGAAACTGCTAGAAATTGTTCCAGTCTACCCTTCTAGCAGAAGTTCCTTGAGAGTTATCTAAACCCAGATTTGGGGTTAAATTAAAATCGTCGCCAGTCTTCAGACTGCCCTCCACAAACGTATTGGTTTTGGTTTAAATTGTTCCAAAAGCTTCCCTTGATTAACATTAGGAGCACAGACATTCACTAATGTATATGCATCCCCATTCAAAATAATGTTAACCAAGGCAGGTCGGACCCGGTGGCCCCCGCTTCTACCCCCCCCCCAACCCTCCACCCCTTTTATTTCCCGTCCCACCATACACTGTACCCATAAGAAATACATATACACTGATCTTTTGGCTCAAATGGTCGCAGCTTTATTAAGTTTAATACAATCCAAACATTGTTTTCAACATCCAACTTCTTAATATCATACCAACTCCCGAGCGGAATGAGCCCTCAACCGCCATACCACTAGCAAGGTGAGCTCATTCCACTCCCGCCGCGGCCGAGCCAGCGGCAAATCCAACCCCCCTTTTTCCCCGGCCTCGCCATACTACTAGCAAAGACCGGCCAGGGGTCACCCGGGTTGGGGGCCCCCGCCCCCACCCCATTCCAGCTTCAGGCTCCGGACCCCGGAAACCTCCGGGATCCCGCCACCCGGCGTAGGGCAACATACGCCCGTGCGCCGCCCCCCCTTAAAGCTGCGACCATCGCGGTTCCCACTGCACCACACATTCCAAGGCCTCCTGCCAGTCATTTAACAGCAGGTCCACTCCCACCTGCGATAAATGCACACCGTCCTGGCGATAGAGTCCAGCACAATCTACATCTACCCAGGAGTGCATAATCTGATACCCCCCATGCTGACATGCCCACCGCCCAATCTGGCGATTGACCTTCGCTAACCCCCTGGACCATCGCCTCTGCCCCCCGCCCACAGGCCTTGAAATTATGTCAGACCACATTATAATAACCTGAGGGAACATCCTCAGCACTTCCGCCAAATCTCTTTTTGCTGCCCGAATGAGCTGCTTACAAGTCCAACTATTTACATCGTTCCCTCCCAGATGCAGCAGTATTACAGCAGGCTCCGCTCGCACCCGTCGATGGTGCCGAAGCAATGGTAAAAGCTGCTGCCAACGCAACCCCCTTTCACCAAGCCATAGAAGAGACACCACTGTCGGGTCGAGCCCCAAATTAGGACCCAACGGTCGTTCAGCTGCCTGCAGTCCCGCCCAATGTACAAATGATTGCCCGATCATCCAGCACCATTGCGGGCACCGCACAGCATCTGAAAAAGAGAGCAAACATTATTCTCCTGCTCTCCCGCTGTCTCACAAGCGCACATAACCCTTGAAGGCCTGTGATCTCCACCTTCCAATGTTCTGAATAGCCTCTGCTGACATCCCTGCCGCCGCCGCACTTGTCGCCGCACCTATGCGGAAAGAGTGCGGCGCAAAGCGCTTAGGATCCAGGCCCAGATACCGTAAGGTCAACCGGAGCACTGCCGCAACCTGAAAACGAGTCACCCAGCTTGCATTCTTGTGCACGAAGAAGAGGGAACCAACCGCCGGGCGCACCGCCAAATAGGCCCGCACGGCCTCCACTGGGCACGTCGGCAGGGAGTCTACCTTATGCAAGACTACCCAAAGGCCTTTGCCCAACTGGTCGGTCTTCGATTTAGCCAACTTGACCCGCAGCTGACCACCTCCCATTTGCACATGACCCAATAATAAGCCCGCGGCCTGCACCTGCCGGCCCGAGCCAGCTACCAGCTCGCCGACCCGAAAAGCCCCGAAAAAGGCCAAGCAAAACAACGCCTTAAACAGCACCGCCTCATAAGCTGACGCCGCCACATACGGCAGTGCTGCACTGAGCCGCACCAAGAGGTCATGTGTCACAGGTAAACGCGCATCTGGAAGCGCAGGACACGCTCTATCCCAACCCCTCAATAACTTCTGTACCAAAAACCCCGGCCTTGCCAACCCCCAACCCGCTGCCTTGGCAAAGAAAGCAAATCCAGCCAACTTCGTCCGAACCGAAGACCTGGTCATCACCGCACATTTTGACTCCACTATATATTGTCCCAACAAGCTGTCCACCTCAGCTCCCGGCTTCCAGCCTTTCCCCTCCAAGTACTCCCCTACTGCGTCGAATCCTTTCGAGTATGCCGACCAGGACGTCGGGGCCAGAGAGTTCTTCAACAAGCATACCATTTCTGTAGGCCACTCGTCCATAAATGCTCGGGCACTTCCTTGCCTTCCTCGCTCGCCTCCGGCGCCAGCCTCCGGAACAGGTCCCACTTGAAACGAGAAAGCGCATCAGCAATTCGATTAGTGCAACCTGGGATGTGCCGAGCTTTCACTGCGACATTTAAACGCAAACAAGCAAAAACGATAGCTCTCATTAAGCCCGCCACTACCGCACATCGCGGGGTGTACCGGTTGACTACCGCAACCACAGCTTCGTTGTCACACCACCATATTAATCTGCGGTTCCTCAACCGGTCGGGCCAGATATGCAACACCACTAATAGCGGAAACAATTCCAAGAACGTAATGTTCTTCGTCAGCCCATCCACATGCCAAGCCTGCGGCCATTGGGCCGCACACCAATCCCCTCCAAAATAAATCCCCAACCCCCCACTGCCTGCTGCATCCGTAAACAGCTGTAAATCAAAACTGGACACCTCCGCCTCCATCAGCACCGACACCCCGTTAAAATCTTCTAGAAAAACCTCCCACACTCTCAGATCGGCTTTCATGACCCGGGACATTCTAATCCGATGATGCGGTTTCCGAACCCCGACCGTGGCGGCCGACAAACTACGCATGAAAACTCGGCCCATGGGAATCACTCTGTACGCGAAATTCAAGGATCCAATGAGTATTTGCACCTCCTGCAAAGATAACTTATCCGAGGCTAGCCCATTCGCAACCAAAACGCGCAATTTCACCACCTTCTCGAGAGGGAGGCGCGCCACCATCTCGACCGAGTCGATTTCCACTCCCAAAAACGTGATACAAGTTGCCGGGCCCTCCGTCTTGTTAGCCGCCAACGGAAGCCCACACTCCCTAGCCATGCCTTGAAAACCATCCAGCAACTGCTGACACACCTGAGAATGCGTCGCCCCCACGAAGAGGAAATCGTCGAGATAATGCACGACGTTCCTGTTACCGACCCGTTGCTCTAACTTCCAGTGCAAAAATGTACTAAATGTCTCAAAGTAGGCACACGACACGGAACAACCCATGGGCATGCACTTGTCCACATAAAATTCCCCTTCAAACGCAAAGCCCAACAAATAAAAGGAAGCAGGGTGGACGGGTAGCAAACGAATCGCTGATTCAATATCAACTTTCGCTAATTGGTCCCCAGGGCCACAACGTTTCACCAAACCGACAGCCTCGTCAAAGGACGCATACCGCACCGCACACAACTCTCTGGGAATATGCGCATTCACCGACTCACCCAACGGAAAGGAGAGGTTATGTATCAGCCGAAACTTCCCTTTCTCCTTCTTAGGGATTACCCCCAAAGGAGACAGCACCAACTCCTCCAATGGCGGTTCCACAAATGGACCGGCAATTCTGCCCAAACCCAACTCCACCGCTAACTTTTCGCGAACAACCGACGCCAAGCGCCGTACCGAAGGGGAATTACGTGCCACCTTACCTACTATCGTACCTTGCACCGGTATACTAAACCCCTCACCAAACCCCTGCTCCAACAGCTCCCGGTCCTTCTTCTGCGGATAAGCCCCCAACCATTCCTTAATCACCGCCAGAGAGATTGGGGTGGAAGCCAACTCCATCCACGCCATCCTACTTGGGGACCGCCGCAGGGGGGGGGCCCACCGCCTTTTTTGAAGCATTTAAGTGCGGAATGCCCACCTCCGCAGCCCGAGCACGCGTGCCGGAACTTGCAATCGGGGAACGGGCACGAGGATCTATTGAAACGCCAACAGATGTCTCCCATAGCCCCAGTCCCTGCTCTCTGCGGCAGAGAGCCCCGTTCGCCCGAAAGGACCGCCCCGCACCTGCCAAAACCACCTCCCCCAGCACGCACCGTAGTTCCACTGCTCACACCCGCACCCCCAGACATCTGGGTTAGCCACAAATTAATGTCCTGAGTGCCCCAGGACAACCCTTTACTCTCCTCCATTTTATCCCGAAATTTCTCGTCATAATTCAGCCACGCAAAGCCGCCATGCGTCTGCGCCGCTTCTAAAATGGAGTCAGCATATGCCAAGAGCATGCCATAATCCTCTGGCGCCTGCCGACCCCAAACACTAGCTAACCTTAAAAGGCTCGCACCCAATTAAGCACATTCCGGGACACCTTCCGGACACGACCCGCCTTCTCATCCTCTTTACGCTTCTTTTTACTCTCTCCCGAGCGCCGTCTGCCTTCCAACAATCGGAATATATCGACATAGCGCCGCTTACATATCTTACGCCGTAAGTGCCGTGGGACTCCTTCCCACAACTCCGCGAACGCCACAATGTTATTAACGCCCTTCGCGCTGACCGGCGCACCCACACCCGTAACGAGACCTGTTCCCGAACGAGCAGGCGCTATCGAGGATGATGAGGAGGACGAAGAGGACGCAGAGGAAGAATCCGAACTGCGCCGACCCCGCCGCCCGTGCCGAAATTTGCGCTTCGCCTTACGCCCACCCGTGTCCTTCCCACCCACCTGATCCGCCCCACCCCTTCCTGCCACGTTGCACACGGCCAACTCACCCATGTCACTTCCGCCGCCCGCCGACAGCTCCGGTGGCAGCACTGCAGGATCTCGCACCTCTAGGCCGGGTGCCTGCGCTCCCACCGCGCTCCCTGCGCTGGCCTCACTCCGCAGAGGGCCCTCGGCTACACTCCCAGCCACTTCCTCCATAGCCGCACGCTGTCCGTCGGGTCTCTGTGCCGCCTCCCGTGCGTCTCTGTCCACCTGCAAAGACAAAGCAGAAACAGCGGGGGGAGAGGGGACAACCGGGGGGGCACAAGGCGGCCAAGCAGACACCCACTCTGCACGGGAAGAGCCCTGGCCTCCGCCCCTCCAATGCTCCCATGGCGACGCTCCCAATGGAGATCCCCCACTGCCTGCTGCCCTCCCTGGTACCCAGGGGCCAGGCCCGTATGTGTGAGCCCCAAACCATGGTGTAGGCCAACCCGTCCAGCCTGGCCCCCTCCCCCCCAATCTCTTGTCCTCCCCCCATCCCCCTATCCCGTGTCCCCCCCCACCCCCCCGTCCCTTGTCCCCCCCAACTGCCCCCACTCGCCTCTGGAAGCCCACCCTCTGCACCCCTTCGCACCATCCCCTGCCCGGCCTCTCCATACACCCCCGCCCTACTGCCCTCCCCATCGGTTGCCCCGCCACCCCCTAATCCCCCTGGAGCCGTTCCCCCCATACCAGACTCCCTCACCAGGCCACCCACCCCCTGCCCCCCCTTGCCAAAGACCTCCCTCTATCTCTTCCCCGGCGCCTACCTCATTGCCCCTACCCCCTCTGGCCCATCCCCCTCTGCCAACTCGTTGTCCTCTGGCCCCCATCATCTGTACCCACTCTCCCGCAGCCGCCCCTCCCCACGTACTCACCATCCGCCCCGTTGCCGGTAAAGCCTTGCCGCCTCTCTTGCCCTCTCTAGAGCGATCGTCTCCACCCGACGTCCCCTTTTTTCCTTGCCTTCCTCTCCGCGGCGGCATCTCCCCGCGGCAAGTGCCTGCAGCAGCTCCCGACACAAGATAACCCTCCCTTCACTAGGCCCTCCCCCGCCACTCAACCAAATGCCCCCAGCAATTAATCAAACTATCCGGAAGCCGCTGTGCCGTGCACACACCCCTACTCACTGCGCCGGACCTCTCCTCGCCGACGCACCGCGCTGCAAGACTCGCTCCGGTCAGGCAAGATGCCGTCCTCCTCCCCCGCTACCGGTCTCGCAAAGGGACCGCCGCCGCCGCGCGCTCCTCTTAAACCCCCCTTTTCCTGTTTCCTCATTGGCTCGCGCCCACCTCTATACTCGGGGCGAGCCAATGACTTCAAAAAATGCTCTCCTGCCCCCGCCCTCCTTTCCACGCCGTGGGCAGGGTCCCGCACCGGGCCGCGCGCCTGGTTAACTACGGCCGCTAGGGACCCTGCCCTGCGGCCTCGCCATTACCAACTGATAGCGACCCTCTTTATTCCATTTAATTTTTTGTACCTCCATCTTGATTCCTGCTGAAATGAGAATCCTAACTCATTACTTTCCATTTTACCCTATTAGATGCAAAAAGCACAACAGAATACTTTTTAAAATAGAGCAAATATTCACGCTTTGGGAGGAAATGCTTTTCTTGAATAAAAGTTACTTTGGCTTGCAGCCTTAGTAATTCTTTAAATCAAATATTGTTGTGTTTAACCCATTCACATTAATTGTTATGAATTTCAAATAATTCACCTTATGTTATCAGTAATATTCTAGTATACACTTCCACTTTTCAATCAAAAATGCCAATATGAAAGAATCCACCCATCACCAGTCCCAACATATCAACCAATCTTTCCTTCCCTTCTTCACCATCTCCATCAACCCAACCCCCAACCCTTCCCTCTCCCACACACACACATCTTACTTATAACTCTTACAAAGTGACTCCATCAGTGCAGTACGTTCCTAAATCAATCACCACCACTCTGAAACCCAACATACACAAAATCATTTTGTAACATTCTCAACTGTAAAGAGCTATTAACAGGATGGCCACCTAAGATGAACTAGAAAACTTGTGTAGTCAAGAGCTGGGCAACTAACATTTAATGTAAAACCATATAGAGTAATGTATCCGAGACACAGAAATCCAGAAGAGTGGTAAACGATGGGGTGGTGATCTGCTGATGTGCATCAAGATAGAGGGATTGTGGAGTGATCATATTTGATGATCTCAAGATTCTACAATAGCACATAAAGTATGGTCAAAGAATGCCGGCATGAACAGGGAAAGAGGTGAAACATACTCTACAGTAAGGTCACTGGTGGGATTTCATCTCATGTACTGGGTTTAGCTTTGGAAGCTGTATTTTCTAAGGGATTTAAACAGAAAAGAATGAGTCCAAAGAACAAAATTGTAAAGCGTTTGTACTCTGAGCCCTATGAAATGAAACAAAAGGACCTTAATAGGTAGACTCTAAAAGAAAAGGGGAGGAATATGACAGAAAGATACAATAATACACAAAAAGCAAGAATTTAGTTTCCGGTGAAAAGTAATAGCTCTAAAAGAATATGTATGACTGTCAAAGGACAATAACTTTGGAGTAAAATAAGGAAATATTTCTTCACAGAAAGGACAATGAATATATTATACAGCCTTCCAGTGAAGGCTAAAACTGATAGAATTTAAGCAAGCATGTGATAAGCACTGAAAACCCTAAGATATGTGAATGCAAAGTTAAAGGCTGAGACTGGATATGCTCTGGGTGGTTGCATCAGGAATGGGCAGACTACATGACACTTAAGTCTTTATCGGTCAGTACATTTAGTGGTTCGAGCAACTGCCTAGTACCCAAAAGATCAAGGATCGATTCCCAATGATACTCCCTGTGACCTTGGACAAGTCACTTTACCCTCCATTGCCTCAGAAGAAAAGGCCAGGCAATCTACTTCTGGTGATACATTGCCAAAAAAACCCAGAGGCATTGCCTCAGAAGAAAAGGCCACGCAATCTACTTCTGGTGACACATTGCCAAAAAAAAACAGAGGCAGCTGGGTTGCCAGGAGTCAGCACTGACTTGATGGCACTAAAAAATACAGATGAAATATGTTTGAACTTGTATTGCACCAGCAATATTTGAGGAGTTATTGCAATGCAATGTGTGATTTTGAGTCATTGCTGACTCTTGGTGACCCAGCAGCTCCTGGGTTTCTTGGCAGTGTGACCGGAAGTGGATTGCCAGGCATTTTTTTCCGAGGCAAAGGAGGGTTAAGCGACTTGCCCAAGGCTACAAACAGTGCCAGAGGGAATTGAACCCTGGTCTCTTGGCTACCAATTCAGTGTACTAGCCACTAGGCTACTCCTCCACTCCAAAGAGTTATTGATGTTACCCTTAATCTCCTTATTACCGAGTCCATTTAATGAAAACGGGATACAAGTCCCTTAAAATGTGTTTCTTCCTTCACTCATTCTTATAATTTAAAATATAATATTTCTATTACATTTGTACAAGAAAGCGTAGTTACTCACCTGTAACAGGTGATCTCCGGGAACAGCAAGAATTTAATCTTCACATATGGGTATCGTCGGTACCAACGGAGCCTGCGCGGGAACGCTCTCCAGCGTCCAATAGGAAAGCTTTTGGGAGCATCCCTCAGCACATGCGCGCTGCCTTCCCGCCTTTCCAACTGTCCCTCTTCAGTTCTTCGTTTTCCGCAGAGCCGACAGGATCCATACCCGGTCACTGCAGAAAATTCCGACTTTAAAATTGTTTTCTTGTGGTTGCGTTTGCCTGCCGCACGACGCTTACCGGTACCGCCGGTTCTTTTCTTTTCTTTTCTTTTCCAAAAAAACCCCAAAAAACAACTTATACTTTGAGCTGTTTCTCTTCCTTTAGAGGCAGGACAATGCTGCACGGAGCCCGTCAAGACAGGAAGGGCTCCGCGATGATTTTACAAGCACAGCCGCAGTTCCCTAAGAGGCAGGGAGCCGCGGCTGCAGAAGAAGGGAGGGAGCTGACATGGAAAACTAAAAGTACAGGTATGAGCAGTTTTTTTTTTCGCGCGCGGTGGGGGGGGGAGGGGGGTGCGGCCCGCGAGTCTGCCGGTAGTCGGCTGTGCAGCCCGCGGCCCCCTGGAGGTTGGTGACCCCTGATCTAGAGTAATATTGTCAGCATCTAACTCATTAGCCTTTTCCTGCCAGTTCTTGGCGAAGAGATTTTCTCCCGTGCAAGGAATGTTGCCTAACTTGTCCTGTACCGAATTCTCCAAGTCTGATGCCTGAAGCCAGGCAATCCGTCGTGCACCAATGGCAATAGCAGAGGTTCTGTTGATGCATTCAAAGCAGTCAAAGGCTGCATGATTTACAAACTTGGAGACATCTTGAGCATGCTTAACTAGAGCAAGAAAGTCTTGTCTCCTGTCATCTGGGAGAAATGGGCTCATAAGCTCCAAATCTCCTGTAACTTCCTTGAGGAACATTCCCATATATAGAATATATGAACTGATCCTAGCTGAAAGCATGGGAGCCTGAAAGGTTTGGAGCCCAAAAGCATCCAGAGTCCTGCATTCACAACCTGGAGGATTGGATGCATGCCTCTTTGCACTTTTCAATCCTACGCTTGGCTGACTCCATCACCATTGAATGGTGTGGCAGCTGAGTCTTTTGAAATCCAGGACATGGCGGAACTCGATACATAGTATCAAGTCTCCTAGAGTGAGGAGATGTAGTCAGAGGTGTCTCCCATATTCTGAGCATCAAGTTATGCAGAATTTCATGGATAGGCAGAGTGGCTGCCTCCTTTGGAGCTTTAGGATAGTGGAGAATTTCCAATTCCTTTGCTCTGGGTTCCTCTTCAGGAGCCACCGTGATCGAAAGGCCCTTGGCCATATCGCAAATAAAATCCTGAAAAGACATGTCCTCTGGAGGTGACATTCTGCGTTGGGGAGAAGAGGAATCCTCTGGGAGAAACCCTCTAGTACCAGCAGAATTGTCAGAGTCTTCGGAATCGGAGGATTCGAAGTATTCCTGACCACGATGCTCATGCAAAGCACGGTCCCAGTATCGATCGAAGTCGGTACAGAGTTGATCCGGTACCAATCTGTCGATTCCAGCCAAAGATGGCGTTGGAAGAATTCCCACCAGGGCTGGTACTGTCAGTACCGGTATTGTCGGTACCAATACCGATGTCTGTACTGGTGTAGGTACCGGCATCGTGTCGATGTCGGTACCGGTGCCCGTTGGACCAACGGTACCGCAGCTGAGAGAAGAGCTGCGATGCTGCGTTCGATAGCAAGAAACCTCTGGTCTATCAACGCTGCCGATGCCTGGGTGTCGGTACCGGTGAAAACGGCCGGAACCCCTGAGCATGGCACAGGTAGTTCTTGCGAGGTCAGGGCCTCAAGAACATTCTGGAGCCCCATTGATGCTTTGGAAGCCGAAGCCTCCCGCTGGGGCTGCTTTGCCGGTGTGGTTCCCTCAAGGGCAATGCCAATGGCCTCTCGAGGCTTAGCAGGAGAGCTACCTTTTGAGGACCGGCTTTTATGTTTAGTTACCTGAGATCCATGGGAGGAAGACGAGGGCCTTGAAGATGTTGATGCAATGGATCTGGCATCCGAAGAAAAGAGGGTACCGAGCTTTGCAGCCAGGTTCTGTCTTCCTCTTTTAGTCACCCCCATACAGGAGAGATATTCAGATAGAGAATGTTCAGCCCCTAAACATTTAAGGCACCAATCATGGGTGTCAGTGATAGAAATAGTAACGCCACACTTAGTACATTTTTTAAAACCCACTAGTTGGTTTTTCCATGGTTTAGGAATATGGGGCCTAGTGCCCAAAATGGCGCCTAGCACCAAAAAAGAAAAGTTTCTGAAGAGAAACAGCTCAAAGTATAAGTTGTTTTTTGGGGTTTTTTTGGAAAAGAAAAGAAAAGAAAAGAACCGGCGGTACCGGTAAGCGTCGTGCGGCAGGCAAACGCAACCACAAGAAAACAATTTTAAAGTCAGAATTTTCTGCAGTGACAGGGTATGGATCCTGTCGGCTCTGCGGAAAACGAAGAACTGAAGAGGGACAGTTGGAAAGGCGGGAAGGCAGCGCGCATGTGCTGAGGGATGCTCCCAAAAGCTTTCCTATTGGACGCTGGGGAGCGTTCCCGCGCAGGCTCCGTCGGTACCGACGATAGCCATATGTGAAGACTACATTCCTGCTTGTTCCTGGAGATTGTACTCTATAAAAATGTGTTAACAAACAGTAGTTTTTGATGATCTTTACAATAAGGTTTATTTTATAAAAAGTAGCTTAGGTTGAGAGGGTAAGAAATGCCTATTTTTAGCTTATTTCATAAAGATACATAGTGTCACGTTTATTAAGCTGGGCTAACGGTTAGCATGGGCTATTTGTAACTAGGTCCCGTTGAATAACATGGGACCTAGTTACAAATAGCCCATGCTAACTCTTAGCCCATCTTAGCCCCTTTGGCCCCTATGTGTCTTTATAAAATACTAGCACAAATCCTGCAGAAATCATGGCTATAATGAAGCTGCATACATTTCTACCAGCTTGAGAGAAGGTACTCATTTAGAATGCGTGTGATCATGTGTATTTTATAAAGAATGTGTGCAAAATCTCAACTTTGTCTGTGCTCCACCCAAAAGCTGCCCCCAAACATGCCTACACTACAGGGTAGTTTTAGAAGAGGCATTTTATGGCCATATATGCTCATATATGTGCAAAAATATCTTTAAAAAGTCACCCACCACATAAATAAACTAGGACCAAAACTCATCTTGTGCTACTTATTCGTGGATTTTTGTGGTTAAAAACGTGTGTGACATTTTAATTACCAAGCACAAATGCTACTGCAAGCAAGAAATCGAGCAGATGGTTTCCTAAATTTTATGGCAGAACCAGCATTTTCCAGACAAAATTTACTGTTTATTCATCAGTGAGTTTTGAGGTCTGCCATGCATTTTCTTTTTTTGCTTGAATTACAGCAACAGCCAAGATAGCAAGGAGCAATTTTGGCAGTGAAAATAAAATCTGTTCAACAACATAAATTAGATTCTGGAAGAAAGAGTCCAAGAATTAGCAAGACCCATGCTTTGCACAGTTCAAAATAGCTGTACATCCCATTTGTACAGTATACAGAAAAGAAATCCACAGCAAAATACAACTTTTCAAACCTTTGGGAAATGCAGGCCTTAAGCAGTGAAATGTACTGGATTCGTTGTGAATAAAGAATAAAAAGACCCAGGATCTTCTGTTCATCTGTAATTGGGTTATTGCTTAAAGCAGCTTTCACAGTAAATGGCCAAACATCAAACATTGAAAAGTTCAGCTGCAAATCTATAAAGCCACACCTGCTTTGGATGTAAAAATAACTATATATATTAAAAACCACATTATTTCTGTCTAAGGATTGTCACGGTAACTTCTTGCCATTTCCTACAATTGCCAAATAATGGGCGCAATGAGAGTTTTCAACTTCAAGTCCATAGGACGGAGCATGCCAACCCATCTAAGCTATCAATTCCACCACAGCTCTGTTTTTCAGCTAGCTGCGTAAAGCAGCAACATTTTTTTAAGTTGGAAAATTCAAATTTCATAGGTTCTTCTTGCTAAGACCTAATGTCTGTAGTAGTCCCATCAGTATTACTACTTCTGGAACATTATAACTGTAAATTAAATACTATGGGGTTTATTTTAGAAGTCCTACTCGTGAGACGGACATCTGAAAATGCAAATCCTAGAGACATCCCCAAAGCCATTTTAGAAAGCTGGGTATAAGGATGTCGCTGGCGCGATTATGTCCATATCGTATGGGGATGCGGTGGAGGCATGCCTCGGGCAGAGCGAGGAAGATGCATATTGTGGTGCAATTTCATCTGGCCCTAGTTACTGAGGAGTCCGTGCCTATATCTGCTCCTGACCACGAATAAAGTACCATATTTCATGGCTGCAATGCTTCCAGGGGAAAGAGCACAGTTAATATTTCCCGGCTGGAGAAACCTGCTTGTAAATACATCCACTAAATATATTACAGGCATGCCGCTGCACGTCCGATTATCTGAAATGGCCAGCTAGGAGGTGCTAGTCTCATAACACAGTTGCCCCTCCTTCTGAATTACCCCAGCCAGCTATTCAAAGTACCCGGTTCTGTGGGTATGCAATTCGGAGATGCCTACGTTTGTGAAATGGCCTATATCTGTGCATGGATCCAACGAAAGAGCACTTATCCACGTGCCAAGACAAAAACCAAACAGAACCGTGGATTGTAATGGAAGGAACTGTTTATTCAAATAAAAACCAGCCTGGCTGGTTTTTATTTGAATAAACAGTTCCTTCCATTACAATCCACGGTTCTGTTTGGTTTTTGTCTATATCTGTGCATGTGCCCGGCCTTGCTATCCGCAGAGGACCCGTCGCCAGAAGCGGTTACTGGAACCTTAATCTTTTAGGGTGGAGGTGGAGGACTTACATGTACCTCTCTTCACTGCAGCCGCTCCCCCGGATTTCTGGATGTGGTGCCCTGGGTGCCTCAGATTCTTCCTAGACGTCCCTTCTAAAATGCCACTTCAAGAGAGCTGGTCTTAATGATTTGTATTTGTAAAAGGCAGTGGTTCTCAACCACGTCTTAGTGTATCC
The DNA here is from genome assembly GCA_033557465.1 of Ichthyophis bannanicus. Lineage (NCBI taxonomy): Eukaryota > Metazoa > Chordata > Amphibia > Gymnophiona > Ichthyophiidae > Ichthyophis > Ichthyophis bannanicus. Next base: position 141,669,773 of record CM066036.1, read on the forward strand.
CCTAGCAAGTTAGGCTTTCAGGATACCCACAATGAAAATGCATGGGAGAGATTTGCACGCATTGCCTCCATTGCATGCAAATCTCTCTCATGCATATTCATTGTGGATATTGTGAAAACCTGACTGGCCTGGGGAATACACCAGGATAGGGCTGAAAATGACCGGTTTAAGCGATACCTTGCAAGATATTTTTATTTTGCATAATAGGAGAGAACAGAAGCAATATTTTAATATTCAATTCCCAATTCAACCTGGACATTATCTGAATTCAAGGAATGAATAATTTGCATCTGCTTGGAAACCACTCACGGACAGCTCTCAGCTATGCTGACTGGCCTCTACTTAGCACCTCTAACATGACAACTTAAGACCACCACATTGATTCTTCTTTTAAATTCTTATAATCCATAAATTAAATACAAGTGTCTATATCTGGATTCACAACCTCTCCTCTTCTTCTCCAGCTTCACTGCTTGAGGAATTGACCTTAGGAGGCCCAAATCTTGCATCACTTACTAGCCTATCATTTCTTCATCCCATTGCTTTGCGGCACATTTCAAAGACAAAGCACAACCTTAAGAAAATTGCTCCAAGGTCACTCCTAGACTTTGTCCTAACACACAATTTGAAAACTGCCTCCAGTGATTTTAATATAGCAAATAAGTAACCCAGGTGTTCTACCCTTGCACTGCACAAACATTTTCCTTCTAGACTCCCATCATCAGAAGTCCATCAGAAGTAATTTCAAGTCTTCCAAACCACCTAACAAGAGTTAAAGGACAGTGAGAGCTACCACTGTGCAGAACAGAAAATCTTTGTTAAAGATGCACCAGTTCAGTTTGAAAGCCACTTTTCCTTGGAATGCAAAATGAAATCAATAATTAACATACTAATATAATAAATAACAGCAGATAAAAACCTGTAGGGTCCATCTAGTCTGCCCAGCAAGGTGGCTAGAGTTCTAGAGCGGCATCTGCCACCCTATGCAGGCTCCCCTCCCCTCCCCCCCATGCCTTTTCTTAAGGTTGTACCTGCCACTCCAGGCAGGTCACCCCTCTTATAATATCTTCACAATCTCTCAGCACTTCTTCACCGAAGAATCAATTTCAGTATCACCCATCCTACCACCCCATCAACTACTACTGCTTCAGTTTATAACCATCTTAACACAAATATGCTTGTGCAAATAAATGTTTTAGCTTCTTGCAAAAATATAAAACATCCATTTCTAGTCATACAGAGTTCTGAAGCAATAATTGTAAAAGCTCTATTCCATGTCCAAACAAGTCACCCCCTCAATAATGATGGAATATTTATCAATTCTTGTCCCTCTAAACATAATTGTCTCTCCAAACGAGGAAACTTTTTTAACCTTATCAACTAGTTCATTTCCCCGATCTTGCCACATAAATTTATGCACAAAGAGCAGACATTTGAATTCGTTATGCTGCTTTACCGGTAACCAATGTAATTCTTGCAAATAAAAGGTTATATGCAGTGCTGGGATCCAGCCGGTTCGCACCAGTTCGCACCAGTTAAACTGGCCCCCCACACCTGCTGAACCGATCCCCACAGGCTGCCCCCCCCCCCCCCCCCCCGCCGGATAGACACTGTCGGGCCAACACTACTTGGATGGCACCGGGGAGATCACGGCATTGAAGCTGTAGTATAAGTTTGCTCTACACACTACAGAATATTGGTGAAATAACCCAGACGTCATGACATCTTTCCTATGATATATCCTTACTTAATTGGCTAAAGAGGATATGCTGAAATGGGAAATTGCACTAATATTAAAGAAATGGGATGTTACTGATAGAAACATTGCACATTAAGTTTGAGTCAGTGGTGCTAATTCTGCCTATGCAGCCCCCATAGTGTGTGTGTGGTGTGGGGGGGGGGGGTCCAGTTAGGAAGGGGTCCTAGTACCCACATTGTGGCCATGGAAGAAAAATGCAGCAAACATCATTTGCTTTAAAATATCTTGCAGCACTGCCTTCCTTCACCTAATAAAGTGTTTCCTGGCTGTCAGAGAAGCAACTCCCATTGCTAGGCCCAAGTCCTGCGATAATAGTATAAATGCAGTTGCTATTGTGAGACTTAGGCTTGGCAGCAGGAGCTGTTTCTTTGGCTGCGAGGAAATACTTTTATTAGACAGAGGTGGCATGACAAATTATTTTAAAGTAAGTTATGTTTGTTTGCTGGCTGCCACATTCTCCCTTAATTTTGGGTTAGGGAAGTGTCCTCCTCTTTGCATTGCCAACATTGGGGAGGGGCTTCAGCAAAATTTTGCTTGTGAGCTTCTTATTCAAACTTACATCACTGATCACAGTATATCACAATAAGGTTACAAGTGTCACGCGCTAAACACAAGACTACTGTCAATCTGATAGTTTATAACTACATTTATTCACCAAAGTACACCTGTGTTACACAGGTAAATGAATCCTGCTGCCGCGAGTACAGTAATAAAGCGACAAGATATTTTTCTAAAAAACAAGTGAAACTGGATCTGCTGTGCTGTGCAGCATTTTAATTGCCTTGGTTCTAAAAGTGACAACACTCAGCAATTTGTCCTACAGCAAAAAGATTGGTTAAATCACTTATTGCTGAATAAAAGTCACAAGAGCAACTTTTCTTCCCGGTACTTCTATCTGCGTGTATAAAGAGTAATGATACAGATGCTAGTCTATTCAAGAGACAATATTTCAAGGGAATGCTAGACAGTCTCGAGATCCATTCCAGGCAGGAAACCTCATACAGATGGTTTATGACGCTTAAAAAGAAGGTGAAATGTACAATCTGTTTTACAGCCTGGTCATCACCGTTAAGCTATGGCGCCTTTTGTCCTTTTATGCAAAAGCTTTTCACCATTCGGCGCATTCTTCTACAAACCTAATGTAGTCAAAAGAGTTGCAGAGTGGCATATTAATTTCCAATTTCTCATAAATCTCTTCTTCCATGAAAAGCACGCTCCGTACACATTATATCTGGAGCGGATGCACTCTGTTCATAATAAGCGGTGAAGAATGCATGAAAATCTCCAATTAGATGCATGTCAAGGTGCTCCTCTCACTGTGGTCTGTAGATAAGCTAAAAGGCATGCTTAACAAAACATTTTGATAGAATTTATTTTCCCATTTTAAACCATCTTTAACTGTGAGTTGAATTATGAAATTCACTTTGGAAACGCTTTTGTTTATTCATGTGCCTATTGATTTCATTCCAAATTTATAAAGGGAGTTTTTCACAGGGCTTTAAAAGCCTAATAACTTTAAACAAGTTGTAATCTGCTTTAGGGTATAATCTGACTTCAGCCATTGTTTTTATATTTGCATAAATACCTAACATCTTATGCATTTTGGATATCATGGCTTAGGTTACTGGATCTGGGGTTTTATTTCATGCTGTATACTACTTTGATCGGTTTCTGTAGAGGTGATTAATGCCAATAACAAATTAAGAACTTGAAAAGGCATCAAAGAGAGAGAAAAAAAAAAGACGACTTAGAAAATGCAAGCATATTCTTTCCGAAAATAAGAATCGGATCACTCCTCAAACGGCAGCATTTATGGTCTAAATTTGAATATGTAATCCATCTGGCTATTACATATTCACCTCTCATTGTAAAGCCTGGTTCTTGCAGAGACATATCTTATTGCCAGATTAGGGCTCTTAGCACAGCTAAACCATTTTTCATCTTCTCTATTCCCACGAAACACGACACAGAAAGACAGGTCACGCTCTCTATCAGTGTTATGCTTACCACACAGCGCTACTGCAACACGACCCATTACAGTTATGTCTGCAGCGATTGTGAGCGCAGACACGGCTGCAGCCACCTCCTAATGGAATTACATAATTGGAGGTATGTCATCTAAATCTGAACAAATTGGATTCACTTGTCATGCACTATTGAATCAAAATGAAAAGGGTATTCAAGGCTGCTATCTTTGGGAAGCCAAACAAGGCAAATTTGGTCTAATATTTTCATATTGCAACATACGGAAATATTTACAGTACCATAATGAAAAGGGCTGAATAACTTGTATAGGCGGTACAAGTGGCGATAAAAGCCAAACTGTGGATTCTGAATATTTGAAACCAACATTAGTTATCCAATTATGAGTCAATAGATTGAACTCAAATGCAACACGTTACACAGTTCTTTCACCAATACTCAAAAGCTTTAGAGTCCCTAATGACTGTAAGATTTAGACATATCAATAAATCAGATGGATTATGATGTCTATAGGGCTGCTAGACATATGTAGCGTTACATGGTACTGATTATTAATCATCTGAGTCCTTAAAACGTTTATATTATATGAAGCAATTTTATAAACTTTTTTCCCCACAGGTAATCCCTGTTTCACCTGCAGCAAAGGGCTTTTATAAAATGACCACAGGGGTTGTGAGCATATAAAGTAGGCATGGAGAATGTTTGTATCTACTTTTACGTGACTTGCGTGTAGGCATGTTCAGAGGAGCTGTGCAGGCAGGGTACGGACACAATCATGCTGCATGCATGTATTTTGTAAAATACATATAATTGCATATACTTCGTGCAGATAAATTCTCACCAGCTCCCAAGCATGTGTAGATTTGCGCTACTGCATTTACCCGCAATTGTTTTGCATGTTTTGTGAGGCTATTTCATGTCAAAATTTGTTATTGAAACCACAACAAAATAAAAATGGCATTTTACAAGTGACATCCAAATACAATCTGGGACGTCCAAGCCAGAATGTCTGGAAAGAAAAAGCAGGCACGTCCAAGTTCAGGCATGATTTCACAAATGTGGATGTGCTGGATATGGAGGTCTGTGGGGGTGTCTACAAAGACGTCCTCAGAATAGAATTCCAGACTGTGGACATCTAGGAATAGCCTCATGGTTAGAGTAGTGGACTAGGACCAGCGAAGCCAGGGTTCAAATCCCACTGCTACTATCATTGTGATTATGCAGAGTACTGGGGATGCTGGAGTGCCATCTTCTCTACACCCTCTGGTTGTGTTACAGCCAAAATAAGCACTGTCCCGATGCCTAGTCATTCCTGGAGCAGGTATAATCTTAGACATGACTCTGGACATTTCTGAGATCAGGCAGTGACGTTCCGATTCTTGGGAATGCCTCTGCCAGGCTTCCACCACACCCCATCCAGACTCGGATGTCCTGACGCTGGGGACATCCACAGACCTTGCATCTAAAATGCCTCTCGAGACGTCTCCATTCTTTGGACATTTTTATGCTCATTTTTAGACATCCAAGGCATGAATAGGGCTTCTACAATAACCTCATAAATGTACAACATCACTTGTGCCTTTCATATCGCCACAAAAATAAGTATTTCACAGACTGGCATTCCTAACAGGGTCTCCATTGCAAGTAAGGTAATACTGTATGACTTTTAAATACAAGTTCTCTAGCTGAGAGCTCTTAAAGGGGTATTTGTCTTCATTTTTAAAAGCTAAATCTTTTTCTGTATTGCAAAAGGGGAATTTTTTTTTTGTTGTGGTGTTAGATAAAGATCTGCCCATTAAAGTTCTTTGTTTTCTTTTTTCAGCTTTCTATTCAGAGCGAGCTCTTTGAAGCCACTGACCTCATCAGGTGTTAGCTGTCCTTGATTAGCTTGCAAAGGAGCTCGGCAACTAAGTGCTGTATAAAGATCTACAGTGTCTTGTAAATACTGGAATTACTAACAGGATCTCTATTGCAAGCAAGGTAATAATGTATGACTTTTAAATATAAGCTCTCTGCCTGAAAGCTCTTAAAGGGGTTTTGGTCTTCATTTTTAAAAGCTAAATCGTTTTCTGTATTGCAAAAGGGGAATTTTGTTTTGGTATTGGGTAAAGCTCTGCCTATTAGAGTTCATTGTTTTCTTTTTCCAGCTTTCCATTCACAGAGAGCAGTTTGAAGCCACTGACCTCATCAGGTGTAAGATCCCTCCCTACCCACCCCCAGCTCCCACCCACCCCTTGTGAGAATTCTTGCTTTATAGGGCAATTCCCCAATTAGCTACACACAGGAACATAGAACAGTGCTGTTACAACACACATAAAAGAGGTTAACTGATTTTTCTCTTAAGGGACAGCTGAAGAAAAGTTAGGGTCTTTGGTAAATCTCTCTCATTTACTTCAACAGGTACCAAAGCTCCAACTGAAAGATAGCTGGGAAAAATTGTTTTGCCGAAGTTGTTGCCCCTGTTACAGCTTCTGCTTCTGTCCAAAGAGCTCGATACCATTTGAAGTACTGGTTCCATGTCAGGATGCCTGCGAATTGAATCCCTCACGAAACAAGGGGAGAAGCTCAGAGAAGAGATAGCAAGGCTGAGAAGAATTTGAGACAGCGAGGTGCTTCTTGAAACATCCTAGCTGTCCAACAAAGATGAAGATGGGAGGCTACAGAATGAAGAGAGCTGGACAAGAGTCACCAGAACCTGCAGAATCAGCAATCCAACTCCACCAGCCCTTAAAATGAAAAACCAGTATGCAGCCCTAGAAGAAGAGGAGGTGAATACATCCCAGGAAAGGGAAGAACCAGAGCACGAGCACCCCAAAGTTGCAAAATCAGCGTCCACAAGGAAGCGAAGGGTAGTGGTGATTGGTGACTCTCTTCTGAGGGTTACTGAGGCATCCATCTGCCAACCAGACAAACTCCAGAGAGGTGTGCTGTCTGTCAGGTGCGAAAATCTGAGATGATATGGAGAGTTTGCCGAGACTCAAACCTACTGACTATTATCCGATGTTTCTCATTCATGTCGGCACAAATGATACTGCTAGGTATCCCTCTGAGCATATCAAAAGTGACTTCATGGCCCTGGGACAGAGGGTGAAGCAAATAGAAGCGCAGGTGGTAGTTTCTTCATCCTCCCTGTTGAGGGTAAAGGCTGAGGCAGAGGAGCTCACATTCTGAAGGTGAATGTATAGCTGCATGGTTGGTGTCAGAGAGCGTTTTGGTTTCCTGGACTATAGGATGATCTTCCAAGGGCTGCAGGGATGACGTCCAGTTGTCCAAGAAGGGTCAAAGTGTTTTCCGCAGCGGACTAGCTGACCTACTGAAAAGGGCTTTAGACTAGATTATTTGGGGATGGATGAAGAAAACGCCAGGTAAGTGAAACATTAAATACCTCTGTAGAAATGGGTATAAGGGGCAACATCTGGAAAGCGGTGTGTATAAATGTCCATAGCATGGGAAATACGATCTCAGATGACGAGGCTTTAATGGAAGAGGCAGACTTGGATTTAGTGGCAGCTATGGAGACATGGTTCACAACAACCATGACTGGGATGTAACTACACCAGGCTATACTTTATTCAGGAAGGATGGGGTAGGAAAAAGGGGGGGAGGAATGGCACTATATATAAAATATAATATTAAAGCAATAGAATTACAGAGCTTAAAAGGGAGTGAGGAGGCACTACGGGTTAAACTAGAAAGAGGGCAAGAGAAATCCATTTGCATTGGTGTGATATACAGATCTCAGAGGTGGACGAGGATTTAATAGAAGACATACGCAGTATTGCCATGAAAGGAGACGTGCTACTGATGTTGAGTGGCACATCCCTGCTGCGGTGTCTTAAGGAGATCCTAGATTCTCTATAGGGAGAACTATTCTGGCAACTGGTAACAGTACCCATACGTGAAGGGGTCATACTGAACTTGGTGCTTACCAATGGGGTAAAGTGTTTCTTATGTCGTCATGGGAAATCATCTCAAATCCAGTGATCACTAGATGTGCGGTTTAGTATTAGCACTTTTTTTTTCCTCAAGGAGTTGTTAGCGGGATGGGGTATGTAGAAAAGCAATGGGCAAAACTGAAAGGGGATATTTTAAAGACAACAAACCTTCTTATTAGACAGGTAAATAAATGTAAAAGGAAAAGGAGGTCACGATAATTCTCAAAAGTAGCTGAAAAGGTGAAGAAAAAGAGGGTGGCCTTCATAAAATACAAGAAATCACAGAGAAAGGAAGAAAAGCATCTATATTTGGAAAAAGTTAGAGATGGTAGCAAAGTAGTCAGGAAGGCAAAGAAACAAAAATAAGAAATAGCCAGTGCAATAAAATGGGGGAGGGGGGATAAGATATTTTTCAGACATGTTAGTGAGAGAAGGAAGTGAAAAAGCGGTATTGTCAGACTCAAGGGTGAAGGGGAGAAATATGCAAAAGCTGATGAGGATAATGTGGAATTGCTTAATACATATTTCTGTTTTGTATTCATAGATGAAAGGCCAGGAGCAGGATCTCAGAAAACACCTGCAAAAAGAAATAGAAGTGATGGGGATCTTGAACGATTTTCAGAAGACTGTGTTCGTGAGAAACTAGCTAAACTAAAAGTAGACAAAGTGATGGGACCAGATGGGATTCATCTGAGAATACTGCAGGAAGTTGGGAATGTTCTAGCAGCTCCACTGACTGACCTTTTCAAAGCTTCTTTAGAGTTGGGAGTGGTCCCAGAGGATTGGTGAAAGACACACGTGGTCCCTTTACACAAAAGCAGAACTAAGGATGAGGTTGAAAATTACAGGCTGGTAAGTCTAACCTCTGTGGTAAGTAAATTATTGAAAACGTTACTAAAAGGGAGGATAGTGAGGTTTCTGGAGTTGAATGGATTGCAGGATCCAAGACAGCATAGGTTTACTAGAGGCATGTCTTGTCAGACAAATCTGATTGATTTATTTGACTGGGTGACCAGGGAGTTGGACAGAGGGAGAGCCCTAGATGTGGTGTACTTAAATTTCAATAAAGCCTTTGACACCATTCTGCACAGGCGACTTATAAACAAACTGAGCACCCTAGGGATGGACCCTAAAATGACTGACTGGATTAGAAATTGGTTGAGTGGGAGGCGACAAAGGGTACAGGTAAATGGAGGAGGAGGTGGTTATCAGTGGTGTGCCACAGGGATTTGCCCTTGGTCTGATTCTTTTTAACATTTTTGTTAGTGATATTGCAGAAGGGCTGTTGGGTAAGGTTTGCCTCTTTGCAGATGATACCAAAATCTGAAATAGAGTAGACACCCAGGAAAGAGTAGAGGAGGGATCTAGCTAAGCTTGAAGAATGCTCAAGAATTTTGCAGATGAGATTTAATGCTAAAAAAATGTAGGGTCATGCATTTCAGCTGCAAAATTCCAAGGCAGTGGTACAGTGTAGGGGGCAAAGTACTTCTGTCCACGAAAGAAGAGCGGGACCTGAATGTGATTATTTCTGATGATCTTAAGGTGTCTAGAAAGATAGAAAAGGCGATGGCGAAAGCTGGAAGGATGCTTGGGTGCATAGAGGGAGGTATGGCCAACAGAAAGGAGGTGATAGTGCCTCTGTATGTGTCTCTGGTGCAATCTCATTTGGAGTATTGAGTGCAATTCTGGAGATACCTTCAAAAGGACATAAGCAGAATGGTGTCAGTGCAGAGGGTGGCTTTCGTTATAAAGCATATGAGGACAGACTTAAAGATCTTAATATGTATATGTTAGAGGAAAGGCAGGATAGAGGAGATATGATAGAGAGATTTAAATACCTCCGTGACATAGATACACAAGAGGAGAACCTCTTTCGACTGAAAGCAGGCTCTGCTACGAGGGACATAGGATGAGGGTGAAAGTGGATAGACTCAGGAGTAATATGCGGAAATCTCTCTTTAAGGACAGAGTGGTAAATGCGTGGAATAGTCTCCCAGTGGAGGAAGTAGAGACGAGGACAGTATCCGAATTCAAAAAAGCATGAGACAAACACAGATCTGTCAAGGAAAAGAAGGGACTATAGTATTTGATATGGAAGGGCAGACTAGACAGGCCATGTGGTCTTTTCCTGCAATCATGTTTCTATATATTGCATAATGCATTTTTATACATGTTTTATCCCTTCCCTCTCTTCTCATATTGAAAGTGACAATTTCTGTTGCCCATACAATATAAATGAGTAAAGTCACACTGCAACTCAGAGCATGATGACTTTTGCACATTCCAAGCCTCAAGCACATATATAGGTGATCAACCCGTTACTCTGCTCCACCTCCCATAACTGACCCACATCATTCTGCCTTGAGGCTATTTTATAAAGACAGAGCCACCTATGTTGTCTTTACAAAACAGCCCCAAATTAGATGCCTGTTTGCTCTTCCTACCTAGGCAACCTGTTATAAAATTACCCTCATTGAGGCCAATTTTATTATCTGCAGTTAAAGCGTGTTACCACACAGGTATGCGGGGCCTATTTTATAAAGTGAAGTACGTATTAACTTTATAAAATACAGACGTAATGGTGCACATGAATGTAGTCACGGCAGTTTTGCCTGCTTTAGCGCAGCTGTAAATGATTGTTCAGAAACGCGCGTAAATTAGAATATTTTATAACTTATGCACATACATTTAGGCTCTGCCTACACTCCATCCAGGCTCCATCCCTGTGCACACCTAAATTCAAAGAACACACGATGGGACTTAAACAAATGCTTAAAGAAGTGTGACTTCCTAAAATACACACATAAATCCTAGGAATTTATGCCTGTTACTAGTGCGTACCTTTCCACATGCTCCTTAGAAAATAACTTCCATTAATTCCTTCTACAAAAATGTTGTCACGTTCCTACATAATTTTACAAATCCTGAAGGTAACTACGTTTATGTTTAGGACATTTGCATTTTTTTGCAATTGACCCAATCTTTTTTTTTTTTTTTTTTTACAAGAAGCAGTACCTTACATCCAATGCCAACCAGTAATGATTGCTTTGTATGCCATTTCTTCAGACCGATTTCAGTGTGCTGTTCTAGGACCCTTGGGATGCCATCAATCATTGAGAAACCAGATGAATTTATGCTAGCTATTGGCCAGAAACAATTTGATGCAACATTGTGTTATAGTTTCAGAGTAGATTTTATGAAAAAAATACCACAATACCACAATACCCAAAACCCCCAACAAACACAACAAAATGAATAAGGAAAAGGTATTAAATGTAGTCAACTAAAATGTTTGGATGACAATCTCTAAAGGCAAAAATGTTTCCATATCTTTTAAATATAGATGTAGGTACACAAATACAATGAAAAACTGGTTTTAATTTAAAAGTTTAGTTTTCTTTAAAAATGTAGGAATTTCTTTTTCTGGGTGCCATGCAATCTTATGCTCAATATATAAAGATCAAATAAGATAGGTTATTGGGCCAGTTCAATAAAAATTCATCATCGGTCCAATGAACAGTCAAACATTACAGTACTTAAATATTTTAGAAAACAGCCGGATTATACTTTGCCAGTCATTTCTGTACTGTAAACAAAAAACATCCAGCACAATATTGCATTTCGATTCACTTATCTACATCAGGAAAGTAGCATAAATCTCCAGTTCATATCACAGTTCCTCAAAGATGTGAACATTAACTACTTCAACACAATATAAAGACAGCCCCTAAAGAACAGGCTTGCCTGACAGTGGTCACGTTTCTTGTGGCCGCTGTTCTTGGTGTCAGTCTGCTATTTCAGGCCTGTCATGGACATGCCCTGGGGGTAGGACTTACTATAGCCATTTTCATTCGGATTGTGAATCCTCTTGGGTTATTTATATTATTGTTTGTCCCTGACCTTTATTGTATATGGTTAGTACCAAGTGTAAAATCTGTTTGCGATTGAATGAACATAAGAGCAGGATTGCTATGAGGTTGTAATAGCTCTTTTGTTTACAGATTGGACCACTAAGGGTCATACGGTTTCTGATTTGAGATGGCGAATGATATACTGTGTGCAAATGTCCTGGAAGAGGGAATTATGTTATCCATTCTGAAAAGAAAAGAATGCAAATGGATGTTTCGTCTGCTTTCCATCTAAATCCAAAGATCGACTGGATGACTTTAATTTGATTTATGTTATTGGATTTGATATCAGCGTTTGTGTGATTGGAGAGTGATGATTTTAGAGGACGTTTTGTGATTTGTTGTAGATGTTATGTGGTCCATGGGACATGGATTGTCTAAGATGCATTTGCACAGAATGGCAGCTTTTTGAGGGGGAGGGGGCGGAGTCAGTTGGTAACGAGTAGCAGCAGTTACAGTAAAACAAGGGATCCTTATGGCCACACTGAGGCATCAGTGCTTTCAGTCGCATTGTGTGTGCAAACAGTGGCACCAAGTGCTGTTTTTCATCACAACTTATTTATTTTTGTGTCTATGTGTGGCTTGTGTCGAAAATAGCAATTGTATAACCCAAGTTAGCACAAAAATATTACAAAAAAAGTCTACTAATAAAGTTACGCAGAAAATCAACCAAGATGTAAAGAAAATTATTACATCCAGCTAATAGGAAAACCTGGCAAGCTTTCAAATCATATCCCTATCTCTTACTACCATTCATCGGAATCAGGAGGATTAATATATAGGAAAAAGGACCCCAACGACCACTGGGCAGCCAAACTGGACAAAAACCTGGTAAGCTGTGTGGACCCATAAAGTATACAGCTCACGTTACAATATTTAATATTGTACTTGCACAAATATTGAAGTAGAAGAAAAAAGGAATCCTTAATTATACCAGTCCCGGTCTCATAAGGAGAAATCTTTTCCTTCTGGCTTAGGTGCCCTTTATGTTACAAAACACAGCAACCTTACACTAAAAGGAAAATCTATTCTAAGCAAAATAACATGGCCAGAGTCCACAAAAAGCAAGCTACAGTATCTAAACTGCGGATACAAGATCACCAGTATCCAAGGAGTGCAACATTTCTATAAGGTTCAACATAGCCAAAGACTGTTGAATGCAAAAACTCTGCCAATCACCTCACATTTCTTGAAGGAGTGAAGCAAATATACTTCAGAAACTATCGGGTATGGCCTTATCAGGAATATTTAGAGCCTTTTGTAAATATTTTTTTTTTAACATATCAGTGAGAATAACGTAGCCACTGGAAAGTGTGTCAAGCTCAGATTTCTCCACCTGATCAAATTCTCCAAGACTGCCACCTTAGTTTGAAGAAAGAGACTCTCCATCATAGAACTATTCTATTCTTTCATCTTTTGCACTCTCTGTTTCATATCGCTGTCTCATTGTAGACAGGTATCTATGGACTTTGCACCAACCCACTTAGTAGATCAAAATGACCCAGGTGATTTTGAATATTTTAAGGTGTTTTACATGTTTCTAGCAGTCTAAAAGTGCTTGATAGAATGTCTTCTTAATGCTGGTATAAGTCAGGTGACAAGTTGCAAAAGATGGCAAAATTACCCTCTATTATTCTGTGTGCCCCCCCCCTCCCCCACCAGCGGCACTTCCCCGTTCCTTACTACTGTCCCCTTGCTGTGGCAGTCCCCTTCCTACTCGCTGCTATGCTGGCCATCCAGGGGCTGCACACTAGAACTGCTGCAGGGTCGCAGCCTCACCTAATCTCCCTCTTGGGCATATTTGATAAATACAAAATCCTTCCAATGAAAGAGGAAGAGGCGGTGCTCCATGGCAGCTCGCAGTCTCTGCCCCTGCACTTAGGCACTGGACAGATGTCCAGTATAGTCTGTGGTACTGAGCAGATGCCTTAGCAGTGATGGAGGCTCAGAGGGGAAGAGGGGTGGGAATACGTTTCGCAGCAGCATGAGAGCTATCAGCAAGGGAGGGGGAGAGCACCACCAGCTCTGCTATTGGTAAGGGAGGGGGGGGGGGAAATCTATAAAACCCTAATGCAAATATCTTTTCAAAGCATGATTTCATTATTTGGAAAATCATTTAAAGAAAAACAAATCTCAACATGCTATTCCTACAATTTGAGAACAAATATAGAGTAGGAGAACCTGTGTACTGCCCAGAGGGATTTTGAAATCCTAGGACACAATAAAAATTTGGAGATTTTATTCTTCCCTGTAAGGCAGCTTTTCACTGTTTACCCTATATACTTCATATGCATTTTATATTCTATACATCTATATGCAAACACACAGATATATTTGTATACACTTATTTTCTAATACTGTATAACAGAATCTTAAGTGCGTGCCGTTTCTGGCACTTTAAGCTCAAATGGTTAATGTTAAATCTGTATTTTCTATTTGTGTCAAATGAACATAATAGTAAGTGGACTATAATAGCAAGCTCCAGCATTTTATGTGAAACCCCACTGTCCTGCATTCATTTGTACCTTGCAGTTGAAAAGACTACTGACTTTTGCTGAATTGAGAGGAAGCCAACTGACCTTTAAAAGCCTTTGGGAGATATTATCAGTTGAATTAATATTTTCTACGCATAATATTAACATGGTAAGGCTACGCAGTCCGATATTTTTCCTTTCAAAGCACAATGGCTTCATAAGTAATTGAATTTAAATCGCTCCCTTTATAACTCTACAATTTGATAGCAATTACTAATAAATCACAGTGAAGGTCTGCTTAATCTAGTCACGTTGATAAGATCACACATAGGAGAACTAATCAATGTAATGTAAACAAAAAAGAATAATTGACTGAGTCTTCTTCATTACTTTATTCTATGTGTTTTATGGAAAAATTTAGGTGTAATCTTTTAACTTCAGCTATTTTACAAAAGATACCTTTTTTCATCTCCGAATTTCCATGGAGACCAAACTGAACCTTACTTGGTGTTTCAGAATATACCAGCATTTTCACTTGGTGAGAGAAAATAATCAGCCCCTATCTTCAAAACAAGCGTGGCTTGGGAAGGTACATATCTGGAAATTGTTGCACAAATCCTCCCACTATATGATATTTGAAGGATGCCCATGCTTCAAGTCACACCATACAATATGGGGGTATTTTATAAGGGAAAATTTGGTCTTATCTACTAATTTTCTTTCCTAGGGTCTAACAAAACCAGTCCAGAATACATAGATTATGCTCCTCAACCAGCCAGTCCAGAAAGAGAACAAAAGCATGTGAGCTCAATCCTATATAGGGCACCATGCAACCACCTACAATTCAGTATTTCTGTTACAAAGCAAATGTAGAATTTCCCCCCAAACTGAACTCCATACCTAGCGAGGAAAGCGTGTCCAGAACCCCAACCAGGACCAAATCTGATACCTGAGGATCTCTATGGAAAAACACTGATTTGGTACTACAGTATACCCTCGTACATTCGCGCTTCGTGATTCACGAATTCACAGATCCATGAAAATGTCATTGGAACTGAACTTATTTGCATCCGCGATTTTTTCGCACATCTGCGAAATCCTTGAAAAACCCTACAGAAGTGTTTATGTTTAATTTTCGTAGTAATTTATAAGTTTTCATGCTTTTAAGTTTTAAGGGGTTTTTTTAAGGGTAATGTATTAAGCTAACTTTTAAATGAAATTAAAGTGTTTGGGAGCATGACTGGGGTCATATTTAGGGTTTAAGTAAATCATTTTTTATTGGTAGAAATGTAAATATCAACAACTACAGAAACAAAGACATAACCAAAATACAACAACCAGTGAAACAAATATACATCACAATATTGTCCCCTCAGCCAGCCCCTTCCACTTTCCCCTTATTATTACTGCAAGCCACACAATAGCATACACGTGGCACCCCGCCACAAAGCCTAAATGATCCCTCCTTCTAATCCCCTCCCCACCCCCACCCTTCCCCCCCATCCCCCCTCATCTCCCCCCCCCCCCCGTAGCTCTCCAATCAAATCCAAGCAATCCTATCAGTCCTCTCACACTACCTCCCTCATCTTAGGGGGCTGGATCTCTCAGGGGCCCCCACACCTTAGTGAACCGCTCCCACGCCCCTCCAGCTAGCAGCCGAGCCGTACGCTGCTCCATTTCCATCAGCTCCCGCATGGCCCTCTCCCACTCCCCCACTGCAGGCGCAGCCTCTTTCAGCCAACCCCGCAGTATACATAATTTTACAATAATAAAGCCTTTTGCACACAGCTTCCGCCCACTGTCCCAAAGGGGTTGCACTCCTTCACAAGATCCAAATAGGCACCATTCAGGAGTTAACTCCACTTTAGTTTGTAACCATCTCTCCAGCAATCGACCCACAGCCAACCAGAACCCCTGAATATGGATGCAAAACCAGAATCGATGGGCAAAACCCCCTTTTTCTACCTTGCAGAAGCTACAGAGATCTGTTGTCGACAAACCTGCTTTCGCCGCCCACACGTTATGTACATAAGCTCTCCACAAAAACTTATACTGAATTTCCTGCAATTGCACTGTTTCTGAGATAGCTTTAATTCCCACAAACGCACCTCGTAACCGTTCGACGGTGGCCTGTAGGACACCATCTTTCCGCCACTTCTCCGCTAAGCCAGCCAAGCATATATCCTTCCCCGCAGGGTATAACGCCCTAGCCATAGCCCCAATGGTAATCTTCCCCTCCAAGGTTTTAAACAACTCCAACATCCCTTCCCTCGTTAACAACTCCGCGTAGTCCAGCCTCAGCACAGCAATGTAGTGTCGAACCTGTAAATAAAAGTAGAAATCCCGCGGCTCTAAGTGGTACCGCCCCCGCAACGACACAAACGAATCCACCTCTGCCGCATCTGCCATCCGGAGATGCCCAACGAATCTCACTCCCTTAGACGCCCAAACGGTCACCACAGCAGCCCCACAGCCAGGTGGAAAAGCTGGATTTCCACCAATTGGGATACAATCAGTCACCCTGCCACGTCCTCCCTTGTGGCGGCAAAGCGCCTCCCATGCTGCGCGCAGGGCGTGCCAAAACACCAAGTGCTTACAAGCCACAGGGAGTTGCTTCCTTCCTACATGCACCAGTACCATTCGATGCCGTGGGGCTGCCATCTCATCTAAAATAGCCAAGGGCACTACCTCTGAAGTGTCCTCCAAAAGGTCGCGAAAAATCCGCGTCCAGCACACTAGGTTATACCACCTAAGCGACAGCAACCCAGCTCCCCCATTCTCCCTGGTTTGCAGTAGAGTATTTAACGCGATGCGGGCCCGCCGGCCCCTCCATAAGAACCGCGACAGGTAGCTACCCAACTGTCTCAGATCTCGACGTGACAGCCATACGGGGATATGACGTAATACATACGCCCAGCGGGGGAACTCCACCATATTGAATAGTGCTATTCTGCCGCTCAGCGACAGTGGCAGCTCCTGCCAGGCCTGTAGCCAATGGGCCATCCCCTCCATTAGCAACGGAACATTTACCTGGTACAACTGGTCTAGCCGCTCAGGAATCTGAATACCAAGGTAGCGTATCTGCCCCTTCGCCCACACTAGGGGAAAAGTACCACGCCACGTTCGCCGACAGCCTCCTCCCACATCAAGCCCTAAAGATTTGGCCGTGTTAATTTTCAAACCTGAAAAGGTACCAAAGCATTCAATGATCTGCAGCGCCCGCGCCAAGGACACTTGCGGGTTCATCAGACAAAGCAGCAGATCATCTGCAAAGGCACTGAGCTTGAACTCACCTGCTACCCAGACAACCCCCTCCACCTCCTTCTGACCCATCAGCTTCACCAAAAGGGGCTCCAAATGCAATATAAAAAGAAGGGGCGACAGAGGGCACCCCTGGCGAGTCCCTCTGTGCAAAACAAACGGCTCCGATCGTTCTCCCCCAACCATAATGAATGCCCGCGGCTCAGCATACAGGGCACATATCCACTCCACCTACTGTCCCACAAATCCAAACCGACTTAAAGCCTCAAGCATGTAGTCCCAGGAGACCCGATCAAAGGCCTTCTCTGCGTCCAGGTTAGCTAACAATAAAGGACAGTTTTTCTGGAAGCATGGCTCCATGCTCAGCAACACCTGTGCAATATTCCGAGCTGCAACCCTCCCTTGCACAAAGCCCGCCTGATACTGCCCAATAAGATGGGATAATACTGCCTGTGCCCGCAGAGCTAGCACCGATGCAAGGATCTTCATATCGACATTAATGAGTGAGATAGGCCTATAAGATGCCGGATCCTCCGGGTCTTTCCCAACCTTATGTATCAATGAGATAGAAGCTGTCCGCATATCCCTTGGGAACTGTTCAACCTCCAGAACTTCCATATATACCGCTGCCAAAGTGGGCACCACCTGCCTCTCCAATATTTTGTAAAACTCCATACTGTACCCGTCGGGGCCCGGCGCCTTGTGTAACTTCCCCTCCCTGATCGCCTTCTGAATCTCTGCCCCAGATATCGGTTGGTTCAACATCTCCCGCTCCTGCTGTGTCACTTGGTTTAACGTCACATCTTTCCAAAAGGCCTGTGCTTGCTCCGTATCCTCACCTTCCGGAGTATATAGGCGACTATAAAAACGTTTAAACACCTCTGCTATCTCCGCAGGTTCCGTTCTCTGTCTACCCTGCTCGTCGCGGATCCACGCCACCAAGTGATTCCCCTGCCGATCTCGTACCATTCGTGCTAACAATCGTCCAGAGCGATTCCCAAAGCGAAAGAACTGATGCCTATAGTACTGCAAATCAAAAGTCGCTCGTTCCTGAAGGAGATTATTCACCCGCCGCTGGGTCTCAATGAACTCCTGCAACGCCACCCATCTCGGCTGCCGCAGAGAAGCCTTCTTCTTCGCCTGCAACTCCCGCGTAAGCTTCATCAAGTCTTCATTTACCCTATGCTGTTGTCGAGCTACATACGCAATCACCTGACCACGAACTACCGCCTTCCCCGCCTCCCACAGAGTGACCACCGAGGAAACACTGCCCTCATTATTCCCCAAATACTCTTGCCATTGCTCCCGGACAAAATCCTGAAAATCCGTCCGGTGCCAAAGATGTCTGGGAAAGGACCATCTACCCCCCAGCCTACGACGTCCTGCCCAAGCTAGAGTCACCATCGCATGACTGACACCACAATTGGGTGAATCTCCGCCCTCTGAACTCTCCCAACGTCCGCCTGCCGCACTAACACATAATCGATGCGAGACCATGTCTGATGCGCTCGCGACAAATGGGTGTAGTCGCGCTCACTACCATGCAACAAGCACCAAACATCTATCAAGCCACTAGCCTGACTGAGGTAGCTCATGCCTTTGGAGGCCCACCTACCAGCGCTCTCTCCCGGGGTAGATTTATCCAATACAGGCTCATGTGGACAATTAAAATCTCCCGCTAGGATAACTGGCACATTAGGTAAACCACCGATCTTCCTAGCCACAGCCTCAAAAAACCCATGTGAATATTGATTAGGAGCATATATATTTCCTAAGACCATTTCTTCACCATTAATCTTCACATGCACCCAAAGATAGCGTCCCATTGGATCTGGGTCCTTACTTAAAATTTCTACTGTGAGGCCCTTATAGAATAGGAGTGCAACCCCCTTCCGCCGACCCTCTGCCGCTACCCGCCCGACCCACTTCCTTTGAAGTTTAGCATGCTCTCTGGTGCTTAAATGTGTCTCCTGCAAAAACACCACTTGGGCTCCTTCTTTTTGCAGTGCCTGAAGTACCTTAGTGCGCTTTATCGGCGTGTTTAGGCCCCCCACATTCCAAGATACAAAGCCCACATCAGTCCCCATTAGCCCCCATTTCCCAATCTAGAACACAATAACATCCATAACTGCAACCATTGGGCCGAGCGCTGCCCAGCCTCAGCACCCTGGACCCCCCTCCTCCAGCCATGTCTCTCCACCCCCCACAGACAGGATCCACGACCCAGAAACCTTTCCAATCCCACATCCCCCCTCCCCTCCCCCCCCTCCAACAATTCCCCCACCCCCACTGCTAACATATCCCTTACCGCTTCACTTAAATCCCCTCCCTCCACTCCACGCCCCCCATCCCTCCCCCCCAACCCCACCCTCCCCTTATAAAAACCATGCATACTACTCCTGGCCCCCCTCGCCAGGCCCGAGACTCACCGCAGTGCGCTGCAGGGCCGTAACACCCACAACCCCTCCCTCCCAAGCAAAAGCAAGAACCCCCCCATGGTGTGCAACAATAATAGATCCCCATCATCCACACTTATACCAACCATACACCCCTCAGCCCCACAGATGCACAGATAAAATCGCAAGTCTATGAATACATGTACTTGTACTGAGCTATCCCCCCTAACAGAACATTCACTAACTGCCAACACTCACACGGCACGCAACATCACATTTCTATGTCTATAAGCCCCCCCTTGAAACCCGGTAGCAGCCACACAGTGCCACCAATCATCCATACGGCAACAGTTATCCCACAAAGTCTGCTCATGCTCGCAAAAGGCATTTCAACCCTGCAGGGCTGGCAAGATAAAACACATATTAGAAGTCCACTGCTGAGATCACGTTCCGCCAGCAATACCTCCTCAGTCTCGGTCCGCCGTCATCACGGCTCCGGCAGGCCTCACATGTGTCACCCTTCAACTGGTGTTTGCTCACTTGCCTGCCCGCACATGCCCAAGTCTTCCATAAATCTCTTCGCCTCTGCCACCGTAGACAGCACATGCTGCTTTCCTTCATGGTGTACTCTGAGTGTTGCCGGGAAAGCGAGGTTAAAGCGCACATGCTTCTTGAAAAGTGCTGCGCATAGCAGTGAGAACTCTTTCCTCTTCGCTGCTACCGGTGCAGAGTAGTCCTGAAAGAGTAAGACTGTATGATTGTCCAAAGTCAGGTCCCTCTTCTTGCGAAACGCCTGCAACAACAACCACTTATGCTGGAAGTTGAGAATTTTTGCAATAATCACTCTAGGTCTCTGCCGATGTTCAGTCCTAGGCCCCAGACGGTGAACACGCTCCACTTTCATGTGCCCAACCAGCTCTTCCAGGCCTAACGCACGTGGCAGCCATGTCTCCACCAAATCCAACAGCATAGCATCCGTTTTGGTCTCCGGTATGCCCACGAGCCGCACATTATTCCTCCGAGCGATTCTCCAAATCAACAACCTTTTCAAGTAGGGCCTCCACCTGCTGTCGCAGCCGACTCCCCTCCCGGGCTTGCTTACCCTCCTCCTCCTCGAGCGCTGACACCCGGTGTTCTAATTCGTCGACTCTATGTGTACAGTCTGTGAGCGCCTCAGCCACAGTCTCTAACTTGCTTAAAATTAAATCAAATTTGGGCTCAAGCAGTTTCGCCACTTCCCGTGCCAACTCTTCGGGCCCGGAGTCCACGCTCTCGCCACCCGACGATCTAGGCGCCGCCATATTTGCTGTCGGCCCCGCAGCAGTGGCAGCCCCCGACTTTGGCACTTTCTCTTTCTCCTTTCTCGTTGGAGCTGGCATTTCCCGGTAAATCCGTCCACCTACACTGGCACGTCCGCACCACCTTTCACACAAGGGAATTTCTGCAAAGATTCGCAGGGGTAATCACAGTAAAATTGCCGATTAATAGTAGGACGGCCCCGGAGCGAGCAGAGACACCTCTTACTCACACATGCGGCACGTGGTCTCTCCCCCATATTTAGGGTTTAAACTATAGAAATAAGCATATATATAGTGGAGGAGTAGCCTAGTGGTTGGGGCAAGGTACTTCAGGCCGGAAGGTCAGGGATTCAAATCCCACTAGAAGACAGCAACCCAGGGCCGGAAGGACTGGGGTTTCTAGTCCCACAGGTGCTCCTTGTGTTCTTGGGCAAGCCACTTAACCCTCCATAGCCCATGTTCCCTGTAAAATAGTTTTCTCCAAGTTATAATACCCTGTTCAATGTAATTTCAGTTTGTTCAATGTAAACCGCGCTGATGCAGAATAGCGCGGTATATAAGAGAATGTAAATAAATAAATAAATATATTACCATTTTTAGTGACTCTACCAAACATCTGCGAATCCTCCTCATTCGTGATGGTTTCTGGAGCCTAACCTCGCGAATGTCTGAGGTCTGACTGTATTCAACAATCATTAATACTATCAACCACATCACATTGAAACAAACAAACACAGGGTGAGATTCTATATTGGCTTGGTAGAACTCAAGGAAAGAAAATAAGCAGATAAGACCATATTTTCCCTTCCTTATCACCAACCAGACCAATCCAGAATACATAGGATGTGAAAAAGCACTCATTACACTGGGTGGGAATTCCTACCTCAAATATTGCTTCTCTTGGGCATCGCCAACTAAGGGTGCTTACAGAAATAATGTAACTGCCACGCCATGGCTTTGCAAACCTCTACCACAGAAAAAGGCAAGCCTCTGCCTCAAACACTGCTAAATCCCTGGATAATGTGCCTTTAACCCTTCAGGAGCCACCTGACCTTCAAGCAGACATGCTATCAATACTGCCTCTCACCAATCTATAGAGGACTTCACAGCAGCTTCTCTTTCTCTTGGGTCATTGCAAAAGATCTAAGAATCTATCCAACCTTTGCAACTTGTTTGTCATCTCCATAGATTGCACCAGGGCTCTAAGCATACCAGAAAAACTCAATAAATATAACACTTCATCTCACTTCTCCATATGGAAGAGGGAGAACAAGTCCACCTGACTGATATGAAGCCAAAACCCTCTCTTGGAAGAAAACAGAATAGTTTTAACCCCTCTCCCTCCCAACCTCCTGCCTCCATGATACTTAGGAATAGCTCCCCACAGGACAATGCCTAGCTCTGAATCTTGTCCCTCTCATCAATAGCCACCCAAAATGTCATAAAAGAAAAAAATGTTCAAGAATACATTCTGGAGCAGCTCAAATGGAAGAGACCCAAGAACCCAGAACCCCATGTTAAAGTTCCAGGCAGGAATATGGTCAAATGAGATCTAAGATGGAATACTCTTTTCAAGAAACTGACTACATGGGAGTGGAGAGCTACTTGCCTGGGAGGCAGAGGAGGTTTGAGTGCTGCAGTGTTCTGGTTCTCCAGAGGTTTGAAGGAGTATTGGAGATCGGCCTGGTGGTTTGGCTCCAACCACACTGCTATGTCATCTGAGCGTGACTCCTTGATAAAAGCCAGGGGTTTGCCTGATGAAGTCAGGAGTGGAGAGATACTTGCTTGAGAGGCAGAGGAGGTCTGAGCGCTGCAGTGTCCTTGTTCTCCAGAGGCCTGAACAGAGCATTGGAGATTGGCCCATTGGTTTGGCTCTGCTCATACTGTTACATCATCTGAGCGCGACTCCTCGATAAAAGCCGGGGGGTTGCCGTGCAGCCACGGGCACTTGAACGAAGGGGCACAGGACAACTGTTGTCCCTTCATTGTCAATTTGTTGCCAGTTTAAGGAAAATCGGAATATATCCCACAAGAGGACTCAGGGGACAACAGCTGCCACTTCTGCCATGAGAAAAGTTGTGGGTCCCATGGATAGACATTGCTCAAACTAATGTTTATCAAACAGCCTCTTTTTCGAATGCTGTTGTAGTTAAGTTTGAACATGATATAGCCCTTTCCCAATTAGGGAATGGGATTTCCAAATTAGAACGTCAGGTTTCCAATCTTCAATCTGCTGATGTGGCAGGTATCCAGGATAGCCTGTCTTTGCATAGGCAGCTTGAAGTTATGCAGAATACTGTACGTAATAGGAATTTAAGGTTTCTGAATTTTCCTAAAACTCACTTTCTACTCTTATGTTCCTGAGGAAGTATTTTAAAGAAATCTTAAAAAGATAATACATATATAATTCAGTTTGTTAATGTCTACTACCTGTCAGACAGATTAGCTACAGGTGACGCTGCTGAGGCCCCTCAGATGTCCACTGATTTGTCCCAATTTTGGAACAGTTGGCAGATGAGATTCCTGTTTGGGCTACTTTAGTGGCTTCATTTGTTGCAGAGTCTGACCAGATTCAGATTATGAAATTATATTTTCATTATAAAATGAATCAATTTTGTGGGCAAAGGATTATGATTTTCCCAGATGTCTAGGGTCCCCCAATTAAGGTGTAAAGATTTTCTTCAATTGAAACCCTGTGTGATTGTGTTGGGAGCTACGTTCTTTTTGAGATTTCCCTGCAAATTCTTGGTGGGGCTTCAGGGGGTCCGATATGTTTATATGGAGCCTCTGCAGCTTGAAGAATCTGTGAAGGGCAGGGAGGAGTTGGGCGCCATTGGAGACGGGTAGTCTTTATCTTGATTATATTCTCTTTTTTTTGTTATGTGGGTGTGGATTTTGAGTTTGTGAATGTTTAAGATTCCCTTATGGCATGTTGTATTTTCTCTTCCTCTCCTTGACAAGGTCTATGGATATATTGATTTATGTTACTTGAGTTTTTTCATTGTTAATGGGTATATTTACATCTGGATTTCAAATGTTGCCTTGTTTCTTTCCTACTGTAAAAATGGAAATTTCTAAATAAAAAAAAAGAAACTTACTACATCAATAAGTGACCATACAAAGGGCATCCTCAAGCCCTTTGTATGGTCACTTACCTTTAACCCTAAAAACACACCAGAGCGACAACTTGGACTTTCAGAGAACCAATGGTGAACTCCCCTTCAGGTCTACATAGAGAAACATTAAAATGCCTAAGAGGTCCAAAAACAGAGCAATACCCTGCTCTGCACAGCAAGGCTAATATACTCTCCCCCACCTCTGTATATGCTAGTAAGGTAAGATCCTTTGCATGGTAATGACCTCTAGGGAGTACTCCTTTTGTCCCAGCTGAGAACACTGAAGACCAAGACATAAGCGGGAACCTGACCCTACCTAAGAACCTTCCTCCTCATCTGCAGAAGTCTGAGACGCTCCCATATCTACAGCCTAAACAATGGATGCTTGGCTAATCTGGTGACCCCTCTGGACCACCTCAGGTAAAGTGAGCAAGCCACTCCACAGCTCCCTCTGGAGCAAGAGAGGAGGGGAACAGAAGAGGCCAGAATCCTCAGACTCAGCAATCCCAAGATGGCTGTTTTTCCTACACTAAATTTGCCCTGAGGAAGAATTGACATGGAGTCACATGAGTCCGAGACCAAATCCAAAGGCTTTACTCCTGCTGCCAACCATATGCCTGATGTCTCTCCTCTGTTATCATAACCCTTGCCAGTGCTACAACAGTAAGGTCTGCACAGATCCCAGTTGTTTTAATGAAAGCTACCATGACCACGAGACACCCTTGGCATGAACACAAGCATCCTCTCTGGCTCTTGGGTCAACCCTAAAGGCCTCGCTCCTGCCCCCACTGTGGGCCTGAAACTTTACGTCCACAGTCAAAAAACCTCCTGCTCTGCCCATGCAAACAGTCAAGTCCAGCTGAGCTGTACCACTCTAGGAGGGAGCCATCTTAATGACTGCCACGGACTTGCACTACTGGTAGTTGGCTGACTGCCTGTTGCAAAGCACTGTTCTTGGCTTGATGACAAGATTCCTCCCTGCTTCCAAAAGTACGCAGAAGCTCCCTCCTGCACTCCAAAACTGCAGCACATCCTTGGCTCTGCAAACTGCCCAGCCTATATCAGAGTCCGAACAGCCTGCCTCTAGAAGTCACCTCCTTTGACACTTCCACCTGTTTTTTTGAATTTCTTTTTGAGTTCCATTGAGACAAATAAGGCGGAGGGAGGAGGAGAAGGCCTAAAGAGGAAAGAAAACTCCAGAAAAAAACTCAGCTCATCTATCAGGGTGAAGGACCTGGACTCCTCCAGGTTTCACCCTATGTGTGACCAGACAATACAGCGTCCTCTGGGCTGTTGGCCCTGTTTATTTGAACTCAACTTGCTCTCCAGTTCTCTAAATGGGCCCTAGAATGTATCACAATCAGTCTAATGCTGCTAACATGGGAAACCACTCTACCATCTGCTGGAAACCGAAGATATAGGGCAGAGCTCTGGTCTGCTGACCGATGAGGAAAGGCTTTAAGGTAAAACCTTCTTTATATGTAGAAAAGAGCTTTTATAAAATTCTATTGACTGCATGCGTACACAAAAAGTATATGTAGGTAAAGCGCTGTGCAAAGGCATTCTTAGGGGTGTAGTCTGGATAGAGTAGAGGCAGGATTGCAATAATACACACACAATTTATAAAATACACATTTATAGGCACAGAGTACACATATACATTTGTACATTAGCATTCATGCTGGATGTGTGAGCTTATTTTATAAAAGGCAAATAGGTACCTAAGTTGCCTTTATAAAATACTAAATACAAAAAAGAATTCATTCAAACACATTCATACTCTATCCATAATACAATGGCTCCAAAAGAGTTTTTAAAATATTTATCCAATTCTTAAATTTTTAAGAGGTATCATAAACATAGCATCATAATAGCCACTTTTACAAGGCTTATGATAAAGACATATTTATCATCACTTGCCTCTTTATAATTTTTATCTAAAGGAGCATGGGCCAATTCTCTATGTGGGAAAATAAAATACAAAACCCCCCTCTTACTAAATAAAAGGCAGAGAACCTAAAATCATGCTCTTAAGGCTTGAGACAAATTTATAGAAACACAGAAACATGAAAGTAGAAAACGACCATATGGTCTATCTAGTCTGCCCTTCCATAACTACTATAGTCCCTTTTTTCTGTGTTTGTCCCATGCTTTCTTGAATTCAGATACTGTCCTCATCTCTCCTACCTCTACTGGGAGACTGTTGCATGCATCTGCCACTCTTTTCATAAATAAATACCTACTTACAGCTCTTCTACTAGTCAGATACATTTCTGTGTTTCATATAACAGCAAAACCAAAGTTACTCTGTTGATCCTACAATATATAGATGTTTCTGATAATTCTGTGTCGGGGGTCAACCACAAACCAGAAACAACTTCTTCCAATAAACAAAAGACCAGGTCTCCATGTAGAGGCAAAAATAGATCGCACCATTTTTAAAGGGGCAAGTGACTCCCCCCCTCCTTTATTTTTTTTAATAGCAATCAAAATAAATAATCATAATAAAGAAGCTGGAACATAATAAAATAAAATGCTCCCCATTCAATCAGCGTTGAGACTATTTGGAGTTGGGGATAATAGATTGAATGTGTCCTTTACCTAGATGAGGTGATTTGAATTTATTACTGCAAAAAGAACAAAACTGCATTTTCAGTTGAATACAATCTCTCCAAATGGTATCTTGCTGGAATGCATATGCATTCACGAGTATTCACCCACACAATTCTATAATAGCCATTTTCTGTGTGTAAAATATAAGCTTTATATGCAAAAAATGCTTTATAATATTACCTCCAAAAGAGGTATATTTTGGAAATGTTTATAGGCTCACAGTCTGCATAGGTGGAAAGTCTGCAGGTAAATTTACCCATGCACTTTACGCTATTTTATAAATTTGAAGTACATGCATTCATTTTGAAAATTAAACCAGAAAAGCAACCTGCTGACAGTAGAAAGGCATCAGCGAGCATGCTACAGAAGCACACAAAATACACAACCCCGAAAACCTAGACTGCTTGCCGCTGAGGATATTGTTGTCATCACTGTACTACTATGAGGTTCCATGTCCATTTTCTTGATGAAATCACTTCACAACACTACAAGAAAGAAGTCCATAAATCTCACATCTATCTAGGAGCACTTGTCTTAACAATCCTGGACCACACAAGTACTAAATGGAGAGAAATTTTCAGAAGGGATCTAGCTAACTAGTCATGAAAAGCATAGTATCTCACCTGTAACAGGTGTTCTCTGGGGACAGCAGGAATCAGTCCTCACATATGGGTGACGTAGACACCGATGGAGCCCACACAGTAATCTCTCCCCAGCTTTCAAAGAAAGTTTTTGGGAGATCTACCACACATGCATGGTGGTCCCCTTCCCGCCTAAGGGTGCCATCTTGCCTTAGTATGACGACATTGCTCAAAAGGCAAAAATGACAAAAAGCAACTCCACAGGGAGGGGGGAGGGTTGTGATGACAGATTCCTACTGTTCTTGGAGAACACTTGTTACAGGTGAGTAACTATACTTTCTCTGGGAACAAGCAGGAAGTCAGTCCTCACATATGGGACTCCCCAGCTACAGGCTACAGAAAAAACCTGTAAAAACCACGGAAAAAGTGAACCATGAGAAGTAGCAATGGAATCAAGGAACAGCAAGACCCACAAGTGGCCCAGAGTGTAAAGTGAAGAACCAGTACTCTGGTAGCCTGAACACACCGAAGGGCTGGAATTACCTTACACCCCAAACAGATGATGGAGTACTGTCTGGCGGGACTCCCTCTCCAGACAGTAATGAGCTGCAAAGGTAAGGACTGAGGACGAGGTGGTGGCCTGGCAGATCTCTGTCAAGTGAATAGAGTGCAGGTTAGTCACAAAAGTCACCATGGCCCAGATGCTGTGTGCCGTGATGCAGCACTCCGGCAAGAGGCCTGCCTGCTCATAGGCAAAGGCGATACAGACCGCCACCCAAATGAAAAGGGTGTGCTTGGAGACCACTTCCCCCAGCCAATTTGGGTCATAGGAGATGAAGAACTGTGAGGAGCAATGGTGTGCCTTGGTAAGCTCCATGTAGTAGGCCAGGGCTTGCTTACAGTCCAGAGTGTGGAGAGCGGCCTCCGCTCTGTTAGCATGAGCCTGGAAGGAAGGTGGGGAACACCACCTCTTGGTTGAGGTGGAACAGGGACAACACCTTAGGCAGAAACTTGGGGTGTGTGCGGAGCATGACCCTGTTCTTGTAGAACCTCATATAAGTTGGGTGGGCCACCAGAACCTGGAGCTCACTAACTCTGCAAGCAGAGGCGAGTACCATGAGGAAGACCACCTTCCAGGAGATGGTAAGAGCTGAGAGGCTCAAAAGGTGGTGCTGCAAGCTGTGAGAGAACCACATTGAGATCCCACTCTGCCGCTGGAAGGTGGCCGGGTGACCATGAAAGCAGCAGGCCCCTCAGGAAGCGAGTCATGAGGGGTTGAGCGGAGAGGGGCTTAGCCTTGACCAGATGGTGGTGCACCGCAGTGCGCTAAGGTGTACTCTAATGGAGTTGGACTTCAGCCCTGCCTGAGATAGGTGAAGCAGGTACTGCAGCACTAGCTGGGCAGGACAGGAGAAAGAGTTGATCCCCTTCTCCACGCAGCACACAGAGAATCTCCGCCATCTGAAGGTGTAGGCCCGGCAGATGGAAGCATTTGTGGGAGGCCAGGAGGACCTCCTCCACCTAGTTTGACAGATTGAAGTGGGACAAGACTACCCTTTCAGCAGCCAAGCCGTCAGAGTCAGGGACCACAGATTGGGGTGCAGAAGAGAGCCATCCTTCTGTGAGAGAAGGCCCAGGGCACACTCCAAAGGAACTAGGTGCACCTGAGACAGGTGGAGGAGCAGGAGGAACCACAGCTGCCAGGGCCACTGAGAAGCCACCAGTACCAAGGTGGCGCTGTCAAACCAGACCTTGAACAGGGTCTTGGCAATCAGCAGCATGGTCAGGAAGGCATAAAGGAGGCCCCCCCATCCACGGGATGAGAAGCGCATCTGCCGGCATCCGAGAGGGATGTGGCTCCCTGGAGCAGAAACGGGGCAGCTGAGCATTGGCTGGGCTGGCAGAGAGGTCCATGAAGCATCAGGCACTACACACTCTGGATGATGCCACCATCTCTGGGATCAACCAGCATAATAATCTCCCCCCCCCAATAGCTATTTGAAAATGTAGGTACTTGTCAATATGGTACTCCACTAGGTAGGTTCTCCTGCCATGTCTTGTTGTTGTCTTGCAGGACTTGAAGCCTATGATGGTGCATATTTTCTTTTTTTACTGCATGAAGGCCTCTGTCTCAAAGGTACAAAGGTCTAGGGTTCCAGCTTTTTGGTAATATGAGGCTGCTGCCTTAAACCTCTAACATCTAACTACAAGAATGCTGAACTAGGCAAGAACTGCTATTTAACTTTTGATGGAAGGGTGTGGGTGATGGAGGCCCGGGTCTTAAGGATTTTGTATAAAAACGTATGGACACAGGACATGTGGAGTCCACAGAGCTGCTTACTGCATTCATTTTACTGTGCTGAATTCCTGGCTTTCAGTTTAGGGGTCTCATGTGCACATCAATGTATCTCCTTGTGTTCCAACCTGCAGTTGGAGAGGCCCAGGCCCAAGGAGGAAGACAGCCAAAATGCTTGGCATGGAAGGAAGAACCAGGCCTATCAGAGTTAGTGGGCAATGGTTTTGGTGAGACAGGAAGTGGAGGGTGAATAGGAGCCAGTGCATATGCCACATAAAGCTCCATCAAGTGATGAAAAGGCCCTAGGGGCTAGGGTACAGCTCTGTTTCTGCAGTATCACCACCGCAGGTTTTGCAGATGATGGCCAGTTGCTCCAATGTTGTAGAGGCCCTGGAAGAGATGGAAAAAGAGAGCCCCCTCATGAAGCAAACTGATATTTTTCAATAGGGTGTGGCAGGCATCAGGGAAGCCTTGCAAGCTTTTACCAAAACTAAGAAAATTCTCTTGGGAATGACTATAATCACATTGCTTCAGCTAGGTACTTGACTCCTTCCCTCTCCCCCAATCACTTTTTCTATCCTCTTCTGCACACCTTGATACTCTCCAGGACAAGGTAAGACCTGCCCGCTAGTCTTTCTCAATCTTGTTGGACTTGTAGGATGTGTCTCGTAGGAGGCCGAAGGGGAAGGACCCTCTGAGGCCAACATGGCCTCAGTGTAACATAGTAGATTATGGCACATCAAGACTGAAATGGCCCATCAAATCTGCCCAGTAAGGTAGTTATTTCATTTAATTTATTTAGATATTAAGCTGTCATTACAAAAAAGCTCAAAGCAAGGCACAGTGTATATAGTCATATAATAGAAAATCCATACAATATTAAAAAAAAATACTGTAATATAACTGAAACATAAAAACATAAAACCAGAGCAGTGGCACTAGAGACACTAACACTTCCTCTATAATATCATTGCAGGATAGCTTCCAATAAACTTTCATTCAGGAAATAAATGAGTTAGGGTTGTAACTGCTTCTTTGTGCAGGTTATCCCCCTTGCCTTTGTTTAACATTATAACTTTAAGGTATAAAAAGTAATTTCATTGGTGTTGGTTTCCATCTTCTTGACATAGTGATCCTCTCAATATATACCACTCCTTTTTAAATTCCATCATCATTTTTGTCTCCACCACCTTCTCTCTGAAAGCGTATTCCAGACATCCACCTCCCTTTCCATGAAAATGTTTTCTGATGTTGCTTTCAAGTCTACCTCTTTGCAGTTTCTTATCATGTCCGTTAATTCTATAGCTTCCTTTCCTTTGGATAAGATTTGTTTCTTGTGCATTAATACCTATCAAGTATGTAAATATCTGTAATACATCTGTCCTGTCCTTCCTCTCCTTTAGGGTATTCATGTTTATGTCCTTACTGTACTTTTACCATGATCTGCTTTCATTGAAACTTGATGTTGTACATCATATTCTTGAGCTTGAGTCTCTCTGTTCATACCTATAGTTTCCCGTGCTGAGAATCCAGACCCCTTTTGTACTCATCTCACAATTTCCTCTTTTCCTCTCCTCGATTTGTCAGCAACCTTGGTAGCAAAACTGGTATTAAACCTTCTGGCCCTATGAAACCCCCTGCTGCTGCATCTTGCCATCAAAAGGAAGTGATGCTAAAGGGTGCAGAATGCAGCAGCAGGGGTTTCATAGGGCAGGGAGGTTCCGCACCGGTTTTGCTTTGTTTTTCAATTATTAGTGCTATTGCAGCCATGGCTCTGTAAGAAGCAGGAGCCGCAGTGCCGAGGGGAAAGAGGTGGCAGGAAGGGACTGACATGGGGGGGGGGGAGTGCTGGTATGGGGGGGAAGGTGGGGGAGAAGGGACTGACATGGGGGAAGAAAGGAGATGGCAGGAAGGGAGCGGACATGGGGGAGGAAGGTAGGGACTGGATGGGAGCTGACATGTGGGGAAGGTGGGGGCTGGAAGGGAGCTGAATGAGGGGGATAGGTGGGGGCTGGATAGGAGCTGACATGGGGAAAGGTAGGGGCTGGAAAGGAGCTGAAAGAGGGGGAAGCTGGAGGCTGGAAGGGAGCTGACATGGGGAGAAAGTGGGGGCTAGAAGGGAGCTGACAGAGGGATGAAGGAGGTGGCAGGAAGGGAGTTGACACTTGGGGGAAAGTGGGGATTGAAAGGGAGATGACAGAGGGGGAAGGAAGGGGCTGGAAGGGAGCTGACACCTGGGGGGTGTGCTGGAGGGAGCTGACACTTGGGGATGGGACTTGTAGGTGGCTGGGTAATGGAGGTGGGCTGGAAGGGAGTGGCACTGGGATTGGAAGGGAAGGGGCACATGGGGATGGCACTGGAAGGGGGATGGTAGATGGTAGAGTGACAGGAAGGGAGATGACATGGTGGGTGGCACGGGGACTGGAAGTGAGCTGATACCTGGGATGGTATTTGGACTAGAAGGGGCTGGACAGTGGGGAAGGAGGGGGACTGGAAGGGAATGGACACCACTCACAGTCCTGGGAATGCAAGAGGGTTGACACTGGAAAGTAATGGGAGCGGAGGACTGGAAAGGAGCCGATACTGAGGAGAGTTACTGGGACTGGAAGTATGTTGATAGAAGGAAGTGAAGAAAATAAGAGAAGAGACAAGAAATGGCAGATGGACTATAGTCCATAGAAAAAGAGCTAAGAAAAGACAGGAAAGCAGAAGCATTGTTTTGGGACCAGCATGATTAGAGAATAAAATGGTCAGACAACAAAGGTAGAAAAAAATAATTTTATTTTCAATTTAGTGATTGGACTTTGTGCTATCTTTATATTTTACACAGTATGGATAACTGCATCTCTTATATATCTGATGTTACACTGCATGCGGAATCTAGCTTCTTGGGGTTTCAGTTTAATTTTTGTCTACATATTTTTATTTTGACTTT
Source organism: Ichthyophis bannanicus (assembly GCA_033557465.1). NCBI lineage: Eukaryota > Metazoa > Chordata > Amphibia > Gymnophiona > Ichthyophiidae > Ichthyophis > Ichthyophis bannanicus. The sequence continues at coordinate 141,702,328 of CM066036.1, forward strand.
AGGCTTTGGCCACTTATTCTGTATTTGATGAGGGTCTGTGTTTAGAGTGTGTGACTGAGGCCAGGTGTTCTGTTAACATGGAATTTGTATGTAGGGATCTATTCTGTACTGTTGTAATTTGTTCAGCTTTTCAAATAGGTGTATGGATGTTCTAGGGCTCCCAGCACTATTTATAGTGCTTCTTTTTTCTGGGTCGGTCCCTTGTATGAGTATTGGAAGTTTATGCTGGTATGGTATGGTAGACTTGGCCTTGTAGATCTTCGGTGACTTTTGTAGGGGTTTATATTAGTTCACCTATATATGCCTGGTACTGGAGAACGTTTATGTTGTTGTTAGTGAGATGACCAGAATCAGATTTTTTGGACTGTTTGAATGATGATAAGTATTTACTACTAAGTAGTTATTTTTATTCTGGCTAAGCATTTGTCCTTTCACTGCAAATTTCTTACAATATTGGATTTGAAGGAGAAATACTAGCATCGTGTGAAAAGAGTTCACAAAGGAGTTTTGGGACAAAGGAGGGTGGAGTGTAGCTAACAATAATAATAATGAGGAGGGGTGCCAATTTATATGTTGAGGGAAGTGCCAAAAACCCTAGCATGGCTCTGCCAAGGACCAGCTGTATGCATGCAGCAGGATAGCTTCGGGCTGCGATCGGGGCTGTCAGCGGCCATGGTGGGCCAGAGTCGGCCCTGGGTAGTGATGGCAAAATTGAAAAAGAAAAGTGAAGCTGCGGGGCTTGCACAAGCAGCATATGGGATCATGCAGGTGTCAGGGAAAGCCCATGATCACTGTGGCTGTTCCAGTTTAAGGCATGAGGTGCTTGTAGCTACTCCCAGACACTGTCACCGCAGTCCAGCACTCTATAGTAGCCACAAACACCACGGAAGGGAGCTGATGCTGGCAGAGGCTGGAATTAGAGGAGTAGCCTAGTGGTTAGAGCAGTGACTTGGTAACCAAGAGATCAGTATTCAATTCCCACTAGCACTCCTTGTAGAGTTGGGCAAGTCACATTGCCTCAGAAGAAAAGCCTGGCAATCTACTTCTGGTCACACTGCCAAGAAAACCCAGGAGCTGATGGGTCGCCAGGAGTGGGCATTGACTCAAAGGCACACATTGCATTGCCTAAAGCCCACTAGGAAGCTGTGCTCTGGCTTGTGAGTCCAGGGCAATTGCCAGATTGCATCCCTCCTACTGCCAATCCTGACGTCTGCTGTCTTTTATTTTGTACAATACAGGGGAAATGCATTTCCATTTCTCTTGTGTTGCACTACATGCAGCGTCTGGCTTTCTGAGGTTTTAGTTTAATTTTTGTCTATATATTTCTCTTTTCACTTTGTGCTCATTTATTGATGAAAGCCTGTCTGTAATGTGTGAATGTGAGTGTGTGAGAGTGTGTGTGTGTAACCTATGCTGAGTATTCTGTCAGTATGGAATTTCTGTTTAAGAATACGTAGTACTCTTGCTTGTTCAGTTTGCACATTGCCCTTGGGGACAGGGGGGCAGGACAGGGGGTAAGGTGGGGTGGGGCGGGACAGGTTTGGGGAAAGGGAGGGGCAGGGGTAGGCAGGGGCGGAGCATGGTTAACTACAGGTGGTGGCTTTTTCTGTTTCAAACATTTGGCAACCCTTCTCGCGCATGCTCTCACCTGCACAATCAGATGTTGGAGAGAGCGGCCTGCCTACTCCTGACCATCAGTGCAGCCTCTGGACCGGCGGTGATTCCTGCTCTGCATGAGCAGCGTGAGGCGTTTCAGGGTGCCAGCTTGGAGATAACCAAATGTGCAGATGCTGGGCCTGCAATGAGTACAGCTCCTAGTGTCTCATCTAAAGAGCTTCCCTCTGAACCGAACTCAGTGCAAAGTTCGATTGCTGCGATTTAATTTTTTCCTGACTTCTGACCTGATGCACTCAAGCTAATTGTTCCCTACATGACTACCACCTGCAGTAAACGAAGGTATAACCTTTGACAAAACTCAGGACCTCCAGAACAAATAGAACTTTGGATTTCAGTAACTATTTGTACTGTAATATAGCCTTCCCAGTCTGCCTGACCTGATTACATAGACAGTATCCTTGCTACTGGCTTCACCACCTGACCTAACCGTATGGACACCGACCACTTTGGTCCTTCCTGTTTTTAGACTAGTTAGATTTGTTACTTAACTGGTTTGGTTGACTTAAGTAATTAATTGATTACTTAATTAATTATTCAGTAGACTGATAAAATTAATTAACTTAATAAATAATTAATTAACCAATTAACTGTATTCTATTCACTATTTCGCTTTTACCCCTCCTTTCTCTTTGATAGAACTTCACCTTTCTACACTGCCACTTCTTAGACTGGATTCTTACCACCAGTATTCCCAGTTGCTCATTTCTTTCTTCATCTTTCTCCCACCTTTCCTTCTATTCTTCAGTTATTTCCTCTATCCTCGCCTCTCCCTTTCTTATGGCTCCACAACATTTTTTCTTCCGTTTTATTGACACTCCCTAATCTTCTCTCCTTATACCAACTACTTAAAACCTCCCTCCTTATGACACTCTCTCTTCCTTTCCCATTTCTTCCCCCATCTTGTCTTCCAAACTTTCTTCAGCTCATGAGCTTCATCTTTTTCTTCCTCTCATTCATCCCTCCCCTCTCTCTCTCTGAGAAAACCTCATCCTCATTTCAGCTGTGCTATTTCCTCTCTGCCTCATACTTTCCTTCTCCTTCTTTCATCTGATGATATTAATCCCAACCCTGGTCCCCCTAGATTTTTTCTCTCACTCCCATGATAATTCTTCCCTTAACTACTTCAATCTCATTCATATCCTCCCTTTCCCCCTCCTCTCTCCCTTTCTCTTGTGCTTTATGGAATGCTCACTCCATATCTAATAAACTCCCCTTTACTCATGATTTATTTAGCTCTAATGCTTTCCATTTTCTAGTTCTTATTGAAACTTGGCTGCTCCCTGATGACATAGCTTCAATCGCTACCCTCTGTCACGGCAGCTACCAATTCTCCCATACACCTCGCCCCAATGGCCATGGTGGTGTTGGATTTCTACTCTCTCCTTCCTGCCAATTTCAACCCCTCCCTCTACCTTCTTCTCCTCCTTTGAAATCCATTCCGTTCACCTATTTAATCCCGTACCTCTCTGGATAGCTGTTATTTATAGACCCCTGACAAGTTCTATATGTTTTTGTACAGCACTGAATATGCCTTGTAATGCTGTATAAATGATTAATAGTAGTAGTAGTAGTCAGGACCGGCCCTAGAATTGATCCATTGTTGCAGCCCTAGTTGAACCTCAAGCTTTACACTCCCTCTGGCTGTCAAAATCTATTATTTAGCTTTGAATAGCCTGCTTTTGCTGCCCTAGGTGACCACTGAGTTTACCTAGTGGTTGGACCAGCCCTGGTAGTAGTAGTAGATGGGCACAGTAGTTTTGCTAGATGAGTGCTATGGCTGACTGGAAGGAGGCAAACATAAATTTGAAGTGAAGGAAGTCAGAAAGAGTGTGGGATTTGAGCCACAAATGCTCAGCTGAGTGGACACAAGAGCGTAGATAATAGGTAGTTGAAGACAGCCAGAGCTGAGGTGTAGTGCACCTCACAGGATGTGGCAGAGGCAGAACAAGGGTATCCAGAACAGAAGAGAGAGCAGTATTATAGGAAGCTACAGCCTCATCAATGGACTTAGAAGACAAAGTGGAGGAAAGAGGTAATGAGACAATAGTGGAGAGAGCCGATGGATTGATAGCGTGAAGATTTTTAAAAAGGTAGGAGGAGATTGGGCGAGACAGGGCGGGGAGTGGTGAAGCTTAGCAGATGATGGTCAAATAAGGAAAGAATTGTGGTACGGAAATTAGAGGGTAAACGGAGAAGAAAACAAGGTCAAGGCAGTGGCCATGTTGATAAGTAGGGGCAGTAGAGCACAGCTGGAGGCTGTATGAGAAGCTAAGGGAAAGGAGCTTAGATGCATAGGTGTCAGAAGAGTTATCAATATGAAAGAAAGTCACCAGAATAAGGGATGGGGAAGAAGAATCCAGAAATAAGGAAAGCCATGAGTCAAAGTAAGTGAGAAAGATAAAAATGGACTTGTCAGGGGGTCTATAGATAACAGCAATCCGGAGAGGTAGGTAATCAAAAAGATGGATTGAGTAGACTTCAAAAGAGAAGGAGTGAGACTGACAAAGGGCAGCCATGACAAAGGGCAGCAACCGCAGCAATGTCATCAGGGAGGAGCCAGGTCTCAGTAAGAGCTAGAAGATGGAAAGCATGAGAGAAAGAGATCATGGGTAAAGAGACGTTTATTAGAAATGGAATGAGCAATCCATAAGGCACATGAGAAGGGGGAAAGGAGAGTGATATGGATGAGATTGGGGCGGTAGAGAGAGGAACTAATATGGGAGTGTGAGAAAAGTGAAAGTGAGCCGGGGTTAATATTAATATCACCAGAAGACAGAAGGAGAAAGAGAGTGCGAAAGAGAGAGAAGACGGCATGGCAGAAACAAGGATGAGGTTGTTTAAGGCTAAAAGGAGAGGGAGGAAGCAGAGGAATGAATGAGAGGAAGAAAAAGGTGAAGCTCAAGAGCTGAGAGGGTGAAGGACAAAATGGGGGAGGAAATTGGGAAGGTGGAGAGAGGATGAAAAGGAAGTTGATGGAATGAGGGAAGGTGGTTAGGGAGAATCAGAAAAAGGAACAAAAAGTGATGTGGAGCCATAAGAAGAGAGGAGCAAGTCAACCTAAGAAATGGCAGTGAGGGCTAAGTACAATTAGGAGAAAGGAGGGATAATAAGTTGGTAAATTAATAAGTATAGAAATAAAGTAAAACTACAAATAAGTCTTAAAGTGACACTGAAATATCAGAGAAGGAAAATTTGTTTAGGAGAGGAAGTAACCTATTAACAGCAAGTACAGGCAACAGGCATCCTCTTATCACATGTATTATATGAACCTATAAACATATTTAAACACTAGAACCATCAATCATGGGCCGATATGAGACATGTGAGTACTGAGAACTGATTACAGGTATGTCCAGTTCCACTGTAATAGGAATGTGGGTCCAGTACTAACTAACTGATGTTTCGCTATTGTTTGAAATGGAACATGGCCAAAACCGAACGTCTGACTTTTCTCCCTAAACCCTCCTCCCCCTTCCTCTATCTCTGTTGATAACACTTTTCTACTTCCTGTTTCCTCAGCCCGCAACCTTGGGGTCATATTTGACTCCTCCCTCTCTTTTTCCTCACACATCTAATTGATTGCTAAAACCTGTCGTTTCTTCCTCTAGAACACCAACAAAATTCACTCCTTTTCTGAGCATACTACTAAAACTCGCATTCACTACCTAGTCACCTCCCATGGACTATCTTCAATCGATCTCCAGTCATTACTACAAACACCCCTCAACAGAGCTAGAAGAGCAAATTCCCTGAATACCACTCTCCATTCCCGCACTAAACACCAAAACCAATCACATGACCTCCAAAAGGGCTTTCTCCCTATTTGCCCCAACCCTATGGAATGCACTTGGATGTACCTTTTCCTGGAATGTTTTAATGAAAAAAAATAACCACCCACTCAAGAACTATGAACTCCCAATTCATCTTACCCCCCACCATACCCACCTCTCCCCTCCCTTCCTGTTAATTTATGTTATTGCACTCATACCTCTTCGCAATATTCTCAGTTACTAAGTTAACCTGCTATATAGCTTGCTCTTGTTATTATGTTTTAAGTTCCATGTAAATCACTGTTGAGTCATGTTGTTTATTATGTAAGTCGCTTAGTCTCATAGATGCAGCAGTATAGAAAAGTAGCTAAATAAATAAAATAAAAAATAAATAGACTTCACAACCTCCTCTGTATTGGTCTCCTTCTGAGTCATCTCTCCACCCTTCAATCTGTTCAGAACTCTGCTGCGTGGCTAGTCTTCCGCCAGCCCCGTCATACTCATATAACCCCTCTTCTAAAGTCACTTCATTGGCTCCCCTTCTGTTCCTATATCCAGTTCAAACTTCTCCTTCTGACCTAAAAATGTAGTAATTTTGTTGCTCCTCACTACCTTTCCTCTCTCCTCTTCCCTATACCCCTCCTCGTGAACTCACTCTTCTACTGGCTTGCTTCTCCCTATGTCCTTTTCTTCCTCTGCCAATTCCAGACTTTGTTCCTTTCACCTGGCTGCTCCATACGCCTGGAATAAACTACCTGAGTCTGTACGTCAGGCTCCATCTCTGCCCCTTTTCAAAACCATGCTAAAGGCTCACCTCTTTGAGGCTGCTTTTGGATCGTGATCCCTTGCTTTCCTTCCTTTCCTCATTTGTACCCTTGTTCTCAGCTATTGTATTGTCTGTCTTGATTATATTGTAAGATCTGATGAGCAGGGACTGTCTTTTATATGTGTCTGTACAGCACTACGTATGCCTCGTAGTGCTATATAAATGATGAACAGTAGTAGTAAATTCACTGCTATACCTGTTAGATGTATTGTAGGTATCTGGTAAGATCTCAGGCTACAGAATCAATTTCCAAGATAATGCCCCTGTTTAGACACCAATTGTTTAACTACACATGCGGAAAAAATTGTGGATACACCTGTAAAATTTGAACTCTCCGATTTGTGCTTCCTTGGAATTCTTGCCCTCAGACTGGCGCTGAGTAGCCTGTTGCGAACAGTTCGATCAGTAACGGACACACCAATATCCATAAGTTCCTGATTGATGTCCTTGGCAGATGATTTACGATTTTTTGAAGCCAGCCTAACAATCATTCTGTCAGTTTTTGGAGTTGTAGACTTTTTTCTTCCTCTTCCCTTCTGAGTTGCAACACTTTCAGTGACTTTGAAGCGAGCACACAACTTTTGTACACCAGATGCTGTCACTCCATGGCCCATCTTCTGAGCGATTTCACGAAAACTGTACCCCTCATTTCTCAAACTAATGGCTGTTGCTCTCTTTTTAGGAGACCAGTCAACTCTCTTTGTTGCTGCCATCATTAAGCTACAAAATACAACAACGTATTCCAAATTGGAAACTTTTTATTAAGCATTTGCCATTTTCTTTTAAATATTTTCGCTAATAAATAAAATAAATTTGTAAAAATAACAAAAGCACAAATCTGACTTCGATACAGCTTGTATACACCTGGCAGTATAGCAATAGCACACATTATCTGAAGTGTCAGCTTATACATGAGATTCTGCATAAAATCTGCTTAAAGTGGATCGATAGTTTCATGAAAAATATCATTTTCCTGAGAAAAAGACATCAATTACCTTGTCTGACTCCAAATTTAAGTTTTTTTCTGATAAATGTTGATGATATTTATTTGTAATATGTTCCCAAATGTTATGGCAACAATCTGCATAGAGTATCTAATATATAGAATACTTAATTAATGTAAGTAAGACAGATATTATCGCAGCGAGCTCAAATTTTACAGGTGTATCCACAATTTTTTCCACTAGTTTAAACTACTTCCACATTTAAATAGCTAGATATTCATTTTTTAGCCTGCCCTAAGAGTGTGTACATGCTTAAATCATCTAAAGATAAAAATTCTATTTAAATAAAAAAGACTTATCGAGATGGTATGTTTTGCCTTTGAAGTTCTCAGGATGCAACAGAACAATCAAAATGAACAGCATGTCCAAATTGCTTTATTTGTTTGATTATCTGTCCCTGGTAGGGTCAATGATCTAAATTTAACTGGAAGTATAAAAAGCTGTGTAAGTGACTCTGGCTTCACCAGGCTCCTTCATTGCATGGGGGCTGGTGCTGATGGACCTGCATACTTATTTTCTGGCAGCTTGATTGCTTTATCTCGAGATTGGTTTCGAAAGAAGAAGAGATTGAGTGGACTGCACTGGAAGACTTAGCCATCTCCCCTTCTGCTCTTTAACACAAAGCTTTCTGTGCTTGCAAAATGCATGTGGCATACTATTGAGAACTATCTTCTGATACATTTCACACAGCAGGTTTGGTAAAAGGCTTCGACTAATTCTATGGTCAACAAAAAAAAAAAGAAGTCTGCCCAGGAACTTATGTTTTTAATTTTTAAACCCTAGCTGCCTCCATTATCACAGATGGACCTTTCATGACAGATTGGCTTGAGTTAGTTCAGTAAAAATACCTTTATATTGAGCAGTGAAATAAAAACAAAATAGGAAAATAAGGTGATACCTTTTTCTTCAGGTCAGGACAGTCCTTTTTGTTGTTATTAAAGTGGACTAACACAGCAACCACACTGCTTTATAGTGAGAGAATGACAGGTTCTCACACCTTGTCAGAATCTGCAGGTATCCTCTTTCCTCCTGATTAGTGTGTCAACTAATTTAGGGGGTTCTTGACTTTCTCCTAATTTCTCTATATTGCTTGGGAACTTCTTAGAAATCCGTTTTTTTTTTAAATGTATTTAACATTTCTTCTATACTGCTGGTATCAAAGCAGTTGACATTGAACTAACTATAAAACATACATTGAACTATTTACATTGGTAAACAAGCCAAAGATTAACATGAAACATATTTACATTGGTATATACTGTAGATTGGGAGGAAGTGGTCAGATTAGATCATGTAGGAGAATGGGATATAACTTATTCACATGCAGGGAACACTATACACAAGATAGGGGAGGTTTGTGTTGGAGAGTCTATGTTACAGATAAGAAGGATTCTTTGAAGAGGTGCATTTTAAATTTTTTTTGGAAGTCACTTAAGTCTTGGATGGATCTTAGAGTAGCTGGGAGCGCGTTCCATAATGTAGGACCATAGAATGAGAATGCTCTTTGGCATATTAGAATCATAGAAACATGACAACAGAAAATGACCGCACGGCCTACCTAGTCTGCCCTTCCATATCAACCCTACAACAGTCATTGTTTAGGAACTTTTTGTTTTCTGAGCTGGGATAGTGAGAAGGTTTAGGTGTTGTCGTCGTAGTCTTGTATTCAAGTTCTTCTGGATAAGAGGTTGTAGGCAGGTTGCAGTAAATGTTATTTATCATTTTGAACGTGGTCATGATTGATTTGTGTTTTATTCTTGCTTTTACTGGGAGCCAATGTAGGCTTTTGAGCACTGGTGTAACATGATCGTATCACAAAGTTTTGTGATGAGCCATGCTGCCATATTCTGAGCAGTTTGCAGAGGCCTGAGTGCTAGGCTTTGGAGATCTTGGACGGCTGAGTTACAGTAATTCAAGTATGGGGGTGCTTAGGGCCTGGAATATCATATGGAAGTGATTCGGATCTAGCAATAGGCGAAGGTTGTGCAAGATTCTCATTTAATGGAATGCAGCCTTTGTGGTTCTTTTGATGTGTACTTGGAAGGTCAGTCTGTGGTCTAGAGTGATTCCTAGGTATTTAACCTCGAGTCTTACTGGGAGAAGTATTTCATTGATCAGAAGGGATTAGGATGGATCTCTGGAACTGAAGAGTATTTCTGTCTTGTTATAGCTGATTTATAAGTTGTGGTCTTCCAACCAATCTGCTACGGATGTGAAGCATGATTGTATTGCTGTGTGTTCTAGTTTGTTAGTTTGGAAGGGGGCGTAATGCATCAGGTCATCAGCATATATGTGGAAGTGTATGTTATGTTTTCTTATGATTTGGCAGATTGCTTGGATGTAGAGATTAAAGAGTAAGGCTGAGAGGGCAGATCCTTGAGGTTTGCCTTGTTGCTGTTGAAATGGTTTTGAGGTTGTGTTTCCTATTTTTATTTGCTGTCGGCAATCAGTTAGATAGGACTGGAATCAGGCCATGGGGGTTCCATTTACGCCTACTGACACTAGTCTGTCTAGTAATTTTGTGTGGTTTATTGTGTCAAAGGTGGAGGTTATGTCCAAAAAGAAGGAAGAATCTTCATTTGACCTGTTTAAGCCCATTTAGCAAGATGTTAATTATTAAAGTGAGTAAGGTTTCCACACCTTGGTCAGATCTAAAGCCATGTTGTTGCATGTCTAGAGGGGTGGAGGAATTTATGAAGTCCTGGAACTATAATTGCACTCCCTTTCCAATTATTTTTGCTAGGAAGGTAATGTTGGAAATGGGTCTGTAGGAGGTGGATAAATTAATGTCAGCGGAAGGATTTTTAAGGATAGGATGGATGAAGTCTTTAGGTTGGTTGGCATGAAACCCTGAAAAAGTGAGAGGTTTAGAATTCTAATTTCTTTCTTGCCATCTTTATCCACGAAACTGGACATGGGTCAAGTGGGGAGGCTGTAATATTGAGAATTGAGAGGATTTGATATAGACATTCTTCCGAGACTGGTGTAAATGTGCAGGGATGGGTATTCCTTGGTAAGTTCATGGGTGGGTGAATCTTTGTTGCTGAGTTACTCTTGGGCATATACTTGTCTTGGAGGTATGTAGTGTAATCTTCTGGGTGAATCTCTGTCTGCCATTGGGCTGGTGGAGCAAGTGAGAATGATTTTACTATTTCAAACAGTTCTCTAGGTTTGTTTAGTGACTTGAGTATCAGGTTGTAATATTCCCTTTTATATTTTTGAATTAGGTTGTTGTATTCTGTCTGCCTTATTGTGTGTTGGGTCAGAAGATTTTCTCCAGCAGCGTTCAAGCTGTCTTAATTTGTGTTTGGCTATTTTAATTTCATTGGAGTACCAAGGTGCCGAGTCACATTGGTTGATTTTTCTTCTCTGTAGGGCTATTGCATATGATGCAATTGTGTTGTTTCATCCTTCAACGAGAGAGGTAAGATCAATTAAGTTTGAATCAAGCCGTGGGGTGGTACGATCCAGTAGGGCTTGTTTGCTGAATTCCTTGAATCTGCATGATGTTTGGGTTTGAGTGTTTTGCGTGATTATAGTTGAGCAGAGGAAGGGTGAAAGCGATTGCATGGTGGTCTGAACATGGGATGGACGTTACCTGATAAGCAATTGCAGATGTGCTTGATTGGATCTTGTCAGGTATTAACAGTAGGTCCAATGTGTTACTTCTGTTGTGGGTGGGTACATTTATAACTTGACACAGTTTCATAGTATTCATAGCCTCGAGGAATGAACTGGCTTGTGATGTTGGTGCTGAGTTGAGGTTGAAGTCACCCAGCATTATAAAAGGCTTATCTTTGGCAGTGTGTGCACATGCTATATCCAGGAGTGCCAAGAAGTCCTCTGTGTTTACGTTTGGAGCTCAGTATGAAGGACATATGGACAATTGCTTGTTTTCCACTATCAGAATGTTTGTGGAGTCAGACGTGAAGGATGCAGTAAACTTTATACTGAGGCATTCAACCACAAGGATAAAAACACCTCCACCTCTTCTGTTTTGTCTAGGGCAGTTGTGGAGGGTCAATGTTGGGGTAATGAGTTGGTTTGCTAGCACGTTATCAGTGTCAGTAAGCCATGATTCAGTTACGAACAGTATATCTATGTTGTGTTCACTTTTGTAGTCCGAGATGGTGTAAGTTTTGTTGTGTGCTGAGCGTGCATTGACCAGAGCACTTTTGATGAATTGGGTGTGTTGCATATGTGGCTGGTAAGGTATATCTGAGATTGTCTGCTTGATTCTGATTAGTCTGTGAGTCTCCTGTGAATCAGTGGGTTTGCAGGGGTACAGGTAAAAAAAAATCTGTCTGAATCTGACGGGAATCAATCCATTCTGTATGGCTGTAGTGTTAGAATATCATAGCAGTGTGAGTAGGAGAAGTAATATTACACCAATAGCAATCCTAGTCATTTTCATTTGTTTGCGGTTTTGTGCTTGTCTTGTGTTAGATGGGTCTTCAGTGTCTATGTTTATGGGTAACAGTCCGATTAATGTGTGCTAAGGATATACTAGTGTCCTGGAGGGTCCTTGACCTGTAGTATGGCTTACGTGTGTCTGAAGCTATGGGAGATATCTAGAACTGACTGGTTAAGTCATGAAACAGTTGTGGTGGGAGGTTTGGTTGGCTTGTCGCTGGGCTCACCTCTTGTAGCTGGTGGTGGATCAGTGTCCTGGTGGTTAATCTGGTGGAGTCAGGAATGTTGATTGTAGATATCCCTAGGTGTGGTTCACCAGAGTCGATGTTGGATTACTCAAGGTGTCCTTAATTGAAGATGCGTTCTTCTGTAGGCTGAGTTGGTTCAAGGTCGTTGGCAGGTGTGCTGGTTAGAGAAACTTTCTCTCGATTGGCCACGCCTAAGGGCCCTTAGGTGCGGGTCTGCCAGGCATGGGCACGTCTCCCGCACTTTCAATTTAAATGTGTTATCGTCAGTGAAAATCGGATTATTTGAAGATGGAGTTATAGGGAGATGCAGTTCATGTTCTGTGATTTATAAGATAAGAGTTGGAATATATCTAAAGGAATTATCTTAATTCTGCATCAGGGCTAAGTTAAGTCTATTTGAAACATGAGTGTCGTGGTCAGTTATAAGGATATTCCTATAGAATTGAAGTTACACACAGAATGAGATCTCTCCTTGATTTTAAAAGTCACCTTAAACACATAAAAGAATAAAAATAACTAATATGCTAAGAGCAGCTGATATACAGTGGTTTTGATTGAAATAATCCGACAAAAAATTGGTCATTTCAGTGAGCAATTTTCTATTCAGGATTTAGTATTGTCACTTGGGAAAAATTTTTTTGAGCAACGGTAAAATTCATCTTGCACAAATTTAGTGTCTTTTTTATAACAGCTGATAAACCTCAAAACCGGAGTATTTGGCGTTATTCATCCTTTTCCTGGCAAAACTTACATATCAGGTTGTCAGATTATTATAGCGGTGGAATGAATGTGAGGGGAGCTGGTGACCACTACTAGGCTACCAGAGATTCTCTAGTGGCAATGGGGTGTAAGAATCTTCTTTTTGTTTTTAAATTAAAGCTAGCCAGCCCCTTTTAGAGATGACGGGCCCAGAAGTGGGCCTGCCTTCATTCATTACTTCGGCTGGGAAGACCGTAGAACTTTAAATGCGCGCTAAGTTGTTTTTTTTTAAAGTTATATTATAATTGTCACTGTAGCCAAGTCAGTAGATCAAGAAGCAAAATGTCAAAATGGGGATACTCTACTAGACCACCTGCAATTGTGCTGAGAGACAGACCACAGAACAGTTTTTGGTCAGCCCACTGATTAAAGGATGACCTCTGCAAAGTGCAGGATCTTGCTGAAATCTTTTCAGTGAGCTCTATAATATGGTCATCAGTAGAAACAAATATGATGGTGCATGGACACTAGGAGGAAGCAGTGTTGAAGAGTCACAATTAGACATAATTTGGTAGCCTCTTTGTCGTCGTCATTTTGTAAACGCGTCAAGCCCAATTTTGATTTGGGCAGGGCATGTGCCGTGTTGGCGCATAGCTTGCCCGCCGACCCCCTCAACCTGGATTTTCACTTCTGCGGCGATGGATGTGAAAATCTGGGTTATGCTGGATGCGCCAGCAGCCACTGAAGCTAAGCGGGTAGTGATTTTCGATGCCACCCACTTAGCCCCTGCGCCTTAAAGATAGGTGAGGAAAAACCTCGCCTATCTTTAAGGTGCAGAGGGCTAAGCCGGTAGCATCGAAAATTGCTGCTACCTGCTTAGTCTTTTCCTCTGCTCCGGAACGCCCCCAACACGCTCCGATGCTAACCGCATAGCATCTGAGCGCATTAGGGACTTATCAAGGATTTTCGAAAGGCGCTACTCGTATAGGTGCCTTTCAAAAATCCCGGATAAGGCATTTACATGGGTAACTAGGGCAGTTACCTGTGTAAATGCCTTTGAAAATCGGGCCCATCATCCCTTTCTTTCCTACCATGATGATGTAATTTGTGACACTCTTTTATGACATTTATTAAATTTGTCCATTTTCTTAATTCTTAAAACTAATTATAAAATAACTAGCAAAAATGCACAGGCATTTTCATTTAAAAAAAAATTACAAATACAATATCACCACATATTGTACATGTGTTTGATTTAAATTAAACTAGATTTCATGATGGTGTCTAAACATTTTACCTAACATTAAAGAAACAATCCTGGTGTTTATGTTTATGTTTATGTTTATTTAAAAATTTGTTATACCGCCCCAGACCAAAGGTATCTGAGCGGTTTACAATAAAATTAAAATGGGTTAAAAACTTTAAAAATAGACTGCAAAGAAGGAAAGGAACGCCATTAAAAACAGGAAAGACCAGAAAAAAGGCAGAAAGAAGCAACAAAACACATATCAGCAGGGGGAGGGAGAGGGAGACATGACTGTGGGTGGGAGGTTAAATGCCAAACAAAAAAGATGGGTTTTGAGTTGCGCTTTGAAAGACTGGAAAGACTCTTCTGCACGGAGGGAAGGAGGGAGTGAATTCCAAAGTTTAGGGCCCAGGAAATAAAAAGCGGAGGAACGGGTAGATTCAAGGTGGGCCTGGGAGGGAGAAGGGAGGGACAGCTGGTTTATGTGAATAGAGCGGAGCAAACGATCGGAAGTGCGGAAATGGATCTGGTCAGCAAGGTAAAGAGGGATACCCGTGTGAACCACCCTATGTGCAATAGTGAGAATTTTATACTGGACACGAAATGGAATGGGTAACCAGTGCTGCTGAAGAAGAAGAGGAGTGACATGATCATAGCGAGAAGCATAGGTAAGAAGACGAACGGCAGTATTTTGGACACGTTGAAGACGAGAGAGTTGGGACTGAGGGAGACCGGCTAGAGAGACATTACAGTAATCAAGACGGGACATTACAAAGGAAAGAAGAAGTGTGGCCAAAGCAGAGGAGGAGAGGAAAGGGCGCACAGCCCGGAGTTGTTTAAGGGAAAGAAAAGAGCGCTGGACTACCGAAGAGATATGCTCCTTAAAAGAAAGTGCGGAGTCAAGAACACCACCAAGGTAACGAATAGAGGAAACAAGAGGGATGGGTTGGGAAGAAAAAGAGGGAACACAAGTGGGGGAGGGGCTTCCAAACGTGAACCAGATAGCAAAAGACTTAGCCGGGTTTGCATGAAGAAAATTGGAGGAGAACCAGGAGGCGACGGCGGAGAGACAGAGATTGAGAGGGGAAAGATCAGGTGTAAGCGGGTTGGTATAAAGTAATAAAATGATATCATCGGCATAGTAATATGCCGAGATGCCAAATTGCTGGATTATAAGGGCAAGAGGGGCTAGAAAAATATTAAAGAGCAGAGGGACAAGAACAGACCCTTGGGGCACACCACAGGAGAGAGGAGTGGAGGCTGAGGAAGAGGACCCGGTCACAACCGAAAAGGAGCGACAGGAAAGAAAAGAGTGAAACCATTGGAGAACCACACCAGAGAGACCCACATCCTGAAGACGGGAGAGGAGGGTGCGATGATCCACCAAGTCAAACGCTGCAGAAAGATCGAGAGAGACAGCCAAAGTGAAAAGACCGTGATCGCGAGCGGTGTGAAGTTCGTTGAGAAGAGAAAGAAGAACCGTTTCTGTGCTGTGGCCAGGACGAAAACCAGCTTGGCGAGGGTGAAGAGTGAGGGAAAATTCAAGGTGAGAGGAAAGTTGAAGGAAAACCAGTTTAGGTTAGAGATAGGGCGCCAACTGGAGAGAACAGAGGGGTCAGAGGAATGGGATTTCAGGATGGGACAAACTATAGCGTGCTTCCAGGGTGAAGGAAAGAGACCGGAGGACAAGCTGGAATTGAAGAGAGAAAGTATGTAGGGTGAGAGGGAGAGGGGGGGCTCTAAGAGCCAGCGGGAGGGAATAGGATCAGCGGAACAGGTAGTTTTACGGAGAGACAAAAAGGTTTTATGGAGAATGGCTGGCGTGATCGCCGTAAAAGAAGACCAGATGTGAGACAATGCAGGGGAAGGAACACTAGGGGAGGGAGGGGAAGGGGGAGAGGAGGTGGCAGGAGGGGAAAGGGGAGGAGGACAAGTGGTAAAGGACTGGCGGAGGGTATGAACTTTAGAAACAAAGAAAGAAGCAAGGGAAGAGGGATCTGGTGAAGGAGACGAGGAGGGGGACGAGCGGGAGGAAGTAGAGTGGGATGCAGTAAGGGAGCGGAATATAGAATAGAGCTGACGGGAAGAATTTGACGAGGAAGAGATGAGATTCAAATAGTAATCACGTTTTGCAGAATGGAGAAGAGCGCGGTAGTGCTGGTGGGAGAGGTGGAAACTTTGCAGGTTAAGGGGGGATGGGTGTTTCCGCCATATGCGTTCTGAACGCCGAAGGTATTTCCGATGTAGGAGAAGACCGGAGTGGAACCAAGGTTGGTGAGGGTGACAACAATTATGGTGAGGGTCCAACAATTATGAAATAAAACTCTTATTACAAAGGATATCTTTGAAAAACAAGGAGAAAAGCTCTCAGTGTGCATAGTATCCCTCTGTTCTGCAAGGAATTATTTCCTCACATTCACTGGGGATAATGCATTTTAATGCAACATCATGAGTCTAAAAAACTCCTTGATACTTTTTAATTTCCATTTTTCAATCTATCAAACAGTCTCTAAGCTTATCAGCTTTATGTTTCAAAACACTTCCATTTCTTGGCTTCAGCTCACACATAAAAACTGTTAAGTTAAATTCTGTTGGTTGAAAGGACGGAACAGTTTTTATATATGAGCTGAAGCCAAGAAATCGAAGTGTTTTGAAACATAAGGCTGATAAGAGATTGTTTTTTGCTAAAAGCGATAGATTGGAGTCTAAAAAAATATAAAAAATTAAATTTAAAAAGTATCAAGGAGATTTTTAGTCCAATGATGTTGCAGTGAAATTTATTATCCCCTGTGAACGTGAGGAAGTGATTCCTTGCAGACTAGAGGTATACTATGCACATTGAGGTCTCTTCTCCTTGTTTTTAAATATATCCTTTCCAATAAGAGTTTTATTTCATAATTGTTGGACAAGGGATGATTTTTTTTTTTTGAATATTAGATATGTGGAGTCCCTGGGATATCACTGGTGCATTCTGAGGTACATTTTACAATGGGACGTTCAAGTGAAATCTGGGATATCAAAGTTAGAACATCTGGAAAAAAAAGCAGGCACGTGGAAGTTCAGGCACAATTTCAGAAACGTGGACATGCCCTATGTGCAGGTGTTTCAAACGTCTATATAGACATCCTCAGAACAGCATTTCAGAACCAAGATGTCTAATAGCATAATGGTTAGAGTAGTGGCTTAAAGGCAGAATGATCAGGGTTCAAATCCCAGTGCGGGCCTTTGCAAGCTAAAGCTGGTCACTTAATTCTCTATGTTCTCTATACTTTCTGGATGTTTTAAGAAGATAACAGGCACTTTCCTGATGCCTATTCGTGCCTGAAGCAGGTATAAACATGAACGTGCCTGCAAACGTATCTGATGTTTCTGAGATCGAACGGGGGACATTAAGTACTGTACATTGCCACTCCCCGGACACACCTCTGCCATACGCCTGTGTCTATTTGTACATCCCTGCACTGAAGACATCTGTAAACGTCATTTGTAAAATGGCTATGGAGAAGTGTCTGTGATTTTGACATCCACGTGCGCGTCTTCAGACATCCAAATCACAACTAAACCTTTTAAAATGACCCTCTGTGTCCAAACACTTTATCCATTTTCCTGTCATTCAAGTTAGCATCTTGTTTTGTAAGACTCTTTCCTAATTATATGTTTGTGGCAAACACTAAAGCACAAGAACGAAAGCCTCTCTACCATGCCCAACACACTAATGCTCATCTTCCATCTTGTGCTCTGATACATTTCAATTTTTTTACATACATTTTTTTTAATACATTTTCAATTTTTTTATTTCTTCATCTGCCTATCCTCTGATTTGTCCTCATTTTCCTTCATTCTTTATTTTCTCACTTTATTCAGATTTAGCTTCAAATGTTTGTTTCATTTCTTGTCATCATTTTCATGTAATTTTCTCTCCCTTGATCCTTAAAACAATTTCACTATTATTTGCTTTTGTTCAATTTTTACCTCTGTCTTTATTTTCCATTTCTTTATCTCTTGCCTTCTTTATTTTAGGCTTGTTTCTCTACCATACTTTATATCTGTCTCTATTCTTTTCTTTCTCCCCTTCCCATTTTGATTCCACCATTTCGACCTCTTTCTTCTTCTCTCCTGTTCACAACTATTTTTTAGTCAATATATCCTTCCCTAGTCCTGTTTCTTTTCTTTATAACCTGCTTCTTTTTCTTCTTCCTTTTTCCCCCCTCTCTTCATTTTCTCTCACTGTCTCCTATCTCACGTTTGCTCTCTTCTTCTCCCCACCCCCTCTATCCTTTCTTCTCTCTTTCATGCCACCTTACCATCTTATTCCTTTCTTCTCTCCCTCTCCCATCTTGGATTTTTACTTCCATTTAACTCAGCTTCTACCTCTCCATTGTGCCAACCATGTATAGGGCACAATGCATCTCATGATTTCACCCTGCAGCGTATGCACTGCTAACTTTGTGCTGACATCTTTCATCTTCAGCAGCCCATGTACTACCATCTAGTCTGCCTCCACCTTTCACCATGGGTCTGTGAATCTCCTGTTTTATTCCTCTGAAAAAGAGACATATGCCAGCTTCAACTCTGCCTCTTCCTCAGTAGTCCAGGGTGCAGCCAGTTCTCTCTCTCAATAGTGTTTCCAGTCGCTCTGTAGGATCCTCTGCTCCAGTATTTTTTTATACCCACTACTAGCTGCTTTTCTGAGCAGCCCTGTTCCATAAATTTTCCTCTTTAAACCAATAAGTCATCAACTTCTCCTCAGGATCACTGACACAATGAGATTGCTGGGATTTTCAATGTAGTAGATTTGGGTGAGTCAACTCTGGAACTCCAGATTAAATCCAGTAAGTTCCTCTGGTATGTCCACAAATTGTAACTAAAGGTCAAACTGCTTGTTCTAAGATTCTTTGCCTTCCGTTTTCAATGATTTTCTCTTAAAGTTTGTTCTATGTTTTATCAGGTTCTCGGAAAGGGATTTAAAACATTTTATGCCTCTAGCAAAACCTTGAATTTGTTCCCTTTGTGTTTTCTGTGTTTTCTTACAAAAAACATAAATCTAAGATAGTCAGACACAGTACTTGATTAGTGGATAACTTAGCTTCATCTCAGTCTAGTAAAACTTGGTACCCTCAATTTTTTTAATGTGATTATCATTTAAGTAATATGATCATAAATACACTCTTGAAGTCAATGTAGTATTGCTGTCTTTGCTTTTGAAAAATAACATGTAAATCCTTAAGGAAGCACACAGTAGATCTAACTGAAATTCACGGGCCCTTTAGCTAAAGCTTGTTAGGAGTGCACTTAACGCACATTTAGTGTGAGAAGTAACATGTGTTAAGCACAAAGCCTCCGAGACAACTGTCGGGTGTGTCACCAGTATGTTCCCGTCAGTTACCACACAGATGTGTACTCTAACACACAGTGCAGTTAATGCGGAAGCACTAACGCCACCCATACAGGTATCATTATATGCAACTCCGCTGCCACATTGGCAACATGTGTTACGTATGTACTCCAATGCTAACTGCAATGTGCTCTCCATACCCAGACCTCACCCATATTCTGTCTATTCCCTGCCCCTTTGTATGATGGGCAGTTAATGTGCATTCAATGGCTGGTAGCTATCATGCCTGAGTGTTAATTGTCATCTTGGGCCATTACCACCTGCTAAAACACACTAAACACTTATCAGGCTTTAGTAAAAGGTTCAATTAGGCCTTACCTGCTAACTGTCTTTCCTTGAGTCCCTCTAGTTCAGTCCAGCTGCATGAGCTATACCCACTTACCAGCAGATGGAGACAGAAAACCACTGATCTGAAACAGCCCTTAAGGAGCCTGTGCACCCTCAACCAGCCAGTATGCCCATAGCCAAGCAGACCAGGAGTCACAACCTTTAATCCTCCATCAACCTGCACACAGAGGACAAAAGAAACAAGGAAGGCCCCCCCCCCTCCAGGAGGGCCAGGACACCACCTGCCCCAGAACCAAATACAGACAGTATGGTTATCTCACCACTTTAACTCTTTGTTCTTTATCAGATTTTTTTTTTTTTGCATTTCTCTGAACAGCAGCAATCAAGAGGTTCAAACTGTGAGAACGGCCAAGCCTGATCGAATGACAGAAGCACCGACAGTGGTAGCAAAGACAGTGCCAGCAACCTAACATACTTCACACAGTGCAGGCCGAACTCCAACAGAAGAATACTGGGTGGGTTCTGGACTGGAGGGACTCAAGGAAAGATAATTAGCAGGTAAGGCCTAATTGAACCTTCCAGTCCAGTCCAGACGCGTGGGATGTAGCAAAGCAGTACTAATAGCCCATGTTCCCTGTAAAATAGTTATCTCCAAGTTATAATGCCTTGTTCAATGTAATTTCAGTTTGTTCAATGTAAACCGCACTGATGCAGAATAGCGCAGTATATAAGAGAATGAAAATAAATAAATAAAAATAAATAAATAATGACTAGACGGGACTAGACACACTGGCCTGCAAGATCCGCGCACCTAAAGTGGCATCCTGTCTGGCCTGCACATCCTGGTGGTAATGCCGTGCAAAGGAATGGAACGAAGACAAAGTCGTCACCTTACAAATGTCCTGTGGCAGAACAAGTATAGAGTGGGCATGCAGGCCTGCCGCCGCTACCACCACCCAGCCCTTAACCAAACAGGCCAAAGCGATTGCCTCCCATATCGACTGGGAGATGGAAACCTTCGATGCCACTTCCCCTTTCCTGGGCGCACCGAATGCCACAAAAAGATGGTTGGACCCCTGAAAATTCTGTGCGACATGCAAATAACGCCAGAGTACCCGGCGCACATCCAGAAAATGCAGAGTCTGGGACTCAGCACCATTATGGCCACCCTGAAAGACTGACAGAGTAACAGACTGGTTAACATGAAAAGCCGAGACAACCTTAGGGAGAAAGGATGGAACCGGGCACAGCACCACTTTCTCTCTGGTCATGACGACATAAGGCTCCCTACAAGGGGCTGCAGCTCCGAGGTCTGGCGTTCTAAGCAAATTGCAACCAGGAACACCTGCCAGTATAGAAAGGACCAAATTCAAGTCCCAGGACGGAACCACCGATCGACAAAGGGGCCAAAGTTTTCACTCCCACAGGAAGCGGACCACATCCACTTGAGACGCCAAGGACAGACCCTGAACACAGCCCCGAAAACAAGCTAGAGTCTCAACCTGCACCCAAAAGGAGCTCAAAGTCAGCCTAGAGAAAGATCAGGATGTCAGGAAGGGAGGAAGCCAATGGCCTCATCCTGTGCACATCGCAACAAGCCTCCAGATGCACACGTAGACCAAGGAGGTAGACCACCAGCATGCCTGCAACAAGATGTCCACCGCCCCCGGGGCATACCCCTGGTGGGTCAGGCATGCCTGCTCAAGGGCCATGCCATAAATGAGAATTGACTTACCTCAGGCATCTGAACCAGCCCCTGGGTGAGAAGGTCTCCCTATCCCAGCAAGGAATGGGGCTCCGCCAACAGCGAGTGCTGCAGGTCCACATACCAAGGGTGTCAAGGCTAATATGGATCCTCTGGATTGTCCTGCCAATCAAAGGCTAAGGCAGGAACACATACATGAGCCCAGATGTGGACCAGGGCATCCAGCCCCTCTGACATCCTTTCCCACAGACAGCTGTAAAACCACAGAGCTTTTGCATTGGAAGCTGTTGCCATCAGATCCATGCTGGGAGGTCCCCAGGGCCTCACAATCAAGGTGAACACTGCTTCTGAGACAGTCCACTTGCCAGGATCTAGAAGCTGCCGATTCAGATAATCCATTTGGACATTTTCCATCCCAGTGACGTGAGCCGCCGAGAGAGCAAGGAGGTGCCTTTCCACCCACCTTAAGAGCTGAAGCACCTCACCCGCCACATGCGTGCTTAGAGTTCCCCAATGGCGACTG
Source organism: Ichthyophis bannanicus (assembly GCA_033557465.1). Taxonomy (NCBI): domain Eukaryota; kingdom Metazoa; phylum Chordata; class Amphibia; order Gymnophiona; family Ichthyophiidae; genus Ichthyophis; species Ichthyophis bannanicus. Next base: position 141,724,122 of record CM066036.1, read on the forward strand.
ATGCATGCCACTGTGATCACATTGTTGGAGAGGACCTTGACTGCTCTGCTCCAAACTAGGAGAAAGAACGCCTGCAAGACAGAAACACTGCCCGGGTTTCCAGTTGATTGATTGACCACCAATGCTCTGTTGGAGACCAGCACACTTGCACCACCTGTGACAGATAGTGACCTCCCCAATCCTGAAGAGAGACTTGAACAGCATTCCGGCCAAAAGACTGTCCTGAGCCGCTCCAAACAAGGCCAGATGCACCTCCATGGACTGCATCTGTGGGGAACAATGGGAAAGGAGGCTGCCTACATGGGCCTCATATGCAACCATTCCCAAAGCACCAGCTGCAACGGACCTCTCTGCTCTCAACGCCTGCCTCAATCTTATAGCATCCTGGTTTTCTGATAATTTTCTCTGTGTTAATCCCTCTAAATCCTCTGCCATCTGGTTCTCTTTCACCACGCCTCCTCCCATCCTGGCCCCTATGATGTCCTCTTTCCCCATCCCTGTCGTTTCTTCCCTCCGTTATCTGGGTGTTACCCTGAATTCCTCCCTCTCCTTTTACCCTCATATCTCCTCCCTCGTCCGTAGTTGTCTCTTCCATCTTCGCCGCATTCGCTCCCTCTGGCCCTTTCTTTCCACTAAATCCCTCAGCACTCTAGTTCTCTCCCTGGTAACCTCTCGCTTGGATTACTGTAATTCTGTCTTTGCTGGTCTTCCCTCATATCAACTCCATCGTCTTCAGCTCCTTCAAAACACTGCTGCCCGCTTACTCACCTTCTCCTCCCCTTCTGACCACATTACTCCCTGTCTTTTCTCCCTTCACTGGCTTCCCATTAAATTTAGGTTCATTTACAAGTATCTCATCACCACTCAGAGTTCTCCACACCCGCACTCCTCAATATCTTTCTGATCTTATCTATCATCAGCCTGCTCCTCGTCTCCTCCGCTCGTCCCTTACCAACCGTCTTTTCCTTCCCTCTCCATCTCAGGCCCACCTTGAACTTACCCGTCATTCTGCGTTTTTCTTCCTAGGCCCCGCTCTGTGGAACTCCCTTCCCCACGCGCTCCACACTGAGCTTTCTTTTCCCCATTTCAAAGTACTCCTTAAGACCCATCTTTTCTCTCAGGCTTTTGGCCCCCCAGCTTCTCCATGACAGATATATTAGTCCCTTTTTTCAGGCTTTTAATCTTCCAGCACCTCCATGATAGATATATTAGCCCCACTGCTACATTCCACCCCCTCACCCCCTTCCCCTCGTGTTTAAGTGTCTAGTCGTATTATCCCTGTCCTTCCTCTCTCTGTCCTTCTATCTGTATCTCCCTAGTTCTTTCCTGTCTTTGAATGGCGTTCCTTTCTCTCTTTCAATCCGCCTGCAGCCGCTTTTTCTTTATTGTACACCGCCCTGATACTTCGGTTTTGGGTGGTATATCAAGCCTGTAAAATAAAAATAAAAACAAACGTCAGCGCCATCAAGCTCAAAATCTGCAGACAGTGCCACAACCTCAGGTGGGACCCCCGAAGCAAGGCTCAGACTTGGGCCTGCAACTTCACAATTCTGCCCTCCGGCAAGAACACCAAGCCCTTCTGAGTGTCAAAAAGAGCCCCAGGTACTCCAGGGACTGTGAGGGCACCAATCTGCTATTCGTACTGCTGAAGACCCAGTCGAGGTCCTACAGGAATCCAACCACCATCTCAGTGGTCTCTGCTCTCCTGTGGTGAATAAGCAATGGATGAGCCAGTCGTCCAAGTAAAGATGAACCAGCACCCCCTGCCTCCGCAGGGCTGCTGCCACTACCACCATCACTTGTTGACGACCTGCAGGGCCGTCGCAAGGCAGTATAGGAGTGCTCGGAACTGGAAATGCCCATCGAGACCGTGAACTGCAGGAAACGCTGATGGTCGGCATGAATCAGTACATCTGGATAGGCCTCTATAAGATCCAAAGTGCTGAGGAACTCTTCCTGGTGCACCACTACAATGTCTGACCGTAGGGTCTCCATTCAAAAATGGGGAATGTGCAGAGCCTTGTTGACTTCTTTGAGATCCATAATGGGTCACCAGGACCCATCCTTCTTGGGAAACACAAAGTAGATGGAGTAGCTGCCTAGGCTCCACTCAGCCCTGGGGACCGGCACCAGTGCCTCGAGCTGTAGAAGCTGCTCTAGCGTGTCCTGTACCGCCACAGCCTTAACCGGCGCTTGGCAGGGAGAAATCATAAAGGCATTGGAAAGGGGCTGCTTGAACTTGAGCGCATAGCCCTCGTGAATGACCTCCAGCACCCAGGCATTGACTTATCTGGGTCCAGGAGGGGTAAACATGCTGCAGCCAGTCTCCCACTGGCAGTACCCCCACCAGAGCCCCCACTGGGGCCCTCACTACCACCCTTGCGTCCTCTCTGAAAGGACTATCCCCGGAAGAGGAATCAAGACCGTTACAGGTTGCCACCCCATGATGACTGAAACCTCAGGAAATCCCGACCATGACCCTGGGAAGAGCCACCTTTCCATAGCCCTTGAGTCTGTCCCTAAAGCAGGCGGGGGACCTTTGATTTGCCAAGGTCCTTGGCCAGCTTCTCAAGGTCTGTGTCAAACAGCAGCTGTCCCACCAAGGGGAGCTTCCTGAGCCGGATCTTGGAAGCAACATTTGCAGACCAGTTCTGGAGCCACAGGAATTGTCTCTTGGCAACCACTGTGGCCATATTGTTGACTGTGGCTCTGATGAGATCATAGAGTAAATCTGCCAAGAAGGCGGCACCCAACTCCAGCTGGGTCACCTCAGATAGAGCAGATGCCCTCCACTACAGTGCCCTCCGGGGCCCTCTGCACCCACCGGAGGCAGGCCCTGGCTACATAGACCCCACAGACCAAAGCCTGCAGGGCCAAGTCCAAGATCTTAAAGGACTGCTTGAGGATAGCCTCCATTTGGCAATCCTACAGCTTCTTCAAAGTGTCCCCCGCCTTCAACTGGGATAGTGGTTGTCCAGGTAACAGCTGCCACCACAGAGCAGCCACCCATGGGAGCCACAACTTCTCCTTTTCATCAGCGACCACAGGATAAAGGCGTGTCATAGCTCTGCCCACACATAAGCCCGTGCCTAGCACCTTCCATTTAGTCTCTATAAGCTGCTTCACCACACTGTGCTAAGGGAAGGCCTTATGGGGCTTTTAGATCCTCTGCAGGATTGGGTCCCCCATCACAGCAGTGGAGGCCAAAGAAACCTCCTCAGAAATCCTGCGTTCCGCTAATTTATTAGAGATGAGGACCATGGGGTCCTCGCCCACCAGGAGTTTCCTCTCTTCCAGGGACTCCAACAACCCCACAGAGCCTGCATCCTCCTCCTCCACCAAAGGCTCTCTCCTTGCCCTCTTGGGGATGGCAGAGAAAGCGTAGTTACTCCTCTGTAACAGGTGTTCTCCAGGGACAGCAGGAATCAGGTCTCACATATGGGTGACGTCAGCACCGATGGAGCCTTTGCAGAAGCATCTCCCCAGCTTTCAAAGAAAGCCTTTGGGAGATGCCACCATGCATGCATGGTCCCCTTCCCGCCCAAGGGTGCCATCTTGATTAGACGAGTGCCATAATTAGAGCCCAACCAAGAAGATGGACAAAAATGAACAGCAACTCCAAGGGGAGGAGGGAGGGTTGTGAGGACTTGTTCCTACTGTCCCTGGAGAACACCTATTACAGGTGAGTAACTATGCTTTCTCCAGGGGGAGGTGTGGGGATGGGGAGGAGTGGCCTAGTGGTTAGGACAAGGTACTTCAGGCCGGAGGGCCGGGGGTTCAAGTCCCACCTGGGGACAGCAATCTCAGGCCGGAGGGACATGGATTTCTAGCCCTATAGGCACTCCTTGTGGTCTTGAGCAAGCCACTTAACCCTCCATTGCCCATGTTCCCTGTAAGTATTAGCGTATGTGTGTCATATCCCCTCGTGTTAAATGTATCTCCCAATTGACCGCTTTGACCCGGTGAAAAGCGGGATATAAATACAGCTAAAATAAAATAAAATAAATAAAACAAGCAGGAAGTCAGTCCTCATATATGGGACTCCCTAGCTCCAGGCTACCAAGGACTGGTAGAAAAACCACGGCACAGTCGTGAGCAGCCACAAGCGAATCTGAAGGCAGACTCTGAGGACCCCAGTGTCCAGGGGGAACCATGGGCTCCGGTAGCCTGAACAAGAAGGGTTGGAGGGCAGAAGTTACCTAAACCCCAAAGAGGTTACAGAGTATGGCCTGGCTGAAGGTGCTGTTCCATCAAGACTCCCTCTCCAGGCAGTAGTGGGCTACAAAGGTGTAGACAGAGGACCAGATGGCGGCTCAGCAGATGGCAGCCATCGGCACTAACTGGAGGTTCGCGACAGAGGTCGCCATTGCCCTAACATTGTGCACCGTGACACGGCACTCCAGGGGGACTCTGGCATGGCTATGAGCAAAGATGATGTAATCTGCCACCCAGACAGATATGGTCCACTGCCTGCCCTATATGGCTGGGGTCAAAGGAGATAAAAAGTTGTGAGGCTTTGCGGTGGCCCTGGGTCCATTTGAAGTAAAAGGACAGGGCTCGTTTGCAGTCCAAGGTATAGAGGACGGCCAAAGCTGCAACGGCATGAGGCTGCGGGAAGAAGGTGGGGAGAACCACCTCCTGATTGAGATGGAAGTCGGAGACTGCCTTTGGTAGGAACTTCGGGCGAGTGTGAAGCACCATCCTATTCCTATAGAACCTAGTGTAAGGAGGATCAGCCACCAGCGCCTGGAGCTCACTGACCCTGCAAGCCGAGATGAGTGCCACGAGGAAGGCGACCTTCCAGGACAGGTGGCATAGGGCACATGTTGACACAGGCTCAAATGGTGGCTTGGTGAGCTGCACCAGGACCACATTGAGATCCCACTCCATCGGTGGCGGCCGCAAGGTAGATCTGGAGAGCAAGAGGACCCGCATAAATCTGGTGATGAGGGGCTGCATGGAAAGGGGCTTGCCCTTAATGGGGTGATGGGGGTAACTGAGAGAGTGCTGAGATGCCCCCTAATGGAGTTGGACTTAAGTCCAGACTGTGATAGGTGGAGGAGGTACTGAAGGACTGAGTGCACAGGGCAAGAGAACGGGTCGAGGTGGTACTCCGTGCACAATATGGCAAACCGCTTCCACTTGAAGGCATACACCCGTCTCATGGCATCCTTGTGAGAGGCCAAGATGATTTCTTCCACCTCCCTGGGAAGGTGTAGTGAGGCTAGGGCGACCCACTCAGCTGCCATGCTGTAAGGGATAGGGTTCCTGGGTTGGGATGGAGGATCAAGCCCTCCTCCTGGGTCAGGAGATCCAGAGAGCTCCCGAGGGGAACTGGGGTCTCCAGCAAGAGACAGAGCAGCAGAGGTAACCATGGTTGCCTAGGCCACTGCGGGACTACCAGGATGATCGACACCTTGTCAAGCTGGACTTTGAAGAGGGTCAGAGCAATCAGTGGCATGAGGGTAAATGCATAAACGGGTCTCCCTGCCTACGAAAGGAGGAAGGCGTCAGCAGCCACCTGGGAGGGGTGGGATTGAAGGCTGCAGTACTGGGGCAGCTGAGCACTGACCGCGCTGATGAAGAGGTCCATGCTGGGGGTTCCCCATAGCCAAAAGATTCTGAGCGCTACCTCAGGGTCCAGACGCCACTTGTGCGACTTGAGGACCCTGTTCAGCCTGTCCGCCAGGGTGTTGTCCTGGCCCGGGAGATAAAGAGTCCTGAGGAGTCTCCCTTGGCTGGCCATGAAGGAGCAGAGGGTCACGGCTTCCTCACAGAAGGGGTAGGAGCCTGTGCCGCTGTGCTTGCTCATCTAGAATATCATGATCTGGTTCTTCGTCTGGACGAGCACCGACTGGTGCCGTAGGCAGTGTCTGAAGACCCTCAAGGTGAGGAAAATGGCTCTGAGCTTGAGCAGAATGATCTACTGCTGGCTCTCTTCAAAGGACCAAGACCCTTGGGTGCGCAGCTCCTCATAGTTGGCACCCCAGCTGGCTGGAAAGCATCCGTCATGAGGATCCTGTGGGGGTTCGGGAGTTGGAAGGGCATGCTCACCTGCAGGTGCTGGATGTCCTGCCACTAGGTGGAGGACTCCGCGAGCTGGCCCAGGAGGTGGAGGAGCACTCACGACTGCACTGTATAAACCACAGTTGATTGTACACCGCACTGATACTGAATAGCGTGGTATAGAAAAGAAATTAAATAAATAAAACTGCTCGAGATCAGATGATTAGACCCAGGCCTGACGTCTAGCGCCTATGCTCGCAACCGCCACCCTCGCACTGGACTCAAAGCCATGATAGGCGGCTCGAGACAAGTACTTGGAGCACTCCAAGAAAGATTTCATAAGAGTACGGAAATGCTGGAAGTGGTCTCCATCGAGGCCAGCGGGCAAAGCCCCCGAGCACCTTGGCCAGGTCCCAGAGGAACATGTCAGTATAGAGCTGGTAAGTCTGGATACGGCATGTCAGCATCGAGACCTGGTAGCATTTCCACCTGAGGGCGTTGAGGGCACGGGACTCCCTGCCTGGGGGCACCAAAGAGTGCGACTTCGGGCTTTTTTGCTGGTGCATGGCTGACTTGACCACCATGGAGGTATGGGAGAGTTGCACCTTATGGAAGCTCGGGCTACGCTGGACCTGGTACAACATATCCAGCCGATGGCTGATGATGGGTATTGACACAGGGGTCTCCCACATCCTGAGGAGCCAGGTAAGGATGGAGGGGATGGGGACCGTCAAGGTCTCCTTTGATGGTGCCTCGTACTGGAGGATATCAAGTTCCTCTATAGGAGGTTCTTCCTCAGACTCAGTCGTGAGGGAGAGCGCCCAAGCCATGTCCCTGATGAACTCGAGAAAGGGGGTGTCCTCATATGGGGATCAGTGCTTGGAAGCCGGCAGAGATGGGTCCAAGGGGAGGTCTTGGTGGGCTTGAGTCTCTGGGGATGTCTCGATGTCAGACTCCCAGTTGGAGTCCTCTGAGGAGGACTTGAAGCCCGTCAGCTGCAGGAGTGCTGACAGCTCTGGTTTTGAGTGCTTCGAGGCCAGGGCATGGCCGGAGCCAGAGGCGCTTGCCTGTGAAGACCTCACTCCTGAGGAACAGGAGTGAGATCCTCACTGAGGATCTGAGAGAGGCGTCTGGCTCTCAGTGATCGCTTTGGTGGCCCGAGAAGTCCTCGAGGGCGAGGTCCCTGTGGTTTCTGCAGGGCTGGACGGCACCCACTGGGAGGCAATGAACGCAGAAACGCTGTGCTCCAGGGCCAACATATGGGCAACCCACTCAGGGGTAGCAGCCATTGACACCGACACCGCAGTGACCGGGTCAGGTGTCGAGGAGATACTCAATGAGGCAGTTCTCGGGAAACCAAGGTGCATTGCCGGAGGCCACGACATTTGTTCTGGACACGTTTCAGGGACATTCCTGCTCCGATTCCTTGAGATCTCACTGGGGACTGAGGGACTGGGCGCAGGACTTCCCCCGTGCTTGTCCCACCTCTCTGGAAGAGGCCCTCGAGGTCTTCTTCTTCTTCTGCTCTCGCTCTGGAGTACCTTGTTCGGAGTGCCTGTGGATCTGCTGAGGTGGCACGGGAGCCTTGCACGGCTCAGAGGAGCCATGCGGGGCCTTTGAGCATGAGACTACAGGGGATATCGGGGTGGAGTCTGCCTTGTGGAAGATGTCGCCTTGCTTAAGCTGATGGCTCTGGATGGCCTTTGTGGACATTTTCTTGCACAAGGGGCATGCCTCCGGGTCATGATCAGCGCCCAGACACCAGAGACAACAATCATGCGTGTCGGTGATGGACATATTTTTTGAACACCGAACACATTTTTTAAAACCAGTGGCCATTGGTGCAAAAAGGACCTCCATGAGGTTGAAGACCCTTGTCACGACCAGCGGATGAAGCACTGAAAAACAAAAATAAGAAAAAAAGCAAACATTTCGAGTCCTGGTGCCGCAACAGCGGGTCCCAAGGCAGGAAAGAGCCGGTGCAAGCTGGAAAGGTACTAGAATGTATGAGTTAAAGAAAACTTTTTTCCAGGGACAAGACAAATGTCTGTAGGGCTCCACGGAAAAAGGGAGGCTGATCAAGATGGCACCCTTGGGCAGGAAGGGGACCACTCATGCATGGTGGCATCTCCCAAAGGCTTTCTTTGAAAGCTGAGATGCTTCCGTGAGGGCTCAGTCGGTGCCGTCACCCTTATGTGAGGATTGACTTCCTGCTTGTTCCTGGAGAAAGGCCTCTTCCGAGTCACTGGGGAGACACCCCTCCTGGGAGCCTCTCCTTCATGGTCCGCCTCATATAAGAGGCCTGATGAAGGAGAAGGACAAAGTCTGGTGAAAAAGAGGGACCCGTGAGGGAAAGATCCCCCCTCCCCATGAGCCTCCAAACTCAGCCAGAAACCCCTGGTGTAAATTTGAAGGCTCCCGCCACAGAAGGGCCCACGGTTGGATCTAAAATGGCAGCTGTTCCTGCTGCCAATCCAGGTCTCAAGGCACTCTGCCTCAGGGCTGTGATCATCGGGCCCCACCAAACCCTGTGTGCCTTGAGTCCCTGCCAACAATTTAGCTGCTGAGATGCTATCTCTGAGGCAGCCGCAATACAACCCCTCAACTAAGAGGTGTACCTGCTGGCTGCCGCAGGTCGCACAGTGGATCTACACAACACCGTCAGCCATCCTACATGCTCTGCACTCAGTCTCTGGGCCGCACGTCCCGACACAGCTCTCCCCCACTTACTGGGATCAGCGCCACCACGGAGAGCCTCTTGATCACCACTGTGACGCAAAATGCGACTTTCTGCACTGCTCTCCCCAGTCTGAACTTTTTTTTTCCCCCCCAACAAGGTTCATGCCTAAAACAGACCTTTGCTCTCTCTCCCAGGACCTCTCCCAGGAGTTAGGAAGAGGGGATGGGGGGGGGGGGGCTTTCGTGCAGTGGAGGGAGGATCTGGGGAGGTACTGGGACCACCGGGTTCTACACCCTTGCTGGGGTACAAATCAGGCTGGCAAAAAGCCAAAGAAATACAGAACAGCACAGGCTATGCACATCCACCATCTGCTGAGGCTGAGAAAATACTGGCTGGTTGAAGGTGCACAGGCACCTTAGGGGCTGTTTCAGTTCAGTCATTTTCTTGGTCTCCATCTGCAGGTGGATGGGCATAACACACACATCTGGACTGGAGGAATGATATGGAAGGGCCCCTTAATATTTCTCTAATTACTTCAAAGGGCCACAGGCCCAACCATCATTCTATGAAGACCTTCCCAGGTACTGCAGCCCCCAGTTTCCTTGAAGCCTACTCTTGATGCTCTGGAGATCCAGTGAGGGACAGGAATGATCCGCATTCACTTCTGCTTCATGGTGGCCACCTTCTAAATGTGAACGTGCTATTAGGGGGCAGTTTGCCAATTAAAATAGGAAGCAAGATTTGTAAATTATGTTAGAAAGCTCACACCACTCGTACTTGTTTTGATGTATTTGATCTTTTAATTCTGAATGTCTTAATGTGTGGATAGCTCTGTTTTGCTTTTGGTTCTGAAATTCCGTGCAGTGAGTGCTGTAGAGAGTCTCCACCCCATGTATTTTGAAGGTAGAAAATATTGGGGCGAAGAATGTGTTGAGATTTAAAAATTAAAATCCTGTGTGTAGTTAAGGGGGCCCAGTCAAACGCCATTCTCTACTTGGGGAGAAGTATGCGCACTATGAACAGTGCATGGAGACTTTCATATGGGGGGGGGGGGAGGGTGATGATCAAAGGATTTTCTTCTGTAGGTAAACACCTGTTTACTCAAGAAAGTATCTTTGGAAACTGTCCCCATGAATGCTCACTTGTAAACGTCAGGGTCAGAAAACTATGAACATTCCCAAACATATTACTGGCTCTTGATGATTCTAGGTAACTGGGCGAGAAAAACTCCACACTGCATAGACAGAAGAATCAGAGAAAAAAGTCAAATTCACAAGCTAAAGTAAAACAGCATAGAAAAAAATGTTTTGTAAATGCATATTGGCACAGCAGATGGCAGGGAGAAGAGATAACACTAATTTTAATGTTAACACTGTTTACCCTAAAAGAGTTAAAAGCTTATTAGGATGCAACATTGCCTTCCACATGCAAACAGCACATTCCTCATACAAGGAGAGCAAATGTAATTATTTCATAATTATTACTTCTGTGGCCCTCAGAGGCCAGGAAGACTTCCCACTGTACCACCACAGAATCACAATCAAGGTTCACCAAAGTTCTATAAAACAAATCAATATCTGCTCTTGGCATGATGAGTTCATTAATGCCAGAGTGCTCTTCCCCATGCTCTTGCGGTTGTCTTTTACAGAATGTTAAGTATAGCTCTTTCTAAATCCTCAGTATGTATGGCGTCTGCATCTGGCGTAAAAGTGAGTCAGAGGCATTGCAGAACTATTAAGCATATTGTATTAAGATAGGAAACTGTGAATCTCTGCATTTTCAAACAGTTGGAAAACTGACACTTGGTAACAGAAATAGCACTCTGTGCGCTTAAAACTGAAAGGCTGTAATCAAATCCATGTTAATCTAGAGTTGTTATCTTCATTGAAGGCGGCGCTTGAGGCAGAGTGGAACGGTGGTCCGAGAAGCGCGGCAGACACAAATGATTATACCTTTCTGTCTGTTTCAGAGCGCTCGCCACCAGAATCATAAAATTCTACACTCCCTAAATACTCTAGCATACTTTGGTCTAAAAAAACGCAGACAACCATGTCCAATTAATAAGGCATTGATGTCTGCAATATTTTTAAATAAACTTCAGGGTTTCCAACAGTTTCTGACAGACTGTCTATCCCACGTTCCCCCTTATACATTTCCTCAAGTTCATGATTTTTCTAAAGACTCTCTTGTACAAGTGATACCATCAAAATACTGCATAGGCCTTGTTTCTCTCCCAAGTTTTGGCTTCAGCTCCTTAAACTACCCTTTTCAATTTATTGGAAGACACTGTGAGCTGGAGGCACAAGAGCCAGACCTAACAATCATGGTCTCTTGGCTTTATACTACCACAGTTCGGCAAGCCAAGTTTCAGATGCAGGCCAATGGCGGTTCTGAACAGAAGATCATCCCTCAGGGAAGCTATCAAGAAAAGGAGGACTGACCATGCTTGGTGAAGCATTTGTATGTTATTTTGAGCAATGGCCACAGACTATTTAGCATCAGGCAGAAGGAACAGGTTGATGCTATCCTTTTTGTGACTGCATATAATTTAACTGCATATGTGCTATAGATACTATATTTCAGTGATACTTTCAGGATGCAAGCTAAAATATTTACTATATGTCGGCTAACATTCTTTTTTCTATGAGATTTTAGTGCAGACTCCTTACTAGCTTTATAGTGAACTGCAAACATGGGCGATAGTACTAGGATATAATTTATTTCTACAAATAAAGTGGTATAATTAACTGGTGCAAATTCTGAGTAAAATGTACCTGCAGACTTCGCAGTTATGCAGATAGCATGAAAATAACTCCCAAAATGAATGCCCAAGAGATATCTTTTTTAATTTATTTATTCATTTGTTTTTTTTAGAATGGAAGCTTAGGAAGTGTCATCAAGAAGGTGGGAAGAGTGCTAAAACATCAGGATAAATGACTTGGACATCTTTTATTAAACTGATTGCTCAGAAAGACTCAGAATATTTATGGTACAGCTATGTATAATTGTATAGGTGTTTTAAAAGGTTGCCAAAATTGAGCTCCAGCCCAGAATAACTGCTGATGCACACACTATTGTGTGGATATAATTTATCTGCTTTCAATTAACATTTCTCCGCAGTCACTTATTCCTGCTTGGAGTGTGCTTGATCCCAGAGTCTCTTATGTGTTCACTGCTACTATTCTTTCTGAAACTTGTTCACATTAAGCTCTATTACTACAAAGTCTCCAGACAAAAGATTTTGCCCGGCTAATGGCATTTTTTAAACTTTATTATCCTTTCACAACCTCCCATGTTCATATAACTATTCCAAATGTCACTATTGTTTTGATGCAGTGAGTCTATGGCATAATAATGTACCCATACTCTTTAATTAGTCTGAAAAAATGGTTCATTACAGAAAAAAATGATACATATGGTTATCTTCATACAGCATTATGGACTCCGTCTTAAATAACATAAAATGTTTTACTGTCCCATTAAGGTCCTCCATTTTTACTTAAAGACAAAATTAGATCCTTCAAGACAAAATTAGAGCTTCTCTGTACTAGACAGTCAACAGATGATTAGAAATGGAAGACAATGCCCTCGCTCTACTATAAGGTGGTATAGACCCTCTACTGAAAGACTTAGGAAACTCAGACTATATACTCGCTGAAAGGGGAAAGGGGGAAATGATTTAGCAGGCCTCAATGTAGTACAAGGTAGTGGCATTTTCCCTAAAAAGAAAAACAAACAGCACAATGGAAGAGTGGGTGATAGGAAATACTTTATAAAGATAGTGGTAGGTGCTTAGAATAACCTACCAGCATAGGTAGTAATAACCAGACAGAATTGAAGCTTGTTTGGGACAGATTGAGGCTGAAGCAGTGGAGGGGGAAGTTGTATGGCAAAATAAAAGGGAGACCTGGGTGTTAGACAATTTCTCCTGTACTTAGTCTAACTGGCATGGGTCAGTGATACAGCTGTGTCATAATTCCAAAAAAAGGAGGCAAGATGAACTAACGTTCAGCAAAAATAAGGTTTTTATACACTCTCAGACATCAGCAAGTGAGGCGGCAAGTGCCCCAGAATAGGCAGAGGCCTGACTTAGGGCCCCTTTTACTAAAGCCCATGAGCTGGTTATCATACATTTTAACAGGTGGAAGCTGGAAGTCGGGAACACTAAGGTGTGAGTGTGTCTGCCGCTGCATGCTAAAATGCATGTTAATCAGCGATCGTGAGATGGGGTGGGGAATAGGCGGAGAGTGGACATGGTGAGCAAGGGCAATTGCTAGGTGCTGAGCGACAACACGGCACTTAACGTGGATTCACCTAACATTTCCTCGATGGGCGTCATTAAGTGTGCCCGTCTTTGCAGAGTGCACATCTGAGTGGCCCATCACGCGGTAGATGACCCCGACAGCTGACACAGAGGCTTTGCAAATAATATGCATTTGTTTGGCATTTTAATTGCAAATCCTTTGTGGACTCTAGTAAAAGGGGCCCTTAGCCACATTTCCCAGTGGAGGACCAACCTTGAGAAGGAGAAGTAGTAATTATAGCAGTTGGCTGAAGACCCCGGAAGCCAGGGTTCAAACCCTACTTCTTCCACTGATGCTGTTGGTGACCTTGTGCAAGTCACATCACCTTTCAATGCCTCAGGTATGAAGAAGGGCTCTATTTAATTTTCCCATAGAAACAAAATGAGAGAAAGCCTTTAGCAAATAAGCTCCTTAGACTGTAAGGGGTATGTTGACTAAGCCAGGCTAACAGTTAACCAGTGCTATATATAACTTTGTCCCATTGAATAACATGGGATCTTGTTACAAATAGCATGATCTGATCAGGCTAAAGTCACCCAGCGTCGCTGCAAGGATTTTCTTTTGCTGCGCCCTGAGGTATTACAGCTGGGAGGGCTTTTCTTCCTTAAACATCCGTGTAAATGCTTGGTGAAATACCAAGCTGTTTCTTATATTTTCTTTGAGCCTTCCCAGCTATTAGCCTTCGTGAATGCGAGGCATATAGAAGCCTCTATTGACTCCACGCCTGTTGAACCATGAGTTTTTTGTGTACCTGAGACTTATCTAGCTCCTTTTTCTTATGCAACTTTTTGATGATTTACTTAGTGCTGGATTCACTCCTCGTTTGCCGTTGTTAGTGGGCTGGGGTGGGCAGACAGGGTTATCTATTTACTTGTTTATTTGCTTGCTTTGTTTTCTCCTATTGTTTTGCCCTTTTTCTGTACAAGGATGTTTTTGTTAAATCTTCTTGATTGTATTTGTAAAACTGCATAAATATAAAATAGAATGTGAAAAAACCCCAAAACAAAAACAAAACAAATAGCATGGATTAGCTGTTAGCCCGGCTTAGTAAACATACCCTTAAATGTTCTGAAGGAACGAAATACCTCCTCAGATAGGTTTTGAAAGAGTGATTAAAACAATTTAATCTATAAAAACAAAGGAGAAGGTGTGACCTCTTGTAGGCAATCAAGCTTCTATGTCAGGCAGCTGACAGCTACAGCGGTCCACCCAAAAGAGCAGCTAGGCATACTAGGTGGATCAAATTGTCCTCATCTTCTGATGTCTACTGTATTTTTTTGTGAAAAATTTAAGCAAATAGAAAAACAAGGCCATCAGTAAATTAACTGGGGTCTGACAAAATGCCAGTCAGACAGCTGTAGCTGTTCCTGGTCCATCCTTCTTAATCACAGTTGGTGAGTGACTCAGCCTTCATCCATGATTGAAGAGTTGTAAAGAGGGAGAGAGGGATCATGAGCAGCTGGCCTGCACTTGATGAGAGGCCAAATAAATTCATTAACCAAAGCTCTGTTTTAAAACAAAGAATTGGGAAATACAGTTATTTCCCAGCTATCCCGTGGCCTCCTGCAGCAAAATGACACTTCTGTAAAGGTGGGAGGCATGGCTGCTTTCCAAGGCAAGCGAGAAGCTTACAAGAGAGTACGTCAAGAGCCACATTTTCAATAAGGCTAATAACTGCAAGGTTAGATGTGTATTTTTAAGCCCAAACAAAACAAGCAGATTTTTTAGCTACAAGGCTGGTAGAAGTCCTGGAGGTGCCCTACGCTGGTCCCTCCATCATCACTGCTGCCACCGGCAATAGCTCAGAAAACACGGATTAGCGCTTACTTCAACTCGCCAGTGCTGTCCTACAGTTTCTATCCTCTACTAGTCTCTTCCCCCCCTCCAATATAGCCTTCTGGTTTTGAAGTCTGCGTTGGAAGGGGGGGTGGAAGAGACCATTTGTAGATGGCAGAAACTACGGGGCAGTGCCGGCACGTTGAGGTATGCACTGCCCTGCATGTAATGAGCCATTGCTGCTGCTGCAGGCCCTGGAGAGGGCACTGGGTGTCCCTGCAAGCAGGGGTAGACAAGGGGGGGGGGGGGGTGTGGGGCCATGTGCAGAGATTCATTGAGGGGCTTCATTTGCATAGACATTTGCAAAGCGTTAACATGCGCTTTTAGTAAACATGCCTCTTAATGAGTGTCTGGAAAAAGAAAGACTAACAGATTTCTACATTACTATATTGCAGTGAAAACCGCCAGGCCCATTAGGAAGTACTATAAACACCGACCATTTAGAACTCATAGCAAACCCACCGTATCATAACAGCACTACCAGGACTCACAAAGCACCAAACCCTACCTATCAAAAGGCAACACTGCAAATATTAAACCAATACATCTCAGAGAATACCAATGCATCTCCTACTGGGGAAAGAGAACAAGTGGCACTGTCAAATAGAAACTACATGTACAGAATACCTCAGCTTGTTTACACATGCAGAACATAGACGGTCACCACACAAAGAACAAGGGATCACAATTTAGAAATAGGAAGATAATTAAATTGGGAACCCCAAAAGCCAAACATACAACAACACTGGAAAAATAAAACTATAAATTAATTTCCTCTTGCACTAATCAAAAATGCAAAGATGTTAGCGATACACATTTCCCAGACCTGACATATTCCAGTTAATAAATTCAAAATAAAAATTATTTTTCTACCTTTTGTTTGGCCATTTTATTTTTCAGTTGCAATTGCTCCAGTCACTTTCTTCTGGTTTCTTCGTCTCTTCTGCGAGCTGTCCATTTGTCCTTTCTTCTCTCTTCTAGATTTTTTTCCATTCTCTCTCTATATCTGCTTTAACATACTGATCTTTCCCCTTTGCTCTTCCCCCATTTCTTTCCTTATTCCTTTATCATCCACTCAGATTTCACCCTTCCATTCTCAATCCCCACTTACTCTCCCAATACCCGGCCGATTGTAGATTTTTCTTCCCTCCCACACAAAATATATTTTCCCCTCTCCATCCTCATTCCCCATCCCCATCTAGTCCACACCCCAAATCAGCTCCCTTCTAGTTCTAGACCCACCCAGCATCCGCTCCCTTCTAGTCCCATTCTCCCATGCCTCCACATCAGCCCATTTCCAGTCCTAGCCCACCATATCCAGTCCCATTCCAGCCCCCCCATCAGTCCATTTCCATTCAAAGCTCCCCCATCTGCCAACTTCCAATACTAGCCACCCATTTCCAGCCCTATTCCAGCTCCCATCAGTCCACTTCCAGTCTTATTCCAGCCCCCATAAGCCCATTTCCAGTCATATTGCAGTGCATCACCCATTTGCAGTCCAAGCTCCCCCCATCAGCCCATTTACAGTCCCATTCCAGCCCCTCATCAGCCCATTTCCATTCCAAGTTTCTGCCATCACAACCTATTTCCAGTCCTAGCCCCCATCACAGCCCATTTTCAGTCGTTTCCCCATCACAGCCTATTTCCAGTCCTAGCCCCCAACTATCATAGCCCATTTCCAGTCATAGCCCCCCCATCACAGCTCGATTCCAGTCCTAGCCCCCTCATCACAGCCCTACCCCGCTCCCCCCATCAAGCCTGATTCCAGTCCTAGGCTCCCCATCATGCCTGATTCCAGTTCTAGCCCCCATCATAGCCTGATTCGTCTTAGCCCCCCATCAAGCTTGATTCCAGTTCTAGCCCCCCATCACAGCCCTACCCCCCCATCAAGCCTGATTCCAGTCCTAGACCCCCCCCCCTCCGAAGAGCCCCATGGCCATCTAAGGGGCTGTAGAGGGAGTCGGGGAAGCCCGTGCATCCATCGTGCAATAATGAAGTTTGCGCGGGGCCCTGTGCGAACAACATTATCGCACAATGGACGGGCCGGCCTTGCCTGCAAGGCCAGCACTCTAGGCTACTGCCTGGTTTTCCTAATGCTGCCACCATCCCCGAGTAGCTACCTACCTAGTTTGAATTTGAAACTCAGATTTTTATGGTGCTAAATATATGCAGGAACATTCAGGATAGTTTTGATTGATTATTTTACCTGCTTAAAAGATAGTTAAGGGGGTCCATACACTGAAACTTGCAAAATACTTGAATTAGAGAGAAGTGCAAGGAGGTGGCGTGGCGAGTTATTTTCAAGTTATGTCTGTTCTTTCACTGCTGCACGCTCCCTTAATCTTTTGGGTTGGACTGTTGTCCTTCCTCTCCCCCCAGCAAAACTTTGGTTGCAGGCCTCTCATTTGAACTTATGCCACTGTATAAAACCTGAAGGTGCTGTCTGTAAAAAGACCCACACTTGCAACTAGCTTTCCAGGGGGCCAGTGAGGAAAAAGCAGAGTTGCATAGGTTGGGAAATGCCAAAAGCTACTGTCTTTATCTCCTCTGTCAAAATCTACCCCATCCCTTTACTCAGCCATCTCTGTAATGTAGCCTGTAATTGCAGCATAGGAAACAACCTCATGCCAAGCTCATTCTCTGTTAAACCCAATGTAGTCATCCTAGTACTTCATCTCGCCTCTCAGCCCCTCTTTACCCCTAAGGGTTTATGGGCGCGATATTCAATTGGGATGTCTATACACCACTATGGCGCAAAGCCATTGCCACCAACCTCTAACCCCAGATGTTCAATGCCGGGGTCATATTTGGCCCCGGCATTGAATATCTGGGTTCACCGCACAGCCTCCAACATCACAGAAGATAACCAGGTAGCGGCGGTATTGCACAGCTCCCCAGTTAGCTCCCTCACATAAAACTAGGCCAACTTTTGCTTTGTCTACTTTTAACAAAGGTTGCTAACCGGGTAGCGGTGCAATATTGCCACTAGCTAGTTAGCAGTTGTCACTGCCCACAACACACTCCAGAATGTCCATGACACCCTTCAATGATATAGCAGCGTTAGTTGGGGCGTTTACACAGTTTACAGGTCAGTAGACTGTGTAAATGCCTTTAGAATATCGGGCCCTATGTGTTTGGAGGCAGACAGTGCCAGTGGGCATTCTTCCGAAGTCTACACATAGTCCACAGAGCCACTATCGGTACAGCCATGCGGTTTCATTTAAGGCTGTCCTAAGTTAAATCACAACTATACAGATAGCAGCTGAATTTGCCGGCTATCTGTACAGCGGTGGTGGTCACTACTGGATAGGTAAGTTCATCACCACCACTTCTACAGACAGCAGCGATGAATATCTGTAAAACAGTTCAACACCATGGCCAGAGTTTAGAAAAAAAATCAAATTTAGGGTTTAAATATTGACACATACAGCTACAATATTGTGAATTATATACTGTGCACAAATCATGATTGGAGAAGCCTTGCATTGAAAATACATTTTCTTGATTTAATAAATGTGGAATTTTGGGGAAGTGCTCAAACATGAGTTGATTTCCCTTCTCTCTGGCTTTCTCCTCGTAAATGGCTCTCTCTCTTCACCTCTCTCCTGTTCTCTGTTCCAGTCCCCCTTCCCCTACAGCCTCTTCTCCTCCATCATTAACCCCCTTCCCTCCCCCCCCCCCCCCCCCCATGCATGCTGTAGCCAAACCCTTGAATGTTTTAGCTCATCTGCACTTTAATACTGGCTGGGGACAGGTGTTAATTTTAAGCATGTGCTTACTGCATGGAGGAGAGCATACCATACTATTTCCCCACATCCTTATTAAAGCCCCATTTGCATCTGACATCCTTTTATTTATATGCACTAATTTTAGCATGTTCCTACTAACATCACCGTGGGCACCTTTGCATGCACAATGTGAGGTCTCTTACCAAGCCGTATTATGGCAACAGCACATATCAAAAGAGCAAATTAATGCTAAAATGTGGGTTAACAGCAACTAACATACATTATTTCACCATAACACATGAAAATCTGATCTACTGAACATTCAAAAATGAGCTGCTGCCTGCAGATGCATGAAAAGCAGCTCATTATTATGCAAATGGCAACGCAGCTTACATTAGACTTTGCAAGCTGGATAGTTACCACCTCCAGAGGTGGTGTTAGCTTTCCAACCCAGGAGACATTTCAAGGGTCAAATGGTTAGTAATAAATACCCCTCACCCCCTGATCCCTTTGCAAACACACCTCCAAACCCAATTGTTTTTCCTGCCCTGCATCCTCCTGGCACTTACCGGGTGACTCTCTGGTAGGTAGTGCAGGGGCAGCAGCAATCCCTGGGTAATCCTGCCTTGTCACTTCCTGACTTAAAACAGCAGCCTCAGCCTGCTAGCAGTGGTCTCTTAGGGCTGCTGCTAAGGGGGTCAGGGGTTATGCTCCTTTGTTTAGTAGCCTGAACCCCTAGTAGTAGTACCAGGACAGAACCACTAGGAGGCTGTGGCCACCATTTTGAGTCATGGAGATGTCTGGGGCTAGAGCACCCAGGGATCATTCCTACCCTCCACCTCTCCACTAGGGAGATCCCTGGTAGAAGCCATGGAGGGGGGTAGTGTGTGTGGAATATCCTGTGGTATTTTATTACAGCTTAGTATACTAAGTATACAGACCTCTAAGTTCTGAAAATTTAGTATGCTAGCTTTTAATATTTTTTTGATTTTACAATTCTTTTTTATTGCAACATGTCTTTCTGGGCCGTGTTTACACTTACTGTACCTTAACTAGCAATCCAGAGCATGAGAAAGGGAGGCCAAAAAGCTGCAGTGGTGGCTGCAATGACCCTTCCCACTTTGATTCTCCAAAAACAGTACTCTCCCTGCTCTGATCCTCACCCCCCCCCCCCCCCCCACCGCAGCTACCTACCCTTCAGCACCTTAAAGGGTGGAAAGCTAAGGCAAGATCCCATAGCAATGCCCAATCCACAACCAACGCCCCCCTCAAGAACCCTGCCCCCACCCATTGATCCTCTACCAGTCCTTACTGGAGGTTCCCTGGTTTCCCTGAGGAACGGGCCTGGAGCAGCTCCCCTCTGCTACTGCCCTGGCTGTGGAAGCTGACAAAATGGCAGCAGTAACCCCTAGCGGTAGTCTTGCAGTACTACTGCTAAGGACTGAGCCCTTGCAGTGATACTGTGAGGCCACTGCTAAGGGTTCGTGACACCATTTTGTCACCCTCCACATTCAGGGCAGGAACAACAGGGAACCACTCTTTCCCTGTTCCTCAGGATAACATTAGATTTCCCCGGTAAGGACTGGTGGGGGGAGGGTCCTTAGTGAAGGAAACCGGTTGTGGGTAGGTTGTTGCTATGGGATCTTGCCTTGACTTTCTACCCTTTCAGGTGCTGAAGGGTAGTTAATGCAAAAGGAGGGGGGGGGGAGGAGGTATTGGAATAGGGAGGATACTTTGTGGCTGCAGAACTGATGCACGTTACCAGACTGCCTGTAGCATGGCCTGCACTCTTAAGGTGGCATTAAGCGCAGCCGCACTATTGGCAGTCAAGATAGTGCAAGTGCCATTGTACAAGCTAAATGTCATCAGCCAACACAGCCACTCCCTGCCTCTATCCCCCAAGTGCCTGTCCACTGTGCATGCTATGCGGCTACCATGCTGGCTGAGGACATTTACTGCGGTAACCGTTACCACACTTTAGTAAATGCGCCCTTCTGTGGCTTGGTTTACAATACAAATACAAACTTGGAGCTTACAAATAACGGACACCTGCATGGCATTGAGGGCAATTTCCTGTAGCAGGATACCAGATGCTTTTCTGAATCTTCTGTTCTAGAAGTCCTACTAACAACATCTTCACCTCTTCAATCTACAGGGTAGTCATTCTGTGCATAGGAAATTAAGGAAATGGGGACCTGAAAAGGTGTTAAAATGTTTCAGGCTTTTGAACAATCTATTTTTAATCAATCATTCTTTATTTATATCATGCCTACCCACAGGAGTGTTCAAACCGTGGAACATATAAAAGTTGAAATGACTCAAACTACTACATAATGCATGTCTTACAATATTCCCTGCCCGGAGCAAGGTTGATTATCACCTATTATTAGCAGCAAGATGAAAAGCCCGAGAAGCCAGACTCTGCATGCAGTTCAACACCGGAGAAAAAGAAACAAACGGAACTCTGCACAAGAGGTCTAATACCAAATTTGCACAGAATTCCCCTCTTCCGAAGGGCAATAGTGAAGATCTGCAGGGCCGGCCTGAGGGTTTATGCCAGCCTAGGCAGACTCTCTATGCCACCCCCCTGAGGACTGTAGCACTGCCCGGCCCACCATGTTGCTCCCCCCTCCCGGCATCCATCTTCTCGCTTGGGGAAGTGGCACTGCGATTCCTCCATGGCGTCGGGATTTAAAGTGCCTGCGTTAGCGCATTCATGGCCTGCCGCTCCTGCCCACCTCCGATGCAACTTCCTGATGGAGGAGGCAGGAGCAGCAGGCTGTGAGGGCGCTAGTACGGGCACTTTAATTTACAGCCCGACGCAGCAGAGGGATTGCTGTCCGGTCCTTCCTCCCCCAGGCAAGATGACGGATGTCAGCAGGAGGTGGGGGGGGGGGGGGAGAGAGTCCGATGCCACCCACTGATGAGGCTGGCCCTGTCTGTCTGTCTGTCTGTGCAAGTCAGAAGGAAGCATAAGGGTATCACAGTGGGTCATATGAGCCAGAAAGAAGAGTCTGCACAAGGGCTGTGATGAAGCCCACAGCTTCCTGAGAAAGAAGGAAGGGGAGGGGTCAGACCTGGGCAGAATGAGGCAAAATAGTGTCCTAGAGAGCAGAAAGGGAACGGGGTTAGACATGAAAGAAGGGAGAGGAGTCCTTGGTAGGGAAGGGAGGAAAGAGTCAGCAGAGAGCAGGAACAGCCTTACACTGTATTCTAGCAGTATTTCTGGGGGAATTCTATCCACAAATATTTAAAATTTTGCGTTTTTGATAAGTTTTTAGTGTACTGCATTTTTAATTAAAGTATTCACAGTAATTTAAATTGTTATAAATATAAAATGGGCAGAATTAAAACATTTTTGTGCAAATTAAACGAATATTTCCTCTTGCACTGTGCAAAATACAAACATATTTCCAAAGTTGATGCATTCCATTCATTAAAATGAAAAGCTTCTCTCTACATTTATTTCTCTGATCACATTGGCCCTACTCTTTTGCCAGCTTTACAACTCTATCCAATCTCCGAGGACCTGCTCAGCGCACCACTCTTTACTCTCTCCCCTCCCTATCCAGGTCCTCTCTCTCTTTCCCCTTCCAAGTTCTCATTCACACTCAAATCCCCCAGTCCCCTGTTTGCTTGCCTTCTTCTCCAAATCCAATCTCTGAGCCCCCATTCTCCCATCCTGAGGCTTCTTTTTCTTGCCAGTGCCCATTCTCCCTTCCCCACCTGAGGCAGAGGCAGCTCTCTCTCCCTTCTGCTCTTCTTCCAAATCCCCTAATCTCCAATGTTCTCATCCAATCTGAGTACCTGCTTTCTTTAATGCTCTACACCCTCAATTCCTCAGCCCCATTCTCTCTCCTCCCACCCTGTCAATCACCGAGTCTACATTCTGCCCCCAACCCATCAAATTCCTCAGTCCCCATGCTCTTCTTTTGCCCCATCCCCCTCAGGCATTTACTATCATGCCCCCAATACATGTTTATCCTCTCCAATCCATGCCCCTGCTCCCTCCCTCCCTGACTTCCTATTCCACTCCCCCACAACCCAATCCTAATGTTCCTGCTCGTCCACCAAATTTCCCAGTCTCTGCTCATCTCCCCACGTGTATCCTGTCTTTTTTAATCTTCCACCTCAATATATGCCTCCCACCCTCTACCTTTCCTTCTCCTGCCCCTCCCCAAACATGTGCTTATTGTCTCTCTCCTCCTTTTGCTTTTGCCAATGTGGGATTATTGCCTTCCTCTTCTATCCCTCCAGTCACCCAGCGTAGGCCTCCTGCCTCTGCCTGATCTCAGCAACTGTGGTCCATGCCTTGTCTGCATGTGACCATGTTCAAATCTTTCGTATGCTGGCTGCACAGTGAACTAGCTCAGTATGTCAGTGCCTGTCTGTGAGTTTTGAGGATGCTCCCAATGCAGACGTAGAGGAAGCAATGCCTCTGCAAAAGCATGTGCTCCCATGAGCCATATGCCGCTAGAGATATGGCATGCATATGTAAAAGGAGGGGGGGGGGGGATTTAGCTCGCACCTTTTCTCAGAGGTTCATGGTCATGTCAGGATGGGTGTGCAGCTATGGACATGTACATCTTAGATTGTAAACCCTCTGGGGATAGGGAAACATCTACGGAGCCGAATGTAACTCGCCTTGAATTACCATTGGAACGGCGTGAACTAACTACTAATAAATAAATCTCAGAGGAACACGGATCCAAGCTCCATATCCTACCTTGTATTCCTGGACTCATGTACAGACCATCCTCACAGTTTATCTGTCGAGGTAAAAGTGATGATTATTTCGCCATTGTGTTTTTCCAAAGGATGGCAGAAGACATGACATGCATCAGTTAGTCTTCTTTCCCTAGATGTGCCAACTCCTTTCTGGAGGCCCTGGTTTGCTTACATGCCTGATTAGAACCATTTCATAGTGATGAAGTGATGCCTGGAGGTATCACTAAATTTAGAAAAAACATAAGCACACAGGCAAAGTGAAGAACCTCAAAATAAAAAAACCCACTGCATTATTATTTAAATTCATTTTATGGTGAAAGGAACCATTAGATATGGGCCATACTCAGCCTGTTTGCCTAGATTTTGTAGTGGCATAATTTGGTAGCTGAAGCACTGCCAACAGAAGGGCTTGTGCACGTCCTGCCGATGAAGATTGCTGAGAGAGGATGGGAGGGTCTGGCCTCTGGAGGTATTTCTTGAAATGGCAGGCCAGCTTTGAGGGCGATGGCTGGGTCACTCTTGGGGGGTCTGCCTTATGGTTTAGACTAGAGGGTGGGATGTGAGATTTGATGGTAGAGGGGTCATCACTTCACGTTGGGAAGAACGTTGTCGGGGGGAAGGGCTTCCAACCTTGTTCGGGGTGTGAGCATAGGAAAGATGAAATTCCCCACATGAACTGGTCCTGTTACTTTGGACAATTTAGCACAGGGATTTAGATATGCACCGTTTATGTGCTATTCTTTTTCTGTTAGTATGCATGTTTTCTTTGTAGGATTCTTTTACTATGCAAATTAAGGGCCTCTTTTACCAAAGCTCATTAGCTGGTTAACGGGCATTTTAAGATGCGGCTACAGGCAGTCGGGAACACTAATGAGTAATAGTGGCATGGGGAATGGGCGGAGAGTGGGCGGCTCTTAAGGTGCATTCACCTGATGACTCCTCTATAGGAGTCATTAAATGAACCTGATGGAGTGCAGCACACTTTAGGACATACTGAACACACTTCCGACATCAACTAATACTACTTAATTGTATAGTGCTACAAAGCGTATGCAGTGCTGTGTGAGACTGGCACATTAATGGTAAATCCTTAGCTGGCTTTAGGAAAAAGGGCCATAAATATTCACCATGTACATGGCTAAAGAATTTTTTAGTACATTTTATTGTGTAGGTGCTTAAGTCAGAAGATCTTAGGAATGAATGTCCTCGTGCCTATGACATTACTGGGTTTTAGAATCAGACAGACTTTTGGCATAATAGCCTTTTCCTTTCTGACAACGGGTCTCAAATGTTCCAAACTGTGGCACTTTAAGAGATTGAAACTGTGTTCTTTATTGTTAGAAGATGAATTATTGTACAATTGTTATAATAGAACTGCTGTGTATAACTGATGAGATCATAGTTGGACTTCAGAACGAGTCAAACATTTGTCTGATTAAGTCATCAGCTATCTGAGAGCCCACTCCTTTATTGGTGACTGATTTAATAATGGTATAGGACTTAGATTAATCAAACATCTAATGACAAATGGAGCCCTTGCAATCACTATCGCAAACAGATCAAAAACATTAGCATTTCCAACAGGGCAGCCCTACCACTAGGCAGACTAGGCATCTGCCTAGGGTGATATACTTGCGGGAGTGGGGAGGGGGGGGGGGACAGGGCTGCTCTAGCAGAGCTGATAAAGACGATGATAGGAGACCAGGCAGAGATACACTTTAAAGCTGAGTCTTTGAGAATCTGCACACGGTAGTGGTGACAGTAGCAGCAGTAGTGGGAGATGAAAGGGACATGGAGGAGGAGGGGTAGGAAAGGGGATGGATGATGCTTGGGGGCTTATGAAAGGGATAAATCTGGATGCCTGGGGGGCAGGTAAGGTAGGTAGAAAATGCTGAACTGAGAAGGAAAGGGGGGGGGGGGTAGGGAAGGGAAAAGCAGAAGCCGGACCCCTGTGGGGCGGGGAATGGAAGAAAAGATGTTGAGCACCTTAGGGTGGAGTGAGATGTAAGGAAGGAAGCAACTGCTGGACATGGAGGGGGTTCAGGGTGTAAATGCCCCTGAATATCCCATCCCATGAGGTCCAGTTTTAGAAAGGAGATGGAGAAGGGAATTAAGAAGGTTAGGGATGTAGAAAATTCTTGTAAAATACATGTAAAGACGTGCAGGACTGAAGGTCAATGTCTCACCACATCCAGCAGAAGCACCATTTAAGGAAAAAAATATGTTCTATATTCCCTGAAACGTGAGTGGGAACAGCATTTCAAAATTTCTGCTCCTGACACCCTCAATTCCCCCTCACCCCCTGACATCCCTCCCCCGACATCAACACCCACTGACTCCCTGCCCAGACATCCGAGCACTTCTTCCTTCTGATCCTGCCCTGTGGACATCACAACCTAGATCCTCCAATCAGCCCCCCAGTCCTACCACCGGCTCTTACCAGGGGTCCCTGGTGTCTAGAGGGCAGAAGAAGTGATCCACAGTTGCTCCTGCTCAGAGTTTTAGGTTCCCTAGTGGTAGTCTTGCAGTACAGCAAATAAGGGCAATTCTCTGGTACTATAGCAGTGTCGTCAAGTCAATGCTGACTCCTGGCAATCCAGCAGCCCCTGGGTTTTTTTGGCAAGGTATGACCAAAAGTAGATTGCCAGGCCTTTTCTTCTGAGGCAATGCAGGGTAAAGTGACTTGCCCAAGGTCACAAGGAGTGCCAGTGGGAATCAAACCCTGGTCTCTTGGGTATGAGGCTGTTGCTCTAACTACTAGGCTACTCTTCCACACCATAACTCTGATTATAAATTTGATTTTTGGCCTTCATCATGAATCAAGAGGTACAGCGCTACAAGAAAACTTTGCCAGTTTTAGGAAGACTTGTTCTTGCACTTTTAGATTTATTAAAGTACAAATGTTGATTTAAAAACAAAGGGCGGCATCTTCAGTGACAGCAGTCGCCACTTTAATTTAAACCCAGATATTTAGTGCCAGGTCATTTTTGCAATCTGGTTAGTAGCGATATTCGGTCACTAGCCAGATTACAAATCTGCCTAAAGCTAGGAGAGCCTTCCATCTGTCCTAAATTTAGGAATTTTAGCTAACAAGCTAGTGACTGAATATCGCCATTGGTTGGCTAGCTTGTGGTGCCCGCCCCTGGAACGCCCTGTTGCCAGCTGGTTAGCAAGAGAAACATAATGGCAGAAAAAGACCACATGGCCTATCTAGTCTGCCCTTCCATAACAACTACGATAGTCTTTAGAGAGCCTCTGTGTTTGTCCCATGCTTTCTTGAATTCAGATACTGTCCTCGTATCCACCACCTCCACTGGGAGACTATTCCACGCATCTACCACCCTTTCCATAAAGAAATATTTCCGCATATTACTCCTGAGTCTATCTCCTTTCACTCTCATGCTATGTCCCCTCGTAGCAGAGCTTGCCTTCAATTGAAAGAGACCCTCCTGTTCATTTATGCCATGGAGGCATTTAAATGTCTCTATCATATCGTTGTGGACAGAATTTCCTCACCCCCTACACTGTACCGTTCCTTTGGATTTTTGCAGCCCAAATGCATGACCCTGCATTTTTTTGTATTAAATTTCATCTGCCAAATTCTAGACCATTTTTCAAGATTTGCTAGATCCCTCCTCCTGTTATCCACTCCTTCCTGAGTGTCCACTCTATTGCAGATTTTGGTATCATCCGCAAACAAGCAAACCTTGCCCGACGGCCCTTCTGCATTAGGGCATTTAAATGAGTTAGGAGGGGGATATTCAGTAGCATTAATCACGTCAGTGCCGCTAAATATCCCGGTGCCCACATTTTAGCTGGTTAGCAAGTCTGCTTTCTCCGTACATAAATCCATGATAAGTACAATCTATATTTACTCATGAAATTTAATGATTAGTATACAGAAAACATTGCAGAAATGTGAAAAAAAGACAATTTTGTATAAATGAAAATTCAGTAAATCATTCTAATGTCCTAAATGGTTTTTATTTTTAGGGACGACAATATTATCACAATTTATTCATGATTCCATCTCTGCCGGTATTTATGTACAGACAATAAATGTGTTAAGCTCTTTCCCTTTTGGGGGCCTATGCACTAAAAGAATGTTGAAATAGTTTGTATGCCATCATCCTACTGCCTATTCTGGCGGTGGTGGTGGAGGGAGAGGGGTTCAGGAATATGTTGGTCAGGGGGAGGCGAAGGTGTCTTGGTGGAAGGTATGTCTTAGTTGGGAGCAAGTGTAGGTGGGAGCTTAGAAACTATCGGGCTGATACCAAATGAAGCATATTTAGTTAAGGTTAATTGGACTTATCTGGTTAAGTTTAGCCAGAACATTAAAACATATTAAGTCCCATTTTGTACAGAACTTTGAGGTAGTGGTTCGGATGTTCAGCTTCCCCAGTATTTTACAAAAGGATCTGCTGAATATAGAGCCATTTGTAAAATACAGATAATGATGCCAGCAAACAAACACATAGTTATCAGCACATGCAGCAGAAGAATCTATTTCAAAATGCTACATCTGCAGCAAGAACAGCAGAACTTGGAAGCTTCCACATACAAGTGCCGGCAATTATACATGAAGATGCCGATTCTTACTCTTTCCACATATAAATGCTAGCAAGTATATGTATTATATATTGTGTGTATATATCTATATATCTATAACTATATCTATATCTATAGATAGATATAGATAGATAGATATAGATAGATACTGTATATACACAGTATATATGTATATATACATACTCACACACACAACTGTAGTCAACATTATTGGCACTCTTGCATTTTAGGTAAATTGTGTACAATATATTGTGACGCTCGCGCCCCTACCAGGCGGTTGCCTAGTAGGGACGGCTGGCCATCTGATATCCCTTCTAGGATTTTTGTAGTTGTGTACGAAAGAAGAGCCAAGTGGTTAATAAAGCGCACAGGAAATTTTATTCGGTTTCCATGTTGGTAAGTGGTGAACATAAAATTCTTCAAACATAACTTTTGGTTTCTCCAGACAAAAAGAAAATACAGGATAATTTCTCCCAGAAATCAAAATGTCCAAAACAGTGTAACCTTGAACAAACTCATACCTGTTCTTGTTCCTTACTGTAACAGCTTAACCTTAGCATCAGAAGAAAGAGGCATTTTAAAACTCTTCACATAGTGAGTGAGGTATCAGCTTCAACCCTGCTGTTGCCACACACAAACAGTTTCAGCTGTTTGAACCCCCACTGAGCTCCTGCAATTTCAGCTTCTTAGGAGAGTTTCTTAATCCTTTACATTCAGACTTTCCCCTCTCTTCCAGCTTCTGGAACTGTCTTTAGGCTACAACAGCCCCCCTTTTTATGTTCCACTGTTCTAGCTCACACTAATACCTTAGTGCACAGCTCGCATTCCATTTCAGAGACATTAGAATTAACAACACTTTCCTCAGGGCCTACCTCCATGCTCTCTATTGAGCTACAGCTGGGTGCTCCTTGAAAGTGCTCCGGGCTCTTTTCCTTAAGAGTCTTCACCAGATTAAACAGCCTCTCCCAGTGCCTGGCCTTGCCTTCTCCAGGCCGGTCTCTTGGGGGTCTCTCCTGTTTAACTTCCCTAGTGAGATATTTCTTTCTGTGCTGAGCCTTCTGGGGTATGACAGTCTCCTCTGAGTCAGAGCAAGAACTATCCTCTTGGCAATGCTTGGTCCCTGCGTACCTTTCTTGGCTGCCTCTATAGTGGTTCCTCCCTCTGCTGCTCTCCTTGGCTGAAAAGCTTCTCTTCAGTTTGGCCACAGATCTTTCCGGTCTGTGCCTTCTGGGAACTGGGCTAGAACCTGGGCTAGGCCTGGAACTGCAACTGCCGCTTGTGCTTGCTCTTGAATTCCTCCTGGACCTTCTTCTCAAAGCCCCTTCCTTATTCAAACTGGCTCTCCCTCTTGTGTTTGTTTTCTCTCTGTTAACTGCTGAGCAAGGCAACTCCCTTCCTGGCTCCGCCCACTTGGACCTCCTACTCCTATGCAAGGTTGTCCTGTGGTCTGGGATTGGTTTACCTTTAGCTTTGCCCCCTAGGTTCCTTTCAGGGCTTTTAGTATGGAGTATGTGATTTTGTGCACCCATCCCCCGTAAAGAAGAAAAATTCTTCTTTTTTTCAGTTTTCTCTAGCTGGGCTGCACCCTCCTTACCACAATATTGAGAAATAATTGGAATTTAAGTCTGCACTGAAAACTTACCTATTTCACCTTGCTTTCGTCCTCCCTTTCCCAACCTCGCAGCAGCATACCCCTCCCTCTCCCCTTGAGCTGAATCCTCTCTTTTCCCGTCTTACTGTCTTTCTTTCTGTTTTTCCTCTCTGCTATCCTGTAGAAATGTTGGCGTTCTTTTCCTTTTTCTCTAACAGCCCTCAGCTTTGTTTTGTAAACCGCTCTGATGCCAAAGTTGCCTGAGTGGTATATTAAATTATAAATACAGATAAAGATAAAGATAAAGATCATAATAATTTAATAGTATGTACAAAGGTATACATAGAAAAAAGATATCTGTGCAACTTAGACATTAATTTCTGAGAAAAACAAAAACAAAATATGACCTGGACAGGATTAATGGCACCCTTGACTAATATTTGGTTGCACAGCCCTTGGGCGCGATGACAGCCTCCAAACGTTTCTTGTAGCCATATGAAAGTTTCATACATCTGTCTGTTCCATCTCATGAATGTTTCCAGAATTCCTTTTACCTATGGCAGATTTCAGCTCTTTCCAAAGGTTCTCGATTGCATTGAGATCAGGACTCACTACTGGCCAGTTTAAAACGGTCCATTTTTTTCTTTTTAACCATTCTTTTATACTTTTGGATGTATGTTTTGGGTCATTGTCCTGCTGGAAGACCCATGACCTTCAACACAGACCTAGTTTTCTGACACTAGGTAGCACATTTTGCTCCAAAATGCCTTGGTAGTCCTCTGACTTTCATAATTCTTTTAATATGTTCCAGACCTCCAGTTCCTGAGGCAGCAAAACAGCCTCACAGCATTATGGAACCTCCACCATATTTAACTGTAGGAAGGCTGTTTTCCCCCCCCCCCCCCCTTATAAACTTCATTTCTTCGCCTGTAAAGTATCGTTGGTCTGTATTGGCAAAGAGCTCAATTTTGGTTTCATCTGTCCACAGAACATTTTCCCAGAAGGATTGTGGCTTCTCAAGGTGGGTTTGGGCAAAGATCAGGCGTGCCTTTTTATGCCTGTCTTTGAGCAGTGGGGTCCTCCATGGCCTTTGCCCATAAAGTCCTTCTTTGTTTAATTGCAGCATATGGTGCGGGTTGAAACCACCACTCCAGATTGCTCCAGATCAGCCTTAAGTTCTTTGGATGTTGTAAGTGATGTTTTTCCAACAGTTCACAGTAACCTCTTTCCACCATGTCCTAGGAGGTTCTTGACAGTTCCATGAGCAGAAAACTTAACAACATTTTGAAATGTAGTCATAGGAATCCCAAGTTAATTGTAAATGGTCTTGTACTCCTTTGAAGTTTAATGTTTGGTGGTCATGATTTTTCTGACAGTCTCAAGCAGCTCTCTTGTCTTCACCATTGTGAAAATGGAACAGGGAGAGAATGTGGCC
The DNA here is from genome assembly GCA_033557465.1 of Ichthyophis bannanicus. Lineage (NCBI taxonomy): Eukaryota > Metazoa > Chordata > Amphibia > Gymnophiona > Ichthyophiidae > Ichthyophis > Ichthyophis bannanicus. Next base: position 141,754,999 of record CM066036.1, read on the forward strand.
ATTTTAAACATTAGAGTCATCTTTTATTGGTTGATTCAGGTCATGTGAGTACTGACAATTGTTCATAGTGCATCTAATTTTATTGGAATGGGAATATGGTTCTTTTGTTCAAACTGATTTGAATTGTTTATAAGGGTGCCAGGCACTACTCCCCATAGCCTAGAACGTCCCCTTCCCTTGTCTTTCCTTCCATAGGCAGCATCTCCCCTTCTCTACTCCTAAGTTGCCCAGCATCTCCTCTCCCCATCCCTTTCCTACCCCCTCATTGTCTAACATCTCCCTTTCCCTACACACCCCATGCTGAGCATCTTTCCTTCCTCTCTCTACCTGCTGCCCATGGCCAGCACCTCCCTGTTCCCTCTGCTGCTGCCCTGTGGCCTCCCTCCCTCTTTCTGCGCCTATTATGTACAGAGCAGCATAGGACCTTAAGCTCAGGCCTATTCTGAAGCACTTCCTCATCTATCTCCTCCAAAGCAAAGGGAAGCGGCAGTGCTTGAGCATGGTGAGCCTGTTCCAAAAAGGCCCATACTGTGCTGACAGAAGCAGTAAAGTACTAGTTGCCTGTATTCTGGAGCCACACTGCCCTTAGGCCGATACCTAGTCCATCTAGTAGCAGGGCTGACCCTGCTTGTCAAATAACAGCAAAACAAAAATGCCAACACACATCGGTTGGGGTTCCCATTGGTTGGGGTTGTTCCAATGTAAAAGCAGTGTACTGGAATGTCTTGTGCAGATGAATAACTTGCACTTCAATTACTTTATGGAGTGTAACAAAGCACAAAGTCAAAAACAGTATAAAAATCTAAAATATAAGCAATCCACACATACTAGGGTTTTTTTCACCGACTACTCCCTAACATAGATATTCTTTGAAGATAGACTCATTAGTTTTGCTCATACTGGTACCTACACAGTTTAATACAGATTCTGTCTTCAGTGGAAAAACTGTAATACAACTCCTGAAACCAGGGCATATTAGCTCCTGCTGAATGCCCTTCCAAAAGCAACTGTAGAAGTCCTCCATCTTATTCCAACAGAAACTACACTTCACTCACCATTTCAGATAACTCTTAAGCAACAGGAGGTGGTATAAGGGGCTACAAATCTTTTCATCATCCTTAGCCTCTGGTCCCCTTTGACCTCAAGAGAATCTTTATTCATGGAGGGTGGGGGAAGCATGGGGATAGTGCACCTCTGTCTCCCCTCAAAATGTTCCAGATGCTGTGCTTAATTGGTTTCCTCCCCCCTCGCTGCTGATGATCCCCCAAAACTAAGCAGGGAAACCTCACCTATGATCTTTCTGCTAACTAACCAAGAGCTTGCAGGGCTGGTGCATGGGTATTGGGTGCCCTAAGTGAACTTTCAGCCTTACGCCCTCTTCCCCAAAGATTTTGATAATTAAGCTCAACAATCACGATCACCACGCAGTCCTGTGAAAATGTATAACTGGACATCATACTTTCAAACATTAAACTCCACTTGTGTGCTGACGGGTCTTTGAGTTTGTCTGGCTGTCATAATCTATTGGTTTGCTTTGACTGCTGCTGCTCTTTGCTGTCCCTCAGAAGCTGCTGCCCTAGGCGACTGCCTGGTTTTGCCTGATAGTTGGGCCATCCCTGGGCATAGAGGTATTTTGCAGTACTTGAGGATCAGCATTTACAGAATAAATTCACTGTCAGAGCCTAGGCACACTCCTATAACAGGACAGAAGAACAAGAGTTAAAAGACTCTTGGGGGGGGGGCGGCATTTTCCTAGGTATTTCGGTAGTTTGCAGACCTACAAACCACCTAAATGGTGTTCTGTGGTTAGTGCCACTGAATATACTTGGGTACCACCGTCGACTGTCCTGAGGCTATCCGGCTAGTGCCAGAGTGTACTAGGGACAGATTGGAGAAAGCACCCAGGGACAACAGGCTAGTGGCGATATTCAGCTGCTAGCCGGTTATCCCAAAGCACTGAAAGTTAGGCATCTGAAAGGCTCATCTAACTTTCACTGATGAAGCCAAAATGGGCAGCGGCTGAAGATCGCCACTGCCTGATTAGCTTCAGCACTATCCGGCCCACCCCGATATCCAATGCTGGTGGCTGGATATGGCTCGGCATCGACAATCTGGGTGCAAAGTTCAGCAGCAACAGCTAACTGCTGTACAAACACTAGTCACCGCTGCTGAATATCTCCCCCCCCCCACCTCTTGAGTTTTACATAAGCATAATCCTTTGAAGACACTTCTAAATTGGGAATGGCCGATATACAACACACTTCTCTCTGACCCATCATTTTGTGTCAGCAATGATACTGCCACAGCTAATAAGAGTCACTTTTGTTACACCTTAACCAATACGTAGGCCCTTTGATCGCTTAATAGAGGCAGCTTAGAGCCACTCTGCTTCACCTTATCCAGGGATTTTTACGAAGTAATAGGAAATCCTCTCTCCTCTGAACTCCTGTCAGGCACCTGGAGAACTTAAGGATATTTTTGATACAGACTGAGCAACAGAATCGCCTCCTGGTTAATGGGAGTCAGTGCAGGCAATCTGTAAGGTCCAGCATCTCATGCTTTGCTTCTAATTCCTTAAGGCCCAGAAGCTCTCCTGAGTCCTTTCACATACAACAGGCAAATGATTCACCTTCACAGTATTGTTCTCTCTTTTAAGGGGCTTGCTCTCATTAACAACAACAAAGCGCAAGCATGTCCCGGAGGACATCTGTATACAGAAAGACAGCGCAGTCTAGACCTAGAATGCCACAGAATCTCAAGCTTGGCTGGGGAAGTTACACTGTACGATTGCTCCTATCCCTGAGAATCAAAAATCAAGGGGAGCCAACTTGGTGGGCTTTAGCCTAATCATGGAACAATGGGCCTGGTCAAATGCATAACGATTTGCAAAAAATTAACTGCTATGAAAATGCTGGTCTTTATCTGTCATCATTTACTGGGTAACAATTCCAAAATATATTCAAATGGAAGCCCCCCCCGCCCCGCCCCGCCCCCCCGCCCCGCCCCCCCGCCCCGCCCCCCCCGCCCCGCCCCGCCCCGCCCCCCCCGCCCCCCCCCCCACTATTAATCATTTGTATAGCCCCTTAAAAATGTTTTAGGCTTCTGGGGGCTTTGCTTGCTATTTTGTAATTTGCAAAATGTAGCTGTAAGATGGTGCCCACGGGGTCTAGATGCCTGGTTTACCTTTTGAGATGGTAGTTACAGGAGCCGCTTCCCTCACTACTGCTTGTACTAGTGATCTCACTAGGGCGGGCTGAAGGCGACTCGTATCTCCCTTTCCCTTTGGAACCCAGAAGCAACCCCGAGTAAGAGAGACATGGTTGCTTGATTCCTTTTACTACCAAGGTTAGATGACTGAACAAGAATGCCTTTAGGAAGAAAAGGGAGAAGCAGAAAAAGAAGTGCAGAGAAGCATCTTCCAGTCTGAAGCCGCTGATCTCAATTACGCTCTCCAGGCAGCCGCAGTGAGAACGGCTCCTGGCTGCTGAGAAATGTAAACGAATGTTTCATTCCCTTTGCCTTTCCTTTAGTGCTCATTAAAGAGAGACAATTCTTTTCCTAACATCTGCTTGTTCATTACAACTTTTAAAAAACCCTATTTATTAAAGCATGACAGGATAGACAGTGCATATACATCATACTCCACCCTATGACTTAAGGCTTTGGCAGCTCAGAATTAATTCTATACAGCTAGTTAGCACAGAAAGAGTAGGGAGATGGGATTAGCTCATCCGCCTTACACAGTACACGCACCAATAGCCTCCAACATGCCATGAACACGACATGAAGTGGACAACTATGCACCTCATAAACCTAAATGACAGCCTGTGCTCAAGTGACTAGATAATTTTGTTGAAATACTTCCTATAAATTTCTTGTGGTCCAGATAATTCTTGTACATGTTGCATTTGGTATGGCAGTGTGTGCAGTAATGCTGTGTATAGCATAAAAATATGGAATAGAGACATTTAAATTGATATGTGGTCCTAGCATGTGTGAAGGCAGGTTTGTACATTAGCAGGCGTGATGCACAATCAATGGCAAGAAGTAATGCTATAAAGAGTCAGTGTAATCTGGGCTTGCTAAAATAGCTTTGCTTTATGCAAATAAGAACATAACGAAAAAATGCCTTACTGGGTCAGACCAAGGTCCATCAAGCCCAGTATTCTGTTTCCAACAGTGGCCAATCCAGGTCACAAGCACCTAGCAGGGTCCCAAAAGGCACACAGGTTCCACAACACTGATCCCAGGGCAAACAGTGGATTTTCCGGGTCCTCTTTAATAATGGTTTATGGACCAGGAACTTGTCCAAACCTTTCTTAAACTCAGCTACAGTAACAGCTTTTACTACATCCTCCGGTAACGAATTCCAGAGTTTGATTACACAATACTATGTCATCTGATTTCCCTACAATGCTGTTAGCATAAGTTTGTAAACCGCTCTGGTACACAGGGTAAAGGGCGGTATATCAAGTGTCTAAACCAACCAACCGACCATATTGTGCTGTGGATGTGATCAGGGCCAGCCCAAGGGTTTCTGCTGCCCCCCTCTCCGTATGCTTGCTATGCCACTCATCCCACTGCACTGTCACCCCCCCCCCCGCCCAGCATCCATCTTCTCAACTGGGAGAGGAGGGCGACATGGCGATTCCGCCCTTCCTTGAAGCAGTGACTTCAGCACCATGATGGGCCTTAAAAACAGTTACACGCATGCTCATGGCTTGTAGTTCCTGCATCCCTCTGATGCAATTTCCTACCAGAGGGGGCAGGAGCGGCTTGCCATGACTGCATACAATTGCTCAGCTGCTTTAAGGCCCGCTGTGGCACTGAGGCAGTGACTGTATTGCGCATCAAGGAAGGGAGGGATTTCCATGTCACCCATCAGGATCTTCCAATCTAGGCGACCTCCTGGTTCACCTAGTGGACAGGATGGCCCTGTGTGTGATACAAAAGATGAAAGAGGCATATGTATATTGGGAAACTTTAGAAATGTTTAGAATAGCAGACAGTTGGTAGTTATTTTCTGGTGTTATCTGACAGAAAGAAATAAGGTTCTCACCCTATTTTCAAAATTTGAAAAAAAAATTTTAAATGCAGAATTCGCTTTCATAGGAAATAATAGGAGCTCTGCAATGCAAGCAGATTGATAGCAGTCTCAAGCAGAAGCAAAACATATTTGGCAGCAAATAGAAGTATATATAATGGTTTATGGTTTATTTGGTTTTTAACATACCACCCTTTGCCAAGCAGACAGAGCGATTCAGAATTTAAAAAAAAAACCTAAACAAAAATACATAAATAAGAAAAGAACTCCACTGAATTGATAGGAAAAGCAAGAGGACTGAAAATAGGGCAGCAGAGGAATTATCATTTTTCCTTTCATTCTCTTCCTGGGGCCACAGCTAAGTGAGAAGGAGTGACACCGAAAGCTTGTGTAAAAAGGTGGTTTTAAGTAAGCGTTTAAAGGTAGAAAAAGAAGGTTACAACCGTACCTGGGATGGTAAGGACTTCCATAGGGCAGGGGCTAGGTAGAAGAAAGCAGATTGGCGTATTGAGTCATGTTTTGCAGGTGCAGGTGACAGGAGAATCGGGTGGCTGTTCTGTAGGGACTTAAGACAACACTGGGGGACATATGGAATGATTAAGGAGGACAGTGTGGAGGGCTATTGTGAAGAGGCTTATGGGTGAGTGTAAGGATTCTGAATGCTATCCATTGGGGAATGGGCAACCAGTGGTGCTGAAAGAAGAGGGGTGTAACATGATCATATTTTCTGGCAAGGGTAAGGGTGCGAATGACGATGTTTTGTATTGACTGAAGATGTTTCAGCTGGTGTTGTAAGAGACCAGTGAAACAGACATTGCAATAGTCAATTCTGGAGATAACTGTGCTGAAGAGCAAAGTGGTTAAAGCAGCTTGATCAAAGAAAGGACAAAGGGCGCGGATACGACGCAGAGCAGAAAAGGCAGATCTGGTCAGCTGGGTAATGTGTGTTGAAAAAGACAGTTCAGAATCTATATGAACGCCAAGGAGGACATTAATGTTATGGGAGAGGACCCAAGGGAGGGGGCCAAAGATGGAATGGTTTATGAGCCAGTCATCCAGGTGGCAGTGGTCTTGGCTGAGTTAAGTTTTAAGGAATTGGCGTGCAGCATTGATGTGGGAAAGATCAGGAGAGGTGCTGTGAAGGCGGGCAAGGAGGAGTATGTCGTCGGCATAAATGTAAAAATTGATAGCTACCGAGTGGATGCAGATGGCAAGGGGACCAAGGAAGATATTGAAGAGGAGGGGGGAGAGAGGGCACACCCTTGGGGAACCATGCAAGGGAGGGAGAACAGTGAAGAAGAAGTACCGTTACGGAGAACCTGGTAAGTGCAATCTTGAAGAAAAGAGGAGAGCCAAGAGAAAACAGTGCCCCGGAGCCCCACTTCGTAGAGATGCGAAAGGAGAAGATTAAGACGTAAAAGATCAAAGGTGGCTGTGAGGTCTAAGGAGATTGCCAAAGTACAATAACCTTGGTCCAGATAGTGTGAATGTTGTTAAGCACAGAAGCAAGAATGATTTCAGTGCTGTGGTGCATGCGGAATCCAGATTGTTGAGAGTGCAGAGCGAGGATGTGTTTGAGATGCTTGGATAACTGGGGTAGAATCAAGTGTTAAGAAAGTTTAGTGAGAAAAGGGAGGGTGGAAATTGAACGATAATTAGTGGGAATCTCAGTGTCGAGCTTGGGACCTTTCAAGAGAGGGCGGATAATTGTCTTTTTCCAGGAGAAAGGGACAGTACCTGAGAAGAAAGAACTGTTGGGCATCAAACAGATGAGTGGGATGAGAGCTAAGGAAGATTCTGAATACCATACTGACTGGATAGGGTCCAGAGGACTAAAAGATTGCTTAGTGGTGGAGAGCACGCGGGTCAAACTAGGAATGCCAAGTAAGGAAATGAAGCTCCAGATGTGTATTCCTGCCTGAGCAGGGAGAGTAGGTGATGACGGCTGCAGAAGAGGGCCATGCAAGGAAAGGCCGAAACGAACAGACAGGATTTTGAAAGAAAAAGTGTCAACCAGAGCATGAGTGGAGGGCCAATGGGGGCCAAGGAGGAAGAGGGAGCTGGCATGGTGGAAAGACGAGCAGCAATGGAGAAAAGGGTTTTGGGATTGTGAGAGGAGGTAGAGACAAGAGAAGAATAGTATTCCCTTTTTACGCTCAAGACCTTAGTACGAAAGTGATGTGGTGTTCGAAAATAGTAAGGGCAGGGTTGCTAGACTTCCACCAGTCCCATTCAGAAACAGGGATTAGATCATGATGGCAAATGAAGACAAACTGGTCCATCTGTTTTGTGCAGGGAGGAGTAGCCTAGTGGTTGGACCGGGGAATTGAATCCCGCTGGAGGACAGCAAATTTAGGGCAGAGGGACTGGGGTTTCTAGTCCTACAGATGCTCCTTGTGGCCTTGGACAAGCCAATTAACCCTCCGTTGCCTCAGGTACATAACATAGTGAGCCCTTTGGAGACAAGAGAAATATATACCGTACGCGAATGTACACCGCTTTGACCCAGTGAAAAGCGGTATATAAGCAATGCTAAATAAATAAATATTCTGGTCTATACTACTGAACATGTATCACAGCTACTAGCTTCACCCCCTTGTAGGATACTGCTCTTTAGCCAAGTCAGTGTCTTGTCTTCCTTTCCTGGGCAGCTAAACATACCAGTCCCAAAACATAGTACCCAGCTCCTTATCACCCACCCCGTATGTCTTGCCATCTAAGTTTTTTAATAATCTAAAAGTTTATACATATGTACACGGAGGTTTGTGGGTCTATTGGAGGATAATAAATGGGAAAATCTGTACCATTTCCTCTTCCTGAACGTTTCACATGTTTTTTTTCAGGCCCCAACACATACATTCTTTCTTTAGCAAGTATCTGATGACTGCCTCCTTTCACAATAGCTGCTATTTGGGAAAACTGATGCTTCCTGCTGTTTGCCCTCTGGAGGCCAAAAGGATTTCAGATGAATCGAGCTGCAGCCAAACATTCATAAGACAAGTCTTAATAACTTAATGAACACATTCAGTTTTGGAAAATCTGTAAAAACCGGTAAGAATCAAAAGGCTCATCCAATATTTCACTACAATCACGTCAGTGAAAATATTTTCAAAGAGCTAAATGTTGAAATTAGGATGCTGAGAAAAGAAATGTACAGGATGCAGCACCTCTATTACTCTGCTAAATACAGACTGGAGCATGGGAAATGCCGCAGACATCCATCTTTCACAGGTCTCATCTTCCCGCGGATTTGGCAATTACTGCAAACAACACAGGACAGGGCTGAATAGTAGGTGAGTGAAAAATTGAACCTGACAGCACTAATTGAGCCTGAAGTCCCATTTACTGAAAATGATCTGGCGTAATTAAAAATTCACAACTGGAGACTGGTTGCGGTGAACGCTATATAGCAAGGGCTCCCTGAAATACTGTGAGAAAGATAACCACTGAACTCAGACATGCAGCCATAACAGTCAGTTCTAGGATGACAGTATGACTCCTCTAGAAGAGGAAAAAGAAACATTTCACCATCCAGGACTCTGTTTTCAATTAGCAATAACTGACATGGTATTAAAACTTTCCATTTTATGAACAAAACGTCTCCTGTATGTAACAAATATAGGGGCTGAGGTAATAAGCCAGCATAAAATATTTGCACTAAAAAAATTAGGGCTGATTAAAAGTATTGCATACAAAATGAACATCGTAAATAATAGCTAATTTTATGCACAACACTAATCAGGGGAAAAAAAGTGTAGCATCTATGGTCCGTGGCCCCACATTGGGGGGGGGGGGGTCATTCCGAAACTCAAATAGGCTGCCTGGACATGCAGGATAGACGTTTTCCTCGTAAAAATGTCTAGAACCATATTTCTAAACCACGTGGCCCTGCACGTAGACAGCGGTAAAAACGAGGATCTTAGAACATGAGCGGGAGGGGGCAGAACGAGGATGTGGCAAGCCACAGAGACATAGAAAGTGTATTCAGGAAAGGCCTGTGTACATCTTGAGTGTTTCCCACGATGCCTACATTATACTAGCAGCAACATGGAATAAGGCCAGCACTTAGAAACATTTCTGCCCTGATCATCAGCACGTCCCGTATAAATGAATGGCTGTTACACGACTGTATTGAACTGGTGTGCCTGCTGTCTGGGACGGCACAAGATGCAGTTGTAAAGAATAGAATGCACAGGTGAGGGACATTTGTAAGGTTAGGGAACAATAAAAAACAACCCTACAGAAATCTAAAGCACTGCAATAGTTTTTATTCTGGCTATGCTGACATTTGCTGTTTGTGCTACAGGGGCCATTCTAGGCTTCCCTCATAACGCCAATGTTCAGAAAAAAATCGGAAAGTAGATATAGGAATGGTTTGTGAGGTAGTATGGAGCAGAATCATGTTTGGCTGAGAAATGCAGAGCAGATGTGTTGTCCTGAGACGCCATGCCATTATGTCTTACCAGTAGTTGTTTATAGGTGCAGGGCATGGTTTGTGCAGATGTATGTTATTTGTGACTGCAAGCAAGAGTGAGTGTGTGTGTGTGGTATGGGGGTGCAGGGGAGGCCCTGTTGTGCTGATCTACAACTCTGGGGGGACATGTATGCCTGGCCAGTACCTGGACCATGGGGCTAACCACACATCACCAGGAGCCAGTGTGAATGGGGCTGTATGTTCTGAAAAGCTGCTGTGCATCAACATAACGGCATGCCCCTGTCAATGGTGAGGGCCCCTCAGAATGGGGACATGCTGCAGTGTAAACAGCACTAATACATATCCAAATGCACCAGAGGTCTCTAACATTGTGCACATTTGTATGGACAGATGCTGCTGCTTTTGGGCATGTTTTTCTGATGTGTGCACTGTTGCGTATTCACATCCTGATGGTTCCCTATTATTGACAAGGACATGTTTTGACATGTAGCTGTAGGGACCCATTTAAGTGTTTTCTGACCCATACTTAGCACTGCAGAACCTGTTTGCAGCGATGACCACTGCAGGATTACTAAGGTGCCATTTTGTTTTGCTGCAGGGTCTGTCAGGACAAACATCTCACGTTCCACTTGCTTATACAATAGCTTTGGTGCACGTACATAACCTTGTAGTATTATCGGCATGCAACAGATTAGTATACATAGTCTGGTTTTATGACCATATCCGTATTCATGCAAACAACACATTAGCACAACACTGTCAGTGTAAACATCAGCTTAGGTGATACATGTTTTGCCAGCAGGGGTGTGGTTGCACAGAGACCGGAAGCATCTGAGATGTGTATCTTTCCAAAATACGGTGGGCACGGGGACATATGCCACGCCAGGGATGTATATCTCCCTGATTCCAGAACTGCGGGTGCATCTATACCCGCGCTTTCAGAATCGTGTTTATTACGTGCCTGTTTTCAGGTTAGATGTTTCTGCTGGCTGGCCATGGCTGTCATAGAATAATGCTCATGAGGTTTAAGGTTTTGATGGGGAGATGTGGGATATGTACTTCATAGGAGATAACTCTGTCTTTCCTATAGTTACCACAAAGTTCTATAGATCAGGCTAGGAAATCAGTGACCCCTAGGATCACATGCTCCACTCTTACAGCCCCCAGCCAAAAAAGCCACAGTCCAGTCTAGGAGTTTTTCTGAAAATGTCTAAAGTATTTAAATATTGTAGAAATGAATAAAGACAGTAAAAATTACAGTACAGTTTCCCGAGTGCATCTTCTCCTTGTCCTGGGATATTCACACGTGATGGGAAATCCTCTCTTCTCTGAACACCTGCCGGACAACTTGACGTTTCTGGAGACTGGTCACAGGCAGCAGGCATCCTTTCCTGTATATCCTTGGCCGTCCCTTTATCCAACTCCTAGGGCTGTCCTCATAATCCTCTCCTTCCAAGATAAGAGAAACGCTTAGGGGCCCTTTTACGCACAGACCATATCGTATTAGGTGCAACACCACTGCATTAACTGTTAGGGAAATGAAAAGCATGTTTCTGGTTGTTAACACGGTGCACCCTGCCCTAATGCAGCATAAGAATAGCATGGGTGCATTTACCTCCATCTATGGAGATGGCGGTAAGTGCATCCATGCTAATCACACGCCTTGCACTTAAGCATAGGATACGCTAATTGCAAGGCATTCACTCTACCTACTCTCTGCCTCTAACCCGCCTACTTAATACCCTAATGTGCAAAGCACAGTCAATAAGAAATTGTGCCATACTAACTGTGCGAGCCCCACAGTAACAGATACCTTGGTTCACAGCACGGGGTTAGTGCAACCACTTAGCATCCTTTAGTAAATGACCCTCTTAGTCTTCCTATATCCAGGAGCCTCTTCTGTCCCAGCTCCCTACCAGAATAATGACTGAAGGGTGGTAAAGCATGTACTCACAACTTACTCCACCCGAATCAAGTGAAACATATTACAGAGTTCCTTAGTAGAAATAAAAACATGGAGCAGCTTAATTTCCTAAATACTTTAAGCTCTGGTGTACCTAATCACCTTCAAACGCACACACCAATGGAATTGGCCCCACCTGTGTTAAACTTACTGATTCACATGATGACAGATGAATTCAGCAGTTCCTCTTGGTACTTTCTGCTGGGTAGTACGGTTCAAAGCCAAGAACTAGACATGAGCACCAAGGAGTTGGCATAAATCAGGGGATGTGTAAAAAGGTATGCAGTGTGTTCAAATATCCCTCGAAGCAGGGGCAGAATGAATATTAAGAAGTGGAATGTGTATGGTTCTACTAAGGCCCTGCCTAGATCATCCAAACTGGATGGCCAGCAAAAGATAACCAATTAGGGAAGCAACTTCAGTTTCCACCCCTTAACAGTTTTAACTGTAAAGATTTCTTTGGAGAAAGTCATCTTTTACAGAGGTCCGCAACACTGGAATGAACTATCAAACATACTGATAATTATTTTTTGTTTAGAAAATATCTGAAAACACAGCTTTTCCAAAAATACTTTGGCAATCTAGAATATTGATTTATTGTTGGGCATATTAATTAATCTAGGTTGATAAGCTTACTGTCTTCTAATATTATATTCTGTAAATTTAATTGTATCTTACACTGTGTTTTATTTTCATCAGGTTCTCATTGTTTTTTTCTTCTTCAGTTGTAATCCTTCTAGAACCATTGCTTGGCTTATCAGAATATAAGTATCCAAATTAAATAAAATTAAACCAAGAGGCCAAGGGCAATTCTGAAAGAGTTATAGGTTTCTAAAGGCAAGATTGGTGAAAGTGTACATGTGACAACAATATCCAATATCCAAACAATATTCAAAGTACTCCACAAATCTGGCCTTGACGATAGAGCGGCAAAAATGAAACCATTCCATATCCGATTGCTGCATTTCAGTTTTGTTTTCTGGGTATGCGATTTGTCCCCCAATAAAACATTTCAACCCTGAAAGGCGCGGAGTATGGTATGTTGATGAATGGGAAAAAAAGTCATCATTTAAATGTATCTGATCTACTGGCATGACAAAATGTGAAAAACATTCCTGAAGCCATAGACTCTCTCTAGCCACTAGGCAGATATTCTTAGGCACCTACATTTAGGAACCAAAGTTAGGTACCTCATAAATTTGTCTTCTATTTACAGTCAAATGTAGATACCTCAGTTTTCAGCTAAAAAAAATTCCCTACATTTTCTCTTAAATTTAGATCGCGCTCGTATTCATTTGCCTAGATTTAGGACCTTAAGTTTGGTATCTCAGAATGAAAAATCACCGTTAAGCTCCTAACTTCTTCCCTTGCCCTAAAATCTGGCTCGGTTGCCATCCACGGTTTAGGCTCAAATTTAGGTTACTAATGAAACTAGGAGTACAAATTTAGGAACAGAATCCTAGTAATTTTCACAGAAGCCTATTTAGAAGTGCAACTCTCAAAGTCAGCAGTTTAAACTCTTTGAATATTAGCCTCTGTGGATATCTGCACATATATAATGCACTTTTAGATATCTTGTGAAATCATTTTTTTCCTAAAGACTAATATTTGTTCACTGTTCAAATTCAGATCAGGAAAACCCGTGATTGTAAACATACCCATAGAATTTACATTCTGGAGATGGGTGAGCACGTGCAAGTCTCATTTCCCTGTAAATGTATTGTTAAGTATAAATCTCTCAGATATGTAGCTATGGATCCTACCGATTTGGCCTCCTTTGTATCTGCTCAGCTTGCTTTGGCAAGCTCTGATGTTTAGATCTGTATGTAATCTCTTCTGTCTTTAGTGCATATCTGAGTCTTTCCTTTTCATTTTTGCTTTAATCTCCTCCAAGCATTCTGTTTGGACCACTCCATAACTGTGGGCTTGTGTTCTGGATGAAGATTTTTCTTGTCCTCGTTTAATATTAGTGCTTTTTTCTTTTCTTTCACTGGAACATTTCTGTACAAGTGTATTACTTGATCAATATTGTAATAATTCATTAAACATAAAAGAAATGAAAAAATAAAATCAACCTCTCTCTGCTCCTCACTATTTATTTATTTAAATGGATTTCTATACCGCCTTTTCCTACAATCAAGGCGGTCTACACGGCAAACAATCAACCAATTACTGTGTCTAGTGTGTGCATGCAGTGAGCATTGAGTGCGTGTGTGTGTATATGGTTGTTGATTCTTGGTGAGCTATTTACAGTGTGAGCTATTTACAATATTATGTACATCAGGACTTTAATTCAGTACCATAATCGAGTCGTGAGGGGAGGGTGGTTGATCTGGGGGATTGTCGGTTGCACAGTTTAAGTGATGTCACCGTAGTGCTCTATGAAGAGGGTTGTTTTTAGCAGCTTCCTAATGTCCTTAATGTCCGTTGTTGAATGTAGTTCATCGGGGAGGGCGATCCAAATTGTTGGAGCTGCCTTTGATAAAGCTTGTTTTTCGGTGTCCTTGCGTACCTTGGTGAGGTCTCTTGGAGTGTTGACACGGTTGGATGTGCCTCTTCTCCTCGGTCTTGTGCTGCTGTCCGGTTGTATGAGTGGGTGTAGGCTGAAAGCTGATGATTGTTTGATTTTGAATATGTGTATGACTGTCTTGTATTTGATGCAGGATCCGATTGGTAGCCAGTGTAGCTCTTTTAGAGTGGGTGTGATGTGTGCTTGTCTTGTGGTGCCAGATATTATGCGTGCTGCTGTGTTTTGCGCCAATTGCAGTGGCCTGATTGTCTGTTTTGTTAGTCCAAGGTAGATTGGGTTGCAGAAGTCTAGGATTGGGGTTATTAGTGATTGACAGACTGTGCGGAAGTGATCTTGAGAGAGGAGGGGTTTGACTAGTCTCATCCTGTGGTATGCATTTTTGGTGGTTCTGCTGATGTGGGACTGAAGGTTCAGTTCTTTGTCCAGTGTCACGCCGAGATATTTCACTTCTGGTTGTATGGGTATGGTTGTGTTGTCTATCTTGATGTTGCGAGGAGGGATGAAGACAGAGTTTTGTGTGATGATTAGTGCCTCGGTCTTGCTGTAGTTTATGGTCAGGTTGTTGTCTTGAAACCAGCTGTTCATGTGCCTGAGGCATTCTGTTATCTTGGAGTAGTCTGGGTTGTCGAGGGTGATTGGTGTGTATATCATTATGTTGTCTGCATAGATTGTGTATTTTATCCTGTATTCTTTTATGATGCTGCATATTGGCTGGATGTAGAGGTTAAATAATAGTGCTGATAGGGCGGATCCTTGAGGTACTCCTTGCATGACCTCTATGGGTCGGGATGTGTTGGGACCGATCTTGACCTGTATCTGTCTGTTTGTTAAGTAGGAGTGGAACCACTTCAGAGTGGCTCCGTGTAGTCCAATGTTCTGTAGTCTTGTTAGTAGAGTTCCGTGATCCACTGTGTCAAATGCTGATGAAATGTCGATGAAGATCATGAGTATTCCGTTCTTGCTGTTGTCTATGATCTGTAGTATGTCGTTAAATAGGTGTAACAGTAGTGTTTCGACTCCGTGGTTGGGTCGGAAGCCGTGTTGGTTGAGGTCCAGTTGTGTGCGGTTGTCGATGTGGTCTTGTAGCTGATGTTGTACCGCTTTCTCAATGATCTTAGCCAGTAGAGGGATGCTTGAGATAGGCCTGTAGGCTGCTGGGTTGTTCTTGTTGAGTGGTGATTTCTTTGGAATTGGTCTTATTGTGGTGAGTTTTAGCTGGTCTGGCATGATTCCTTGGGTTAGTGAACTGTTCACCATGTTGTGTATGGTGTGGATGAAGTTTGACTTTGTTGCTTTAATCCATGTAACTGGGCATTGGTCTGTTGGAGCCGTGCTTGTATTGAGTGTGGTGATAATGTGTGAGAGCAGCTCTGTGGATGGGGTGCTGAATCTGTCCCAGGTTTTTCTTGGTTTGGTGCTTGTGTGTGTTTTTCGTTGTGAAGTAGAATGGAATTTTTCTTGGATGTGGTCTGCGAATGCTTGAGGGTCTATTTGCACTTCGCTCTCGGTTTTCTGATCTATGGGCAAGGGAAGTGCAGGAAAGCGTGGGGATGGGCATCCGGAGCCACTTTACACGTAGGAAAAATTGACTTTGGAAACCCAGCAAACTATACATGTAAATGTTTACAATTGGCACGTGTAAGTGTTGGGCGTTTACTGTGGATCTTCATCATTTTGCAAATCTAGACGTATAGATGCCACTAATTAACTACAGAGGCCTCTATCTTTGCAATTAAGAGAGGGAAGTAAACATTGGGGATAAAGGGGAGATCCCAAGGGGAAGGGAAAAAAGGAATACTTTGTTTTTCTATTTGCGTCAGGGAGCAGCTTTAAATCCGGATGCGGACAATTTTAGTTTTGAAATTGAGGATACATATGTAGATTTTGGTGTGGCTCAGGCCACAACCCTGACATGCTGCCATGTAACTCAGACGTGATATGGACATCCACATGTAAAATGAGCCATTTCTAAAATGGCCTTTTAGATGTGAATATGATTGGCACGAGAAAGTGGTCGTATTTACATGTGTAAATCACGAATAAGGTTTCTAAAATAACCCCCTTAGGGTCTGGCCCAGCAGGGGCAGCTCAAGGCAATCTGCTGCCCGAGGCAAGGGATAAGATGGCGCCCCCCCCCCCTCCCAAGCCAGGGGGAAGGCTTTCTCAAAACTGCAGTCAGGAACTGAACCAAATAAAAAAGTCAATTAAATAATGTGGAGAAATAAAAGATGTTTGCATACCACGGAACTAAAAGAGAGAGCGAGAACCACTGCACAGTTTATAACACCAAATTAAATAACTCATTTTTATTTTGTTGTTATAAACTGTGTTATGGTTGTTGCTTTTTCTTTTTGAACATTATATTTTGCATTCACAGAACTCCCCCCCCCCCTCAACAATGGATGCAGAGCAGAACTAGGACATCCATCCACAAAACTCAATATCTAATTAAAAAAAAGAAAATCTGACTCTGGCCATCTCACTAACAAACATTCTCCAGTACCAAGCATATTGTGAACTAATACAAAACCCTACAAAAGTCACCGATGATCTACAAGGTCAAATCAACCATATCATACCAGTATAAACTTCCAAAACTCGTAAAAGATAAAAGCAGCACTATAAATACTGTAGCGGGCCCTAGAACATCCATACACTGACTGAAAAGCTAAACAAGTCAAATTACTAAAGTACAGGTCCCTTCATACAAACTCCATGTTAATAGAACTGCTGGCCTCAGTCACACACTCAGAACACAGACCCTCCCCAAGAACAGAATAAGTGAGGATAACCTAAAGTGAAAATAAAAATATGTAGATAAAAATTAAACTGAAAATCCAAGAAGATAGATTCTGCATGCAATGCAATACCAGAGAAATAAAAGAGACTCATTTCCCTGTTCTGTGTAAAATATAAAAATAGTGCAAAGTCCAATCGCTCATTTGAAAATAAAATTATTTTTTCTACCTTTGTTGTCTGACCATTTTAATCTCTGATCATACTGATCTCGATCTGAGGCTTCTGCTTTCTTCTGTCTTCTCTTAGCTCTTTCTACGGTCTCTACTCCATCTGCCATTTCTTTTCTCTCCTTTTGTTTTCTTCACTTCCTTCCATCTTGGATATTTATTTTTTTCTTTCCAACTTTCTTCCATTTATTTCTCTCTCTCTCTGGCCACCCAGATTTCACTACTCCTTACTATCCAGTTCTCAATCTCCCTCTTTTTTATACCATCTGCCTACCGCTTTTCAACCTTCAACCCCAGTCCTTCTATTCCCCAGCTCTCTATCTTATAGTCTTCTCCCCCTTCTTTGCCCCATCTCACTTTTTCTGTACTCTTCACGTCTTTCCTACCCTTCCCACCCCTTTCTGGCTTCTGATTGCATTTCGGCTCTCTACCTTCTATCTTCTCCATTTTTGAGAACCCAAACCCACCAGCTTCCCTCCTTCAGTCCCTTCTCAGTCTCTCTTCATCTCCCTCCCCTAGTGTTCCTAAAGCATAGGAAACAAACACATCCATTTACTTTTGCACAAGATAAAAAGGGATCCAAATCCATACTCAAATCTGACCTTGGCACAATCAGAACTCAGCAATAAATTCTAGCTTTAGAATTCCAAACATGCCCATTCTTACCCATCTATATAGTGTAGTTACTCACCTGTAACAGGTGTTCTCCAGGGACAGCAGGAATCAGTCCTCACATATGGGTGACGTCGGCACCGAAGAGCCCGTGCGGAGCTTTTACCCAGCTTTCAAAGAAAGCCTTAGGGAATGCTACCAGGCATGCGTAGTCCCCAAACCATGATAGCATGCAGCGGCAACCCAAGGGAGGTTGTGAGTTGCAGAAGGTGAGTCACTACCAAGAGACTCTGCAGACCTAAGCATCCAGCATCACCATAACTCTGGTAACCTGAACACTGAAGGGTTGGAGGGCATCAGTTGCCTATACACCGAGAATGCTTCTGATCACTGCCTGGCCAAAGGCACTGTCCCTGCGGCACTCATTCTCAAGGCAGTAGTGGGCTACGAATGTATGGACTGAAGATCACGTGGCGGCTTTACAGATTTCTTGTACCAGCATTGCGTGTAGGTTGGCCAGAATCTGGGCAGCTGTGAGTTGTCTGGGGAGGCGAACAGGTCCAGCCAGGATCTTCCCCAGAGGTGGAAAAGCCTCTAGGACACTTTTGGGTCCAGGCGCCACTCATGAAGCCCAAGGACCCAGCTGAGGTTGTCCACCAGGCAGTTGTCCTGGCCTGGTAAGTACAACGCCCTCAGAAGGATATGATTGTGCACTGCAAAGGAGTGGAGGGCCACTGCCTCCTGACAGAGGGAGTAGGAGCCTGTACCCCACTGTTTGTTCAAATAGAACATGGCAACCTGATTGTCTGTCTGTATGAGGACCGGGAGGTCGCTCAGGAGGTGGCGGAAGGCCTGAAGGGCCAGTAAGATGGCCTTAAGCTCGAGGAGATTGATTTGCAGGAGGGCTTCCTCTGGGGACCAGGTGCCCTGGGTACACTGGCCCTTTCAATGTGTGCCCCAGCCTACAAGGGTGGCATCTGTCATCAGAACCCTCTGAGGGGTTGGTGCCTGGAAGGGCATCCCTGCCCTGAGGTGATTTAGGGACTGCCACCAAGTGACAGAGGCCGCCAGCTGGTGGGTGACCTTCACTCTGTCACTCAGCCTGCCTGTTGCCTGCATCCACTGGGAACGGAGGCACCACTGGGCTGCCCACATATGAGGGCAGATCAGAGGCGTAACTTGAACTGTTGAGGCCATATGGCCTAGCAGGCAGAGTAGATGAGCTAGCACCGAACTGGAGCATTGCATGTCTCTTGCCAGCTGCATCAGGAGGTGGGCTCTCTCCACAGAGAGAAAGGCCCTGACCCATACAGTGTCCACCTGGGCCCCTATGAATTCCAAGTCTTGGGCTGGGGAGAGGCTGGACTTGGGGTAGTTAATGATGAACCCCAACTGCTGCAGGGTGTGGATAGTGAGAGCCTTGTGGCACGCTTGGCCTCGAGAGGTGTGCTGCCTCTGATGAGCCAGTTGTCTAGGTAAGGGAAGACATGGGACCCTTAGAGGTGCACATGGGCGACTATGACTGCCAGACATTTTGTAAAGACCCTTGGAGAGGAGGCAGGGCCGAACAGCAGCACCCTGTACTGGTAGTGCTACCCCCAACATGAATCTCAGATAATGCTTGTGGGAGGGGTAAATTGTGATGTGGGTGTAAGCAACCTTGAGATCCAAGGAGCAGAGCCAGTCTCTTTGGTGGAGGTAGGGCAGGGAGAGCATCTTGAACTTTTCCCTCACCAGGAACTTGTTCAAGTGGTGCAGGTCCAGGATGGGCCAGAGACCCTCTGTTCTTTTCGGGACAAGGAAATACTTTGAGTAGAACCCCTTTCTCCAGAGGTGATGGGGTACTGGTTCCACTGCTCTGTCCCTGAGAAAGCCTGTGAGTTCTGTGGCGAGCAAGGCCTGGTGAGGAAAGGCTGTGGTGGCTCTCCTAGGAAGAAGTCAGGAGGGTTCTGCTGCAGATGGAGGAAATACCCCTCCTGCACCACTCGCAGAACCCACTGGTCTGTGGTGATACTGGCCCGTCTGTGGGCGAAAGAGGCCAGTCTACCCCCTGTTGGCTGAGGTAGGCCTCCTGGGGTAGGGGAGGCCCAGCCCAGGGAGTTAAAAGCTTCCCCCCGGTTGGGTGGGAGATGGTGTCTGGGGCTTGGGAGCCTTGTGCTTCCTAGGTCCGTGTCCCTGGCCTTTTGGCTGTGAGGCCTGGTGAGGCTGCCTTGAGTAAGGCTGGAAGTGGCCAGCCTGGGAGTAGCCCTTTTTCCTCGGGTAAAAGGGCTTTTTCCCTGAGGATTTTTTCCTTGGGAGAGCCAAGGTCTTTTTGGGCAGTCTCTGCTGGATAACTACTGTACCTCGGCCTCAATCTCTGCAGCCTTATCAGACATCGGTTTCCCAAATAGGTTCTTACCATTGCAGGGGACATCCAGGAGCTTTTCCTGTACCCACTGCTCCAGGTCCAAGGTCTGTAGCCATGCCTGGCACTGGGTGCTGATGCCGGTGGCCACAACCCTAGCCGCAGACTCGAACCCGTTGTTGGTGGCCCGGGAGAGGAATTTGGAACAGTCCCAGATGCCTGCTATTAGGGACTGGAACCTTTGCAGAAGTTCCCTGGCGAGGCCCAGAGAGAATCCAGAGAGTTCCTGTATCAGGCACTTAAGGTACATTCCAATGTACAATTCATATTCGGCACCCGAGCATGATGCCCTGGTAGCACTTGCATCCCATGGTGTCGAGGGCCCGGGCTTCCCTGCCAGGGGGAACTGAAGAGTAGGTCTTTTGATTCTTCAGTTTTAGCATGGAGGACTCAACCACCATCGGGTTGTGGAGGGGTTGTGGCTTATGGAACCCAGGGCCCTTCCGGACGTGACAGATGGCGTCCAGGCACCGACTAACCACTGGCACCGAGGCTGGGGACTCCCACATCCGGAGGAGCAATCTCTCGAGGAAGGTGGAACAGACACTATGAGAGTCTCCTTGGGAGGGGACTTATATTGTAGGATCTCAAGCTCCTCGGAGTGCAGGTCCTCTTCCAACTCTGTCTGGATCGAAAGAGCCCAGGCCATGTCATGAACGAAGTCATGAAAGGCCACGCCCTCAGGTGGGGAGTAGCACCGAGGATCTGAGGAAGAGGGCTCAGAGGGAACATCCTGGTGTTGGGAGGTCTCCGGAGAGGCTTCATCCTCCGTCTCCCAGTTTGAGCCTGAGGGCATCGAGGAGTCAGTCCCGGGGTGGCTCCGAGGAACCGGGGTCGGACTCCCAGAAACTCGCTAGAGAGGACCGGAACCCCGAGGAGCGTGATTGAGACCTCGATTGATGCAAAGGACTTACCCGAGGCCGGTGGAGCTCAGTGCCAAGTTAGATGTCGGGGGGAGGGGGCCCGGTGTTGGAGCCAATGATGCTGGGAGGCCCAACATCAACACCCGCTGCAAGGCCAAGATGGAGGAGAGACTCTGCTCTATAGCCGCCATGAGTGACTCGAGGCCCGATAGCTGTGCAGCACTCAGCGTGGACACCAAAGCTCTCAGGTCTGACGTCGGCACTCCAAAGAGTGTGTCCTTGAGAAAGACTATAGGTTCATTGGTCCTGGCACGGTTTCCGCCAGCTGAGGACTTGTCTCGAGACTTTCTGAGGGCGCTGCTCAGAGTTGCCCGAGTCCCATCAAGGGACCTTGCCAGGTTTGATTGGAGGCACCTCGTTCAGGACCTTCTTTTTGGGAGGCTCCAGTGCTGCACCAGAGAAGCCGCCGCTACAGGACTCCGAGGATGCCCAGACCTCTCACGAAGGGCCGGCTTTGGGGATCGGCGAAGGGAAGCCGGGGCAGAGTCAGACCTTGGGAAAAGCTTCCTCTTCAACTCAGAGCGCCTCCTATTGGTTTTAGGGGTCATGGCCTGGCACCGGTCACAGGTGGAACTGTCGTGGTCTGGGCCCAGGCAACGGATGCAGCAGTTGTGAGTATCAGTGACTGAGATAGTCTGACTGCAGCGGTCGCATTTCTTGAACCCACCGGGAGTCATGATGGGAACACACTTGGCCAGGGTCCAGGATTCCCGGGCAAAAAAAGGTGTGAAGGCCGGCCAAGGTGGAACCTCGAGGAAACACGGGAAAGAAAGGGAGCCGAGACCGGCACCAGTGGTGCCGCCTCGAGGTGGGAAGGAAACCAGTACGCAAACCAGACAAAAGGAAGGAATTAAAGAACTTTTTCCGGGACAGTAGAGGACCACATCCGTTGGGCTCCACAGAAAAAAAGGAGACGGCACAAGATGGCACCCTTGAATGGGAAGGGGACCATGCATGCATGGTAGCATTCCCAAAGGTTTTCTTTGAAAGCTGGGGAAAATGCTCCGCGAGGGCTCCGTTGGTGCCGACGTCACCCATATGTGAGGACTGACTTCCTGCTTATTCCTGGAGGACATAAATATCATGGCAAAACAAAGAAGTTTATTATTATAGATGAATATGATTAGGCCTTAGGCCTGTTATTTTATAAAGCTGTATTCTATTTTCTTGTGTTCTCTCTCGCAATCTAGGTTATTACTGCCCTTGTTTCAATGCTGCTGCTTTTTCCAATGGTGTCAGTGAACTGCTGATAGGAGAAAAATCTCTCAGGATTCTGTGCAACCCACACTCATAAATTACCAGCAATGATGCTTCTGAGGTTGCTCAGGAAGCATCTTGCCTCCAACAAATCCATATTTATGGACTCTAGATATATTTCAAATTGAAAGTTTATTTACTGCAACAAAAGGCAATAAAACAAGAGAATATACTTTGTTATATAAACTAGATGCAGCGAATATAACAGAATTTGCATAACCATGAAACATCATTTACCAAAGCAACAACTACTTTTGATAATCTTCATGGTGTTCATTGTATGCATTGTCTGTGCAAGAATGGGGACAGCTGTTCCGCTCCTTTGTTCACTTACAGTAAATACGGAGCTAAATCATATATCAAGGATATTTTCTTAGCGTTTTATTTTGATATTATTTAAACTGTTCTCTTATTTTCCTCACTCATGATACGAAGTATCACATGGTAACTGCTTTGACCAAAACTGAGCAAACATAGCTGAACTCACAAAAGGTTTATAGACAAGTTCCTGGTGGAAAGTTCATGTCATGCAAGGATAAATTTTGTACAAAGCTTTTGGCTCTCTTACCACACCTGACTCAGTAGGAGCACGGATGCTGATAATGCAGTTAAAAGGCAGCAGGGCTTCCAAACCTGTAGGATTAGTCTTCCTAGGGTGGATCTTGAACTGGTCTAGCAGGAATCAAGGAAAGGAAGTTAGTCAGTATGTAACATTTATCCTTCCTTATCATTCTGCTAAACCAGTCGAGATGAGCAGGATGTACCCAAGCAGTCGGGACCCTGTTTGGTAAGGGAATCCTCTCATCCAACAGGCCAGCCGGAAAAACCTGAGAAGTGCATCCCCAACTGCCTACATAAGCCTGGGAAGCCCGGCTGCCTCAAAGTGGTTTTTTTTGTTGTTTTTAAAGTTTAAAACTGCTTTATTTTAGCACTATAAAAGAGAATCAACTGAGGTAAGAGGACCGAATTAAAAACACTAGCAAATGAAACGGAATCTGAGAAAACTAGAACACAACTGGCGCAAATATAAACTGACAATACACAAAGAAATATACAATAACCACCTCAATAAATACAAAGAAACCTTGGACAGCACAAAAAAAGAATATTATGCTAAAATACTATCAAAATCATATAACAGGCCAAGAGAGTTATTCACCATTGTCAGAAATCTAACCAACCCTCAAACTTCTGACAGCGAAATTACTGACATCTCAGTTCAAACCTTAGCCCACCATTATCAAAACAAAGCAAAAATGCCGTCAATGTCTATAGACATTACCAACTTATCACACCAGCCATCAGATGAATGGTCTGAGTTCCATCCCATAACTAAAGAGACACTAAAAATATCATCACCAGTCTCAACACCACAACTTCATATCTAGATCCATGTCCAGTAACGTGGATAAAAAATACTCTACCAATTTTATTACCCTACATTCTCTCAATAGTGAACCTCTCACTAACCCAAGGCTACCTCCCAACATCACTCAAACACGCACAAATACGGCCAATCCTCAAGAACAGCAAACTTGATAAAACTTTACCTGCATCATATAGACCCATTTCAAGCATACCATTCTTGGCTAAAATAATTGAAAAAGTGGTTCAATTACAGACACAGGACTTTCTAGACTCATCTTACTCTCTTGATGAGCAACAGTATGGCTTTCGGCCCCGCCATGGAGTTGAAACACTCCTCACAGTTTTAATAGATGCGCTCCTAAGAGGGATTGACAATAATAAACAGGCCTTCATTCTACTTTTCATTGATATATCAGCTGCGTTTGATAGCGTACACCACACAATAATGCTCAATAACTTGAGACAAATAGGCTTAAACTCTACAGTACATAAATGGTTCTCATCCTACCTAAATAATAGAACGCAAAATGTAAGAATTGGAAATCAAAGCTCAACCACATATAAACAAGAAATTGGATTACCACAAGGTTCAGCGCTATCAGCCCTGCTTTTTAATATCTACATAAAACCAGTCTGCAACATTTTCAAAAAATTTGGAGTAAAATATCATCTATATGCAGATGATATTATGATGTATATTCCATTCACGATACCCAACATACCGCTACAACTCCTATCGGACTGCTATAATGAAATTACAACTTGGCTAAAAGCACAAAACCTCCACATAAACCACACTAAAACTGAAGTTCTAATCGTGACCAAGAACAAATCCTATATCCCCCCAACACACATAAGACTTCAAAACCAAGAAATTAAAATAAAAAACGAAATAAGATATCTAGGCGCTATACTAGACACACACCTTACGATGGAAACACACATTAGCAATACCATAAAGAAAATTTATTTCAAGCTCAAAACCCTCAAACAACTTCGTCCGCTAGTATCTACACAAGACTTTATCAACATAATCCAGGCCACCATAACTCCACATTTTGACTTTGCCAATCTAATTCTAATAGGCATATCAAAACAAAACATCAAACGATTGCAACTAGCGCAAAACGCAGCGGCCAGAATCATATTGAAAATTAACTCACTCCAACACATATCACCAATACTAGCCTCCCTCCATTGGCTACCAATTCAAAGTAGAATAATCTACAAAACAATAATAACTTCATTCAAGGCCTTATATGATATGGCCCCAACTATGCTATGTAACTTAATACACAAAGAACCATCTAAGTCCACACACAGAAAGGGACAATTGAACAGATTAAAGATCCCGAAAGATTATACAAGAGCCCACAAATCAACAAATAACAGAGCCTTTTCCCACATAGCCCCAACGATCTGGAATTCCCTCCCAGAGGAGCTACGAACACTAACGGAGATCATGGAACTTCGTAAAAAATTAAAAACTTATCTGTTCACCAAACACGATAACATAGATAACTCACAACCTGCTTTAGACAAAGGTTAAACAGGTATCTATCTGCATCAAGCAAATACCCTTAACCCACACAAATAACACACAATCATGATGACTTCACAGCTTATGTCCTTTCACTTCCATGTATATAAATACATATATAAAATTGTATATAGTTTTCTCTGTTCTGTATTATCTCTCATTGTTTAGACTGTATATTCTATATATAATATGATGTTCCTTGTAAATATGTTCTGTTATAATATGACGTTCCCTGTAAAACAAACTTGCTTTGTTAACTATTGTTCACTGTAAACCGCAACTGAACTTTGGAAGATGCGGTATATAAATGTGTATAAAATAAAATAAAAAAACAAACAAACTAGAAAAAGAGCAGAATATATAGGACATTGAGAGGGAAGGTGGGGGGCTGGGCCTATATAGCACAGTTACTTACCTGTAAAGCACAGTTACTTACCTGTAACAGGTGATCTCTGGGAACAGCAGGAATTAGTCCTCACATATGGGTACGTCGGTACCGACGGAGCCCGTGCGGGAAAGCTCCCCAGCTTCTTAGAATAGAAGCTTTTGGGACCTCCCACTGCACATGCGCACTGCCTTCCCGCCTTCCTGAACAGCTCTCCTCAGTTTCGAGTTTATAGCTGAGTCAACAGAGAGAGGACAGGAAGATAGATAGATAAAAGATACAACTCCTAGGGGAGGTGGGTGGGTTGTGAGGACTAATTCCTGCTGTTCCCAGAGATCACCTGTTACAGGTAAGTAACTGTGCTATCTCCAGGAACAAGCAGGAATAAGTCCTCACATATGGGGACTCCCTAGCTTAGATGCATGGGATCCCCTGTAAAGGTTCGCCATCTTCGTATGGATCTCAGGCATCCATTCTGGGAAGGTGGGCAGGAGTTGTTTAGGAATGGAACAGGTGCTTGAGGACAGCCTGGCCAAACAAGGCATCCCGGCGGGAGTCCTTGTCCAAACAGTAATGGGCTGTGAAGGTATGAACCGAGGCCCAGGTAGCGGCTCGACAGATCTGATCTATGGAAACAGAGTGCAGATGAGCCATAGAAGTTGCCATGGCCCTCACATTGTGAGCAGTGACATGGCCTTCCAGAGAAATGTTTTTGCTCTGGTAAGCAAAAGAAATACACTGAGCAATCCAATTGGAAAGTGTACGCTTGGAGACTGGAAGTCCCAAATGGGAAGGATCAAAGGCCACAAAAAGTTGAGAAGACTTTCGATGTGGCTGAGTCCTATTAAGGTAAAAAGCGAGAGCTCTTTTACAATCCAGAGTATGAAGGTTCCTCTCTGCATTGGATGCATGAGGAGCTGGAAAAAAGACAGGTAGATATACCTCTTGATTAAGATGAAAAGGCGAGACCACTTTAGGCATAAAGTGGGGATTCGTCCTAAGGACCACCTTATCATGATGAAATCTTGTGTAAGGTGGATTAGCCACTAAAGCCTGCAGCTCACTGATGCGGCGAGCCGAAGTGACTGCAATGAGGAAGATGACCTTCCAGGAAAGAAATTTCAAGGAGGTGGAAAACATTGGCTCAAAAGGTGGCTTCATAAGTTGACCGAGCACTAGATTCAAATCCCATGCGACCGGGGGTGGTCTGATGGGAGGTTTAGTGAGAGTCAGGCCTCTCATGAATCTTGCAACAAGAGGATGAGAGGAGATAGGTTGTCCATTTATATGTTTCAAGGATGCTGCAATAGCACTTAAATGGACTCTTACCGAATTCGTCTTGAGGCCTGCATTGGATAGATGCAGGAGATAATCAAGAAGAGAATTCAAAGGAAGTGCCAGAGGGTCAAGACCCTGCTGAGCACACCAAATGGAAAAACGTTTCCATTTGAAAGCATAGGAACGCCTGGTAGAGGGTTTCCTAGAGGCAGAAAGGATATCTTTCACTGGTTGGGAAAGATGAAAGTCTTGAAGGCTTAAGCCTTCAGTAACCAAGCACTGAGGTGAAGGGATTTGGGGTTTGGGTGCCACAAAGTCCCCTCCTCCTGAGACAGGAGGTCTGGCGCAGCTCCCAGATCCAAGTAGGATCCCTGGGAGAGCTGTAGAAGTAGAGGGAACCACACTTGGCGTGGCCAGCGTGGAGCTATGAGGATCATAGTTCCATGATCCCTCTGGAGTTTGAACAGAGTCTTGGGAATCAAAGGAATGGGTGGAAAGGCATATAGGAATGCCTGACTCCAATTCAGGAGAAAGGCGTCCGTAGCCTGAGCTCCCTGACACGGAGTTCTGGAACAGAACCGGGGAAGTTTGGCATTCCACGGACTTGCAAAGAGGTCTATGTCCGGGGTCCCCCATTCCTGAAAGATTCGGTTTATTTGGTCCAAATGTAGGGACCATTCGTGTGGCAGCAGAACTCGACTGAGCCTGTCTGCCCGAGAGTTTTGAACTCCTGGGAGATACACTGCTAGCAGGTGAATCTGATGCTCTCTGGCGAAGGCCCATAGTCTTAGAGCTTCGTTGCAAAGCGACAGAGAGCCCGTCCCTCCTTGTTTGTTTATGTAAAACATGGCCACCTGATTGTCCGTCTGAACTAGGACAGTGAGGTTGGCTAGGAGGGAGTGGAAGACCTTGAGGGCAAGGTAAATTGCTCGCAGTTCCAGAAGATTGATATGAAGGGTGGTCTCCTGTAGAGACCAAGTGCCCTGAGTGGAGAGAGTTTGCAGATGGGCTCCCCACCCTGTTTGGGAGGCATCTGTTGTGAGGGTTGCTTGGGGTAGCAATGGTTGAAATGGAGCCCCCAACAACAGATTCTTGGTGGAAGTCCACCAGTGGAGGGACCAAAACAGACGATCGGAGGTTTGTATTTGGTCTGAGAGCGCTCCTGACGCCTGAGTCCACTGAGTGGCCAGGGTCCATTGAGCTGCTCTCATATGAAGACGAGCATAGGGCACCACATGCACTGTGGAGGCCATATGACCCAGTAGGCGTAGCATTTCCCTGGCTGTCAAGTGAGTGCTGGACTGAGCTTGGGAGGCCAAACTCAGGAGGCGCTGGCCTCGAACATGTGGAAGGTAGGCCCTTGCAGTGATGGTGTCCAACTGGGCCCCTATGAATTCTAGAGATTGAGTAGGGATGAGTTGGGACTTGGGAAGGTTTACTACCAGTCCCAGATACTGCAAAAGGCTCCTTGTGTGGTCCAGGGAAATCTGGGCCTGTGACTGAGTTGGAGCTCGGATGAGCCAGTCGTCCAGATATGGGAAGACAAAGATTCCCATGCCTCTTAGAAATGCGGCTACGACTGCCATGCATTTTGTGAATACTCTTGGAGCAGAGGCTAGACCGAAGGGGAGTACTCTGTATTGGAAATGTTTTCCCTGAAACAGAAAGCGAAGATACTTTCTGTGGGATGGATGGATGAGTAGATGTGTATACGCATCCTGTAGGTCTAGAGAACAAAGCCAGTCCTGACCCTGGAGGTAAGGAAGGAGAATGCCGAGAGACAGCATTTTGAATTTCTCCTTGAAGAGAAATTTGTTCAATTCTCTCAGATCTAGGATTGGTCTGAATCCCCCTGTCTTCTTTGGAATGAGAAAATAAGGGGAGTAGAAACCGGACCCTTGTTGAGGAAGAGGAACCTCTTCTATGGCCCCTTGGGCAAGAAGAGAGGAAACCTCTTGATCCAACAGGGTTAGGAGAGATGGGGGAGAATTGAATGGTCTCACCATATGATGGGGAGGAAGGCTGGAGAAATGAAGTTTGTAACCCTCTCGAATGATAGAGAGGGTCCATTGTTCTGTTGTGATTTGTTCCCATCTGGGAGCAAAGTGAGCCAACCTTCCGGGTATGGTGAGAGGTTCTGGTTGTGTTAGAACCAGAAGTGGCAAGTTCCCTAGGAGCAAGTCAAAACCCCTGAGGGGTTGGAGCCTGCTGAGCTACAGTAGCTGCTGCAGGCTTAGCTCGTGCTTGTTTGGATTGCTGACGCTTAGCAGTATAGCGAGGTTGAGAAGACTGCTGGCCAGTATTTGAAGCAACTCTGGCCTTCTTATAGTAAGGCCTTTTAAAAGACTTTTTCTTAGTAGGAATTGAAGTGGACTTTGAAAGTCTTTCCAAGGTGGCATTTTCAGCATCCATCTGGGTGGCTTTGATTTGCCACTCTTCCCCAAATAAGTTCTCACCTGTACAGGGCAGATTCCGTAAGCCATCTAGAACCCAAGGTTCCAGATCAGAGGCCTGGAGCCAAGCAAGACGTCGGGCTGCAATAGCAATGCCCGAAGCCCTACTGGCTCCCTCAAAGGAATCATATGCTGCCCTATTAGAGAACTTAGAAACCTCTAAGAGTTGTTTCACTAGGGAAAGGAATCCCTGCTTTTTATCCTCAGGGATAAAGGGGGCAAAATGCCGCACCTTTTTGGCAAGTTCCTCCAGGAACATGCCCATATAGAGACTGTAGGAATTAATCCTGGCTATAAGCATACTAGCCTGGAAAATTTTCCTACCAAAAGAGTCCAAAGTCTTACATTCCCGTCCTGGAGGGGTGGAAGAGTGCCTTTTGGTACTCCTAATCTTCTTCATTGCAGACTTCACCACAATAGAGTGGTGGGGCAATTGAGTCTTTTGGAAACCAGGAGAAGGAGGGACCCTATACATGGTGTCCAACCTACGGGAATAAGGAGACAAAGTCAAAGGATTTTCCCAGAAATCCATCAGTTGTTCTTGAAGGATTTCATGGATAGGCAGGGTAACTGCCTCCTTAGGGGCCTTTGAGTATCCCAAAATATCCAGTTTTTTGGATCTGGGTTCCTTTTCAGAGGATGTGGTAATAGAAAGGGCTGTAGCCATATCTAAAACAAAGTCCTGGAAGGACAAATCCTCTGGAGGGGACATTCTCCTTTTAGGAGAAGAGGGCTCCTCAGGTAAGTTGAGTGAAAACTCAGCAGAATCATCAGAGGAGTGAAAATCCTCAGAGGAATCGGTGCTTTCCTCTAACGCACGATACGCGTACCGATCGGTATCGATATCGGGCGTATCGGGTATGGAACCGGTATGGAGCGAAAGCCCATACGGTACCGACTTGCGTTTAGAGGTGGACGGCCTCGATACCGGCATGGCGGACGATACCGGTATCGGGCCCGGAACCGCTGAAAGCGGAACCGATGGCGTTGCAGCTTTAATGAAAGCCATGACGGCCTGCTGCATGGACTGTACAGTATCGCCCATGGACGCCATAGCTGCCTGGATGTCGGTACCGGAGTGATCCGGTACCCCAGAGCAGGCTAACAGGTGATCTGTCGAGGCCGTAGCATCGATATCAACCTGAGACCCCTGAATTGGCGTTTTTGGAAGTTGGACTTCCCGCCGGGGTTGTTTGGCTGGGGCAGGGTCCTCAAGTTCTAAGCTAAGAGCCTCTCGATGCTTTGAAGGAGATTTGCTCTTTGAGGACTTGCCCACAGAAGGTTTGGTTACCTGAGATCCATCCGGAGAAGAAGACCTGGATGACTGTGATGCTGTATTCTCTGAAGCAAACAGCACATGGAATTTGTTGGCCCGGTTCTGCAGCCCACGTTTAGACATGTGGGAGCAAGATGGGCAGTCCGGTATGGAATGGTCAGGCCCCAAACATTTCAGACACCATTCATGGGTGTCTGTGACTGAAATAACAGCATTACATTTGGTACACTTCTTAAATCCAGGGGCTGGCTTCTCCATGAGGAGAAATTGAGTAGGCCGAGAGGCCTCTCTGAAGTGACCAAAAAGCTAAAAAATAAGAAAAAAGAATTATAATTTTTTAAAGAAAGAAAGAAAAGACCGGCGATACCGGTATCGGTATGGGGAAGGCAGGTACGCGGTCTAAAGAAACAAATAAAATAACAATTTCTTCAGCGGTGACAGGAACACGACCTGCTGGCTCCGCGGAAAAAGAGAAACTGAGGAGAGCTGTTCAGGAAGGCGGGAAGGCAGTGCGCATGTGCAGTGGGAGGTCCCAAAAGCTTCTATTCTAAGAAGCTGGGGAGCTTTCCCGCACGGGCTCCGTCGGTACCGACGTACCCATATGTGAGGACTTATTCCTGCTTGTTCCTGGAGATCAGGTGATCTCTGGGAACAGCAGGAATAAGTCTTCACATATGGGTACGTCGGTACCGACGGAGCCTGCACAGGAACGCTCCCCAGCTTTCCAAAAAAGGAAAGCTTTTGGGAGCATCCCACAGCGCCTGTGCGCTGCTTTCCCGCCTTTCCAACCGCCTCTCTCCAGTTCGAGTTTCAGAGCTGAGACAAAGAGAGAGAGAGGAAAGGAAAGAGAGATAGAAGATACAACTCCTTGGGGAGGTGGGTGGGTTGTGAAGACTTATTCGTGCTGTTCCCAGAGATCACCTGTTACAGGTAAGTAACTGTGCTATCTCCAGGAACAAGCAGGAATGAATCTTCACATATGGGGACTCCCCAGCTAGAGATGCCGGGGAGATCCCCAGGGTTGTAGACCCTGAGAAGGGCCCTACCTCCCCCTTGGATCTCAGGCATCTAAACAGGGATGGAGGGTAGGAGTTCCTCAAGTATGGAACAGGTGTTTTAGGACAGCCTGACCAAACAAGGCATCCCGGCGGGAGTCCTTCTCCAAACAATAATGGGCTGTGAAGGTATGAACCGAGGCCCATGTGGCTGCTCGACAGATCTGGTCGATGGAGACAGAATTTAGATGAGCCATAGAAGTTGCCATGGCCCTCACATTGGCAATATTGCAAACTTACTGATGATCCATTGTTACCTGATGCCACTCTGATACTATTACCAGCTGATACTATAACTTGTACCTCTGCACTAAGTTTACCTGCTGATACCGTAACCATTTTGCATCTGTCCTAGATTAGCATTGGATACTAAGCAAGTTGTATTGGATTGCTACTCACCCACACCTAAACATGCATCTACTAAAACTGGTCTTAGGAATTAGTCTGCTCACTCTAATCTCAACATACACAACCAAAGCAAACATATACCAATCTACCCCACTTATATGTTGCCCACTCTACATCCTCTATGCCATCCAAACCCCCCAAAAACCCCCTCCCTCAACCTACCCCACCACCGGTATAGTACCAACAATTATGACCTATCCAGTGCACGCACGCAGAAAACATGCGAGTACACCAAAGCACCACAAACCGAAATCAAAAATGCCACAGATGAGGAAACCCCGCCGGCCCATTGCTCAACAAAGCCTGGCACCACCAGATCCTTTAGTGGACTGTAGCATCACCCTCGTAAACGCCCGATCAATCAGAAACAAGACCCACATTATCTGTGACATAATCAAAGATGAGCAACCAGACATCCTCTGTATAACAGAAACCTGGATAACAAACACCGATGCTGTCTTACTGAACCAGATAGTCAGACCAGGCTACAACCTGTATAACTGTCCACGATCCAACAAAAGAGGTGGAGGAGTGCTCATAATTGCCAAGTCACACTTGAAACTCTCATGCACGTCCCTGGAATCAAACCCAGACATAGACCTGCTCAAAGTGGAGAACCAAGCAATATCCATCTGCCTAATGTACAGGTCCCCCTCACCAAACCATGAAGTACTTGCTGCAGCATTGGAAAACATCTCCTCAACACAGCCAAGGAAATTCCAAATCATCCTCGGGGACATAAACCTAGCGTCAACAACAGCAGTGCACGCCAACACCTTCCTCGAAGCTATGTCGCAACTTGGATATCATCAAATAATAAATGAGCCAACTCATGAAAAGGGACATACGCTGGACATGGTCTTTACTCCGAAAAACAAACAGCCCAACCATGTTAAACCCCTGATTAATATCAAGGCAATACCCTGGTCTGACCATCACCAAATAGACATACGGATAAAACTCCCATTGGTACCGAAAGATGCGGAAGCCCAACGAGAAACCCATCAGCAGAGATCATTCAATAAGCTTGATCTGGATGGTCTCACAAGTAACATCAGGGCGCACATTGATTTGGAATCTACAGACCTCGATGTACTAACAAATAGCTGGAACGAAGGGATTCAGGCTTCAGCAAACCCGAAATGGAATAACACAGCTAGCTCAGGCAAACAACAATCAGAGCCTTGGTACACGACTGCGCTAACCAAAAGGAAGAGAGAACTTAGAAGGTGTGAAAAAAAGTGGAGACGTAACAGAACTTTGGAACGCAGAACTGAATACTTCAACATCCTTAGAAAATACAAAGATGAGGTAGATGAAGCAAAAAGGAAACACCACACCAACCTGCTGAATAAAGCCATCAACAAACCACGGGAATTATTTCGACTAGTGAAAACTCTAACCAAAACAAACCAACCAGAACAGCGGAGTGATACTATTCAACCCCAAACCCTAGCAAACTACTACGAAAGCAAGCTGACCACAACATCAACCACACTATGGTTTCCCAAGCCCCATTTGAAAACTGTAGTGAAGCAAGAACAGATGTGGAATGAATTTCGCAAAATTGATGATAAACAAGCGGTTGAAATAATAACCAGTATCAATACCACCACCTCCCTGCTTGATCCCTGCCCAGCTACCTGGATCAAAGCAGCAAAAAAGGACATTGGCCACCAAGTCTCACACATTGTGAACCAATCACTTTCACAAGGAATCATGCCTAACCAACTCAAAAAGTCTATAATTAGACCGATACTAAAAAACAACTCGCTAAACAAAGAAGACCCATCTTCTTACCGCCCAATCTCCAGCATATCTTTTTTAGCAAAGATCATTGAAAAAGCAGCCCTCATCCAACTACAAGAACACCTTGATGACAACGAAACACTGGACAAACAGCAATACGGATTCAGGAAAAATCATGGGGTCGAAACCCTTCTTTTGGCCCTGTTTAACAACCTCCTTAAGGGTCTGGAAGACAGGAAGAAAATGTTTATCCTCATTTTCATCGACATCTCCGCTGCATTCGACACTGTCCATCACCTAACCCTCCTTAACAAGCTGGCATCAATTGGAATCTTAGGAACCGCCTTGAAATGGTTCTCCTCCTATATAACGGACAGAAAGCTGTAGGTCCAATTCAACGGAGAAAAAGCCGAAGCCTTCACCCAAACTCAAGGCATACCACAGGGTTCGGCACTCTCGGCACTACTTTTTAACATTTACATGCAGCCCCTCAGTGAAATATTCAGGAAATACGGCATCAACTACCACATATACGCAGACGATATCATGTTGTACACCCAACTAGAGACCACTGACCCGAATTACGACCAGCTTGAAACCTGCATGGGAGAGATGTTGGGATGGCTAAAGCAAAACAACATGTCAATTAATCATAAGAAGACTGAAGTAATGTTTATGTCCAGTAAAATGGACTTTGAACCACCTCCAACAATCACACTGTGCAATAATACTTACAACTCGAAGGAAGAAATAAAATATCTAGGAGTCACAATCGACAGCAAACTGAAAATGGAAAAACACCTCAGCAACACCAACAAAGCCATCTTTCACAAGCTTAGAGTTCTACGACCCCTGAGGAACGTACTGGATTCGTGTGATTTCCGATCAGTTGCACAAGCACTCATCATGCCCCACCTTGACTACTGCAACGCCATCCTGCAGGGTCTACCAAAGAAAACCACTAACATATTACAACTGGCACAACACGTAGCAGCAAGGATCATCATGAGAACAAGCGTCACTGAGCATATCACACCTGTATTGATGGAACTGCACTGGCTCCCAGTTGCTGCCAGGATTCAATACAAAACATTGGTAACGACATTCAAGTTAATTCAAAACCTGGCTCCCTCATTCCTCTCCACCCTGATCTCCATACAACCTACCACCAGAAGCAGGAGAACCATAAACTCAGACACACTAATAGTCCCAAACAGCATTAGGCACGTAAAAGTCAGTACTAGTCGCAGAGCGTTCTCCTTCTCTGCCCCCACTTTATGGAACCAGCTCCCACACGAGCTGAGAGCAATTAAAGACATAACCGATTTCAGAAAAAATTAAAGACGCACCTGTTCAATTGTCACTATATACAGATGTAAATCCAAGAAGATAAAAGAGAGTGAATAGCTGTATGTAAAACTGTTCACCTGTTCAATTGTCACTATATACAGATGTAAAGCCAAGAAGATAAAAGAGAGTGAATAGCTGTATGTAAAACTGTACATAGCTGTATGTAAAACTGTACATAGATGACGGATAATCGCGTGTGTAAATGTATAATTGCTTGTATAAATCTATAATCGATTGTGATAGTAATTATGGTCTAAATATAGACCCTAATATGTGTGCTGTGTATTACCCCTGTTCTCTCTATCTATGCCCCAAATTTTCTGTCTTGATTTTTTGACAAATCCCAAACTTGTAATCAAACCGCTGCTGATCGCTGGAAGTAGCGGTATATAAGTATTTACTAAATAAATAAATAAATAAATTGTGAGCTGTGACATGGCCTTCCAGAGAAAGGTTCTTACTCTGGTAGGCGAAAGAAATACACTGAGCAATCCAAGTGGACAGTGTCCTTTTAGAGACTGGAAGTCCTAAATGAGAAGGATCAAAAGCAACAAAGAGTTGGGAAGACCTTCTTTGTTGCTGAGTCCTTTGTAAGTAAAAGGCAAGAGCCCTTTTACAATCCAGGGTATGAAGATTCCTTTCTGCACTTGATGCATGAGGACCTGAAAAGAAGACAGGTAAATATACCTCTTGGTTCAGATGAAAAGGTGAGACCACTTTAGGCATAAAGTGTGGATTGGTCCTGAGGACTACCTTATCATGATGAAACCTTGTATAAGGAGGATTAGCCACCAAGGCCTGTAGCTCACTGATGCGGCGAGCTGATGTGACTGCAATGAGGAAAATAACCTTCCAGGAAAGAAATTTCAAGGAGGTGGTGGCTAAGGGTTCAAAAGGTGGCTTCATAAGCTGACCAAGAACCAGATTTAAGTCCCATGCCACCGGAAGAGGCCTAATGGGAGGTTTAGTTAAAGTTAGGCCTCTCATGAATCTTGCAATAAGAGGATGAGAGGAAATAGGCTGTCCATTGAGAGGCTTAAGGGATGCTGCAATAGCACTCAAATGGACTCTTACTGAATTCATCTTAAGGCCTGCATTGGAGAGATGCAGGAGATATTCCAATAGAGAATTCAAAGGTAGTGCTAGAGGGTCAAGACCCTTCTCAGCACACCAAATGGAAAACCTTTTCCATTTAAAAGCATAGGAACGTCTAGTAGAAGGTTTTCTGGAAGCATGGAGGATATCCTTCACCTGCTGAGAAAGATTCCAACCTTGAAGGTCTAAGCCTTCAGCAACCAAGCCCTGAGGTGAAGGGACTTGGGGTTTGGGTGCCACAAAGTTCCCTCCTCCTGGGACAGGAGGTCTGGAGCAGCTCCCAAGTCTAGGGAGGGAGCTTGAGAGAGATGCAGAAGTAGAGGGTACCACACTTGGCGTGGCCAGCGTGGAGCTATGAGGATCATAGATCCTTGATCCCTCTGGAGCTTGAATAGAGTCTTGGGAATTAAGGGAATGGGTGGAAAGGCATACAGGAAGTCTTGACCCCAGTGAAGGAGGAAGGCATCCCTGGCCTGAACTCCCTGACACGGAATTCTGGAACAGAACTGGGGAAGTTTGGCATTCCACGGACTTGCAAAGAGGTCTATGTCTGGGGTTCCCCACTCTTGAAAGATTCTGAGTACCTGGTCCATGTGCAGGGACCATTCGTGTGGAAGCAGAACTCGACTGAGTCTGTCTGCCCAAGAGTTTTGGATTCCTGGAAGGTATACGGCCAGGAGATGGATTTGATGCTCTCTGGCGAAGGTCCACAATCTTAAAGCTTTGTTGCAAAGCGACAGAGAGCCAGTTCCTCCTTGCTTGTTTATGTAAAACATGGCTACCTGATTGTCCGTATGAATGAGGACTGTCTTGTAGCTGAGCAGGGTAAGAAAGACCTTGAGAGCTAGAAAAACTGCTCGGAGCTCCAAGTGGTTGATATGTAGAGAGGTCTCCTGTGGAGACCAAGTGCTCTGAGTGGAGAGGTCTTGTAGATGAGCTCCCCAACCTGTTGGGGAGGCATCTGTTGTGAGGGTTGCTTGGGGCAACAACTGTTGGAAGGGGGACCCCAGCAACAGATTTTGGGTGGACTTCCACCACTGTAGAGACCAAAAGAGGCGCCTGGAGGTTGCTATTTTGTCTGTCAGACCCCCTGAAGCTTGAGTCCACTGGGTGGACAAAGTCCATTGAGCTGCTCTCATGTGAAGGCGAGCATAGGGGACCACATGCACTGTGGATGCCATGTGGCCTAGCAGTTGTAGCATCTCCCGGGCAGTTAAATGGCTCTTTGACTGAATCTGGGAGGCTAACTGCACTAGGCGTAGGTAACGAGCCTGAGGAAGATAGGCCCTTGCAGTGGTAGTATCTAGCCAGGCCCCTATGAACTCTAGGGACTGAGTAGGGGTGAGCTGGGACTTTGGGAGATTTACCACAAGTCCCAAATACTGCAGAATGCGCCTTGTGCAGTCCAGGGCAGTCTGGGCCTCTGTCTGAGATGGAGCTCGGATGAGCCAGTCGTCCAGGTATGGGAATACAAATATCCCCAGAGTGCGTAGAAATGCAGCTACTACTGCCATGCATTTGGTGAACACTTTTGGAGCAGAGGCCAGACTGAAAGGAAGCACCCTGTATTGGTAATGCTTCCCTTGGAAAAGGAAACGGAGGAACCTTCTGTGAGATGGATGGATGAGGACATGGGTGTACGCATCCTTGAGATCTAGAGAACAAAGCCAATCCTGACTCTGAAGGTATGGAAGGAGAGTGCCCAGAGAAAGCATCTTGAATTTCTCCTTGCATAGAAATTTGTTCAATTCTCTGAGATCTAATATGGGTCTGTAGCCCCCTGTTTTCTTTGGGATCAGAAAGTAGGGGGAGTAAAACCCTGACCCTTGTTGAAGAAGAGGTACTTCTTCTATTGCCCCTTGGGCAAGAAGGGCAGCCACCTCCTGACCTAGAAGGTCGAGGAGAGATGTTGGAGAATTGAAATGTCTCACCATGGTGTGAGGTGGAAGGTTTGAGAAATGAAGTTTGTACCCCTCCCTTATGATGGAGAGGGTCCACTGCTCTGTTGTAATTTGCTCCCATCTGGGAGCAAAGTGAGCTAACCTTCCTGGAATGGTGAGAGGCTCTGGCTGTTTCAGAGCCAGAAAGGCTAAGTTCTCTAGCATCAAGTCAAAAGCCCTGAGGAGGCTGGGTCTGCTGAGTTGCAGCAGCCCCTGTAGGCTTAGGCCTGGCCTGCTTAGGTTGCTGATGCTTAGCAGCAAAACGACCTGTAGATGATTGTTGGCCAGAAGCAGGATGGAATCTGCCTTTTTTGAAAAAAGACTTCTTGAAAGGTTTTTTTCTTGGCAGGAATGGAGGTTGACTTTGAAAGTCTATCCAAAGCAGAATTTTCTGCATCCATTTGAGTGGCTTTTATTTGCCAATCTTTGCCAAACAGGTTTTCTCCTGGTACAAGGAAGATTTCCCAAGCCATCCTGAACCCAAGATTCTAGATCAGAAGCTTGGAGCCAAGCAATTCTGCATGCAGCTATGGCAATGGCCGAAGCTCTGCTGGCACCCTCAAAGGAGTTAAAAGCTGCACGGTTGGAAAACTTTGAAATATCTTGAGTATGGTTAAGCCAAATAAGAAATTCTTCCTTTTTATCCTCTGGAAGAAAAGGGAGGAAAGTGTGTAGCTTATCTGCAACTTCTTTCAGAAACATCCCCATATAAAGACTATAGGAGCTGATTCTGGCAATGAGCATACTGGCTTGGAAGATTTTCCTACCAAAAGCATCCAAGGTTCTGCATTCTCTTCCTGGAGGAGCAGAGGAGTGTCTTTTTGCACTCTTTATCTTTTTCATAGCTGACTCCACCACAATAGAATGGTGAGGAAGCTGTGTTTTATGAAAACCAGGACAAGGATGGACACGGTACATGGTGTCCAACCTACGAGAATGAGGAGAGATAGTGAGAGGAGTCTCCCATAAGTCAATCATGTGATCATAAAGAATCTCATGAATTGGCAAGGTGACTGCCTCCTTAGGAGCCTTGGGATAACCTAAAATATCTAATTTTTTAGCTCTAGGCTCTGATTCAGAGGTTACTGAAATAGAAAGCCCTTTAGCCACTTCTCTTATGAAGTCTTGAAAGGACAAGTCTTCTGGAGGAGACATTCTTCTTTTTGCTCTTCAGGAAGGGCTATGGATACTTCAGCAGACGCCTCCGATGCATCAGAATCTTCGGAGGAATCAAAGTATCGACTGTCAGGGTGCTCTTTCAAAGCTCGATACGCGTACCGAGCCGTATCGACATCGGGCGTTATCGGTACCGATGGGCAACCCTGGGCAGGGAACCACTGCAGTCGACACCATGGCCGATGTCGATGCAGCCGGTACCTGGGCTGATACCGACAACGGAGTTTGTTGTGGTATCAGCGGCGTCGCAGCTTGAATGAAGGCCGTGATAACCTGCTGCATGGATAGAACATTCTGATCCATCGACGCCATGAATGCCTGGAATTCTGTACCGGTAGGTTGTGCCGGTACCCCAGAGCATTCTAACAGGTGATCGGTCGAGGCCGTGCCATCGATGTCAACCTGTAACCCCATAGGTGGAGCTTTGGAAGCCGGAGCTTCCCGCCGGGGTAGTTTTGCCGGTGCAGGATCCTCGAGGGCAAGCCCGGAGGCATCTCGATGCTTGGAAGGAGATCTACCCTTCGAGGACCGGCTGGTTTTATGTTTGGTTACCTGAGATCCATGGGAGGAAGAAGCAGCCCTGGAAGACGTCGATGCCACTGAAGCTGCATCAGAGGGAAACAGAACATGGAGCTTGGCTGCTCGGTTCTGTAAACCTCGTTTGGACATCAAGGAGCAGGACGAACAATCCAAAATGGAGTGGTCAGGACCCAAACATTTGAGACACCATTCATGGGTGTCGGGAACAGAAATAGTACCGCTGCACTTAGTGCATTTTTTAAACCCGGAGGCTGGTTTTTCCATGAGGAAAAGGTTTCCTGAGGCCTAAGGCCCAAAAAGGAAAAACACACTAAGTGAGGGAAAAAAATATGTTCTTTTTTTTTTTTTTTTTTGTTTTAAAGAAAAGAAAGACAGACCGGCGGTACCGGTCCGACGTCGGAGAAGGCAGACGCGCGACCAAAGAAATAAAATAAAACAAAGAACTTCTTCAGCGGTGACAGGAACACGACCTGCTGGCTCCGCGGAAAAGAAGAACTGGAGAGAGGCGGTTGGAAAGGTGGGAAGGCAGCGCGCAGGCGCTGTGGGATGCTCCCAAAAGCTTTCCTTTTTTGGAAAGCTGGGGAGTGTTCCCGCGCAGGCTCCGTCGGTACCGACGTACCCATATGTGAAGACTCATTCCTGCTTGTTCCTGGAGATTTATTGATCCCCCTCAGGGGCCCACCAGTGCTAGAAAACCATGGACCCAGAGAAACATTCTACTCAAGGAGACAAAGAGCATCAATAGCAGAAAATCCTTATTGTGAGGACAACAAAAAGACTGTTCTTAAGAAGAAGAAATCTTACTGTGGTCATACTCTGTCTGACAATTTAGCAGTCTCTACAGGATAGCCAGAGATTGGATGGGCCACATGGTCTTTTTCTGCCATGATTTGGTATGTTACTATTAGGGATATCCTCAAAATTCAACTGTCTATGTGGTGAAACAGATACGTTGGGAAAACCCTGGTGTAGGCAATTAACTAGGACAGGCTTTGACAAATTTTTTGGGAATCAAGGAGCCAGCTTAAAAATTTAGGAGCTGGCTGCTGAGACCTTAGTGACAGTATTTCTGCTTCCTGCGCCCACCCCCCCCCCCCCAAAAAAAAGGTACATCGCAGCTCCTTTAAGGGCCTGATTTACTGTTTTCCCATTTTCTATGGGAAAAGAAAACTTAATAAACCTCATCCTTAACTTACTAATACACAGTACTAACAGAATGCAGTGACCCATCTCCTCTTCCCCTGCAACCACTTGCAATGAGTAGGTTGTTAGCAGCATATTAGTGATCCTTTACAGCAGCTCCTGAGGCAACTTCCTTTTTTTGTTTCACATATCATCATTGCCTGGTAGTAGGGAGTGGAGGAGTGGCCTAGTGGTTGGGGCAAGGTACTTCAGGCCAGAAGGTCGGGGGTTCAAATCCCACTAGAGGACAGCAACCTTGGGCCGGAAGGACTGGGGGTTTCTAGTCCCACAGGTGCTCCTTGTGGTCTTGGGCAAGCCACTTAACCCTCCATAGCCCATGTTCCCTGTAAAATAGTTATCTCCAAGTTATAATGCCCTGTTCAATGTAATTTCAGTTTGTTCAATGTAAACCGCACTGATGCAGAATAGCGCGGTATATAAGAGAATATAAATAAATAAATAATACATGAAGCAAAAAAACAAAACAAAACCTTCTCATAGTCCCCGCCCAGACTTTATCCAGTGGCTCTCTCTTTCTCATAGCCCCCCACTGCGTCTCTGTCTATTCTTCTTAGGTTCTCCACAGCCTTTATCCAGTGTCTTTCTCTCTCTCATAGCCCCACCTTTCAAGGCTTCGCCCAGTCTCTTTCCCTCTCATGACCCCCTCCAGACTTCCCATAGTCTTTCTCTTGCCCCTCCCCAAGACTTCACTCGGTATCTCTCTCATACCCCTCCCAAGGTTTTACCCAGTCATGACCTCTCCACCCTCCCCCCCCCCCAGCTTCCCATAGTCTCTCTCCCCCCAACCCATGTTTTCTCCAGCCTCTCTCTCATGCTCCCTTTCCAGCTTCACCCAGTGTGTCTCTCTCATCCCCCCCCCCCCCGCCACCCCAAATCCACTGCCTCTCTCTCACACATTGTGGCTATATTCAGCTTCTGGATAATGACATAGTACACACTTCTCCACCACGATCAGCTCAGTGCACAGTTGTGCCCTGCTATGGAGGAAGTTCAGGTGATCTTGTGGTTTCAAGGCTCACGAGATCTCCTAAACTAGTGCCCCTCAGCCTTTTCTGACACACCTTTGGAGTTTGTTCAATCCTCACTCAGTTTTGCATGATCCTCACTCTCAGTCCCTCCACTAGTAGAAGGGGCTAGCACTATTATCCTGTGTGGGTCTCATTCTGATGTGTAAATATGTGAGGTTGGCAAAGACACGCACAGGATAGAAGCACTATCCTTTTCCTACCAGAGGAGGCATAGGGGGGAGTAAGACTATCTGAATTCCTGTGCTAGTACTAAGCAGGCAGTTCGGTTTAGAAAGTAGAGGACATTTCTCTTGGGCACTGTCCAACGGAAATGGGGCAACACCCTCATAAACCTATGCCTCTATCAGTTACTCCACAGAGTTTACAAAGGCATACCAATGTGCCACGATGCATTGGTTGAGAAGCACGGCCCAAAACTTCCTTCACGGCTGGGCTGAACAGTGCACAGAGCTAATCACAGTGAGGGAAAAGTACACGCTGCCGTTTTTTTACTAACTGTTCACGGCTGCAGCTACTCATCTGCCAGTGGTGGATGGGGTCCCTGCTGGTGGCAGTTCTCTCGTGGACATGGCAGTGATCTTTGCCGTGGCTACAGGGCTGTGGGACTGTCATCTTTCCCATAGTCACGTGGCTGTGGGGCTGTCCTCTTTGCCATGGTCACGTGGCTGTGGGGCTGTCCTCTTTGCCGCAGCTGCTCTTCTGCCAGAAAGAGATGGGGTCCCCACTGGCTGCAGCTTTTGAGGGCATAAAATCCAGGGCACCAGGGTGCAATTTGTCAAGCCCTGAACTAGGACCATAAGAACATAAGAACATAAGATATGCCATACTGGGTCAGACCAAAGTCCACTTGTACAAGGAATATTTGTGAGTTCAATAA
Organism: Ichthyophis bannanicus; assembly: GCA_033557465.1. NCBI lineage: Eukaryota > Metazoa > Chordata > Amphibia > Gymnophiona > Ichthyophiidae > Ichthyophis > Ichthyophis bannanicus. The sequence continues at coordinate 141,797,854 of CM066036.1, forward strand.
ACTAGATCTGTTTCCTTTTATTTTTTTATTTTATTTTCAACGAGATATTCAAACATTAGCAAGTTAAAGAAAAAGCCTTCCGTTTTTCAAGGTCATTGATGTGATTAGGCCCTGTTAGTGTGTTAAAGGTCTGGACATTTGGGACCTGTTTCACTATATGCCCGTATATACTGAGACCTTGTTTTTGTTTGACAAACAAGTTTTCTTAAAGATTTCCCAACAGATTACAATTGTTTTTGATGGAGTGAGTTTTTCTGTATTGCTAGTTACACTCTGACAGTTGACCGTTATATTATTTGGACCACCTATATATATAGCAGCACCGAGTATACATATTTTCTTTAAATGCTGTGGCTAGCATTTAAAAAAATAGACGCACTGCTGCCATTAAATACTGACCCAATTATTTACAGAAATGATAAATAAATAGAAAAAAGAAGAAGTTGAAGCAGCACTGAAAGCCTTATCAAAGAACAAAGCACCAGGCATTGATAGCATTCCCATAGAAGTATTGCAGCAATCTGATGCATCTGTTACCATACTCACAAGGCTCTGCCAAGAAATATGGAAGACAACATCATGGCCAACTGACTGGAAAAGATCTGTATTTATACCAATACTAAAGAAAGGTGATCCAACTGACTGTGGAAATTATCGCACAATCGCTCTGATCCCACATGCCAGCAAGATTCTACTGAAGATTATTCAAAAGAGACTACAACCATACCTGGAACAAGAACTACCTGAAGTGCAAGCAGGGTTCAGGAAAGGGCGAGGAACGAGAGACATCATTGCGGATGTGAGATGGATCCTTGAAAAAACTAAAGAATACCAAAAGGATATCTATTTGTGCTTTATCGACTATAGCAAGGCTTTTGACTGTGTAAACCATAAGAAACTCTGGGCCACATTAAGAAGCATGGGTATACCAGAACACCTGATCGTTCTCTTGCGCAATCTGTACATTGATCAAGAAGCAACAGTTCGAACGGAACAAGGAGAAACAGAATGGTTTAAAATAAGCAAAGGTGTAAGACAAGGCTGCATACTTTCCCCCTACCTGTTTAATTTATATGCAGAACAAATCATCAGAGAAGCAGGATTGTATGAAGACAACAGAGGTGTGAAGATTGGTGGAAGACTCATCAACAACCTTCGCTATGCTGATGATACCACATTACTGGCTGAAAGTGAAGATGATCTGAAACATTTGCTTCTCACAATCAAAGAACATAGTCTCAAAATGGGCCTGCACCTTAATGTAAAGACGACAAAGATCATGACAACTGGCATAATCAACAGGTTCATCGTTGAAGGAGAAGAAATTGAAATTGTGAACAACTTTAACCTACTTGGATCAACTATCAATAAAGAAGCAACAAGCAGTCAAGAAATCAGATGACGCATTGCTCTTGGCAGAATGGCTATGAAAGACCTTGATAAGATTCTCAAGAGCAGAGATGTCTCTCTCCATACAAAGATTCGACTTGTTCAAGCCATGGTATTTTCAATAACATCATATGGATGTGAAAGCTGGACAGTGAAAAAGATAGACAGGAAGAAAATTGATGCCTTTGAATTATGGTGCTGGCGGCGAATACTGTGTATACCATGGACTGCCCGAAGAACAAACCAGTCGGTACTAGAGGAGATCAAACCTAAGCTTTCTTTAGAAGCTCAGATGACAAGACTTCGACTTTCATACTTTGGACACATCATGCGAAGAGAGAGATCGTTAGAGAAAGACATTATGCTTGGCAAGATAGAAGGTCAACGCAAAAGAGGAAGGCCAGCAATGAGATGGATCGATACAATAACAGCAGCTATGGGTACCAGTCTGTCAACAATGAGCTGCCTGACTGAAGACCGAACACAGTTTAGGATAGCTATCCAGAGGGTCGCCATGAGTCGACTCCGACTCGACGGCACTTAACAACAACAGTCTCCTGCCTGACATCCATTTTTGGACTAAACCCTATTTGCATGTGGCCAAACAGTAATAACAGGACAAAACTTTAAAAAGTATAAATTTACCACTCATTTATCATGTAGAATGATGCCAAATGAGGATGATCAAAAATAATATTTGCCTCCCCTTAAACAGCCAGTGCAAAGATATCAGTTACCCTAGGTGAAACTTCTTGCTGTCTGCAGTGATCCAGTCTCTATCTCAGTGCTTCTTTGACTTGCAGCCCAGCACCCTGCTCCATGGCTGGCAGAAGGAAAGGCGCTCAAAAGTTTATTTATTTATTTTATTTATTTGTGAGTTTTATATACCGCTATTTCAGATAATCAAAGCAGTTTACATTTTAAAACAGTTACATTGAAACATCTTAAAAGTTTAAAAGGTACAAAACAAAATCAAATTAATTTAAATGAATTCAGCAGCAAGAGTTCTCCATGGTGCATCCAAGTGGGAGCACATGACACCTATCTTGAAACAGCTCTACTGGCTCCCTATAAGAGGCAGAATCACATTCAAAACCTTAATACTGACCTTTAACGTCATAAATGGGCTCTCCCCATCATCCTTAACAGACCTCATACAGAGAATCCCCCCTAACAGATCCAGAAGAGCTCTAGCGGTCAATAATCTAATAGTCCCAAAAGCAATAACCAAGAGCACCCAGGCAACAGTGAAAAGAGCCTTCGATTTCTTTGCCCCGAAATGCTGGAACACCCTCCCGCCCAGCATCAGAGCAATCACCGATCTAGCCCAGTTTAGGAAGGCTCTGAAACATTACCTTTTCCTCTTACATTACCCCGATGACAGCACCACAAGTGCCTCACCATCTAGCCTCTTCATCTACCCTGATGACTGCACCACAAGTGCCCCATCACCTAGCTAACCAAGCCAATACAAATGGTCATATAGTTTACAATTGTACAGATGTAAATAGTTACCCAAGTTTCGACCCAAGTTCATGTACCTGTTAAATGTAAACGCAGATCAACTTGTTTGAAATGTGTAAGTAAAGTTTCATGTAAACTGCACTGATGGGAATAGCGCGGTATATAAGAGAATGTAAATAAAATAAATAAATAGTAAATTAAAAGTGCATCAGTTTCTTCTGCAGCACAGGGAGTTGGTGACAGTCACACAAGTAAACATTCTGGCAGTTTAATCTACCCTGTGGCAAACATAACAAAGGGTGCTTAAGAGCACATCAATCTCCTCATCGAGAGTGTTTTGGTTTCCTGGACCATGGGATGATGTTGCAAGGGCTGCAGAGCAGAGATGGCATCCATTTGTCCAAGAAAGGTCGAGGGCTTTAAACTAGATTTGTTGGGGATGGGTAAAGAGAGTCCCCAGGTAAGTGAAAGCCCCCAGGTAAATACCTCTATAGCAATGGGTAAAAGGGGTAACATCTGGAAAGCGGTGTGTATAAATGCCCGTAGCATGGGTAATAAGATCCTAGATATTGAGGCTTTAATGGAAAAGGCTGACTTGGATTTAGGGGCAGTTATGGAGACATGGTTCACGGAAAACCATGACTGGGATATAATTATATCAGGCTATACTTTACTCAGGAAGGATAGGGGAGGAGGAGTGGCACTAAATGTAAAAAAATAATATTAAAGCTATAGAATTACAGGGCTTAAAAAGGAGAGAGGAGGCACTGTGGGTTAAACTAGAAAGAGGGAAAGAGAAATCCATTTGCATTGGTGTGATATACAGACCTACCTCACAGGGAGAAGAAGTGGACGGAGATTTAATAGAAGATTTAATAGGAGATTTAACATGCAGCATTGTTAGGAAAGGGGAAGTGCTACTGATAGGTGATTTTAATATGCCAGATGTTGACTGGCACATCCCTGCTGCAGTGTCATCTAGAAGTAAGTAGATCCAGGATTCTCTACAGGGAGAACTATTCAGGCAACTGGTAACAGAACCCACATGTGCAGGGGCCATACTGGACTTGGTGCTTATCAATGGTGAAAGTGTTTCTGATATTATAGTGGGAGATCATCTCGCATCCAGTGATCGCCAGATGATGTGATTCAGTATCAGGACTAGGGCTGATAAAATCCTTTCAAAAGTGAGGGTTTTAAACTAACTTTGCCAAGATGGGCCAATACCTCAAGGAGTCGTTAGCAGGATGGGAACAGCTGGGGGATGTAGAAAAACAGTGGGCAAAACTCAAAGGGAATTTTTTTTTAAGGGCAACCAAGCTTTTCATGAGAAAGGTAAATAAAGGTAAAAGGAAAAGGAGGCTGCTATGGTTCTCAAAAGAAGTAGCTGAAAAGGTGAAGAAAAAGGGGGGGAGGCCTTTATGAACTACAAGGGATCACAGAGAGAAGAAGACAGGCATCTATATTTGGAAAAACTTAGAGAAGCTAGCAAAGTAGTCGGAAAAACAAAGATACTAGCAGAAGAAGAAGAAATAGTCAATGCAATAAAATGAGGGGATAAGACATTTTTCAGATATGTTAGTGAGAGGAGGAAGGGCAAAAGTGGTATTGTCAGACACAAGGGTGAATGGGAGGAATATGTAGAAGCTGATGAGGATAAAGCAGAATTGCTTTACAAATATTTCTGCTCTGTGCGAAGGGCCAAGAGCAGGACCTCAGAAAACACCCAAAAACAGGAACAGAAGCAACGGGGATCTTGAACGATTTTTGAAGACTGTGTTTTTGAGGAACTAGCTAAACTATACCCAAGTTATTACCCTGTTCATTGTAATTACAATTTGGCTTGCGGCATTGTAATAAGTTATGTTCGAATGTACACCGCATTGATCTGAATAGTGCGGTATAGAAGAAAAGTTAAATAAATAAATAACTAAATAACTAAAAGTACACAAAGTGATGGAACCGGATGAGATACATCTGAGAATAATGAGGGAGGAGTGGCCTAGTGATTAGGACATGGTATCTCAGGCCGGGGGTTCAAGTCCCACCTGGGGACAGCAATCTCAGGCTAGAGGGACTGGGGTTTCTCATCCTATAGGCACCCTTGTGGCCTTGAGCAAGCTACTTAACCCTCCGTTGCCTCAGGTACACAGATTGTGAGCCCTTTGGGGACGAGGGAATATATTCAGTACCTGTTTGTAGTAATTACATAATGTAAACCGCTTTGATTGCGGTATAGAAGACTAGTTAAATAAAGATACTTGGGGACGTTCTAGCTGATTGACCTTTTCAATGCCTCTTTGGAGTTGGGAGTGGTGCCAGAGAACTGCAGAAAGGCACATTTATTTATTTAAGAGGTTTTACAAACTGCTTTATCATTTCAATCAAAGTGGTTTACATTGAAACTTAAACTTGGTAATGTACATTAAACAGGGACATTGATAACTTGGATTTTTCTGAGGCAATGGAGGGTTAAGTAACTTGCCCAAAGCCAGAAGGAGTGCTAGTGGGAATTGAACCCTGGTCTCTGGGCTCCCAAGCCAGTATTCTCAACTATTAGGCTACTCCTCCACTCCACATGTGGTCCCTTTACAAAAAGCAGAAATAAGGATGACATTGAGAACTACAGGCCAGTTAGTCTAAACTCTGTGGTGAGTAAATTATTGGAAATGCTGATGAAAGAGAAAATAGTGAGGTTTCTGGAGTCCAATGGATTACAGGATCAGAGGCAGGTCTTGTCAGACAAATCTGATTGATTTCTTTGACTGGGTGACCAGGGAGGTGGACCGAGGGAGAGCCCTAGATGTGGTGTATTTGGATTTCAGTAAAACCTTTGACACTGTTCCGCACAGGAGACTTATAAACAAGCTGAGCACCCTAGGGATGGACCCTAAAGTTATTGATTGGGTTAGAAATTGGTTGAGTGTGAGATGACAAAGGGTACAGGTACATGAAGCTCACTCTGAAGAGAAGGAAGTTACCAGTGGTGTGCTGCAGGGATATGCCCTTGGTCTGATTCTTTTTAACACATTTGTTAGTGATATTGCGGAAAGGCTGTCGGGTAAGGTTTGCCTCTTTGTAGATGCTACCAAAATCTGCAATAGAGTAGTCACTCAGGAAGGAGTAGGTAACATGAGGAGGTATCTAGCTAAGCTTGAAGAATGGTCAATTTGGCAGCTGAAATTGAATGCTAAAAAATGTAGGAGCATGCATTTGGGCTGCAATAATCCAAGGAAGAGGTACAGTGTAAGGGGTGAAGTGCTTCTGTCCACAAAAGAAGAGCAGGACCTGGGCGTAATTGTGTCTGATGATCTGAAAGTAGCTAAACAGGTAGAAAAGGCGATGGTGAAAGCTAGAAGGATGCTTGGGTGATTAGGGAAAGGAATGGCCAGCAGAAGAAAGGAGGTGATAGTGCCTCTCTATAAGCCTTTGGTGCAGCCTCATTTGGAATATTGTGTGCAATTCTGGAGACCACCCCTTCAAAAGGATATACAGTAGCAGGTTGGAGTTGGTGCAGAGGGTGACTACTAAAATGGTTAGTGGTGTTCGTTATAAAACATATGAGAATATACTTAAGGATCTTAAAATATATACGTCAGAGGAAAAACACGATAGAGGAGATATGGTAAAGATGTTTAAATACCTCCATGACATAAATGCACAGAAGAGTCTCTTTCGATTGAAAGCAAGCTCTGCTATGAAGGGAGATAGGATGACGGTGAATGGGGACAGACTCGGGAATAATATGTGGAAATATTTCTTTACGGAAATAATGGTGGATGCATGGAATAGTCTCTCAGCGGAGGTGATAGAAATGAGAACAGTATCTGAATTTAAAAAAGGATGGGACAAACACAGAGTATCTCAAAATGAAAAAGGAGACTATTGTAGCAGTTGATATGGGAGGGCAGACTAGATAGACTATGTGGTCTTTTTCTGCCCTCATATTTCTATGTTTCTCTGCGATTTGGGTTTGTCTTGTGAGACTGACCCAGTGCACAGAGGAAACTAACACAATGTCAAGTGCCCTTTCTCATGCTGGCCATGTGGCAGGAGGTTGAACTGCTGGGATGTTTGGTTGTGTGGCTGTCTGACTCCCGATTCTGTAGTAACTGTTGCACTCTTAAGTGCCCTCTGTCCTATCAGCCTGATGCTGCCCATTTACTGTGCCCCAGAATGTTGGTGCTTTAGGTGACCTCCTAGTTTGCTTAATGGAAGCATCAGCCCTGCCCTTAAAAGCTGACAAGGCATTTATTTATTTTATTTATTTATTTAATACTCTTATATACCGCGCTATTCGACGTCAGTGCGGTTTACATGGAACATCAAAGAAGTTTTACGGTGGGGGTTACACCGTAAATTACAGATAACAGGGAGATTAACTTGGATAAACATGTTAACTATCTACACAAAAAGCATAAGGTGGATACCCTATGTACATCACATTGTGGAATGGTTACCGGGTGGCTAAGGATCTGTGTTGCATGCGGGGCACTTTGGCGTACCTACTTCAGGGTAGTACTTGAGGAAGAGGTGATGCTTCAAGGCCCCCCTGAATTTAGTTATCTCTGTGATTGCTCGTATGCTGGGTGGCAGGGCATTCCAGCTTCTAGGTGCACAAAGACTGAAAGCTCTGTTTGCGGTTGATTGTGTACAGCGGGTTATTGTTTTGGGAATTACTATGGTATTTATTGCTGTGCGTCGTCTAGCTCTGGTAGGGGAGTCATGAGAGTAAGGCTTGCAAGTGATGAGGGGGAGAGTCCGTTGATGGCCTTGAATGTTAGTAAACAGGAAACACAAGAGGAGCAAGGGCTCTTGCAGACTGTCCAAACAAACACAAAAGGCAGGAGACGTGGGGTGGATAGGCAACTTGTTTATTGAAGACAATAAACAAGTTGCCTATCCACCCACGTCTCCTGCCTTTTGTGTTTGCTTGAATGTTAGTAGTAAGATCTTGAAGGTGATCCTACCGTGAATTGGGAGCCAGTGGAGACTTTTGAGGATCGGTGTTATATGGTCACGTCTTGAGGCCCCGTATAGAACTCTGGCTGCAGAGTTCATGGCGAGTTGGAGTGGAGTTAGGGTGGATTGAGGTAGCCCTTGCAGTATCACGTTTACATAGTCGAGATGTGGAATAGTTAACGCCTGAAAGATCGTTCTGAAATCATCCGGTTGCAGCAGGGGGCGCAGATGTCTGAGTGTTTTGATTTTTAGATATGCTGATTTGACCATGTTGCCAATATGAGTCTTCATGTCCAGTGTTTGGTCCAATGTTACACCCAGGTAATGGATTGTTGACTTGGTTTGAAGTTCTACATCTCCGACTCTTAGGTTGGCAGGTGGGCAGAAGTTAGGGTTTCTGGTAATGAACAGCACTTCAGTCTTTTTGTGCTGTATTCGAAGATTCTGATTTCAGAGCCAGTTTTCCACTGCGATGAAACAGTTCGTTATTGATGAGAAATCAATCTGGTCAGTCTTGAAGGGTGTGTATAGTAGTACATCATCGGCGTATATCATACAGTCAATGTTGAATGATCGAATGAGATCGCAAATGGGCTGCATGTAAATGTTAAATAGTAGGGCTGATAGGGAGGATCCCTGCGGAACGCCTTGTTTCTGGTGGAACGGTTCAGATGTTGAGGTCTCTGTTCGCACATGCTGCAATCTATCAGATAGGTATGATTTACACCATGTTAGAGCTAGATCACAGATGCCTTTCTCTTCTAGCCGTCTCAGGAGTGTCTTGTGGCACACCGAGTCAAAGGCTGCGGCTATATCCAAAAATATAAGAGCCACACCGTGATGAATGTTGTCTATTGTGTTGAGAATGTTGTTGAAGAGGTAGGTGAGTAGGTCTCCACACCATGAGCCGCTCTGAAGCCATGTTGACAGTGGTCCAGAGGTGCGGTATCATTGACGTGGTGTTGTATCTGGCATTGGACCTCTTTTTCTATTATCTTGGCCAGGAGTGGAATGCTGGCAATTGGTCTGTATGACTCCACTTTCAGAGGGTCGAGTTTACTGTTTTTCAACAGGATGTTTGTTTGAGATTTAAGGGAAAGACTCCTGAGCTGAATGATATGTCAAAGAGTCTGGCTATGAATGGGCTAAACTCAGTTTTTAATTCCTTTATCCAAAAGGCGGGGCAAGGATCAGACTGCGCCGTAGAGGTGTTGATTGTGGAGATGGTGTCAGCAATTTGTTTAAGTGATGGGGTGGAGAAGGTTGTTAGTTTCCTTGCATTGCTTTGCACTTTGTTGGAGGCGGGTGCTTCGAGCTTGCTGGTTTGGCATAGCTTTGATTGAAGGAAGTCCGCGCAGTCTTGTGCGTGGATCTCAGTTTTTTGCACCGGTCCTGGTTCACTCGTGAGGTTCTTGACTAGGTTGAATAGGTCGTGTGGTTTCTTTAGTGATCGTCGTAGAGTGTCTGTGTGTGCTTGTCTTATTTTCTCAGTTATCGCCTTATGGTGAGATGCTAGTTGGAGGTTATAGGCTTCTTGGTCTTCTGTGGATCGTGAGCATCTCCATCGCCTTTCAAGTTTTCTGAACTTGAGGAGGGAGTCTCATAGTTCTTTTGAGTACCAGGGTGCGGCAGCTCTTTTCCTTGGGGCTTTGTTGTGCACCATGCGTAGTGCAATGGAGCTAAGGCTATCATTCCAGCTGGAGACTAGTTTCTCAAGGTTAGTTGATGTCGTGTTGAGGAGTGGCTGTGTATGATTCATAATGGTTTCCCTGTTGAAAGGATGGAAACTATGTGGGGGTATTCTTGTGGCATTTGTCTTGTTATCAGGGGGCTTCCTGGGGTGGGTTTCCATGGGGATTAGGAATGTGATTAGCTTATGGTCCGACCAAGGAACTTCATTGTAGGTTGGCGAGGAGTAGGGGGCTGTGTTGTGTACGGTTAGAGGAGCGAAGATTAAGTCCAGTGTGTTCCCTTTTGTGTGGGTTGGTTCGTTGATTAACTGCTGATATCCTAGGTCCGTCAGTGCATCAAGGAATGCTGTCGCTTGAGAGTCATGCAGGGATGGCAGGTTGAGGTCTCCTAGTATCCAGTTTGGGGTACGCAAGTTTGGAGTATTGCAGGCTAGCTCAATTATAGTGGCTAGGTCCTCATGGGAAGGGGTTGGGGCCCTGTACAGCAGATTGATGGAGCAGTGCTTATTTGCTATGGTTACTATGTCAAGGTTGGGTGTGTTGGTACTGTTGGAGAGATGGAAGTTGGTCAGTTTTGGCGAGTATGAGTACTCCACCGCCTCTTTTGTCGCCTCTATGACAACAGTGTATTGTAAAGTTGGGGGGTAGCAGGTGGTTGAGGAGGACGGTGTCAGTATTTGTTAGCCAGGTTTCTGTGATCAAGAGTAGGTCAAGGTTATGGAGGGCAATTAAGTCAGTGATAATTGGCCATTTGTTGCGGACTGAGTGTGCATTTATGAGGGCAGCCTTTAAATCTTGTGGGGGTAGGTTAACCTTTTTTACATTTGTGGTGTGCTGAATTGCAATGTGTAGTAGGTGTTGGTATGTGGGATGCGTGTCGTATTTATAAGGAAACATTGTAGAAAGCAGTACCAAGTGTTACAGTTTCTGTAAATGGAGGAAAGCCTTGAACAAACTTCAGCACATGAAGAAATAATTCATATATTATTACAAAAGAAACCTTTTTAAAGCACTATCTGAGCACAAATTTCCTGTCAGATTCAAACCAAAAAATGCGTCTCTCATCCTGTTAACTTTAAAAAAAAACACTGGGAAGTCCGGGCTATCTGGAGATTGTGATTTTTTGGACAGCCCACTCTCATAGCTTTAGGAAAGCCAATCTTGTTCTTCCTCTAATAGTTTCTGCTTATTTCCTTGCATGTGTTATTGTAGTACTTTTCCTTGTCTTGTCTTGCTGCACTTTGGAAATCTCTGTTGAGTTCTGTGATTGCCTCGCTTTCTCCTTTGGTTTTAGCTTCTCTGCATTTCTGAGCAATTTTCAGAGTTTCTTCCATTATCCATTTTGGCCATTTTTGCTTTTTCACCTTTTGTAGAGACTTCTCAGTTTCTTCCAACACAACCTTCTTGATGTCATTCCATAACTCTTCTGGAGCTCTGCCATTTGTATCTAAAGCAGCAAATCGATTTTGCAGGCAGTCTTTAAATTCCAGTAGTATATTCTCAAGATCATAGTGGCTTGCTCTTTTTCAACTTTAGCTTGAGTTTGCATACTAGTATTTGGTGATCTGTACCACAGTCAGCTCCAGGTTTTGTCTTTGTTGATGTTATAGAGCTTTTCCATCATTGACTTCCACAGATGTAGTCAATTAGATTTTTGTACAATCCATGTGTCCATGTGTACAGTCGCCACTTGTGTTGATGGAAGAGGGTGTTTGAGATGAATAGATCGTTGGTCTTGCAGAATTCTATCCAGCTTCATTTCTGTTGCCAAGTCCATATTTTCCAACCATTTTGCCTTCTTTTTTGTTGCCATTTGCATTCTAGTCACCCATGACTATCAAGATATCCTGTGTGCAAGTTCTGTCAATTTCAGCTTGTACTTGTTCATAGAACTCATAAATTTCATCCTCTTCTGCAGCTGTTGTTGGGGCATATACTTGAATTATAGTTGTGTTGATAGGCATTCCTTGTAGACGAATAGAAATTAAGCATTCACTGACTGCATTGTATTTCATTACAGTTCTTGCAAGCTTCTTCTTAATTATAAATGCAACACCATTTCTTCTTTGTCTTTCATTTCCAGCATAGTAGACCATGTGGTCATCTGATGCAAAGTGCCCGATGGCAGTCCATTTCAGTTCGCCGACATCCAACAGATCAAGTTGTTGTACACGTTCCATTTCATTCTTGACCACCTCCAACTTCCCTTGGTTCATGCTTCATATGTTCCATGTCCCAATATGTAAGACATTTTACAGCTTCTGACTCTCATTTCTTGCACAGTTAGATCAGCAGTCAAACGTCCTGAGGACTTTGATCCAACCACATCATAAATGCTGGCTTTACTCTGAAAAGTCTTCAGCTCTTCCCCAGTAGCCAGTTGAGTGCCTTCCGACCTGGGGGGTCTCATCTTCCAGCACTATAGTGCAATTTGTTTTGTTGTGACTATCCATTGGGTTTTCATGGCAAGATACGGAAGTAGATTGCCAGGCCTTTCTTCTGCACAGTTTAAGTTTAGTGTTGTTGTCATTGTCACAGAAACGTGATCCTCCACTGCCAACACTGTTCCATTCTGCTGCTGTCCAGTTGAGTGGTTTGTCTTGGTCTGGCATCTCAGCTGAAACCTGTCCATCTTGGGAGACCCTGTCAGTAGTTAAACTACCGATAGCTTAGCCTTCAGCATCACTGATGCACACAATCCCTCACAGGATGACAAGCTGCAAACCAAGTGAGGGAAAGTGAACTATACAATTTGTATAAAGTGTGCTATACAAATTACAAATAGTAAGGAAAATTAGAACTTTCCTTTACATCGATAATCTGTACAGTAGTACAAACTACTGATATACTGGTACTCCTAGGAATAAACAGTTTGCACCTAGGAGTCCCGCATTCGTAATTCATGTCTTACAAATAGTGCAGAATGTGTGTCATTGCTGGCATAAGCCACTGGGACGATATTTAACTTATTCTCTATAATTTACATTGGCTTCCAATCAAATGGATGGTTTAAAGCACTTAATCATGAGGCACCTCTGAGTATATCATCAGTGCTCAGAATATATCATCAACCATGCATGCCCTTCTGTGATCCCAAAGCACAATGTTAGATGTGCCTTCCCATTAAAAGATTAATCTGAAAGAACTGCATGAATGGATGTTTTAGTTGCCACATCAAATTATGGAATTTGCTTTTATCTAAGCTACATATTATTTCATAGCTGATAGCATTTCAAAAGAAATTAAGGGGTTATTTTAGAAACCCTATTCTTCCTTTGGATGTCTGAAACAGGTATAGAGATGTCTAAAGCACAGAGACTTGTCCAGAGGTCTTTTAGAAGCTAGGTCTGTGGACATCCCCAGCATAAGGACGTCCAGGTCTGAACAGAGGCATGGTGGAAGTGCGACTAAGGTTCCTCCAAGCATCTAGACATTACTGCAAGATCTCAAAAACATCCTGGATGTCACGTCTAAGGTCATACCTGTTCCAGGCACCAATAGGCACTGGAAAAGTGCCTGTTTTTGCCACAAAACATCCAGAGAGTGCAGAAAAGATGGCACCTCATCATCTCCAATACTCTGCCCAAGCAGAATGAGAGCAGCAGTGGATTTGAATCCTGGGTCCTATCCCACCATTCTAACTATTAGGGTATTGCTAGACATGCACAGTCTGGAATACTATTCTGGGGACATCTATGTAGATGCTCCTACAGACGTCCATATCGGGCACATCAATATTTGTGAAATGGTGCCTGAGCATGGATGTGTCTGCTTTTTTTTTTCAGATGTTCTGGCTTGGACGTCCCAGATTGCACTTGGACATCATTTGTAAAATTCCACCTCGCAGGCATCTCTCTTTATGCTGGCATATCCAGACTTAATTGATTTAGTGTGCTGAGAGTACTGTTTAAATTATTTATTGATAGGTTTTGTATTTATAGGATTTTGTCTAATGATTCCATGTATGTGTTAAAACTTACAGAGTGAAATATAAATCTTTCAAATAAATAAATAAATTGTATTTTGTATAGTGTTTATAAACAAACAAGCCAGGGGCAGTAACTGATCGACTGTGCTTAGAAAAACTTCATACACGGTGAATGTATTTTGCATTAAATTGTGCTGGCTTAGAGTTGTGCAAAGAAAATTTCAAAAGAGCTAAAGGTGAGAATCCTATAATAGGAGTATCATTAACTGTCTGAGGAAAGTACTTAGGGAAACTAATTGTAAAACTTAATTAGGAAGTGATCTGTTTAAAACCACAAGCTGTGCGATTGATGTAGAAAGCCACAATCTAGTAGTTGCTGTAGAAAGCCACAAACGAGTTTAGAGCTACAGGCTATAGTTGTTACATATTTACCCGCAGGGCTTCCTCCTCACAAAGGGAGGCTATGGCTTCCTGCTGCCCTTTTTAAGCCATTGCAAGTCACATCCTGATGATGCAACTTGCTCTGATTGGTTGCCTGAAACTTGAGAACTCCTGCCTTGCCTTTTCATAGTTCTTTCACAGAGTCCCTGGGTATATTACTACTTCTGTTATTGACTTGCACTTAGCCTACAGCCATACTACCCTGATTCTGCTTGATCTCATGTGATTTCAGAAACTAAGGAGAGTCTGGCCTGGGTAGACAGAAGACCACCTGGGTATTCCAGTTGCTGTAGGCTTCCTTACCATTTCTGAACCTGTTCTACCAGCACCAGTTGGTGTTTGATTCTCGGCTATGATTTTGCCTGCTGATTCTGTAGTGTTCCTGATTCACTGGTATTGCCCTGACTTGTCTGACCATGTTCTTGACCTTCGTTCCAGTACTTCTTCAGTCTCCCACTATCTGGTGACTGACGACTAATGCTAAACTCTATGTAGAATGCCTTGGGTCTCGTGTTTTAAGTCCTGGCAACTTCAGAGTATAGGAGGGCTCAACCTGAAGGAAAAGGAGGGTTTTTTGTTGTTTTTTAAATTTGGTTATGTAATAATCAGGGGTGGCCCAAGGGGGGTGGGGGGCCATGTGCGGAGACTCGGTGCGGAGCTTCATTTGCATAACGGTGCGGGGCTTCATTTGCATAAGGGGCCTCATTTGCATACATATTTGCATTATGTTAACATGCACTAACTTTTAGTAAACATGCCTCTTAATGAGTGTCTGGATAAAGAAAGACTACCAGATTTCTACATTACTATACTCCAGTGCCAACCGCCAGGCACATTAGGAAGTACTATAAACACTGTCCATTTAGAACCCATAAGAACATCAAGGTCCATCAAGGTCCATCAAGCCCAGTATCCTGTTTCCAACAGTGGCCAATCTAGGTCATAAGCACTGTTCCCTCTAAGCTGTGTGCGTGTGCGCGCGCACACACCTCGCCGAGTGAGCACACATATTTTACATCAGAGCGCACAAAATTTACGGTTCTGATTCTGATAGAAAACAACACAGACGTTCTTAAAATTGAAAAGTTGTTATGTATTTATGGTTTTCACAAGTTCTACAATATTTTCTAGTGCAATCAATGTGGTGTACATACTGTATTCTGACGTGTAGTCAAATTTTAAAGTATATAACTCCGAGTGTTGTTATGTGGCGCACAAAAATTTAACCTTCCTTCAAAAGCTGCACAGCTGATATTTTATGCGCACACAGCCTACAGAAAATTGGAGGGAACATTGGTCATAAGTACCTAGCAGTTTCCCCAAAAGACACTATATCATAACAGCACTACCAGGACTCACAAAGCACCATACCCTGCCTATCAAAAGGAAACACTGCAAATATTAAACCAATACATCTCAGAAAATACCAATACATCTCCTACTGGGGAAAGAGAGCAAGTGGCACTGTCAAATAGAAACTACATGAACAGAATACCTCAGCTCGGTTACATATGCAGAACATAGACCATCATTAAACAAAGAACAAGGGATCACAATTTAGAAATAGGAAGACAATAATTAAACTGGGAACCCCAAAAACCAAACTTGGAATGTATAACACTGCAGAAATAAAACTACAAATTAATCTCCTCTTGTACTAAACAAAAGGCAGACGTTAAAGACGCACATTTCCCAGAGCTGACATATTCCAGTTAATAAATTCAAAATATAAAAGTATTTTTTTACCTTTTGTTGTTTGTGCATTTTATTTTTCAGTTGCAATTGCTCCAGTCACTTTCTTCTGGCTTCTTCTTGTCTTCTGCTAACTCTCCATTGTCTGCTCCATTTGTCCTTTCTGCCCTCTTGTAGTTTTTTTCCATTCTCTCTCTACATCTGCTTTAACATACTGATCTTTCTCCTTTTGCTCTTTCCTCTATCTCTTTCTTTATTCCTTTTTCATCCAAATTTTACCCCCATCCTCAATCCCCACTTACTCCCCCAATACCCAGCCAATTGTAGATTTTTCTTCCCTCCCACACAAAACATTTTTCCCCTCTCCATTTCATTCTCCCAGCCCCATCCCAATCTAGTCCTCCCCCAACATCAGCTCCCTTCTAGTTCCAGTTCCACCCAACATCCACTCCCTTCAAGTTCCTGCATCAGCCCATTACCAGTACTGGCTCCCCCATCAGCCCTTTCCAGTCCTATCCTAGCCCCTCCATCAGTCCATTTCCAATCCTAGCCCCCCCATTAGCCCATTTCCAATCCTAGCCTCCCATCAGCCCATTTCCAGTCCTAGCTCCCCCCACACTCAGCCCACTTCTAATCCAAGCCCTCCCCATGAGCCCATTTCCAGTCCTATCCTAGCCCCTCCATCAGCCCATTTCCAATCCTCGCCCCCCCCATCAGCCCCTTTTCCAGTACTAGCTCCCCCATCAGCCCATTTCCAATCCTATCCTAGCCCCTCCATGAGTCCATTTCCAATCCAAGCCCCCCATCAGCCCATTTCCAATCCTAGCCTCCCATCAGCCCATTTCCAGTCCTTTCCTAGCCCCACTATCAGCCCATTTCCAGTCCTAGCTCCCCTCCACTCAGCCCATTTCCAGTCCTAGCTCCCCCCCCCCCCAATTTCCAGTCCAAGCCTCCCTCCCCATCAGCTATTTCCAGTTCTAGTTCCCCCCACTCAACAATTTCCAGTCCAGGCTCCCCCATGCAGCCCATTTCCAGTCCTAGTTCCCCACCACCTGAGCCCATTTCCAATCCAAGCCCCCCTATGAACCCATTTCCAATCCAAGTCCCCCTATGAGCCCATTTCCATTCCTGCCCCCTCCATCAGCCCATTTCCAGTCCACGCCCCCCCCACTCAGCCCATTCCAGTCCAAGCCCCCCCCCTCCCCATCAGCTATTTCCAGTTCTAGTTCCCCCCACTCAACAATTTCCAGTCCAGGCTCCCCCATGCAGCCCATTTCCAGTCCTAGCTCCCCACCACCTGAGCCCATTTCCAATCCAAGCCCCCCTATGAGCCCATTTCCAATCCAAGCCCCCCTATGAGCCCATTTCCAATCCTGCCCCCTCCATCAGCCCATTTCCAGTCCAAGCCCCCCCCCCACTCAGCCCATTTCCAGTCCACGCCCCCCTCCCCCTCAGCTATTTCCAGTCCAAGCCCCCCATTCCGCCCATTTCCAGTTCTATCCTAGTCCCTCCATCAGCCCATTTCCAGTCCAAGCCCACCCCACTCAGCCAGTTTCCAGTCCTAGCTCCCCCCCACTGAGCCCATTTCCAGTCCAAGCCCCCCTACTCAACCCATTTCCAGTTCAAGCCCCCCCCCCTCCCAAAGAGTCTCGTAGCTTTCTAAAAATCTTTAGAGAGAGCCAGAGAGGCCCCGGCTCACCTCTAACAGCTGCTAAAGTGAAGAGCGTCTTTTTTCTTCACTTTGGCAGCTGTACTGTAGTTTACGATGCTGCCACGCTGAGGTCAAAAGGGACTTCCTGTTTCCTGGCACTCAGCGCGGCAGTGTCCTAAACTACAGTACAGCTGCTGAAGTGAAGAAAAAGACGTTCTTCACTTCAGCGGCTGTTAGAAGTGAGCCAGGATCTCTCCGGCTTCCACTAAAGCTGCCCTGCTTGCCGGTACTGAATGCGGGATGTTGTTGGCACAGGGCCCTGTGAAAACAACATTCTCGCACAATGGACAGGCTGGCTATGGCAATAATATACATGCAGTGCACTTGCAATAAAGAAAGCACAAAAAGGCAATACAGTATCAAAGAAAACAAAACAATCAGGTAAATACAAATAGCGCAAAACAGACCACAATATTGTGTGTGTGTGTTGGGGGCAGGAGAACCAAACATCAGGAAAAATATATATCATGTAAATGATTCAAGAAAAGAGATTCAGGCAGATTCAAAACTGAAGACCTCATCCAACTGGAGTAGCAGTTTAGGCAAGCAGGCACCTAGAATCCAGGAAAAATCTGAGCCGAGAGGGCTCAAAAAACAAATATCTAACATTATTCAAATGAAGCACACATTTACAAGGAAAATGAAGACTAAAAGAGGCTGCTAAATCGAAAACTGCTTCATGCATATCTAGAAACTTCCTCCTTCGTACCTGGGTAGATCTAGCTAAGACAGGAAAACCCCAAATTTTTGTACCCATAAACAGCTCAGATCTATGACTAAAAAACAAACAAAGGACATGGTTCCTATCTTCGGGGAACACAAAAGAAGTCAACAAAGACCCACATTGCATAACTTTGGATTGAGAGTTCTCCAGCAGTCCTGTTAAGTCAAATGATTCAGATGCCTGGGGTGCTCCTGAACCCAAGGGCTCCACTCTGGGGCCTTGATGACTCAGCCTTTGTTGGAATGTAAAACACCTTGGGCCTTGGGAGGGGGTGGGGGGAAGAAACATTCTCAGACATTTTGAAGACTTCCTGAAAATACTTATGTAGAGCAGATTGAGAGGACAAGAGTGGTGTTTTGGGAAAATTAACAAAGGAGGTTGTTATAGTTAAACATGCACAACCTAGGCCAAAGGATCCCAGGTACTCACCAATGAATCGCCACCAGTTGTGACAGCAGTTTGGAAAAGGGAGGGCCTATTCAATGTTATGGTTTTAGGAAAATGCTGTCGATAACGTTATACAAGTAGCTTCAAAAATGGGTGTATGTTAAGCAGGACTGTATCAAGCCATAATTGTGCCCTGTGCTATTTTCTCTTCTGGTGCGTTCCCCCCACCCCACCAGTTGCTCTGCCCCCCCCCCCCCCATTGCCATGCTGTTGCCGCCACTTTTTTGCTTTCTCGGAGGCGGCGGCAGCAGCAGTGAGGCAGACCCGCATTTGTAGGCAGGTCGGGTCCTTCCTTCCCTTCTCTGATTTAGGTCATATCAGAGAAGGGAGGGACCAGGCCAGCCATTCAAATGTGGAGTTTTAAAGACCTGTGTTTGAATGGCTGGCCTAGTGCCTCCCTCCTCTGATGCTACCTACCTCAGAGAACGGAAGAAGGAACCCGACCTTCCTACAAACACGGGTCTGCCTCACTGCTGCTGCCGCTGCCGCCACCTCTGAGAAAACAAAAATGTGGCGGTGGCAGCAGGGCAACACAGGAGGGTGGGCAGGGGCCAGCAGCCTGACCTGCGCCCCTAATCCTTTGGACTCTGTGCAGCTGCACCGCTTGCACAGGGCTAAGTACAGTGCTGATGTTAAGCATGGAAAGTTGTTACAAAGTCTATAGACAAGCTTCCCATTTAAACTATTCACTTAAGTTTATAAATAAAGCAGGGTCACCATGAGTCGACACCGACTCGACGGCACTTATTATACACCAGTGTCCTGCTTATTCATTTTAAAGGCCTTCATGCTGAATTCCTGGCCTGGAGAGATAACCTAGAAGGGACCCCTTTATTGCAAGATATGATGGCATTCAAACCTCTCTTCTTAGAATTAACTTTTCATTTGCCAGATGATAAAACATTTTCAACAGAACAGTAGACCTCCTTAACAAATACTTTAAATCTGGGCAAAACTGAAAGGGGATATTTTAAGGGCAACCAACCTTTTTGTTAAAATAGCAAATAAAGGTAAAAGGAAAAGGAGACCACTATGGTTTTCGAAAGAAGTAGCTGAAAAAGTGAAGAAAAAGAGGGAGGCCTTCATGAAATACAAGAGATCACAGAGAGAGGAAGACAGGCATCTGTATTTGGAAAAACTTAGAGAAGCTAGCAAAGTAGTCAAGAAGGCAAAGATTCAAAAGGAGGAGGAAATAGCCAATGCAATAAAATGGGGGGATAAGACATTTTTCAGATATATTAGTGAGAAGAGGAAGGGCAAAAGTGGTATTGTCAGACTCAAGGGTGCAGGGGAGGAATATGTAGAAGCTGATAAGGATAAAGCGGAATTGCTTAACAAATATTTCTGTTCTGTGTTCACAGATGAAGAACCAGGAGCAGGACCTCAGAAAACACCCATAAATGGGAACAGAAGCGAGGGACATCTTGAACAATTTTCAGAAGACTGTGTTCGTGAGAAACTAGCTCAACTTAAAGTAGACAAAGCGGGGGGGCGGAGCCTGATGTCCAGCGGGTAGGACGCTTTGCGTTGAAGCTCCCGAGAGGCCTACTCAGAATCCTGACTTAATACCTATATAAATTTACTATTTCGCTCCGAGCTGACCGGGGCACCTCGGGGGGGATGGCGGCCCATAAACCAGCGCGCTTGGACTTCGGGTCTCCTTCTTCTTCTCACGGAAAACGCTCCAAAACAGAGGTGTCCTCCCCACAGAAGATGGTTCCATTTCGTGAAAACCCCGCAATGCACCTGGAGATTTTGGAGGAAATACGCGGCGTGAAGGAATTGGTGCAGTCCAATGGAGAAGCGCTTCGAGCCATGCGAGAAGACTTTGGAGTGCTTCAGGACCGACTTGAAGGTCTTTCATTACGGCAGGACAATATGGCGGGGGTCCTCGACTCGCACGAGGTGCGCTTGGGCAAACTGGACAAGGCTGAGCGCCAGATACAGAATCTTCAAAAGGAGTTGGAAGATAGCAATAATCGCGCCCGTCGCAACAATGTGAGGCTCCTCGGAATGCCGGAGGGGGTGGAAGCAGGAGATATAAGAGAATTCTTGCTCAAAACTCTTCCCTCCTTGCTGAAGATCACTTTTCACAGAGAACTGGAAATCGATCGAGCACACCGTGTTCCTGCCCGCATGGCGCTCAACCGCACGACCCCCCGGCCTATTATCTTTAGCTTGCTACGATATCAACAAGTGGAACAAATTTTACATGCTGCCCGAGCGAATCATCATTTGGAATTTGAAGGTCGTAAGGTCTCCTTCTTTCCTGATTTGGCAAAGCCTACCGTTGACCGTCGGAAGAAACTCCTTGCTCTTCGCCCTCGACTTCAACAGCTACAGGCTCGCTTTGGCCTGTTGTATCCAGCGAAGCTCCGAGTGACTCTCCACAACCAGACCAGGACGTTCGAGGATCCTGATCTACTATCAACATTTTTGGACTCCAAAGAAGCAGAGCAGATGCGCTAATCCCAAATCTTGGACTCTTATCTGCTGGCTCTGTCCGCCATTTTGAAGGGCCCGATGCGGCGGTCATAGCCCAGCACAGAAATAGCCTGGACTTTCTTTCTTTCTCTATATGACTTTTGTCTTTGGTCTCCTATCCCTTCATGATGTGTGCCTCGGTCGGATTCGGAGCACGCACAGTCCTACAGGTTATATGTTTTTTCAATTTCGGCCTTCTCTGGGGCTTCTCCCCGCAGACACATGGTCGCCAGTAATTTTGGGGTTTTGCTTCTCCTCTACCGTACTGCGGTTTTCTTTGTTAATGTGGGGCGCTTCATTGTATTATATTAGCTTATTTTCCTATGTCATGTGTACAGCCAGATACAGTCAGTCTGAGGGACACAGTGAAATTATGTGTGTTATCATGCTCAGAATTTTAACTTTTCTGAATGGCCTTATGTAAAATCTTATTATTCATCGTCAAAGGCATTACTGGTCCACTCAAAGGAAAGAAAATCCTTAGCTATCCTAGCCACGAGCACGTTGATTTGGTGTTTCTTCAGGAAACGCATTACACTCTGCTGAAACACTGCAACTCAATGCTAGGCCTCACATGGTAGCTGCCTATTCTCCCACCGTTTCCAAATGGTACGGGATAGCCATTCTGGTTAAGAAGTCTTTGCACGCTACTGTACCTGATATTAGCGCTGACATGGAGGGTGGATGGGCCCGTGTACACCTTGAGGTTGGAGATAGTGAATTCACGTGTATTTGCACTATGCCCCGAATGTGGACAACCCTGCTTACTATGCAAGTTTTGCGTAGTTGGCCTCGGCCTCCGCCAATGCTCCATTAATACTTGGTGGCGATTTTACTCAAGTGTTCCCTCAATCTTTTCTTCTCAAACAAGGTGCTCGTTGTTGGAAGCTCCAGTACCGAGCAGACCTGTGTGGCTAGATATAGTAGCGGGCCTTTGCTCTCCGATTCCTCTTACCTTACTCCCTGGTATGACTCTCCCATTAGATTCCCACTATCCACCAATGCTTTGCGACACTTTAGGTGCCTTTAATACTCTTATGCAACCTTTCGACTCCCGACTCTGGTCAGTACAACTTCAGCATTGCATTCGGAGCACTAGGGTACTCCCGCCATCGGCACTCTCTGCATAAGGTTGATTGGAGACTTCCGATCTCTCGGTAGTTCACCGGGTGTAGCATCCAATTTTACTAAACCTTATGTAATGCTATCACTAGAGATACCTCTATAGCGCCGAAAGCATGGGAGAGAGAATTACATGTGACTTTAACCTCGGAGCAATGGAGCCTTATCTGGAGCAGAGGGACACGGGTTCCCGACCCGCCTCGCTCACTCAGACCCTCTTCTTTCTAGCCCACTGGTGTTTTTACACTTCTCACAGATTAGACAAATGGAACACTACTCAGGGTAATGGTTGCTGGACACGTCCTGTGGCCATTGGTTCATTACTTCATGTTATGCATGAATATCCCGCACTACAGTATAACTGGCGTCGGGTCTGGGGTCGTATTTAGTCTATATTGCACTCTCAGGAGTCCCTTTCTCGGAGGATAGTGGGACTTCGCCCAGTTGCGGGGATCCCCTCTCTCCCAAAAAATGGCTTATCTCCTTTTGAACTTTATGCTTGGCATTGCTATTTCCCTAATTAAGTAATACTGGGAAATTAGTTCCCATCTGAGCCTCAATGAATGGTGGAATCATGCCTGTCTCTACAGTAAATATGAACAAATACCTCGTCTGTTCGCTTCCTCCGTTCAGACTCCTTCTCATTGGTCTCAATGGAAGATGCTCAATGAATATGTACATTTTGCTAAATGCTCTCATCTGACTGTCTAACTTTGTATATCTCTGTCTTATGATCATGCTGTATTGTGGATACTTTTTTGATCGTTTGATGTATAATCACTGTTAATTGGAAGCGCTCACATGCTGATACAACCGGGTAGAGAAGAAGCACCGGGGTGGGGGGTAATGGGTTTACTTTTCCTTATTGTATACTTGTTTTGTCTCTTTTGGTGTGTTGTTTCTTTTGTTTGTTGCAAAATGAAAATAAAAGTTTAAAAAAAAAAAAAAAAAAAAAAGTAGACAAAGCGATGGGACCGGATGGGATACACCCTAGAATACTGAGGGAACTTGGGGACGTTCTAGCAACTCCACTGACTGACCTTTTCAATGCCTCGTTGGAGTCGGGAGTGGTGCCAAAGGACTGGAGAGAGGCTCATGTGGTGCCTTTACACAAAAGTGGAAGTAAGGATGTGGTTGAAAACTACAGGCCTGTTAGTTTAACTTCGGTGGTGAGTAAATTATTGGAAACGCTGCTGAAAGAGAAAATAGTGAGGTTTCTGGAGTCCAGCAGATTACAGGATCCGAGGCAGCATGGATTCACCAGAGGCAGGTCTTGTCAGACAAATCTGATTGATTTCTTTGACTGGGTGACCAGGGAGTTGGACCGAGGGAGAGCTCTAGATGTGGTGTATTTAGTTTTCAGTAAAGTCTTTGACACTGTTCCTCACAGGCAACTTGTAAACAAACTGAGCACTCTAGGGATGGACCCTAAAGTTACTGCTTGGGTTAGAAATTGGTTGGGTGGGAGGCGACAAAGAGTACAAGTAAATGGAGCTCACTCTGAGGAGAAGGATGTTACCAGTGGTGTGCCCCAGGGATCTGTCCTTGGTCCGATTCTTTTTAACATCTTTGTTAGTGATATAGCGTAAGGGCTGTCGGGTAAGGTTTGCCTCTTTGCGGATGATACCAAAATCTGCAATAGAGTAGACACCCAGGAAGGTGTAGATAACATGAGGAGGGATCTAGCTAAGCTTGAAGAATGGTCTAGAATTTGGCAGCTGGGATTTAATGTTAAAAAATGTAAGGTCGTGCATTTGGGCTGCAGCAATCCAAGGGAGCAATATAGTATAGGGGGTGAAGCACTTTTGTCCACTAAAGAAGAGCGGGACCTTGGTGTGGTTGTGTCTGATGATCTTAAAGTAGCTAAACAGGTAGAAAAGGCGACGGCAAAAGCTAGAAGGATGCTTGGGTGCATACGGAGGGGAATGGCTAGCAGAAAAAAGGAGGGATAATGCTTCTGTATAAGTCTTTGGTGCGACCTCATTTGGAGTATAGTGTGCAATTCTGGAGACCGCACTTCAAAAGGATGTGAACAGGATGGAGTCGGTGCAGAGGGTGGCTACTAAAATGATTAGTGGTCTTCATTATAAAGCATATGAGGACAGACTTAAGGATCTTAATATGTACACCTTAGAGGAAAGGCGAGATAGAGGTGATATGATTGAGATGTTTAAATACCTCCATGGCATAAATGTTCAGGGAGAGAGCATCTTTCATTTGAAAGCAAGTTCTGCTACGAGGGGACATGGGATGAGGGTGAAGGGAGATAGATTCAGGAGTGATATGCGGAAATATTTCTTTACGGAAAGAGTAGTGGATCCATGGAATAGTCTCCCAGTGGAGGTGGTAGAGATGAGGACAGTAACTGAATTCAAAAAAGCATGGGACAAACACAGAGGATCTCTAAAGGTAAAAAGGGGACTGTTGTAGTTGTTGATATGGAAGGACAGACTAGATAGGCCATGTGGTCTTTTTTTGTCATCATATTTCTATGTTTTATTATTTTCCTCTAAAGTTCCTGAGATGCTATAAGTCTGGTTTTGGAAAGTTAGTTAACTGGAGATTTCTTGCCTTGGAATGATTCTCTATGGCTTCCAGTTTATTGAATAAAGTCAGACTGCCCTTCATCAGGGCTATATTAGCGGTTTACAATCCTGAAACTTCCAAGGGAGCCAACTTTCTCCTCTAATTGTTTAAGTTTCTGCTCCTGATCCAAGAAGATGGCAGCTAACTTATCTGTTAATTCATATGAATTAGAAAGAGGAAAACAAAGTACTTTGCATCTTATTAACCTACGGTCCAGTATACTTCCGGTATTTTTTTCTTCCAAGTGTTAGCAAGACTAAGTGACATCTCAGATGCTATCGCCACAGGAGATGCCTTCCTGGCAATGTGGCATTTCTTTAAGCAAATTCGGACCAGAACTTTCACTCTGAATATGGTAGGGAACATCACTTAAGTGCTTACAATTTCTTCACTTCCAAGAATTACCACACTGGAGCTCACCTTTATTCCAGCCAGTAATGGGGAAAGAGGTAGTGAATCAGCAATGGAAGCTGGAGATAGTGGGAGAATCCTGCATGCAAAGATTAGAGTCTTGCCCAGAAGAGTGACTGCTCCCCAAGGGCGGTGAACACTAATAAGACCATAAGAAATGCCATACTGGGTCAGACCAAGGGTCCATCAAGCCCAGTATCCTGTTTCCAACAGTACCTGTCAGGTTCCCAAAGGTAAACACATTCCATGCTGCTTGTCCCAGGGATAAGCAGTGAATTTCCCCAATCCTCTTTAATAAAGGTTTATGGACTTTTCCTTTAGGAAGTCATCCAAACTTGTTTTGAATCCAGCTACATTAACAGCTACTACTACATCCTCCGGTAATGAATTCTAGAATTTGATTACTCATTGAGTGAAAAAATATTTTCTCTGATTAATCTTAAATGTGCTACACTGTAGCTTCACTGCATGTCCCCTAGTTTTTCCACTATTTGAAGGAGTAAACAGCCGATCTACATTTACCCATTCCACTCCATTCATTATAGATCTCTATTATACCTCCCTTCCAAATTGAAGAACCCTAACCTTTTAAGCCTTTCCTCATAGGAATATCCTTCCACCCCCTTTACCATTCTGGTCCCTCTTCTCTATACCTTTTCTAGTTTTGCTATTTCCTTTTTAAGATATGGTAACCAGAAATACACACAATATTCAATATGGCGGTCACACTGTAGAGTGATACAGAGGTATTATATCATCCTTGGTTATATTTGCTATTCCTTTCCTTATGATTCCTAGCATTTTATTTGCTTTCTTGGCTGTGGCTGCACACTGGGCAGAGGGTTTGAACGTACTAGTCACGGTGACGCCCAGATTCTTTTCCTGAGTGGCGATTCCTACTGTGGAAACTTGCATTGTGTAACTGTAGTTTGGGTTGTTGTTCCTTAAGTGCATAACTTTACACTTGTCCACATTTAATATCATCTGACATTTGGACACCCAATCTCCCAATTTTTCAAAGTCCCCTTGCAGTTTTTCACAGTCCTCTTGTGTCTTAAGACAAAGTCGGCAATTTCGCGTCTTCCCCTATAACAAATATTTGGGTAGGAAAAAAGCCTAGTTAGCATCCTGCCCTTTCTCACCTTTGCCACAACTAGATGAGAGCTGAACATCATCCTGTACAATATGTTTATTATTCTACAAAAGAGGTCAAGCAGCAGTGCCTTCAGTTCACTGCAAAAGTCAAAGCCTGCAGGGAGGACTCTTGTGCTTACCAGCCGTCTTACTTTGGACCAGCTAGTATGAGAAAGCCTTAGATGCAGCATGCTGCAACATTACCATGACTGTACTGCCTAATTGGATCATTATAATGCTGCTGCATTCTTCAAATCTATTATTTATTTGTCATATTTGGAAAAAGTCTATCTTATAGTTCAGGATATGGTACATAAAATTCATAAGATATGATTAGTTTGGAACATCTGACATTGAAGGCCAATATAATGCCAGCGTTAACCCAGCTGGTGTGTATTTTTCTGGTAGTTTAATTTTGTGGGTAATTTTAAAACGCTTTTTATTTTATTTATTTATTTTATTTTTAGTAACATTTATTAACCACACCATCTGTTACTGCCTAGTGCAGTGTACAAAAAACAAAAACAAACAGCACTATATGCTTTTATAACCCTTCCCCGACCCATTCCCCACATGCCTCACCCACTACCCCCAAGACAGACACTAAAACAGCATTTCATTTGCAAAAATAGCTTTTGTAAAATAAACCAGGGTAGCATCATTGGGAGATCGGCCGCTGTTCTGGGCCAGACTCTATGACTACATCCAGGTTCCACTGCTGATTCACTGCCTCTTTCCCCCATGCTTGATGGATAAAGGTAAGCTCTAATGTGGGAATTCTTGGGGGTGAGGAAATTGTTAGAGTAGACAAGTACCCTAATGGTTAGAGCAGTGGGCTAAGAACCAGGGAAGCCAGGTTTAAATTTCTGCTGCTCCTTGTGATCTTGGCAAGTCACTTAACTCTCCATGACCTCAGAAACAGACTTAGGGGCATGTTTACTAAAGGATTTAATCCATATTAATAAAATTTAGCATGTGTTAAATGCCTAGAGCCCTTTTACTTCTATGGGCACAGTGACATCTAACACATGTTTACTAAAAGATTTAATGCATGTTAATAAAGTTTATGTTTATTATCAGACTTGATATACTGTCTGTGGCATGGTTTAGCGGTTTACATAACACCAAATGATGTAAAAGAGGTAAAAAGAATGCCATACATAAATTAAGGAAAGAAGTTAAAGAGAGGACATAAGCAGACTAAATGACATGCCCCTTAGATTGTAAGCCCTCTGAGCACAGGAAAATACTTGCTGTATGTGAATATAAGTTGTCTTGAACTCTAAGAAGGGGTGAGCTAAATCCAGTTCTCGTATGCACATACGCAAACTTATTCAACCCAAGCTGAAGCATTTCTGGGGATTGGGGTTTAGGCAGGGCATACATTTATACCATTTTATAAAATATACACATTGGTACATAAAGTAAGTTGGGAAATCTGTGTGTGCACATTCCGTGCAGTCATTAAAAAAAGAGAAAATATACGTATACTTTCTCCTGCAAAGCTGACTTTAGTGCATTCTTGCAACACAAGATAAGCAAAATTATCCTCTTTATGCATTAGCTATTTTACTTGCCTGTTTTCCTGTGAGCACTGCCTTGAACCTTGGGTTATGCATTAACGAGATGCAGTTAAACTCGCATTAGCATGTTGGCTTTAATCGGTTGGGGACATGTTTATAAGTATCTTGAGCATGTAGAATGTTATACACGCTCAAGTAGGTGCTTATAAAATTGCCCTGGAGGTATGCATACATAAAAGTAGACACTGGGAATACGTAGCTCCTATGTTTATGGGATATATGTGCAGGCATTCCCGGGACCAGAGAATGGGTGGCATGATGGTGGTATCACACTTATGCACCAATTTCTAGCAGCATAGACACACACAAATTTACTCCCACCTCAGAGTAGGTACAACTTTGTGCAGGCGCTTTTGAGGTGGCAATTTTATAAAGCCATCTGGGTACACACATTGCTTTTATTAAACAGGTGCCAACATACGCGTGTATGTGATCTTTAGGCTTAGGTTCCTATTATAAAATTATCCTTTTAGCACACAGCCTCTAAACCTTTTCTAAGTTGCCTCCATGTGCTTTAAAAGTTCCATAGATGAGGCAGCTTCTGTTAGCTGGCTACCAGTGATTTCTTCTCTCCACCATTATATCTATATCTATATATTTTTTTAACAGGCTTTGACAGAGGATCAGGTTGAAACCTGCATCTACCCTTCGCAGGCACCAGCCTTATCAGAGATGAGAGAGAGAAAGAAAGAATAGGCAAGGCAGAACAAAATGGCAGCCACACTATACCACCCCCTACTCTCCCCCAAACTCAGCAGCGCCTAGACATGGCTTTCCTAAGCCTACTGTTTCATGCAAGGCAGAATTTTCAAAGATATTTTCTTATGACATTATGATAGCTAAAAATATCTTTTAGGCATCACCAGCAGAGCTATCCATTGTGCAAAACAGGCTTGCATTGCTAGACTGTATTATGTGGGGTACGGTGTCTGTTATTTCAGTGAGAGAAAGACTGTTATTTTTACTTCCGAGAAAGAACAGTGCAAAGATGAGAATATAAAGAGTAGCATTAAAGAATAAACAATAGTAATAACAGTAATATTTAGCAGTTGGTGGTACACTTTTACTGCTATGTTGCTGGGCAGGCACCATCATGGATTATGGTATTAAGGCTCCAGAGAATCATTGTTTACTCCAGGTGTATGCCGTTGTGAAACTTCTTAAGGAAGGAAAGGGTGAGCTAAGTTTTTCAGGTTACCAACCAAATCATACATATAAAAGAGATCTAATCATATTTAAGATAAGGCCATTCATTGAAATATTGCTTCACAAAAATTCAATGGAAATTTAATTACATGTGAACCAATTTAAACTGGAACTTTTGATCAGCCAGGAAATAACATAAATTAGTGTCTACAGTATGGGTTTTTTCAGATCACAAACTTACTCATTTAGACATAAAGTACAGTTAATCAATACCAAGTGTGTTATTAAACAGCTTGTGTTCAGAAAACTGTTTGCAGCCTTCTGCACATCAAGGTATTTTGAAGGGCACAACACAACTTTATGCAAATTTCCCTCAGTACTGCATCTGAACTCATTTAAGGCTAGATTTATTAAAGTGCATTAAGGCAGTTAAAAGGCGTTATTAGTAAATAGGTTGCATTGTATAAAATGGGACCGATAAATAATGTGTGGCAATGCGATAGTGGCTTTGAGCAAATCTTGCCCTTAGGTGGCAGTATTCAGCAGTGAGGTGTAACTGTGTGTGTGCGTGCGCTGAGAAAATGCAATTTTATAAAATACATGCATAAGTGCCAATCCTGCCCATGCGCCACATGCTGTGTGTGTGTGCATATATCTTCAAGCACATAAAAAGCTGCTTTACAAGTTCGCGTTCAGTTTCAGCGCAGATTGAAAAAAAATTTACAGTCTAGATCAGGGGTGGGCAAACTTTTTGACTCGAGGGCCGCAATGGGTTCATATATTGGACCCGGGGGCCGGACCAAGAGTAGATGGGACGGTGTGTATGTGTGAATTAATATAAATTAAATTTAAATTTGTAACATTAAATGTTTAGATTAATTTAAGGTAGAAAAGCATAAAAAGAGTTATTTTACAAAACTTTTATGCAATGTATTTCTTTCATAAAATAGTACCTTCAATTTTAGTGGGAACAGTGTTGGTGGTCTCCCTTGCACTACACTAGCCGGCCATCGCGAGATTACGCTGCGTCCTCTAGAAAGTGAGGTGAATAAATGAATAAATTAGCTAGCGCTCTGCTATATTTTGGATACTAAAAGACATATTTCATTTTAAATTATGAATCCCAAAATTAACCACCTGTCCATGACAATTTATGTAAGTGGTCAAATCAGGGTTTCATGCAGTGGACTGAATCATCTGAGCAGAATTTGCACATCACTTGGTCCTATGGCTAACCTTCCACTGCCAGCCTCCTACTTTCCTTGGCAAGAACTAGAAATGTCATTCGCGGACTCTAAGCAACTCTCCAGAGCAGCCAGGCAAGCAAAGCACCTGAACGCACAGTTCAAGGATAAATCCCATGCAGGCCCTACCACTCCTTCGGGGTTTTAACATATGTGACTCACCTAAGAGCGTTACCGAACTACCACCACCGGGCCTGTGCAGGGGGAGATTCATAAGCAGAGCTGCACCACGGGTACTTACAGTTTCTATGCAGTTCCTCTGCTGCTCCGGTTCCTTCTGCAGCCGCTTGCTCTTCCCCTCGGTATGCTCCACCCCATCCTGCAAGCTCTTAATCTTCCTCTTCCCAGCCTCCATGGAGCGGGCGCAAGCAGCATGCCGCGTGGCACCTCGGCGGTCTCTCTCCTCACGACCAGCCCGGGAATCCTCAAGTGCGCGCGTCATCGCCTATGCGCACCGCCTGAAAGGCGCGGAAGTAAACATGCCTTTTAACTAAGTGCTGCACTAGAAATAGGAAGGGATGATTGTCCATAGTGTGCGCCACATGGAAGAGGTGGGCTAGCGGGCCGGATTAAAAGGTCTGCCGGGCCGTATACGGCCCGCGGGCCGTAGTTTGCCCATTCCTGGTCTAGATTATTCAAAAGGCTTACTTTAAGAAATATGCAGGCGTATAGTCGAAGGGCTCATATCTACTAATTACTATAACAAGACTGCAGCTAAACAATCCGATTTTGAAACACATGCAAAGCATCGTCAATAAAATTGAACACACACATTAAGGAGTAATTAAGGAGCATGCTTTATACATGGAAAATATTTATTATAAAATTACAAGGGTGTACACATAAGAGCACGTGTACTTCTATGCAGCCTACACCCACGGGCAGGGTTTGTACAGAATTGCAAGGTATCCATGTATTTTATAAAATATGCAGACACTTGTACAGAGTACACACATACGGCCATACCTGCCTTGGAGCAGATGTATCTTTATGTGGGCACATTTGTGTACTACTGGGGCTACCTCTGACAGTCTACTTTATAAAGGTGCGTACATGCATATGCGCCCTTCATGAAACAGGCACTAGATAGGCACACTTTTTGAAATGTTTATAGAAGCCCTGCCCTGCCCTATTATAAAATTAAACTCCCTAACTTTCATAGAGGAAATGCCTGGGAAGTTCTATGTTCTATTACATTTATATCCTGCCTTATCATTCTTAAAAGATCATCCAAAACATTTAGTGTTTTGCTTTGAAAATGAACCAGCATAAATTAGACAAGCTAAAAGTTGCCCAAACACTTTGCATCTGTTATTTATGTGGGTAGCTGGGGGGTGGGGGGGAATCTCCTTTTCAAAATTTTATGCATGCATGCCGTTTTTCCTCCCCTGACCTAAACACGGCCCCAAGAACACCACCCTGCAAACTGTGCGCTGCGAAAACCTGCATGCACCTTCAGCTGGGCTGAGGCGGGCAATTTTCAGACAGACCAATTTACAGCAAATCACTTTGAAAACTGCCTTCTCCATGGCAACCAACTAACTAATTCTTTTCTTTTTTATTACAATAGAGATTTATTCAGATCTTCACTTCCTTTATGGTTAAGGTGATTTTCTACGCTTCCCAAGAAATCCAAGTCAACCAGCTGCACTGGCCAATTTTGGTCTTTCGAGTCTTGACAACCGTTAAGATACATGAAAGTGAAAAAGAACAAAAAGGTCTTATACAGTTTTCCTTCATGAATATCTCTCAGGTTTATGTGAACTTAGGACTGCATTTTTGCATGTAAAAGGCCATTTTTGTTCTTGCTAAGGAATTTAGATGATCTTGCAAGTGAGTTAGGCAGAAACGCAGAATATTTATAAAGGCAATCTGCATTATCACATTAAAAACCATAATACAAGGTTAAAAGAACACTGTCTCGGTGACAATAGAGCCCATAATGGAATGAAAGCCTTGAAGATAGCACCTCTGGGCACCATGACAGCCGTGCAAGGCTCATGTATAATTTTTTTCTGGAATACTTATTTCTAAGACTCCACACTGGTAGCCTCTCTCTTTGTGAAAATTATCAGTCATAAATCCATAACAAACAGATCAATGCCATTGCTATACCTTATACAATTATGGATTTTCTTTCAAACAAAAACAGACAGCTGAAAACAAATCTCCTTGTTGGTAATTTTATTTTATAACGATGACAACATGCGGATCTTCCCCAGATAATACGCACTTTTGCCTTTTGATTACAGTAGGGTAATAGTATAAGCGTATCACGGCAGAGTTGTCAGTCACATTTCTTAGATCAGGAAGATGTATATCTTGCTGCTATACTTTAATACATCATCAAAACAGTTCTACTCAGAAGATTCTAACTATATCAATAATGGATGAAAGGATTCAAGACAGTATATACTATTGCCCAGAGAACAGCTCTTTCCTGTACATTACCTGTTCCACATCTCGGTCTCATGTCGCTTGCTATATGTCATTTTCAAATCAACAAGAAAATGACAGAGGATGAAAGGAACTCAGACTTCAATACTAAATTGTATTTTTTGAACAAATGAGTAGACTTAGCAGTGGGAAACCCTTCAAAAATTAAGAAAAATATTTATTTTTGCTAATTTTTCACTGGTTTTTACTAATTGTATTTTTCTTGGAAAGACACTTCCCAAGCAGTAAGCAAGACTGAAAAACTCAGAAACAAATATCATTAATAATTAACAATCCAACATTGGAAAAGTTATCTTGAACAAGTATTTGGCTCTCTAGTCACAACGAATTGACTCATGGCTTTCCTTCTTTCTGAATTCATCTTCCCCTTCCCGTATTCTCGGTGACTTCAATGTTCATGTTGAAAACCCTTTCAACACCTATGCCTTACTTCCTCATACAACCTCCAGCTTTACTCTACTGCCCCCACTCACCAGCACGGTCACTGCCTTGACCTTGTTTTCTTCTCTAATTGTTTACCCTCTAATTTCTGTACCTCAGTTCTTCCCTTATCTGACCATCACCTGCTAAGTTTCACTTTTCATCACTTCCTGCCTCAATATTGCCCAGTCTCTTCCTACCTCTTCAGAAATCTTCATGCTATCAATCCATCGGCTCTCTCCACTATTGTCTCATCACCTCTCTTTCCCTCCACCATGTCTTTCTAAATCTGCTGATGAGGCTGTAGTTTCCTATACTACTACTCTCTCCTCTGCTCTGGATGCTCTTGCTCCACCCATACCATGTCCTGTGAGGTGCACTGTACCTCAGCCCAGGCTATCTCCGACTACCAATTATCTATGCTCCTATGCCTGCTCAACTGAATGCATTTGGTTCAAATGCCGCACCCTTGCTGACTTTCTTCACTTCAAATTCATGCTTGCCTCCTTCCAGTCAGCTACAGCACTTGCCAAGTAAAACTATTATGTCCATCTGACTAACTCTATTGCCTTTGACCCTAGCCGTCTCTTTACAACTCTCTCTTCAAGACGCCTCTGCCTCTGACCCCTCCTTCCCTTTTTGCCCAAACCCTTGCTGACTATTTCCATGACAAAGTCCACAAGATTACACTCCAATTCCCCATAAGATCAGCTTCATCCCCTCTTCCATCTCTTCAATACCAACTCTTCCCCTTAACCTCTGCTACCGTTTCTTCCTTTTCTAAGATCTCTGAAGAGGAAACCTCTCATCTTCTTTCCTCCTCTAAACTCACTACCTGCTCCTCTGATCCTATCCCCACCTGCCTCCTTAACTCCATCTCCTTCACTGCCATCCCCTCCATATCTCAAATTCTCAACCTATCACTCTCCACTGCAACTGTCCCAGCAGCCTTCAAACATGCTCCTCAAGAAATCTTCACTTGACCCTACTTGTCCTTCTAATTATCAATCCATCTCCCTTCTCCCTTTCATGTCTAAACTTTTTGAACGTGCAATTCTCCGCCATTGCATTGACTTGCTCTCCTCTCAAGCCCTTCTTGATCCACTGCAATCTGGCTTTCATCCTTTACATTCTACTAAGATGGCTCTTGCCAAAATCTCCAGTGACCTGTTCCTGGCTAAATCCAAGGGCCTTTACTCAATCCTCATTCTTCTTGACCTTTCTGCTGTTTTTGATACCATTGACCACCACCTTCTCCTTGACCTCGCTTGGTTTTAGGGGTTCTGTGCTGACCTGGTTCTCTGTCTATCTTGCCCATTGCTCTTTCAGTGTTTCTTCTGGTGGATCCCCCTCTACTATTATTTCACTCTCAGTTGGTGTACCTCAAAAGTCTGTTGTAGGCCCACTCCTTTTCTCTCCATTTATCCATTCCTTTGGTGCACACATCTCCTCCCATGGTTTTCAGTATCATTTTTACATTGATGACTCTCAGATCTCTCTCTCTACACCTGATATTTCTCTGACACTCCAGGCCTGAATCTCTGCTAGACTATCTGATAACACTGCCTGGATGTCTCACCACAGTTTGAAATTAAACATGACCAAAACCGAGCTTTTCATTTTTCCCCCAAACCCACCTCCACCTTTCTAAATCTATGTTGAAAACACTCTTCTACTCCCTCTTTCCTCAGCCCACAATCTTAGGGTTGTCTTTGACTCCTCCCTCTACTTCTCCACACACATCCAACTGATAACTAAAACCTATAGTTTCTTTCGCTGTAAGATCACCAAAATTCGCCCCTTCCTTCCTGAACACACTAAGACACTTATCCACTATTTAATCACCTCCCATCTCAATTATTGTAACCTCCTCCTGGCTGGTCTCCCTCTGAATCATTTCCCCCCCCCCTCCCCCTCAATCTGTTCAAAATTCAGCTGCACAGCTAATCTTCCACCAGCCCTGATATGCTCATAACTCCTCTTCTCAAGTCACTTCATTGCCTCCCCTTCCGTTTCCCTATCTGTGTACAGATACTTGTAGTAGTAGTAATGAATTCTCTGTCAGAACATGGTACTGACAATGTAGTTGATGGCAGCCAGGTTTCCAAACCTGTATAAAGAGTCTTTCAATGCAGGTCTAGGTTTAGCAGGTGTCTCTGAAGAGGCTGCATGTGTACCCTGGCTCACAGAACCAGCTCCAGGGTTGATACCATAGAACTGAGCATTCCCATGCTCATGATGTTGACTGAGAACCAAATGCCCCGAGTTGGTTCTGAAGTTTAAGGGAGCTCTCTGCCATGAGAGAGATTTGAATCAGAAAAGTACTGAACCGAGTTTCAAGATATTCTAAGTCCTGGGAGGGATTCAAACTGCTCTTGGGATAGTTGTTCAGCAACCCCAGCCTTTCCATCCAATGGATCACCAGGGCTATGTGGTGCCTGGACTTCTCCAGGGAGTTTGAATGATCACGTCCAGGATCACAAAAATGCAGATGTCCTGCCTGCACAGAATACCACCACTACTCCATGGCCTTACCAAAAGGCAATACAAGGAACTGAAAATAATAATCCAGAACACAGAAGCAGAGAAACCACTGATACTGCTCCCAGGGAAGTTAGAAACTCACCCTGCCTGACTAATGCAA
The DNA here is from genome assembly GCA_033557465.1 of Ichthyophis bannanicus. Classification (NCBI taxonomy): domain Eukaryota; kingdom Metazoa; phylum Chordata; class Amphibia; order Gymnophiona; family Ichthyophiidae; genus Ichthyophis; species Ichthyophis bannanicus. The sequence continues at coordinate 141,833,534 of CM066036.1, forward strand.
AAACTAACCTGATGGTCTTCATGAAGAAATGGGGGATGCTGAGCTTGGCACAGACTGCCTTCAGGTCCAAGATAAGTCAGAAGGAACTTCCATTCTTGGCCACCATGAAGCAGATGGAATACTACACCTGGCCTCACTCTGTGGAGGGCACATGTACTGTACAATAAACTGCAAATTCAGAAGGTGTTAAAGAATATCCTCAATAGTCACCTGCTTGAGTGGGAATCAGCAGGGAGATTCCACAAAGAAGTCTCACAGAGGCTCTTCCAACTTCAGGAAGCTACTCTGACTGAGGACCTTGAGAACTCACTAATCTGATACAATATACAAGGTGTGATCAAAAAGTATCAAGACTTGTTGTGTAGCTATATAATAATACATCGCACCACGATGCTATTAAGCATGCAGTGATCTAGTTACATGCTCTGCATGTGCAGAATGTAGCGTGACTGTAGCACACTTGTACTTTTTTTAATCATGTGATGTTTGGTATCGTGTAAAAGCAGTTCATCAGATTTACGATGAGTGAAAAAATTGAATGACGAATTTGTATTCAATTTTGCCAGAAACTTAGAGATTCATGCATAGAGACTTATGACAAGTTACAGCAAGTGTATGACGATGAATGCATGAATGATACTCGAGTTTATGACTGGTGCAAATTTCCAAGAGGGCTGCCAAAGTGTTGACAGTGACAGATGCTTTGGAAGACCATCCATGAGCAGGAATGAAGACAAAACTGGCTTAGTTCATGCCGCAATATGCTCAAATCGCTGACTGACTATCAGGGAGCTTGCTGAGGACCTGGAGGTGCTTTTCGGGTCAGTACAGTCCATTCTTACTGTTGATTTGAGGATGAGATGTGTCTGCAAAATTCGTGCCAAAACTCCTGTCCCCTGACCAAAAAGAAGATAGACTGTCTGCAGCCAGGCAGTTGTTGAAATGTATTGAAAATGACTCAGATTTCATCAAAAAGATTATTACTAGTGATGAATCATGGGTTTATGTTTATGACCTGGAAACTAAGACTTAGTCCTCACAAAGGAAGACTCCAGACTCTCCCAGACTCAAGAACGCTCGTCAGGTGAGGAGCAATGTCAAGGTCATGCTCACAGTTTTCTTTGATTACCAGGATATTGTTCATCATGGGTATGCTCCAAAAAGCCAAACCATCAATAAGGAGTACTATGTCCAGTTTCTGACTCGTTGAGAGATGCAGTTTGTTGTAAGAGGCCAGAGTTGCACAGGAAAGGTGAATGGTTGTTTCATCACGATAATGCCCCAGCTCATGCATCACATCTTGTTCAGCAGTTCTTGGTGAAACACCAAATCGAACAAGTCCGTCAGCTCCATATTCACCTGATCTCATACCCCGTGGCTTTTTCTTGTTTCTAAAACTGAAATTACCACTGAAAGGAAGGAGATTAGACGACTTGGAAACCATTAAGCAACATTTGACACAGCAGCTTCACAGTATAATGAAAGAGGCATTTCAAAATTTTTTCCAGCAGTGGCAGGAACGCTGGAGGAAGTGTATTTTATTGGAAGGGGACTACTTTGAAGAAGACGGAGTGCAATGACGGTCAGTGTTATACTTCTTGTGTTACTGTACAAGTCTTGATACTTTTTGATCGCATCTCGTGGGTGTGCTCTGAGAAACAGCCAGAACAGCGCCCCAACTAGCTGCCCCTGGGAAAGGACTCAATAAATCTCATTAAAGGGGTTACTGGCTCCGGATGGAGTTTTAGGAGACTCTCAAGCATACTAGGAGTCCCAAATGGACTTCCCCTTCATGGGCTAAGACCCAGAGGATGAATACGCCCTACCCAGACTACTAATGGTCCGAGGGTACCTCCAGACTCCATGCATTGCCCTATGAGAAGCCATCCCGATTCTCTATGGGTGAATCTCCCCAAGGTCTATTACCAACTTTTCCAGGCCCATCCTCAAGAATAACTGGCCCTTAAAGGGTAGTTTGCTCGGCTGCAGCTTGGAGGCAGCATCCATTGACCAATTGCGGAGCCAGAGCTAATAAGTGGCTAGTGTCACCACAGACATGGACTTGGAAGAGATTCTGATCAAGTCATAGAGAGCACCAGCCACATAGGGTGGCCCATGACTCCAATCTCGCAGCTTCCAGACTGTCCAGCAGCTGCTGGACCCACTATAGGAGGGCTGCTGCTCAAGGGGGTGGCTGCAAAGGTATTCTTATGGAGGGCGTCTCTTACCATAAGACCCCTTGAGCCCAGTGCCCCCCTTCATTGGAATGGTTGTGTGCTTTGCCATAACTGACCAGAGGTGCCACCTGAGGGAGCCTGAAAGGCTGATCCAGCTCGTCCTGGGGTAGAGGGCAGTCTCCCACTGAGAGGCAACAAGTGGTTGCATAAGTTTCAGAAGAGGAAAAGTCAGGAGGATGCCTGACACCCCCTCCCAAAAGGGGATCCACTGGCAAAGCCAGGACCGGAGCAGGCTCTTCGACAAGCAAGGTTTCCCAGTGAAACAGGCAGATTACAGAAGGATCCTCATCCTCCCAATGGGAATTACTCCTTCTTCCTTAGACTCACCCTCTGCAGAAAGGATTCCTCTTCTTCATTTCAAGAGACCTCCATAGGGGATAAGATTGAGTTCCTGAGAAATCAGCAGGCAGAAGAAGGAAGCAGGGGGTGCTTAACCCCCCCCCCCCCCATAGAGACAGATGTGACCAAGGGCTTCAGATTCCTCATAGGGGAAGCCAAATAGTTAGCAAGGACTGAGAACAGCCCAGGAACTACACAAGCTATTATAAAGACGAGGCCCAGGGATATGCTACCATATTTATTTATTTAACAGTTGTTTTTTTATACCGCTTTATCATTTTAGTCAAAGTGGTTTACACTATAACTTAAACTTGGTAATGCACATAAAACAGGAACATTGATAACTATGATTTTTTTCTGAGGCAATGGAGGAGTAAGTGACTTGCCCAAGGCCACAAGGAGAGCTAGTGGGAATCGAACCCTGGTCTCTTGGTTCCCAAGCCATTAGGCTACTCCTCCACTCCTGTATAAAAGGTCATGGAGCCCACTGGCAGGAAAAAAATGGGCTAGTGCCACAGAGGTACTAAATCGGACGGAGATGTCTCAAACAAGCCACAAAAATAAACACCCAGGGCAAAAACTGTGGGAAAAAACAGCCAAGGATGCAGGCTGCATTAGGCTGTGATTAAGCCAGACAATGGCCCGAGTCAAAAAGAAAACAAAACAAAACAAAACACGAAAAAGCCGCAAGGTGAAATTTGAAAAAACTGTGGTGAAAAACAAACCCCAAAGGGGAATCCCAAACTTGGCAGGTCAGTCAAGGAAACCTGATAAGGAAGGCCTCAGCCAGTGGTGTAAGTTACAATGAGGGGCCCCTAAGGCAAAATTTTCCTGAGAGCCCTCCATTGTTGTGGCGGTGGTGCAACCCACCCCTGAGGGCCCCCCTTCATGAGGCATACCCTCATAAGGCGATAGTGGCAGCAGCGCGCCAATCTTTATCATGTTTGCCATGCTGCACTGTTCTTGTAAGCTCGCCGCTGATACGGTGGCTGTTCCCTGCCCGGCCAAAGTCTTGCAGTAGTGGATTTTATCGTGAGACTTCAGCCCGATGAGGAACAGCTGCAGAGCCTGTGGCAGACTTACAAGAGCGGAGCAGTGCAGCAAACATGATAAAGTTTGGCACGCTGCTGCCACTGCGATTGCTTGGACAGAATTTATGCCAGTGGCCTCAGCCAACCCACAGGCTAGAGGCTTAGCTGCCAGAGGTTTTTTTTTTTTTTTAATTTAGAGCTGCTTTATTGCAAGTAGCAGAGAGCCAAATACAGCCCTATTGAAATCAATGGGGAAAGAAAAGAAGAAAGGAAAAAAAGCCTACAAAGACAAAATTAGCAAGCAGATATAGAACAGCAAGAGGGAGCGAGGGCCTGGGCCCAATTTATTAATCTCCCTCAGGAGCGCCATGGTGTGGGGTCCTGCTATCTGCTCTCCAGCCCATGCTAGGAACCTGTAGGTAGCAGTGATGGGACACAGGGCAAGCTGTTGACTCAAGGAGACAGGGGCATACCTGTGCTGTGAGCAAACGTTGCATCTATTAGTCTCAGCCGCACAGGCCACAGGACCATAGTCTGGACTAGGGGAGCAAGGCCTATCTGCACTACTGCACCAGCCATATGCCTGGCCACCTGCTGGAGGCAGACAAATACTGGATTCTCTCACTGCTGCACCATTAGATCACATCACTGAAAGTAGCTTAAGGCTGCCCCAACTTGCTGGCAAGGGAGCATAACCCATACATCTGGACTGGAGGGACCGAGGGGGCTAGGAGAGAAGCATATTCTTCTTAAAATAGTTACGATGCTGTCCTGGGCATCGAGATTAAAATCATCCAAAAATATATTAAGAATCATACACTGCCACAGATCCTGCCAGGATCCTCATCCTTTTATTATGAAAATTTCAGAGTACAATCTAAAATGGACTCGTAAACTTTTGGCCAAATATGCTCGGACCATATAAAATACTGAAGTATCTCACTGTTGATATTGATACTGTATTGCGAAACTGTAACATAACTTAATGGAAGCTTATATAAGAACACAGAAATCCCTAGGAGAAAAATATTTGCGACACGAGGGTACAAGAAAGCATCTATTATATTGCATTCCAAAACACTGATGTATTGATATTACATTGCACTGGCTGATATAAGCATCTCAAATTGTTTATTCTGTTAATGTCTCTAAATCAGGACATTGCCACCATGATACTACTGATGGAAGTTATTGTACTTTATTTATATAGTTGCTGGCTTCAGCTGACCAATTTCTGCTGTTTGAAAAAGTCATTCAAATATTCTGCTTCCCTGTGCAGCTGTTTGGTTGTGGACACCAAACTGCAGCTTTACCTTCGTATGACCTATTACCTTCAGATATACAGTAGCTGATGCCTCTTGTTCTGCTTCTGTCTCCCTCTCCCTTTTTATAACTGCTACAGCTAATCTCACCTTGAGAGAAAAGCCTGAATTGTGAAAACCTTCAGCTTTGGAAAACTTCCAGCCAATTTCACTACATGAATCAGCCCTCATTTTTTAGTGTTTCATTTGTTATAGTTCTTTGTACTATGTGCAAAAAGACAAACCTTCCCTTCCAATATCGCTTATAAAAATATTGAAAAAAACTGAACTCAGACTTGATCCTAGAGGCACTCCATGCAATCCCTCTTTTTTGGGAATGAACTGTATTTATCACAACCTTATTTATGCTGTCACTCAATCCCTAACCCTGTTAAAAAGCCTAGGGCCCACTTCTGAGCTTATCTATGAACTTATAGTGGGGGAACAAAGTTAAAAGCCATACTGAGGTGCTTAGCTCTGATATAATTCTTTAGTCACCAAGTCAAAGAATTTTATCAGATTTGTTTATATGTGAAAAAGTCTATGAAAGGGAATGCGACTTATTGGTGTGACTAAGTAAATGTGTAACAAGTAGAAAAGTGCATGTTCTAAGCTTTACACAAAAGCGTGTTCGCTGATAAAGGTGGTTATTTTATAGAGCTTTTTCCACGTGCACAGTCAGTGTAAAACTTGTCTATGGTAATATAGCTGGCAGAACAGGCCAAAGTCGTACAAAAGGCAAACATTGCCATCCTTTGGAGGAAAGCTGACACTAGCCTCTTCAGAGTCCAGTTGGATGCAAAACTCAACTCAAGTCGTTATTTTTTGGAACTCAAATACAGTAAAAAAAAAAAAAAAAAAAAAGGAAGGCTCATTTCAGCTTTATTTTCTGTATTTCCAAAAGAAAACAGAATGTATCAATTTTCTTCCCATGGGATGCACAGTGCTCAGGGTCAGCCCCAGAGTTGGTTCAAGTTGTTCATGCTCTATGCAAACCTTAAGCTCGCTCCTGGCTTTCAAAAGCTATTGTTTAGCTTTGAATGCCTTGCTTTTGCCATCTCCCAGAAGTTGCCACCCTAGATGACTGCCTAGTTTGCCTGGTGGTTGGCTCGGCCCTGACAGTGCTGACGGAGCATTTATCGGGTTCTTCCTCTTAAGTGCTTCTAGCATCTTCCTTCAGGCCATGCCAACTTCTATTTTTTCTTCTTAATATACTGTGCATATCTCCCACAGTAGCTGTCATTCAGCAAAATCTAAACACTTTCCACTTCATTCACCAGAAGCCACAAATAATTGGGTGAATCTAACCACTAATGAAGATCTGATAAAGTATAGACAATTGGTACATTGAGCCCCAGCAACAGACTATGAAAAGCTTGTTCCTCCTGTCAGATAACCAGAAGTGGCACTGATTTGCTAGAGGAGCAAGGATACTTGTTTATTCAGCTTAAGAAATATATAGTGATTTAAATATGAGTCAATTACATTGTTCCTTTCAAGGGTGATTTCTCCAAATGGGCAAGTTTTGTGCATATCATGACAGTAATGAACCTCACTCCTAATCCAGGCTATATGGAGTATGATCTCAGACTCTCAAATTTGCTGCTAATGCACCAAGCCAAAGTGAGCTTCCTTCTAGAGTTCATAAGATGCAACACCTCTAGGCAACTTGTCAAGGTATAACTGGAAATTTCTTTAGCCTGCAGTTCCTAGTATGATGAGAAATATTTCTGTATCTTTCTGCCACATTTTCTAGGTCTCCGATTACACTTCTTGGTACCCGGGAATCTTTTCCCTCGCCACACAATTCACTGAATATAATCGCTCGGAACTGACACCGCTATTATCAATGCTGTTCTAGTGGTTTTCTTCCTTAGCGCTATATGCAGCTTATTCTCCATCGGAATGGGAATGTCTCAAGCAATCACAACTTCTTCATGCTCCATAATTCTCTTAGGGTTATGATCCCAGTGCTGTAGTGCTTACGATGTTTCAAAAGGATGAGAAGTGCCATCTTGCTGAGCCTTTTTGTATAGAAATGTTCTGCTATCAGAACTTTGCAGCTGGCTATGAGATGAGCAACCGTTGCCATCTTTTCTTACAGAAGCTATGTGTGTCTGCTTTGCTAGTTTTTTCCTGTGTGTGCCGTGAGCCATCTCATCTGTCATCTACTGTCCTGGGCTGCAACCATCAATCTCTTATCCTTTGGTTTCAATTTGCCTCTCCTTAACCATTCATTCCTCCAGTTTTGATCAGCAAAGGGTTCCTCGAGTAGCACTTTATATTTCCCACTGTATCTGTGCATTTGCCACTTGTTTTTCCTTATTTGATGATCTAATTCTTTGAAGCGTTTTTTCTCGTTTTGAAAATTCTGTTGCTTCTTTCCCTGTGAGTGCTGGTGAAATCTCACCTACCTCTTCTACTCGTCAGAATGCTTGTCCAAGCTTAATGATGGAGACAGATTATGGACATTTACTTTCATATTTCAGCACGTTTCATGTATTTGGATCTTACAACATTGTTAAATAGGCCTGGAGGCCTATGAGTGTAGCAATCAGTTCCCTATAGGGCTAGCCTGATGTCTCAATTGCAGCAATGAAATTGCCCTGTAGGATATCTAAGGTCACATACGAAGGCCAAGAATGATGCCAACGCCCATCTCTTGAACCCAGTGAGATGAAAATGTAGGTGACACACCATTGACACTATCTATACTTCTGGTAGTTCAACATAAGTGTTACTAAGGCAGTGCTATAGACTAACTGAAGAAAAGAGGAGAAAAGGATAATAGGGTGAGATCTGAAAGATCAAGCAAGATAAGTGCATGCTACTGTGTAATATAAATGAGGCACAATTCAGTCCTCCCAACCACCAGTGATGACTGCACTTTCCCATGAAGCTGATGTGACACTTACCTCCCTACCCTATTCCAAGCTACCTGTACTGCTGATTCATGGAGCCCAAGCACTGAGGGAGTGACTGAAGATCCTGGATAAGGCGCTGCCTGTGACCACACAGCATAGCGCTGAGAGTCAGGTGTGTTCACAGTACACATACCATAAAGATGCAAATGGACAGAGAGCTATGAAGAAATATGGACGCTAACCTCTCTCTTCTCTGTTGAAACAATTTCCTCATTATAATGCCTCCAGTTACAACAAAGTCTGTGAAAACTACACACAGTGAAGGTTTCAGGAATAAGTTAATAGTTCTTCTACAACGAGAAATTTACATATCTGAAAATTTTCTTTTTTTGAATCTGCCTAGACCAGTCCAATGAGTGGGTTATGGCAACATTTTACCTACCAGTTAATGTCCTTTCCTTGAGTCCTACTAAACCAGTCCAGACAAGTGGGTTGTGTTCCCCTTCCAGCAGATTGGTGCAGACAAAGAATCAATGAAAAGCCCAAGTTTCAATGACATCACTCCCATGCCTTTATCTGCCTTAGCCACCAGAGGTCTCTTCAGTATTCGTCCCAAAGCATATGAGAGAAACATGACAAGCCTCACACAACCTCAATTGTGGGCAACAATGAGTAATCAACAGTAGAGAACTTTGTACAGGAAAGCATTAATCAAAAGCTGTCAGTAGAAGATGAACCTGTAGAGCCAAGTGCAAAAATCATAGCAGACCCAAGGGTACCGCAGCAGAAGAACAGAGCAAATAGAGTTTCAGGGACGAGTCTTGGACTGTTTTAGCAGGACTCAAGGAAAAGACATTTACAGGTAAGAAAAATGTTACCTTCCATATCGTCCTGCTAAACCAGCCAGACAAGTGGGATGTACCAAAGCTACGATGCCACTTGGCGGGAAGAAGACACAGCAGCTTGCAAAACTCTTGAGCTAAAGGACACCCAAGCATTAATACTTGACAAAAGTGGAAAGAGATGCCCACGATGCTGCTTGACAAATGTTTGCAGGGACTACCGAGCTCCGCTCCGCCCATGAGGATGCTTGCACTTGGGTAGAATGGGCACGCAAGCCCCCCAGAACCATCCAGTTCTGTAACAGATACACTGAGGCAATGGCCTCCTAAATCCAGTATCCCAAAATTGACTTAGCTGCCGCGTCACCCTTGTGTGGGCCAGCAAACAGAACAAAAAGATGGTCAGACTTACAAAAAGAATTCTTAACCTCCAAGTACCGGAGAAGCACCCTTTGGACATCTACAAGGCGAAGATACTTATCCTTCCCCTGACACTGCTTCTTAGCGAAGGATGGCAGGCAAAGCACCTGGTTCACATGAAAGGGTGAAATAAACTCAGGCAAGAAGGAAGGCACAGGTCAAATGGAAATAACATCCTTTTGAAAAAGATAGATAAGGTCTCAGCAAGACAGGGCCTGCAGCTCGGAAATCTGCCTTGTGGAACAAATTAAGACCAAGACGACCATCTTGAACATCAAAACCTTCAAAGCAATGCGCTTCCATGGCTCAAAGGGCTCCAATATCAGGGCCCGAGCATCAGACATAGATCCCAGGAAGGGACCACATACTGGAGAGGAGGACGCAGATACCTCTAACCCTTATGCCTTAAAACTCCTTTCCTTTACTTCCTCACTTAACCTTCAACTCTGCTCTACTATCCCCACTCACCAGCATGGTCACTGCCTCGACCTTCTAACTTCTGTACTTCAGCTCTTCCCTTATCTGACCAACAGCTGCTAAGCTACACTCTTCATCATCCCCTGCCTCCATCTCACCCAGTCTCCTCCAATCTTTATCTTTATTGAGGTATTTAATGCACCGCTCAACACCGGGGAACCTGAGCAGTTTACAATACAAAGGAGCTACAGGAAGATATTAGAAAGGAAAAAGAACGCCAATTTCACGATAGGAAAGGACAGCTTTGAACTGGCAGGGGTTGAAGGAAGCAGACATAGGTTGCATACACTCAGGAGCAGGTGGAAGAAAGGAAGAGGTCAAAGGCGAGAGAGGTGGGTTTTCAACACTGTCTTAAAATGAGAAAAGGAAAGTTTGAGTGAAGGTCAGATGGGAGAGAGTTCCATAGAAGGGGGCCAAGGAAGAAGAAAGGATAAGCATGGGTTGATTCAAGGTCAGCATGTGAGACAGATGGGAGAAAGGCAGTTAGAATTGGTCTGCTGGAGGAAACGATGAGAGGTATGGAGGCGGATTAAGGCAGAGAAGTACTGTGGAGTGTTGGTAAGGATGGTATGGTGGACCAGGGTAAAGATTTTGCATTGTATGTGGAATTTTATGTCTAGCCAGTGTAGTTTAACAAGCAGTGGGGTGATGTGGTCTGAGCGGGAAGCATGAATGAGTATACAGGTGGTGGTGTTCTGGAGAAGTTGCAATCAACAGAGTTGGTTCTGAGGGAGTCCAGCTAGGGCAATGCTACAATAATCGATGCGGGTCATAACAGGGGAAAGGAGAAGCATGGTCAAAGAGGAATGGACAGACAGAATGGATCTGGCAGAGAGAGTAGAAGGAGCGTTAAATGATGGTAGAGAATCTCTAGAAACCTTCATGCTATTGACCCATTGGTTCTGCCCACTACTGTCTCATCACCTCTTTTCTCCACTATATCATCAGAGTCTGTTGATAAGGCAGTAGCTTCCTATTACACCGTACTTTCCTCTGCTCTGGATGCTCTTTCTCCACCCATGTCATGTCCTTTGAGGCATACTTTTTCCTAGCCCTGGCTGTCTTCGACTTCCTGCTATTTATGTTCCTGTGCCCGCTCAGCTGAGCACATTTGGCTCAAATCCTGCACCCTTGGGGACTTTCTACACTTCATTCTCATGCTTGCCTCCTTCCAGTCAGCCACAGCCCTCACCAAACAAAACTATTATGTCTACCTAACTCTCTTGCCTCTGACCCTCACTGTCTCTTTACAACTCTCAACTCTCTCCTCAAAGTACTTCCGTCTCCGAAACCTCATTTTCTGCCCAAACCATAGCCAACTTTTTCCATGACAAAATCCATAAGATTGCATGCTAATTCACCACAAGAACAGCTCCTTCCCCTCTTCCCCTTTTTCACGCCCATGAGAAGGGAGCCAGGTCCTCCAAGACAAGTGGCCCCTGATACAATAGGCCTGAGACAGAGGCAAACGAAGAGGTGGTGCATGCCGGAGCTGCATCAGATCTCTGAATCATGCTCTCATCAGTCAATATGGTGCTGCCAGAATAATCCTTCTTGGGTGGTGCGCCATACTCCAATCTTTCCCCAAGTGATCACCACTCAGGGAGCTACTTGAGAAGCCTCTGAAAGAGAATTGCTTGGATGAGCCAGTCGTCAAGATATGAGTGCACATAAATCTCTTGGTGACATAGCGTCGCAACCACCACCACCATGATCTTGGAGAACATCCTTGTGGCAGTGGAGAGTCTGAATAGAAGGGCAGCAAATGGAAGGGGAGAGCCAAGCATGGCAAAACACAGACACTCTGCTGATCCCCCGGATCAGGATATGAAAATACACCTCAGCCAAATCCAGAGATTCCAAGAACTATCCTTGGCACACTGCTTGAATCATGGATTGCAGTTTCCATCCAGAAGCAGAAGCGTTCGTTGACATTGTTTATTGTTTATTTCACACTTGATATACCGCCCCCATTACATCGGGGCGGTTTACAATATATAAAATTAAATTAAATCAGAAAGGAAAAAAAGAAAAGAAATTACAATAATATAAAGGAAAGAAAAAGATGGAGAGTAAGAGTAGCATAAGCAAAGAGGGAGAGGGAGGTCATGAGGATTCACAGAGAAACATTAAAGGCAGAAGAAAAGAAATGGGTTTTGAGAAGAGAGCGGAATTTGGGGTAGGATTCTTCTAATCGGAGGGCAGTAGGAAGGGAATTCCATAGGGAGGGGCCTAAGTAGAAAAATGCTGATTTCCGAGTGGACTGTAGGTGAGCTTGAGAGGGGGCTGGGAGGTGCAGGCGATTGATGTGAACGGATCGGAGGCTGCGAGTGGGGGTGTGAAAAACCAACAAGTCGGATAGATATTGAGGTTTGTGGAGATAAATAGCCCGATGTACTAAGGTGAGAATCTTGAAAGGGATCAAGAATTTCAGAGGCAACCAATGGAGATGCTGCAAAATTGGGGTGATGTGATCCCGTGGGGAGGCATGCAAAATCATTCGGGCAGCTGTGTTTTGTAACAATTGTAACCGGTGTTGTTGATATTGAGGAATGCCAGCATAGATGGAGTTACAGAAGTCCAATCTGGTTATGATGGTTATGACCAAAGAGAGGAGGAGGGTAGTGAGGGCTTGAGCAGATAGAAACGGCCTAATGGCACGAATTTGCCTAAGGCAGAAAAAGGAGCGCCGAGAAACCTGGGAAATGTGGTCATTGAAAGTGAGATTGTTGTCAAGAATGACGCCAAGATAACGGAGTTTAGAGACCAGGGAGATAGGGGTGCCTGAAAAGGAGTGAGTGAGTAACGGAGTAGTGGAACCATGGGAGAACCAGATAGCTGCAGTTTTGGAGACATTGAGAACAAAGCAGTTTGATGAGAGCCATGAAGAAACCACAGACAAACAGGTTTCCAGAGGAGTGATATCAGGGTGAGAAGAGGAAGTATGATACAGAAGAAAAATATCATCGGCATAATAATAACCTGAGATCCCTAGTTCTTGGACAAGTAAAGCTAAGGGAGCCAGAAAGACATTAAAGGAGCCAGGATTGAACCTTGTGGAACACCACATGAGAGTGGGAAATGATCCGTGGTGGAGAAAGCGGAGGTAACTGCAAATGGCTGGGAGGATAAGAAAGAGTGAAACCAGTGATGAACAGCCCCGCGAATGCCCGCATCCCGAAGCCGAGAAAGAAGAAGAGAGTGATCCACCAAGTCGAAAGCAGCTGAGAGATCAAGGGATACTGCCACCGTGATGTCACCACGATTGTGAGAAGTGTGGATTTCATTTAGAACTGCTGTGATAGTAGTTTCAACGCTATGTCCAGGTCAAAATCCGGTTTGCCAAGGGTGCAGAAAACGTGTAGGGTCCAAGTGATGCGAAAGTTGTAAGAAAACAGCCTTTTCCAGGAGTTTGGAAGCAAAAGGAAGATTGGACACCGGACGGTAGTTTGCAGGTACAGAAGAGTCCAAGGAAGGGTGCTTTAGGAGGGGGCGAACTAAAGTGTGTTTCCATGGGTGAGGGAAAGTACCGCAAGACAGATTGGAGTTAATGATAATAAGGAGAGGTTGAAATAAAGCGGCGGAGGGCTCAGAGAACCAGGAGGGGGGAATGGGGTCTAAAGGGCAGGTAGTCTTATGAGTGGTAGATAATAGTTTAACGAGTTCCGGGGAGGTAACAGGGTAGAAATTAGCCCAAGCGTGTGAAAGCAGAGGGGACGGAGGGGGCGAAATGGGAGGAGGGGAAGTCAAAGCCTGTGGACAAGAGGGGAGAGATGAACGAAGGTCTTGAACTTTGGAAGAGAAGAAAGACGCCAATCTAGTAGGACCCAGGGCTGGCCTGGCAGTGAAAGGCTCTCAAGTGGAGGAAGACCGTAATTGGGAGAGTGTATTCAAGGTAGCAAAAAGATGCCGAGATCTATTGGGAGCGGAAGCAATAGATGTGGAGTAGAAGGAACGCTTAGCTTGATGAATACTGGAACGATAATGGGCATGACAGGACTTAAAGTGCTGGTAGGAAACTACAGAACGAGATTTCCGCCAGAGATGTTCAGCTCTCCTTAGCTGGGAGCGTTGTAATCAAAGTCCTGCGTGGAACCAGGGATGATGAGTGTTATGACGAGGGTTACAAGGTCTGAGAGGGGCAACCTGGTCAAAAGCAAGGGACAGTCCTGTGTTCCAGAGGGCAACCTGAGATGAAGGCAACAAAGACAAAAAGTCGGGGACGACATACTTGAGGTACAGAATGGGCCGGAATGTTCTTTTTTTCGGCATTATGAAACAGATAGAATACCTGCCCTTGCCCTAATCATCTGGGGAAATAAGCACCATTGTCATCAGGAGAGGCAACTTGTTGAAGGGGATCCACACAGTGGTCCTGCTGTTCGCAGCCCCACAAGGTGAGAAGACGCAAGCAGCCAGGATCAGCTCTTGCATTCCAGGACACAGCTTTACTGAATGGGGACTAGCACTCAGTGATCCTTGGTGACCTGGGCCATTCCTGAAGGAAGAGGCAAAGCCTGCCCCCAACCAGAGGCATCAGGGAATGGGCTCCCCAACTGTCATTGTGAAGCCTAGGAGGGTCCTCTTCTGGATGGGACCGGGTCCCTGGGCCCAAGTGCTCCATGAAAGTGCCGAGAATGAGCCCAAAGTCCATAAGCAGAGGGGAAGAAAAGCTTTCCAAGCCGGAAGCAACGAGAGTTCCGAGACCACCAGGAGTCTGACTAGCATGCCCGCAAGAAGTGGATGGAGGCTTATGGAAAAAGGGCTTCGGCCCGCTTCACAGGCCCCTTGGACCGGTCTTCTGGAAAGCGGTAAGATGTCGTCTCACTCAGGTCCTTCAGCAGCTTCTCCAACTCAGACCCAAGTGAAGCGTCCCTCTAAGGCCAGATGGACAACCCGACTTTGGAAGATGAGTCTGCTGCCCCATGTCACAGCCAAGCCAATGTCATGTCACCATCAACAAGGCACAATCCCTGGCTGCTAGACTACCAGGCCGTATATGGCATCAGAAAGAAAGGCTGGAGCAAACTCCAAAAGAGGGGTAGAATCATTTGGCAAAAGAGATGGAATCCACTAGAGCAGGCCTGCACATACCGCCATTGAAGAATAGCAGCTGCTGCAGTGAACTGGTTCTTCAACATGAATCCACCTTACAGTCCAGAGTATCATTTAAGGCCAATCTACCTTCCACAGGAATGGTGGTCTGTCTGGTAACTGCCATGACATGCGCATCCACCTTGGAAATATCAAAACGCACAACACACTCCTTCTGTGGGAGAGCGTGCATCTTCTTATACATCGTTAGCTCCTTAAGCGGTGAGTTGGGGGAATCCAACTCTGACCAGAACAGGCCCTTGAGCACCTCTGGAAATGGGGACACAGTAGTGGAATTCCGCACCCCTTGCAGGAGTGGATGCATCTTTGGTTCTTGCTCCATGCCTGGAGCATCCACCAAGCTCAAGGTGAATAAGACCCTGGGAATCAATGCTTCCAGTTCCTTCTTCCGGAACAGCCTTCTCACAATCCTCTGAAGTACTTCTTTATTCTCATCAGACATCTGAATCCAAGCCACAGTCAAAATCTCGGACAGATCCCAGCTAATCCCCATCTCTAGGGGGCACTCTCTGCCAGTGACTCTTAGCCAAAGGCAATCGAACAGGGCTTCCACTCTCAGGTGGACCCAGAGACCACAGGATCTTAATTACCATGCCAGAACATCCATACCTATTGTAAAAAGGAAAAGAATTACGGGGGAGGACAATCTGGACTCCAGAAGCTCTTCCTGCAGAAATGGGCCCTTCCCCCCCACACCAGGGTCATAGTTGCCATTGATTCCCTAGAGGTCAGGGAACAGCACACAGCACGGTTGCTGGAACCTCTGGCCAGCTGGTTATCCTTATCCACGGCACCATCCGTCACCTGCTGCCCTTAGGCAGGCAAGGTCAGACTAACTGCATCCCCCAGAATAGAGAGGGGGGAGCAAATTCTCCAGGGACAACTCAGGAGCTGCCAAGCTAGAAGCGCAGAGTCCAGAATCTGGAGATGAGGCACCACACTTGCCACAGGCCAAGAGACAATTCCTGGAAGAAGATGTAAGAAAGTTAAGGCAAGTATCACAAGAACGCGCAAAGGCCGTGGCATCCTAAAAGAGGAACTTAGCTGCATTTTTATTGTGCTAGGGTAGGAATGCACTTTGGAGCTGCTAAGGGCAGAACGCACATACAGACCATGCGACTTCCAAGCACAATAGGAGAAAATTCTATTACCTTGAGGGTCAAATTCTTTAGAATCCCTAGAAATGGGCTCAAAGGGGCCCTTTCAATGCATTTAACACTAGAGAAAGACTCCAATGAGGAATCACTGGCAATGGATGACAAATTTACTTCACTCCCTTGAGGAAACAAGAAACATCAGGGTGTATACCTTGAATACACCCCTGGTAGCATGAGAGACCACTCAGGGCCAAGCCCTCGTCAAAGTCAGACTGCAAAAAGGACAAAAAAAGCAGTAATGTCCACTTTTCTGACCTTCAGGGCCTGAGAACACCACCTCTCAAAAACCCTCCAAAATCTCACATAGACTAAGGAAGTTGATGTTCTGCCGGCCTTGATAAGAGCATTGACTACTGCTCCACATTAGTCTCTGTTGGACAGCTTATATCTCTCAAGGGCTAGGCTGTAAACAAGAAGGGAAATGGATCCTCCATCACCAGAGGATCTTGCCAAAGATGGTATTTCTCTTGAGGTTATAAGAGTGGGGACCTTGCCAACAGATCTGTGTACCATAGCCTGCGTGATCAGTTTGGTGTCACCAGAATCACTAAGCTCGGATAAGACTGGATCCGACATAGAAGAGGGCACACCAAGAGCCAAGACACATTTGAAGGAGGATATCCAGGTGTGCTGCCGACGGGGCTGTCCTGTGCCTGATAAAGTTCTCCACCTTGACATTCTCCCACGTGGCCATTAGATTGAATACCGAAAGGCACCACCTTCGAACTATGAGGCTGAATGCATGAGGCAAACCTAGCCGGTCAGATTTTCAGGATTACCATAACGAAAAAGCATGAGAGAGATTTGCATATTGTAATGCTGGGCGCAGGGTGGGGCATCCAGGTTGCTTGTTTCGCTGGCTCTCCACTCAAACACTCCACTCTGGATTTCCAATCCAGTCCAGGGTTTTGGGTAAGAGGTCCCAACAAGCAGTTTTCTTACACAGCAATTATCAGGAGTGTGTTCCAACTGTGGGAGTTCCCACTCAAATCCAACACTCAGAACACCACGCTTATCTCAGCAACAGTGCCGTGTTGTGACTTTACTTCCAACAGTACAAAAACAAAGATAAGAATCCACATGCAGTTCCCAAGAAGCGCAAGTAAAATCCTTTATATATCTTTCTTGGAAGTCTTTAGGTATGAAGCACTTATCCCACCTCCCTCCAACAAATGAACAGTCTTCCTTATGTTAGCAGTGGTGTCACTGTAACCCACAGCTCTAGCAGCTGTGTTAGCAGCCCTCCCTCCCTTCAGGTTTCACTTTAGTTGCCTGAAACCTCCCCACGGGCTGCTGCAGTAATTGCTTCAAGAGCAAAGTACGTCCATGGGTTCAGAAGAATCTTGTTCCCCAAATTCCACTGCTTCCCTTGGCTCTTCCTGGTCTGCTCCTCCTTCCACCTCAGTCTGAGACCCAGGGACATTTTCACAAACAGGGACAGGCAATCCCTCCCCCCTTCCAACCTCCTTTTGGTGCTATGGAGCATTGCCTGGTAAGCCAAGGATACTGGGTTTGATCAGAAACCTGCTGCGTCCTGGCTCCATCCCTTCCAAGCTGGTATCACAGCAGGAACCTTCCTCTTTTTTCAGGTCAGGCCAAGTTTTGGTCAGACCTGCAGGATCTAGGCTTTCCCTGTGGCTGCAAAGGTTCCTGCACTATCACAAAATTATTCTCTCCTCGGGTTTTTCCTGGCTGACCACCACAATATATTACAGATCTAGTATATGCAAATCTACCTTGTATATATTCGAAATAGCAATCTAAAAACCAACTGGCTAGATGTGCCTGCAGGAGAGGGTTGAGTAACACGGTTCTGGATTAGCTCTCTGAAAAAAAAAAAAATATATACTGTATATCTTGCGCCAAGAGGGTTGTAGCCACGGCAGCAGAAAAGAAGTCATGAGTCAAGCTCCTTAGTTCTAGAACCTTCCAAGTCCATTTTGTACTGGCACGGGGAGCACAACTGGTGAGATACCTTAGTCCCCGTTCCGCATATTGTTCACTTACAGGCTAAGCAAAAGTCTATGTAAGCGGCACAGGAGGACCTTCAATTTATATTTTCTTTACAGAAAGGCAATTGTTGGAGCAAGATAAGTCATACAGAGAGACCAAGTTCAGAAAGCTTGTGTGTGGGTAAAATTCAGTTTCACATGTAGAAAACACACAATAAAAAGCTTATTTCCATACATATGCAATGCAGTCCTTTGGTTATTTGTGTGTGTGTCTAAAGTAGGCAATCCTTGGGGCAGAGTTGGGCAATGCTTGGGAGTCTACAACTATACTTTAAAATATGCAAAGTATAAATTGGAAGATGAGTGGAAACTCTGCTGACGTGGCTGAAACACTTGTGACTGCTGTGGCTGGGAGTGCTGCAAGTGTGGAAACAGAGGGAGAGCAGACTTCTCGTCGACCAGAGGAGTCAGTCGCAGTGAAATTCGGCATCACAGCAGGAAGAGCTGGTCCGCCTGGAGAAGGGGAGGGAGGGTACCCTGGGCAAAGACGTACTGATAATCCTCGACGTGGAAGGCGGCAACAAAGCTTCAACTGCATTGGGAGCTGGAACTGCTAACAAGTACGCTGAAGTGGCAGAAGTCTCCCCCAGATCGGTTGTGCAAGCAGTACAGAGACGATCAACAAGGAAACCGTCACCGCTTACTGCAGCCAAGGCACCAGGGCAATGAGGTAGGCATTGATCCTAATGCACCGAGTTACACTAGCTCTCGTGGCCAGGCGGAAGAGAGAGCACCACCAGAGGGTTATCTCGTTTACTCCCTGGGGTCTTAGCCGGCAAAGCTGCATTGAAACCAGTTTCAAACTGGCCAGGAGCTGTAGGCCTTAAGGAAGGAAAAATGATGTGTGGCCTGCACAAGTCGGGGACATTGGGCAGGAATGACGGGATCGCAGTAAACACTCAGGGTTTGGTGCAGTGGCCCCTTTTTGCTGCCGGCGAAGTTCGGGCAGCGATCTTTTGCAGTTGCCCGCTAGAAAAGGCGGTGATACACTGGGGCTCCACTGCTGTGGTCCCCTAGGAGTGCAGGGGGCTGGGGGTGGGAGGGTGTAGGGAGGTAACCCGAATCAGCCACATGCTCATACCTTTTATCCTTTTTTTTTTTTTTTTTTTAAAGAAAAGTAAAGGGAGAAAGAAAAGAAAAAGGCCAAAAGACAGCTAAGGGTTCCTCAGAAGGATCCTCGTGATCCAATACCCCACCAAGCTATGCTGGCTCTCCTAGTCAGGAGCTAGTCCCAAAGTAACAGATCAACCAGAAAAAGGGTATCTCATACACCCTCTGAGATCTAAAGTAGCCGAGCCTCAGTGCACCCAGACGCAGACAGGGGAGGAGCAATAGGCCTCTTTGGAAGGATTCAGGAACAGAAGAAAACCAACATCTGCTGGAGACAGAGAAAATACTGAAGGATCCCTCAAACTATGCTAGGTTTTATGCCAGTGGTGATGTCACGGCATAGTTTTGCTTTCTTTTCTCTGTCTCCCAACATCTGCTGGCAGGGGAAGATAACCCACTAGTCTGGACCGGAAAGGAAATTAATGATAAGCAAAATTTCTCCTTAACACGGCAGATATACATGAGTATATTTATGCCCGCTCCAAAGAATGCATTACTATACATGAATGGTGCCTGCTGTTGGCCATGCACAGGGGCCGTGATTTTAGAAGGAAATGTATGCATGTACTTTCTCTTTTTGAAAGTGCATTTTAGACATACGTCAGATGCATCCACTTAAGCAGCCAGTCCTAAAATTAATTCCAGAATGAGCTGAGTGCAGAAGTGGTGCAACAACCAGAGACAGGCAGCAACCCCAGAGCTCTCTATTTTTATTATGCAAGGTGTTAGCTCAGCCGCTGCTAGCTTGCTCCACTTTACAAGAACAGGTCTATAGAATCTTTTGGCACTTGTTCCATGGTTACTGTCCATCTCTAGCCGAGATATGTGGATATCGAATACAAAGCATTTATTTAAAGCTCCTGTAGTTGTGATGGCGTTAAGAACAAGATGTATAATCCTATTGCTTCCTTGCACGCTTGGTTGCCCCACTGCAGCTGAATCAGTTGACACACTCAATCTCTGTAGTGCAGGCAAATGCCCTTTATATTGATCTCCTCTGCAGTATACTGAACAGCAAATGTGGTACATTGGATGAGTCTAGAAAAGTGTTTTGATATTTGTCTTGGGTCACAAATCCATGCAGCAGAAGTATCATGGTCCAGTTTTAGTTCATTACTGTATACACATTCTGAGACACTTTTGGTCGGGTAAAATGACCTCAAATTAACTTCTTTGGGAAGGTATCATCTGGGCTAAAAGGCAGGCAGAAGAATGTATAAACATGTTATGATTAGTGCTTCTGCTTTTAAGTTTTAACTGATAACCCCAATGGAAAACAAAAATTAAATAGGTGTTCCTTAGATAAACAGCGAACCCTCCCCCCACCCAAAGAAACCCCACTCATTCCCAAAGATAGCTGAGGCAGACTTTCACTAATTTTATTTACTTAAAACAAACCTATCTGACAACAACTGATTAAACTCATTACACATGGTTTACAAAATGCATCCATAAGACAAACATGAAAATACAAATAAGATCAATAAACCATAACTACAACAAAGGTCAGACATCATGCATAAACATAATCTTTAAGCTTCAGTGAAGAAATGCGCCTTTAACATTTTCATACAACATTTTTTAAAATCAACCTAAGCCCCAACATCTACAGGTAAACTATTCCCACTTTTTAGCAGCTGCTACTGAAAAAGCACCATCTCGCATCTTGGGCAACTTTCGAGGAAGAAATCATCAATGTATGAGATATACTGAACCACAAAGGACAAGCTGGGCATCTAAAACATCCTTCATCACTTTAAATAGCAGCCAACAAATTTTGGAATTTGAAACATTGTTCAACTGGACTCCAGTGAAATGCTATTCACGATGGAGTAATACGATGCCAGCATGTGGCAGCCATTAATAAACAGACTGCCACATTTTGAACTATTTGCAAAGCATGGATGTAAGAAGATGGTAAACCCATGTAAACCCCACTGCAAGAGTCAAGACCACATATACTGGCTTGAAGAAGAGTAAAAAAAATCTGCCATTGACAATAGCTGATGAATTTAGAGCAACATGTGCAACTTATAAAAAGGCAGATTGAACAACACTGAGTTTTCATGGATAAAAATGTTCATCGACCAAGAGCACTAAATTATACACAACTGGTTTAATTTAACATATAGTACTGCCCACTGAGAACTCGGAGGACACGTGGCTTCTGGGTTTTCTGAATTTTTCAGTCTTGTTTACTGCTTGAGAAGTTAATACTGGCTTCTCTTAGTGCTGCACTAGTTGATATACCTTCTGATGACATCACTGAAAGACGCTCAAGTCTGCCTCCATCTGCTGGCAAGCAAGTATAACCGCCACCCATTTGGGCTGGTTCAGCAGGATTTAAGGGAAGTAAATGATGAGGTATAATTAAAATTTCTCCTTAGTACAAAGGTCTCACTGAGAAATAAGCCAGAAGGGTGTAGCTATTTAGGCAGTGCAGGTCCTTAGCTATTTCCTTGATTTATACTATGAAGAAACCTGGGTAGATGGTCTGAGGGACAGAAATGAGCAACTGACAAACACATTTTTATGATTATGTTGTTAAGTGCTGTCAAGTCAATGTCGATTCCTGGAGACCCTGTGGCTAGGGATGATAAAGGACTAAATTTAACTGCAACATGTTTCTTTTAGTTTGCATTATGTACCAAAACTTAACAGTTTGGTTTACAGATTCTATGGCATATTAATAAACGGTTTATAGGAGATTGTTTTCTTAACTTGGTATGTGATGTGAGCTTTACTATAAAGTATTGTTCTTGTCAAACAGGTGTAGCTCTGACCTCCTGAAAATGGCTGAACATTCAACGGTAAAGAAATGTTGAAGCTGTTTATTTCAAAAGAAGATTTAGGGGTATGTTTACTAATAGGCGATAGCGGCTTCCATGCGATATCGGGGCCGCGGCTCCAATATCGCATGGAAGCCGCTACCAAGATTAGTAAACATACCCCTTAGAGTACAGAACTATGTGAGAATCATTACTTGCAAAAAAGTGAAGTACTAGGAGAACAAGACCTATTAGCATACGACCTCTTTACAGGTGTGTGATGAGACCCCTGCTTTGAATATTGTGTTCAGTTCTGGAGACTGCATCTATAAAAGGACATTGGATCTGCACCATTGTGGTGGACTTCCTTTGAACTCATTGTCTTGTCAGACTATACACTCCATGTCGAGAGCTTGAAAGACCTAAAGATGTATCCCCTAGAGGAAAGAAGGCAACAGGGAGATAAGGTGCTGATTCAAATACTAGGAGGTGGCATTGTCTATAGAATGAAAAGTTCAAAGACAAAGTGTCCTCACGTGAAGTTTAAGAGTGGGAAGCTCAAAAGTAACGTGAGGAAATAGTTTTCACAGACAAGAGCTGAACACCTGGAACAGACTTCCAGTAGAGGTTATAGGATCCAAAAACATGGCAGAATTCAAGCATGCAAGGATAAACACAAGGGACCTTACTGGGCTGGGGGATGTTAGGAGAGGGTTTGGCTAGAGAATACTGGAGACTTAAGACATGAAACAGCACAACAGGAAAAAAATGGGCAGACTGGCTGGACCAAGTTGCTCTTTTCCACTGGCATTAGCTCTCTTTTTCTAGTTCTGTTCCTTATGACTAAGTCTTTTACATATTCATTAGAAAGGTTAAAAGAGAAATATACACCATGACTAAATATGTAACACAAAACATTAGCATAATGAGATTTATTATGAAATTTTTGAATTCCCATTTCAATAACCCTGACAGTGTCCCTTATAATTAGGAGCAAAGTATCTAAATTGTAAAATAATGAATACTCCAAAAACTGCCTGCTCTAGACTTCATTCTGCAGTATCCTGACATTCAGATCACACTGGCAACTGCTAAGGAATTCCCCAGATATATTAGTACGATCGTGACGTGCATAGAGTTCTTGAAGCCTGAAATTATTATTTTAATAGCTTATAAATGTACAAAAGTATAATTTACAAACTGCACAGAATGGCTGGTGGTAAGAGGTTTGCAGCTCAGCCATTTAGCTGATAAGGTGGCTTTGTAGTTCCCCTACAAACATGTTCTAGGAGATTTCAAACAAATTTTAATTTGTAAAAAGGTGGGTGCACACAAAATACAAGGCATTAACCCAAAATAAACTCAGAACTCCACATTTGATAGCGTATTTCAGTGCCATACTACAGCATCATTCTTAAAAGCATTCTGTAAAACATTAGACTGATTTGTTTCTATTGCTGTAGGAGCCCATAATTATATCATCTTGCTCTCCCTCTCTGCAAGTTCAGTAGCTAAAATTATACATAATCTATAAATGTTGGGTTTATCCATTTAGCACAACTCTTCTGAGACATAACCTTAGTTTTAAAAATAGAGCAAAGTCAAGAATTTATACTGCAAGACTAATAGTTCTGAAGATACCCCAAGATCAAAGCATTGCCTGCCATCCACGAGATCCAGGCCTTTAAGCTCACATGATGCCTTTGGCATTTGTAGACTGATAAGGTGAAAGAATTAATGGTATTTATTTTGGCAATACAAGGAGAGGCATGCTGAGATGAGACACTGGCTTAGGAGGCTCATTATGATCATACTGCAGTTGTGACCTTCAGCACGCAGCACAGCAAAGGAGGATTTACTGCTCATGTCAACAACGTAATGAAATAACTCAGGGGAAGGCCAGCCTTATCCGCAACTTTTATCCTGGTAGCTCTGGTAGCAGGGCTAGCTAGAAGAAGCAACAGGAAGAAGAAAGGAAAACCCTTGGGATAGTCCACTTTTCCATTTGTTTACCCTCCATGTACTCAGAAGGTATTAGAAAGGGTTTTGTTTTGTTTTGTTTTAATGGTGGTTTTACTCAGGGTTTCTCCTGCAGTATCTCTTTTCGGCAGGATACCTCTGTTCAGACAAGCACATCAACTTCACCAGTATGTCCCTCTAAGATGCACGGGAAATCTGCCTTCTCTAAGGCTGGCAATATGCATGGGACGCCTTAATAACAATTCCACCACTAGTTGGTTAGAATAAGAGCTGGGAAATCGGATTCTATCTGGGAGCGATTTCTGCCATTTTGCCCCTAGTATTTTTACAAAGACACAGATGTGCCTATGTGTCTTTGTAAGATAGGCGTGAAACAGGTACCTGCTTGGCCTTTATGTATAGATGGCCTGTTATAAAATTACCACCCCAGTCATCAAGAGCCACTTCAGAATTACCCACATATGGTCTGATCTTATAGCAGCACACCTATAAGCCTTTTTTGTTTAAATAAAGGCACAGATACATGCACGTACACAAATTCATAAAAAAGAGAGATGAGAAATAATACACACATCAAATCAAACCTCCTCCCATCCAAAAATATTTGAAAATAGGAAAATTTAGAACAAACTCCTTATTCCACTGATATACGTGTATAGTGACTTTTTGTTAGGCCCTTAGCTTTAAACCACCCACCAATTTCTTCAGAAGTGCATCAATAGGTCAATGTCCATTTTTATGAAATTAATGAAAAATCATTCCCACCCTCAAACAGCATATAAAAGGAGAAATAATCCTATAGGTTACAGTTCTGTAGGGATGAAGGATGGCTGAGTATTGTTGACCTTCATCCCTGCAGAATTGTAATGTATCGGATTGCAGATCTTTATCTCTACAGAACCGTAACCTATAGGATTATTTCTCCTTTTTTATGCTGTTTGAGTGTGGCAATGATTTTTAATTATTTTCACTTGTTATAGTAAAATAACAATGGACCATTGACCTAAAATAGGCACTCAGAGCCAGCCCCTATAGTGCCCAAATGACGATGCTCTAAAGCTGGTGTAAAGTGTGTGTATATTCTATGCGTGCACTCATGTATTTTATAAATGTGTGTATACATTTTAACTGCCTTTCTCTGTCCAAAGTACACCCACGGGAACCCCTACATATCTGCACATGTAAGTATATGCTGTCTTGTCGCCATGCGTACTGTGGGTGTGTGTAAAGGAGACTTCTAAAACAATATAGGGAGGGAAGTACAGTATGAGACAAGGAGCCTCTGGGCCAGTGCTTTTCAAACTTTTATCCCGTATGACCCCATTTTAACAATTGAAAATTGACGTGACCCACGATGCTGCTGCTGAAATCAAAATAGCAGGTCTCCAGCCTCCTTCCCCTCACTCCACTTCTCTAAAGCAGAAAGCACTGGCAACAGCAGAGGCAGTAATCGTCACAGGGTCCCCTGTATCAGTGTGAAGTGTGCACTTACAGACCCCAGTCCTCAGCTTGGGTTTCCAGTTTGAGAGGAAGCTTACCCAAGAGGGGACAAAGGCCTATGAATGTTCACTGGCATAGGTCACAGAGAAAAATTGAGAGAGAAGGGGAAATGGCCATGTTTCTGTGACCCCATCCACTCATGATGTAACCCGAATTTGGGATCCCGACCCCAAGCCTGGGAACCACTGCTTTAGGCCATTTTCTCTTTTCTTAGTTAATTAAATGCTTCATGTTGCTTTTTTAATTTTATTTTATTAAAGACTCAAATCCTTAACAATTCTGGACATCCCTTAATAATTCTGGACATCTCTTAATACTTTAACAGACATACTATTTTGAGAGACCAGTTCTCACCAAAAGACTTTATATAAACATTTTAGCTGCTGAATTAGTCACTTTTGTTGGAAAACTTTATAAAAAAGTCCTTTTAATCTTTTTACAACGATCTCATATTGAGCATAGCACTTCCAACCTTTATCTGACACAGCATATATTTAAAAAAAAATAATTGCTTTTTAGCTCTGTGTCTGAAAACTTTGTTTTGTTTTTTTTTTTAAAAGAGAACTACTTTAGCAAAAGTTATTTCCATAGTTCTGCCTCTCAACTGCACGAACTGGTATCCTCCCCCATAAAACAAGTTGTCTTCTGCTCATGGCAAAATTCAATGTTAGTGTTAAAATTTGCATTCTAAGGGCCCAATATTTGAAAGGCATTTACATGGTTGATAGTCCAGTAAACCATGTAAATGCCTTAATTGGGGATATTCAACGGCCCTTACATGGTTACTGTCATTGAATGTCCCCTTTTAACTCTCCTACGTGCCCCGATGCTATCTGGTTAACACTGATGCATGTTGGTGGCGTTCCGGGGTGGAACTGCCCAGTTAGTGACCTGTGTCTAAAAGATAGGCAAGGAAACCCCTCGCCTATCTTTAAGGTGCAGGAGCTAACAGGGAAACATGCAATATCGCTGATTGCCCGGTTAGCTACTGCAACTTCCTGCATGTGCGGCGATCCCCGGATATTCAATGCCAGGGTCGCATATGACCCTGGCATTGAATATCAGGGTTAAGAGTCGGCGGGCCCTAAGTTCTTCTAGGAAAGACACACCTTGTATAACCACAGATGGGATGACAGCATTATTTTATTTTTACTCTTTTTTTCCCCATTTTGTCCGGCAGTTTCCTATTGCTTGTTTGGGCTTCCAGGTCTGTTGGGACTGGCCTCTACTGCACTATCACTTCATCACAGCAATAAGGCTATAGAAAGAGAAAAGGCACAGTTGATAAGGTGAGAACATTTGCCTGCTTAGAAACTTGATGCTAAACATATTGGCAGATCTTTGATATATCTGAGTTTATACTGGTCGTAACACATGACTGGGATTATAGCAGTTTTCATCTTGCCATTTGAGCATTTATTCTAAACTACCCAAGTTTCCCCCCTATGTTTATATTGCCTCTGCTTAATTACAGCAACGGTCCTTGGTCTTCAGAGCCAGTTAACATGTTATGAATACTGTCGTTGAAACAGCCTCAGTCCCCTTTGCCTAGGTAGCAGACGACCTAACCTAGAAATCAAACTTTGTTCCCCTGCATGGCAGTGCCCAGCACTTACAATGGCGGCATTAGATAAATGGTAGGACACCTTTTCCCTTCCTTTACACCTCCTTCTCTTCAGTATTTTAGTCACACTTTACCCTGACACATCTAAAATCTCCTGACAGATCTAAACAAAAGCCACAGCCTCTTCAAACTATGAATAAACATTATCATAATAAGGCAGACAAAAATTCATAAAAGCAAAGCGCGTGTACAACGGAAACATGCTTCCAATTTGAAGAAAACTCAAGGATTTAACACTTTGAGGTTAAAAAAAAGGAAGCTATAAGCATAATGATTAAAAACATATAGTTGCAATGAGAAGCAGCTAAATGCAAAGGCAATTAGAAGTCACACATTAAAAATATTTTTAATTAAAACTGTTAATATATTGTTTTATAACTACTGCAGATTGAAGCAACATTTCAAAGCTACTGAAAATCTGCATACTGTAGCATTTTCTCTAAATACAATATAGGAAGTTCAAGTTGATTTTTTTTTGGTGGGCATAAGTAGAAACATTTTGTCTCCTGACTGTTGACACCCTTGAAAAATCTTTGACTTCCAGCCAAAGAAGCAATAAGATGGTGACAGAACAATTACCCATGCCATATACTTTAATTATATACACAGGAACGATACCCATTCAGGCAAAACTTTTGACCCTGAACAGATTGGCTCCTGGTAGAGTTCAGCAAGATAATTACAGAGAAAATACATCCAGAATGACTTGAAACAAAGTCAAATGTTGAACAGATGTGTCCACAGAAAAGGAAAACCACCAGCTAAAAAAACTTTTCACTGGCTGTAAAACTAACCATTTTTGTTACCTTAAGGATATTCTTACCTTATCAACAGAGAAAATGATTTAGGTTATCATCAATCTGTATTGTTCCACTATAAAGTATTCATAACATTACAATGTGGGAAAAGTGGAGTAGCCTAGTTGTTAGAGCAGTGGGCTGGGAACCAGGGAAGCCAAGATTCAAATCCTTGTGACCTTGGGCAAGTCACCTAATCCTCCAATGCCTTGGGTACAAAGCTTAGATTGTAAAGCCTACAGGGGCAGAAAGATAAGCCCAGTGCCTCCTCATCAGTGCCTTCTCTTTCTTCCTGCTTTCTCTCCAGCCCTTCTGGCTGTTCTGTAGGTTTGTTTGTTCAGATGGCAGCATGGCTGCTATCACGGTCCTCTGGAGTCATCGGAATCCCTACCAGCCTGGCCCCACCTGACATCTCTCTTCTGACCAGGTAAGATATTTAATCCAGTGTCAACCTTCCTCTTCCTGCATTGATCATTTTGATTCCCACGTGCGCTGCCCTGAGGACTGTCAGATCTCGTTACTGAATTGTAGATCCCTTAAATCGAAGGCGGATCTAATTTGTGATGTTATCCTAGGCCACAACTGGGGATACCAGGCTGAAGGCTGGGGATGAACCGTACCTATGTCGCCGTTTACCTTCAAGCTATTACGCTCTCTCGACTCCTCTGCTTTCATGCACTGGAGAGGGGTTGCCCTTTTCTTTAAAAATTCCTTGTTGCTCAGGGCGCTCCCTGGGGTCTCCTGGGCTCAGCCCGAAAAGTAACTCGTTAAGATAGGCTCATCTCAGCCTTTCCACCTACTGCTTCTGTATTGTGCCCCTTTCTCTCCAAGGTCTGGCATGGGATGCTTATCCACCAAACCCTCCTGGAACTGACAGTTGCTTTCCCCAGCCTTCTAATCCTTGGAGACTAACATTCACTTTCACACCCATAACAGGCCCTGCAACCACACCTTCATCCAGTTCCTCAGTGACCACGGGTTTCTCTAGCATATTTCTAGTCCAACGCATATGACGGGTCATACTCTTGGATCTGATTCTTACACAGCATGACGTTTTCCCTCTGCCTTCTAAACTTACCTCCCACCATCTCCCCTGGACAAATCACTTTCTTGTTGGGTTCCACTTCTCTGGGGCCGCCCTTGTTCCCCCTGGGTCCTCTGCTACCTCTTCTTGGATCCTCCTCTTTCATCAATGACTCTCCCCAGATACTCTCGCAGCTTTTCTCACTGCGGACAGTCTCTTCCCACCTCAATTCTCTTCTCTTCCCTTGGAACAAGAAGCAAACCTATGGAACTCCACCTTCTCCTATCAGCTGGACTTGATTACGCCCAAAACTCCATCCCCTGGTATCACTCTGGCCTCTGCCTTCTGAAAGGGCAACTCAAGGCTGTGGAAAGATTGTGGCAAAAATCATGTAATGCGGCTTCTTTCTGCTGTGAAAAGGGAACACTTTTCATCCCTTATAAATACTTTCACTCATAATCTTAGGGTAATCTACTTCATTGCCACCTGTCTTTTGACTCTCAACATATCCTCCCCTGCCCTCCCTGCAGGTGAACCTTCTTCTGATGACCTGGCTGCTTTCTTTGCTATGAAGATTCCTTTTGTTCGGCTTGGTCTAACCACCTTTGTTTCTTCTGTACCTTCAGACTTCACTGGTCCTGGCCTCATCCACACTTGGAGCACATTTGCCCCAGTTAGTGTCACAGCTGTGACTAAACTAGTCTTGGTCACCAGGAAAACTACATGTGCCATAGACTCTATCCCTGGCTGACTGAAAATTCTCTGGGTCTTATTCCTATCATCTACTCTATAAATCAATAACAGCCTGGCCTCCGGCCATGTTCTTCTAACCTGGAAAAAAGCTGTGGTCCATCCCTGTTTAAAGAGCCCCAAGCTGGACCCCTCTGACCCAGTGCATTATTGCAGTTGCACCATTTCCAATCTGCAGTTTTTCTCTGAGCTGACGGAGTATTCAATTCTGACACAACTGATCATTTGGAACATACTTTTGCGCCGCATCTCTGTCAGTCGGGCTTTCAGGTGCTCCATATCGTACAGACCATTGTTACCTCCGTCCTCAACGATCTCCACTGTATTCTTGACCAGGGAAAGTTTGCATAGACTATTTCACTTGACCTTACCAGCTGCATTCAACCTGCTAGACCATAAACCTTTACTCTCTTGCTTGTTTAATACTGGCCTCCACGATAACGTTCTTCCCTGGATTTCCTCCTTCCTCTCCAATAGGACATATCAGGTTAGTATTCATCATGCCACATCCGCCCCTTACTCTCTTCCATGTGGAGTCCCACAAGGCTCTGTTCTGTCACCAATATTGTTCAATATTTTCCTCAGCCCCCTAGCTAACCTCATTTAGTCCTTAGGTATTCTATCTTACATATACATTGATGACATCCTTATCACCCAGACTGACAGCTCCCTTCCTGTCTTTCAAGTATCAATGCTGCTCTTGAGAGCATATCCATCTGGCTTCGTACAAATGTTTTGAAGCTTAATCCATCCAAAACTACAGCCACATGGATCACTGGTTCCAGCACAGTTCAGTCTTTGGCCTCATCTTTTGGTTCCACTCCCATTACTTTGCACCCTTCTTTTAAAAATGTGGGTGTCTACATTGACTTGAAGCTCTCCTTTACTATACATCAGTCACCTCTCCAAATCAGCTTTATCTGCTTTATACAGATTTTGCACTCTGCGCCCCTTCCTGGACTCTGCCACACAACAATTATTGTAACGTTGCACTGGCTGGCCTCCCTCTGTACCAACTCCGTCGTCTTCAACTCCTTCAAAACACCACTGCTTGCATACTCACCCATGCCTCCCGCTCTTTATTCACCTGCACTGGTTACCCATAAAATTCTGTATACAATACAAGGTCCTCACTCTGGTACATCATGCCATCTACACCCATAACCCACAGTATCTTTCCAACCACATCCATCTTCATACCCCTTATTGTCCCCTCTGCCAGATTCAGTCCAACTGCCTTTCTCTTCCATCCTCTTCACGTGCACATCTAGAATCCACCCGAGCTTCTGCCTTCTTTTTCCTGGGTACCCTCCATTGGAATTCCCTCCCACCTGACCACTGCCTCGAGCTTTCCTTTCCCCGCTTTAAGGCAATGCTGAAAACTCATCTTTTCTCCCTCGCTTTTGACCTCTCACCCTCTCCTTCCTAGCTCCTGCTCTCAGCTACCCTCTCCCCCCCTTCCAGTTGAACTCTCCAATATTTTCTTTGAACGCTTTCCTTCCTTTCCTATCCTCATAATGGAATTCTTCTTCTTTTCCTGTTACTTATAGCATTTTTGTTTTTTATATTGTAAATGGCCCAGATGCCTCAATGATGGGCAGTATATCAAATATCACAATAAAGATAAAGACAAGTATCCATCCTCCTTAGTACTGTAATCGCGCGTCTTGACTATTACAACATCATTTTTACTAGTCTCCCTAACCACCAAGCTGAAAAGGCTCAAATCTATTCAAAATACTACCATTCGTGCCCTCGCTCATGCCAAGAAATTCGACCATGTGACTCCGCTCTTCATTTATCACTGGCTTCCGTTCCTCCCAATGTATTCAGTATAAAATCCTCATTTTGACTCATAAGGCCCTTCATAATAATGCTCCACAGTATCTTTCACATCTCACTAATCTATATGTTCACCCCCACTGCCTACGCTCCCCTTCAAGACAACAGACTAGGTTCAACCTTTGCCATCCCGTGCCAAATATGAATCTCCAAGACGGGCTGCTTTGTAGCCCCAACCCTTTGGCACTATCTGGCCTCATATATTTGCCTTGAGCTTTAATTTACTGTTTAAATTATTTCTGAAAACCTATTTGTTTGAGCAGGCTTTCAATCTGGGGGTCAGACTAGGAGAGCTGTATATGTGTACTTATACAATTCTGGTCAGCATTATTTCATTTTAGGTAAGTTGTGTACAATTTCTTGAGAAATAATTGGAAATATTCCAACTGTATGTCATCATAATAGTTTAATAGTATGTTCAATGGTATACAACAAAAAAAAGATGTCTGTGTAACTTAGAAATAGTCGTTTCTGAGGAAAAAAACCCAAAATATGACCTTGACAGGATTAATGGCACCCTTCACTAATATTTGGTTGCACAATTGATTATGGAACCCCCACCATATTTAACTGTTTTTCCCTTATAAGCTTCATTTCTTCACTTGTAAATGTATCGCTGGTCTGCCTTGCCAAACAGCTCAAGTTTGGTTTCATCTGTCCACAGAACATTTTCTCAAAAGATTGTGGTTTCTCTAGGTGGGGTTGGGCAAAGATCAGGCATGTCTTTGAGCAGTGGGGTCCTCCTTGGCCCTCGCCACAAAATCCTTCTTTGTTTAGTGTGCGGCATATGTTGAGGATTGAAACCACAATTCCAGATTGCTCCAGGTTAGCCTTAAGCTCTTGGATTTTGTACATGGTTTTTCCAACCTTTTGCACTAACCTTCAAAGACTTCTTGGATTAATTTTCCTTTTTCCACCATGTCCTCGGAGGTTCTTGACAGTTCCATGAGCAGAAAACTTCTTAATAACATTGCGAACTATAGACACAGGAATCGCAAGGTCTTTGGAGATGGCCTTGTACCCCTTTAAAGTTTGATGTTTGGTGATAATTGTTTTTCTGACAGTCTTGGGCAGCTCTCTTGTCTTCACCATTGTGAAAATGGAACAGGGAGTGAATGAGGCACTAACGGTTCACGCAGCAAGCGTGAGGAAGGGCCGGGAGTTTCAGTGGCCTGAAACACAGCGTTGTGTAGCAAAAAGCAGACTTAATATGTCTGAACGAGTCCTTTAGTTGTTCCAGCATCACGGATGTTATGAAAAATTGTTGTAATCGGCTGGCATCTACGTGCGAGTTGGGTCATAGCTCTTGTTATTACTATTGAGGAAATTCCTGTGACAGCGTTGGACGTATGGACTCTCTGATGCTGCTTCAGATAAGTACATCTAGGGGAAGGCTTGTGCTGTCCCTTAGTGTGTAGTAGAGGGATTTTTCCTTCTATAAAAGTGAAAAACGGAGGGTTTGCTACAGGAGAGAATAATCTTTCAAGGCAAACGATTCAACAAAAAATTATGGTCTACATATTATTTAGTTAGAATCTATATCCTCTTATTTGTATGAATAATCATGGCCTGGCAACATCCCACTTTTTATACTATTTCCTACTAATTCCTTTTTTAATTGATCTTGTTTTATTTGATTCTTTTATATGTCAAATATATTTGTATATATATAGCCCAAAGCCATTTCAATGGCTGCTTTTTTTTTTAAGGAGATATTGGAATATTGGATATTAAGGGGTTGAACTGCAAGGGTGCCAATAATGTTGACCACAACTGTATATGTATGCATCTTTATCTGTATGTATCTTTGTATGTTATTTCCCTCCTTTCCTGAACCATGTTGGAGTTCCTTTCTGTTTTTTTAAATAAATGTAAACTGCCCTGTATGCCCCACAAAGGGCGGTATATCAAGACTCAAACAATATACTTACCTTGAACTACTAATGGAAATGCATTAGCTAACTCGTACAAATAAATAAAAACTCAGTCTAGGCCTCATCTGTAATCTGAGAACTGCTTGACGAATGAGAATGCCTTGCTCTTCAAGCGTCAAACCAAAAGAAAGTAGAAACCAACAACCACCTCTTCGCTGTAGCCGCTCCCTTTTAATTACATTTTAAAGTGAAAAAACATTTGAACCACTTATCTTTAACTTTTCTTCTCCAGTTTGTGCTTATCACTGCCCAGTAGACAACAACGTGCCATGTTTCGGGCCTCCACTCTCGACCCTACATCAGGTTATGTGGAAAATTAAATCCTACGGTCTCATAAGCACAGGCTGAGAATCCAAACTGCTGCCAATCCAACGCACTTAAAAATGACGTCTGACGTCATCACCGGTCAGAAAACTTAGACCGGACAATCAATGCATCATTTTCACATGCCAACCAATAATGTTGGTGTGCGGAACATATAGTGAGATGCAAAATATCAAATAATTAAATGTGAGTGGTGGAAAGTAGCTTATTTTGTTACAGGCCAAGTAATGAAGTACAGACACTTAGTATATGAAAGAGAGTATTTCTAGAAGGCTGATAGTTTAGGGAGGGCAAAGGTAAATGAGAGAGACTCAAGAGATATGAATTTAAGAAATAAGCCTAAGCCTATTGTAAGAGTATTATTATTATTAAACACTTATAAAGCGCCGCAACATATGAAGCGCTGTACAAACAAACAAGAGAGACAGTCCCTGCTCATCAGAGCTCACAATCTAATAAGACAGAAAACAAAATAAGTTACATAGTACAAATAACAAAATTAACAGGACAAAGTAAGCAAATGTTGATAGAGATCAAGATAGGGACAAGACAGGAACGAAAAACAATAGTGAAGAGGTGGGATTTTAGTCTGGACTTGAAAATTGCCAGGGAGGACGCCTGGCGCACAGAGATAGGAAGACTATTCCAAGCAAAGGGTGCTGCCAGTTGGAAAGAGCGAAGCCTGGAATTGGCAGTACGAGTAAAGGGCACAGATAAACAAAGACTATTAGAAGAGCGAAGCAACTGAAAGGGGGTGTAAGGAAAGATGAGAGATGAAAGGTACTGTGGGGCAGAAGAGTGAATACATTTATAGGTCAGGAGGAGAAGTTTAAATTGGATACGGAGATGGATGGGAAGCCAATGAAGCGACATGAGGAGAGGAGTGATGTGGGAAAAGCGAGACTGGCGGAAAATGAGTCGAGCAGCGGAGTGTTGAATTGACTGAAGAGGAAAGAGGTGGCTTGCAGGGAGGCCGGCAAGGAGGAGGTTACAAAGCACAGTTACTTACCTGTAACAGGTGATCTCTGGGAACAGCAGGAATAAGTCTTCACATATGGGTATCGTCGGTACCGACGGAGCCTGCGCGGGAACACTCCCCAGCGTCCAGAAAGAAAGCTTTTGGGAGCATCCCACAGCGCCTGCGCGCTGCCTTCCCGCCTTTCCCAACCGCCTCTCTCCAGTTCGAGTTTTAAGCTGAGACAAAGAGAGAGAGAGGAAAGGAAAGATAGATAGAGAGATACAACTCATAGGGGAGGTGGGTGGGTTGTGAAGACTTATTCCTGCTGTTCCCAGAGATCACCTGTTACAGGTAAGTAACTGTGCTATCTCCAGGAACAAGCAGGAATGAGTCTTCACATATGGGGACTCCCAAGCTAGAGATGCCAGAGAGATCTCCAAGGTTGTGAGTCCCTGAGGAGGGCTCTACCTGCCCCTATGGATCTCGGGCATCCAACCAGGGATGGGGGGTAAGAGTTGATTAGGTATGGAACAGGTGTTTGAGAACAGCCTGACCAAACAAGGCATCCCGGCGGGAGTCCTTGTCCAAGCAGTAATGGGCTGTAAA
Organism: Ichthyophis bannanicus; assembly: GCA_033557465.1. Lineage (NCBI taxonomy): Eukaryota > Metazoa > Chordata > Amphibia > Gymnophiona > Ichthyophiidae > Ichthyophis > Ichthyophis bannanicus. The sequence goes on from CM066036.1 coordinate 141,868,546, forward strand.
GGTATGAACCGAGGCCCAGGTGGCCGCTCGACAGATTTGGTCGATGGACACAGAGTTTAGATGAGCCATAGAGGCTGCCATGGCCCTCACATTGTGAGCTGTGACATGGCCCTCCAGAGAAAGGTTCTTACTCTGGTAGACGAAAGAAATACACTGAGCAATCCAATTTGACAGAGTTCTCTTAGAGACTGGAAGTCCCAAATGAGAGGGATCAAAAGCAACAAAGAGTTGAGAGGACTTTCTATGTTGCTGTGTCCTTTGTAAGTAAAAAGCGAGCGCTCTCTTACAATCCAGGGTATGGAGATTCCTCTCTGCACTTGATGCATGAGGTCCTGGAAAAAAGACAGGTAAATACACCTCCTGGTTCAGATGAAAAGGTGAGACCACTTTAGGCATAAAGTGTGGATTAGTCCTGAGGACTACCTTGTCATGATGGAACCTTGTATAAGGAGGATTAGCCACCAAGGCTTGCAGCTTACTGATGTGGCGAGCTGAGGTGACTGCAATGAGAAAAATGACCTTCCAGGAAAGGAATTTCAAGGAGGTGGTGGCTAAGGGTTCAAAGGGTGGCTTCATAAGCTGGCCAAGAACCAGATTCAAGTCCCATGCCACTGGAGGTGGTCTAATGGGAGGTTTAGTTAAAAGAAGGCCTCTCATGAATCTTGCTATAAGAGGATGAGAGGAAATAGGCTGTCCATTGAGAGGCTTAAGGGATGCTGCAATAGCACTCAAATGGACTCTTACTGAATTCGTTTTAAGGCCTGCATGGGATAAATGCAGCAAATACTCTAGTAAAGAATTCAGAGGTATTGCAAGAGGGTTAAGACCCTTCTGTGCACACCAAATGGTAAACCTTTTCCATTTAAAAGCATAGGAACGTCTAGTGGAAGAATTTCTGGAAGCATGAAGGATATCCTTCACTTGTTGAGAAAGATGCAAATCTTGAAGGTCTAGACCTTCAGCAACCAGGCTCTGGGATGAAGAGACTGGGGATTTGGGTGCCACAACGTTCCCTCCTCCTGGGACAGGAGGTCTGGAGCAGATCCCAAGTCCAGGGAGGGAGCTTGAGAGAGATGCAGAAGTAGAGGGTACCACACCTGGCGTGGCCAATGTGGTGCTATGAGGATCATAGACCCCTTGTCTCTCTGAAGTTTGAACAGTGTCTTGGGAATTAGGGGAATGGGTGGAAAGGCATAGAGGAAGTCTTGCCCCCAATGAAGGAGGAAGGCATCCCTGACCTGAACTCCCTGACACGGAATCCTGGAACAGAACCGGGGAAGTTTGGCATTCCACGGACTTGCAAACAGGTCTATGTCCGGGGTTCCCCAAATTCGGAAGATCCTAGCTATCTGGTCCCCATGGAGGGACCATTCGTGTGGAAGCAGAACTCGACTGAGTCTGTCTGCCCAAACGTTTTGAACCCCTGGAAGATACATTGCCACGAGATGAATTTGATGCTCTCTGGCGAAGGCCCACAATCTCAAAGCTTCGTTGCAAAGCGACAGAGAGCCAGTCCCGCCCTGCTTGTTCACGTAGAACATGGCTACTTGGTTGTCCGTGTGGATGAGGACTGTCTTGTAGCTGAGCAGGGTGTGGAAGACTCTGAGAGCTAGAAGAATTGCTCTGAGCTCCAAGAGGTTGATATGTAGAGATGTCTCCTGTGGAGACCAGATGCCCTGGGTGGAGAGATCTTGTAGATGAGCTCCCAACCCCTTGGAGAGGCATCTGTTGTAAGGGTTGCTTGGGATAGCAACTGTTGAAAGGGGGACCCCAGCAACATATTTTGAGTGGACTTCCACCACTGGAGAGACCAAAAGAGGCGACTGGAGGTTGCTATTTTGTCTGACAGGCACCCTGATGCCTGGGTCCATTGGGTGGACAGAGTCCACTGAGCTGCCCTCATGTGAAGGCGAGCGTAAGGAACCACATGCACGGTGGATGCCATGTGGCCTAACAGTTGTAACATCTCTCGAGCAGTTAAATGGGATTGTAACTGAATTTGTGAGGCTAACTGCACCAAGCGTAGGCAACGGGCCTGGGGAAGATAGGCCCTTGCAGTTGTGGTATCCAGCAAGGCCCCTATGAACTCTAATGATTGAGTAGGGGTGAGATGGGATTTTGGGATGTTTATTACAAGTCCCAGATACTGAAGAACACGCCTTGTGCAGGCTAGGGAAGCCTGGGCCTCTGACTGGGATGGAGCTCGGATGAGCCAGTCATCCAGATATGGGAATACAAATATTCCTAGAGTGCGTAGAAATGCAGCTACTACTGCCATGCATTTTGTGAACACTCTTGGTGCAGAGGCCAGACTGAAGGGAAGCACTCTGTATTGATAGTGCTTTCCTTGATAAAGGAACCGAAGGAACCTTCTGTGTGTGAGATGGATGAGGACATGAGTGTACGCATCCTTGAGATCTAGAGAACAAAGCCAATCCTGACTCTGAAGGTTGTGACGCTGTAGCAGTGCCAGAAGCTATAGAAACAGATAGTGACCCGGTGGAAGGTCCGGGTACTGCAGGTAAAGGCAAGATTTTCCCTTCTCAGCACAAGATGCACATGGCTAATCAGCTAACACAGCTCACCTCGGGGGAGGGGAGAAGCAGAGTTGCTGATTGGGCACGCCCTAGCAGGAGGCGGGCTCCCCAGAGCAGAGGCAGCTTGTTAAACAGGAAGAAGGAATACAGAACGAGAACAGGAAAGAGAACGAGAAAGAGAAACCGAGGAGGAGGAAGGAAATACAGGAAACAGAAGAAGCAGATGTGTGCTTTAGAGACGGAGCAGAGCAAAGACAAAGGAAGCAACTTGGAAGGCAGGGAGTAGCCTTGGATGCCAGAGCCTTTGACTTTGAAGGAGAAACGCTCCCCAGCTACAATTCCAGGAGAACGCTTGTAAAGCCAAGAAGCAGGTACCAGGGAGACTCAGTGCATGGAAGAACCTTCTGGGAGCAAGAGAAGGGTGAGGCACTGAGAGACCCAGGGGTAAAGCCTATGCTTTTGGAACAGAGAGCTGACCCGTGGAAAGAATGGCAGACTGCTAAAGAACATTCAGGCATTCCTCAACACAAGGTACAGGGTGTCTTTAATTCTGATAACAGCTTTTATGAGAAGCCAGACTGTGTGAATGCTTATTTTAAAACCCAGGACAAGCCCAGGTTTTATGAAGGCAGTTGGCTGCAACCAGAAGCTCGTTCAGATAAACCCAGCTTTTCTCCTCAAACTGCTGACAGAGTTAGCAAGCAAGCTAGCTACAAGGACGTAGCAGATATATTTGCTAGAGATATATGCCAGAAGGCTTTAGGAGGTCATAAGTTTGAATTGCTGTCTAAAAATCCTTCACCTGCAAATGAACTGACTTACCTAGCACTTGCTGACAGAGACAAGTGGGGGAGGGGTAACTCCAGTGCAGTGAATGAGCATAGTAAGAGAGACGGCATTGTTTGCCTGAAGAGAAACCCACAAGCTATTACTCACCCCAGGAAGGAGTTAATTCCCCGCCTAGCCCATATAGCAAGCAGGCTGAAGAACTCCTGAAAGAGTTTAGAGATTTCCTAGAGAAACGAACTATTCCTGGACAGAAAGTAGCTGAGTCAGTACAGAGCCCAGAAGCACAAGTGCCATTGGTTCTTCCCTTACCAATGGTGGATTTGAATCAGCCAATGGACTGCTCAACCTGTCTCATAGACAAAGAATAGTCAAGCAAAGCTTGTGTGGTCATTCGTTATAATATGCTGAAATGCATGCTGTTTAAGTTCCTTACCTGAAGAGCTTATGAAGAGATAAGAATAAGCTGAAGCATAAGTTGGTTACAGTGCATGAACTTTATTGTTTGCTCTTTGTTTGAGTGATTTCAAAATAAAGCTCACATGACAGGAATGTGAACTCCTGTGTTGAAGGACATTTGTGAACACAGTATTGGGAAAAGCCTGTTTTCCTTTTGTTCTTGTTTTGGCTACAAAATATATTCCTTTACGCCTGTTCCATTCCACCAAGGAGCGGGAGAAATAAATCCTTATGTAAAAAAAATATTCTTTATACCTGCCTTGTCATTCGACCTTCACAACTACAACTTAACCTCAAGGCACACCCCTCCTCAAACCCTCAAGGTCAGGGAGCGGGTGTTGGCTATAAGGTATGGCAGGAGAGCACCGAGAGAAATCATCTTGAATTTCTCTTTGCATAGAAACTTGTTCAATTCTCTGAGATCTAAAATGGGTCTGTAGCCCCCTGTTTTCTTTGGGATAAGAAAATAGGGGGAGTAGAACCCTGAGCCCTGTTGAAGAAGGGGTACTTCTTCTATTGCCTTTTGGGCAAGAAGGGTAACAATCTCCTGACCCAGAAGGTCGAGGAGAGATGTTGAAGAATTGAACTGTCTCACCATGGTGTGAGGAGGAAGGTTTAAGAAATGAAGTTTGTACCCCTCCCTTATGATGGGAGGGTCCATTGCTCTGCTGTGATTTGTTCCCATCTGGGAGCAAAGTGAGCTAACCTTCCTGGAATGGTGAGAGGCTCTGGTTCTTCTAGAGCCAGAAAGGCTAAGTTCTCTAGATGTAAGTCAAAGGCCCTGAGGAGGCTGAGGCTGTTGGGCCGTAGCAGTCCTTGCAGCCTTAGGCTTGGCTTGTTTAGGTTGTTGCTGACGCTTTGCAGCAAAACGACCTGCAGAAGATGCCTGGTGACCATAACCAGGATAGTATTTCCTTTTTTTGGGAAAGAAAGCCTTTTTGAATAACCTTTTTCCTAACAGGAGCAGAAGTAGACTTTGAAAGTCTATCTAAGGCAGAATTCTCAGCATCCATCTGAGTGGCCTTTGCTTGCCAATCTTTGCCAAAAACGTTTTCACCTGTACAAGGAAGATTTCCTAATCCATCCTGGACCCAGGGTTGCAAATCAGAAGCTTATAACCAAGCAACTCTGCGTGCACCTATGGCAATAGCCAAGGCTCTGCTGGCACTCAAAAGAGTCAAAGGCTGCACGATTGGAAAATTTGGAAACATCCTGGGCATGTTTAAGCCAGGTGAGAAACTCCTCCCTTTTATCTTCTGAGATAAAAGGAGATAAAGTTTGCAGATGATCTGTAACTTCTTTTAGAAACATCCCCATATAGAGATTATAGGAGTTGATTCTGGCAGCAAGCATATTGGCCTGGAAAATTCTCCGGCCAAAAGGATCCAAGGTTCTGCATTCTCTTCCTAGAGGATTAGATGAGTGTCTTTTTGCACTTTTTATCTTCTTCATAGCAGACTCCACCACAATAGAGTGGTGAGGAAGCTGATTCTTATGAAAGCCAGGACAAGGAGGAACCCGGTACATGGTGTCCAACCTACAAGAATGAGGGGAGATAGTGAGAGGTGTCTCCCATATGCCCAACATGTGATCATAAAGGATCTCATGAATTGGTAAAGTAGCTGCCTCTTTAGGAGCCTTAGGATATTGTAAAATATCCAATTTCTTGGCTCTAGGTTCTGTTTCAGGGGCCACTGAAATGGAGAGGCCCCTGGCCACTTCCCTAATGAAGTCTTGAAAAGACAAGTCTTCTGGAGGAGACATTCTTCTTTTTGGAGAAGAGGGCTCCTGAGGAAGGAGTACCGATGCTTCGACAGAAGCCTCTGATTCATCAGAGTCTTCAGAGGAATCGAAGTATCGCCTGTCTGGATGCTCCTGCAGAGCCCGATATGCGTACCGAGTGGTATCGACATCGGGAGTGATCAGCACCAATTCGGTACCGATGGGCATCACAGAACAGGGTACCGCTGCAGTCGACACCGAAGCCGATGTCGATGCAATCGGTACCGGCACCAGAACCGATATCGGTGCCAGTACCGGAACCGGTACCGACAACGGAGTTTGTTGCGGTACCAGAGGCGTCGCAGCTTGTATGAATGCCGTGATGGCACGCTGCATGGTCAGAATATTCTGATCCATCGACGCAACCAATGTCTGGATGTCGGTACCAGTGGAAACCACCGGTACCCCAGAACATGGCAACAGGTGATCGGTCGAGGCCGTGCCATCGATGTCAACCTGTGACCCCATAGATAGAGCTTTGGAAGCCGGAGCTTCCCGCCGGGGTAATTTTGCCAGTGCGGGATCCTCGAGAGCAAGCCCGGAGGCATCTCGATACTTAGAGGGAGATATACCCTTCGAGGACCGGCTGGACTTATGTTTGGTTACCTGAGATCCATGGGAAGAAGAAGAAGCCCTGGAAGATGTCGATGCCACCGAAGCCGCATCAGAGGGAAACAGGGTACTGAGCTTGGCCGCTCGATTCTGTCGACCTCTTTTAGACATCATGGAACAGGACTCACAATCAGTGATGGAGTGGTCAGGACCCAAACATTTTAGACACCATTCATCGGTGTCGGTGACAGAAACAGTACCGCTGCACTTCGTGCACTTTTTAAACCCGGAAGCGGGCTTTTCCATGAGGAAAATTTTTGTAGGCCTAAGGCCCCAAAAAAAAAGCACAGAAGTGGGAAACGGTAATTTTTTTTTTTTTTAAAGAAGAAAGAAGAAAAGACCGGCGGTACCGGTCCGACGTCGAAGAAGGCAGACGCGCGACCAAAGAAATAAAAGAAAATAAAGAACTTCTTCAGCGGTGACAGGAACACGACTTGCTGGCTCCGCGGAAAAGAAGAACTGGAGAGAGGCAGTTGGGAAAGGTGGGACGGCAACGCGCAGGCGCTGTGGGATGCTCCCAAAAGCTTTCTTTCTGGACGCTGGGGAGTGTTCCCACGCAGGCTCCATCGGTACCGACGATACCCATATGTGAAGACTCATTCCTGCTTGTTCCTGGAGATTAATCAAGACGGGAGATGATTAAGGAATGGACAATCAATTTAGTGGTGTCAACAGAGAGGAAAGGGCAAATTTTGCAGATATAGAGTAGGTTATATTGAAATGAGTAGTTTAACGTAGTATGGCTTGTTAGCAATCACAGAGGAGTTATGTTTGTTTGTAGTATGGAGGCTTCCTTCATTAAATTCAGCTGCCGCTACTGCAAAGACCCTGCCTATGGACCACGCCAAAGGGCCCTCTGGCAAGACCCTCAAGCGCTGGCCCACAAGGCGCGAGCGCACCAGTAGTTCGCTTGAATTTAAGGCATTCCCCGATGACCAGAGCTGAAGCTGAAGTGGGAGGTGGAGCTGGAGAGCGTGCGCTGCACAAGGAAGCCCTTAAAGGAGAGGTAGCAGGGGGATTACAGCGAGTCTGCTTTGCTCACTTTGGTGCTGGATCGGGCAGCTGCAATGGAGCCGGGCTGAGCAGGCAGACTGGGCTTCCCTCGGGGCTCTTCTAGCGTTGTTTCTTCTTCTGCCCCAAAGCATCTACCTATTTTTACACAGCTATATTTTTACGGGTTTCCCTGTTATTTATTTTATTTAGCGTAGTATTATTCAAAAGCTGTGCTTTTGCATTCTGCATGATTATCTTTTCACTCTTTGGTTGTAGAATTGTAGAAGTCACATTAGTTCTAGATATGGTGGAGTCTTTCCAGTTTGCAATAAAGGATTAACAAAATATATGCTGAGGTATATGAACCCCATGTGTCTCTTTTTTTGGCATTTTTATGTGGAAGCATTTGTTTACATGCAAGAACCATGTGTATGCTTCTTGAAATGAGAGATATCCTTTTCTCTCCTTAGTTTTCTTATTTTTCTCTTTTCTATTTTTTGTAGTTTTCACTTTCTCTCCGACCTCTCTTGGAACCCGCTAACATGCTAACAATCCATCATCCAAACTGTACTATGGGAAGGGCAGTGAGAGTGCAGAATATGCCAGGTTTATAATAATCTGGTGAGGTTTGACGTATTTCTCCTTCTTTTACGCATATGAGTTGCCCAGGCTAAAATATTCTTCTGCAATTACTTCCTCTAAGTTTTACTTACCAACATTTTGATTTTTCAGTATTTCTCAAAACTAAATATAAGTGAAACAAACTTCAGGTTGTTATCTGTGCTTTCCATTACATAAAATCAAAAGCCCTAATTAATGTCAAGGAATTGTTTTTACAGAACATATTAAGACTCTGGAATAGCCTGACATCTGATTTAACTGAAGCAATTTAGAGATATTTAAAGCAAAAGTGCCTCCCAACTGTAAAATTGACATGTAGAGTTAGCAGGAGGCTTAGGGAATCAAATGAAACTTTTTTTCTGGGCCTATTTAAAGAGATCTAGCAAAATCTAAAATAAAGCAATTTTTTTTCCAAAATCTGAGAAAATCCCGGTTAACAGCATATAGTATCTCCAGACCCCTTAACACCAACTCTGAATCGCAATGGGCAGAAGAATGAAAAGGGCTTTCAGAGCAGCAGCCTGTGACAGAATGGCAACGTAGCATAGGTTTTGGATCTAAAATTGCAAATAGATTATTTTCTTAAATGGTCATGTGTCAAATGAGGACAAGAAAATCATTCTTACAAAAGTACACCAGAAGTGCCTTTTCTGACAAAGACCCACAAGGTAAAAGCTATCTGAACATAGATGTTTGGCCTTGTATCAACTGTTAAGAATGAGTTAGTTGAGAACAGCCAATGATACCCTTTTAAAATGGAGAAACGTCTACATGTCCTTTGCCATCAGCAATCATCTTTCTAGATGGCCTTCGTAACAAGTTTATGATTTGTATTCACAGTTATGCTACATCCTCCCATTTACTTTCACTACAGCTGGTATTACTCATCTCCCTCCTAAAATATTAAGTGTTCACTGCTCTTTGTGACTTTTACAATGATTACAAAGAGTTTAAGCTTGGTTGTATTTGTAGGCATTTGGGGAAGAGGGGTGAATGTAAGGGGGGGGGATGGGATGAATTGTTGTGAATTATGTTTGTTGTATCTGCATTTATTTTGTAAGCCACTTTAAGCCCTTGATTGGGCATGAGCAGGGTATCAAACTACTTACCCTTATACATAAGTGCATTCACTCTGCTGCTCCTCTTTACCTCCCCTCTCTCTCTACACCCCTCCCGTAATCTTCGTTCATCTTCTGCTTTTCTTCTCTTCATGCCGCATTCTACTTCTGCTAACTCTCCTTTGCCCCTTTTGCTTGGAATAACCTACCCCTTTCCCTGCACCAAATTCCTTCCTTCACCCTCTTCAGGTCTAGGCTCAAGACCCCTCTCTTTGAGACTGACTTTGGCTCATAATCCCCATCCTTATGTTTCAGGTCCTTATTGCCCCCTTTGTCCTCCTTTCATATGCCTATCCTTTTAGAATGTAAGCTCGACGAGCAGGGACTGTCTTTTCTACATCTCTACAGTGCTGCACGTGCCTAATTGCGCTTTATAAATGCTCATTAATAATAATAAAAAGTAGATAAAAATGTTAGAATCCAAATAGGGCGTTCACATACTCAGCGCCAATCCAATGGAACCAACTACCGCATGAATTAAGGCTCACAAACAACCTGAACGAATTTAGACGAAAACTGAAAACCTATCTGTTTCAAACCCACTACAACTTGATCTAACTGCGATACCCTACCTCAACCAGATCTCCTCTGCCGCACTCGGCAGCATATAATCTAATAGTATATAGTCATGTATAACTTGTACACCTTGGCAACTAATTCCGTACAAATTGTATATAACCATGTATAGTCTGTACACCTTGGCAACTAATTCTGTACAAATTGTATATATGGGGCCCTCCCCCAATCTACTGAAATCAAATGTATACCTTGATCTGTGTGCTTTAATCAAATATGTATCGTATCCAAATGCTTGTCCCGTGTTACGTAATCATTGACTAATCAAAATGTAAAACTGAAATCTCAATGTACCGTACAATACATTATGATTCTGTAAAGTAAACCGCTGCTGATCGTAGGAAGCAGCGGTATACAAGTGTTTACTAAATAAAATAAATAATAAATAAAAAATAGCAATCTTCACTATTCCCAGCTTCATAGATTTATTTTTTCAAGCAGAAGTCTTCAACATTTCAACTGATCAATTTCATCCCGGGCTTCAGGAGGGTGGGAAGGTTTTACACTTCCCACCATCTCCTCAGGTCACTCCATACCCACTGCCTGGCACTTCCCTCAGTTTCTTGAGCGCACCTGGAACAAACACGACGTTCCACCATCTTCTTTCTAGCTCCTGCCTTATGGAACTCTCTACCCACTACCCTACACTCAGAAGTCTCATTTCCCCGATTTAAGTCCATGCTTACGACCCATTTGCCGTTCCACTTTGCTTACGACCCCTCCTCCCTAGCTCCCGACTGACTGTTCTCTAACCCCCATCTGTATTCTCCTCTCTCTTTCTATCCCGACTGCCCTTTCCCTCTTCTATACAGCCTTTTATAAATTTTGTAAACCGCTCTGATGCCCTGGCGCCTAGGACGGAATATCAAATGATCAATAAAGATAAAGATAGGAGAGATTGGATTTATTTATTATTTACTTATTTAAATTTATTTTTATACCACTTTTCTACAATTCAAAGTGGTTTACAATTAACCAAAGTGTAACAGGGCCTTGAGGGGCACACTGTTTTACAGGGAACTAGAACACTAACACAGGCAATTATATGGTTTAAAACTTTGAACTAATTTTTGCCACATTACCTTTCATGCCAGTGTAATATGAAAGAGAATGGACAGCTGCTGCTAGAAATTGTTTCAGACATGGCATTACAGTTTCCAAGATTAGTTTTGTTTGTTTTTAAATGTGTATTCTATTTTTTTGTTTTATTGTAAAAAATTGATAGTTAAACAATAATGTACTCTACAAATACACATTATAACCAAAATGTCAACACAAAAACAAATACAAATCTATGGCCCCAAACTCCCAAAACTTAAATGGTTCTACTAATCACAATCTCAACATAGTATCTAGAAAAGCTTGAACAACCAAGCAAGCCTCGGACCGCTTACAGAACCAGGAAAGTGTAGTTACTCACTTGTAACAGGTGTTCTACAGGAACAGCAGGAATCAGTCCTCACAATCCTCCCTCCTCCCCTGGGAGTTGCCTCCCTATATTGTTTTATTTTTTTTACTGCCGTCCTAGCTATGTCATCTGACTGAGCAAGATGGCACCCTTGGGCGCGAAGGGGACCCCACCTGCATGGTAGCATATCCCAAAGGCTTTCTTTCAAAGCTGGGGAAATGCTCCACATGGGCTCCATCAGCGCTGGCGTCACCCATATGCGAGGACTGACTTCCTGCTTGTTCCTGGAGAATAACGAGTTTCCACAAGCATTCAAGTGGTAAGCTGTTCCAAAGCATGGGAGGCAAGCAAGAAACTGCCAAAAAGAGTAGGTCAAAGTCAGATTAACAGCTGACAAAGGGGTGGCTAAATAAATGCAGTGAAATGACCACAAAATCCATTTGGGGTTCATAAGACCTTTCCAGTTCAGCCAAATATATAGTTTGAGCCAAATACATGATAACACAATACATGATAAAATTATAACACAAACTACCCCCTTCACGCTAGCGGATTCCAACTTGTAAACAGTTCAAGTTGTTCAACCCACTTTGACTTAAGGATAAAGTGGTATAAAAACATGTTACATAAAATAAAATAAAATAAATAAATGACAAATGTCAGTACACAGATTTTGAATTTAATTCACATCTCAGCAGGGAGCCAATGAAGACTAGACAAGATATGAGAGATATGGTCAAATCTTTTCCAAATCAACAACCTGACTGCAGTTTTTGAATTAGTTGGAGTGTACGAGGATCATGTCCAGGTTACCTTGAATACAATGAATCACAATAATCTGTCCTGCTCATAACTAAGACATGGATCAAAGTGGCAAGATCAGTGAATTCCAAATATGGCTTCATAAAAATTTTACTCATCTGTAATAGGTGTTTTCCGGGGACATCAGGAATCAGTCCTCACATATAGGTGATGTCGGCGCTGACGGAGCCCTTGCGGTAACCTTTCTCGAGCTTCCAAAGAAAGCCTTTAGGAGATATACCACACATACGTGGTCCCCTTCCAGCCTAAGGGTGCCATCTTACCTCATTCTGGTAACATAGCACAAGACAGCAAAAAGAGAGCAAATTCACGGGGAGGAGGGAGGGTTGTGAAGACTGATTCCTGCTTTCCCCGGAGAACACCTGCTACAGGTGAGTAACTACCCTTTCTCTGGGAACAAGCAGGAAGTCAGTCCTCATATATATGGGATTCCCCAGCTACAAGCTACTGAAAAAACTTGTAAAAGCCACGGGTGACCAGAAAAAGGTGAACCGTGAGAAGCAGCAACTGAGGCGAGAGACAACAGACCCCTGAGCGGCTCAAGTATCAAGCAAGGAACCAGCTCTCCGGTAGTCTGAGCACACCGAAGGGCCAGAGGGCAGGAGTTGCCTTACATACCAAACCAATGCCGGAGTATTGCCTGGCCGAAGGCGCAGTCCTGGCGGGACTCCCTCTCCAGGCACTAATGAACTGTGAAGTTATGAACAGAGGACCGGATGGTGGCCCGGCAGATCTCCACCAAGGGGATGGAGCACAAGTTTGCCACAGATGCTGCCACTGCCTGGACGCTGTGCGCTGTGACTGGACGCTCCAGCGAAAGACCAGCCTGCTCATAAGCAAAAGCAATGCAGTCCGCTACCCAAATGGAGAGGGTACAATTACAGACCGCTGTCCTCAGCTGACCTGGGTCATAGAAGGCAAGAGTTGTGAGAAGCGGCGGTGGACCTAAATACAAAGAACAGGGCACGCTTACAGTCCAGAGTGTGGAGAGCAACCTCCACCCTACTGGCATGGGGCTGCAGAAAGAATGTGGGAAGTACCACCTCCTGGTTGAAGTGGAATGACACCACCACCTTTGGAAGAAACATGGAATGTGTATCTGGCACGACCCTCTTATTGTAGAACCCTGTGTAAGGTGGGTGGGCCACCAAGGCTTGAAGCTCGCTGACCCTGCGAGCTGAAGTGAGCGCTACTAGGAAGACCACCTTCCAGGATAGATACTTGAAGTGGCAGGAGCTAAGAGGCTTGAACAGTGGCGCAGTGAATTTTGAAAGAACTATGTTGAGATGCCATTCTGCCGACAGGGGGTGGCTTAGAAAATAGTAAGCCCTTCAGGAATTGAGTTATGAGAGGCTGGACGGAGAGGGGCTTGCCGTTGACAAGATGATTGTGTACTGACAGCGTGCAGAGGTGAACTCTGATGGAGATGGACTTGAGTCCCACCTGGGACAAGTGGAGCAGGTACTGGAGTACCAGCTGGACCAAACAGAAGGGGTTAATCCGCCTCTCCGCACCAGGACAGAGAACCTTCACCACTTAAAGAAGTAGGCCCAGCGGGTAGAAGGTTTGTGGGAAGCAAAAAGAACTGCTTCCACATCTCTGGAGAGATCCAAGTGGGCCAAGGCTACCCTTTCAGTAGCCAAGCTGTCAAAGATAGGGATCTCAGATTGGGGTGTAGGAGGGAGCTACCCTCCTGTGAGAGCAGACCTGGGTTGCACTCCAGAGGGGCAAGGGTGCCTGGGACAGGCGGAGGAGCAGTGGGACCATGGCTGCCCAGCCCATCGAGCAGCCATCAGTATCATTGTGGCTCTGTCAAGCTGGACCTTGAACAGGGTCTTGGCAATCAGAGGTGTGGACAGGAAGGCGTAGAAAAGGCCCCCATCCATGGTATGAGGAATGCATCCACTGCCACCCATGAGGGGTGTGACTGTCTGGAGCAAATCCAGGCCAGCTGAGTGTTGGTTGGATTGGTGAAGATGTCCATCTGTGGGAGCCCCCAGAGGCGAAACAGTCAACTGGCTGCCTTGGGGTCCAGCCACCACTTGTGCAGTTCGAGGACCTGGCTGAGCCGGTCTGCCAGGATGCTGTCCTGGCCCGAGAGGTAGACTGCCCACAGGAACATTCCACTGCTGCTAGTGAAGGAACAGAGACTCACCACCTTCTGTCACAGGAGGAACGACTCTGTCCCTCCCTGCTTGTTGATGTAGAACATTGCCACCTGGTTGTCGGTCTGGATTAGGACTGCTTGATGTTGAGGGTGATGTTGGAAAGTCCAGAGCGCAAGTGCTATCACATGGAGCTCCAGAATGTTGATCTGCTGGAGGTTATCCTCCAGCAACCAGCTGCCCCGAGTGTAGAGGTTGTCGCAATGGGCTCCCCAGCCCAGTTTGGAGGTATTCGTGTTGAGGATTCTCTGAGGGGCAGTGGTATGGAAGGGTATACCGGCCTGAAGGTGCTAGAGTTGCTGCCACCTGGCTGAGGGAGTCAGCCAGAGAGCAAGTCACGACCACTCTGTCCCATGGACGTCCCATTGCTTGTGACCACTAGGAGCTGAGGACCTATTGGGCCAGCTGCATGTGTAGGTGGGTGTCCGGGTGACATGCAGAATGCTACAAGATGCTAAAGGATCCATGTTGGATGATGCTGAGAAAGAGTATATGGAATCATTATACCATAAAGATCAAGTGGACCAAAAGCCGTTTCAATCTTTACCTCATGATCAGGAACCACTGGTGAAGAAAGAAGAAGTCAAAGCAGCATTGAAAGCCTTATCAAAGAACAAAGCACCAGGCATTGATGGCATTCCCATTGAAGTATTACAGCAATCTGATCCAGCCGTTACCATACTTACAAGGCTCTGCCAGGAAATTTGGAAGACAAATTCATGGCCAACTGACTCGAAAAGATCTGTGTTTATGCCAATACTGAAGAAAGGTGATCCGATTGACTGTGGAAATTATTGCATAATCGCTCTGATCCCACATGCCAGCAAGATTCTACTCAAGATCACTTTGCAGAGAGTACAACCATACCTGGAATGAGAACTGCCTGAAGTGCAAGCAGGGTTCAGGAATGTGCGAGGAATGAGACACATCACTGCGGATGTGAGATGGATCCTTGAAAAGACAAAAGAATATCAAAAGGATATACATATGTGTTTTCTTGACCACAGCTAAGCTTTTGGCTGTGTAAACCATGAGAAACTGTGGGCCACATTAAGAAGCATAGGTATACCAGAACACCTGATAGTTCTGTTGCACAACCTTTACACTGATCAAGAAGCAACAGTTCAAATGGAACAAGGAGAAACAGAATGGTTTAAAATCAGCAAAGTTGTACAACAAGGCTGCATACTTTCCCCCTACTTCTTTAATTTATATGCAGAACAAATCATCAGAGAAGCAGGACTGTATGAAGACAACAGAGGTGTGAAGATTGGTGGAAGACTCATCAACAATCTTCGCTATGATGATGAAACCACATTACTGGCTGAAAGTGAAGATGATCTGAAACATTTGTTTCTCAAGATCAAGGAACATAGTCTTAAAATAGGCCTGGCACCTTAATGTTAAGAAGACAAAGATCCTGACAACTGGCAAAATCAATAAGTTCATCATTGATGGAGAAGAAATTGAAATAGCTGACAACTTTAAACTACTTGGATCAACAATCAATAAAGAAAGGACAAGCAGTCAAGAAATCTTACCAAGCATTGCTCTTGGCAGAATGGCTATGAAGGCCCTAGACAAGATTCTCAAGGACAAAAATGTCTCTCTCCATACAAAGACTCGACTTGTTCAAGCCATGATGTTTTCAATAACTTCATATGGATATGAAAGTTGGACAGTGAAAAAGATAGACAGGAAGAAAACTGATGCCTTTGAATTGTATATACTGTGTATATCATGGACTGCCCAAAGAACAAACCAGTCAGTACTAGAGAAAATCAAATCTAAGCTTCCACTTTCATACTTTGGACACATCAAGTGAAGAGAGAGATTGTTGGAGAAAGACATAATACTTGGCAAGGTAGAAAGTCAACATAAAAGAAGGCTGGCAGTGAGATAGATTGATACAAAAACAGCAGCTATAGATGCCACTCTATCAACAATGAGCCACCTGAGTAAAGACCGAACACAGTTTAGATCAACTATCCAGAGGGTCGCCATGAATTGACACCAACTTGACGGCACAACAACAACATTGAATATGGCAAGCAAGGGTGATCTATGGATGCAGGAACTATATTGGTTACCGATCAAAGCTCAAATTCAATTCAAGGTCCTTCCTAGTTTTTTTTGAGCATTGAGAGGAGTACAGAATCTGCAAGGCTGTTGAGGACAAATCAAGAAACAAAGTTACAGGTTTCATTATTTGTGCAGAGTCACCTAGTGGTAAACGTTGTAGGTACAAGGAAATACCTACCATACCTGAATGCAACTCACTTTGAGCTACTCCTGTAAAGGCATGAGCTAAAAAATCCTTAAATGTCAATGATGCAGAATAGCAAGTAGCAGGCTAGAGCATTCTTGGTGGAGGATCCCAAACTGTGGAATGGCATGCCTCTAGATATTGGGCTAGAGACTAATTATTTGAGCTCCAATTTCTGTGCAGGATCTGGCTGCAGTGATAATGGTTGGTAGATGGTTCTCTGTGAAAGGATAAGCATGGGGGGATTTTATGGGAGGCATATGGGTTTGTGTTTAACTGTTTTTATAGTGTAAGACTGTACACTGAACTGGGCAGTTGTGTCTACCGAGGGCGTGGATAGAAGAGTGAAATGAAGCAGAATAAAATGACCATCTGGTTATTGGGAATTATCGCCATTTCCTCCCTTTGATTCTGTGTCAGAAAATATCTAGAGACTGCAAAAAATGTGTGCTGACATGTACGAAAGTCAGCAACAGAATTCATCACTTCAGTCAGGCTAGCAGAACCTGAATGATAATAGTTGATAAGGTGAAAACATCTAACAACTTACACATCAGTTACTGCTGAATTTCTAATAGATTTGCAGATCTGTGAATCTCCAATATATTGGGTTTTTATTCTGATCACAATACAAATGTGGACATAAAGCATGTTCATTGACACATTTTCTTAACTAGTACCTGAAATCAGGACACCTGCTTTTTTAAGCCAGACAGATTTTCAATATATGGTTCCAACAAGATGGTATAAATTGGCCTATGGTCTACTGCTGGTTGCCCCCTCTTTCACCTATCCACTCCACCTATCCAAAATGACTTGTACTGACTCATACACAATAGATGGTTTCTTCCATAAGGGATTAATAAAATCAGTGAAAGTCATCTGTGTATATAAATTCAATTACCTCATATTAGACTAGTCATGATGAGATAATATAAATCAATATTTATTTGCACCAGTGCCTGTATAATTCTTGCAATCGTAACAGCTGGCTTTTATACAGTGGGGTGTTATCTAATGAATGAATTGTTAGAATTCAATAATATACAACCCAAGAGACCTTTATTGCAGGATGAAGATTTAATAAATTAAATTCTTTACATAAAATGCCTAAAGAACTTTAAATTTATAATTAGGCGGGTCAGAGAATAGAAAATACCGTTCTATGGAAGGGAAAAAATGGAATACTGCATAAATATAGCTTTAATCAATTAAATGAAACCTTACGGTATTAAAACTTGGTGATTGTTTTGGCAGTTCAGATACCCTTAAGGTATTAAAATGTGGACATTATTCCTACTAATCTGAACTGCCAAAACAATCTCCATTATAATGTAGGACACCTTTTGCTGACACCAGACCAATTTATTCAAGTTTTGTAGTTAATGCCCTCCTATATTTCTATGTCCAAAGATAAAGTACTTGCGGATAGATTTCCACAGTAAGCAGGTCTGCAACCAAACAGCTGTCTATTTTATATTAAGAAGCTTTTTGCATTTTTTTTAAAGATTTTAATTACTCACTTGTCCAGCTCCGAGCACTAGGTGTGATACAATTTGGGTACTGCAGGTGTATCCCTGACCAAGAGGGCTCATAATCTGTACTATACCTGAAATGATACAGGGTGACATGGCTTGCCCAAGGTCACAAGGAGCATTACAGTATGAAGCTGGATTCAAACCCTGACTCCCCTAGCTCTCAGTCAGATTGCTGCTCTAACCACTAGACGACAACTCCACTCGCTTTTTGAAAATGCGTCTCAAGTTAGCCAGCTTTCTTTAGTTAGGCCCAACTATAAGAGGCTAATTACTTGGCTTTGGGAATTACTTCTTAGAAACTAGGTCCTCATTTCCATATATGCCCCAAATGGAAAGGATTTTCATGTCAGTACTGATTGGCCTCATTCATTGCCTGATTCAGCATTTTCGAAAACATGAGGGTCTTTGTGGGAAAGTCTGCAACCATGCAATGTGGTCATAGAATAGTTGGAACAAATGAGTCTTTATGGCTTTCCTAAAGGTTGAAAGGTCGGAGATGGCTCAGATTGGCGCAGGGAAGGTGTTCCACAGGGTTGGTGCATATAATGAAAAGATTCAGTTCTTGGCGACTTGGGTGCTCGTCCTTATTGTTGAAGGGGTGGTTAGTGTGTTTGCCATGCTTGTTCTCCTCATTCTGTTCGGGGTGTGTTGTATGGTTCCGGCAAGAGGGTCTGCTGACATGTCATGCAGAATTTTAAACGTCATCGGTAGGGCTTTGTAACTCGGTCGGCTTGCTATTGGGAGCCAGTATAATTGCTTTAAGAGGAGCATGACATATCCACACAGTGTTCGGGCTGCTGTGTTCAAAGCCAATTGAAGTGGTTGGAGTATGTGTTTTGGCAGACCATGGAGGATGATGTTGTCATAGTCAAGGTGAGGGAAGATGAGTGCATGGAATATGGTGCGAAAGTCAGTAGGGTCCAGGAGTGATGGCAGGGATGATTTCAATAAAGCATTAGCTATTGTGTGACTGAAACACATATGACCAGAACATAAATGCTATTCCAGATACTTCCAATCTGATTTCCACCCCACAGCAAGATGTTCATATCAGCTATTCATTTTTGTTGTTTCTCATATGTTTAATAGATAAAGCATACAGAGACATAGCTCTAAGAAGGCCTTTCAACATAGATACCTAAAAGAGGATTTTGTGTTTCTTACTCTACAAGTTGAATTCATGCCATGCCACTGTAAGCTTTTTCTATTTGTTTACACATATTCAAACTTCTTTGTCATGAAAACAGAGAAAAGAAAACTTGGCTGGAAACAAAATAAAGCACTCTATTCAGGACTGTTTAATATGTTTGTGTATGTGTGCACGCATCCATGTGTTTATGCAACACAACATAATAGATGATTACAGAAAAAGAAAATCAACAGGCCTTCCCATTCTGCCCAGTTATTCCTGTCTGCACTAGGAAAGATGAAGCCCAACTACCAGCCACACAATAACTGCTTGGCAGGTAACACTCTTTATCCAAGGTAGCACTGGTCATCTTTTTCCTTTGTATTCCAAACTCCTGGGTACCAAATAATCAAGATTTTTCTTTTAATTAGACCCTAGCATGCCTTCTATCCAGCACCAATCCATAAAGCTTGTAATAACACTGGTCAACAAATTTTTACAAAAGTCATGTTATTGAAGTAAAAATAGTCATTTCTTATCAATTTGTATATGCTGAACACGAATATGACAGTGAAACTGCAAAGTTGGCTCTAGTTTTTTTGTAATCTACAAGATTTAATGTTTACATCACGAAATGCATGTCAATAGTAAATATATAATAGGCCTTTGGTTAATACCTGTAAAAAAAACAAGTCATAGACTACTACTTAGATTTTTTCGCCTGTCTCTTGTACAGCTGTTCGGGAGCTTCTCTGGGGAGTGTCCAGCAGTAGTCAGCCAGCATTGTAGTGGACCATTTTCCCTGGTATCTTTGCTCAATCATTGCAATATCCTGGTGAAAACGTTCGTCCTGTTCATCATTAAGCATACCACAGTTGTCAGGAAAGAAATCAAGATGGGAATCAAGGAAATGGATTTTTAGAGACATATTGCAGCCAAGTTTCTGATACTGCATCAGCATGTCTTCTACTAGTTCCTTGTAGTCTTCTGCCCTAACATTCTCGAGAAAGTTTGTGGACACTAGGCGAAAAGCATTGCATGCTTGTTTCGCATCACCCTGCAGCAAGTTGTTGAACCGATCATCTTTGAAGAGCTCTCGAATCTGAGGACCCACAAAAACTCCCTCTTTAATCTTTGCTTCGCTGAGTCGAGAGAAATTTTCATGCAGGTATCGGAAAGTTGGTGAAGTGCGGTCCATGGCTTTCACAAAGTTTTTCATCAAACCTAGTTTGATGTGAAGGGGTGGTAGCAGGATTTTGTGAGCCTCAACCAGAGCTGGGTGCTGGATATTCTTCTCTCCAACTGTTACATTTTGTCTGCGATTCCAATCCTTCTGCAAGTAGTGCCAATCCCTTGCTCGGCTATCCCACTCACATAAGAAACATGTATTTTTATATATCCCTGCTGCAGTCCCATTAAAAGGGCAACTACCTTCAAGTCACCACTGGAACAGATGGAAGACGGTTTCCATTGTTCAAAAGCACAGCCTTCAGACTCAGTTTTGAAGAGTCTAGTCTCCAGTCTTGTGGGTCATGAGTGATTTTTTTTTTTTTTAGAGGTTAATTGATTTCCGTTTTTATTTATTTATTTATTTTTTTAATTCTTTATTTTCGTTTTATAACAACAAAGGAAAAGGAAGACATACAGCTAAAACAGATACATAAAGTGTAATACATACACCAAAGTAAACCCCTGCCACCCCCCTCCCCCCTGCTTCTTCTCTAGAAAACTAATCATTCCCGAAGCAGGCGTGTATTTACATTATTGTGTTACAAAACCTAGCGGTGATCTGAAACATGATGAGTGCACATTATACAGGCATGTTGGAGCAATGAGCAGAGTGTACATAATCATTAAGCATCTGCCATTTAGACAAGCAAGAGTGAGGTTGGGCATGGGGAATAGCTCTCCGAGGTATCTGCTCATATTTACTATATAAGCAGACGAGGTTCCACCATTCATTGGCAGTAAGTCGAGAGCTATCCTTCCAATTCCTCGTGATTAAGCAGATGGCAATACCCAGCATGAAATCAAGGAGAAAGCGACCCTTCTTAGGAAGAGAGGGGACCTCCACCACAGAGCGGAGTCCCACGATCTTCCAAGAGAGAAGTTCGTGAATGTGTAAGATAAATTGAATACAACCCCAGACCCGCCCCCAATAAACCTGTAGTTGAGGACATTCATAAATAACATGAGCGAAGGTTCCCACAGCAGTATGGCAAGACCAACACTGGTCCCTAGCATTTGTGTTCCATTTGGCTATTTTTTCTGGGGTATAAAAGCATCTGTGTGCAAAAAAGAAGAGAGTTTGGGTAACAGAGGCAGACTGGGAAACCCGCACTACTTTGCTCCAGAAAACGCTCCATTGCACAGGGGTTAAAGTGGTTTGCAGTTCGCGCTCCCAGGCTTGTTGGGCTCTAAAAGTGGCCGTGTCTGTGCCCTGACATAATATTTTATAAAAGTTAGAGGCTACCCCATGTGTGCTACTAATAGAGTGAACTATCTCTAATAGCCCGTCCTCAGTAGGGGCAGAGGGCGGCATGATTCGAGCACTTTTGAGGCAGTGTTGAAGCTGCATCAATTGAAAATAGTGTTTCGCTGGTAACGCAAATTCCTTTTGTAAATCAGAAAAGGTTTTCCAACGAGCTGCAGAGAACAGCTGTTGGGGTGTCCAGATCCCCCTTGAGTACCAGGGTTTCCATGCTATCGTTCTTTTTAGGACTTGAATTCTGGGGTTATTCCATAGCGGGAGTCCGTCCTGAGGACATACGTTCGGGCCCAGTGATAGAATGAGAGTGTTAAAGGCCGCAAGAGTATCGACAATCATTGGTGGATGGCGGGTGTCTACTTGATAGGACATACCGGGGAGATGGGTCAACGGAATTGGGCTACTAAGCTCCTCTTCTATGTCAAGCCAAACTGGTCTACTGTCTGTTGAAGCATCTAGCCATCGGGCACCTTGCTTAAGTAGGAAGGCTTGATGATATCTAAGGAAATTAGGAAATCTGGTACCCCCTCTTTCCTTTGCAGACTGTAGTTTTTGTTTAGCTATCCTTGGTGGCTTGCCCTGCCAGAGATAACGGACGAGAAGGCCCTCAATATCTTTATAAGTATGTAGCGGGAGTAAGCATGGCAGCATTTCTAAAATGTAGTTCACTTTGGGGACTATCATCATTTTCACAGTTTCTAAGCGGCCCCACCATGTAAGAGATAAGGGAGACCAGCGATTCGTGAGCTCACGGACTTTAGAGACTACCTCTTTGGCATTAAGACTGATAGTGTCTTCTAAAGGAGAACAGTAATGGACCCCGAGATACTTCACCATGCGGGATTGCCAAAGGAAGGGAAAGGCCTGCATGTCAGCCTCATGTACCCAGCGGTTCAGTGGGAATGCTACAGATTTGGTCCAGTTAATTTTATAGCCCGATAATTGTGAGTATCCGTCAATCAGATCCAAGACAGCTGGAACCGAATCGAGGGATACGAAAAGCATAAGGTCATCTGCATATGCAGAGAGTTTAATCTCCCTATGACTGAAGGGGACACCTCGAATACGTGCGGACTGTCTAAGAAGGAGGGCTAGGGGTTCAAGAGCTAGATCAAAGAGCATTGGTGATAGGGGGCAACCTTGACGCGTGCCTCTTTGGAGATTAAATGGCTGAGACTTGATAGCATTTACACAAATACTGGCGACGGGTTGAGTATACATGACTTGGAGATATCGGAGGAAGCCCTCCCCAAAGCCATACCATCGGAGAACTGCAAAATAAGAAGGGCCATTCTAGGCGGTCAAAGGCTTTTTCGGCATCCAGGGAAAGACCCACCCATGGATGATCTAGATTGGCAGCACTGGAGAGCACATGGCACAAGGTGCGAGCATTGTCAGCAGTTGATCTGCCGGGTACAAAACCGCATTGGTCAGGGTGAATTAGGGTGGCCATCCTGTCAGATAGCCGGGTGGCCAAGATCGTTGCGAAGATCTTATAATCGGCATTAAGTAGGGAGATTGGACGGTAGTTGGCGGTTAGTAGCGGGTCTCTGCCTTCTTTCTCAAATACTACCACATTAGCTGCAGAAAAGGATCCCAAAGAGGATGTATCTACCGCAAGGGCAGTAAAATAGAGTTTTAAATAGGGAACTAAATCTGCACTGAACGTTCTATAGAATTCGGTCGGGAGACCATCGGGCCCTGCGGCACGGCCCGAGGCTGTTCGTTTTAGGGCAGATTGGATCTCTGAAGTAGAGAAGGGTTCATCCATCGCATCCCTATCATCTTCAGAGAGGGTCGGCCGCTGAATGCCAGAAAGCAATCGCTCGAATGTCTCTGACGAAAACTCACATTCAGATTGATATAGGCGGGAGTAGAAATCCCGAAAGAGCTCTACAATGTCGGAGTCTGTGGTCACTATGCCCCCTCCCTGTGGATCTCGAAGGGCCGCTACGCGTTTGGCTTCTTTTTGACCTTTCAAGGCGTTGGCTAAGAGTCGACCGGCTCGGTTATTTTCACGATAATATGTCCCTCGCTGAAGCTCAATACTCTTAGAAGCTGCAGTTGAGAGGATTGAATTATATTGAAAACGGAGACGCTGTAATCGAATTAGTACACATGGATCAGTACGTGAAGTTAGAACTCGTTCGCCTGCTTTTATTTGTTGGTCTAGTATGAGTAGCTGCTGTTTGCGTTGTTTTCGCAGGCGGATTTGATAGCTAGTGATCGTCGCTCGAATGGCCGCTTTGAAGCCCTCCCACCAAGCCCAATTCGCAGTATCCTGGGGTAGATTAAAATGGAAGTAATCCTGTATGGCTGCTCGAATTTCTAACTGGAACTCTGGCTGAGTTAACAGGGCTCTATCAAAGAACCAGGCCCCCGAATTCCCTTGGGGTGCAGTAGTGTGTAATTGAAAGGAAATGGCAGCGTGATCTGAAATATGTTGGGAGTGAATCTTTGCAGTGTCCACCTGAGGAACTAGCAGTTTTGATATGAGAAAGAAGTCTATGCGAGACTGGGATTTATGAGGGGAAGAGAAGAAGGTGAAGTCAAGCTCATTGGGGTGTAGTAACCTCCATAGATCAACTAAAGCAAGATCTTTGATCAGGGAGGTAAGCGTGGTGTGACTCTTGGGGGGACCACTTGCCCTAGGCGGCTGTTTGTCAATCAGGGGATCAAGGACTAGATTGAAATCCCCCCCAATTATCAATGAAGTATTAGCAGAGGCCTGCGCAACCTGAGCAATGGTAGCAAAAAAGGCAGGGTCATCCACATTAGGAGCGTAAAGGCATATACATGTAACTTCAAGGCTACCTATCTTGAGGTGAACTCTGGACCATCTACCTTCTGTATCTGAGCTAGTCGCAATAATAGTAGCATGCAAAGATTTCCTAACCAGTATGGCAACCCCACATTTCTTAGAAACGGCTGGGGAATAGGCGGCCACCATGTAAGGTTTAATATTGAGTTTAAGAGTTTCCTTCGAATTTAAATGCGTTTCTTGGAGAAAAATCAGATCCGCAGCTTCCTGACTTAGGTAGCTTAGGATTTTCTTCCGTTTTATCGGATTATTGATTCCTTTTACGTTCAATGAGAAAATCTTACATAGTGCCATCGATCAGCAATAGACATTTTAGGTAAGGGCGCTTGAAAACATACAACATAATCAGAATCTGTGCAACAATGACATAATCACCGAATATTCTAACTAATACACCCCATATTGAAAAGTATGTACCAAAGTATCTTAGAGAAGAAGCAAAACCCCTAAAGAATATGGCGACCATATGTCTGCGGGAGGAGGCCCTAGAGAGGAAATAGAAAGACATGAAAAAAAGAAAAGAAACACCAGAGTCCATGATTAACACTGTCTCTGATACTCATCGAGGCTACTGTGGGTAGATGGAGTCGGGTCACAGATATCATCAAAAGTAAGGCAACAAACTGCCCTCGCCAGACTCTTTGCTGGGCTGCGGCAGATCCAATATGGCAGGTACAGCGGATATGAGAATACTTGCAGGAATATTCTGGAAGTCAGCGCATCAAGTCGGCTTCTTTGGAATCCAAAAACTCCGCTAGTAGATCAGGGTCCTCAAATGTTCTTGTCTGATTGTGAAGCGTGACTCGGAGCTTGGCCGGGTACATCAGGCCATAGCGTGCTTGTAGTTGTTGAAGCCTCGGCCGGAATTCCAGAAAGCGCTTTCGGCGGTCGACCGTGGGTTTAGCCAAGTCGGGATAGAAGGAGATCTTGTGGCTCTCAAACTCCATATGGCCCTTTGCCCGAGAGGCATTTAGAATTTGCTCAACGTGTTGATATCTCAAAAGTCGAAAAATGATAGGCCGCGGGGTCTTCCTGATGAGCGTTATGCTTGTGGGTACATGATGAGCGCGATCGATTTCCAAATCTTTGGCAAAGGTGATTTGGAGCAGGGAAGGGAGGATTTTGCATAAAAACTCTTTCATGTCTCCCGATTCCGCTCCCTCCGGTATGCCCACAAGTCGTATGTTGTTGCGGCGCGCTCGATTATTGCCATCTTCCACTTCTTTCTGCAAGGCCCGCACCTGACGTTCAACTTTGTCGAGTTTGGACAACCGGGCCGCATGGGAGTCCAATATGCTCTCCATTTTGTCCTGACGCGAAGAAAGCCCTTCTAGCTTGCCTTGCAACACACCAAAATCTTCCCGCAGCGCTCGGAGTGCTTCACCGTTTGACTGCACGAGGTCTTTGACCCCCCTAATCTCTGCGAGGATTTCCTGCTGCATTTCGGGGCCTTCGCGCAAGGCCAGCCCCTTCTGCGGGGACGGAGGTTCAGTTTTGGAACGTTTGCCGTGAGAAGCCGCCGGAGATCCAAATTCCAGGCGCGTGGGTTTGGTCCCCGCCATCTCACCAATGTGCCCCGGCAAGACCAGAGTAGAAGTTCCAGGTATGTGCGGTGTTAATTCAGGATTCTGAATAGGCCTCTCGGGAGCCTCAGCGTTATGCGACCATCCCGCTGGACATCAGGCTCCGCCCCCCCGTCATGAGTGATTTTTAAGGCATTCATGAGGCTTTCAATATAGGAACAGAATACCAGATTACTTTCCTTTCCGACTGTGTATAGTATACTGCTGACGTCAAATGGCTTCAGCAGTATTGCATTGCATCAGAAAATGATGCAGTCAACTCTGGATGATGTGTACATGCTGGTATTATGTAATGTGATGCAATATTACATCATTCAAGCCTTATTTGGGATGTTGTTGATGTCCTACTGGATAAATTTACACACAAAAATGAACTACATGCAATATCTTCAAAACGAGAGCCAATACATTTTTTTTAATGTTATATTCGTGTTCAGCTCACCAAGATACTACAGATTAGGGCCTTTTAAAGTCAGTAACGATTTCAATGTTGACCAGTGTAATCTAAACAACATGTGTATGTATGCCTTTTTGTGAGGTTTTATAGGAGGCAGTGGATAGGGTATCATCAAATGTTCCAGTGGCCCCATACCCTCCCTCATCAGCAGCTTGGCAGAGAGCTACAGGGGTCAAAACACAAGGGAAATTTAATTGAAGCAATATCCTAATTTGCTCAGCGATCACAAACTATTCAATTGTAAATTCAGACTAGAAAGCAAGCAGAAAAGACTGAGCTCTGCAGTACTAAACAAAATGATTTTCTTTCTAATGGCTAAGTCAAACTATTGTATTTGGAGGAAGAGACGTGGACACACACATCGACCACATATGCAGACACATGAACAGTGATAAATCTCAGATGTGTGAGCTCAGAGGTGCCTCCCATAGAAAAGCGACAGTAATACTTGGATGGGTTTGTCCTCTGAAAACAATGACTCAAGGTTTTGGTTTCTGAACTCCCTATCTTCCAGTGTGCCAGTTTTGCTGACATTCCATCCCGTATTTTGCAGAGCTACTTTGCCCTTTGATGGAAGGGTGGATGCAGACCACTTTCACATAATTCTTTCAAGCATTCCATACTTCGGAAAACATACAGGCCATTACAGTCTCTAGAAATAATAGATGACAAGGCAGTACCTGTGCTCTGTCATATCTTCTATGGAGAAGAAATTCTGCTTTGCAGTAGATCTCAAGTTAAAACAGATTTCTTGCCTCTATCAATATGACATGATCAACAGAACTGCAATATTGGGGGAACGGGGATGGCTTTTAATAGACAAATACAAATGGAAATAAAGACCAGTAAGGCATAGTTCTTGGCTTCCTTTCTCCCCAGCTGCCCCATATAACTCTTCAGAGGAATAGGACAGCTAAGGAGAGCAGGCTGCACAATTATTTGCCTACCATTATTTTACTAAAAATTAATTCTCTTGAATTCTCCTGTGAACTTCTTGCTGTCCTGAGTAAGATGAATTAACATACAACCTTGACAAAGGGAATCTTTCGAAATTCTGACTGTAACCTTGTAGAAACTCGACAGGTTCTTGTGACCTGGAAAGTTCACTGTTGGAAACAGGATACTTGGTTTGACGGACCTTGGTCTGACCCAGTATGGCATTTCTCATGTTTTACCTAAAGCACCAGGCTATTTCAATTCATTTAAAGCCAGAGGTAGAGTTGTTTCAAGCAGATGTTTATTTCACAACACAAACCATTATGATTTTGGAAATTGTAACAATCAAAATCATATAAAAACTCTTAATGCCCTATATTACCAGTGAGCAAAATTTGCATTTCTTTTCAATGGGAAGAGGATCTTCCAATAATCAGTGCTGGATCCACTGTGCCTTTAGTGATGTCATACTAATCATCAGTCTGGCATGTTAATTCATAGATGACACAACACAGATCTATTACAATGAGGGCTTCTGATTTTGCATTGTAGCTAGGAAACCCTGATCAAATCATCCTCATAGGAAAACTGCCCTCGCTGCAGCGATCTGATTTCATCCATCTGCTGCTTCTGCCGCCACGGCTGGATAACGTCCGTGTGGGACCTGCTCGAGGAGCAGAGGGCAGTGATGCTGTCTTCGCCCACAAAGCTCAGGGGGAGGAAACAGTTGCTGCCACAGCAGTTTCTCTCAATAAGCTGCGGCACCCTGGAATGACCTGAGCTGTGGAAACTGAGCAGAAGACAGGAGAGAAGGGGAAGGACAGACCGTGCAGAGAGAGAGAGAGAGAGAGAGAAGGTTGAGAGATGTGCATCAAGGGAAGGGGAAGATGAAGGAGAACGAGCATGCCTGAGGGTGGGGAAGGAAAAGAAGAAAGGGAGAGAGTGGCTTGAGATGGGAAGAAAGGGGAGATTTTAAGTATAGATATCCTTTTCAGGGAAAGGCAGTAGATAGATATGAAAATAAATGTAATAATTAAGGGGAACTATTTGCATGTGAGAAAGGGATTTTAAATCAGCAGATTACATCAAGTAATTATGCAACTCATATTTTTAAAATTTAGAGCAGGCTTCTGGTTCCGGTGCAAATGTGAGCGGCAGCTTTTACACGTGGCTCTGGGCCATTGTATTATAAACCCGTATTTTCTAAATTGGTGCTTCTCATCGGATGACCATTTTCTGCTGGGGCAATGCCTAAAGTGTTAAGGATGAGGACAGAGAAGACTATTAAGGACAAGTATGCAGATAAAGCCAAGAAAAGCCTGTAGGTGGAGAAAAGTCCACGGTCTACGGTGTTGCCTGTGAGGCAGCGCCACACAGTGATGCTGGTGAGGGGGAGGCCAAGGACATTACTGTGTTAGTCAGAGAAAAACAGGAATCCAAGGTGCAGATTATAGACACTGTCTCTGCTCGATTTACTGAAAGCTTTGACTCCCTTGTCACCCAGTTAACTGAGGTTGAGGAGAGAATGGGGTTGCTGGAGGACCACGAGGCCAAAGCAGCAGAGGAGGTCGACCGGCTCAGGAATGCAGACCCGTTGGTTAGAAGATAAAGCGGAGGACCAGGAAAACCTGAACTGCTGACAGAATCTACTATCCCGAAACCAGTCCTGAAAAACACAAGTTGCAGGCATCCACCCCCTATTCTAATCATCCCAACGCACTAACCCAACATGAAAACGGTTAGCCGCCCTCTTCCTATGGCTGTATCCTGCCCCCCATCTGATCTAGCTATAACCAATCATCAGTTGTATATAACTCTATGTAAATTTTATATGTATATATCTTATAAATAGTTTCCCCCGTTATTCTCCCGTTATGACTGTACCCCTGTTCTATGTAAGCACATTGTGTTATGTAAAAAACATTGTTGCATTGTTCAGTTGTAATGTAAACCGCACTGATCTTAATAGCGCGGTATATAAGAAAAGCAAATAAATAATAAATAAATAAATAAATAGAATGTGTGCATTTTTGGGGTGCCAGAAGGAGTTGTGTTGCCAGATGCACATGAGTTTAGGAAAAAGCTGCTAGATGCCTGCTTTCCCTCCCAAACTCATTGCTGTGCCATTGTATGAAATAGCCCGGGCCCACAGGGAGATATGCCAAAGGCAGGCCCTGGGAAATGGCCTCATGCTCTAATAATGCTCCTGCTACACTATCAGGAGAAGGAGCACATAATTCTCGAGGCCCGCAAATCTAAGACAGTGAACTACAACAACTGGAAAATATCTATATTCCCGAATGTTAGTGCGGAGATCATTAGGAAGCACAAGGCTCTCCTGCATATGGCTCCCTGCTTGGCGGACTGTTGCGTTCTGGGGGGGAGTGACGTTTTCTTCTGTCCTCGAAGGAGGTGAAACAGCTGGCATTCCGGGGACTTCGGCAGTCCGGATAGAGGGGGGACTGGCATAGCAGAGGGAGGCAGCCCAGTGAAGGATACGGCACCCGTTGCTTCCGGAGTTCTGACACCACTGGCCTCAGACAGCGCTCCTGTTGCCCATCAGAAGTTGACAAGCGCAGGAAGCGACACCAGCCCGGATGCGGAAACTGCAGGGAGCTCAGATTCAGCGACTGCCTGCCTGTCGGGGAACTGATGGTATTATGGTTTATTTCGATAAAAACACAGCGGAGCTCTTAAAATGTGAGACTTTGTTTTTGGATATTTAAAGGCTGGTTGCCTGTATCTGGCAATGGTGGCGAGGGGAGCACTAGCCCCAGCTGGCAGGGCTGTGACGCACAGAGGTCGAAGCCTGTGTTGCGTTCCTGATTGCATACTTTGGTACGTTTGAGGCCCAAAGGGGGCTTGGTGTGAATAAAGGATGGATGTTTGGGAAAGTCTTTGTTTCCTCTTTGTCCCCAAGGGTGGGTAGTTTTATGGATAGCGAGGGCTATAAGAGGCTGTGTGGTCGATTTCAGGGAGGGATTGGGGGTGTCGTGTGAGATATGACTTGGGGGCTCCCTTTGTGGCCTCTCTCGGTGCCTCCTATGGGTTTGCTGATGATGGGATGGTGGGAGTGGGACTGGTGGGCTCAGGGTTTTTTACCTTTCTTAATTCCCAGCTGTACGATGTTATTTGACCTAGCTCATGCCACTTAAAATTGCAACCTTGAACACCGGGGGGGGGGGGGGGGGAGGAGCTCAATAGTCCAGTTAAACAAACAACTGCTGTCCTATCTCCAGAAGGAACGAGTGGACATTGCTTTGTTACAGGAGGTGAAACAAATTCCTTCTGAGATGGACAAGCTATGAGCTGGACGATGGGGGCAAGTTTACTTTTCCGCCTATAATTCTAAGAAGCAGGGGGGGAGGGGGGTTGCTATCTTGATGAGTGCACACATTCCTTTTACCTTACATGAACCTAGTGGGGACACAGAAAGGCGTGTTGTGTGGGTAATGGGGCGAGTAGAGCACCAAGACCTCTCCCTCCTGAATATCTATGCCCCGAATGGGCCCAAGGGGAATTTCTTTAAGCAGACCTTCTTCGCATTTGAGCAGAAGGCTAAGGAGTCTATCTGCGTGGGGGACACGAACTGTGCCCTGAGCTCTTTCGATTGATTTGGCCTTGCGCAGGTATTGAGACCCTTGCCAGAAGGAGCCAGTCTGCGTAGGCCCTTAGTGAAAATGGGTTGGGTGGACCTTTGGAGAGTGCTCTACCCAGGAGTAAGAGATTATACCTACTGCTCAGCTAAGATCCAGGGGTATTCCCCACTGGATCTCTTCTGTGGGCAAGACAAGGTGGACAGCATTCAGATACTGCCCTCATTAGTTGGTGATCATGCTATGGTGTGTATTTTGCTAGACTTAGGCCACCAGAGGGCAGCAAATGGAGCATGTCATTGGCAGGTGAATTTGCGCCTGCTTCAAGAAAAGGGGGTTCAGGACTTGATGAGGGATTGGCGGGCGGATTTTCTGAACCTTAACGATGCGGAGGGTATTTCTGCTAGCTTATTGTGGGAAGCGGGTAAAGCATATGTATAAGGGGGAGGCTTCTGCAGTTGGCCTCCCAGAGCAAGCGGCGAAGGGAGGCGGAACTCGTCCGACTGCGGGGCCAACTGGAGCAGCTGCAGAGCGAGCATAAGCAGATGGTAACCAGCAGGTATACCTTCAACTGTTGGAGATGCATCGGGAAACAGACGCTATTGAAGTGGAGCGGATAGAATTACTTCATTGGCTGACCAAGTGTATTTTTCTGGAATATGGGGGACGAGCTGGGAAGCTGTTAGCTTGGCAGCGCAGCTGTAGAAAAAGTGGATCAGTCATTCTACTGGTGAGGTCTATGACCAACATCGGGTCCTGCAGACAGATATCCTCTGTATTGCCCAGGCCTTCCGGGTGTTCTACTCTTATTTATTTATTTAACATTTCTTATATACCACCTTTCATGATATCAAGGCGGTTTACATTGAACAAACTGAAATTACATTGAACAGGGTATTATAACTTGGAGATAACTATTTTACAGGAGACATGGGCAATGGAGGGTTAAGTGGCTTGCCCAAGACCACAAGGAACACCTGTGGGACTAGAAACCCCAGTTGTTCCAGCCCAAGGTTGCTGTCCTCTAGTGGGATTTGAACCCTTGACCTTCCAGCCTGATTGCTTCTACGCGTTTGAA
Organism: Ichthyophis bannanicus; assembly: GCA_033557465.1. Classification (NCBI taxonomy): domain Eukaryota; kingdom Metazoa; phylum Chordata; class Amphibia; order Gymnophiona; family Ichthyophiidae; genus Ichthyophis; species Ichthyophis bannanicus. The sequence continues at coordinate 141,900,317 of CM066036.1, forward strand.
AGTACTACCTCCTCAGCTGAATATCAGCTTTTTTGGATAGCGTTATCTTCCCCATTGCGACTGCTCAGCAGCAGGAGCTCTTGAATTGAGATATCTCAGAGACTGAGGTTGAGCTTTCTATTAGACCTCTTGCCTCCTGGAAGGTCACTGGCACCAATGGTTTCCCTATGGAATGGTATAAAATGTTCAAGGAACCTCCTGTGCCGGTTTTGCAATGAGTCTTTAATGAAGCTTTGAGATCTGGTGTACTCCCCCCAGTTATGTATGAGGCTGAGATTTCTTTGATCCTGAATGAAGATAAATTACCTCTTGAGTGCAGTATCTATAGGCCTATATCCCTTTTGAATAGTGATGTTAAGAGTTTTGCCCAAGTCCTAACTAACAGACTGGACAGTATTATCTCCACTTTAATTCACCCTGATCAAACTGGCTTCATTCGAGGTAGGCAGATTTACAACAATGTTTGGCAGCTTCTTAATATTATAATGACTGCATTCTAAAGGGTAAAGTTAAGTGCTTTCTCCCCTACATTTTGTGCTGGCGATCGAGCCATTAACATGCATGCATGTTGCATTCTACCTTATGTGAAGAGGGACACCCCCCACTAAGATAGACATCAAGTCTATCTTAGTGGGGGGTGTCCCTCATCACATATCTCTTTATGCAGATGACATCCTAGTCTTTTTGGAGGATTCGGGGATCTTCCTTGCTGGGTTGCTTTGGGTGTTGGGTGACTTTGCCTAGGTCTCGGGCTTTCCGGGTGTCTGATTCTCATATTAAGTATTTCAGGGTTAAGGTATCCTCAAATGTAAGAGACCTGTTTAGCTAAACTATGCTCCTCTTCTGACAGCGGTTACAGAGGAGCTGGCACTTTGGGATGATCTTACTATGGGATGGATGAGCAGAATTGCTACCCTTAAAATGGTGGTGGTTCCTCAGCTACTATACTTGTTTTCTCAGCTGCTTGTGTTCCCCCAGCCTTTTTTAAAAGGCTGCCGGCTAAGTTTAGTAAATGTGTCTGGGGGAAGCCTAAGGCCCAGACTGGGTGGAAATGGGGGTGTTCTAAGTTGATCCTGTACTATAAGGTGTTTGTGCTACCACTGTGCCTGGCCCCCTGATATTCACTGGGTCTCCATGGAGAGGGACTGGATTGCCCCTTTGTCTGTATTTGAGGGGGTGGGAGCAGGGGGATCATATCTCCCTAGCCCTCACGATCTGAGTTTTGGCCCAAGCGCATAGGCGGGAGGAATTGGGAAATCCCTTATTTCCAATGGCTCAGCTTTCAGACTTTTCTTCCTTTAGTGGTGCAGCCTTTGCGGAGCTACACCAGGTCTGGAGTTTGAATGGTATCTCTCGCTTTTAGGATCTGATTGAGGAAGGCTCTTGTTTAAGCTTAGCGCAGCTGATCCGTAAGGGCGGGATGCAGGTCCCCTTCTTATTTTCAGTTGTGCTACTTTGACATGAAGGAGAAGCACTGGTCTCAGCTGACTCATCCACCCTTAGTGATAGAGCAATCCCTTTTATATAAATTTGGCATTTGGAAAGGGCTTCTTTCCTATCTCTACTGGGCTCTCCTGGGTTATACAGTCCTCAAATGGTTTATGTTGTACATTACCCATTGATTGATATGTGTCCAAATAGGCCAAATCACCTCAGAAACGTTCTCTCCGCCTTCCTTTTTAATCTATACCTACAGCCCATCACAAACATATTTAAAAAATACAAAATTAACCACTTCATTTATGCCGATGACATCATGCTCGCTATTCCCATAAACACTAACAACCCCTCCTACCAAAAATTATCCGAATGTATCAGTGAGGCTAACTCCTGGCTAGAAACAAAATATCTAAGCATTAACCTTAAAAAAACAGAAGCAATGTTTGTAACACGAAAACCTGATGCTAACTACCCATCAACCATCACAATCAACAACACTAGTATCCCTGTTAAAAAAGAGGTAAAATACCTAGGGATAATATTAGACCACACACTCAGTATGCTCCCCCACATAAAACAGACAGTAAAAACTGTATTCTATAAACTAAAGACCATCCAACACCTAAGACCTCTTCTCAACACTCACGATTTTAGATCTGTAGTCAGCACACTCATCACCCCCCACTTCGACTAATGTAATAGTCTACTAAATGGTCTACCGCTTAAAAATACAAACTTACTACAAAGAGCCCAGAACATCTGTGCAAAAGTCATAACAAAGGCACGTCTAACCGATCACATAACCCCCATATTACTGGAACTACACTGGCTCCCTATAACTAGCCGGATAAAATATAAAATACTCCTTACAACATTCAAACTCCTCAATGACATCTCCCCCTCCCAACTAACCACCCTCCTACACCCCCCATCAGAATCCAGAACACGCAGGCTAAATGTAACCCACTCACTCACCATACCCCAAACCACCTGCAAGACAAAGAAAACTACAAGCTCTAGAGCCTTCTCATTTGCTGCCCCCACCCTCTGGAATGAACTTCCACTGACCCTCCGCATGACAAAAGACCTCCATATATTCAGAAAAGAACTTAAAACTCACCTTTTCACCGAGCATTATAAAAACTCAACCGAAATCCACTACCTCCCACGAGCTAGCCCCCAACAATCACAGAACAACCAACTAACCTCCAGAACCCGCACCCTATTACCCCCCCCTCCAGAATCCACATTCCCACATCCCATTAACCCCCCCCCATACACACACACACCTGTACCAAATGAGGAAGATAATTCAAGATGAGACAGACACCTATAACTACTAAGATTCACACAAGGTTGTTTGTGTAATATGTTTATTGCTCATTGTAATTGACACAGTTTCATGTAACGTTGCCTGTAAATAGTTATAACTGCTGTTCCATGTAAAATTGTTCCCTGTAAACTGCCCTTGATCTCTGGAAGGGGCCGTATAGAAGAAAAGCATAAATAAATAAATATACTTCTTGGACCCCGATCCCCACGTGAGTACTTGGCGCTGTTTGTTTGGGCGGGTCTTTACGGCCTCCGAGTGGCATCTTATAAATCAGCTGGGCTACTGTTGTGCCTGGAGCATGAATTGCCGCCAGACTCAATATAAAATCCTGATGCAGGCTTACATGACCCCAGCGTAGTTGTAAAGGCTGGGGTTGGGTAGTGGGGACTCCTGTTGGAGGGGCTGTGGGCAGGTTAGCACGTTTTATCATCTCTTGCGGGAGTGCCCCAGGTTTGGGAGTTTTGGTCACAAATAATAAACTCTATCAATGACACTGTGGGTGGGACATTGATCCTTGACCCCAGGCTTTGCCTCCTTAGTTCTGTGGATTCTGCGCAGGGAGACCCGTCTGGACAGTGGCATTTGGTTGAGCTTTTGTTAGTTGTAGCTAGTATGCTGGTAGCCTACCGATGGAAGGAAAATGGGGGCCCGGGGCTCCTGGAATGAAGATCTCGAGTGAATGGGTTAATGAATAAGGATCAACTCTCCTATATGTTGAAGGGCCAACTGGAGGTACACCCTCCACTGTGGGCGCCTTACTATCGCTGGTCCTCAGCTTCTCTGGCTCAGTCCTACAAGTGAGTGGGGGGGGGGGGGCTCTGCACGGTGAGACATTTCCCTTCTCTTTCTTTGCTAGTCTCCATTTGTAGACCTTGTTTTCTGCACTTCATTCTTCTTTCTTTTCTAGTGCATTTCTCCCCTATCTCCTGCTACATTTCCTTCTTGCTTTGCTTGCCCTTTATACGTTAGTCCATGCTGCCCGGGGTGGGGGTGGGGGTCTGGGGTTTATGGGGGTTCTTTTATTTCTCCTGTTGGTATCAGCAAATGCTCAGGTAACCCTTGCTGGACTACAGCTATACTTGCTCTGGGATATTTTTGCACCCCCCCCCCCTTTAAGGGGTGGTGAAGGTTGGGTTCCTCCTTTTTCAATATAATGTTTTGATGTTGTTTTGTCTGTTATTGAGTATTTCCTATACACTCTGCTTTCTTTTTTTGTATGTATAGTGTATGTACTGTGTTGATATTCTTACTTTTTCTTTCTAAATAAAGTTTCAAAAATTTTTTTGAATAAAATGTGCCATGAAATAAACCTGCAAGGGAGATTGAGAAAGACAGAAGTTATGGATGTGACTGCTGGGGATGAGGGGGTGGCTTGAGATAGCATGCTGGGAATGATTAGGTAGAGGAATAGAGAAAGTGTTGTGTATCATTTAATGAATTCCCCCTAAAATAGCACCAAAATTTTCATGAATGCAGCAATAAACTGCTGGGTTTTTTTAGCCTGCCAAAGCACCACATTTTCTGAAAAATTACTCCCCCTCCCCAAATTTTCAAATGATAAACCTCTAGTATCAGACGTCCTAATATAATGCTCACTTTCTGTCTGTCCATGAAAAACTGCCACTTTGAAGCCACTGTTGGTACTGCAGTTTCTCATGCTCTCCAGACATGGCTATTATTTAGGAATGTTTCATCTGTATTGAACATCCATATGTAAATAGAGGAAGGACATTGGGTACACACAGAATCAAGCTGCAGCTTTGGGCCCTGTTAAACCCCAGGTTGGGACACCAGAGTGGGCCTCTAGTAAAGTACAGCAGAACGAGGATATGATACAGTAATGGACCAAAGCAGTGGCAGCAACTGGCACTAGTAAAAGCAAGCCACATCAGATTTAGTGGACGTGAGTGATGACAGTGGGGATTGTGTTTCATGGTACTGCCAGTAATGACTATGGGCTTTGCTATATTGTATCCTACAAACTGCACAAAACACTGCAGCACAACTAATTACCGGAACAAAAAGACATGAGTACATCACCCCAATCTTAAAATCCCTTTCAGTGGCTCCCCATTCGTTCATGAATAAGCTACAAATCAATAATGATGACGTTCAAGATCCTGCACAACCAGTCCGCTGAATGCTTAAAGGAGCTGATCCAGAGGGTGCCAGATATTCGATCAAGGAGGAAGCAACACCAGAACACCCTCTCGACACCACCTATCAAGACCAGCACCTCACAAACCACTCCATCGAGTTTTTGAATACTAGAGCTCGTGTCGATGGAGATCACTCCCACAGCACCTAAGAGCAACTACGGACAGCCCCGACTTCTGAAAACAGCTAAAGACTCACCTTGTCATGGAATACTTGGATACCATAGCAAACACACAGCCTAAACATTGAAGAACTCCTACAAATCACTCCACCCACAATGCCGTACAATACACCAAACAGAACTCTAAAGCTACACTGTAAATAGCTGAAATGTTGCACAGTTAATTGGAGATATATTCAAGTGAATTGTTAATTGTTCCTTGTTAAATAGTTGCTGAATGTACCCGTTCCATGCAAAACTGTTATGATCATTGTAAACCGCCTTGATAATACTGAAAAGCGGTATATAAAAAAATGCCAAATAAATAAATTGTGATTTGGAGGCGGTGTGCAGGTGTCCTGATTGTCCATGTGTTGTGTCAGGGAGATAACGTGGATTGGTGCCAGTGAGGCACCATTGGTGGGTGTGTAACTGAGAAGGTACTAGGGACGGAGTGGTTGAGAGGGATCCCTAGAGGGCGGATTCAGAAGGGAGAGAAAAAGGACTAGGGGCAAGGTGTAGGAGATGGATGGGGATGCAAGAGGGAGCAGGAATGAAGTTGGGGGGAAAAAAATCTTTATCTCACCCCAAAGTTTGGATTCTGTTAAAATCTTCAATAACTACGGTAACTAGAAATCCTGTTTGAATAAAGATAGTAATTCGGCCACAGTTCTTTGGCAGGTCTCATCTAGTAAACAGCAGTACTGGAAGATTTATCTTGCCCCTACCCTGTGGAGCGATCTTCCCTATACTCTAAGCAGGACTGGCCCCAAATTTGGTTCGGGGTGTTGGCACCCTAGGCAAACCTGCTAAAATGAATTGTTTAGCTTTGAATGACTTGCTCCTTGCTGTCTGCCAGGAGCTGCTGTCCTAGGCAAGAGCCTAGTTCGCCTCATGGTTGGGGCGGCCCTGGCTCTAAGAACGTGCCCTCTCTTATAAGATATCCCATGCAGGCCTAGAGACTCACTATTCCCTCTAGCATTTGAGTGTTGTATGACCCCTCCTGTCTGGGAGCATTTAATCCCCCCCCCCTTTACAGTCTGTCCATATTTTGCTACTCCTTTATTTCCTCTTTCCTATATAAATTGCTGGTGTTCTCTTTTATTCGTTCACTAGTAATGTTTCATTTGTAAAAACCTTTGGGCCCTATATTGAGCTGGGCTCATTTTCAAAGAGCTATGCGCCTCATCAGCGCCTAGCCTTCCCTGCCAATCTCTAACATGAAACGTCAATGCCGCAGCGATGGCACTGAAAATCTGGGGAACGCTGCACCCACAGGAAGCAGCGATATTGCATGCTGCCCGGTTAGCTCCTGCGCTTTAAAGATAGGCGAGGGTTTTCCTTGCTTATCTTTTCGGTGCAGATCACTAACCGGGCAGCATGCAATATCGCTGCTGCCCGGTTATCGCTTGTCGCTGCCTCCTCTCCGCCCCCGACATGCCCCGATGCTAACAGGATGGCATCTGGGTACACAGGGGAGTTAGAAGGGGATATTCAATGGCACTAACCGTGTTGAATATCCCGATTTAAGGCATGTACACAGTTTACTGAGCTGTAAATTGTGTAAATGCCTTTCGAAAATCGGTCCCTAAGGGTTTATTAAAACACACAAATTCTCTCCAGCACCATGAGTTTGATAGCTCCACTGACAGCTGTCTATGTTTATTAGCACTTTTAAAAAGTTGCAGTTCAACTACAAGGGGGGAAATGGGATCCTCAGCATATCAAGTGATGTTAAGAGGCATATTTACTAAAGATGAATGTGCATTAAGTAAAGTTAATGCGTGTTAAGTGCTGCCACTCCCCATTCATTTCTCCACGTCGTTGCAGCACTTAACGTGCGTTAACTTTCATGAACACGTGTTAACCTTTAGTAAACAGGCCCCTAAGATTACAATTCCCAGATTAATAAGATATCATTATACGAGTGCATGTCAATAGATTCCTTGGTTACTTTAAAGTCTGGGTAAATGCAGCGATACACAGTATTTTTAAACCAGCAGTGCTGCGTACTCATTGCATGCTTACTACTTGTACACACAGTCTAAGCAATACTAAAACAATTTACGACTTCAAACTCGATGTGCAATAAAAGTATGGACAGATTAAAAAAAACCTTAATAGCTCATATTTTATAAGTACTACAATAGGGTTTTTAAGATACTGACATCAAATCCATAAATTATGTTTATGCAACCCTGTTATCGCACCCTTTTAAATTAAACTTCATGTTCACTAAACATTAAACTATCTTACTCCTAAATTGTGTTACCCTATATTTCAAAAGAATTGTCATAGTAGTCGTTTTTCCTTTTAGAGTAAACATTTTATTGTTTTAATGACTTGTCATCACGTTAAAGGAACATTCATAACTCTCTTATCTGGCTTTACCTTCTGCATGTTGGAGACTGAAAATAATTTTGGGGCAAAGTAATGCAGTGTTTTCATTAGCCATTACTGATTGAGGCAGTAATGCTGCTACCTGGAGCTTCGTGGAAGTGCCCAAACCGTCCACGTTCTTCTTACAGTGCCCTCTACTGTCAAAATAGCTCCTGCAGCGGTGAACTGTATAATGGGATGATCTCCTTCAAAACAAGCAACTATAGCTTTCCTAAGCCTTAAATGAGGCTGTCAAAGGCAAAAGTGCCTATGAAATAGCAAGGAAGTGCCAATTATACAAAACATCTGCAAGTATTCATTCTTCTTCAAAACTAAACAAGTTTTAAAATCTATCTACATGCAGGGCTGGTACAAGGATTTTGGGGACCTAGGCGAACCTTCAGCCTTATACAACCCTACCCCAAATATTTTGATTATTAAACTCAACAATCACAATATCTGAAAATCACCACTCTCACAACAATCATGTACCAATTTATAACGGGACATCATACTTTTAAATATTAAAGGCGTTGAATATCCCCTTTAAGTGTGGCAGAGCATTGGGACAGAGCAGGGCGTGGCACTGAAGGTTAGCCAGTCAGCGGCAATACTGAGTTGCAAACGGATTAACCCTAACCAGCTAAAGTTAGGTCTGCTTATTTTTGGCCTAACTGCTCAAACCACTAGACTACTGCTCTTAGGCTAAAGTCGGGACGAAAAAACGCGGGCCTAACTGTAGCCGGTTTATTTATCTAGCCGTTTATTTATCAGGACATACTGGATATTTAGTGGTTGGATATGGCCTCAGCACTAGGTACAACACTGAGAGCAAGAGCCACGCAAATAGCAGAAAGCAGTCCAAAGGCGTGGTGTGGTGGAAAAACGAAACCTTTATTAAACAAATGCCAACCCGACACAGGCCGTGTTTCGTCACACTTTGTCAGGGGTATTACTGGCATGTACTTTTCGTTCTTGGCAACCTAGGGCCTTGTTTGGTTGTTATAGAAGGTTTTCACGACGATATTTCATTATGTATTTTAAGCCATCATATGCATAAAAAGTTTTTAATCACGTTTTTAATTTGTGGTTTTCTGTTTTATAATGCCAAGTATTGCATCGCAGGGCATGTTTACACGCACACATTCACCGTTTTTGTAAGTGATAATTTTAGTTGTTTTTAAAGGCAGTACAATCCATGTGTACTATTTATTTAGTATGATGTTTTAGCAGTCCTTGAGACCATTTCTAATTTAAAAAGGTTTTTATAGATTTCATATTTTTTCGTGCCCCCTTTTTTTACATAAGTTAAATATGGGTCTTTTTTGAATTATTTATATGGGCCACCTCATCGCTGACTCACTCCTGCCCTTTTTTCACTTTTTTTCCCCTTCTTGTTCAATATAAAGTATGTTTAATATAAGGTAGATTCATATTCTTTTCTTGTTCCACTTTTTATGCTCTTTGTGAATGTATTTTTATGATTGTTAACTTATTTATTTATATTTCCTTTAGAATATACAGATTCACAGTAGTCTGAAACAGTTTGTTATGAGACCTTTCTTTTTATGATCATTCATAGAGGTATTTATATGTTTCTATATGTCATATCTTTTTATCCCTTTGGGCATACTCCTTTGTTCTTTGTTATTCATTTATTTCTATATGATGTTTTTAATTGTTTTCATATGATATTTTATATTAATTTTAATGATTTATTTGTTATTATATTGTTCATTATCATTTTTATATTTTTAAATTATTTAATTTTATTGATGGAACGTGTCACTGTTGTTCTGTTCCTTTATGTTTTTAAGTATTTATATGTTTATATTTTCAGTACATGCCAGTAATACCCCTGGCGAAGTGTGACAAAACACGGCTGGCATTTGTTTAATAAAGGTTTAATTTTTCCACTACTCCACGCCTTTGGACTGGTCTCAGCACTGAGTATCCATGCATAATTTAAAGTGGTAACGGCCAGCTGCTTTAATCACACTGGCTGCCTCTGCTGAATATGCCCCTTTAGATTGTAAGTCTTCTGGGGACAGATAAATACCTACCGTACCAGACTGCAACTTGCCTTGAACTACTACTGGAAAGACGTGAGATAAATACTACTAAATACAATAAATGTAAGTGTGGGTGCCCATGTTCCGTGGGGTTATGCGATATAAGGATATCCAAAAATTGGATCCTCTAATCTACTGGTGTTACAGAAATCTTAACATACAGTTCTTTGTCCCTTTCAAAATGTACATTTTCATGCTCACTTGCCTACTATAACCAAAATAAGTAGCTTTTCACTTTTCACAAACAACCATTCCAAATAAATCTAAGTACTTTTTTCGGAATATCTAGAGTAAGAGAATTCTCCTGAGAACATGACTTTTAATGTGGATATAAGGCAAGTAAAACAATGAAATGAAAACCCAAACTGATTTTCAAAATAAAACCAGAAATGCAGAAGTGCCCTGTCTTAAATATAGTCATATAATACAGCAGTGATGCCTTTTGAACAGGTACAATGACGCGATTGCCACCATTAAAATAACTTAAAGAGAATGGAACAGCAAATCTATTCTGTTAAGCAGTGCCAGAAAGTCTCTAGTTCATATAGCACCTTAGTGAGCAGAGCTCATGGAGTGGCTCTGTTTGAAACTCAGGGAGAGGGCAGAGGAATGTCAACCTTAGATGAGAAAAACTAGCAGTAACCATTTGGGAAGAGTAGCCGGAGAGAAGCGGAGGAAGGGAAGGAGAGACTACCTGGGCTTCTCTCTCATCTCCCCTTCAGGCCCAGTCCTTGGCACTCATTCTCTCTACAGTAGGCCCTTCCCAACTGCTCCCAGTCCATTATGTACTTCCCTTGCTCCCAGGTACTCTCTCCCTCTTCCCCCACAAGTCCTCCAGACCCCATCTTAAAACTTGGTGCTCTCCCCTCTCCCCCCCTCGGATTGCCCAAATGATCCCTAGCTCTCTTTCTCCTATAGTTACCTTCCCCCCCCCCCCCCCCCCACTGTTTGCTTTCTCCTTTGGCCCTTGTCCCAATCTTGGGACTCATACCCGTCATTCTGCTCTCTCACCCTTCACTTCAAGTGGGGTTTAGGAAGTAAGAAGAGCAGAGGTAGTGCCAAGGATGAGGTGAGTGGGGGAGCTTAATGACCTTAGTACTCATTGCATCACTTATTTTTTGACCAGCTTGCCACTACTAGTGCAGAATATAGTGCAGATCATAAGTGCGACCAAACATCTACATATCCCTGCACCTAACTTCCAATCTTGCTTTCTTTGATAAGATGACCAGTTTTAGCACTGTGCTAGTTTTATAAATAATGGGCCCACTATTGAGTTGCGATGACTGTGCACGTCTAAGGCTGAAATTTAACCCCGGATATTCAATTCGGGGCCATATCCAGCTACCGGAATTGAATATCCAGGTCTGCCGCAACATGCCAAATGCTGCGAAAGCTAACCGGGCAGCAGCAACATTGAGCTGCTGCCCGGTTAGCTCCCATGGATAAAGATAGCCGAGGTTTTCACATGCTTATCTTTTCCTGTGGGTTGCTAATCTCCTCCCTGCCCCTGACCACCCACAACATGCCCCGATTCTACACAGACAGCAGCAGGACATGTAGCGGCAGAACCGGTGAATATTCATCAGCACTAGCCCTGTTAGTACCGATGAATATCCCTCTATAGCGGCATTTACAAATTTTACAGATTTTTAAACCATATAAATGCTTTTGAATATCGGACCCAATATTAACAATGATATCCTTAATCCCTCTTTTAACATAGGTTACGCATCATCTTTCTTGTTTGCCTTGTTTTAACTTCTAAATTTAATAAAAAACCTCTTCTCCAGAGCCCATCCTTCAGCTCTTCATAATTTAGGGCAGGGATGCTAAACTTTATGTATAGTAAGAGCCAAGTAACTAGAATGCATAGTAACAAAGATCATCATGTCTTCAAGAGTTTGGGGGGGGGGGGAGAATCCCCCCACTCCCCCAAAGAGCGCTGATGTCCCCCTTGTCTCATCAGTCTCTCTCTCTTCCGTCTTACTGTATCTAGGCATCTGTATTCCAGCAGCTACTTCTCTAGGCCGAAAACACCATCTCACTCCTCCTTTCAGCCCCCGGTCTGATGATGAAGCGGACTCTGTTGGCATTGAAAGAAGACACTTCCACTTTCACCATGCTGCATGGGACTTGCAATATTCTTGACCACCCCTTCTTGAGTCACATCAATATGATTTCTGCATAAACGTCTGATACCCTATTTTACTTCCAACTGACTAAAAAGTGTTTGGCTCATATTGCTGTCTTAAGCTTAAGAACATAAGAACATAAGATATGCCATACTGGGTCAGACCAAGGTCCATCAAGCCCAGTATTCTGTTTCCAACAGTGGCCAATCTAGGTCATACGTACCTAGCAGTTTCCCCAAGGGACACAGGTTCCACAATGCTTGTATTGGTTCAAGCATTGATATCCTGGGTCCCTTCTTAATAATGGTTTATGGACCTTTCCTCCAGGAACTTGTCCAAACCTTTTTTAAACCCAGCTACACTAACAGCCTTTACTACATCCTCCGGTAACAAATTCCAGAGTTTGATTACACGTTGAGTGAAAAAATATTTTCTTTTATTAGTCTTAAATAGTTTACCCTGTAGCTTCATTGCATGTCCCCTAGTCTTTCTATATTCTGATAAGGTAAACAATCGATCTACGTTTACCCGTTCCACTCCGTTCATTAATTTATAGACCTCTATCATATCTCCCCTCAGCCGTCTCTTTTCCAGGTTAAAGAGCCCCAACCTTTTTAGCCTTTCTTCATAGGAGTAGCCTTCCATCCCCTTTACCATTTTGGTGGCTCTTCTCTGAACCTTTTCTAAAATTGCTATATCCTTTTTAAGATATGGCGACCAGAATTGCACACAATATTCAAGGTGCGGTCTCACCATGGAACGATATAGAGGCATTATAATATCTTTTGTTTTATTTTCCATTCCTTTCCTTATCATACCTAGCATTCTATTTGCTCTCTTGGCCGCCGCTGCACACTGGGCCGAGGGTTTTAACATGGTATCCACAAGGACGCCTAAATCTTTTTCTTGGGTGGTGGTTCCTAATGTGGAACCTTGCATCGTGTAACCATAGTTTGGGTTGTTCTTCCCTAGGTGCATAACCTTGCACTTCTCCACATTAAATTTCATCTGCCATTTTGATGCCCAGTCTTCCAATTTATCAAGATCCTCTTGCAATTTTCCACAATCCTCCTGGGTTTTAACAACTTTAAATAGTTTTGTGTCATCAGCAAATTTGATAACCTCACTCGTTATTCCACTTTCCAGGTCATTTATGAATATGTCAAAAAGCAGCGGACCCAGCACAGATCCCTGGGGTACACCACTATTCACCTTTCTCCATTGGGAAAATTGGCCATTTAGCCCTACCCTCTGCTTTCTATCTTTTAACCAGTTCCTGATCCACAGTAGTACACTGCCTCCTATCCCATGACTCTTTAGTTTTGCCAAAAGTCTCTCATGAGGGACCTTGTCAAAGGCTTTCTGAAAGTCCAGATACACAATATCAACCGACTCACCTTTGTCCACCTGTTTATTCACTCCTTCAAAAAAACATAACAGATTAGTAAGACAAGATCTTCCTTGTCTAAAGCCATGTTGGCTGTCTCCCATTAGGTCATGACTATCTATATGCTGAGTAATTTTATTCTTTATGATGGTTTCTACCATTTTTCCCGGTACTGATGTCAGGCTCACCGGTCTGTAGTTTCCCGGATCACCCCTCGAACCCTTTTTAAAAATTGGTGTTACATTGGCGATCCTCCAATCCTCAGGTATTAGAGATGATTTTAATGATAGTTCACAGATTACTGATAGCAGGTCTGCAATCTCAAATTTCAGTTCTTTCAACACCCTTGGATGTATACCATCCGGCCCAGGTGATTTGCTACTCTTCAGTTTATCTAATAGTTGTAGGACATCTTCCCGATGTATCGATATTTCCTTCAATTCTTCCACACCTTTAAATACCACTTCAGTCGTGGGTAACATCCCTACATCTTCCTCAGTAAAGACCGAAGCAAAGAATTCATTCAGTCTCTCCGCTATCGCCTTGTCGCCTCTTAGTGCTCCTTTAACCCCTTATCATCTAATGGACCAACTGACTCTCTCACAGGTTTTTTGCTACGAATGTACTTGAAAAGGTCTTTATTTCGCGTTTTTGCTTCCGCAGCAAGCTTCTTCTCAAATTCTCTCTTTGCCTGCCTTATCAATGCCTTGCATTTGACTTGCCAGTACTTGTGCTGTTTCCGGGTTTCATCATTTGGCTCTTTTTTCCATTTCTTGAAAGATGCTTTTTTGGCAACAACAGCCTCTCTGACCTCAGCTTTAAACCATGCTGGCAATTTTTTGGACTTCCTTCCACTTTTCTTAAAGCGTGGAATACAGCTGGTCTGGGCTTCCAAGATAGTATTTTTCAACAACACCCAAGCTTGATGTACGTCTTTAACCTTTGCAACTGCTCCTTTTAGTTTTTTCTTAACTGTTTTCCTCATTCTATCATAGTCTCCCTTTCGAAAGTTAAAGGGTAGTACTGTGGATTTCCTTACTATCCCTCCTCCACTAATTAAATCAAAGGCGATCATGCTATGATCACTATTGCCAAGTGGCCCCAACACCCTTATCTCTTGCACTACATCTGGTGTTCCACTAAGGACTAGGTCTAATATTGCTTCCCCTCTGGTCGGTTCATGAACCAGCTGCTCCAAGAAGCAGTCATTTATTTCATCTAGGAACTTTATCTCCCTAGCATGTCCTGTTGTGACACTGACCCAGTCGATGCCGGGGTAATTGAAATCACCCATTATTATTACTGCACTGTAACTTTTGCTAGCTTCCTTGATTTCTTTGAGCATTTCATCATCCATTTGTTCATTCTGGCCAGGCGGACGATAGTACACCCCCACTGCCATCGCCTTCCCCTTTTTACATGGAATTTCAATCCATAGAGATTCTACAGCAAATTTTGTTTCTTGCAAAACTTTAATCCTTTCTGACTCAATGCCCTCTCTAACATAGAGCGCAACCCCTCCACCAATTGATCAGCTCTATCATTTCGATATAGTTTGTACCCAGGTATCACAGTGTCCCACTGGTTGTCCTCCTTCCACCATGTCTCTGATATTCCAATCATATCTAACCTCTCGTTTAGTGCTATATATTCTAACTCTCCCATCTTGTTTTGTAGACTTCTAGCATTTGCATACAAGCATTTTAGAGACTGTATTTTATTCATATTAATTTGGCTATTGGTAGACATGGGTAATTTGGGATCTTTAAGTTCTGTCTGCTCCATACTCGAGGGCATTTGGGCTACTTTACTCTTTTTTGGAACCTCTCTGCTTTTTGTAGTATCCTTCAAGGATACATTCTTCCGAACCATGCGCTCTTGGGCGACTGTCGGCTTTCCCCTATTATCTAGTTTAAAAGCTGCTCTATCTCCTTTTTAAAGGTTAATGCCAGCAGCCTGGTTCCATCCCGGTTAAGGTGAAGCCCATCCCTTCGGAAGAGCCCCTCCTTTCCCCAGAATGTTCCCCAGTTCCTAACAAATCCGAACCCCTCATCTCTGCACCATTGTCTCATCCACGCATTGAGACTCCGGAGCTCTGCCTGCCTATTGGGTCCTGCGCGTGGAACGGGAAGCATTTCGGAGAACGCTACCCTGGAAGTTCTGGATTTCAACTTCCTACCTAAAAGCCTAAATTTAGCTTCCAGAACCTCCCTACCACATTTTCCTATGTCATTGGTACCAACATGTACCAAGACAGCAGACTCCTCCCCAGCACTATCTAAGACCTTATCTAGGTGGCGTGTGAGGTCCGCTACCTTCGCACCAGGCAGGCATGTTACCAGGCGATCCTCACGTCCACCAGCCACCCAGCTATCTACATGCCTAATGATCGAATCACCAACTATAACTGCTGTCCTAACCCTTCCCGCATGGGCACTTGGCCCTGGAGAAACCTCCTCGGTGCGAGAGGGGTTTACATCACCTGGAGGACAGGTCCTAGTTACAGGATCACTTCCTGCCACACCAGGGTGATGCTCTCCTGTCACGTGACCTCTCTCCTCCATGGCAACAGGGATGCTGCCAGACTGGAGGTGGGACTTCAGGACTATATCCCTGTAGGTCTCGTCTATGTACCTCTCTGTCTGTCTTATGTTTTCCAAGTCTGCTACTCTAGCCTCTAGAGAACGGACTTGTTCCCTGAGAGCAGAGAGCTCCTTGCACCTAGTGCACACGTAAGACCTCTCACCAGCTGGGAGAAAATCATACATGTGACACTCAATGCAAAAGACTGGAAAGCCCACATCCCGCTGCTGGACTGCTGTCTGCATCTTAGTTTTAAGTTTGTGTTTAGATCTTTAAGTTCTATATGTACTAAAGGGTGCAATGGATATTTATACCACTAAAACTGTACCTAAGAAGTTTAATATACCTTGTTCACCTGAAGCTTAATTAAGCTCAGGTCCTTGGTGTATGACTGATTTGGGTAATGAGCTTCACCTGAGAGCACCTCCTGTCTTTTAAGTTGTGCAAGTACCTATAAAGCTGTGAAATTCCCAGGGGAGGGTGGGTGTGGGGAGGGAGGGAGGGATATAACACTTATTAAAAAAGGGCTGCTACACAGTACCTTGTCCTGTGCTGCTGAGGAAAACTATATTCTGATTTGATTTAAATTATAGCTCTTTGCTGCTACTAGGCTCTAACCTATTATGAAATTTAAACTACAAGCTCTCTGCTGGATTCTAAATTTAACCAGAAAGCTCTCTTCTGTGTTTTAATTTGAAACTAAAAGTACTTTGCTGATGCTAGGCCCTGAGTGACTATGAAATTTAAACTACAGCTGTCTACTGGGTATGAAAGGTAACCAGAAAGTTCTCTTCTGTGTTTTTAAATTGAATCTTAAACTGTTGCTACTAGGCCCTGACTGATTTAACAAAAAAAATAGTGGGTTCACAGATTAATTAGCTTTAAAAGAAAAACAATTCCTTTCAGAAAAATTCCCAGAAGTATATACTCACAATTTCAGATTTCTCTCCAGAAGTAACAGCCCCCCTTTCCAGTCCGTCAAGCTTGTTCAAAGTATTTCCTGATAAGCATGCTGGCTATACGTTTCTGTATTCCTTTCCCTTTTTATTTCAATACCCATAACACTATTTTATTACACAAACCGTAAGTGTATCCCATCAATGTCACTTAACCATTCTCAGTAGGATTACCTTTGTACAGATGAAACCAGCTAAGTCTCTGTATCTTAAAATTACTCGCCTAGCTCCCCTATCCGTTCCTTCCGCAGAACTCCTCTTGTCTGTGTGATTGCATTATCTTTCCTATCTTACTATGATGTTCCTTTCTATCTTTTTCTAGTTACTTTGTGGTGTTTTTGATTTACACCGCCCTGCTCTGATTGTGAAGGAGTGGTATATCAAGCAGGATAATAAACATAAACAAACCAGTTAAGTCCCCGCGTCTTAAAATTGTTCATTTGGAAGTCTTCTATCTAGCATCAAAGAGTTAAACTTTGCTTCTTTAAAACAATATTTGATTACAACCACAAGGAATACTCATGTACTATGTAAAATCATTTCAATAAAGCACAAGAATATTTTCAGCTTCAGTGGACCTCAAGGCAGACAAAGAATGGAAAAGAAAAACAGACATTTTTGATCAAGGCACTACAAAGTACAACAGACACTTGTTTTGAAAGACCCTCTTCTGCCTGATTAAAGATTGGCACTAGGCCTTGTATTAAAAAAAAAACCAAAAAAAACCCCAACCTGCTGGTTTGGGCAACAGCCGTGTTCTGCCCGCCTTATCTGGCAAAGGTTAAAACAAGCAATGTTCTAATCCATATGACATTTCCAGAGGTTGAAAAGCTGGCCTTTCCATCAAAACTTCGGTTTAATCTAAAAAGAAGTGAACCTTTCATACAAAAAGAATCTTGCATCTTTTAATTCCGCCTTCCAATAATACACTGACTACAGGAAAAGCACGTTGTATCTTTTCCACAAAATGTTAAGCTGTGCCAGAGACGGTCGCTGCAGTGAGCAGCCCTCTTCTCCAGAGCCCTGGCCGAGAATGTTAAAATGAATCTGTGCTTTGGGCTAAAGCAGTTTATGAACTTCAGCGATTTCTGTAAACCTTTCTTGACAAAATCTGTCTGTCTGAAGATAAGGAAAGTGGGTATTTGAATGGTTAGAACTGGAAATATTTTTATAGCAACCCCACAGACTGCTGATCTGAAAACGGGTATTTTTTTATTTTTAAATTTTCAGAAATTACAAACTCTTTCAGTATATCAAAGATTCAATAGTGCAGACAAAGAAAACACCCTAAATATTATATTTCAAGTTAGCCCTCCACTAGAACTGGTTCGAACTCTTGAGTGTGAAAGGAACAAATGGGACAGGTAGTGGCGAGACAAGCTTTTTAAGATTATTTTTCTTAAAGCAACACTGCAAGCAACATTGTTTTCAACTGTGGCAAATTCTGACAGGAACTTTGGTCCTGAGCATAATTTAAACACTTACCACTAAGTTGAGTGCTACAGTGTTCCTCCATACCAGTACATGACATTTGCAGATAGTTTTCATTTGCATATGTTAAGAACCACCTTAGGATTCATTGGGAACTACAGATGATACATTGTTAATAAAAGAAAATAAATAAAAATGAATAAATTTTACATACCTGATAATTCACTTTCCCTGAATCCTGCTAGACCAATCCAGATGAGTGGGTTATGCTCCCTTGCTAGCAAGTGGAGGCAGTCTAGAGGGGCTTTCAGTGATTCATCACTTGGTATATCTTCTGGTCCAGCAATGAGAGAAGCCAGTATAAAATTTCCCAAGCACTAAACAAGACTGAAAAACGTAGAAAATGTTATTAAACTCAAATAGCTTTATCACAAATACCGGGAGCAAGCGTTTGGCTCTCTTACAATGATGAAATTTGAGTCTGACCATGGGACTGACTAGGCCTTTTATAGAAGACAGACCCCAAACCTGCAGAAAGAGTCTTCCAGGCACAAAATGATAGAGCTGATCAAATTGGTGGAGGGGTTGCGCTCTATGTTAGAGAGGGCATTGAGTCAGAAAGGATTAAAGTTTTGCAGGGAACAAAATTTGCTGTAGAATCTCTATGGATTGAAATCCCATTTATGAAGGGGAAGGCAATGGCAGTGGGAGTATACTATCGACCGCCTGGCCAGAATGAACAAATGGATGATGAAATGCTCAAAGAAATCAAGGAAGCTAACAAAAGTCACAACAGAGTAGTAATAATGGGTGATTTCAATTACCCCGGTATCGACTGGGTCAGTGTCACGGCAGGACAAGCTAAAGAGTTAAAGTTTCTAGATGGAATAAATGACTGCTTCTTGGAGCAACTGGTTCATGAACCGACCAGAGGGGAAGCCATACTGGACCTAATCCTTAGTGGAACGCCAGATCTGGTGCAAGAAATAAGGGTGTTGGGACCACTTGGCAATAGTGATCATAGTATGATCGCCTTTGATTTAATTAGTGGAGGAGGGATAGTAAGGAAATCCACAGTACTACCCTTTAACTTTCGAAAGGGAGACTATGATAGAATGAGGAAAACAGTTAAGAAAAAACTAAAAGGAGCGGTTCCAAAGGTTAAAGACTTACAGCAAGCTTGGGTGTTATTTAAAAATACTATCCTCGAAGCCCAGACCAGCTGTATTCCACGCATTAAGAAGAGTGGAAGAAAGTCCAAAAAACTGCCAGCATGGTTTAAAGGTGAGGTCAGAGAGGCTGTTGCTGCCAAAAAAGCAACCTTCAGGAAATGGAAAAAAGAGCCAAATGATGAAAACTGGAAACAACACAAGCACTGGCAAGTTAAATGCAAAGCATTGATAAGTCAGGCAAAGCGGGAATTTGAGAAGAAACTTGCTACGGAAGCAAAAACACAAAATAAAGACTTTTTCAAGTACATTCGTAGCAAAAGGCCTGTGAGAGAGTCAATTGGACCATTAGATGATAGAGGGGTAAAAGGGGCAGTAAGAGGAGACAAGGCTATAGCAGAGAGACTGAATGAATTCTTTGCTTCGGTCTTTACTGAGGAAGATATAGGGATGTTACCCATGACTGAAGTGGTATTTAAAGGTGATACTGCAGAGGAATTGAGAGAAATATCACTACACCGGGAAGATATATTACAACTATTTGATAAACTGAATAGTAGCAAATCACCTGGACCGGATGGTATACATCCCAGAGTGTTGAAAGAACTGAAATATGAGATTGCAGACCTGCTATTGGTAATCTGTGAACTTTCATTAAAATCATCTGTAATACCTGAAGATTGGAGGGTCGCCAACGTAACACCAATTTTTAAAAAAGGTTCCAGGGGTGACCCGGGAAATTACAGACCGGTGAGCCTGACGTCAGTACCAGGGAAAATGGTAGAAACCATCATAAAGAACAAAATTACACAACATGTAGATAGTCATGGCCTAATGGGAGACAGCCAACATGGCTTTAGACAAGGAAGATCTTGTCTTACTAATCTGATATGTTTCTTTGAAGGTGTGCATAAACAGGTAGACAAAGGTGAGTCGGTTGATATAGTGTATCTGGACTTCCAGAAAGCTTTTGACAAGGTCCCTCATCAGAGACTTTTGGCAAAGCTAAAAAGTCATGGGATAGGAGGCAGTGTACTATTGTGGATCGGGAACTGGTTAAAAGATAGAAAGCAGAGGGTAGGGCTAAATGGCCAATATTCCCAATGGAAAAAAGTGAATAGTGGAGTACCCCAGGGATCTGTACTGGGTCCGCTACTTTTTGACATATTCATAAATGACCTGGAAAAGGGAATAACTAGTGAGGTTATCAAATTTGCAGATGACACAAAACTGTTTAAAGTTGTTAGAACCCAAGAGGATTGTGGAAAACTGCAGGAGGATCTGGATAAATTGGAAGACTGGGCATCCAAATGGCAGATGAAATTTAATGTGGACAAATGCAAAGTTATGCACCTAGGAAAGAACAACCCACACTATAGTTACACGATGCAAGGCTCCACATTAGAAACCACCACCCAGGAAAAGGACTTAGGAGTCATCGTGGATAACATGTTAAAACCCTCCGCCCAGTGTGCAGCGGTGGCCAAGAAAGCAAATAGAATGCTAGGTATCATAAAGAAAGGGATGGAGAATAAAACAAAGGATATTATAATGCCTCTGTATCGCTCCATGGTACGACCGCACCTTGAATATTGTGTGCAATTCTGGTCGCCGTATCTTAAAAAGGACATAGCGTTATTAGAAAAAGTACAGAGAAGAGCCACCAAATTGGTGAAGGGGATGGAAGGCTACTCCTATGAAGAGAGGCTAAAAAGGTTAGGGCTCTTTAACCTGGAAAAGAGACGGCTGAGGGGAGATATGATAGAGGTCTATAAATTAATGAATGGAGTGGAACGGATAAACGTGGATCAATTGTTTACGCTATCAGAATATAGAAAGACTAGGGGACATGTAATGAAGCTACAGGGTAAACTATTTAAGACAAATAAGAGAAAATATTTTTTCACTCAACGTGTAATCAAACTCTGGAATCTGTTACCGGAGGATGTAGTAAGGGCTGTTAGTATAGCTGGGTTTAAAAAAGGTTTGGACAAGTTCCTGGAGGAAAGGTCCATAAACCACTATTAAAAAGGGACCCAGGATATCAATGCTTGACCCAGTACAAGCATTATGGAACCTGTGTCTTTTGGGGATATTGCTAGGTACGTAGGACCTAGATTGGCCACTGTTGGAAACAGGATACTGGGCTTGATGGACCTCGGTCTGACCCAGTATGGCATGTCTTATGTTCTTATGTTCTTAAAGGCAGCAAACTTCCAAACCTGCAATAGGATTCTTCAAGGGTGGATCTTAGACTGGTGTAGGAGGATTCAAGGAAAGGAAATTAGCATGTATATAAAATGTATCCTTCCTTATCATCCTGCTAGAACAACCCAGACAAGTGGAACCTATCCAAGCAGTGAAGACCAAGGTGGGAGGAAGATGACCCTAAGGACAGACTAGCACAACTGCTTCTTAATCTCCCCAGGGTAGAGGAAGGGCATGATCAAACGATGGAGACCATGGAGATCAGAAGATAAGCAATTGTCTCTTCACAAAGTGCATAAATACTCCTGATAGAATTCTGCAAACAAAATTCAAACTTCTTTAAGGCACATTTTACAATGGGACATCCCAGTGCAATCTGGGAAGTCAAAGCCAAAACATCTGAAAAACAAGCAGGCACGTGCAAATTCAGGCACGATTTCAGAAATGTGGACGTGCCCACTATGGATGTCTATGAAGCCATCTACATAGACATCCCCAGAATAGTATTTCACAATGGATTTGTCTAATATCCTAATGGTAAAAGTAGTGGGTTAGGACCAGAGTTCAAATCCCAATGTGGGCCTCTGTGATCTTAGGCTAGTCACTTAATTCTCTGTCTTCTCTACATCCTTTGGATGTTCTAAGGCAATAACAAACATTTTCCTGATGCCTGTTCATGCCTAGGGCAGGTCTCCAGCGTTTCTGAAATTGAATGAGAACATCTAAGTTCATTGCACTGCCCCAGACACACCTCTACCACGCCTCCTGCCTACTTGCATGTCCCTACACTAGAAACCTCTGTGAAATGGCTCTGGAGACATCTCCATAATTTTGACACCTACATGCACATCTTCAGACGTCCAAATTATGACTAAGACATTAAAAAAAAAAAAGAACCCTCTGTCACAAGGTCTGATTTTATGCAAAATTCTGCATGCACCATTTGTCACAAAAAAGTGCAAAATTTGAATTATTTTGTGCAGAATTCCAGCTCCAAGGTTGATATCACAGACCCAAGGGCCTAAGAAGTCTCAGGCCCTTGGAGCTGATTGAGAATCGCATGCTCTGAGTCGGCTGGGAAAGCACAGTTACTTACCTGTAACAGGTGATCTCTGGGAACAGCAGGAATAAGTCTTCACATATGGGTTTTGTCGGTACCGACGGAGCCTGCGCGGGAACGCTCCCCAGCATCCAATCAGAAAGCCTTTGGGAGCATCCCACAGCGCCTGCGTGCTGCCTTCCCGCCTTTCCCAACTGTCTCTCCTCAGTTGAGTTTTAAGCTGAGACAGAGAGAGAGAGGGAAAGGAAAGATAGATAGAGAGATACAACTCCTAGGGGAGGTGGGTGGGTTGTGAAGACTTATTCCTGCTGTTCCCAGAGATCACCTGTTACAGGTAAGTAACTGTGCTATCTCCAGGAACAAGCAGGAATGAGTCTTCACATATGGGGACTCCCTAGCTTTAGATGCCAGGGAGAGATCCCAGAAGTTGTGTTTCCCTGGGACAGTGCTGCACTTCTCCACCTGGATCTCTGGCATCCCATGAGGGATGGTGGGTAGGAGTTGATTAAGTATGGAACAGGTGTTTAAGAACAGCCTGATCAAACAAGGCATCCCGGCGGGAGTCCTTGTCCAAGCAGTAATGGGCTGTGAAGGTATGAACCGAGGCCCAAGTGGCTGCTCGACAGATGTCGTCGATAGACACAGAGTTCAGATGAGCCATTGAGGCTGCCATGGCTCTCACATTGTGAGCTGTGACATGGCCCTCCAGAGAAAGGTTCTTGCTCTGATAGGAGAAAGAAATACACTGGGCAATCCAGTTAGAAAGTGTTCTCTTGGAGACTGGTTGTCCCAAATGAGAAGGATCAAAGGCAACAAAGAGTTGGGAAGACTTTCTATGTTGCTGTGTCCTTTGTAAATAAAAAGCCAGAGCTCTTTTACAGTCCAGGGTATGAAGATTCCTCTCTGCACTTGATGCATGAGGTCCTGGAAAAAAGACAGGTAGGTAGACCTCCTGGTTGAGGTGAAAAGGCGAGACCACCTTAGGCATAAAGTGAGGATTAGTCCTAAGGACCACCTTGCCATGATGGAACCTTGTATAAGGTGGATTAGCTACGAGTGCTTGCAATTCACTAATGCGGCGTGCTGATGTGATTGCAATGAGAAAGATAACCTTCCAAGAAAGGTATTTCAAGGAGGTGGTAACTAAAGGTTCAAAAGGCGGCTTCATAAGCTGACCAATAACCAAATTTAAGTCCCATTCCACCGGGGGTGGTCAAATGGGAGGCTTTGTTAAAAGGAGGCCTCTCATGAATCTTGCTACAAGAGGATGAGAGGAAATAGGTTGTCCATTTAGAGGCTTAAGGGAAGCTGCAATAGCACTCAAATGGACCCTTACTGAATTTGTCTTAAGGCCTGCATTAGACAGATGAAGGAGATACTCCAGCAAAGATTCCAGAGGTATGGCAAAGGGGTTAAGACCCTTCCCAGAACACCAGATAGTAAACCTCTTCCACTTGAAAGCATAAGAACGTCTATTGGACGGTTTTCTGGAAGCATAAAGAACATCTTTCACTTGTTGAGAAAGATGAAGATCCTGGAAATCTAGGTCTTCAGAACCAAGCCCTGAGATGCAGAGACTGGGGATTGGGATGCCATAACTTTCCATCCTCTTGAGAGAGGAGGTCTGGAGAAGACCCTAACGCCAGGGAGGGAGCTTGAGAGAGACGTAGAAGCAGAGGGTACCACACTTGCTGTGGCCAATGTGGAGCTATGAGAATCATGTGGCCTCTGTCTCCCTGAAGCTTGAACAGGGTTTTGGGAATTAGGGGAATGGGTGGAAAGGCATAAAGGAAGTCTTGACCCCAGTGGAGGAGGAAAGCATCCCTTGCCTGAGCTCCCTGAGCCAGAGTTCTGGAACAGAACCGGGGAAGTTTGGTATTCCATGGACTTGCAAAGAGGTCTATGTCCGGGTTTCCCCAAATTTGAAAAATCTTGGATACCTGGTCCATATGTAGGGACCACTCATGTGGAAGCAGAACTCGACTGAGTCTGTCTGCCCAAGAGTTTTGAACACCTGGAAGATAAACTGCCAGAAGATGAATGTGATGCTCTCTGGCGAGGGCCCACAGTCGCAAAGCTTCGTTGCAAAGCGACAGAGAGCCAGTTCCTCCCTGCTTGTTTACATAGAACATGGCTACCTGATTGTCCGTGTGGATAAGGACTGTATTGTGGCTGAGCAGGGTGTGGAAAACTCGCAGAGCAAGGAAGATTGCTCTGAGTTCCAAGAGATTGATATGTAGACAAGTCTCCTGTGGGGACCACATGCCCTGGGTGGAGAGGTCCTGAAGATGAGCTCCCCACCCTATTGGAGAAGCATCTGTTGTGAGAGTTGTTTGGGGTAGAGGCTGTTGAAAGGGGAACCCCAGCAACAGGTTTTGAGGGGACTTCCACCACTGGAGGGACAAAATGAGGCGACTTGTGTTTGCTATTTTGTCTGATAGGCAGCCTAATGCCTGGGTCCATTGGGTGGATAAAGTCCACTAAGCTGCCCTCATGTGAAGGCGAGCATATGGTAACACATGTACGGTGGATGCCATGTGGCCTAGCAACTGTAACATCTCTCGAGCAGTTAGTAGGGGCTTCAACTCTGCTTGAGAAGTTAACTGCACCAAGCGAAGGCAACGGGCCTGGGGAAGATAGGCCCTTGCCCTTGTGGTATCCAGCAACGCCCCTATAAACTCCAGGGACTGAGTAGGGATCAAATTGGATTTTGGGATGTTTATTACCAGCCTTAAATACTGAAGGATACGCATTGTGCAGGTTAGAGAAGTCTTGGCCTCTGATTGAGTGGGAGCTCGAATGAGCCAGTCGTCCAGGTAGGGGAAGACGAATATTCCCAGGGTGCGCAGAAAAGCAGCTACCACTGCCATGCATTTCGTGAACACCCTTGGTGCAGATGCCAGACCAAAAGGGAGCACTCTGTATTGATAGTGCTTCTCCTGAAAAAGGAACCGAAGGAACCTTCTGTGAGTTGGATGGATGAGAACATAAGTGTACGCATCCTTGAGATCTAGAAAACAAAGCCAATCCTGACTCTGAAGGTATGGCAGCAGAGTTCCTAGAGAAACCATCTTGAATTTTTCTTTGATTAGGAATCTGTTCAACTCTCTGAGATCTAAGGTGGGTCTGAAGCCCCGTTTTCTTTGGAATAAGAAAATAGGGGGAGTAGAACCCTGTGCCCTGTTGTTGAAAAGGCACTTCCTCTATTGCCCCCTGGGCGAGAAGAGTGGCAACCTCCTGCTCCAACAGGCTGAGGAGGGAGGTTGGAGAATTGAACTGGTGCACTCTTGTGAGAGGGGGCAAGCTTGAAAAATGAAGTTTGTACCCCTCTCTTATGATGGAGAGTGTCCAATGCTCTGCTGTAATTTGCCCCCACCTGGAAGCAAAGTGACATAACCTTCCTGGAATGGTGGAGGGCTCTGGTCCTTCTAGAGCCAGGAAGGCTAAGTTCTATAGCGTAAAGTCAAAGGCCCTGAGGGGGCTGAGGTTGCTGGGCTGCAGCAGGCCTCGCAGCCTTTGCTTTGCTATGTTTGGAGGATTGCTGACGTTTGGTAGGGAACTGAGCTGCAGAAGATGCCCGCTGACCATAAGCAGGATAGAATCTTCCCTTTTTAGAAAAAGGTGTTTTCTTGAATAACCTTTTCTTAGCAGGAGCAGCTGTGGATTTGGATAATCTATCCAAAGCAGAATTTTCAGCATCCATCTGATTGGCTTTTGCTTGCCAATCCTTGCCAAACAGGTTCTCACCTGTACAAGGGATATTTCCCAATTCATCTTGAACCCAGATCTCCAAATCAGATCCTTGAAGCCAAGCAATCCTATGTGCACCTATGGCAATAGCTGAGGCTCTGCTTACGCATTCAAAGTCGTCGAAAGCTGCACAGTTGGAGAATTTGGAGATATCTTGGGCATGTTTGAGCCCAGTGAGAAAGTCTTGCCTTTTATCTTCAGACATAAAAGGACTTAAAGTCTGCAAATCGTCAGTGACTTCTTTTAAGAACATTCCCATGTAGAGACTATAAGAATTAAGTCTCGCAGCAAGCATGGAAGCTTGGAAGACTCTTCTTCCAAAAGCATCCAGGGTTCTACATTCACGTCCTGGAGGATTAGAGACATGTCTTTTGGCACTTCTAATCTTTCTCATTGCAGACTCAACCACAATAGAGTGGTGAGGAAGTTGAGTTTTATGGAAATCAGGACAAGGAGGGACACGATACATGGTATCCAACCTGCGAGAATGAGGAGAGGTGGTTAGAGGTGCTTCCCACATCCTCAACATGAGATCATACAGAATCTCATGAATAGGTAAGGTAGCTGCCTCCTTAGGAGTTTTAGGATATTGTAAACTATCTAATTCCTTGGCTCTGGGCTCTGTCTCAGGGGCCACTGTAATAGAGAGGCCCTGAGCCACCTCTCTGATAAAGTCTTGAAAAGACAAGTCCTCTGGAGGAGACATCCTTCGTTTAGGAGAGGACTCCTCCTGTGGAATAAGCATCACTGCATCGACCGACTCTTCAGAATCCTCAGAGTCCTCAGAGGAATCGAAGTATCGTCTGTCTGGATGCTCTTGCAAAGTCCGATACCCGTACCGACCGGGATCGGTATCGGGAATAACCGGTACCGGGGTATCGGTACCGGAGGGCTTCAGAGTACCGGCATAGCGGACACCGATGCCGATGTCAACGCCACCGGTACGGGGATCGGTACCGATGGTGATGCTAGAGCTGGTACCAGCGGAGTAGTCTGTTGCGGTACCACGGGCGTCAATGCCACAAGGAAAGCTGCCAGACTGCGTTCTATGAAACACAGTAGGGGAACGTGATGTGTTCAAGGAAGAACAAACATTCATCTAATATTGAAAAGAGGCGTTTTTATTCACAAACCAAAAAGTTGGTGCCCACCCGACACAGGCCGTGTTTCGTTTAACAAAACTTCATCAGGGGTATAGGGCAACTTATTGGTTAATGCTGTGGAAGTATCCTCTTTGTAACTATATCATACCGGGCTCACCATGCTACACAAACCGCGGCACAGAATTTGTGAAAGTATCCTCGTTTATCACGAATCAGTTTCCTTGCATTGGCAAACCCACTGCGTTCTATGGACAGAATCCTCTGATCCATCGACGCCGCCAATGCCTGGAAGTCGGTACCGGTGGAAGCCACCGGTACCCCAGAGCATGGCACCAGGAGATCTTTTGAGGCCACGCCATCGAGATCATCCTGGAACCCCGATGATGATGCTTTAGAGGCCGAAGCCTCCCGTCGGGGTAATTTTGCCGGTGCAGAATCCTCGAGGGCAAGGCCAGAGGCATCTCGATGCTTAGAAGGAGATCTACCCTTCGAGGACCGGCTGGATTTATGTTTAGTTACCTGAGATCCATGTGAGGAAGAAGAAGCCCTGAAAGACGTCAATGCCACCGAAGTCGCATCAGAGGGAAACAGGGTATTGAGCTTGGCAGCTCGGTTCTGCCAACCTCTTTTAGACATCATGGAACAGGACACACAATCTGTTATGGAATGGTCAGGACCTAAACATTTAAGACACCAGTCATGGGTGTCTGTGACGGAAATGGTACCACCACATTTTGTGCACTTTTTAAATCCTGAGGCAGGCTTTTCCATATTTAAGGAAAAAAAGTTTTGGGCCTAAGGCCCAAAACACAAGTGCACCTGAAGAAAAAGAACGGAAAAAAGGTTTGTTTGTTTTTTTTTTTTACAAGAAGAAAAGAACAAAGACCGGCAGTACCGGTACAGCGTCGAAGAAGGCAGACGCGACACAAAAGAAATAAAGAAAAAATAAGGAAATTCTTCTGCGGTGACAGGAACACGACCTGCTGGCTCCGCGGAAAAAGAAGAACTGAGGAGAGACAGTTGGGAAAGGTGGGAAGGCAGCACGCAGGCGCTGTGGGATGCTCCCAAAGGCTTTCTGATTGGACGCTGGGGAGCGTTCCCGCGCAGGCTCCGTCGGTACCGACGAAACCCATATGTGAAGACTCATTCCTGCTTGTTCCTGGAGATTTGAGTGAACACTGTTCATGAAGAAGTTCAACAGCAGAGTATGGAACTAACCTCTTGGTAGTTGAAATCCCGAGAGAGAATCAGATTGATTCTTAGAACAGTTGATCACTGGCCTCAGCCTTCCGAGCCAGAGCTCACCTGGCCTGTGTCATATCTTGTCTTCAACAAAGACTGACCGAGCTAACCCAACATCCAGGTATAGGAAAACCCAAGCTCTCTGTATGCAGAAAAGCGCCACTACCACCACTATTACCTTGGAGGGGTACAAAAAGCAGCAGCTAGGTCAAAGGCAAGGCCTGGAACTAAAGAGGCAGTCTAGAAAATAAAAGTGGAAAAACAGCTAATGCTGTTCATTTATTTTATTTAGCGTACATTTGTATACCGCTACTTCCAGCGATCAGTAGCGGATTAGATTACATGTCGGAGCTGTCTGATCATGACAGAAAATTTGTATTATATACAAAGCGATTGACAGGATAAGCACAACACACAGCAGTTAGGTAATTGATTTTCCTTCCATAAGATGGGAGGAATTAATTACATATATACATTTTTATTTTTTTTTTACACATATATACATCTTTGGTTCTGTGGGTAGCAAGGCTTAGTCCTCATTGTCATGATGAGAAAGTCATGGCAAGATCTGGGAGGTGAGGAGCACCTGACCAATACAATGATAGACCTGAAGGACCTCAAATGAACATTAGAGACTCAGAGTCAGAAAACAACTAGTTCTAGATCCAGAACATGCTGGAAGGAACCTCCCTTCCTGGGTACTCATGTATCAAAGATAAATCCCTTAGCCCTGCAGTGGAGGGCATGGGCCATTGCAGAAGGTACTGAAGAGCTTTTACAAATGTCTTCCACCTGGGTGTAGATCCACGGGTAGCCTCTATGAGGGAGACTTCTATAAGCACTGTCAAAATTCAAATATTGTACATCAGAAATCCCAGACTGCCCTGAAACAGACGTTAAGGACAGAAGACAGGCAGTTTGTAGAAGGACTCTCCTCTCTGAGCTTGTAGAAGGAGCTAACGTCCACCAGTCTAACATGGTATGGGTGCACCCAGAGAGAATAGCCTGAGAAACACCCCAACTAGCTGCATCTTGGGAGGCAGTACTGGAACTCATTGAGGGGGTTACAGACTCCAAAAAGGAGCTATAGTGGTGACTCGAGGATGGCAAAGACTCCATCTGGACTGCCCTTACAGCAGTTGAGGTCTACTAGCTTCTCTCAGTGCTGTACTAGAGGATATATCAAGTGAAGACATCACTGAAAGCTTCTCAAGTCTGCCTCCACCTGCTGGCAAGGGAGCATAGCCCACTAGTCTGGACTGGTCTAGCAGGATGATAAGGAAATAATAAATTCTGTGGAAGAACTAGCAGTGGCATCTGCACCTCCAGAAAGCTTTCCGTATGATTTAAAATCTATTTTAACAGGAACAGATGCAGCTTTACTTAGTAGAATCACCTACTGCTAACCACAGAGTTTGGTTTCAGTGATTTTCCAGAGCTAGACTACTGTATAAAACACTGGGGCTTTATCGAGCTTTGGATTAGTGCATGCTAAAATACATGCTAACTATTAACAAAACTTTGGTAAACATGCCCCATTTATATTCTCGCCGTTCTTGGTACTTAGTTCTCCACCCGCACCCTATTTCCACTCCTCGATCCTCCTGTCCCTTCCCCTACTCCTCTCGCTCCCTCCCCCATCCCTTTTGTTGAGGCATCTGCTTGTCAGAGTTACCTGCCTCTGTTAACTAGATTTGCTGTTTATGCCTGTTCTATATATAGTTGCTTGACTGTTCCCGTTTCTTGTAAACCGCGCTGATACTAAATAGTGCGTATATAAAAGCTAGTAAATAAATAAATCCTTATCCCAGTTCCCTATTTCATGATACATTTTGAGGGTAATTTTCTTTTTCACAGGGTTTCTAAGGCTGTGAAGGTGCATACATTTTGCCTAGTTTATCACAATAACACATGTACCTTTTTAAAATTACGCCTGGGAAAGCAGGAGCACCCATTTACACCTGCTTCGAGGCAGATGTAATTGAGTGTGTATGTGTGGGTAAGATCAGGCACATATGCATGTATTTTATAATTAGGGCTTCTGATCTTAGGGTTTAACTAATAAACAGTGATAAAACACCTCCAGTGGAAACAAAATAATATAAATGTTTACTGCTTTAGCATTAATTCACAGTCTTCAAGGCTGCCAACGTTAGGTTTTCAGGATATCCTTAATGAAACATGCATGACAGATTTGCATACAATGGAGGTAGTAGGCATGCAAATCTCTCTCATGCACATCCTGAAAACATGACTCACTAGTGGCTCTTGAGGACAGGGAGTAAATACCACTGGTTTATTGTATAATCATAAAAAAATGCCACATTCCGAGGTGGAGGGTGTCCGGGGCCAAGTCATTGGCTGGGAAAGTGTGCTGTTTACACTGTGGCTAATCAGTGCGGTAGTTTGTGGGCATCCCCAGGGGCATCCCTTCAACGACATCATTGTGTAGGTCCAAGGCCCCAAAAGCATAGTTACACATCTGTAACAGATGTTCTCCGGGGGCAGAAGGAATCAGTCCTCACATAGGAGTGATGTTGGTGCCAATGGAACCTCGCGGAAGCATCTCCCCAGCTTTCAAAGAAAGCCTTTGGGAGATGCACCACACATGCGTGGTCCCCTTCTCGCCCAAGGGTGACATCTTGCCTCAGTCTAATGACATAGCTAAGATGACAAAAATTAAAATACGGTAACGAAGCAACTCCAAGGGGAGGAGGGAGGGTTGTGAGGACACCTGCTACAGGTGAGTAACTACGCTTTCTCTGTGAACAAGCAGGAAGTCAGTCTTCACATATGGGGCTCCCTATCTACAGCTATCGAGAACCTGGAAAAACACCATGGCAACCTGCAAAGTGTGAACAGTGAGCAGCAGCAGTTGAGTCCCTACTGAGAGACTCTTGCAAGACCCAAGTGTACGCGTGGAACCAGCACTCCGGTAGCCTGAACATAGAAGGGTCGGAGGGCAGAGGGCAGAAGTTGCCTACACCCCGAAGAGATTACAGAGTACGGTCTGGCCAAAGGTGCTGTCTCGTTGGGACTCCCTCTCCAGGCAGTAGTGAGCTGTGAAGGTATGGACCAAAGACCAGGTGGCAGCCTGGCAGGTTTCCGTCATAGGGATGGAACGCAGATTTGCCACAGAAGTAGCCATGGCCCTGACGTGGTGCGCCATGACCCTCTGGTCCAGTGATATCCCTGTCTGCTCATAGGTGAGGGTAATGCAGTCTGCCAGCCAAGCATACAGAGTTCGCTTAGTCACTGGAAACCCCAGACGACTGGGGTCATAGGATATGAAAAGCTGAGGTGCTTTGCGGTGGCCTGAGCCCATTGCAGATAGAAGGACAGGGTCCTTTTACAATCCAAAGTATGGAGAACGGTCTCCACCCTGCTGGCATGAGGCCTTGGAAAGAAGGTGGGAAGTACCACCTCCTGATTGGGGACACCACCTTCAGCAGAAACCTGGGTTGTGTGTGGAGCACCACCCTGTTCTTCTAGAACCTGGTGTAGGGCGGCTCTGACATCAGAGCCTGGAGCTCGCTGACTCTGAGAGCTGATGTGAGAGCTACAATGAAAACGACCTCCCACGATAGGTACCTCAAGTGGCAGGTAGCCGGGGGGGGGGGGGGGCAGCTTAGTGAGCTGCGAGAGCACCATGTTGATATCCCACTCCGCCGCTGGATGGTGGAAGGGTGGTTTGAATAGCGTGAGGCCCAGCAAGAGCCAAGATACAAGGGGCTGTCGAGAATGGCTTGCCCTCAATGGAATGGTGGTGTGCTGTGATGGCGCTCATGTGTACTCTGACTAAGCTGGACTTTAGTCCCACCTGCGACAGATGGAGCAGGTACTGGAGTACCACTTGTACCAAGCAGGAGAATGGGTTTGCCAGTCTTTTGGTGCACCACACCAAGAATCAGTGCCACCTGAAGGCATACGCCCTTCTTGTGGAAGTCTTACGAGAGGCCATAAGAACCTCTTCCATATCTCATGGGAGGTTGAAGGGAACTAACGCTGCCCTTTCAGAAGCCAAGCCATGAGTGACAAGGACTCCAGAGGGAGTATGACCACGTGACTCCTTGTTTGTTTATGTAGAACACTGCAACTTGGTTGTTGGTCTGGACCAGCACTGACTGGTGCTGCAGCTGATGACAGAAGGCTCAGAGGGCTTGAAATATAGCCCGGAGCTTCAGAAGATTGATTTTCATCTGGGCTTCTGACTGGGACCAGCTACCTTGCATCTGAAGGTCCCCGCAATGTGCTCCCCAGCCCATTAAGGAGGCGTCCATGGTAAGGACCCTCTGAGGAGCGGGTGCCTGGAAGGGCATCCCTGCTTGAAGGTGGCGGGGAATCTGCCACCAACCTAGGGAGTCCACCAGCTGGCGGGTCACTCTCACTCTGTCCCGGAACCTGCCTGTGGCTTGTGTCTACTGGGATCGGAAGTACCATTGAGCTGCTCTGATGTGCAGTTGGGTGTATGGGGTCATGTGTACAGTGGAGGCCATGTAGTCCAGTAGGCATTGGAGGAGCAAGGTGGGTAGCGACCGGTGGTGTTGCACCTCTAAGGCCAGCTCTCTGAGGCATTCTGACCTTTCCTGAGGGAAGAAGGCTTTGGCCTGTAGAGTGCTAGCTGAGCCCCTATGAACTCTAGACATTGAGCCGGAGGAGAGGTGGGACTTGTGGTAGTTGATGACGAACCCCAGGTGCTGCAGGGCGTTAATGATGCACCCTGTGGCATGTTGCGCCTCTACAGCTGAGCCTCCCTTTAGGAGCCAGTTGTGCAGGTAGGAAAAGACAAAGGCCCTCTGGAGGCGGAGGTGGGCTGTGACCACTACTAGGCATTTTGTGAAGACCCTTGGTGAGGAGGCCAGCCCAAATGGGAGTACCCTGTATAGGTAGTGCTCTCCCCCCACCACGAACTGAAGGTACTTTCTGTGGCCGGGATGAATCAGGATATGTGTGTAGGCATTCTTACAGGTCTAATCTCCCTGAAGGAGGAATGGCAGCAGTGTTGCAAAGGAGAGCATCTTGAATTTCTCCATTACCAGAAACCTGTTCAGCTCCCACAGATCCAGGTTGGGCCTGAGGCCCCCTGTCTTCTGGGGGATGAGGAAATACCTGGAGTAGAATCCGATGCTCCAGAGATGTTTTGGTACTGGCTCCACTGCATTGTTCTGGAGTAGGCCTGTGAGCTCGATGAGGAGCAGGGTCTGGTGAAGGACTGGTCTTATGGGCTCTCCTGGGAAGTATGAGGGTGGCGCCCGCTATAGGTGGAGGAGGTAGCCCTCCTTGACCACTTGTAGCACCCAGGTATCGGTGGTGATGGCTGACCACCTGTGATCAAATAGGACCAAATGCCCCCCTATGGGCTGCAGGGGACCTCCTGGGGAGAGGAGGTCACGCCCAGGTAATCAAAAGCTCCCCCCAGGCTGGGCGTCACCTGAGACTTAGGAGGCTTTTGTTTGCGGGGCCTGTGCCCCTGTCCTTTATGCTGTTAGCCTTGCTGTGGGGCAGAGAAGGCCTGAAATTGCAAGGTATTACCAAACCCCCTCTTTTTTCCTGAGACCTTTTTATGGGGCTGCACCAAGGTCTTTTTTGAGAGTCTGGTTGTCATTGGGAACTCAAGTCTATCTCTGCAGTTTTGTCTCCATAGGTTTTCTGAAGAGGTTCTCTCTGATGCAGGGGACATCAATAAGTTTGTCCTGAACCCATTGTTCTAGGTCAGATGACTGTAGCCATGCTTGGTGTCAGGCCCCGATGCCCATGGCGGCCACCCTGGCCAAAGACTCTAAGCAATCATAGTCTGCTCGAGACAAGAACTTCGAGCATTCCTTGACCACCGAGGCCAGAGACTTGAATCTTTGAAGGGGCCCCTTGTCAAAGCCTGTCAAGAATCCACCGAGCTCCCTCAACAGTTCCTTGAGATACATGCCGATATAGAGCTGGTAGGAATGGATCTGTCAAGTACGCATTCAGCCCTGAAAGCCTTCCAGCCAAGGGCATTGAGGGTCCAGGCCTCCCTGCTGGGTGGCACTGAAGAATTTTTGGCTCTTCAGCCAGCGCAAGGCTGATTCCATGGCCTTATGGAGCCCAGGGCTTCGACGTACTCTGTACATAGGGTCGAGTTGCCTGTGACAATGGGCACCGATGCAGGTGTTTCCCACATCCGGAGGAGAAGGCACTCGAGGATCGGAAGCATCGGTACTGTAAAAGTTTCCTTGGGAGGGGCTTCATACTGGAGTATCTCCAGTTCCTCTGTGTGTTGGTCTCCCTCAGCCTTGGTCTTGATGGCGAGTGCCTTAGCTGTGTCCTGCACAAAGTCGAGTAAGGCAACATCCTCAGGCGTGGACCGGCGTCGGGACTCTGGGGGAGATGGGTCTCAAGGCACATCTTGGTGTCGCTGAGTGTCCGAGTCCTCAGTCTCCTATTCGGACTCGAAGTCCGAGTATGAGTCCAAGGCTCCATGATCACCATTACATTTATATTTACATTTATTCAGGCTTGATATACCGCCCAGGACCGGAGTATCAGGGCGGTGTACAATAAAAGGCAGCTACAGAAAAATAAAGAGAGAAAGGAACGCCATTAAATAATAGGAAAGAATGAGTGAGAGATAGAGAGAGAAAAAAAAAGGACAGAGACTGGAGAGCTAGACACAAAAACGCAGGGGGAAAGGAAGAGTGGGGGGTAGCAGTCGGGTGGGACATGGCAGGCAGGAGTGTTGGATAATGGTTATAGTCTGCAGTCTCTGGAGGATCTGCGGTGGGTGCTCGCTGGAGAGGACTGGTGTCCCGAGGAACAGGACCGGGACCTCGTCTGAAGCCATTGGGTCTCTCGAAGTGGGTGGCACTCAAGAACTGGCTTGATACCCAGGGAAGCCCTCAATGTTGCGAGTCCCATCGTTGGGGCAGACGAACCAGACATAAATGCCCGCTGCATGGCCACAAGAACAGATATACTGCTCTCTAAGGCCGCCATCCTGGTCTCCATGCCTGTTGGCTCCACAGCCTTTGACATGGGCACAGAACATTTTGGGCCTGATGACAGTACTGTCGAGGGGCAGTCCTCGATGAGGATGGCCTTGGGTGTCTGAGGCCATTCAACGGGTGCCGACAACTCCTTGCGGGGCAGCTTGTGAGGCCGCTCCCGTTCTGACTCCTCTGACTCTTGCCAGGGACTGCAGGGCCTGGAATGGGATTTCTCCTTCTTCCTGGACCTGTCTTCTGAGGTGGTCTTCGAGAGCTTTGTCTTCTTGTGTTCCACCTCCGGAGATTTCCTCTCAGAGGAATCGCGGCCGCAGGATTCTGAAAAGGCCCAGGCTTTGCGGGGCACCGAAGTACCAGAGGTGACCCTGGAGTGTGGTGTCACTGGAGATTCTGACGCTGAGTTGGACTTTTGGAAGAATTTTTCCTGCTCTTAGTGACAGCTCTTCAAGGCCTTTGAGGTCATGGTTCTTCAAAGCCCAAGTTGTTGTGTTTTGGGCCAAGGCACACAAGGCAGCAGTCATGCAGATCGGTGAGGGACATCATTTTGCTGCACTGGTCGCACTTCTGGAAGCCGCTGGAGGCCATCGGAAAAAAGGGGTCCCTGTCACCTGGCAGAGATCGAGGCCTTTGGCTGGAAAAGGGCGTGAACACCGGTCGAGGGACACCTTGAAATAAAAAAGGGGAAAAAAAATTAAGGAACAAAGTCGAGGAACAATGCCAAGGCGAGTTGGCTCGGGGGCGGGAAGCAAACTGCACAGGAATATAACAAAAAAAAAAAAATCGCACTTTTTCTGGGGGGAAACTAGACAGACATCCGGAGGGCTCCGTGGAAAAAAGGAGACTGAGGCAAGATGGCACCCCTTAGGTGGAAAGGGGACTATGCATGCGTGGTGCATCTCTCAAAGGCTTTCTTTGAAAGCTGGGGAGATGCTTCCGTGGGGGCTCCATCAGCACAGATGTCACCCATATGTGAGACTGACTTCCTGCTTGTGCCCGGAGAAGTCCCATAAATTCCATCATTGTCACTACCATCGCTGAAGAGGCGTGCACAAAGGGGCAGGTTACACCCCTTTAGAGTTCCTTCAGAGCACAGACGGGTACAGACGGAGCTGCTAGCTCTTTTCCTTTGTGGTTATATTTAAATTGAGGTGAGTGTATTTTCATGGGGAAAAGGAAGAATAAGACGATAATGAAATCTGCTAAGACTGTGGGTCTCCTTGACAAGTATGTTGTTGTCATGTTGTGGTTCAAATTTCATTGGAGTGTGCTTCTTTAAGCTCCCCGGAAAGAACTCCTCCCCCACACACTCAGCCCCTCCTATCTTAGACTATCTTGGAGACTGACTCTCAGAGGAACTAGATTAGATGGGGTCAATTCTTGGCCCACCTCTTAAGCCTGTTCCTGTATGAGACTCTAAAGTTGTGTACTCCTTAATTTCTCCTCCTTCAGAGGTGGAGATCACTATGAAAGATTTATGGCTGGCTATCAGTGGTATTGACTAACTACTACAGTTATGTCTTTATGTTCTTTCTCACATGATAGGGTTGTTAAGTTACAAACTGTGGATGCTAAAATGATTACTGTTGCTAAATCTTTGCAGAAGATTGATTCTCAGGTACAAACTCTCCAGCAAACTAGTATTTCTCATATCATGGATTCTCTTTCAGTTCATTACAAGCTGGAGGTACTTGAGAACTCTCTTCGTGCTAGAAATTTACATTTTCTAAATTTTCCCTGTACTTGCCTGATTTCCTCAGAGATTCTTTTGAAAAAAGTATTTAGTGGGATTCTCTACTAATCACCTTAACTGAAATCACTACTACTTTTTCTGATCATGTAATTTTGGGGGATTTCAATGAACATGCTGATAACCCCACTAGACCCTGGGACAACATTTTTTTTTCACTCATCTCTGACCTTTCCCTTCAGCAACACCTCCTGTGCCCTACTCATGTGGTGAAGCACATTTTAGATTTTGTTCTTACCTCAGTTATGTCCTCTCTGCAAATAACTTTCTCCCCTGCTGTGCCTTTACCTTGGTCCGATCACTTCGGAATTCTTTTTCAGCTATCCCATCCCTTCTATCTCACTTCTCTCTCTGGATCTCTACCTCCTAATGAATCTGGCAGAGCCCCTCCTCCTTGATGCTTTATCTCTGAATTCACTCTTCACTCCTTTCCACCCTCAGATTCTATATTTCTGTCCAACTTCGACTCTTACCCTGCAGACTCACAGGCACTCACCTGGGATTCTGTTCTCCACATAGCCTTAGATGCTCTTGCTCCTCTTTCACATGTAACGTGCCTTTGCAATTCTTGCTACAACCCATAGTATCAGGTCAGACTCTCCCTACTCCATCGCCAGATCCGGAGAGCCGAGCTGAGCAGAATCAGCATCATGCCCCTTTACTTCCACATTGTCGACCTTTCAACATCACCACTCCTGCTATAGATCTGCCATATCATTAGCTAAATGTCATTATTTCATTCATCTCTTCTCAAAAATTATTCTATGTTGTTTCTTGCCTTTTATGCCTATCTCTGCACCTCTTTCCAATGCTCCAACTGCACAGAAGCTTGCTGAGTTCTTCCATACCACAGTCACCCAACTAGAACACTCTTTTTTGATCAAATAGAACCATTTCAACTCCCTATACAGGATTTCGCTATCCCTATGGAAGATAGTGACTCCTGCTCCTCTCACTCCTACATGCTCTCACCTACATTCCTTGTTCAGATTCTGCCCGATCAACATGGCTTCTCTTGCCAAGATTTCTATCCCTCATCTAAAACTACCTGTGCTTCTGATCCTATCTCCTCTTCCTAGGTTCCTAAGGCTTCCTTGACTCTTCTTCCCTGTGCCCTTACACTCTTTAATAATAGTCTGGCCACTGGAGTCTTCTCACACTGCTGGAAGACAGCAGTGGTGCACCCTCTCCTAAAATCCCAAGCTTGAAGGACTACCAAAAGGGACTGCTACAGCTGGAAATAGATCTGTACTTGTAATTTGTCTTCTGGAATATACTCTAAATCTTGGAGAAAAGGGGAATTCTTTGGGTTAAAGCTGATAAATCTCTGTATTTTAGAATTCAGTGATTTTGCTGAGTCAGTCAGGTCTTAGTACCACCAGAGAGCTTTTCATTTAAATCAAATCAGAGTATAGCTTAGCATAGAAATTAGAATAAATAGTCTCTGAAATAAATTGGTTTCTAGGGAGCTTTTTTATTTAAATCAAATTAGAGTATAGCTTAGCATGCAAGTAGAATAGATAGTCTCTGAATGCAAAGAAATAAACTTGTTTCTAGTGACCTTTACAAACAGGCCTTCCAGTTAGGAGGCAAAAAAATCTATGAAGTTGTCTTAAATAAGTGTTAAAGGCAAGTGACAGATCAAAGGGGCAATTTGAAAGGCCCCCTCTGTCAAACCAAGGGCTATGTGAATCACACAGGAAATTGGTAAGACTATTTATTTATTTGTTACACTTTTTATACCGCCCTTCCAGAGATCAAGAGTGGTTTACAAAGAACCAACATGTTACAAATAACAGTATACAGGGTAGACTTTATCTTAGAAGCACAGGTCAGGGCACTGTGTAGCAAACCAGCTGTTATTAAGTCTTCTTTCCCTCCCACCCACCCAGGGATATTATATTATATTATATTTGTATTTATTT
The DNA here is from genome assembly GCA_033557465.1 of Ichthyophis bannanicus. NCBI lineage: Eukaryota > Metazoa > Chordata > Amphibia > Gymnophiona > Ichthyophiidae > Ichthyophis > Ichthyophis bannanicus. The sequence goes on from CM066036.1 coordinate 141,939,531, forward strand.
TAAATTTATTTGTATTTATTTTATTTATTTAATTTATTGATGAACGAATGATAATTTACATATACGCCTGCATAGCTGTGGATTCCCCCAAACTTTACCTGCAGAATCTTACCAGCTCCCAAAGTGTATGCATGCTTTCCCTCTGTGCATTATTAGGCTTGATACCCTCAAATAAAATGCAACCTATTTACCTTAAAAGGTTGAAAACACACTCTAATTCATTCACTTAATATAACTTAACTCTGGACAACTGTTTATAAGATGTGAATTAAATATTGCACCACTATAAGCTGTAAAAACCTATGCCAACAACTTTCCACTATAGACAAAACATTACTAAATCTCACTACACTGTAAACAATAATGTACTAAATCTCAAACACACATTGAATTTTCTGTATCAAAAACCACAAATTTATTTATCCACTTTGACAATGCAAGGATTGCAGAAAGTCGAGATGCTAAATCTCAGCAAGTAAAGACTGTTGTGGTCTCATGTCCATTGGCTCTAAAGCTTGGTGCAGTCAGTCCTGAGGTTAAGCAATGTAGGCCCCCCTCAATTTCTTTTTTGTCTGTAAGGCTTAAAGAATATTCTGGATGAAGAAGGAGCAGAAAATTAAATATGTAGTTGGGCCCAATGGAATTGACAACATGAAGTCTACTGATTGCTTGGGAAGAGCATCTTCAAGTCTTATGTATAGCAAATGCCATCAGATCAGTGTGATACATGTCTTGGCAGATATTACTATTGTCTGTACTTTGAATATGTCATAAAAACAAACACAAAGCAAAACCCCAAAGAGAATGGACTCAGTGATCCAATCTTGTGCTGGATATAATCTTCCAATGCTTATCTCGGGAATAGGACAGAGAGAAGATAAAGAGGCAGTAATTCCATACATTCCTCCACTATCTATTTTAAACAATCATTCCAGGTTATATGACATTCAATGGACATCTACAGCTGTCTCAGGTGTTAAAACAATAGTCCCATAAAAAAAAGAATATCTTCTGACCTCAAAATACAAGATAAGGTCAATATTTTCTACCCACTGAAATTACCCGAGCTGACTTTAGAAAGTACTGACATTATTGGTGTATCCTTCCCGCTTACCTTTTCTTAGTGATCAGTTCTCTTTCCCTATTGTGTGAAGCAATAACCCAGTGTCTTTTTTTCTCAAAATTATTGTGCTATTTCCACTCCCTCCCTTTTGTGTCCAAAGATTGTTTGTCATGCTTCATTATGATTGAGATTGTCTCTGTATATCTACACTTGGATAGTGTAAACCGCCATAATGCTAGCACCTTTTATGGTATATCAAATTCTGTAAATAAATAAAACTGTAGAGGACAGTGTCAGACACGTTATAATGCATAAACAGAATTATTATAACAAGTTAGCATATCCGTGCTCCACTATTACTCACAATCAGAGCCGGAACAACCATCAGGCAAACTAGGTGGTCGTCTAGGGTGGCAATTTGGTGGTGGTGGTGGGGGGAGAGCGGCAAAATGCAGGGCATTCAAAACTAATCATAGCTTTTGCCAGCAATGGGGGTTTAGGGCTGCCTTGGGCGCCAACACCTTGAACCAACTCAAGGGCCAACCTTGCTCACAACAGCAAAAATACATACCAATCAACAATTCTGAAATTATAAAAACTGAGTTTGACTACTTAGGAGGTGAACTTGCCAGAAAAGAGAGAGGTTTCAAACCATTTTAGGCAATACATTGTGAACAAAAATAGATAATATTCTTACAACCAACTGCAGACCCTGTGATACTATTAGCTAATGCAAAAACATAAGACCATCACTCAGAGAACTAAGGTTTTTCAGTGCACAGAAAAACAAACGAGTTCCCAGGCCCCAACAATTAGTATTCCTGTTAACTATGCATATGCATTAAGAATAACATCAGGGCTTTGGGACTGTTTCCATTTCAATTGTTCTCCTTCTGTTCTGGATAACAAAATATATTCAGACAGCTAAATAAATCTTTCATAATACTGATGGGACTTCCTGTTCAAAGCAAGCAGTTATGCAAATTGCTAATTACAAGGCAGAGATAATCATAATCTCACACATTTGTGCAACCACATATACAACAGGGATAGTCATAGCAATAGTTGCCTTCGAATTTTTTAAAACATTAGTGTGATACCTCTTTGTTAGCAGACCCTGAAAAATGGAACATTGTGATCTAACACTGGAATAATAGTGTATACAATTGATATTCTACGGTTACTCAGAAGAATGACAGGGTGAAAATACTATAAATGGGAGACTATTTTAGAAGTTTATACTCCTAATCATAGCTAATCATTTTTAAATTATAATCTAATTATTGCTCATTGATTACAATAAAAATTACATTCTGACAGTGAAGATTCTAATGCGCCCCTTCCTTTTCCTCAAAGATGAGATTAACTGATTTGTCAGTGGAAGATGAGATCTCAGACCTTTACACATTCATCATCTTGACCTCATTTAATACCGTGCCTGAGTCAGAAGGCTCTATATACAACATGGTGCATACAAACAACACCAAAGGTGCCAGGTAGTGAGGGGAGCAGAGGGTGAAAGGGAGCGCTTATGCTCTGGCCTTTGAAGTATCCAAATAGATCCAGTGAAGAGGCTCATGGAAATTAATGGGATCCCAAGAGTAGCAACGAGCAACATTACACCTTGAACCATGGAATTAAGGAATTACCTCTCCCAAGCACAGGTGGTACAGCAAGAAAACATTTTCACAGTTCTGAAAGTTATCTAGACAGTATGATTTGGGAAGAGGTACCATTTCTTTTTCAGCATACACTTTAGGTTTTTCCTGCAAAACTTCAGTTTATTTTAAAATTACATTTCAAACATTTGAAAACAATTATACATTTTGACGTGGGTATATTTCCATCAGTCTGCCAGAGGAGCTCTCCAGACAATGGTGCTCGATAGCAATGAAATGCCCAAATCGGATAGTCGATCACCCAAAATTGGAGTTTTTTGTGCTTCTTTACATTTTTATTGTGCATCCTTTTGATTTTCCTTCTTGCCTGAATCAGATGCTGGGTATTTTAGCAGGAACAGTGTTAGGAAAGAAATCGAGGGAAATTGAACATATTTAAGTTTGCAATAGATCAGTTCTGATCTTGGCCAAATTCTTGTGGTACTGCGGGGATAATGCTACATCTGGTGAACAGAGTACAAATGCTCTTTTCAGGAAAGCAAGACTACCATGGAAAAGGAGTGAGCTGAATCAAAAACGAGAGAATAAGCAGACCACTGATTTTTTACCTGCCACTAATTGGCACAGTATTCCAAATTTTAGTTTACTGCCTGTATAAATACCTTTTTATGATATCTAAATACTATTCCAGCTTTACATTTATTTGTACTGGAAACCCCCCCCCCCCCCCCCAATACACAATCTATAATTCACAGCCAGTGAGTAAATTAGCAGCGATTACATCACAAAATATAGGGGTATGTCTACTAAAGATGTCAGCAGCTATTGCAGATTTAACGCTCTGTGGTAGCAGCTAACCCGTGAAAAAAATCTGATCTCTCAGATACGTTTCTGTGATATATAGTTTTCGCTGCAGGGGCAGGATAGGGGCAGGGAATAAGGGTGGTGATGATTAGCAGCTACTATGTGAAAATGTTTTTGCTCAGTGGCTGCCAAACTCTGGCCCAACTGCGGCAGCAGTTAACGTCATCATGGGGACTCCCTTTGGGTTAGTGGATTAGGGGTGGGGAGGGGGGGTCCTTTCCCCGACTGGCCAATCTGGATATAGGTGACCTTATCCTCCCTGGGCAGGGATCGGGAGCTGTCCAGGGGGAGATCAGTGCTGCAGGGGGCCAGCACTCTGTTTTCCATAGTCTGTGCCATGGATTGCAATACTGCAGCACCGGCCAATCCAATTTCTACAAAACTCAGTTTGCATTATCATTAATTGCACCACTTTTGTTTCCAGCACCATCTGCTGGCAAGAGGAAAGCATTGCACTGAAAACCAAAGCTCAGTCCTAGTAGAGGGAAGTAATAGAGAAAGAATAAGGCAGGAGGTAAGAAGATAGAAAGGAATAAACAAGAAGAAGAGAGTAGGAATGAAAGAGGGTGAAAAATAACAGAACATGGCGAAAGTAATGGGAGAGGCAAAAGAAAAAGGTTATGTAGAGGACAAAGGGGAAAAAGACAGAGGCTGGGAACCTCAGCTGAAAATGGTAAATCCTATTTGGTTTGATTGTCAGAACCCAGGACAAGGCATCAACCGCAGTTCATTCTCAGTGAACCAATTTAGTTGCGAACGCAGGATCTGAAGTGCGTTTGTGAATTAGTGGCAATCTTAGTTCCACCTATGGTCCCACTATAGGCCATACAGCAAGATGATGCCGGCCTCAGGTCAGCCAGTGCGATTGTGAAATGGAGCACTACTTTTGAGCAGGAGCCACTGAAGATCACTTCTACCCCATGAACGGAGGCCCAGGAGGGTTTTATTTTTTGTAGTTCGCTGAACCTGACACAGAATTGCTCGTGGCTTGGAAATGTGGTTATATTTGTAACAGCGATTCAGAATAACTGGTTCTGTGAAATACCTGAACTAAGCTGCATTATGAGATAAAGGCAAGATGGGGGTTAGGGAGAAGTGATAGAAAATGTAAAATTAGAAAGAGATGGGGGGAGGAAGTATGGAATAACAATACAGAAAAAGGGGGGAAAAAAGAATCATACTGGTGAAGAGGAGGAAACGGGTAGAGAAAGGATAGAAAGATATTTAAATATTGCCTGTCACTTTTTATCTGCTACACAGTAAATTCTCCCCCTACTATGGGCACATCGTTGGTGTAAAATATTTCCTATTCACAGCACAGTGCACTGCAGCACAGCCTAGCTAGAGATGTCACAAAGCACTAATTTTAGACAGCAACAGCCACCTCCTCTGTCCCCAAGTAAGTTTCTTTCAATCTGCTGCACATTACTGTCACTGGTTGCCATCTCTTTACATCAGCAACGACTGTGCTGCAGAGCGCTCTGTTCCCTTATTGTAGCATGAAAGAAATAGACTGGCATTGTTGTAAAGAATGGATATTCTAGACAGGAAAATAGGAGGTGAAACCTATTTCCTTTGTGAGACTAATATCATCTCAAGTTGAACAATGGCTAAAAGCAGCAATTCTGTGTAAAAGTTGTATATGTCAGTATCTGTTAGCAGTAATCTATTTTTACACTACAGAAATCCAGTAGGTTGAAGTGAGGGATTCCGTTTACTAGATGCAGCAACCTTGAAGGGATCAGCATTGAGGAACCTGCACAGATCGTAGCGGCAGTGCAAATGCTGCCACCATTCGGCCTTGGACCGTCCCCAGCTCTAGTTAGCATATGTCCATGAGGAAGTGGACAGCGAGTGAAGGGGCTTAGTGGGAGCAGCTGCTGCTGGTCTTTTGTCTTGGTATGGTGAGGCCTATACACTCTACCACTCCTGCAGCCTCCGACTCCTGCCTACCTGCTCTGTGTATTTCTGTGACTACAAACACACAAATATACATGCAAATGTATGGACAGACAAATGCACTTCAACAAAAAGCACAACTGTCTGTTGCAAAATGTGCCTAAAACATCTTAAAAGCTTTAACATCAGATGTATGTTTATGGTGGTTCCTTAACCTAGACTCTTCTAAAGGGGAATGTCCTGTAACTGACTGATCTTACTGCAATGCTCTGTAGCCCTTGATACAAAGCAGTTCATAAGAAGTAATACACCATAACACAGTATAAAATATAAAATTCTAAATAGTCACAAGAGATTTTCTTTTAAGAGATCTGAGGGTGTCAAATGATGAACAGATGCGCATAAGCAAGCTGCCAGGAGCTTATCTTCCTTAGACAGACTCATTCAGAATTCCCAAATGTCAGTGCATGGATTTTGTTCACTCACATCTTACACTCCAGTTGTCATGGCCTCAACAGGCAGCACGATGTGTTTTTATAAAGCAGACTCATACAACAAGCCCTGGTGGGGGACAAATGCTCTTGCAAATTTACACCTGCTCTGAAGATGTAAAAGGCTCCATGTCCACTGTGCTTGTGTATTTTATAAAATACAGACGTACATCACAACTCCACTCCTTCTCAGCTCAGATTACATAGCATCTTGTCAGCGCATGCACTTATAAAATCACACATGTATAAAAGCCCTTTCCCATGTATGAAACATGCCATACACACAGACAATGCTTTACAATGCTACTCCCGCGGGAGTCATTTTAGAATGTTTCTGCATATTTACAATTGAAGCGGTGCAGATCGTAAGCAGACGTGTTATAGATATGGTCTGGGCAGTGCAAAAAAAAGAAAAATGTGCATACTTCAGATTTTGCAAGGAAATTCATGTTTACAGTATTTTAGAAATCTCCCCCTCAGCTTTTGCATGCAGAAATGTCAGCAAATTGCTCATTTCGGCCATGGCTTTATAGAAGTGATTAAGGGAATAAGTTGTTTGGTCTTTGAAATGACCCAAAAAATGCATCAATATGGCTGTAGGAGCTTGGCATCTGCTATATGTGCAGCCTATATTAAATTTGCTGCTTCCAAGTGTAAAGTAAATTGCTAAATCGGCACTGGAGTGTGTAAGCACTGCACATGCAACGCAGCCAAATAATGCTGACCTTCTTTTGAAAATGGCTGACCCTGCTGCATGTTTAGCCCTATACATATATTACAAATGGCTCAATGATCAGGGTCTTTTGTAAAATATACTGGAAGCTAGACATCCTCACTTGAATGTCTCTTTTCTGACCTAAACACACTGTGAAAACTTTGTCTTTTAGTGTGTATGCTAACCCACAGATCTACATTTTCTATGCATTAATAGTACTGGTGCGCTAAACAACATCAGGTCATGACAAAAACTGCACTTACATGCTAAACTGAGCATGCTCAATCTTATTGTCTCTCACGATTCAGCCCATATTGCGCAAGTCTTATAGAAGCCTGGCACATGGGAGATGTTTGTCAGTCCTGAAGGCAGAAGCAGGAAAGCATCTGGATCCCAGGAGAAAATGTCAGAAAACAGACTTTGAGGAAAGGAAAAACAGAGCTAAAGAATGCACTTCAGATGGAAAAGAGAAGGTGGCCTGTCCTCAGAAAGTGCCTTGATCATCCTCAGCACATCCATCCCGCTGACACAAGGGAGGAAAACCTGAGTTGGAAGGATATGAACATTTGATCATCTCCCTGTGTCCCCTGTTTTAACGGGACAGCATGTTGACAGCTGTTTTATAGTTGTCTGTGGACAAACTAACCTTACGAAGGACCGCAAAGACCATCACCATATGCTAGCAAAAGTAGTTCACGTTAATGACAGCCCTGTGTGCCCCATACCCCAAAGCTATTTTCCCAATCTCACTCGTGGCATCCTTTCCATCCATTTCATGCAAGAGCAATCCTCTCAGAGGGCCTCAGATCAGAGATGTAGGGTTGTGAGACATCCAAGGTCGTCTTCCTCTTTTGTGGTGTCTTCTTCAGCCTCACACATTCTCTCCAACCCTATCTCAGTAAGGAGCATGGCAGAGAACAAAAGGGTATGGGCTGAAGCAGGCACAGTGGCCACTATACTCTGTGAGCTCAGGATTCTGGATTCAACTGAGGGTCAAGTGCAAAAGGAGGAAGGTGACACTCTAGAGCACAAGACAGGAAGGTGTGCGTGGTTTCTGGTGATGGGAAGGGGAGTGCTGAAGTTAGAGAAAGGGAGAGAGAGATTGTGTATGTGAAAGATTATTACGATTTTTAAGGGGGTGGGTTAACAAGGTCACGTACAGCAGCATCCCTGTTTCCCCACCCAATCAACATTAATTTAAAGATGACCACAACTGAAAAGTTCCCAATGTGTGTCTTTGACCTGGAGAAGAAAGAGGAGGGGCAGTTTGAATGCAGTAATGCTTTATTTATTTATTTTACAGCTTTTTTTTATACCTCTTTATCTGGAAGCCAAAGCGGCTTACACTTAACGTGAATGTGCAGAAAATTGCAGAGAACATTATAGCTTAGGGTGTTAATACAACCAATTATTTACATTTGTCAAGTTGAAAGCCTTAGTGATGGAAGAGTGAGAAGGGGCAAGTAACTTGAGAAAGTACAGAGAACGGTCGTAGGATTATGTGTCTATTGAGGTACGATTGTTTGCAAGACATTCATAATAGCTGTGCTAGGTGTTATGTCCAAAGTATTCTGAGAATAGGTGAGTCATTACCTTCCTGCAGAATTCAGTTACGAGGTCTAAGGATCAGAGCACTTCAGGGAGTGAGTTCTAAATTGAAGGGGTGTAGAGGGAGAATGCGTGTTCGCAAGTGGTATGGTGGCTGCTCACCTTAAAGATAAGAATGATGAGGAGGTTCAGGGAGTTCAGCCTTCATGTTCTGTTGTCGGGGATCTTTTGTATTAGGGTTTGCAGACTTTCTGCTGAGAGGTTGTGAAGAGTCTTGAAAATGTTTGGTATCATCTTGTACTTTATTATGGATATTACAGCGAGTCAGTGCAATTGTTTTAATGTTGATGTGATATGTTCGTGTTGAAGCGTACCATTTATCATGCATGCAACGGTGTTCTGGACCATCTGTAGAGGGTATGGTATATGCTTTGGGATTCCTCGATATATTCTGTTACAGTAGTCTAGGTATGGAGTTATGAGGTGTGATCAAAAAAATATTGAGACTTGTTGTGTAGCTATATAACACCACATCACACCATGATGCTATTAAGTATGCAGTGACCTAGTTATGTGCTCTGCATCTGTAGCGTGGCTGCAGCACACCTGTATTTTGTTAATCACATGATGTTCAGTATCATGTAAAATTAGTTTGTCATATTTACAATGAGTGAAAAAATTGAACAACAAATTTGCAATAATTCTGCCAGAAAATTGGAGATTCCTGCACAGAGACTTATGACAAGTTACAGCAAGTGTATGGCGATGAATGCACAAGTCATGCTCGAGTTTATGACTGATACAAATGTTTCCAAGAGGGCCATCAAAGTGTTGACAGTGACAAACCTTCTGGAAGGCCATCCATAAACAGGAATGAAGACAAAGTTGAAGCAGTGCGTGCTACAATACACTCAAATTGTGGATTGACTATAAGGGAGCTTACTTAGGACATAGATATCAGTTTTGGGTCAGTACAGTCCATTCTTACTGTCGATTTGGGGATGAGACCTGTGTCTGCAAAATCTGTGCCAAAACTCCTGTCTCCTAACCAAAAGGAAAATCAAATATCAGCAGTAAAGCGTAGTTACTCACCTGTAACAGGTGATCTCCAGGAACAGCAGGAATTTAGTCTTCACATATGGGTATCGTCCGTACCGACGGAGCCTGCGTGGGAACGCTTTTGGAAGCATCCCTCAGCACATGCGCGCTGCCTTCCCACCTTTCCAACTGTCCCTCTTCAGTTAAGCTTGTAGCTGAGTGAAAGGATAGAGGGAGAGAGGAAAGAGACAAAGAGATAGAGAGACAACTCCTAGAGGAGGTGGGTGGGTTGTGAAGACTAAATTCCTGCTGTTCCCGGAGATCACCCGTTACAGGTGAGTAACTACACTATCTCCAGGAACAAGCAGGAATGTAGTCTTCACATATGGGGGACTCCTAGCTGAAGATGCCAGGGAGATAGCCCCAGGAATGTGCCACCCTAGAAAGGTGGGAATCCTTCCTCCCATGGATCTCTGGCATTCCACCAGGGTTGGTGGGTAGGAGTTGAATTAGGTTTGAAAGAGATTTTGAAGAACAGCTTGGCCAAAGAAGGCATCCCGACGGGAGGCTTTATCCAGGCAGTAATGGGCTGTGAAGGTGTGTACCGAAGCCCAGGTGGCTGCTCGACAAATGTCATCGATAGACACAGAGTGGAGATTAGCCATGGAAGTTGCCATGGCTCTCACGTTATGAGCTGTGACATGGTCCTGAAGAGGAAGACCCTTACTCTCATAAGTAAAGGATATGCATTGGGCAATCCATCTAGATAAAGTTCTTTTGGAGACCGGTTGTCCCAAATGACTAGGGTCAAAAGCTATAAAAAGTTGTGAGGACTTTCTATGTTGCTGTGTTCTCTGTAGGTAAAAGGCTAAGGCTCTTTTACAATCCAAATTATGAAGGTTTTTTTCTGCATTAGAGGCGTGAGGCCTCGGAAAAAATACAGGAAGATAAATTGATTGATTTAAATGAAAAGGCGAAACCACCTTTGGCATAAAGCGTGGATGAGTTCTAAGAACAACCTTATCATGGTGAAACCTAGTATAAGGAGGATTAGGCACTAAAGCTTGCAGTTCACTAATGCGACGTGCAGAGGTGATTGCAATTAGGAAGATGACCTTCCAGGTCAAAAACCTAAGGGTTGTAGTGGCTAAAGGCTCAAAAGGCGGCTTCATGAGCTGCCTGAAAACTAGATTTAGATCCCATGCCACCGGTGGTGGCTTAATGGGAGGTTTGGTTAATAGAAGACCTCTCATAAATCTGGATATGAGTGGATGAGAGGAAATTGGTTGTCCATTCAGAGGCTTATAAGAAGCTGCAATTGCACTAAGATGGACTCTTACCAAATTGGTCTTTAGACTAGAATTCGATAAGTGAAGGAAATACTCTAGTATTGATTCTAAGGGTATGCCAAGGGGATTTAATCCCTTCTTGGAGCACCATATAGTAAAACATTTCCACCTGAAGGCATAAGATCTTCTTGTGGAAAGTTTCCTAGAAGCCTGAAGGATATCCTTTACCTGTTAGGACAGGTTGAAATCCTGGAGGTCTAAGCCTTCAGCAACCAGGCCGTGAGATGCAAGGACTGGGGATTCGGGTGCCATAGCGTCCCGTTCTCTTGGGAAAGGAGATCTGGAGCATGCCCTAACTCTAGAGGTGCAGCTTGAGAGAGATGTAGAAGCAGGGGATACCACGCTTGGCATGGCTATTGTGGCGCTATGAGAATCATGCGACCCCTGTCTCTCTGAAGCTTGAAGAGTGTTTTGGGGATGAGAGGAATGGGTGGGAAGGCATAAAAGGAAGTCCTGAAACCAGTGAAGGAGGAAAGCATCCCTTGTCTGACAATTGTGAGCTGGAATCCTGGAACAGAACCAGGGAAGTTTGGCATTCAGTGGACTTGCAAAGAGGTCTATGTCTGGAGTGCCCCAGAGATGAAATATCTTTGCCACCTGGGTCCAGGTGGAGGGACCACTCGTGAGGCAGCAGTACTCGACTGAGTTTGTCTACCCAAAGGTTTTGAATGCCTGGAAGATATACCACTAGAAAGGGGAATTTGATACTCTCTGGCGAGGGCCCACAGTCGTAAAGCTTCGTTGCATAAGGACAGAGAGCCTGTCCCGCCTTGCTTGTTCACATAGAACATAGCTACTTGATTGTCCGTCTGGACTAGGACCGTCTTGTAGCTGAGCTGGGCGTGGAATACTCGAAGAGCTAAATAGATTGCTCTTAATTCCAGGAGGTTTATGTGCAGACCAGCCTCCTATGGAGTCCAGATTCCCTATGTAGAGAGATGATTCAGGTTTGCTCCCCAACCGACCTGTGATGCATCTGTTAGGGTGGCCTGAAAAAGGGGTTGACGAAAAGGAGACCCCACTGTCAGATTTTCTAGTGATTGCCACCATTGGGACAAAATTAGCCGTTGAGAGTTTATTATTTTGTTTGATAGGTGTCCTGTGGCCTGTGTCCACTGTGTGGATAGGGTCCACTGAGCTGTTCGCATGTGGAGGCGAGCATATGGGACTACATGAACTGTGGATGCCATACGTCCCAGTAACTGTAATAGCTCCTGAGCAGTTAGGGAAGATTTTCCTGCTGCTTGAGAAGCTAGTTGCATTATGCGAAGACACCGGGCCTGTGGAAGGAAGGTCTTTGTCTGTCTGGTATCTAGACAGGCCCCTATGAATTCCAGGCATTGGGAAGGAACAACTTGGGATTTTGAGAAGTTTATTACCAAACCCAAGTATTGGAGGATTCGCATTGTGCGAGACAGTGCAGTGCTGGCCTCTGCAACTCTAGGGGCTCGAAGTAAGGGAAGACGAATATCCCCAGGGTTCTCAGAAATGCAGCTACTACTGCCATGCATTTCGTGAATACTCTTGGTGCTGAAGCCAGACCAAAGGGAAGAACCCTGTACTGGAAATGTTGTCCCTTGAAAAGGAATCGCAAGAATTTCCTGTGATCTGGATGGATCAGAATGTGAGTGTATGCATCCTTTAATTCTAGAGAGCAAAGCCAATCCTGGCCTTGAAGATATGGCAGAAAAGTTCCTAGAGAAATCATTTTGAACTCCTCTCGAAACAGGTATTTGTTCAATTCTCTGAGGTCTAGAATGGGTCTGTGTCCTCCTGTTTTCTTTGGAATAAGAAAATAGGGGGAGTAGAACCCTGCATCCCATTGAAGAATGGGTATCTCTTCTACTGCCCCTTGGGCAAGAAGTGTTGAGACCTCGTGATCTAGCAGATTGTCTGCGGAGGTTCGAGAATTGAATTGCCTTAGAATTGTAGGAGGGGGCATGCTGTGAAAATGAAGCTTGTACCCTTCTCCTACAATGGACAGAGTCCAATCTTCTGCTGTTATTTGATGCCATCTGTTGGCAAAGTGGCATAACCTGCCTGGGATATTGGGGGGTTGGGGACCCCTCTGAGGCAGGAAGGCTAAGCTCTCTAGGAAGGAGTCAAAACCCTTGAGGGGGCTAAACCTGCAGAGCTGGTTGGGCTATGGGGCCTTTTGTCTTCTTTTGCTGTCTAGTTTGTCCCTTTTGGGCAACCTGACCCTGAGATTGACTCTGCTGGGTATAGGAAGGAGAAAATTTCCTCTTTTTGCTGAAAGAGGGTTTTTTATAAGACTTCTTTTTGGCTGGAGTGGCTGTAGATTTCAACAATCTATCAAGAGTAGTATTGTCAGCATCTAATTCATTAGCCTTTTCCTGCCAGTTCTTGTCAAAGAGATTATCTCCCGTGCAAGGAATGTTGCCTAACTTGTCCTGTACCCAAGTCTCCAAGTCTGATGCCTGAAGCCAGGCAATCTGTCGTGCACCAATGGCAATAGCAGAGGTTCTGCTGATGCATTCAAAGCAGTCAAAGGCTGCACGATTTACAAACTTGGAGACATCTTGAGCATGCTTAACTAGAGCAAGAAAGTCTTGTCATCTGGGAGAAATGGGCTCATAAGCTCCAAATCTCCTGTAACTTCCTTGAGGAACATTCCCATATACAGTATATATGAACTGATCCTAGCTGAAAGCATGGAAGCCTGAAAAGTTCAGCGCCTAAAAGCATCCAGAGTCCTGCATTCACGACCAGGAGGATTGGATGCATGCCTCTTTGCATTTTTCATCCTACGCATGGCTGACTACACCACCAATGAATGGTCTTTTGAAATCCAGGACATGGCGGAACTCGATACATAGTATCAAGTCTCCTAGAGTGAGGAGATGTAGTCAGAGGTGTCTCCCACATTCTGAGCATCAAGTTATGCAGACTTTCATGGATGGGCAGAGTGGCTGCCTCCTTTGGAACTTTAGGATATTGGAGAATTTCCAATTCCTTTGCTCTGGGTTCCTTTTCAGGAGCCACCGTGATTGAAAGGCCCTTGGCCATATCACAAATAAAATTCTGAAAAGACATGTCCTCTGGAGGTGACATTCTGCGTTGAGGAGAAGAGGGATCTTCTGGAAGAAACCCTCTAGTACCAGCAGAATTGTCAGAGTCTTCGGAATCAGAGGATTCGAAGTATTCCTGACTACGATGCTCATGCAAAGCACGGTCCCGGTAATGATCGAAGTCGGTACCGAGTTGATCCGGTACCGATCTGTCGATTCCAGCCAAAGATGGCGTGGGAAAAATCCCCGTCGGTACCGGTACCGGTGTCTGTACTGATGTAGGTACCGTCATCGCTGACAATGTCAGTACCGGTGCCTGTTGGACCAACGGTACTGCAGCTGAGAGAAGAGCTGCGATGCTGCATTCTATAGCGAGGAACCTCTATCGACGCTGCTGATGCCTGGGTGTCGGTACCGATGAAAACGGCCAGGACCCCTGAGCATGGCACAGGTAGTTCTTGCGAGGTCGGGGCCGCGAGAACATCCTGGAGCCCCATTGATGCTTTAGAAGCCGAAGCCTCCCGCCAGGGCTGCTTTGCCGGCAATGCCAATGGCCTCTTGATGCTTAGCAGGAGAGCTACCCTTTGAGGACCGGCTTTTATGTTTAGTTACCTGAGATCCATGGGAGGAAGAGGAGGCCCTTGAAGATGTCGATGCAATGGATCTGGCATCCGAAGAAAAGAGGATACAGAGCTTTGCAGCCCAGTTCTGTCTTCCTCCAGCACAGGAGAAGATGGGTGCCAACAGAATGTCGATGGTTGGACACAAGTCACCAGGGCCTGCAAAATCACCAATCCAACTTCTCCAGCCCTTGAATTGAAGAACCATTATGCAGCCCTGGAAGTGGAGGAGGTGAAAGCATCCCTGGAAAGGGAAGAACCAGAGTTCAAGTACCCCAAAGTTGCAGAATCAGTGACCAGAAGGAAACGAAGGGTAGTGGTGGTTGGAGACTCTCTTCTGAGGGGTACTGAGGCGTCCATCTGCCGACCAGACTTGATGTCCAGAGAGGTATGCTGTCTGCCTGGTACCAAAATCCAAGATGTTACGGAGAGTTTGCCGAGACTCATCAAGCCCACTGACTATTACCCAATGTTGCTAATCCATGTTGGAACAAATGATACTGCCAGGTATACCTCAGAACATATCAAAAGTGACTTCATGGCTCTGGGACAGAGGGTGAAGCAGTTAGGTGCACAGGTGGTGTTCTCTTCAATCCTCCCTGTTGAGGGTAAAGGCCAAGGCAGAGAGGCTCGCATCCTGGAGATCAATGCATGGCTGCGTGGATGGTGTCATCGAGAGCGTTTTGGTTTCCTAGACCATGGGATGCTGTTCCAAGGGTTGCAGAGCAGAGATGGCATCCATCTGTCCAAGAAAGGTCAACGCATCTTCGGTAGTAGACTGGCTAATCTACTGAAGAGGGCTTTAAACTAGATTCGTTGGGGATGGGTGAAGAAAGCCCCCAGGTAAGTGAAAGCCCCCACGTAGGTGATACATTAAATACCTTTATGGAAATGGGTAACAGGGGTAACAGATGGAAAGCAGTGTGTATAAATGCCCGTAGCATGGGAAATAAGATCCCTGATGTTGAAGCTTTGGTGGGAGAGGCTGACTTGGATTTAGTGGCAGTTACAGAAACATGGTTCACAGAAAACCATGATTGGGATGTAATTATACCTGGCTATACTTTATTCAGAAAGGACAGGGTAGGAAGAAGGGGAGGAGGAGTGGCACTATATGTAAAAACTACTATTAAAGCTTTGGAATTACAGAGCTTAAAAGGGAGAGAGGAGGCATTGTGGGTTAAACTAGAAAGAGGGAAAGAGAAATCTATTTGCATTGGTGTGATATACAGACCTCCCTCACAAGAGGAAGAGGTGGACAGAGAGTTAATTGAAGACATACGCAGCATTGCTAGGAAAGGGGAAGTGCTACAGATAGGAGATTTCAATATGCCAGATGTTGATTGGCACATTCCTGCTGCAGTATCATCTAGAAGTAAGGAGATACTGGATTCTCTACAGGGAGAACTATTCAGGCAATTGGTAACAGACCCCACACGTGAAGGGGCCTTACTGGACTTGGTGCTTACCAATGGTGAAAGTGTTTCTGATGTTGTAGTGGGAGATCATTTTGCATCCAGTGATCACCAGATGGTGTGGTTCAGTATTAGGACTAGGGCTGTTAGAATCCATTCCAAGGTGAGGATCTTAGACTTTAGGAAGACTAACTTTGCGAAGATGGGCCAATACCTCAGGGAGTCGTTAGTGGGATGGGAACAGCTGGGGGATGTAGAAAAACAGTGGGCAAAACTGAAAGGGGGTATTTTAAGGGCAACCAACCTTTTTGTTAAAATGGTAAATAAAGGCAAAAGTAAAAGGAGACCGCTATGGTTTTCGAAGGAAGTAGCTGAAAAAGTGAAGAAAAAGAGGGAGGCCTTCATGAAATACAAGAGATCACAGAGAGAGGAAGACAGGCATCTGTATTTGGAAAAACTTAGAGAAGCTAGCAAAATAGTCAAGAAGGCGAAGATTCAAAAGGAGGAGGAAATAGCCAATGCAATAAAATGGGGGGATAAGACATTTTTCAGATATATTAGTGAGAAGAGGAAGAGCAAAAGTGGTATTGTCAGACTCAAGGGTGCAGGGGGGGAATATGTAGAAGCTGATAAGGATAAAGCGGAATTGCTTAACAAATATTTTTGTTCTGTGTTCACAGATGAATAACCAGGAGCAGGACCTCAGAAAACACCCACAAATAGGAACAGAAGCGAGGGACATCTTGAACAATTTTCAGAAGACTGTGTTCGTGAGAAACTAGCTCAACTTAAAGTAGACAAAGCGATGGGACCGGATGGGATACACCCTAGAATACTGAGGGAACTTGGGGACGTTCTAGCAACTCCACTGACTAACCTTTTCAATGCCTCGTTGGAGTCGGGAGTGGTGCCAAAGGACTGGAGAGAGGCTCATGTGGTGCCTTTACACAAAAGCGGAAGTAAGGATGTGGATGAAAACTACAGGCCGGTTAGTTTAACTTCGGTGGTGAGTAAATTATTGGAAACGCTGCTGAAAGAGAAAATAGTGAGGTTTCTGGAGTCCAGTGGATTACAGGATCCGAGGCAGCATGGATTCACCAGAGGCAGGTCTTGTCAGACAAATCTGATTGATTTCTTTGACTGGGTGACCAGGGAGTTGGACCGAGGGAGAGCTCTAGATGTGGTATATTTAGATTTCAGTAAAGCATTTGACACTGTTCCTCACAGGCGACTTATAAACAAACTGAGCACCCTAGGGATGGACCCTAAAGTTACTGCTTGGGTTAGAAATTGGTTGGGTGGGAGGCGACAAAGAGTACAAGTAAATGGAACTCACTCTGAGGAGAAGGATGTTACCAGTGGTGTGCCCCAGGGATCTGTCCTTGGTCCGATTCTTTTTAACATCTTTGTTAGTGATATAGCGGAAGGGCTGCCGGGTAAGGTTTGCCTCTTTGCAGATGATACCAAAATCTGCAAGAGTAGACACTCAGGATGGTGTAGATAACATGAGGAGGGATCTAGCTAAGCTTGAAGAATGGTCTAGAATTTGGCAGCTGGGATTTAATGTTAAAAAATGTAAGGTCATGCATTTGGGCTGCAGCAATCCAAGGGAGCAATACAGTATAGGAGGTGAAGTACTTTTGTCCACTAAAGAAGAGCGGGACCTAGGCGTGGTTGTGTCTGATGATCTTAAAGTAGCTAAACAGGTAGAAAAGGTGACAGCAAAAGCTAGAAGGATGCTTGGGTGCATACGGAGAGGAATGGCTAGCAGAAAAAAGTATAAGTCTTTGGTGCGACCTCATTTGGAGTATAGTGTGCAATTCTGGAGACCGCACCTTCAAACCTTCAAAAGGATGTGAACAGGATGGAGTCGGTGCAGAGGGTGGCTACTAAAATGATTAGTGGGCTTCATTATAAAGCATATGAGGACAGACTTAAGGATCTTAATATGTACACCTTAGAGGAAAGGCGGGATAGAGGTGATATGATTGAGATGTTTAAATACCTCCGTGGCATAAATGTTCAGGGAGAGAGCCTCTTTCAATTGAAAGCAAGTTCTGCTATGAGGGGACATGGGATGAGGGTGAAGGGAGATAGATTCAGGAGTGATATGCGGAAATATTTCTTTACGGAAAGAATAGTGGATCCATGGAATAGTCTCCCAGTGGAGGTGGTAGAGATGAGGACAGTAACAGAATTCAAAAAAGCATGGGACCAACATAGAGGATCTCTAAAGGTAAAAAGTGGACTGTTGTAGTTGTTGATATGGAAGGACAGACTAGATAGGCCATGTGGTCTTTTTCTGTCATCATGTTTCTATGTTTTGCATCCCCATACAGGAGAGACATTCAGATGGAGAATGTTCAGGCCCTAAACATTTAAGACACCAATCATGTGTGTCAGTGACGGAAATGTTACTGCCACACTTAGTAGATTTTTTAAAACCACTAGTTGGTTTTTCCATGTTTTAGGAATATGGGACCTAGTGCCCAAAATGGCGCCTAGCACCGAAAAAGAAGTTTCTGAAGAGAAACAGTTCAAAGTAGAAGTTGGTTTTTTTTGGAAAAGAAAAGAAAAGAACCGGCGGTACCGGTAAGCGTCGTGCAGAGGCAAACGCGACCACAAGAAAACAATTTTAAAGACGGAATTTTCTGCGGTGACAGGGTATGGATCCTGTCGGCTCTGTGGAAAACGAAGAACTGAAGAGGAACAGTTGGAAAGGTGGGAAGGCAGCGCGCACGTGCTGAGGGATGCTCCCAAAAGCATTCGTATTGGACGCTGGGGAGCATTCCCGCGCAGGCTCTGTCGCTACCAACGATACCCATATGTGAAGACTACATTCCTGCTTGTTCCTGGAGATAGAGTTGTTGGAATGTATTGAAAATGACTCAGATTTCATTAAAAAGATTATTACTGGTTATGAATCATGGGATTATGGTTATGATCTGGAAACTAAGGCTCAATCCTCACAATGGAAGACTCCAGATTCCCCCAGAAAGCCTGTCAGGTGAGGAGCAATGTCAAGGTCATGCTCAGTTTCTTTGATTACCAGGATATTGTTCATCATGAGTATGCTCCAAAAGGCCAAACCATCAATCAGGAGTACTATGTCCAAGTTCTGATTCATTTGAGAGATGCAGTTTGTCGTAAGATGCCAGAGTTGCACAGGGATGGTGAATGGTTGCTTCATTGTGATAACGCCCAGCTCACGCATCACATCTTGTCCAGCAGTTCTTGGCTAAACGACTAATTGAGCAAGTCCGTCAGCCTCCGTACTCACCTGACCTCGCACCCTGTGACTTTTTTGTTTCCAAAACTGAAATTAGCACTGAAAGGAAGGAGATTCGATGACTCGGAGACCATTAAGCAAAATTCGACACAGCAGCTTCACCACATAATGAAAGAGTCATTTCTAAATTGTTTCCAGCAGAGGCAGGAACGCTGGAGGAAGTGTGTTTTATCAGCAGGGGACTACTTTGAAGGAGACTGAGTGCAATTACTGTTAGTCTTATACTTCTTGTGTTATTGTACAAGTCTCGATACTTTTTGATCGCATTCACACCTCGTATCAATGCCGGGCATACTGTCCTAAAGTCACTAGGGTTTAGAGAAGTGGATGGAGATTTTGCAGGGTCTTTATCTTGTGGTATGTAGCTCTGGTGGTCTTCCTGATGTGTGATTGTAGGTTGAGATTTTGATCCAGGGCTATTCCTAGGTATCCGACTTCCAGTTTGACTTTCAATTCGAAGTCTGCAATTCTCAGTGTCAGTGGTGGGCAGTAGGTCGAGTCCCTTGTTACGTACAGCACTTCTGTTTTGTTGTAGTTTAAGGAAAGACTGTCGTTGGCGAACCATTGAGCTACAGCTCAGAAACAGCTTGTTATTGTCATTCGGCCTGGGCTGGTTATGGTAAAAGGTGTGTATATCATGATATCATCTGGTATATATGATAAAGTATGTTGTGGCTTTGTATCACTGAGCACAGTGGCTGTATGTAAATGTTAACTAGTAAAGACAAGGAGTTGTAGAAGGTAAATGATGATGCTCTAAGCTGATTGTCATTTTCTGTGAACCATGATTCCGTGACACATATTATATCTAAATTGCGGTCATTAAGGTAATCAGAAATTGTGTGGATCTTGTTGTGAGCCGACTGTACACTCATTAATCCACAGTTTAGTTCCTGAAAATGGTGGAATGTTGATGTGTTCGCATTTCCAGAGGTTGAGGCTAAATTATGACTAGACTGAAGGGCACTGTCTTCCGTGGATTGTTTAACAGATTACATGTAGAGTGCAGTCTATTTCTGTTTCCTTGTACTATAGATATGAGTCCAGGGTGAGGGTGAGGGTGAGAGCGAGAGGCCTTTGAGTGCATGAGTAGTGTGTGAATGAGTATAGTAGAATGAGCAGAATATTTATGGAGAGAATGGCTGTTAGACGTTTCTGTGTCTGAGTGTTACAACAGTATGTTTGTGTAACTGCGCAGGGTGTTACCAATTTGCAGTATATATGAATATCCAGTGTATTTGTTAAATCAGTCAGGGCCTAGTATAAGCAAAGAGCTTTTAGTTAAATTAAAAACTCAACAGGTAGCTTTCAGTTTAAGTTTAAAAGCCAGCAGAGCGCTTTCTGGTTAAATTTAGAATCCAAGATGCCCTCAATCCAAACAAGGGCTGTGTGAATCACCCAGGAAATTGGTCACAGATTACCTTAGAAGCACAGGATAGGGTACTGTGTAGCAGCCAGGTTTTTTAAATGTTTTCTTTCCCTCCCTCCCTCCCCGACACCCACCCACCCCTAGGATAATCATAGCTTTATAGGTGCTTAAATCTCTTAAAGGAAAGGAGGTGCCATATTCACTCTCAAGTGCAGCTCTTTATCTCACCAGGCAAACACTAAGGACCTGAGATTAATTAAGCTTCAGTTGAACAAAGTACATTCAACATATTAGGTATAGTTTTATTAGTATAAGTATCCCCAACAATCCTTAGTAAGTAAAGAACCTTAAATACCTAAACACAACCTTAAAACTAAGATGCAGACAGCAGTCCAGCAGCGAGATGGGGGGTTTCCAGTCTTTTGCATTGAGTGTCACATGTATGATTTTCTCCCAGTTGGTGAGGGGTCTTATGTGTGCACTAGATGCAAGGAGCTCTTTGATCTCAGGGAACGAGTCCGATCTCTGGAGGCTAGAGTAGCAGACTTGGACGACATAAGGAAGACAGAAAGGTACATAGACGAGACCTACAGGGATATAGTCCTGAAGTCTCACTTCCAGTCTGGCAGAATACTTGTTGCCATGGAGGAGAGAGGTCACGTGACAGGAGAGCATCACTCTGGTGCAGCAGCAAGTGATCCAAGTAGCTAGGACCTGTCTTCCAGGTGATGTAAAACCCTCTTGCACCAAGGAGGTTTCTCCAGAGCCATGTACCCACGAGGGAACGATTAGGACAGCCGTTATAATTGGTGATTTGATCATTAGGCATGTAGATAGCTGGGTGGCTGGTGGATGTGAGGATCGCCTGATAACATGCCTGCCTGGTATGAAGGTAGAGGAACTCACGCACCACCTAGAGAAGGTCTTAGATAGTGCTGGGGAGGAGTCTGCTGTCTTGGTACATGTTGGTACCAATGACATGGGAAAATGTGGTAGGGAGGTTCTGGAGGCTAAATTTAGGCTTTTAGGTAGGAAGTTGAAATCCAGAACTTCCAGGTTAGCATTGTCCGAAATGTTTCCCATTCCACACGCAGGACCCAAAAGGCATGCAGAGCTCCGAAGTCTCAATGTGTGGATGAGACGATGGTGCAAGGATGAGGGTTTTGGATTTGTTAGGAACTGGGGAACATTCTGGAGAAAGGAGGGGCTCTTCCAAAGGGATGGGCTCCACCTTAACCGAGATAGAACCAGGCTGCTGGCATTAACCTTTAAAAAGGAGATAGAGCACCTTTTAAACTAGATAATAGGGGAAAGCTGACAGTCGCCCAAGAGCGCATGTTTCGGAACAATATATCCTTGAAGGATACTAGCAAAAGATTGAAGTTAGGGTATATCAGCAGAGAGGTTCCAAGTACAGAGCAGACAGAGCTTAAAGATTCCAAATTACCCCTGCCTACCGATAGCCAGATTAATATGAATAAAATACAGCCTCTAAAATGCTTTTATGCAAATGCTAGAAAATAAGATGGGAGGGTTAGAACATATAGTACTAAATGAGAGGTTAGATATGATTGATATCTCAGAGACATGGTGGAAGGGGGAAAACCAGTGGGACACTGTGATACCTGGGTACAAACTATATTGTAATGATAGAGCAGATCAAATCGGTGGAGGGGTTGCACTCTATGTTAGAGAGGACATTGAATGACAAAGGATTAAAGTTTTGCAGGAAACAAAATTCACTATAGAATCTCTATGGATTGAAATTCTATAGTTGGTGCATGTGTGACTGGGTCCCTTATGGGCAGCCTGTTATGTGGGGTATGTAAATGTTCAGTTATCTTCAGTTGTTTTGTAGATGAAGCGTTTCGTGCAGTTGGATGTGAGGTTTTCTAACCTTTCAGGTTTGATGGCAGTCCATTCAGTCCACTCTAAGGGCCATGCCCAACAGCCCTTTGGCATGAGCCTTGCCAGGTGTGCGCGTGCCTATGGCACTTGTACCTTCAATGCTGCTGGTGACATTGAGTGATGATGCCTTTCACAAGGCAGAGCTCGCTGACATGTGCTTCGGGTCAGTGCAGTGCCAGTGCTGCCGTGTTCCTGGTGGGTTCCCTGTGCTGTTGGCGGTGTCGGGCAGTGCTTCACCTGCATGCATGTGCCAGTCAGGTGGGGAAGACACAGGATCAGGGGAGCATGTCAATCGCCTGAAATGCATCCTGCTGGGTTGCTGCTAGCTTGTGATCGTTGTAGGTCGAAGTTGGTTGATCCGGTAGGGCTTCTAAGCCAAATCGGGTGGTGCAGGGCTGGCACATGTTCCGCTCTCAGGTCCCCACCTGATGATGCAAATGTGTTGTTGGGGCTTACCGTCTTGCTGTGTTGCCGCTGGCTTGTAGTAGATGAGTCTTCTGGTCCTCTGCTGCCAGGAAGAATGCAGGGATTGTGGTAGCTCTTGCCTGGCTGACTCATGGTGACCTCTGCTGGGACAGATGTGCAGATGAATCTTCCGGCCCTCTGCTGCTCAGAAGAGTGCGGGATCCATGGCAGCTCTTACCTGGGTAGTTTGTGGTGACCTCTGGAGTCTGCTGCTGGGCTGCTGGGATGGATAGGCAGATGAGTCTTCTGGTCATAAAATGAAACTAAGTGTGATAATATATTAAACCAACACTGTGAACGGATTTTAAAGGATAGATTTTAGGGCTTTACAACAGAGCACCACTGTCCCACAGCAAGAGGCATTAGCTGGCAGATCACATAGCAATCATTAATATAGATCTACAGTTCAGTCAGTAAGTTTCACAGGAGAACCCACAACAAAGAAAACGACATACACATCTGAATCACTAAGAGGCAGCCTATCAGGGTATAGGGGTGTGGCAGCACTGGGTAGGGGTGGGGTATGTGGTAGCAAACGCATTCTGAGCATGCCTCATGGAATTATTTCCAATCCTTGTGTGTACATGTATGTGTGTCTATGCATTTGTGTCTGACTGGGAGACTAGAGAAGTGAGAAAAGGCTTTAGCTCCAAAACACTGTGCAACTTGTAAGTGGTTCTAATGTTTTACTGTATTGTTGTTCACACTGTAAACCACCTTCATTACATGATAAGGTAGTATAAAAAATCCTTAAATAAAAATAAATAAATACATTAGCAAATGAGCTATTTCTTAACTGGTATGTTTCACTGTACCAAAATGTCTATGCTGCAGAAGATGGAATTGCTTCTCCCATAAAAATGAACTGGGTCATTTATTTGGGGCACATTTCTCTGGAAATCCCAGTCTGATCTGCTACTCAAACTCAATGGGGTATGTTTACTAAACAGCAATAACGTTGCAGCAGAGCAGTTACTGTGCGATATGTAACGTTATCACGCGATAAAGTAACATTAGCGCGCAATAGCATGAGGTTTCACGCGATAATGTCTCTGGTGGTGTTAAGGCACAAAGAGGGTGGAGTAAGGCTCTCCAGAGGGCGGAGAGAAGGGGTCAATGGGAGGAGAGTGGGCGGGGAGAGGCTCCAGGCACACTAATGGCATGAGATGAAGGTCTGAAAATTAACGCCAGTGAAAACCTTGCGCTAGAGGCACATTTGCAGAAGAGAGAAACAATTCAGTCAGCAATGTACTGCAAAGGCAGGGAAACCAAGAAAAGTGATAGTAGTGATACATGTGCAGCAACAGCATAGTGCCCAAGTACGAGAGGGCACTAGGGTGAGGCTGCAAATGGGGTAAGCACAGTTACTTACCTGTAACAGGTGATTTCTGGGAACAGCAGGAATAAGTCTTCACATATGGGTATCGTCGGTACCGACGGAGCCTGCGCGGGAACGCTCCCCAGCATCCAGTAAGAAAGCTTTTGGGAGCATCCCACAGCGCCTGCGCGCTGCCTTCTTGCCTTTCCTAACCACCTCTCTCCAGTTCGAGTTTTAAAGCTGAGACAAAGAGAGAGAGAGGAAAAGAAAGATAGATAGAGAGATACAACTCCTAGGGGAGGTGGGTGGGTTGTGAAGACTTATTCCTCCTGTTCCCAGAGATCACCTGTTACAGGTAAGTAACTGTGCTATCTCCAGGAACAAGCAGGAATGAGTCTTCACATATGGGGACTCCCCAGCTAGAGATGTCAGGGAGATCTCCAAGGTTGTGAGTCCCTGAGAAGGGCTCTACCTCACCCATGGATCTTGGGCATCCAACAAGGGATGGGGGGTAGGAGTTGATTAGGTATGGAACAGGTGTTTGAGAACAGCCTGACCAAACAAGGCATCCCGGAGGGAGTCCTTGTCCAAGCAGTAATGGGCTATAATGGTATGAACCGAGGCCCAGGTGGCCGCTCGAGAGATTTGGTCGATGGACACAGAGTTTAGATGAGCCATAGAGGCTGCCATGGCCCTCACATTGTGAGCTGTGACATGGCCCTCCAGAGAAAGGTTTTTACTCTGGTAGGCAAAAGAAATACACTGTCCACTGAATTGGACAGAGTTCTCTTAGAGACTGGAAGTCCTAAATGAGAGGGATCAAAAGCAACAAAAAGTTGAGAGGACTTTCTATGTTGCTGTGTCCTTTGTAAGTAAAAAGCAAGCGCTCTCTTACAATCCAGGGTGTGAAGATTACTCTCTGCACTTGATGCACGAGGTCCTGGAAAAAAGACAGGTAAATACACCTCCTGGTTCAGATGAAAAGGTAAGACCACTTTAGGCATAAAGTGTGGATTAGTTCCGAGGACTACCTTATCATGATGGAACCTTGTATATGGAGGATTAGCCACCAAGGCTTGCAGCTCACTGATACGGCGAGCTGAGGTGACTGCAATGAGAAAAATAACCTTCCAGGAAAGGAATTTCAAGGAGGTAGTGGCTAAGGGTTCAAAGGGTGGCTTCATGAGCTGGCCAAGAACCAAACTCAAATCCCATGCCACTGGAGGTGGTCTAATGGGAGGTTTAGTTAAAAGAAGGCCTCTCATGAATCTTGCAATAAGAGGATGAGAGGAAATAGGCTGTCCATTGAGAGGCTTAAGGGATGCTGCAATAGCACTCAAATGGACTCTTACTGAATTCGTTTTAAGGCCTGCATGGGATAAATGCAGCAAATACTCTAATAAAGAATTCAGAGGTATTGCAAGAGGGTTAAGACCCTTCTCTGCACACCAAATGGTAAACCGTTTCCATTTAAAAGCATAGGAACGTCTAGTGGAAGGCTTTCTGGAAGCATGAAGGATATCCTTCACATGCTGAGAAAGATGCAAATCTTGAAGATCTAGGCCTTCAGCAACCAGGCCCTGAGATGAAGAGACTGGGGATTTGGGTGCCACAACATTCCCTCCTCCTGAGACAGGAGGTCTGGAGCAGATCCCAAGTCCAGGGAGGGAGCTTAAGAGAGATGCAGAAGTAGAGGGTACCACACTTGGCGTGGCCAACGTGGTGTTATGAGGATCATAGACCCCTTGTCTCTCTGAAGCTTGAACAGTGTCTTGGAAATTAGGGGAATGGGTGGAAAGACATAGAGGAAGTCTTGCCCCCAATAGAGGAGGAAGGCATCCCTGGCCTGAACTCCCTGACACAGAATCCTGGAACAGAACCGGGGAAGTTTGGCATTCCACGGACTTGCAAACAGGTCTATGTCCGGGGTTGCCCAAATTCGAAAGATGCTGGCTATCTGGTCCCCATGGAGGGACCATTCGTGTGGAAGCAGAACTCGACTGAGTCTGTCTGCCCAAGAGTTTTGAACCCCTGGAAGATACACTGCCATGAGATGAATTTGATGCTCTCTGGCGAAGGCCCACAATCTCAAGGCTTCATTGCAAAGCGACAGAGAGCCAGTCTCGCCCTGCTTGTTCACGTAGAACATGGCTACTTGGTTGTCCGTGTGGATGAGGACTGTCTTGTAGCTGAGCAGGGTGTGGAAGACTCAGAGCTAGAAAAATTGCTCTGAGCTCCAAGAGGTTGATATGCAGAGATGTCTCCTGTGGAGACCAGATGCCCTGGGTGGAGAGATCTTGTAGATGAGCTCCCCAACCCTTTGGAGAGGCATCTGTTGTAAGGGTTGCTTGGGGTAGCAACTGTTGAAAGGGGGACCCCAGCAACAGATTCTGAGTGGACTTCCACCACTGGAGAGACCAAAAGAGACGACTGGAGGTTGCTATTTTGTCTGACAGGCACCCTGATGCCTGGGTCCATTGGGTGGACACAGTCCACTGAGCTGCCCGCATGTGAAGGCGAGCGTAAGGAACCATATGCACGGTGG
Source organism: Ichthyophis bannanicus (assembly GCA_033557465.1). NCBI lineage: Eukaryota > Metazoa > Chordata > Amphibia > Gymnophiona > Ichthyophiidae > Ichthyophis > Ichthyophis bannanicus. The sequence goes on from CM066036.1 coordinate 141,966,075, forward strand.
ATGCCAAGTGGCCTAACAGTTGTAACATCTCTCGAGCAGTTAAATGGGTCTTTAACTGAATTTGTGAGGCTAACTGCACCAATCGCAGGCAACGGGCTTGGGGAAGATAGGCCCTTGCAGTTGTGGTATCCAGCAAGGCCCCTATGAACTCTAATGACTGAGTAGGGGTGAGATGTGATTTTGGGATGTTTATTACCAGTCCCAGATACTGAAGAACACGCCTTGTGCAGGCTAGGGAAGCCTGGGCCTCTGTCTGGGATGGAGCTCGGATGAGCCAGTCGTCCAGATATGGGAATACAAATATTCCTAAAGTGCGTAGAAATGCAGCTACTACTGCCATGCATTTTGTGAACACTCTTGGAGCAGAGGCCAGACCGAAAGGAAGCACTCTGTATTGGTAGTGCTTTCCTTGATATAGGAACCGAAGGAACCTTCTGTGTGTTGGATGGATGAGGACATGGGTGTACGCATCCTTGAGATCTAGAGAACAAAGCCAATCCTGACTCTGAAGGTATGGAAGGAGAGCACCGAGCTAAATCATCATGAATTTCTCTTAGCATAGAAACTTGTTCAATTCTCTGAGATCTAATATGGGTCTGTAGCCCCCTGTTTTCTTTGGGATAAGAAAATAGGGGGGAGTAGAACCCTGAACCCTGTTGAAGAAGGGGTACTTCTTCTATTGCCCTTTGGGCAAGAAGGGAAGCAATCTCCTGACCCAGAAGGTCGAGGAGAGATGTTGGAGAATTGAACTGTCTCACCATGGTGTGAGGAGGAAGGTTCAAGAAATGAAGCTTGTACCCCTCCCTTATGATGGAGAGGGTCCATTGCTCTGCTGTGATTTGTTCCCATCTGGGAGCAAAGTGAGCTAACCTTCCTGGAATGGTGAGAGGCTCTGGTTCTTCTAGAGCCAGAAAGGCTAAGTTCTCTAGTTGTAAGTCAAAGGCCTTGAGGAGGCTGAGGCTGTTGGGCCGTAGCAGTCCTTGCAGCCTTAGGCTTGGCTTGTTTAGGTTGTTGCTGACGCTTTGCAGTAAAACGACCTGCAGAAGATGCCTGGTGACCATAAGCAGGATAGTATTTCCCTTTTTTGGGAAAGAAAGCCTTTTTGAATAACCTTTTTCTAGCAGGAGCAGAAGTAGACTTTGAAAGTCTATCTAAGGCAGAATTTTCAGATCAAATACTTGGGAGTCACTCTTGATAAGACCCTCAACCTCTCCAAACATATAAAACTAACTGTAAAAACAATCTATTTCAAACTAAGGACAATCCAACAACTTAGACCATTACTAGACAACACTGATTTCAGAACCATAGTACAAACACTCATTACACCACATTTACACTACTGTAATGGTATTCTTCAAGGGACCTCAAAGAAAAATATCCACTCACTTCAATTAGCCCAAAATGTCACCGCAAGGATTATCTCCCAAAGCAAAATTACAGATCATATATCTCCGATTCTTTATTCTCTCCATTGGCTTTCCAGTATCATGCAGAATCACCTACAAATCCTTAATCAATACTTTAAGATTTTTAACAATAGCTCCTTCCTTCTTATCCACTCTTATCAACATCCCGCTTGAAAACAGATCAAGAAGAAGAATTAACCTTCACATGCTACAAGTACCTGATTCTATCCGAAAAACAAGTCAAAAAACAAGCAACACAGCGTTCTCATACTTTGCTTCCTATGTTATGGAACAACCTACCAGCTGAAATCAGAGAAATTAAGGATCTTCAATTATTTAGAAAAAATCTAAAAACCCACTATTCACCCTATACTATAATAACCTCCACAAGGAAGATAACCCTAACTCAGAGATAAACTTCTGATCAGCAGTCACTCACTGACCCTACCTAGACAGGCATAAAACCCTTCACTCATTCACATTGTTCACCTAAATTAAATTTTCTCTTTGAAAGCAAAATGTGAATAAGTGTAATTAATGTAATATATTCCATTGCCGATGATTTACTATTGATAGCCAGTTATTTCATTCTATTATTGAGTTGCAATTTAATAGTTAAATGTTTACTTTTATAATTTTGTTCTATGTTCACTCAAGGACTCATGCCACAGCAATTAAAGCTTGCCTCAGTAAGACCAATCACAAAGAAAACTTCTCTCGACAAAAAGGACCCAGCAGCATACCGACCAATCTCCAGCATACCCTTCCTCGCAAAAATAATCGAAAAGACGGTTCAACTAAAACTTCAGGAACACATTGACGAACACGGAACTCTCGACGACAACCAACACGGATTTCGTCCCAACCATGGAGTCGAAACTCTCCTGATCTACCTCTCGACGCATCATAAGAATAATTGACGACATCAGGAATGGAATTATAATGATCTTCATCGACATCTCCTCAGCGTTCGGACACAGTTGATCACAATATACTCCTGGAGAGACTGAAGAACACTGGTATACACGGTACCACTCTAAAATGGTTCCACTCGTACCTAACAGAAAGACAGCTACAGGTCAAGGTGGGACAGGACACCTCCCGGCCCATAAAACGTCCAACAAGGAGTACCACAAGGATCCGCACTCTCAGCACTCCTTTTAACATTACATCCAACCAATATGCAACATTATGAAAGAGAACAACATCAATACACAATATACGCAGACGATATAATGGTATACTCCCCGATATCAATCGAAAACCCGGACTTCTCTAAGATAGCAGACTGCCTTACCCCAAATGGCGAAGTGGTGCCAAAACAACAATCTAGCTATAAACTACAACAAGACTGAAGCTTTAATCATCACTCGAAAACCAAAGCTTCACACACCAACAAACATAAAGATACAAAGCACCACGATACCGATAAGATCGGAGGTGAGATACCTTGGGTTTACTCTGGACAGTAAACTCAACCTCAAACCCACATAGACAAAACAATCCAAAAAGCATATTACAGGGAGGCTGCGAATCATCAGGAGACTGAAACCACTCCTCGCTCCAGAAACACTTCCGTACAGTCTGTCAAGCACTGATAAACCCCAATACTGGACTTCTGCAATCCGATATACCTCGGACTACCAAAAACAAGCTCTCAAACCACTACAGCTGGCACAAAACACTGCAGCTCGAATCATATCCGGAGCCGCAAGGCAGGGCACATCACACCTACACTAAAGGACTTACACTGGCTCCCAATCATTGCTCGCATCAGATACAAGACTATCATAAACCTATTTAAGATAAAAGAACACACACATCAGCCAACAGCCTCCACCTGCTCTATCAACCGGAAACCAGCGCACGTCCCAGAAGAAGTCAAACACGCAACCGAGTCAGCACCCCAAATGAGTACAAGACACACGCAAGGACACAACACAGACAGAGCTCTCTCCATGGCTGCTCCAACAATATGGAACAATCTACCGGACGATCTAAGGGCAAATCCATACCTCAATGACTTCATAAAACATCTTAAAACCATGATGTTCAAAGATCACTAATCACACATCACATAACCTAAGAGAATGGATTAACAGCACTCCAATCCTCCCAAACAACTGAATATATATAAAATATGATTCTAGCACCACTGTAAATAGCCCACCCTGTATATAGCTCAAACAAATCAAAGCACCCAACACATCCCTCACACAACTAAGTTTATCCTCACTGCATGTACAACACACACACTTTACCTGATTGCTTGCTGTGATACCACCTTGATTATTAAGATAAGGCGGTTTAGAAATACTGTTAAATAAATAAATAAATAAATGTAAAAACTCTTGTTCTCTATTTACTGTTCTTTGTACTAAAACATGTTCTATGTAAAATAGTTCAAAACCTGTTCTATGTAAAATAGTTTCTAAACCCGTTCTATGTAAAATAATAGCATGCTATTATTAAACTTTGTTTACTTGTAAACCGCCACTGATCGCTGGAAGTGGCGGTATAGAAGAGATGTATAAATAAATAAAAATAAAATAAAATCCATCTGTGTGGCCTTTGCTTGCCAATCCTTACCAAAAAGGTTTTTACCTGTACAAGGAAGATTTCCTAATCCATCCTGGACCCAGGGTTCCAAATCAGAAGCTTGCAACCAAGCAAGTCTGCGTGCCCCTATGGCAATAGCCGAGGCTCTGCTGGCACACTCAAAAGAGTCAAAGGCTGCACGGTTGGAAAATTTGGAAACATCCTGGGCATGTTTAAGCCAGGTGAGAAACTCCTCCCTTTTATCTTCTGAGATAAAAGGAGATAAAGTTAGCAGATGATCTGTAACTTCCTTTAGAAACATCCTCATATAGAGACAATAGGAGTTGATTCTGGCAACAAGCATATTGGCCTGGAAAATTCTCCTGCCAAAAGCATCCAAGGTTCTGCATTCTCTTCCTGGAGGATTAGATGAATGTCTTTTTGCACTCTTTATCTTTTTCATAGCAGACTCCACCACAATAGAGTGGTGAGGAAGCTGAGTCTTATGAAAGCCAGGACAAGGAGGAACATGGTACATGGTGTCCAACCTGCGAGAATGAGGGGTAGTAGTAAGAGGTGTCTCCAATTTGCCCAACATGTGATCATAAAGGATCTCATGAATTGGTAAAGTAGCTGCCTCTTTAGGAGCCTTAGGATATTGTAAAATATCTAATTTCTTGGCTCTAGGCTCTGGTTCAGGGGCCACTGAAATAGAGAGGCCCCTGGCCACTTCCCTAATGAAGTCTTGAAAAGACAAGTCTTCTGGAGGAGACATTCTTCTTTTTGAAGAAGAGGGCTCCTGAGGAAGGAGTACCGATGCTTCGAGAGAAGCCTCTGATTCATCAGAGTCTTCGGAGGAATCGAAGTATCGCCTGTCTGGATGTTCTTGCAGAGCCCGATACGCATACCGAGTGGTATCGACATCGGGAGTGATCGGTACCGATTCGGTACCAATGGGCATCACAGGATAGGGTACCGCTGCAGTGGACACCAAAGCGATGCAATCGGTACCGGCACCGGAACCGATATTGGTGCCGGTGCCGGAACCAGTACCGACAACGGAGTTTGTTGCGGTACCGGAGGCGTCGCAGCTTGTATGAATGCCGTGATGGCACGCTGCATGGTCAGACTATTCTGATCCATCGACGCAACCAATGTCTGGATGTCGGTACCAGTGGAAACCACCGGTACCCCAGAACATGGCAACAGGTGATCAGTCGAGGCCACGCCATCGATGTCAACCTGTGACCCCAAATATGAAGCTTTGGAAGCCGGAGCTTCCCGCCGGGGTAATTTTGCCTGTGCAGGATCCTCGAGAGCAAGCCCGGAGGCATCTCGATACTTAGAGGGAGATCTACCCTTCGAGGACTGGCTGGACTTATGTTTGGTTACCTGAGATTCATGGGAGGAAGAAGCAGCCCTGGAAGATGTCGATGCCACCGAAGCTGCATCAGAGGGAAACAGGGTACTGAGCTTTGCCGCTCGATTCTGTCGACCTCTTTTAGACATCATGGAACAGGACTCACAATCGGTGATGGAGTGGTCAGGACCCAAACATTTTAGACACCAGTCATGGGTGTCGGTGATAGAAAGAGTACCGCTGCACTTCGTGCACTTTTTAAACCCGGAAGCGGGCTTTTCCATGAGGAAAATTCTTCTAGGCCTAAGGCCCAAAAGGAAAAATTAAACAGAAGTGGGAAATGGTAGTTTTTTTTTTTTAAAAAGAAGAAAGAAGAAAAGACTGGCGGTACCGGTCCGACGTCGAAGAAGGCAGACGCGCAACCAAAGAAATAAAGAACTTCTTCAGCGGTGACAGGAACACGACCTGCTGGCTCCACAGAAAAGAAGAACTGGAGAGAAGCGGTTAGGAAAGGCGGGAAGGCAGCGCGCAGGCGCTGTGGGATGCTCCCAAAAGCTTTCTTACTGGACGCTGGGGAGCGTTCCCGCACAGGCTCCGTCGGTACCCATAGTGAAGACTCATTCCTGCTTGTTCCTGGAGATCAGGGGGCTGCAGGTGGGACATGCAGTGGGGCAGCTGGGGCACAGGGTGGACTAGGTAGATGCCTAGGTGGCACATAGGAATGCAGAAACTGTAAATCAGCAAGCCAGCAACTGACCAAGGTCGAACATGCCCACGAGTGTGTGTCCCACAGTGTCCCAGGGGACATTACCCAGAAGGTACCCCAAAGGGCACATAACATTGACAGGCGGTGCCGGGGGGAAGCACGTATGTCTATGTAGGCACCCCTACCCCAGATCCCACACCATAGGCAGCCGCCTACTGGCACACTGGATGACCTGGGACTGCGCACCACCGGCATAAGGGCATGTCAGCATGGTGGCAGAGGGGTGCTGGTGGTGGAGGGGGCAGTGGCATCTGCCCACAGCACACCAAGGCCAAGCCCTGTTCAGGTGGGTGGAATGCAGTACAACAGACAAGGTCTGTCTGATGAACAATAATGGTATCCCCAGGGAATGACCTGCCTCTGTGGCAACAGTTTAGTGCAGAACACAGAGCCAGTGTGTTCAGGGGCAGAAGGTCACAGGTTAAAGTCCCAGCTGTGGCTCCTGCAGACCATGTCCCTATATTTTACCCTACAGCGCACATACAGCATAAACATGTGCAGTCCCTAGAGCAGAGGTTCCCAACTGCAGTCCTGGAGGGCCAAACACCCTTCAGGATTTCATGCTGTCTCAAATAAATATGCATGAGATGCATTGGTATGCAGTGCCCATTGTATGCAAATTTATCTCATGCATATTCATTAGGGACAGCCTGAAAACCTGAATCGTGTTTGGCCCACCAGGACCGGAGTTGGGAACCTATACCCTAGAGCATCAGCCAACAGGGGCACAAACACCCACACCCACAGGCTCCACTATCCAAAGCCTCATGGAGAGTCAGGCTGTTGGGCCCTGCGCAGAGCAGCAGCTACCAATACTAGCACCTGCTTACCATAGCAATGCCTGCACTGTGCCCAGGACTGGTGTGGCGGCCAGGGCTGCCAACCACCTCTATCTTTGCACACTGCTGACATAGGTGTGGGAGTGTGTGTATGTCTATCCAGTGGTTTATGGCTGCCTACACCTTACTGAGCCCCCAATGCTTTCACTGCCTCCAGTGTTAGCCTGCCAATGTGCATAATGAGGAGCAAGGTATCGTGGGTATGGCCTGGATACGGCGGTCTGGGCAGGATGCATCTGCACAGGGCATAGGGCAATGGCTGGGACATTGTAGTGCCCGACCACCACTTGCACGGACAGGGTGGCCACAGCATTTCTTGCTGGGAGGTCACTCTCACCCTGACTGAGCAGTGACCATGGCATGGCTAGGTTCACACATAGTGCTATACAGTGTTTCTCTCAAGTAATATCTATGAGTTCCCTTTTCTGGGGCCCAATCACTGACATACTTGCTTGGTGTGTGTACTTACATCCCACTTTTGGGTGCACACAGTTCCTCCAGGAACATGCACTATGTACTAGCTAGCAGACTGTCTGCAGTTAGCATGTGTATGGCTGGAACACCTTGCAGGGTGCAGCGGGTGGAGACTGACTGTGCCCTCTGCTGGTGCATGTCAGATTGTTGTGGGGGGCAGCTGAGCTTTTCCAGGCCTTCTGCCTGTACCCTATGTGATTAGTACAGATCTGCATTGACTGCCCTGGAGGGTGCCTATTCCCCAGCAGGACCGGGGTTGATTGTCCCCTCTATTGTCTCCATTGCAGAGATGTAGAATGTGGATCTGTTGGTGGGAGATCCTGTCCCCCACCCTGACCCAGAGAGGGCGGGTTGGGTGGTGCTACATAATCTGCTTTTGGGTCCAAACACCACCCTTCTCTTGTAACATATGACCATGGCAACCACACTGGATATGCACTAGTCTGGGTGCATCATAGTCCACAAGGGCTAGACATGACTGGGAAATACAGATAGACACAGGTGTATCCTAGGTGTGTCTGCAAGGACTACCTGTCACACACTGGCACTGATGGGGACCCGCAGCACAGCCTATCTCAGTCAAGCCAGGTGCTGCGGACCTGGTGCTGGGTGCCCCACCTCACCCTCAGAGTGAGCACAGGAACCGCACAATGTCACGGTCTGTAGCTGCTCTGTGCCAGTTATACACACAGTCAGTTCCCCCTACCAGGCCGGGGTGCCGTAGAGGCGCATACCTCATCTTGTGATCAGATGTAGACTGCTGATCAGCATGTGCAGTGCATCATGGGTACGGGTGGGTTTGCCCTATCCTGGTAACCACAGCAGACAGTTTGTGCGGTGACCTGCAGTCTTTCTGTAGCCAGCCAGCGCTGTGTTAGAAGCAATAGAGATGTAGCCCACTGGTTACTACAATGACTGAGGGGGCAGAGGTCATGGGTTCTATCCCACAGTGGTGTTATTTAATAAGGCTTTCTGAGGCTTTTCCTTTTAATTTACATCTGTGCTGCCAGCAAAAACACCTTCACAGTGCTGTAACCTAAGGTGCCTCATAAGGCGCCCTATAAAGCACCCTATAGGGCACATTATAAGGTGCCTTGGCGGACAGGGCACTTTATAATGTGCCCTATGGAGCGCCTTATAGGGCGCCTTATGAGGCACCTTAGGTTACGGCACTGTGAGGGTGTTTTTGCTGGCAGCATAGATGTAAATTAAAAGGAAATGCCTCAGACAGCCTTATTAAATAACAGCACTGTGGGATCGAACCCATGACCTCTGCCTCCGCAGTCATTGCAGTAACCAGTGGGCTACATCTTTATAGCTTCTAACACAGCGCTGGCATGAACTTACAGTTAACGCGCGTTAACGAGCCAAGGCACCCTCTATCGTGCGATACCGATTCCTTGCTACCTTCCCTCCGGAACAACCACTACCTTATATGGCATTCCTCACATTAACGCTGCAACTAGCGCCGGTAACAATAGGACAGTTTAGTAAACATACCCCAATGTGTCTTTTCACCAGTTTTCTTCCCTGCTAAATTTGGTCTCATTCCATTAAATTTTTGGAGCTATTTTTTGACAGACAAACATTCTGACCTCTTATGAATAATTTCTTTCCAACAACCATTGGGATGGAGAGAATAAAACAAAATGCCTGGCTGGGGCTAATGGCAGCTTCACCTTCCACTCCAGCAGTAATGGCAATGATGAAGCAAGTTAAAAAGGTTCAAATCAACAGCAAAATGTTCCAAGATGGTGACATGATCAAAAATTGCCCTACTGTTTAGATTGCAATAACCACTGCGAAAACAGCAATAACCAATAGAATCATGCTAAACAACAAAACCAGCAGGCTTTACAGACTGTGAAGTGTACAACAATGCTTGAATACCAGCTGCCATATGTTTGTTAAAAAAAGACATTTGCATGATCTTGTTTTTTTGTAGGAAGTATGTGACAGTTTCTTTTTCTTTTCCAAAGAGGCACAAGGGCCCGTAGGTAAACTTCACAGTGTTCTCTTACAAATCACTATCATCTTTGAGCTACAATGCATGCTGGTAACTGAACTCCTTCAACAACATGCATGTTAGATTAACACCTGGTCTGAGGCAGGTGTTACATTTCTGGCCTTGGTAAGAGCACATTAAGTATTTCCCATGTATATAGTAAAGCCTAATTTACATCTAATGTTCCTTCATTTACGTGAGGTAAATGCTAATTTTAGTATGTACCTGCTACCGTCTTCTGATCCCAGATTAGCATGCACAATATGGCCACAGTGCACAGTACATAATGTTTTCTGCAAGCTGGGGAAGGATAATTTTATAAGCCACTCGAGCATTTTACATGCTCAAATAAGTGGTTATGGAATTGTCATAATAGGTGCTCAGTAAATGTACCAATGTTCCCAAGAGCAGAGAATGGGTGGAGAAGGAGACAGGAGTGGGCTTAATTGCATGGGTTTTATAAAGTATGCTCAGATGCATCAGATAAATGCACAAAGTTAATTCTGCCACAGATAAGGTGTAACTATTTTATAAAGGTCCAGGGATAAATTTACCTTTACAAAACAGGCACAATATATGCACCTATTTGCCTTTCCCACCTAGGTGTCCTCTTAACTCTTATGTATAGGCTCCTTAATACTAAACTTTGAAGGGAAACTGAATAGAAAGAATTTAAGACTGCAACATCTAATGACAGATAAATACGTAAGCAAACCCAGTTGAACCAGCCATAAAACTAAGTCATCTGTTTCAAAGGCCTGGCACAGCTCAAATGGAATTTTGCCTTTTCCACCTAGGTGTCCTCTAAGCTCTTGTGTATGGGCTCCTTAATACTAAACTTTTAATAGAAAGAATTTAAGATTGCAACATCTAAAGGCAGATAAATACATAAGCAAACCCAGTTGAACCAGCTATAAAACTAAGTCACTTGTTTCAAAGGCCTGGCACAGCTCGAAAGGAATTTCACTGTGCAGCACAAAATAGAGTTTACTCAGTGTTTAAGGCACTTGACTAATTAAACCTATAATTTACACACCTGTGCGCAATATTTTCCTCCGAAATTTGACCAAATATACTTTACTCTATTTCTAAGGTGAAATTAGGGCTTACCTGCTAATTGGCTTTCCATGAGTTCCCTCCAGTCCCGTCCCAACCTGTGGGTTGTCACACCTCATGAGCAGCTTGGAGACTGAGAATGTCAATGCTGATGACATCACCCCTCATAGGCAGCTATCACCTTACCACCCCAGTATACCAATGACAAAGCAGACTCACAGGATTAAAAAATAAGAAAAACTATACCAAGGTAGAAAAACTATACACCGCAACTGATCGCTGGAAGATGCGGTATATAAATAAGTGTTAAATAAAATAAATAAAATAAAGGTACTGACAAACACGAAATCCCCAACCAAACATAGACTAACCTCCCTGCCCAGTGGAGAGCAAGAGAACCATACTGAAAAGGTCAGGTCAATTGATCACGACCCTCTCATTATACTGAGAAACGTCTTTGACACCGCTTTCTTCTTTGTTTTCTTCTTTTTTTTTGTACTGATCAAGTGAACGGAAACAAGAAATGGAGCCTACGGCCCAGTAGTCTTTGCAAGGCCCACTTCAGATCGACACCAAGAGATGACCTTCTTACTGTCCGGGCTTGCCAAACTGACAAATGGTACAGAAATTAAAGTGGGTCCAGGACTGGACTGGAGGAAACTCAAGTAAAGCCAATTAGCAGGTAAGTCCTAATTTCACCTTCCTTATCGTCCCTCCAGTCTAGTCCCAACCTGTAGGATGTACCATAGCAGTACTAACCCTCAGGGGGACCTGCGAGCCTGGCACAAATCACTGCTGACCCAAATCTCGCATAACCTGTTGCCTGCACATCCAGGAGATAATGTCGCACAAAGGTATTAAGGATGACCAAGTGGCTGCCCTGCAGATGTCCACTGGTGGGACCAGGCTAGCCTCTGCCCACAAGGCAGCTTGCGCCCTGGTGGAATGAGCCTGCAACCCCTTGGGCAAGGCTCGCCATCACAAAAGACAGGCAGAGGAGATAGCCTCCTTCACCCACCTTGAAATAGATGCTTTGGAGGTTACTTCCCCTTTGTGCAGCCCCCCAAAAAGCACAAACGGTCTGACCTTTAAAACGGAGCTCTGCGCTTGAGCTAGCGCTTAAGCAAATCAGCAGACATCCAGAAGGCGAAGTTGGGGGTTCTCTGCCAATGTTCCCAACCCAGAAAACACCGGTAGTGGCACCGATTGATTGAGGTGAAAGGCAGAGACAATCTTAGGCAAAAAGGAGGGCACTAGCCTCAAGACCACCTTCTCCTTGGAAATTGTGAGTAAAAAGCTTGTGGCACCATAATGCCTGCAGCTCCAAAATTCCATGAGCCTAACAGATTTCCACCAAAAAGACAGTCTTCAATGTCAGATCCTTCAAAGAGCAACTGCTAATTGGTTTGAAAGGTGTCTCTACCAACACAGACAAAACCAGACTGAGATTCCAAGGGGGCACCACCGGCCTAATTGGTGGCCGGAGTTGCTTCACCGCCCGAAGGAAATGCACCACATCCAGGTGAGCGACCAAGGAGATTCCTTGGACCTTTCCTCAATAACAGATCAGAACTGCCACCTGTACTCATATAGAGCTACAGGTGAGACCCTTTTTAAAACCAGACTGCAGGAATGCTAACACCTCTAGAACAGATGCCGACAGTGTCCGGTACTCATGTTCTTCACACCAGCTCTCGAAGACGCGCCACAAACATACGAAAGACTGGTGGAATGCTTCTGGACCTTCAGTAAGGTACCAATTACTGGGGCCGAATAGCACCGCCTTCTCAACCGATCCTTCTCAAGAGCCAGGCCATAAGTGATAACCGCTATATCTGAGGCATCAGGACCGGACCTTGGGCCAGAAGATTGGCTTGGGCTGGAAGACGTCAAGGCCGATCCACTGCTAGATGGACCAGGTCCATGTACCATGATCTTCTCGGCCAGTCAGGAGCAACTAGGACCACCAGACCCTGATGCGTCTCTATTTATTGCACTACCCGACCTATGAGTGCCCACCGGGGGATCACATACAGTAGCTCCTCCATGGGCCAGCTTTGTAGCAGGGCATTGACACCTTCAATATGCACTCTCTCCTTCTGCTGAAGAACCACGCTGTCTTTGCGGACTCAAGGGTGACCATTAGATCCATGACAGGCTCACCCCAACACTGTACTAGCCGAGCAAACACCTCCACATTGAGTGTTGTGATAAGGAAGCTTATCATAGCTCAGGAAGGAGCTATAGAAAAGGTGAAGTGACTCTGAACAAGCAACCTGTCAGTTCTGGTAGAAATAAGAAAACAGAATTTTTCCCATAAAAGACTACCAGTCCCAGAATGCACCAGGTTTCCAACAGCCATTAGAGGAGCTGAAGTGGGGAAACGTGTGTTCAATCAGGAGAGCTATGAGGTAATCCCTAAGCACTCATCTCAAAGGGCAGGGCCTGATTCAGCACAGCTGCGCTGTATTAGGGGGGAGCACTCATCTGGGCAGAATAAAGGTGGAGTTTATTCTACAGAGAATTATCCTCCTTATCCTGAGAATCAGCTTGAGCTTGATCAGTTTCATCTGAAGGATCATCAGAAGCCAAACTGGACGGACAGAGAGGGAAAGAAACCCTCTGGAAGAAAGAGGAGAAAAGCCTTTGAGAGGTCTAGAAGAGTCCAGAGCAGTACGTATACTGGGAAGTATTCCAAGGGCCAGCATACACCATTGGACTGGGGAAAGCCAGAGGAATGGTGCTGCAGAGCTAGGAATCTCCAGACGCTACCTGTGAGAAAGACGGCTGCACGTGGAAGGGACCTTAAGACCTGTGCCAGAAGGTATGTGAAGAGAGATCCAGTGTCCAGGGATCTGGATTGGAAGGCTGGACATAAGAACTGGACTACATACTGGCCAGGCTATATAGAGAGGAACTCTAACAGCAATGGAAGCTCAGGTATGAACACTGATCTATGCCCTAGCTATAACCTTGAAAGACAGCAGGGAAACAAGTATTCTCCTGAAAGTGCTCCATTGAGAGATTCATCTGTGCCAATCCATGATACTGAACCCATGCTTGTTGAAGAAGGGGGAATGATTGCAGATGAAGAATGTGTTTATATGGACTGCTCTCTGTCCAAACTCCTTTGGTGATTTTCTGTTATAAAGTACAGCAACCATCACAAAGAAATACAAACTTGTTCTTTAATCTACTCAGAAAAGCTCCTGAAGCAGGATTTGACCCACACAGTAGAAAGCAAGCCAGCTAAGGGGTTTCAGCTGGGTAACTGCTAGCAATTGAGCCTAACCTAATTGCTTGTGAGCTAGGAGAGAATCACTTCTGAATCTATGTGGGAAGTTATCAGAAGTTAACCTGAAAAGAACAGTTTTTTTTCTTTCTTTGTGGCTTTTGGTTTGTTGTTTGATATATGCTAAGAAAACATTAGCTAATGCCTACAGAAAAGACCAGTTTGTACCAACCAGGTCTTATTTCTTTGCTTTAATTGCATGATAAGTTAAAAGGTTGTTTTCCTTATTTTGTTTTTTCAAGTTTAACACTGAAAGCAAATAACCTGATTTATGTGCTACCAAGCATATCTGTGTTGGGAGAAATAACCCCATAAATAAATATCTTATTGGCTTTAACACTTGAGCACAACTAAATTATTGTCAGCAGCTGTGTCTGGTGTGAATGAACTGCATTGCCCACAATCCCTTGCAAATCATATAGATATATGCACTTGCCAAGACTGTGAAGATTCTCACCCAGGCAGCCGTCTGACAGGGTCCATTCGCCTGGTCAATGTGAAAACAACTGAGGTAATCGGCTGCCATGTTCTCCTTTCCAGCCATGTGCGCTGCTGCTGCAGATTGCTCTCTACCCAGTCTAGCAGCAGAGCAATCTCGCTCTCCAGCTGGACACTGCTCATGCCGCCCTGCTGATTTATGTAAGCCACTGTGGTGGCATTGTCCGAGAACACTCTGACTGGCTTTACTTGCAGGAAAAAGCAAAACTTCCGCAGTGCCAGGAACACAACTTGCATCTCCAACTAGTTGATGGGCCAGTTGCTCAAAGCCCCTGTGCAATCTGTGCCTTGCAATGCGCTCCCTAACCTGAGAGACTGGTATCCATCATCAATGGCACCCATTGAGGGATCTCCAGAGGCATCCCCACTGAGAGGTTGTCCCGCCTGAGCCATCACCATAACGCTATCTTTATGGCTCTTGGGCAAGGTAGTGGCCACATCAACGGTTGGTGCTGCACTGACTATTGGTGGAGTAGGGCTCTCGGAAACAGTCTCATGTGCGCTCGGACCCCAGGCACAACTTCGATGGAAGCTGCCATTGAACCCAACACTTGCAGGTAATGCCACGCCATTGGAGTCTGTATGCTGAGAATCTGTCAGAACTGCCAATGGAGGGTATGAATCCTGCCCTCTGGCAGGGAGACCTGGTTTTGGGCTGTCTGGAACTGGACCCCTAAGTACCCCAAATCCTGTGGTGGCTTTAATCGGCTCTTGCCAAATTTCACGACCTAACTGAGGCCCTGTAGACATGCAATGACCTTTTCTGTGGCCCTCTTGCTCTCTTCCTTGAATTTCGCTCTGACCAACCAATTGTCCAGGTAAGGATGTACCAGAACCCCCACCTGACACAACACGGCCGCGATCATGACCTTTGTGAAAGTTCGGGGAGCCATTGCCAGTCCGAAGGGCAAGGCCTGAAAACGAGTGTCCCATAGGGACTGCAAATCTCAAGAACTTCTGATGCTCAGGTCAAATAGGAATATGCAACTAGGCCTCGGTAAGATCGAGTAATGTCAGAAACTTGCCCTTCCTAATGGCCACAATGACCAACTGGAGATTTTCCATGTGAAATCGGGGAATTTGAGACAATGATTGATGCCGATGAGATCCAAGATGGGACGGAAAGCACCTTCCATTTTGGGGACCTTGAAACAGATTGAGTATCAACCCAACCTGCACTGGTCAGGTGATACGAGCACCACAGACCTTAAGGCCAGTAGACGGAGGAGAGTGTCCTGAATAGCTCGATTCTTGTAATGGGCCTTGCAGGGAGATTAGGCAAAGGATTTCCAGAGAAGCCAAGCAAACTCGAGGGCATACCCCTCCCAGATGATTTCCAAGACTCACTGGTTGGTGGTAATGCAGGTCCAGGCGAGTAAAGTCCCCTCATCTCATTTGTGGCTTTTTATTTGTGGTTGAGGGAGAGACAAAGAACCTCCTGCCTGAACCTCGAAAACCCCAAAAGGGCCATCCTCGGACTGGAAAATGCCCTCTCTGATATGGCGCAAACCCACAGAGCGGAACCTCCGAAAATCATGTAACAGGGTTCGTACTGGCCCCATGGACCGAAATGGCTTTTGTTTATCCTTGGGCAACTGGCCGCCCTTGGTCTTGCTGAGTTCCTTCACCAACTTTTCCAGAGCTTCCCTGAACAAGAGCTTACCCATGAACAGAAGCTTACTCAAACGTGACTTGGAGGAAACATCTGCCACCCAATTTCAGAGCCACAAGAAATTCTGTGCTGCCACAGCTGAAGCCATGCTTTTAGACAGGCCCATATTCAGATCATAAAAGTCATCCGCCAAATAAGCTGCTCCGGACTCCAAAGACGGCGCTGAAGCCTCTCCTGCTGCTTCCAAGATCCCCGCACCAATCGTAAGAATGTGTGGGCCACAAAGACCCAACAGACTGATGCCTGCAAGGACAGTGCATTGATATCAAATGCCTGCTTAAGCAAGGTCTCTAACCCACAGTCCTGCACATCCTTGAGGACCATACTGCCCTGTACCGGAATAGTGGTCTTCCTGTTGACTGCTGAGACTGCTGCAACTACCTTAAGTGAATAGAGGAGCCCCTTCTCAGAGTTTGGTAAGGTGTACAGTATTGCCATTGCACGCATACTCCTAAGAGCGGCCTCAGGCACATCCCATTCATCCTGAATCATCTGATTACTCGATGGAGAGGGAACACAGTCAGTGGCTTCTGGAAAGCCTGGAATAGAGAGTCCTCCAGTGGCTCATCCTCCATCAGCGTCTCCATCGACATGTTAAGAGCCCTAAGTGAATGGGTGATCAATGCCGTCAATTCCTCTCTACATAAGGACTCGCACAGCGTCTCCTTCTTCCAACTCGGCGGGTTCCTCACCCATCTCCCCCTCCTGTCTCAGAGTCCCGCTCCGTCTCCAAGTGAAGAGACCCCGTGTCTTCCAGCAGGTCCCTCTCCAAACATCTCCGGCTAGGACTGGGCTCTCCCTCGGCCCTCTGCCCCTAGAGGCCTTCAGGGACCCCCCTTTTCTGGGCCTTCTTGGAGGGCCCCTGCAGACTGTCCTTCCCTCGCTGTTTCATGCAGACGGCCCTATGCATGAGAAGAACAAACGCAGGGGAAAAAACACTTTGGGCTAACTCCTCAGACAAATCGTTGGGAGGGACCTGCTCCCCTTATGTCTCCCCTCTAAAAGAGGTGGAGGGGGGTATCAACTCTATCTGGAAGAGCTAACCACCCAGCATCTTCCGCAGGTGCACTCTCCCGGCCACTGAGGACGACCTCTGACTCCCCCCCCCCCCGAGTGCCCCCCTCTTCCAGTCTTATCAGTCTGAGACCCCAAAGTCTCATCTGCTGACCAGGACTCTGCCTCGCAGCAGTGGCAGAAACCAGCTGTCGAGACAGAACCCCGCCGGGAACTACAAGCCAAACACGTGGCCTTAGTGGGCATGACACAGCCAAAGGCCATCTCGCTTGCCCGGGCCAATGCACTGGAACAGCCTCTCTACCTGCTTCTGTCTTTTCTTGTCTTTCTCCTTTACTTCTTACTTTTTTTGCTCAGAGACTACAAGAAAAATGGATTAGAGCCCTCCAAAATAACAAAACGCGTTTGAAAAGAACAATCCCTGCATCCAAGCCCACCAAAATGTCATCCTTGCTGAGAACTACTTGGTCCTAAGATAGTGCCACTTCCTGTGCTGTACGGGTACTGCAGCTCTTGTCTCTCCACGTGCTTCCCAGGCCCAGAAGTGTCACTGCCATGAGCCCCAATTGCAGAGAGACCACAAAACAACATCGGCTACCATGAAAAAAACACATGGTGATGCCGCCTGTCCAGGATCTTCGGAACGCACGCTCTGCCCTTGCGGGGTCGGTTGCCAGGCCTTGCATGGGAAGTGGGTCCTCACCCTCTGTCGGGTTTGGGAGCCACCGGAGTCCCCAAGATCATTACCCCAGTCCTTCAGAAGGGCAGCTCTTTCTCCACTGTGCCTGCCCCACTTTAATAATCGCTACTTTTTTTTTTTTTGATGATCTGCTTTATTCAGTGTCTGAAAGCGCGATTCCCCTCCCCCTCAAAAGAGAGGAATAGCTCCCGAAGCAGGAACAACAATTAATTGCTCCTAACTGCCCCTACAGTGAGTCCACCTGGGGGAATCACACCTCTCTAGCTGCTTGGAAACAGAGAATATTGAGGTTGGTAAGGTGACAGCTGCCTATGGGGGGGTGATGTCATCAGCACTGACATGCTCAAGCTGCTGGTGAGGTGTGACAACCTACAGGTCAGGACTGGACTGGAGGGATGATAAGGAAAAGTAAATTTATTCATTTTTTGGAGACAAGAGCATGTAGTTTCCCTAGAAAACAGCAGTGAGCCAAAAAGGTTTACACAAAAATCAAAGCTACAAGAGATGCGTTTATTTAGCATACTGATAACATTTACTCTAACGGGTTTAGTTTTATATTGATTCATGCTTGCCTGGCTGTGCTGTCTTGGCCTCTTTGCAAAAGTCATTAGTCGCGGCTTGGTAGAACCAATATAACACATTTACATGAATACAAAGTTTTGCATTTTGGAAACAAGCCAAACTACCAATGCAAATAAAAAACAATGAAAAACAGGAACTGTAGGCATGGTGATTATTTATTTATTTATTTAATGGTATTTATATACCGCCTTATCATTCAATCAAATCATTTCTTGCTTTTGGTATCCTCTTTTCATTCTGTTCTAAACTACTATTTTATTTATTTATTTATTTAGAAGGATTTAGTATACCGCTTTATATTAAATCAAAGTGGTTTGGCACAGCAAACAATCAATAATTGTGTGGTCTGAGGCATGCAGTGGGAGATCTCTGAAGATTGGTGTGTTGTGCAGTGTGTTAGATTTTGTCAGTGAGCTATATACATAATGAGCTATATACATGATGAGCTATATACATAAATACACTGATGGAGCCGTGTGAACGGTGTGCTAGGGTCATGATCTTGTATAGCCTTCAAAGTAGTAAAGAGGAGTCATTTATGTGATGTCCTTGAAACGTTCTTTAAATAGAGCTGTTTTGAGAAGTTTTATGAATTCCTTGAGGTCTTTGGTTGCTCTTAGGTGGTCTGGGAGGGAGTTCCATAACGCGGGCGCTGCCAGGGAAAGTGCCCTGCTTGATGTGGCCTGATTTGTTTTTGCGAATTCCTTTGGTGTTCTGATGGTGTCTGAGGTTCCTTTTCTTCTTGGTCTTTTGCTGTCGTCAGTTTTTATGAGTGGTTGCAGGCTGTCTGCTGAGAGGTTGTGTATTATTTTGAATATGTGTATAAGTACTTTGAATTGGACTCGAGAGCTGATTGGGAGCCAGTGTAGGTGGTACAGTATGGGAGTGATGTAGTCGTGATTTGAGCAATCTGTTATGAGTCGTGCGGCTGTGTTTTGTGCTAGCTGTTGTGGTTTTATTGTCTTTTTTGGTAGCCCCTGGTAGATGTGATTGCAATAGTCTAGTGTGGGAGTGATGATTGCTTGACAGACTGTTCGAAAATGTTCATGAGCGAGGATGGGTTTGAGCCTTCTGACTGTCCTCATTTTGATGTAAGTGCTTTTTGTGATTTTTGCAATGTGGGATTGGAGGTTAAGGTTCTTGTCAAGCGTTACTCCCAGGTATTTTATTTCTTGTCTTACAGGTATGATGGTGTCATTCGGTATGATGGTAGTCGAGGGTGAAAATGTCTGGTTTCTTGTGATGAATAGTGCTTCAGTCTTATTGTAATTTATTGACAGATTGTTTTCCTGAAGCCAGGTTGCCATTTGTTGGAAGCAGTTGGCTATGTTGGAGTAGTCCAGATTGATTGGTGTGAATATCATTATGTCGTCTGCGTATATGGTGTATTGAATCTTTTGATCCTTGATGATGGCGCAGATGGGTTGTACGTATAGATTGAAGAGCAGGGCTGAGAGTGCTGAGCTTTGTGGGACTCCCTGTGTGGCTCTGAAAGGTTGGGAGGTCCTTGTTCCACACTTGACTTGTAGCTGTCTGTTGGTGAGGTAAGATGTAAACCATCTCAAGGTGGTGCTGTGTAGGCCCGCCTCTTGTAGTCTGGTTAGTAATGTTGTGTGGCAGACAGTGTCAAATGCTGAGGAGATGTCTAGGAATATCATGAGGACGCCTATTCTGGTGTTGTCGATTGTCATCAACAGTCTGTCGAATAGTTGTATCAGTAGGGTTTCGACCCCATGGCTGGGTCAGAAGCCATGTTGATTGGGGTCCAGGGGATTGTGGATGTCACTGTGTTGTTGGAGTTGGTTTTGGACTACTTTCTCGATGATCTTGGAAAGGAATGGTGAGCTTGAGATGGGTCTGTAGGCAGCGGGGTCAGTCTTAGCTAAGGTGGTTTTCTTGGGGACTGGACGTATTGTGGCTAGCTTCAGGGAGTTTGGCATTATTCGTTTGGAGAGAGAGTTATGTATTATTCTCCATATGACTTGTGTCAGGTCTTCTTTTGATGCTTTAATCCAGGATACTGGACAGGGGTCTGTAGGGGCTGTGCTGGTGTTGAGGTCAGAGATGATCTTGGATAGCTGTTTATTCAAGGGGATGTTGAAAGTGCCCCAGCTCTGTTTCGGTGTGGATGTCCTGTATTTGACAGTCTCGTTGCTGTTCTTGGATGTTGCAGTGAATTTGTTCTTGAGGTGGTCAGCGAAGATCTGTGGGTCTATTTGTTGCTCATTTCTGTTGTAGGGTTCTTTGGTGAGGGTCTTGACAACTTCGAAGAGTTCGCGGGGTTTGTTAGTGGACTTCAGGATAAGGTTTGTATGGAATTCTCTCTTCTGATGGTTGATGAGGTTGTTATATTCTTTTTGTTTTGTCTGGTATTGTTCCTGTAAGGAGGCTGATTTGTTGCGTCTCCATCGGCGTTCAATTCGTCTTAGTGCTCTTTTTGCTATGTGTATATCCTTGGAGTACCATGGAGTGGAGCAGAGTTTTGTGCTGCATGATTGTTGTTTTCTTCGGGCGGGTGGCTTGGCAGCTGAAGAAATGATATCGTTCCATTTAGAGATTTGATCATCTATGTCCAGTATCTCGGCATTGAGGAGTGGCAGTGTGTCTTGTGTGAACTGATCCTTGTTGAAGCTTTTGAATCTCCTGGTTGAGGGTGGGTTATCGATTTGCTTCTTTAGATCTGTTGCTTGTAGTTGAATCTTTATTAGGTGGTGATCTGACTAGGGTACTGGAGTGATGTAGGGTCCTGAAATGAGGCTTCCTTCCTCTAGGTTGTTCGGAGCAAAGATGAGGTCGGGGGAGTATCCGAGCCTGTGAGCGGGGGTTGATCATTTGGGTGAATTGGAGGGAGTCCATGGCGGCTAGGAAGGCTTCAGCTTCTTTTCTGCTGGTAGATCTGAGGTTGAAGTCTCCAAGTATTAGAAGTTGTTTGTGTAGGTTGCTGACTGTGCATATTGCCTCTAGGATTGATGAGAGTTCATCTGTTGGTGCGTCTGGTGCTCTGTAGGTGAGACATATGGCTAGGTCTAAGTTTTCAATGATGATTGTGTTGCAGTGGTTTGTATTCGTTGAGATTTTGCTTTTTAGCTTTAGGCTGGTCCTTGCAATTATGAGGACACCTCCTCCTCTTCTTTGCGTGCGAGGGCAGTTGAATGCTGTGTGGGTGTCGGGGACTAGTTGGTTGAGTAGCACGTTGTCTGTGGGGGATAGCCATGTCTCAGTGATGCATAGGATGTCTGTTTGCTGGTCTTTTATGTGGTCAGAGATGGTGTTTATTTTATTACGTAGGGACCTGCATTGATGAGTTCTATGGAGATGCTTGTACGTCGGTTTGTGTTTCTGTGTTTGCGAGTGGGGGTGTTGTGCTTGTTCTTTCCTTGCTTGCTAGGTTTTGTTGTTTGGTCTGTGTTATGGTCCTGTTTTCTCATTCTAAATATAGACTACAGCATTCTAGTTACTGTTCATTGGTGCACAAGTGTAGTAGCCCCTCTACCAGGTATTCAGATTTGATGATGGATTACCTGCAAACACTGGTGTGGATGTTACAATGGGAGGGAAAGTAATTTGCCACGTAAGTGTCATAGGCGTGGTATCAAAAGTTCAAGACGACATTCAAAGCAAATGGTGCATGTGCTAAGTGGTCAAGTTGTAGTTTCACAGCATACTAATTTATGATGCAAAATAGAGTTCTGATTTTTTTTTCTACACAGTTCTGGGACACCCTCATTACCTTCCTTTGGGCTCTTCAGTTCTCTCTGGAACTTTCTGAGCTTCCCAGCTCCACATACATATATACATACTGTACATATGCAGAGGGATTGAAAAGAATTACATGACCTATGCTCCACATGCTTTCCCCACTTGTGGAGCGTACAGACTGCACAATTTTGTAGATTCTCTTGACTGCTTTATTCTCCCAATATCATCTTTGGAAAAGTAATTTGCTGCAGCTGACATCTCAAAGAATTCTCTATCAATAAAGCTTTTTCCTATGCTTCCTAGCATTATGCCATATCTCACCACAGCCTTGTTACATGATTTGCTAACATAAAATCATTATGTGTGATCACTGCAAGATTTCACATCACATTTATACAACACCTTTTCTATAGAAATAGTACAAAGCGGCTTCCAAATAATAAAATAAAGCACACAATGACATAATAAAAACAGAACAAAATTCCAAAGGGCACTTAGACGTGGTCCCTAGAGTGGACTGCAGTGGCAGTGAGAGTGACAGCTCCGGCACCAGCAAAACTCCTATCACCACCATCTGGAGTAACACATAGGCATGAACTGCCGCCTACAGGAAATGAGAAGTGTGTAGAAGTGACCAAGAGTGTTGTTTGTTTACAGGAAACTGTTGGCATACACATCTGACGCCTTCTTTTGGTCCTTCAGGGAGTATCCAACATTCCACCTTAACCGATAAAAACGCAAGAACATAAGGTAAGTGTCAACCAACTGCGATATAGCCTGCAACATGCCACCTTGACTACACGCAAACCTCTTATGCTATCTGAGCAAAATATCGGCACCATAGCAAGCCTAGCCTTGTAACCTTAGATTTAGCAATACAAATTACACACAGCACTCACTTTAACTGGCAAACTACAAGAGATAAGTACCCAGGGCTGGTGTTACACAGTAAGCCTGGTAAGCCTGGCAGGGGGGTGCTGCCACACCCATCATCTACTGTAGACGCAAATAGTTTAAAAAATTGGTTATCACCTGGGATCGCTTCCCGCCACTCCCCAAGCCCCCATATGACCGCAACCCCTTCTGTCTGTTGGCAGGGATCCCATCTCCCTTGGACAGAAGGGAGGATGAGGGGCACTGCCACAATGATGTTGAGTTCTTCTGTCTGCCCACAGGGACCTCATCTCACCCAGGCATAAGAGGAGCACTGCTGTGATCACCACAAAGATCTCTTCTATCTTCCTGGGAGATCAGATTCCCACAGGCAGAACAGAAGAGCACTGCTGCAATCGAGGCCTCAATGACAGCTGTCCTGTGGGGCAAAGAAAGGGTCACAGGAAGATCTCCTCTGTTTGCCGGCAGCAGACTGTATTTCCGCTGGTAGATGAAAGAGGAAGGCCCGTGATCACCGCCTGCAGCAACTAAAAAGGGTGTGTGTGTGTGTGTCTCTGTGTGTGTGTGTGTGGGGGGGGGGATTTTAGGACAGTTTGGTGAAAGGGGAAGAACCTGGAAGGGGAGCCAGCAGGAGAGGGGTTGAAAGGGGGGCAGAAGAGTTCAAGGTGTTGCTAAAAGGTGCATTGCTCTCCTCCCTAGAACACAGCACATACTCATGCACATTGACACCACATCTCCGCACAACAGATATGCACCCCAGCTCAGCACTACATACATACATACACACAGGCATTCGATGTCCACATCATACGCACAGGCACCTCATCTCCACATCATATATACATGCACACACAGGCATCCCCCCACTGCATCAAACACACACGGCACCCACCATTGCACCACACAAAGGGTCCCCAGCTCTGCAGCACACACACACACACATGCTCCGCAGCCCCACATCCCACCCACTGCCATATCCCAAGGGCAGATAGCCACACCACCGTTAAACCACACACACAAAGACTCTTGAATATTTGAAGCTATAACTGTTATCTGTATTTCTGTCTAAATGTTACCCTCCAATTGTGATGAGATGTAACCACTTTGATTGAAGGATAACGTGGTATACAAATCTGTATAAATAAACAAATAAAGATGCTGCGCGGTATAGGAACTCTGGCACTAGTCTCGTGAGTTTTCAAAACATGAGACCAGCGCAAGACACAATGGGGGAGGGGTCGCATGAGGATGTTCTAAGCTCCTAAGATTATGGCCTAGCTTCTAAATCCACACAAAATTTGTCAAGGCTCGTTTTATAGCATGATGGTAAATTTAAATTGTGTCTCTATACAATTTCTCACTGCGTGCTTCCTAATTTTTACCACTTACTACCATTAATGCTAAGCTTCTTTGCTCTCTTCCCCAGAGGAAGCTCTTTCAAGGAATACAAAGAGGGACCTGAGGTGGGAGTAAGAGACAGTATTAATTTATTTTTTTGTGTGAAAAGAGTTAATATTTGTTAGGGGGTGTTAATCCATGCTATTACCAACAAGGTGTTTGCAAGAGGATGGAGAGTGTTCAAGACAGGACACCATCATACTTAGAAACATAGAAATATGATGACAGAAAAAGACCACATGGCCTATCTAGTCTGTCCTTCCATACCAACAACTAAAACAGTCCCCTTTTTACCTTTAGAGATCCTCTGTGTTTGTCCCATGCTTTTTTGAATTCAGTTACTGTCCTCATCTCTACCACCTCCACTGGGAGACTATTCCACGGATCCACCACTCTTTCCGTAAAGAAATATTTCCGCATATCACTCCTGAATCTATCTCCCTTCCCCCTCATCCCATGTCCCCTCGTAGCAGAACTTGCTTTCAATTGAAAGAGGCCCTCTCCCTGAACATTTATGCCACGGAGATATTTAAACATCTCAATCATATCACCTTTATCCCGCCTTTCCTCTAAGGTGTACATATTAAGATCCTTCAGTCTGTCCTCATATGCTTTATAATGAAGACCACTAATCATTTTAGTAGCCACCCTCTGCACCGACCCCATCCTGTTCGTCTCCAGAACTGCACACTATACTCCAAATGAGGTCGCACCAAAGACTTATACAGAGGCATTATCACCTCCTTTTTTCTGCTAGCCATTCCTCTCTGTATGCACCCAAGCATCCTTCTAGCTTTTGCCATCGCCTTTTCTACCTGTTTAGCTACTTTAAGATCATCAGACACAACCACGCCTAGGTCCCGCTCTTCTTTAGTGGACAAAAGTACTTCACCCCCTATACTATATTGCTCCCTTGAATTGCTGCAGCCCAAATGCATGACCTTACATGTTTTAACATTAAAAATCACAGCTGCCAGATTCTAGACCATTCTTCAAGCTTAGCTAGATCCCTCCTCATGTTATCTACACCTTCCTGGGTGTCTACTCTATTGCAGATTTTGGTATTATCCACAAAGAGGCAAACCTTACCCAACAGCCCTTCCGCTACATCACTAACAAAGATGTTAAAAAGAATCGGACCAAGGACAGATCCCCGAGGGCATACCACTGGTAACATCCTTCTCCTCAGAGTGAGCTCCATTTACCTGTACTCTTTGTCGCCTCCCACCCAACCAATTTCTAACCCAAGCAGTAACTTTAGAGTCCATCCCTAGGGTGCTCAGTTTGTTTATAAGTCGCCTGTGAGGAACAGTGTCAAAGGCTTTGCAAATGCAATGTGTGCCTTCGAGTACTGAAATCTAAATACACCACATCTAGGACTCTCCCTCGGTCCAACTCCTTGGTCACCCAGTCAAAGAAATCAATCAGATTTGTCTGACAAGACCTGCCTCTGGTGAATCCATGCTGCCTCGGATCCTGTAATCCGCTGGACTCCAGAAACCTCACTATTTTCTCTTTCAGCAGTGTTTCCAATCATTTACTCACCACCAAAGTTAAACTAACAGGCCTGTAGTTTTCAACCACATCCTTACTTTCGCTTTTTTGTAAAGGCACCACATGAGCCTCTCTCCAGTCCTTTGGCACCACTCCCGACTCCAACGAGGCATTGAAAAGGTCAGTCAGTTTTGCTGCTAGAATGTCCCCAAGTTCCCTCAGTATTCTAGGGTGTATCCCATCCGGTCCCATCGCTTTGTCTACTTTAAGTTGAGCTAGTGTCTCACGAACACAGTCTTCTGAAAATTGTTCAAGATGTCCCTCGCTTCTGTTCCTATTTGTGGGTGTTTTCTGAGGTCCTGCTCCTGGTTATTCATCTGTGAACACAGAACAGAAATATTTGTTAAGCAATTCCGCTTTATCCTTATCAGCTTCTACATATTCCTCCTCTACACCCTTGAGTCTGACAATACCACTTTTGCCCTTCCTCTTCTCACTAACATATCTGAAAAATGTCTTATCCCCCCATTTTATTGCATTGGTTATTTCCTCCTCCTTTTGAATCTTTGCCTTCCTGACTACTTTGCTAGCTTCTCTAAGTTTTTCCAAATACAGATGCCTGTCTTCCTCTGCCTGTGATCTCTTTTATTTCATGAAGGCCTCCCTCTTTTTCTTCACTTTTTCAGCTACTTCTTTCGAAAACCATAGCGGTCTCCTTTTCCTTTTACCTTTATTTACCATTTTAACAAAAAGGTTGGTTGCCCTTAAAATATCCCCTTTCAGTTTTGCCCACTGTTTTTCTACATCCCCCAGCTGTTCCCATCCCACTAACGACTCCCTGAGGTATTGGCCCATCTTGGCAAAGTTAGTCTTCCTAAAGTCTAAGATCCTCACCTTTGAATGGATTCTAACAGCTCTAGTCCTAATACTGAACCACACCTTCTGGTGATCACTGGATGCAAAATGATCTCCCACTACAACATCAGAAACACTTTCACCATTGGTAAGCACCAAGTCCAGTATGGCCCCTTCACGTGTCGGGTCTGTTACCAATTGACTGAATAGTTCTCCCTGTAGAGAATCCAGGATCTCCTTACTTCTAGATGATACTGCAGCAGGAATGTGCCAATCAACATCTGGCATATTGAAATCTCCAATCAATAGCACTTCCCCTTTCCTAGCAATGCTGCGTATGTCTTCAATTAACTCTCTGTCCACCTCTTCCTCTTGTGAGGGAGGTCTGTATATCACACCAATGCAAATAGATTTCTTTTTCCCTCTTTCTAGTTTAACCCACAATGCCTCCTCTCTCCCTTTTAAGCTCTGTAATTCCAAAGCTTTAATAGTAGTTTTTAGATATAGTGCCACTCCTCCTCCCCTTCTTCCTACCCTGTCCTTTCTGAATAAGTATAGCCATGTATAGTTACATCCCAATCATGGTTTTCTGTGAATCATGTTTCTGTAACTGCCACTAAATCCAAGTCAGCCTCTCCCACCAAAGCTTCATCATCAGTGATCTTATTTCCCATGCTATGGGCATTTATACACACTGCTTTCCATATGTTACCTGTTACCCATTTCTGTAAAGGTATTTAATGTATCACCTACCTGGGGGCTTTCTTCACCCATCCCCAATGAATCTAGTTTAAAGCCCTCTTCAATAGATTAGCCAGTCTACTACCGAAGACACATCAACCTTTCTTGGACAGATGGATGCCATCTCTGTTCTGCAACCCTTGGAACAGCATCCCGTGGTCCAGGAAACCAAAACGCTCTTGATGACTCCATCCATGCAGCCATGCATTCATCTCCAGGATGCAAGCCTCTCTGCCTTGGCCTTTACCCTCAACAGGGAGGATTGAAGAGAACACCACCTGTGCACCTAATTGCTTCACCCTCCGTCCCAGAGCCATGAAGTCACTTTTGATACATTCCGAGGTATACCTGGCAGTATCATTTGTTCCAACATGGATTAGCAACATTGGGTAATAGTCAGTGGGCTTGATGAGTCTCGGCAAACTCTCCATAACATCTTGGATTTTGGCACCAGGCAGACAGCATACCTCTCTGGACATCAAGTCTGGTCGGCAGATGGATGCCTCAGTACCCCTCAGAAGAGAGTCTCCAACCACCACTACCCTTCGTTTCCTTCTGGTCCCTGATTCTGCAACTTTGGGTTACTTGAGCTCTGGTTCATCCCTTTCCAGGGATGCTTTCACCTCCTCCACTTCCAGGGCTGCATAATGGTTCTTCAGTTCAAGGGCTGGAGAAGTTGGATTGGTGATTTTGCAGGCCCTGGTGACTTGTGTCCAACCATCGACATTCTGTTGGCACCCATCTTCTCCTCTGTTGGAGAGCATGGTTGCTGCAAGAAGCATCTCATCAATGTACTTCTCACTGTCATGAATGCTCCTCAGCCTCGCCATCTCCTCTCTGAGTTCCTCCACTTGTTTCCTCAGAGCTTCAGCATGCAGGCACCCTGCACATGGAACCGGTCTTTCAACTGGCATTAGGACATCTGTCTGGATCGAGGCAGAAGCTGTAATGGGGGCAGCAGCTTTAGCGATACGATTTTTCCCAGCCATTGTTCTGTTCGTGGAGCTTAGGTACCTGTTAAAGCAAAAGAGAGAGATCTACCAAGTACCAGCTGGTTTCCCAGCTGTCCTTTCAGAGAAAAAGCAGTTAAATCTCTTTAATTATATTCAAAATGTGCTGGTCCAAGTCTCTGTGCTTTGTTAAATGGGGAGGTGCCCTATAAAGCAAGACTGCTCACTAGGGGTGGGTGGGAGTCGGGGTGGGTAGGGAGGGAACTAACACTTGATTAGGTGTTAGCACTTCTCAAAACTGAGGAGGTTACTAGAGTTCAACAACCTACTCTGCTCAAGGAAATTTCCACTAAAGCACCAAAAAGAAAGTAGCCTTGCTTTAAAAATATACAAAAACCCTTTTAAGAGCTCCCAGTCAGATAGCTAGCAATTTAATAAAAATAAACCCTCAAATCCTTACTGTTGGTTGTCCTGTAGAGCCCCTGTTAGGAAAGCCTAAACAGGGCAGGGCACTGGAGCGTTTTATGCAGGCCTCAGCTGCTCTCAGGTAATCAGGCCCACTAACTCCTGATTAGCAAAATGGTTCACAAGAAAGAGTACTATATGATTCCAATTTAAGTTAGTGATAATACATGTCATAACTGCTAATGCAGATAAACAGCAGAATGTATGGTTCCTCAATTAATGCAAGGTCCAAGAGGAAAAACAAGTAGCATTCTACATTAAAATGATAATATAAGGAAAGTTTGACTTGGTTTCAATTATTGATACCTGCTTAATAGATGATGGTGGGATGGCTTTGTTCTGATTGTGCCCTCAGTGGTGGGAACCATCAGGCTAGCTTAGTTCGTTTTTAAGGTAGTATTGTTATTAATAGGGCCGCTTTTACTTCTGGGGACAAGAAAAGCTATCCCGGGCCCCTATACAATTAGGCCCCAGCTGCCCTGATGCCCATAGGTGAAAGTGGCCCTGTTCCTGTTCCCTCAGGCTGCTTACAAGAGAAGAGGAGCGTGCTTTAGTGAACAGACCATCGACTTCCTGCTTCTGGTCTGTTCACTAAGCACCGCTCACTTCACTTGCAAGCAGCTTTAAGGAGCAGAAGGGAGGGGGGAGCCCAGCTCAAAAGTTTGCCCAGAGCCCCATAAGGAGTTGAAGCAACCCTGGTTATTAGTGTTTGGTTTTTTTGTCCTGCAAAGTACATTATGTGCAAGTTTTAAAGTAATAATGCCTGTTTTTAGGGGCACATGGTTCAGTCATGCTTTTAATCTGTTTTATAGCTTCCAGTCTGCTTTAAAGCTAGCTATGTATCAGTGTTAGCTTTTTGTCTTTTGAGTGCTTTTATGCAAGTTCTAAAGCACTCATTTTGTGTAAATGATGGTTGCTGCACATTTTACTTGATATGATTTATTTTTTATGACACTTTTGCTTTTTAGTCTTTCCTACTTGGCTGTTCTTTAACATTTTTAGAAGACTTTACTTCTGTTGATGACATCTGTCTAATGTTTACTCTGCAGACGAGTCACAGTCAGGAAAGAAAGGAATCTGAAGAACAATGGTGAATAAATCAATTTATGGTGAATAAATTAATAAACTGATTTATTCCACATACTGTACTTAGTTATTTAACAGGTTTTCTATACTGATTTATCCTACAGTCAAGGCGGTTTACATTGAAACAAAACTTAATACATTGTAACAGGTCAAATAACTTGGAGGGAAATTAACAGTAGAAGGAATAGTGTTTAAGGGGGGAGGGGAGACGGGGATGAAGTGAAGGGGACAGAGGTAGTTGCATAAAGGTATTATGTCTTGACCTCAGTGAAGTAGGCTGTAAATAGGTGGGTCTTGAGGGCCTTTCTGAATGTTAGCAGATCTTTTGTGGTCCGTAGTTTGTAGGGGACTGAGTTCCAGATGGAAGGTGCATATAGTATCACTATGCCCACAGAAATAAAAGGGTTGTGGGCACTTCACGCATATTAATTTCATTAACGTGTAAAAACGTATAGTAAACATACTTTTATGGTGCAGCTATCCTTTGCTTTAACATTATACCAATTTTGATTATAGATTTTGTTTGCTGATCACATTAAAGCTTAGACTATCGCATCCTGTTCATACAATATTAAGTATTTACTGCTCGGTACTTATTTTTATTCCAGCTATGCATTTTCCCCTTCACTGCATTTTTTTTTTACAACATTCAATTTGAAAAGAGTTCACAAAGGAGTTTTTGAAAACGGGGGGTTGGAGGGTAACCATCATTAACAGTAATGAGGGAGTGGGCACCGATCTATAGGTTGCAGGGGGTGCCAGAAACCCTAGCACCGGCCCTCTTCCTACCTCAGCACCAATTACCTGAATAACGCATTAAAGATTTGCTGCATCAATCATGGCCTCAACAGTGTTCCTACTAAGCATTCTGTACATCTCATTACTGATTGTGCATACAGAATCCCTAACATTTAGCTAACCTTTATTCTAATTATACGTCATAACATCCACCATGATATAGCCTTTCCCGCACCCAAAACAAGGAACAGGGTACCCTGTGCCCTCATCCAAATTAAGCCTCACAAATCTAAGAGCACATTTCAACAACTGCACAATTCACTCATTACAGAAAATGCGTACTCCTCAACGCCCGCTCAGCATGCAACAAAGTCTCTGTACTAGCTGATTATCTCAATGACCACAATATTGATAATTATGTGCATGACAGTCATGGTTCACTGACTGACAATGCTCTAATGAATCAGCTACTAGCATTCAACTTTAGTCTCTAACTGTGCCAGAACCAACCGTAGAAGTGGAGGCATCTTTATTTTAGCTAGAGACCACCTGGAATCCCACAATATTACCACCAACACAGGAAGAGGAATGGAAATCCTTGTTATCTCAAATATGCATATCATGCTCTGCCTAGCTTACAGATACCCAACTGCACCTTCTGATGAATTATCAGCCCTTTAGCAGACAATCTATGATCTTTCTATAAATAAAGCACAGTTACTTACCTGTAACAGGTGATCTCTGTGAACAGCAGGAATAAGTCTTCACATATGGGTACGTCGGTACCGACGGAGTCTGCGCGGGAACGCTTCCCAGCGTCTAATCAAAGAGCTTTTGGAAGCATCCCACCATGCCTGCGTGCTGCCTTCCCGCCTTTCCCAACTGCCTCTCCTCAGTTAAGTTTTAAAGCTGAGACAAAGAGAGAGAGAGAGAGAGAGAGAGGAAAGGAAAGATAGATAGAGATACAACTCCTGGGGAGGTGGGTGGGTTGTGAAGACTTATTCCTGCTGTTCCCAGAGATCACCTGTTACAGGTAAGTAACTGTGCTATCTCCAGGAACAAGCAGGAATGATTGTTATCAATGATATTGCAAAGAATATTGCAATATGGACCTCCGCTAACAGGATTTCATAGAAGTATGGAGGTTCATGGATCTACTGTGAAGCCAGTAGAGGAACCGTGAAGAGGACCTCACTGAAAAGTGGAGGTAAGAAACCTGTAGGAAAAACAGAGGAGGTCAGAATCCTGAAAGGTAACAGGCACCCCTGGTAGGAAAAACTGGGGTAGTACAAAAACGGTGGGCCTTCAGCGAAAGCTGTATGGTAAAAACCAAACTCTTTTGGCAGCAGAGTAACTTACTCTTGGGAGCAAAAAGAGAAAGGCTAACCGATTTGGACAAACAGGCACAGTCCTTGTGGGGAGAAAGGGTATGGGAACCCCCTGTATCCCAAGGTGAAGACAAATGCCTGAGGTGTTAAAGCCTGTGAGTAACTGAAGATCCACAATATCTCTCCTAACTGGGATAAGCCAGGAGAGATATTAGGTACGGAGAGCTTCAGAGGTACCTAAACCCATTAGGTTATGGTATAAAAATTGTTGATTACCACAGGAGTGGTTGTGGGTGTAGAATCCCAAACCTGCTGAATAGCAGAGGTATGGGTAAAATCCCTCTGTTAGAAACAGATAGCTATATGGGCATAGACAGTGAGATAGATAAGTATGTGGAGACATATCTATCTATAATGAAATATCTTGTCAGATATATATATATATATATACACATATATATATACACATATATATATATATATACATATACATCTATATATATATATATATATATAAATATAGATATATGAATAGACATATAAGAATATATCTATAGTGAGATATGGAGGGCATAAAATACACACAAAGATAAATCTGAATATGTAGGCCTAAATATGGGTGTCTGTAATTAAACAGACAGATATATGCCTACAGCATGGTATTCACATAGGACATGTGGAAAGGAAAGATTAATCTAATAACAAGGAGGTGCAACCTACTTGAGGAGATATATAGAGAATCTATTCCTCCTGGCTATGATCCGCAAGGATGCTAGCTAGTGAAAAACCCAGGATGGTTATATGAAAAACAGGAGATAATATCAATCTGTAGCCCGCAAGGCCTGAGTCGTCCAAGACTCTAGCATGGTAAGTAGACAGAAGACAGATAAGGATGAGGTACCATGTTGACCTGCTTAAGGGCAAAAAGCATCATGCGTTCTTACCATGAGGACGAGCTGCAAGGAGAAAGAGCATATCCCCGATTGGGAATGCTGTGGACCAAAGCAGGGAATTGGCAACTCCTTAAGCCCTTAGGTAAGAGAGGGCCTATGTCCTTTATGGCAAAAGGAGAACCTTCTAGTCATGGGAGACATGACTGAAAAGCCTTTTCCAACCATCTAAGATAGCTGTTGGAGAAAAAAAACCCATGCTCTCTAGCAAGGGCCCATAGTGGAAAGTTTCTCTGTAGAATTGCAGAGAGCATGATGCAGGAGAATGAGGAGATAGGACTGGCTGCTAGAGCCAGTATCTCAGTCCACTATGCTGCCAAATCCAGGGGAATGGAGATGGTAGAAATAGAAGACCAACCCAGAAAGCCTGTAGTGGGATAATTTCCAAGATAGATGAAAAAACACTGACTTGGAGCCACTACTAAGACCAGATAGGATGTTAGAGGAGGACAAATCTGGTTGTTTGTGGGCAAGAACCAGTGGACCAAACATTAAGGCTCCTGCAAAGGCAGCTGCTAGCAAGACAGCAGAAAGAATATTGCTGTTTAAAACCAGAAAGAACAGACAGAACAGGAGTAGAAAAAACTCTGGACATGTCTGATAAGCTGTCTTAAAGTAAATTTGAGACAGGGGAGGAAACTCAGGGAGGAAAACTCCGCACTGGAAAGTGACAAACCTAGAGAGGCTGAAGAAAAGCCCTCCAGTAAGTAATTCCGCTCTTAAGAGGGTGAAGGGAATAGAGCTGAAGAAGACTTACCAAATAGTAAGGCTATAGAAAGGAAAAATACATGCTGGCACAGGAACTATCATGTGATAGTGGTCAGACCTCTTTCTCTGGCAGGAGGAGAAACCTGTGACTTATAGGCACCCCTCGGTATCTCTCTGACCTTATCTTCCACCAGCCCGCTCCCCGTCTTCTTCGCTCATCTCATACCAATCGTCTATTCCTTCCTTCTCCATCCCAGGCCCACCTTGAACTTACCCGCCACTCTGCCTTCTTTTTCATGGCCCCTGTCCTCTGGAATTCCCTCCCTCACACCCTTCGTATTGAACCCTCCTTCCCCCATTTCAAAACTCTCCTCAAGACTTATCTTTTCTCTCAAGCGTACAACCTACAGGTCTCCCCCTGATATGCAGTCAATCATACCTATTCATGCCCCTCACGTTACATTCAACTGCCACTCAACCCAGTCAACATACCTATTCATGCCCCTCACGTTACATTTAACTGCCACTCAACTCTTGTCTCCCACATTACACTCAACTCCCACCCCCTGTCCTCTTTCCCTCCCCACGTTCCTGTGTTTAGCTCGTTAGACTCTATTCTATCTTTCTCTCTTTCTCTCTCCTATTCTTTCCTATTATCCAATGGCGTTCCTTTCTCCCTTTGCTTTTCCGTAGCTGCCTTTTATTGTACACCGCCCTGATACTTCGGTCTTGGGCGGTATATCAAGCCTAAATAAATGAAATGAAATGAAACATTCTGACAGCTCAAAGAAAAAATGGATGTCTTTTAGAAAGAGATCCATGTGTAGGGGTTAGAATGAGTAATGGATCGCCTCTGTTGAGAAGAAGCAACTGTAGATTCTAACCCCAAGGGTCACAAGCATTTGATGATGACTGATCAGAAACCCTGCGGAGGCCGGGTTTGCTGTGCCTGGTGAGAGGTTGGATTCTTCAGAGCAGGACAATGGCTCTCCTGTAGGGGAACATCTGTATGGTGGGCAAGTGAGGAATAAAACCTTCTTCTCCAGTGGGAAGAAAGTTTGGTACGACATTTCCTAGTTACTGGGACAGAAGAACGTGTAGAAGAACCCTTAGGAACAGGTAAATCAGTGGACAACTGAGTAACCTGACGTAAAGACTCTTTGTTGAAAAGATTTTCTCCAGTGCAAGGAGTATGTCCCAGTCGTCGTTGTTCCCACTTGGCCAAATCTGAAGCTTGCAGCCAGGCTCTACGTCATGCCCCTATAGCTATAGCAGAAGTCCTGCTAACAGACTCAAAAGAGTCTAGGGAAGCACGAGAAAGAAACCAAGAGATATTCTGGATATGCTTAAGCAGCAAGGAATAGTCTGTACTCCTGGAAACTGGAAGGAAAGGAGTCAAAAGATGTAATTGCTTTGTGACCTCCTCAACAGAAAGACTCATATAAAAAATATATGAGAGAATTCTTGCAGAAAGCATAGATGTCTGGAAGGTTTGACGTCCAAAGACATCTAGTGTCTTAGACTCACGACTTGGCGGATAAAAAGAGTGCTTTTTCTTACTCTTTATCCGCCTCATTGCTGATTCCACTACTATGGAATGATGAGGAAGCTGAGTCTTTTGGAACCCTGGAGAGGGGGGCACCTGATATAAGAGATCATTTGCTCTGGGAGGTGGGGGTACCCTTAAAGGTGTTTCCCACATTCCTAGAAGGAGATCCTGCAAGGAATGATGCAAAGGAAGCATTATGTTGTCCTTTGCTTTGGTGGAAACAGAGCCTGGTGCAGGATCATGTCCTGGAATAGGAATGGCAAGGGATCTTGCTATATCCAGCAGGAAACTCTGAAAAGAGGGATCCCCAACAGGAATTTCCCTTGGACAGGTTAGATCTAAAGAACTAGCCTGAGCACCCACAGAGTTATCCAGAGATATAGAAATAGAGGATCCTGCAGGGTGCAGTGTGGAATGCTTAAGGGATGGTTGCTTGGACTGGTTGTCAGGAACAGCAACTGTCCTTACCACATTGTCCATGCTAGGTATCGACTCCAAGCTTGGTATAGAATGGAGCGATGCTGTTGAAAAAAGCATGGTAGGAGTTTGCCACGATGCTACTGTGGATACCGGTACTGAAGTCAATACCGGTACCGATGTCGGAGTCGAGCTTGACAAAGACATCAGAGTAGTCATCGGTGATACTTCAATCGGTACCGAGGGAACCGAAAACCTCCAGCTGCTATCCTCGGTACCGAGCCACCGGTATCGATCGGTGTCGGTACCAAAATCTATTGGTACACAGTCTTCCAGACTAGAAATGGATTCCAAACTCGGCATCGAGGGTAGGGAGTCTGAGAAGCAAAGCATGGAAGGCACCGATTGCGGGGGTAATGAAGACATCAGTACCAACTTCGGTACTGTGTCCGATACCGGTGAATGAAGGTCTACCAGTGGCAACTCAAATGGCCTCAGAGGAACCGAGAGTTGCGGATACGAGCCATCGGAACCGAGCCTTCGGTACCGCCCCGAGACGGTACCAAGGCGAGTCGGTACCCAGTCCTCCAAAGTGGAGATTGATTCCAGACTCGGCATCGAAGGAAGCGAGGCTGTCGATGCACAGCTTGAGGGTACCGACGTCGGTGGCAGTATCGGTGTTGGAATCGATAAGGGAAAGACAATCTGGGACGTATCCATCGGTCCCGAAGGCACCGAGGAGGCCAGATGACGATCCCTGGTGAGGAGTGTTTCATCCAACACCAGTGTCGATGCAGGGGTATCGGTACCGCTCGAAGCAGATGCCACCACCGTGCACGGCTCAGATATGTTCTGTGGGGGGTGAACCCCAGGAACAACCTGAAACCCCTTAAACGCTTTGGAGACTGAAGACTCCCACCGGGGTTTTGAAGCCAGAAGGCCATCGAGGGCAGAGCCGGAGCTGTCTACATGCTGTGCATGAGACCTACCACTCGAGGACTGGCTAGTCTTAACAGACTGTTTGTGGGTTACCTGAATTAAAGTGGAAGAAGAAGGGGACGGTGCCCCAAAGTTGGAGGGCCCCCGTGTATCGAGGGATTCTCGATGTTGAAGATGTCTTCTCACCAAACTGTTGTCAGGACCCAAACAGGTTAGACACCGACTTCGAGGGTCTAAACAAAGTTTTACCGCCACAAACTGAACATTTCGTGGAGAAAATGTCTGGCGGTTCCATGAAGGAAAAATAGGGGAGGCCTGAAAGGCCTAAGACCCCGTGGGACACTATGAAGAAAAAATATCCCGTTGAAAATTTTACAAGAAAGAAAAGAAAAACACCGGCGGTACCGGTGGCGTCGAGAAGACAGCCGCGACCACAATAAAAATAAAAATAAAAAATAAGAATTTTCTGTGGCGACAGGAGGATGTTCTGCCAGCTCCGCGGAAAAACGAAAACTGAGGAGAGGCAGTTGGGAAAGGCGGGAAGGCAGCATGCAGGCGTGGTGGGATGCTTCCAAAAGCTCTTTGATTGGACGCTGGGAAGCGTTCCCGCGCAGACTCCGTCGGTACCGACGCTTGTTCCTGGAGATTAAGCAATTATTGCTACTAGGTGACCTAAATCTCCCCTCTCCCCCCACCCAAGTCTCTCAAAATCCTTCATAGAAACTATGGATGCACTGGAATTCACCCACATCATCGATGAACCAATACATGAGAGAGGAGGTATCCTAGATCTCACTTTTGCTCCTAAGCACATGCTCAGAAACAACCGCCTTCCATCCCCATAACATCCCCAGTCCCCTGGTCTGATCATAGAACAATCACAATCCATCTTCTATACCCGCACACTCCTGAAAACACCCAACCACAACCTATCACTAGGAGAATTCAACAGCTGGACAAGGAGAAGTTTTGGATAAAGTTATTCCTCAAATAGCGCAGGAAACAGAAAACCTTGACACCCTGGTCCAGAATTGGAACCAGGTAATATGCAGAGTAGCCATCACATCACAGCAAAGAGAACCACCAGAAAGCACTATTCTGCTGTCTGGTATTGTTACTAAGTGCAAACTCAGGCAGCTTGAAAGAAGATGGCGATGATCCAAGACCACACACGACCTTGATGAATACATGTCCAAGCTGCAAGAATACCAGAACATGGTAAACAAGGAGAAGAAGGAATACCAGACCAAACTCATACTAAGCTCATTAAACAGACCCAGAGAATTATTTGGCACAGTGAAATATTAGTCAAGAGCCCTACATATGAGACCAGGCATAGTGCCCTGTCCCCACAAATGCTAGCCGACTACTTCCAAACTAAAACTTGCAAGATGGGCAACACACCAATTACAACCTTATTTCTACCAAACAACTCCTCAGTACCCTTCACCTGGCATACTTTCAACCCAATCTCTCTGGAGCACCTGGAGAGTATTACAACAAATCTTAATACCACTACCTCCCCTCTAGATCCATGCCCAGTAAGCTAGATCAAAATATCTTGTTCTGAACTCACCCCCACATTACTCAAAATCACAAAGCTCTCTTTCACCCAAGGCTATATGCCCACCAAACTTAAGCATGCCTCTGTCTGACCAATACTCAAGGGCACATCTCTAGACCCAGAGATCTCCAGTTCATATAGGCTCATATCCAGTCTACCCTTCCTTGCAAAATTATTGAGAAGGTTGTACAACTTCAGCTTCAGGATCACATCAACTCATATGCACCGCTTGACCTATAACAGTACAGATTTAGGCCCAATCATGGCGTAGAAATCCTTTTAACCGCACTCATAGATCTATGAATACAAGGTGTCCAGAGACTACATCAAGGATTTATCCTAGTGATCCTGTACATCATGTCTGCCTTTGATTCAGTTCCTCATAATGCATTATTACTATGTCCAAAATCCACAGGATTAAGCAACACAATGTTAAAATGGTTCAGCTCCTACCTAATAGAGTGCCAACAACAACTGTTTACCTGTGACTTGATTAACCAACTTGTATATAGTTACCCTAGTAGGTCCAAGTTAAGTCCCCCGTTCTTTGTAAATACAGTGCAGTCTCTACCGCACTGTATAAGTTACTGTTTTATGTAAACCGCACTGATTCTAAAGAGCGTGGTATAGAAGAGTCATTAAATAAATAAATAAAATAAATAAATAAATAAGAACAGCAGGAATTGAATCTGCTCCTTACGTACCTCGGCAAGGAGTTCTTCAAGGTTCTGCACTGTCCTCACTCCTATTCAACATCTACCTGCAACCCATCTGCTCAATTATACACGTTTATAATGTATTTTACCATATTTATGCAGATTATATATTGCTTTATGTACCTTCTCCACTGTACAGCCTATCTACACCTCACTAATAAAATGCCTTACATCAATCAGTTACTAGTTATCCAAACATAGCCTACTTGTAAACTACAAGAAAACTGAAGTCCTCCACATCTCAAGAGAGACAAACTTCAAACTACCTACCATCCATAAAAATCCCAGGAGCACAACTAGAAGTGAAGTCGGTAGTGCGATACTTGGGAATAACCCTTGACCAGCACTTAACCCTACGGCCACATATTAATACCACCATCAAGCGCAAAATAAAAACTGTGCAGTGCCTATGACCTTTACTGAGCACCTATGACTTCCAGACAGTCTTTCAAGCCTTAGTCTTTCCACACGAATTATTGTAATTTTATCCTACAAGGGCTACTGAACTATGCATGCCACCCATTACAGTTGGCCCTGAATACTGCTGCCTGGATCCTTTATGATGCACCCAGAACTGAACATATAACCCCAAAGATCAGGCAACTACACTGGCTTCCCATAACAAGCCACACAAAGTACAAGACCTTGCTTACCATTTTCAAGATTTCCCACTAATTTCCTCGGTCTACCTACAATCTCTATTACATAAAACACCATGCAACAGATCGAGGAGAACCAACACACAAAGTACCTTCAGCATCCCCATAGCAAAGGCGAAGAGCAATCAGACCACTTTAAATTGGGCCTTCTTGCTACATGTGCCAAGCATATGGAATTCGCTCCCTGAAAGCTACAGTCCATCAATGACCTATCCGAGTTCCGTAAAAAGCTGAAAACACACCTGTTCATCAAACAAGACTAATAGTCCTCTTACTATTAAGGGCACAGAACTCTGTACGCCCATTGGCAGTTCTTTGCATTTTGTATAAATAATTAAATTATATTACCTGGCTCCATTCCTATCATTCCTGCTCATCCACATTAGTATACATAGTGCAGGAGATTAAACACCAACTGTATTTCAGTACTCATATTCCTTACGTTTGTATGTTCCTATGTAAGTTCAATGTTCAGTTAACCTGCTTTGACATTCTGATAAGGTGGTATATACTGTAAAAGTAGCTAAATAAATAATTAAAATATGTATGTAATAAAAAACATAAAACTCATCAACTCCCCAGCCTTTTCTGATTGTTTTAGAGTGAATTACTGACGTGCACCAATGCTGTCTGCTTGACTTTATATGTGCTGCTTTTTTTTTCATTAAATATTATTTGACAAATTCTTGACCATTCCTCAAACATGCTTAGGTCTCTTCATTTTTTTCAATTTCACATCTCCTCAGCAGCATTACTAATAAAAAAACAAAACAAAAAAAAAACCCTGAATGGAACTGGACTCAGGACTGATCATGCCCCTTTCCATGGAATGAACTCCATTCCACAATAACCTCAACCACCCATCACTCAACCAATTTCTAATCTAGTTTATTACATTACGACCCACCCGTAGGCTGCTCATCTTATTTATGAGCCTTTTGTGTGGAACAGTGTCAAAGCTTTACTAACATCTATGGATAACACATCCAATACATGCCCTATATCTAATTTTTGATCACCCAAAGACATTTTTGATGCAATTTTTCTTCTTGCAAACCATGCTGCCTTAAATCCTGTAACCTCCAGGATTCTGGCTATTCCTTTATCTTTTCCGTTAGTAGATTCCACTCATTTACCTGCCATAGAATTAAGACTGATTGACCTGCTGTCATCAGCTTTTTTCCCATTTCCCCTTTTATGAACGGACATGATGTCTACAGTCTTATCACTAAGTTCCTTTAGGCCCCCATTTACCAACATTTAGCATTTGTAACTATGTTATATGTTGCAAGGCCAACTGCATAGAATGGGCTTTGCAGCAGTTAATGCCAAATAAGGCTTTTATCCCACACTAAGCATTAGTAAGTAGGGACCTTAATTTCTAATGAGACTAAAGCAGAAGTAGCAGTGGCGATACATCTTTAGACCCAATACCTTCTACTTGGCCTGTTAGAGGAAGAGGTAATCCATACAAAGATTTAAACTAAAATATAGAAAATGTAGACAAATAAAAGCATGGGTCTATCCAGTCTGCCCATCCATAAAAACTATTTTGCTCTGAAATCCCTTACTCTCTCTCAGAGATCCTCTATACTTGTCCCATGCTTTCTTGAATTTAGATAGCAGTTATCCTCTCCACCTCCTCCATTGGGAAGCTGTTCCATGCATCCACCACCCTTTCCGTCAAGAAATATTTCCTTAGACTACTTCTGAATCTATCCCCTTTCATAATCATCCTATGACTCCTTGTTCCAGAGCTTCCTTTCAACTGAAAGAGGTCCATCTCCTGTGCACTTATATCATGGAAGTATTTAAATGTCTCTATCATATCTCTCTTCTCTCACCTTTCCTATAACGCATACACACTGAGGTCTTTAAGTCTCTCTCCACATGCTTAGGGATGACGACCACAGGCCATTTTAGCAGCCACTCTCTGAACCGACACCATCCTGTTTATACTCTTTTAAAGGTGCGGTCTCCAGAATTGTATATAGTATTCTAAATAAGGTCTCACTAGAGGCTTACACAAAGGCACTATCCCTGCCTTTTTCTTGCTTGCCATTCGTGTCCCTGAGCACTCAAGCATCTTTCTGGTTCTTGCCGTCGTCTTTTCTACTTGTTTGGCCTCTTTGAGATCGCCTGATATAATCATCTGCAGGTTCTGCTCGTCTTTCATGCAACGAAGTACTTCACCTCCCTATATTGTACTGGGGTTTTTGCAGCCCAAATGCATGACCTTACATTTTTTAGCATTAAATCTTAGCTGCCAAATTCTCTACCATTCTTCAAACTTCAGTAGATCCCTCCCCTTGTTATTCAGACCTTCCAAGGTATCAACCCTGTTGAAGATGTTGTTATCGTTCACAAAGGCAAACCATTCCCAGCACACATTCCCCAATATTGCTTACAGAAATGTAAAAAAAAAAAAAAGAACAGGACTGATCCCTTTGGCACAATCCTGGTAACACCTTACCTTCAGAGTGAACTCTATTTATTACTGCCCTCTCACTCAACCAGTTTTTTATCCTCTCAGTCACTTTAGGGTCTATCCCAAGGGCACTAGGTTTATTAAATAAGTCACTGATGCAGAACGGTATCAAAGCTCTTGCTGAAATCTAAGTATGGGGAGGGGTGGCCTGCACGGAGCGGCAGGTGCACCTACTCTTGCCATCTTACTGGGCAGACTAGATGGACCATACTGGTCTTTATCTGCCGTCATTTACTATGTTACTATATACCACATCTCACACTTTCCCCTGATCCAATTCTCTGGTCACCCAGTCAAAGAAATTAATCATATTCGTCTGACAAGTCCTACCTCTAGCATGCTCTCTTGGATCCTGTAATCCCTTGGAGTCCAGAAACTACGCTATACTCTGCTTCAGCAGCATTTCCATTAATTTTCTCACCACAGAGATCACACTAACCAGTCTGTAGTTCCCAACATTACCTTACTACCGCTTTTATGGATAGGAACCATATTCGCCAATCTGCAGTGCTCCGGGATTACGCCCAACTCTAAAGAAGCATTGAAAAAGTAAGACAGCAGAGCTGCCAATACTTCTTTAAGTTCCTTCAATTTTCTTGGTTGAATCCCATCTGACCCCATCGCTTTGTCCAATGTTAGTTTAGCTAGCTGCACACACAGCCTTTTGAAAATCATTCAAGGTCTACCTCACTTCCACTCTTATTTATGTTTATTTTCTGAGGTTCTATTACTGGCCCTACATTTGTGAACACAGAACAGAAATATTTGTTAGGCAATACTATTTTATTCTCATCAGCCTCTACATCTTCTTGCCCTTCGATCTTGAGACTCACAAAGGCACCCTCTGTACTTCTTCCTGTTATTAACATACCTAAAAAAAGTCATGTCCTCATATTTTACAATACTGACTATTTTTTCTTTCATTAGCATCTTTGCTTTCCTGACTGCTTTACCAGTTTCCCTTAGTTTCTCCTGTTAATGTTGCCTGCCTTCACCTTTCTGTGATCACTAATAGTTTATGAAGGCTAACCTCTTTTACCTTACCTTTTCAACTACTTTGTTTGAAGATCATAGCGGTACAAACTATATCGTAATGATAGAGCTGGTCAAATTGGTGGAGGGGATGCGCTCTATGTTAGAGAGGGCATTGAGTCAGAAAGGGTTAAAGTTTTGCAGGAAACAAAATTTGCTGTAGAATCTCTATGGATTGAAATTCCATGTAAAAAGGGGAAGGTGATGGCAGTGGGGGTGTACTATCGACCGCCTGGACAGAATGAACAAATGGATGATGAAATGCTCAAAGAAATCAAGGAAGCTAACAAAAGTTACAGCGCAGTAATAATAATGGGTTATTTCAAATATCCCGGTATCGACTGGGTCAGTGTCACGGCAGGACATGCTAGGGAGATAAAGTTCCTAGATGAAATAAATGACTGCTTCTTGGAGCAGCTGGTTCATGAACCGACCAGAGGGGAAGCCATATTAGACCTAGTCCTTAGTGGAACACCAGATCTAGTGCAAGAGATAAGGGTGTTGGGGCCCCTTGGCAACAGTGATCATAGCATGATTGCCTTTGATTTAATTAGTGGAGGAGGGATAGTAAGGAAATCCACAGTACTACCTTTTAACTTTCGAAAGGGAGACTATGATAAAATGAGGAAAATAGTTAAGAAAAAACTAAAAGGAGCAGTTGCAAAGGTTAAAGACTTACATCAAGCTTGGGTGTTGTTGAAAACTACTATCTTGGAAGCCCAGACCAGCTGTATTCCACGCTTTAAGAAAAGTGGACGGAAGTCCAAAAAACTGCCAGCATGGCTTAAAGGTGATGTCAGAGAGGCT
This sequence comes from Ichthyophis bannanicus, assembly GCA_033557465.1. Taxonomy (NCBI): domain Eukaryota; kingdom Metazoa; phylum Chordata; class Amphibia; order Gymnophiona; family Ichthyophiidae; genus Ichthyophis; species Ichthyophis bannanicus. Next base: position 142,009,757 of record CM066036.1, read on the forward strand.
GTTGTCAAAAAAGCATCTTTCAGGAAATGGAAAAAAGAGCCAAACAACGAAACCTGGAAACAGCACAAGCACTGGCAAATCAAATGCAAGGCATTGATAAGGCAGGCAATGGGAGAATTTGAGAAGAAGCATGCTGCGGAAGCAAAAATGCGAAATAAAGACTTTTCAAGTACATTCGTAGCAAAAAACCTGTGAGAGAATAAGTTGGTCCATTAGATGATAGAGGGGTTAAAGGGGCACTAAGAGGCGACAAGGCGATAGTGGAGAGACTGAATGAATTCTTTGCTTCGGTCTTTACTGCGGACGATGTAGGGATGTTACCCATGACTGAAGTGGTATTTAAAGGTGCAGAAGAATTGAAGGAAATATTGATACATCGGGAAGATGTATTACAACTATTAGATAAACTGAAGAGTAGCAAACCACCTGGGCCGGATGGTATACATCCAAGGGTGTTGAAAGAACTGAAATATGAGATTACAGACCTGCTATTAGTAATCTGTGAACTATCATTAAAATCATCTCTAATACCTGAAGACTGGAGGATCGCCAATGTAACACCAATTTTTAAAAAGGGTTCCAGGGGTGATCTGGGAAACTACAGACCAGTGAGCCTGATGTCATTACCGGGAAAAATGGTAGAAACCATCATAAAGAAAGCACAGTTACTTACCTGTAACAGGTGATCTCTGGGAACAGCAGGAATAAGTCTTCACATATGGGTATCGTCGGTACCGACGGAGCCTGCGTGGGAACGCTCCCCAGAGTACAGTAAGAAAGCTTTTGGGAGCATCCCACAGTGCCTGCGTGCTGCCTTCCCGCCTTTCCCAACCGCCTCTCTCCAGTTCGAGTTTTAAATCTGAGACAAAGAGAGAGAGAGAGGGAAGGAAAGATAGATAGAAAGATACAACTCCTAGGGGAGGTGGGTGGGTTGTGAAGACTTATTCCTGCTATTTCCAGAGATCACCTGTTACAGGTAAGTAACTGTGCTATCTCCAGGAACAAGCAGGAATGAGTCTTCACATATGGGGACTCCCTAGCTGCAGATGCCAGGGAGAGACCCCAGAGTTGTGTGTCCTTGAAAAGGGCTCCACCTCCCCCCATGGATCTCTGGCATCCAACCAGGATAGGTGGGTAGGAGTTGATTAGGAATGGAACAGGTGTTTGAGAACAGCCTGACCAAATGAGGCATCCCGGCGGGAGTCCTTGTCCAAACAGTAATGGGCTGTGAAGGTATGAACCGAGGCCCAGGTGGCCGCTCGACAGATTTGGTCGATGGACACAGAGTTTAGATGAGCCATTGAGGCTGCCATGGCCCTCATATTGTGAGCTGTGACATGGCCTTCCAGAGAAAGGTTCCTACTCTGGTAGGCGAAAGAAATACACTGAGCAATCCAGTTGGACAGTCCTAAATGGGAAGGATCAAAAGCAACAAAGAGTTGAGAAGACTTTCTATGTTGCTGTGTTCTTTGTAAGTAAAAGGTGAGAGCTCTTTTACAATCCTAAGTATGAAGATTCCTCTCTGCACTTGATGCATGAGGTCCTGGAAAAAAGACAGGTAAGTATACCTCTTGGTTCAGATGAAAAGGCGAGACCAATTTGGGCATGAAGTGTGGATTGGTCCTGAGGACTACCTTATAATGATGGAACCTTGTATGAGGAGGATTAGCCACCAAGGCTTGTAACTCACTGATGCGACGTGCTGAGGTGACTGCAATGAGAAAGATAACCTTCCAAGAAAGAAATTTCAAAGAGGTGGTGGCTAAAGGTTCAAAGGGTGGCTTCATAAGCTGGCCAAGAACCAGATTTAAGTCCCATGCCACTGGAGGTGGTCTAATGGGAGGTTTAGTTAAAAGAAGGCCTCTCATGAATCTTGCTATAAGAGGATGAGACGAAATAGGCTGTCCATTGAGAGGCTTGAGGGACGCTGCAATAGCACTCAAATGGACTCTTACTGAATTCGTTTTAAGGCCTGCATGGGATAGATGCAGAAGATACTCTAGTAAAGAATTCAAAGGTATTGCAAGAGGGTTAAGACCCTTCTCTGAACACCAAATGGTAAATCTTTTCCATTTGAAAGCATAAGAACGTCTAGTGGAAGGCTTTCTAGAAGCAGGAAGAATATCTCTGACTTGCTGAGAGAGATAAAAAACCTGAAGGTCTAGGCCTTCAGCAACCAGGCCCTGAGATGGAGAGACTGGGGGTTTGGGTGCCACAACGTTCCGTCTTCCTGGGATAGAAGATCTGGTGCACAGCCCAATTCCAGTGAGGGAGCTTGAGAGAGATGCAGAAGTAGAGGGTACCACACTTGGCGTGGCCAATGTGGTGCTATGAGGATCATGGAACCTCGGTCTCTCTGAAGCTTGAAAAGTGTTTTCGGAATTAGGGGAATGGGTGGAAAGGCATAAAGGAAATCTTGACCCCAGTGAAGAAGGAAGGCATTCTTGGCCTGAGCTCCCTGACACGGAATTCTGGAACAGAACCGGGGAAGTTTGGCATTCCACGGACTTGCAAAGAGGTCTATGTCCGGGGTTCCCCAAATTCGAAAAATCCTGGCTACCTGGTCCATGTGGAGGGACCACTCGTGTGGAAGCAGAACTCGACTGAGTCTGTCTGCCCAAGAGTTTTGAACGCCTGGAAGATATACTGCCATAAGATTAATCTGATGCTCTCTGGCGAAGGCCCACAGTCGCAAAGCTTCATTGCAAAGCGACAGAGAGCCAGTCCCTCCCTGCTTGTTCACATAGAACATGGCTACTTGGTTGTCTGTGTGGATGAGGACTGTCCTGTAGCTGAGCAGGGAGTGGAACACTCTGAGAGCTAAGAAAATTGCTCTGAGTTCCAAGAGATTGATGTGTAGAGAAGTCTCCTTTGGAGACCAGATGCCCTGGGTGGAGAGATCTTGCAGATGAGCTCCCCAACCCATTGGAGAGGCATCTGTTGTAAGGGTTGCTTGGGGAAGTGACTGCTGAAAAGGGGACCCCAGCAACAGGTTTTGAGAGGACTTCCACCACTGGAAAGACCAAAAAAGGCGACTGGAGTTTGCTATTTTGTCTGACAGGCAAACTGATGCCCGAGTCCATTGGGTGGACAAAGTCCATTGAACTGCCCTCATGTGAAGGCGAGCATATGGAACCACATGCACGGTGGATGCCATGTGGCCTAAGAGTTGTAACATTTCCCGAGCAGTTAAATGGGACTTTAACTGTATTTGGGAGGCTAACTGCACCAAGCGTAGGCAACGAGCCTGAGGAAGATAAGCCCTTGCAGTTGTGGTATCCAGGACAGCCCCTATAAACTCCAGAGATTGAGTAGGGGTGAGATTGGATTTTGGGATGTTTATTACCAGTCCCAAATACTGAAGGACACGCATTGTGCAGGTTAGAAAAGTCCTGGCCTCTGACTGAGAGGGAGCTCGAATGAGCCAGTCGTCCAGATATGGGAAAACGAATATTCCCAGGGTGCGTAGAAATGCAGCTACTACTGCCATGAATTTTGTGAACACCCTTGGTGCGGAGGCCAGACCGAAAGGAAGCACCCTGTATTGGTAGTGCTTTTCTCCAAAAAGAAACCGAAGGAACCTTCTGTGTGTTGAATGGATGAGGACATGGGTGTACGCGTCCTTGAGATCTAGAGAACAAAGCCAGTCCTGACTCTGAAGGTATGGAAGCAGAGCACCGAGAGAAATCATCTTGAATTTCTCCTTGAATATTAATTTGTTCAATTTATGAGATCTAAGATGGGTCTGTAGCCCCCCTGTTTTCTTTGGAATAAGAAAATAAGGGGAGTAGAACCCTGTGCCTTGCTGAAGAAGAGGTACTTCTTCTATTGCCCCTTGGGCAAGAAGGGTGGCAATCTCCTGACCCAGAAGGTCGAGGAGAGATGTTGGAGAATTGAACTGTTTCACTATGGTGTGAGGGGGAAGGCTTAAGAAATGAAGCTTGTACCCTTCCCTTATGATAGAGTGTGTCCATTTCTCTGCTGTAATTCGTTCCCATCTGGGAGCAAAGTAAGTCAACCTTCCTGGAATGGTAAGAGGCTCTGGTTCCTCCAGAGCCAGAAAGGCTAAGTTCTCTAGCTGCAAGTCAAAGGCCCTGAGGAAGCTGAGGCTGCTGGGTCATGGCAGGCCTAGCAGCCTTTGATTTTGCCTGTTTAGGTGGTTGCTGACGCTTTGCAGCAAAACGACCTGCAGAAGATGCCTGCTGACCATAAGCAGGATAGTATCTTCCCTTTTTGGAAAAAGATGTCTTTTTGAACAATCTTTTCTTAAGAGGAGCAGAGGTAGACTTTGAAAGTCGATCCAAAGCAGAGTTTTCAGCATCCATCTGATTGGCTTTTGCTTGCCAATCCTTACCAAAACGTTTTCACCTGTACAAGGGATATTCCCTAATTCATCTTGTACCCAGAGCTCCAAATCAGAAGCTTGTAGCCAAGCAATTCTGCATGCCCCTATGGCAATAGCCAAAGCTCTGCTTACACACTGAAAAGAGTCAAAGGCTGCACGGTTGGAAAATTTGGAGGCATCTTGGGCATGTTTGAGCCAAGTGAGAAACTCCTGCCTTTTATCCTCTGAAATAAAAGGGGTTAAAGTCTGCAGATGATCTGTGACTTCTTTTAGAAACATTCCTATATAGAGACTATAGGAGTTGATCCTGGCAGCTAGTATAGAAGCTTGGAAAACCCTTCGGCCAAAAGCATCTAGGGTCCTGTATTCACACCCTGGAGGATTAGATGAGTGTCTCTTTGCATTCTTTATCTTTCTCATGGCAGACTCTACCACAATAGAGTGGTGAGGAAGCTGAGTCTTGTGGAAGCCAGGACGAGGGACACGATACATGGTGTCTAGCCTGCGAGAATGAGGAGAGGTGGTAAGAGGTGTCTCCCACATCCTCAACATGAGATCATACAGAATCTCATGGATAGGTAAAGTAACTGCCTCTTTAGGAGTTTTAGGATATTGTAAAATATCTAACTCCTTGGCTCTGGGTTCTGACTCAGGGGCCACTGTGATGGAGAGGCCCCTAGCCACTTCCCTAATGAAGTCTTGAAAAGACAAGTCTTCTGGAGGAGACATTCTTCGTTTAGGAGAAGAAGACTCCTGAGGAAGAAGTATCGATGCCTCGACAGAACCCTCAGACTCATCAGTCTTCAGAGGAATTGAAGTATCGCCTGTCTGGATGCTCCTGTAAAGCCCGATAGCCGTACCGAGTAGGATCGGTATCGGGAGTAACCGGTACCGGTTCGGTACCGATGGGCATCATAGGACAGGGTACCGTTGCAGTCGACACCGAAGCCGATGCCGATGCCGATGCAATCGGTACGGGCACCGGGAGTGATGCCGGTGTCGGAGCCGGTACTGACAATGGGGATTGTTGCGGTATCGGAGGCATCGCAGCCTGTATGAATGCCGACAGGGTGCGCTGCATGGCCAGAATCTTTTGATCCATCGACACCACCAATGTCTGGATGCCGGCACCAGTGGGAGCCACCGGTACCCCAGAACACGGCAACAGGTGATCTGTCGAGGCCGAGCCATCGATGTCAACCTCATTAGCTTTTTCCTGCCAATTCTTGCCAAAGAGATTCTCTCCTGTGCAAGGAATATTCCCTAGTTTATCCTGTACCCAAAGTTCCAAGTCAGATACCTGGAGCCAGGCAATCCTACATGCACCTATGGCAATAGCAGAGGTTCTGCTTATGCACTCAAAGCAGTCAAAGGCTGCACGATTCACAAACTTGGAAACATCCTGAGCATGCTTGACAAGGGCAAGGTAACCCTGCCTCTTATCATCAGGAAGGAGAGGGCTCATAAGCTCTAAATCTCCCGTGACCTCCTTAAGGAACCTTGCCATATATAATATATAGGAACTGATTCTAGCAGAAAGCATGGAAGCATGGAAGGTTCGACTTCCAAAGGAGTCAAGAGTCCTACACTCACGTCCTGGAGGATTAGATGCATGTCTTTTTGTACTCTTGATCCTTCTCATAGCTGATTCCACCACCATGGAATGCTATGGTAGCTGAGTCTTCTGAAACCCAGGACAAGGAGGAACTCGATACATGGTGTCGAGACTTCGAGAGCGAGGAGAAGTGGTTAGAGGTGTTTCCCACATCCTTAACATGAGATCATGCAAGATCTCGTGAATAGGTAAGGTAGCTGCCTCCTTGGGAGCTTTAGGGTATTGCAGGAATTCCAATTCCTTTGCCCTAGGCTCTTTTTCAGGAGCCACTGTGATGGAAAGACCTCGAGCCACATCGCGGATAAAATCCTGAAAGGAGATATCCTCTGGAGGAGACATCCTATGCTGAGGAGAAGAAGAATCCTCAGGAAGAAGCACTCTGGTATCGGCAGAGCTTTCAGAGTCTTCAGACTCATCTGAGGATTCAAAGTACCTCTGATCCTAGTAATCGTGCAAGACACGGTACCGGTACCGATCGAAGTCGGCATCGGAGGGGTCCGGTACAGACCTGTCGATACCGGGTGGATAAGCATGACCCGGACCCGGTCCCGGTAGAATACCTGCCGATGTTGATGCAGTCTATACTGGTACCGGAGTCGGTGCCAGTTGACTTGTCTGAAGCAGTTTCAAGGGCATCGAGGCTGTGAGAAGAGCCGCCAGACTGCGTTCAATAGCCAAGAACCTCTGGTCTATCGACGCTGCCGATGCTTAGGTATCAGTACCGGATAAAGCAGCCGGTACCCCAGAGCATGGCACCAGTAGTTCTGCCAAGGTTGAGGCCTCGAGAACATCCTGGAGCCCTGTTAGTGCTTTGAAAGCCGAAGCCTCCCGCCGGGGCAATTTTGCCAGTACAAGTCCCTCAAGGGCAACGCCAGAGGCATCTCGATGCTTAGAAGGAGATCTACCCTTTGAGGACCAGCTAGATTTATGTTTAGTTACCTGAGATCCATGGGAGGAAGACGAAGCCCTGGAAGACGTCGATGCCACAGAGGTTGCATCGGAGGGAAAAAGGGTGCTAAGTTTAGCAGCTCTGTTCTGCCGGCCCCTCTTCGACATCATCCCACAGGCAACACACTCCGAAATAGAGTGGTCAGGACCTAAACATTTGAGGCACCACTCATGGGTGTCGGTGACGGAGATGGTACCGCCACACTTGGAACACTTTTTAAAACCCGAAGCGGGGTTTTCCATTTTAAAGGAAAAGTTGGGCCTAGTGCCCAAAATGGCGCATGGCACCTGAGGAGAAAATACCTGGAAAAGACTCCAGAAGAAAGTTTTTTTTTTAAAGAAAAAGGAAAGAAGAACCGGCGGTACCGGTGTAGCGTCGAAGGAAGGCAGACGCGACCACAAAAAAGAAGAATAAAAGGGATAATTTTCTGCGGTGACAGGATGTGCAACCTGTCGGCTCCGCAGAAAACGAAGAACTGGAGAGGGAAGTTGGGAAAGGTGGGAAGGCAGCACGCAGGCGCTGTGGGATGCTCCCAAAAGTTTTCCTATTGGATGCTGGGGAGCGTTCCCGCACAGGCTCCGTCGGTACCGACGATACCCATATGTGAAGACTACATTCCTGCTTGTTCCTGGAGATTCCTGGATTCACTTACTTCTAGCTGTGTAACCGGGATGTTCCAAACATCTGGCGAATAAAAAAATCTGCCAATACCACCTCCACGTTTATTGAGCTCTTATGGATGTTTTTATTCAGCATCTATACTTGTACTGAAAATCTGTAAATCCCAGTTGCATAAACACAATGACCATAACAACAAGCTTTTTGGTTTTACATAGAACAGGAGTACAAACTTGGATAACAGGGGTGAACTATATACATGAAATAATTACACGGAACAAGATTGGAGTAACACTAACATAAGGAAAATATGTGGTTATTTCTTAGGTGGGGATACCTAGATTTCGTTGCTGACTGAATAGTATTGGAGGAAAAGGTGGTATTTGAGTGCCTTCCTGAACTGAGTTAGGTCTACAATGGCCCGAATGTCGGATGGTAGCGCATTCCAGCATTTGGGGACGTAGAAACTGAAAGCTCTGTTTGCCGTTGTCATGTTGCATTTTGTCAATGCCTTTGGGGTTATTAGTAGGTTTACAGCTGTTGCTCTTCTGGATCTGTTGGGGGGCACTGTGTGGATAAGTTCTGTGAGTGAGGAAGATGAAATAACATTGATTGCCTTGAATGACAGTAATAGGGTTTTAAAGATGATCCTTCCATGGATAGGGAGCCAGTGCAGCTGCTTGAGAACAGGAGTCACGTGGTCACTTCTGGAGGCTCCGTAGAGGACCCTTGCTGCAGCGTTCATGGCCAGCTGTAATGGGCTCAGTGTAGATTGAGGGAGACCTTGTAAGATGGCATTTGCAAAGTCGAAGTGTGGTAGGATTAGCGCTTGATATATAGTCCGGAAATCATCTGGGTCCAATAGAGAGCGCAGATGCCTGAGCGAACGGATTTTGAAATATACAGCTTTGACTATATTGCTTATGTGATGTTTCATATCTAGGCGTAGGTCCAAGGTGACTCCAAGGTATTTTATTGTTTCTTTAGTTTGTAAGTCAGCTTCCTTGACCCTTACATGGGATGGAGGAATAAAGTTGGGGTCTCTGGCGATGAAAAGCACCTCCGTTTTCTTGTGTTGAATGTGGAGGTTTTGAGATTGGAGCCATTCTGAGACTGCATTGAAACAATCTATCAGTGGTGTCAGGTCCAATTGAACTGTAGAGAACGGCATGTATAAGAGTATGTCATCAGCATATATCAAACAGTTCACGTTAAATGACCTAATGATATTGCAGATGGGTTGCATGTATATATTGAATAGGAGAGAAGACAACGAGGACCCTTGAGGCACACCTTGTTTTTGATGGAAGCGTTTTGATTCCTCTGATCCGGATTTCACATATTGCCATCTTCCATCCAGATAAGACTTGCACCATTCAAGCGCAGAGTTGCAGATGCCCTTCTCTTTCAATCGACCGAGGAGGAGTTCGTGACTAACCGAATTGAACGCCGCGGCAATGTCTAAGAAGATGAGCACAAAACCTTGTCGGACGTTGTCAATGCCTGTGATGATATTGTTGAAAAGGCTAGTGAGGAGGGTCTCGACTACATGATATTCTCTGAACCCATGTCGGCAGTGATCTAGGGGAGCTGAAGAATCTATATGATATTGAATTTGCCTTTGTACCTCTTTCTCAATTATCTTAGCTAGGAGGGGAATACTAGCTTTTGGCCTATAAGAATCGACCCGTTGGGGGTCTAGTTTGGGGTTCTTCAATAGCGGCCTAATGGAAGTCTGTTTGAGTGCTGTGGGGAAGGAACCCGTTGTGAAGGAGAGGTTCATCAGATTCGCGATGAAAGGGCTGAACTCACTGCGTAGCTCCTTAATCCTCAGGGTTCTGTACTAGCCCCTTTGTTGTTTAATATCTTCTTAGCCCCTCTTGCTTTACTCATCCAGCAGCACGGTATCTCTGCATATTATTATGCAGATGATATCCTCCTCCTTTATCACACCTGTCCCCTCACGCCTGATATTGGTCCCCTTAACGTCTGTCTTTTCCGCGGTTTCTTCCTGGTTTTCTGAGAACTTTTTGCATGTTAATCTATCTAAGACTTCTGCTATTTGGTTTACTGCTGGTGCTCCTATTCCTACCCTCACTCCGTCTCTCTCTGCTGGGCCTATCCCTCTTGTCACATCTATGCGTTATCTCGGTGTCACCCTGGATTCGGCTTTAACTTTCAAGGATCATGTCTCTTCCGTTGTTCAGCGTTCTTTCCACACACTTCGGCAACTTCGTGCTATTCGGTCTTTTCTTTCCCTTCCTGCTATGACCACGCTTCTTCTTTCTCTCGTAGTTTCTCGTCTAGACTACTGCAATGCTTCCTTGGCCGGTCTCCCTCTTTCTCAGCTTCACCGTCTTCAATTAGTTCATCACACCGCTGCTCGTCTTCTCACTAATTCTTCCCGCTCGGCTCACATCACTCCTCTTCTTATTCAATTACACTGGTTGCCTATCCCTTTTCGTATTCAATATAAGATCTTGATCTTTGTTCACAAGGCTTTGCACACCGGTGTCCCTCTCTATCTTTCGGATTTGGTTCATTTTCACTGTCCTTCTAGAGTTCTTCGGTCAATCCACGCTAATCGTCTTTTTCTCCCACCCCCTTCTAGGGCCCATCTTGAATCCACACGTTCTTCTGCCTTCTTTTTCTTGGCCCCCGCCTTTGGAATTCTCTTCCCTCAGCTCTACGTCTAGATTCCTCTTTCCGTTCCTTTAAAGTCTCACTTAAAACTCACCTCTTTTGCACAGCTTTTGACCTTCCTTTCCCCCTCTCCTCTGCTGCTGGCAGCTGACTGCTCCTCCCCATCCTGTTTATATTTTTCTTCTAACTCTTCTTTTTCCCTTTTCCTTGCTATTCTTTCCTGTAAATGAACTGGCATTCCTTTCTATTTCTGACAGTAGTCTCCTATATTTTTTTTATTGTACACCGCTGTATGCCTCTAGGTTCAGGCGGTATAATAAGTTTTAATAAAGATAAAGATAATCCAAAAAGCTGGGCAAGGGTCAGTCTGCGCTGTGGAGGTATTGAGAGACGCTATTGTATCCTCAATACATTTAGTGGATGGAGTGGAAAATTTATTTAGAGGGGTTAGGCCGGTTGGTTCTTGATACGAGTCTGCTGAAACTTTGTCAGTCTGTACGATCTTCGATTGCAAGTAGTCCGCGAATTTTTGTGGGTGAATCTCACTGTGTTGTTCGGGAGATGGTTCCTTCGAAAGAGATTTGACCAAGTTGAAAAGATCACGTGGCTTGTTCAGTGATCTCTTTAGAGTGTCGGTGTGATATTGTTTCATTTTAATTGTGATTGCTTCTCGGTGCATTGATAGGTGGAGTCGGTAAGCGGACTGATCTTCAGTAGAGAGCGATCGGCGCCATCGGCGCTCAAGTCTGCGTAGCTGAGTAAGAGAAGATCGCAACTCAGGAGAGAACCAGGGGGCAGAGCTTCTTTTTATCCTTGCTGTGTTATTGGAGTTCGGGCGTTGAGAGATGGCATTAAGGTTGAAGTTCCAGGAGGAGATTAGTTCTTCAAGGTCAGGCGTGGTTTTGTTGAGGAGTGAATGGGTCTCAGACAGGATGTGTTCCCTGTTAAATGGGCGAAAGCTTCTTATGGACGTTCATGATGTGCTGTTCATATTTTGGCTGCTATGCAGTTGCTTATTGCTGATGGGTATCTGGAGATTAATCAATTTGTGGTCCGACCAGGGTACATCAACGACTGATATTGCTAGGTCGTGGTTTTGTTCAATGACCGACTGGGGAGCAAACACCATATCAAGAATATTCCCCTTTATATGTGTGGGTTTGTTGATTTGCTTGAATCCCATGGGTTGCTTTTCCAGCGTATTAAGTTTAGAGAATCAGTAAGAGAAAGTGAAATAGTATTGAGAATCTGAGTCCCTACACTGAAAGAAAAAAAATGCCTGAATAGGCTATGAATTGGAAATGATGGATGCGGCTCACTCTTGCTGTAATTAAATCTCCTTTCACAAAGAAGAACTACAATCTATGTCCTTCTGAAAAAAAAAAACGCTGCATCATGGAAAAGAGAAGACTGATTGAAAAACCCAAGGAGAAATTGTCAGGGAATTTCTCACCCTATCAACTGGATTTCAAATGCAGACAAAAATAAAGAAACATAACTAGAGAAGACCTGGCTATTCCCAAACAGTTTGCTGGAAAATAAAAACAAAGGAACCGATTTCCAAAAGTACTTTTGCGGCCAGTATTGGATACTGACTACAAAACTGCTTTTATTTAGATTTCCTGCCCCTCTGAAAATGTACTTTTAGCCATATAAGATGTTATTCAGCTGAAAGTTATATGGATAGAAGGATGGGGCAGGATTAGAGGTGTGCTCAAGGTTAGGGACAAATGTCATACAGATAACAGTGATATAAAATAAGTTATTCAGATAGTGACTGAATAAGTCAGACTGCAGAAATGTTATATAGTTAAAGTTAGGACCATTATTTAGCAGTCCGAGTTATGTGTAGATGGTCACTAAAAATACACACAAAAGATATGGGGGGTATTTTAGAAGCTCTATACGCCTTTTGGATCTTTGAAAATGAGCACTCAGACGTCCAAATCACAGGATGTCCCTAGAGCCATTTTAGAAACTGGGTATATTGATGTCCCCAGCATGAGGATGTCCAAGTAGAATGGAGTGTGTTGGAGGAGTGGCCTGAGTGGAGCAAGGGTGATGCACACTTCGGAATGATTTCACAATTGCATAAGCATGTCTGGCCTTGGTTGCTGAGGTGTCCAATGCCTATACCTGCTCTTGACCATGAATGCTGCTGTTAAATGCACTGAGTCAGTGCCAACTCATGGCGACCCTCTGGATAGTTCTCTTAAACTCTGTTCGGTCTTCGGTCAGGCAGTTAATTGTTGATAGCATGGCATCCATAGGTGCTGTTATTGTATTGATCCATCAAACTGCTGGCCTTCCTGGACCTTGGCATGCTGTTCCAAGGTTTGCAGAGCAGAGATGGTGTACATCTGTCCAAGAAATGTCGGTGTGTCTTCAATAGCAGACTGGCTAATCTACTGAAGAGGGCTTTAAACTAGATTTGTTGGGGATGGGTGAAGAAAGCCCCCAGGTAAATGAAACATTAAATACCTTTATGGAAATGGGTAAAAAGAGCAACATATGGAAAGCGGTGTGTATAAATGCCCGTAGCATGGGAAATAAGATCCTAGATGTTGACGCTTTAATGGGAGAGGCTGACTTGGATTTAGTGGCAGTTACAGAAACATGGTTCACAGAAAACCATGACTGGGATGTAACTATACCAGGCTATACTTTATTCAGAAAAAGGGTAGGAAGAAGGGGAGAAGGAGTGGCACTATATGTAAAAAATAATATTACAGCTTTGGAAGAACAGAGCATAAAAAGGAGAGAGGAGGCACTGAGGGTTAAACTAGAAAGAGGGAAAGAGAAATCTATTTGTATTGGCGTGTTATACATACCTCCCTCACAGGAGGAAGAGGTGGACAGAGAGTTAATTGAAGACATACACAGTATTGCCAGGAAAGGAGACGTGCTACTGATAGGGGATTTCAATATGCCAGATGTTAATTGACACATTTCTGCTGCAGTATCATCTAGAAGTAAGGAGATCCTGGATTCTCTACAGGGAGAACTATTTAGGCAATTGGTAACAGAACCCACACGTGAAGGGGCCATACTGGACATGGTACTTACCAATGTGAAAGTGTTTCTGATGTTATAGTGGGAGATCATTTTGTATCCAGTGATCACCAGGTGTGGTTCAGTATTAGGACTAGAGCTGTTAAAAATCCATTCAAAAGCAAGGGTCTTAGACTTTAGGAAAACTAACTTTGCCAAGATGGGCCAATACCTCAGGGAGTCATTAGCAGGATGGGAACAGCTGGGGGATGTAAAAAAACAGTAGGCAAAACTGAAAGGGGATATTTTAAGGGCAACCAACCTTTTTGTTAAATTGGTAAATAAAGGTAGAAGGAAAAGGAGACCCTATGGTTTTTGAAAGATCACAGAGAGAGTAAGACAGGCATCTATATTTGGAAAAACTTAGAGAAGCTAGCAAAGTAGTCAGGAAAGCAAAGATTCAAGAAGAGGAAATAACCAATGCAATAAAATACGGGGATAAGACATTTTTCAGATATGTTAGCGAGAGGAAGAAGGGCAAAAGTGGTACTGTCAGATTCAAGGGTGAAGGGTAGGAATATTTATTATTTATTTATTTATTTAACATTTCTTATATACCGCCTTTTAATGATATCAAGGCGGTTTACATTGAACAAACTGAAATTACATTGAACAGGGCATTATAACTTGGAGATAACTATTTTACAGGGAACATGGGCAATGGAGGGTTAAGTGGCTTGCTCAAGACTACATGGAGCACCTGTGGGACTAGAAACCCCAGTCCTTCCGGCCCAAGGTTGCTGTCCTCTAGTGGGATTTGAACCCCTGACCATCTGACCTGAGGTACCTTGCCCCAACCACTAGGCCACTCCTCCCTCATTTGGTACTAGAGAAGGAATATGTAGAAGGTGATGAGGTTAAAGTGGACTTGCTTAAGGAATATTTCTGTTCTGTGTTCACAGATGAAGAACCAGGAGCAGGACCCCAGAAAACACCCACAAACAGGAACAGAAGCGAGGGGCACCTTGAACAATTTTCAGAAGACTGTGTTTGTGAGAAACTAGTTAAACTTAAAGTAGACAAAGTGATGGGACTGGATCGGATTCATCCTACAATACTGAGAGAACTTTGGGGTGTTCTAGCAGCTCCACTGACTGACCTTTTCAACGCCTCATTAGAGTCGGGCATGGTGGCAAAGGACTGGAGAGAGGCAATGTGGTCCCTTTACACAAAAGCGAAAATAAGGATATGGTTGAAAACTACAGGCCAGTTGGTTTAACTTTGATGGTGAGTAGATTATTGGAAGTGCTGCTGAAAGAGAAAATAGTGATGTTTCTGGAGTCCAGCGGATTACAGGATCCAAGGCAGCATGGATTCACCAGAGGCAGGTCTTGTCAGACAAATCTGATTGATTTCTTTGACTGGGTGACCAGGGAGTTAGACAGAGAGCCCTAGATGTTGTGTATTTAGATTTCAGTAAAACCTTTGACACCGTTCCTCACAGGCGACTTAAAAACAAACTGAGCACCCTAGGAATGGACCCTAAAGTTACTGCTTGGGTTAGAAATTGGTTGAGTGGGAGGCGACAAAGAGTACAGGTAAATGGAGCTCCCTCTGAGGAGAAGGAGGTTACCAGTGGTGTGCCCCAGGAATCTGTCCTTTGTCCGATTCTTTTTAACATCTTTGTTAGTGATATAGTGGAAGGGCTGTCGGGTAAGGTTTGCCTCTTTGCAGATGATACCAAAATCTGCAATAGAGTAGACACCCAGGAAGGTGTAGATAACATGAGGAGCAATCTAGCTAAGCTTGAAGAATGGTCTAGAATTTGGCAGCTAAGATAGCACAGTTACTTACCTGTAACAGGTGATCTCTGGGAACAGCAGGAATAAGTCTTCACATATGGGTTTCGTCGGTACTGACGGAGCCTGCGCGGGAACGCTCCCCAGCGTCCAATCAAAAAGCCTTTGGGAACATCCCACAGCGCCTGCGTGCTCCCTTCCCGCCTTTCCCAACTGTCTCTCCTCAGTTGAGTTTTAGAGCTGAGACAAAGAGAGAGAGAGAGAGGGATAGGAAAGAGAGACAGAGAGAGACAACTCCTAGCGGAGGTGGGTGGGTTGTGAAGACTTATTCCTGCTGTTCCCAGAGATCACCTGTTACAGGTAAGTAACTGTGCTATCTCCAGGAACAAGCAGAAATGAGTCTTCACATATGGGGACTCCCTAGCTTTAGATGCCAGGGAGAGATCCCAGAAGTTGTGTGTCCCTGGGACAGGGCTGCCTTTCCCCACATGGAGCTCTAGCATCCCATGAGGGATGGTGGGTAGGAGTTGATTAAGTATGGAACAGGTGTTTAAGAACAGCCTGACCAAACAAGGCATCCCGGCGGGAGTCCTTGTCCAAGCAGTAATGGGCTGTGAAGGTATGAACCGAGGCCCAAGTGGATGCTCAACAGATGTCGTCAATAGACACAGAGCTCAGATGAGCCATTGAGGCTGCCATGGCTCTCACATTGTGAGCTGTGACATGGCCCTCCAGAGAAAGGTTCTTGCTCTGATAGGCGAAGGAAATACACCGGGCAATCCAGTTGGATAATGTTCTCTTGGAGACTGGTAGTCCCAAGTGAGAAGGTTCAAAGGCAAAGAGCTCGGAGGACTTTCTATGTTGCTTTGTCCTTTGTAAGTAAAAAGCCAGGGCTCTTTTACAGTCCAGGGTATGAAGATTCCTCTCTGCACTTGATGCATGAGGTCCTGGAAAAAAGACAGGTAGGTAAACCTCTTGGTTGAGGTGAAAAGGCGAGACCACCTTAGGCATAAAGTGTGGATGAGTCCTAAGGACCACCTTGTCATGATGGAACCTTGTATAAGGTGGATTAGCTATGAGTGTTTGCAATTCACTAATATGATGTGCTGATGTGATTGCAATGAGAAAGATGACCTTCCAAGAAAGGTATTCAAGGAGGTGGTAGCCAAAGGTTCAAAAGGCGGCTTCATAAGCTGCCCAAGAACCAAGTTTAAGTCCCATGCCACCGGGGGTGGTCTAATGGGAGGCTTTGTTAAAAGGAGGCCTCTCATGAATCTTGCTACAAGAGGATGAGATGAAATAGGTTGTCCATTTAGAGGCTTAAGGGAAGCTGCAATAGCACTCAAATGGACCCTTACTGAATTTGTCTTAAGGCCTGCATTAGACAGATGGAGGAGATACTCCAGCAAAGATTCCAGAGGTATGGCAAGGGGGTTAAGACCCTTCCCAGAACACCATATAGTAAAACTCTTCCACTTGAAAGCATAAGAACGTCTAGTGGAAGGTTTCCTGGAAGCATAAAGAACATCTTTCACTTGTTGAGAAAGATGAAAATCCTGGAGATCTAGGCCTTCAGCAACCAAGCCCTGAGATGCAGAGACTGGGGTTGGGATGCCATAACTTTCCGTCCTCTTGAGAGAGGAGGTCTGGAGCAGACCCTAACTCCAGGGAGGGAGCTTGAGAGAGATGTAGAAGCAGAGGGTACCACACTTGCTGTGGCCAATGTGGAGCTATGAGAATCATGTGGCCTCTGTCTCTCTGAAGCTTGAACAGGGTTTTGGGAATTAGGGGAATGGATGAAAAGGCATAGTGGAAGTCTTGACCCCAGTGAAGGAGAAAAGCATCCCTTGCCTGAGCTCCCTGAGCCAGAGTTCTGGAACAGAACCGGGGAAGTTTGGCATTCCACGGACTTGCAAAGAGGTCTATGTCCGGGGTTCCCCAAATTTGAAAAATCTTGGCCACCTGGTCCCCATGTAGGGACCACTCGTGTGGAAGCAGAACTCAACTGAGCCTGTCTGCCCAAGAGTTTTGAACGCCTGGAAGATAAACTGCCAGAAGATGAATATGATGCTCTCTGGCGAGGGCCCACAGTCGCAAAACTTCATTGCAAAGTGACAGAGAGCCAGTTCCTCCCTGCTTGTTCACACAGAACATGGCTACCTGATTGTCCGTGTGGATAAGGACTGTCTTGTAGCTGAGCAGGGAGTGGAATACCCGCAGAGCAAGAAAGATTGCTCTGAGTTCCAAGAGATTGATATGTAGACAACTCTCCTGTGGGGGCCAGATGTCTTGCAGATGAGCTCCCCACCCCATTGGAGAAGCATCTGTTGTAAGAGTTGCTTGGGGTAGAGACTGCTGAAAGGGGGACCCCAGCAACAGGTTTTGAGGGGACTTCCACCATTGGAGGGACAAAATGAGGCGATTTGTGTTTGCTATTTTGTCTGACAGGCAGCCTAATGCCTGGGTCCATTGGGTGGATAAAGTCCACTGAGCTGCCCTCATGTGAAGGCGAGCATATGGTACCACATGCACGGTGGAAGCCATGTGGCCTTGCAACTGTAACATCTCTTTCGAGCAGTTAGGAGGGGCTTCAACTCTGCTTGAGAAGCTAACTGCACCAAGCGAAGGCAACGGGTCTGGGGGAGATAGGCCCTTGCCCTTGTGGTATCCAGCAATGCCCCTATAAACTCCAGGGACTGAGTAGGGATCAAATTGGATTTTGGGATGTTTATTACCAGCCCTAAATACTGAAGGATACGCATTGTGCAGGTCAGAGAACCTTCGGCCTCTTACTGAGGGGGAGCTCGAATGAGCCAGTCGTCCAGATAAGGGAAGACAAATATTCCCAGGGTGCGCAGAAAAGCAGCTACCACTGCCATGCATTTCGTGAACACCCTTGTTGCAGAGGCCAGACCAAAAGGGAGCACTCTGTATTGATAGTGCTTCTCTTGAAAAAGGAACCGAAGGAACCTTCTGTGAGTTGGATGGATGAGAACATGAGTGTACGCATCCTTGAGATCTAGAGAACAAAGCCAATCCTGATTCTGAAGGTATGGCAGCAGAGTTCCCAGAGAAACCATCTTGAATTTTTCCTTGACTAGGAATCTGTTCAACTCTCTGAGATCTAAAATGGGTCTGAAACCCCCTGTTTTCTTTGGAATAAGAAAATAGGGGGAGTAGAAACCTGTGCCCTGTTGTTGAAGAGGCACTTCCTCTATTGCCCCCTGGGCGAGAAGGGTGGCAACCTCCTGCCCCAACAGGTTGAGGAGGAAGGTTGGAGAATTGAACTGGTGCACTATTGTGAGAGGGGGCAAGCTGGAAAAATGAAGTTTGTACCCCTCTCTTATGATGGAGTGTGTCCAATGCTCTGCTGTAATTTGCCCCCACCTGGGAGCAAAATGACATAACCTTCCTGGAATGGTGGAAGGCTCTGGTCCTTCCAGAGCCAGGAAGGCTAAGTTCTTTAGCGGCAAGTCAAAGGCCCTGAGGGGGCTGAGGTTGCTGGGCTGGAGGAGGCCTAGCAGCCTTTGCTTTGCTCTGTTTGGATGATTGCTGAAGTTTGTTAGGGAACTGAGCTGCAGAAGATGCCCGCTGACCATAAGCAGGATAGAATCTTCCCTTTTTAGAAAAAGGTGTTTTCTTGAATAACCTTTTCTTAGCAGGAGCAGCTGTGGATTTGGATAGTCTATCCAAAGCAGAATTTTCAGCATCCATCTGATTGGCTTTCGCTTGCCAATCTTTACCAAACAGGTTCTCACCTGTACAAGGGATATTTCCCAATTCATCTTGAACCCAGGTCTCCAAATCAGATGCTTGAAGCCAAGCAATCCTACGTGCACCTATGGCAAAACTGAGGCTCTGCTTACGCATTCAAAGGAGTTGAAAGCTGCACGGTTGGAGAATTTGGAGATATCTTGGGCATGTTTGAGCCCAGTGAGAAAGTCCTGCCTTTTATCTTCAGACATAAAAGGACTTAAAGTCTGCAAATGGTCAGTGACTTCCTTTAAGAACATTCCCATGTAGAGACTATAAGAATTAATTCTGGCAGCAAGCATGGAAGCTTGGAAGACTCTTCTTCCAAAAGCATCCAGGGTTCGACATTCACGTCCTGGAGGCATGTCTTTTGGCACTTCTAATCTTTCTCATTGCAGACTCAACCACAATAGAGTGGTGAGGAAGTTGAGTTTTATGGAAACCAGGACAAGGAGGGACACGATACATGGTAGCCAACCTGCAAGAATGAGGAGAGGTGGTTAGAGGTGCTTCCCACATCCTCAACATGAGATCATACAGAATCTCATGAATAGGCAAGGTAGCTGCCTCCTTAGGAGTTTTAGGATATTGTAAGATATCTAACTCCTTGGCTCTGGGCTCTGTCTCAGGGGCCACTGTGATAGAAAGGCCCCGAGCCACCTCCCTGATGAAGTCTTGAAAAGACAAGTCCTCTGGAGGAGACATTCTTTGTTTTGGAGAGGACTCCTCCTGTGGAAGAAGCATCACTGCATCGACCGACTCTTCAGAATCCTCAGAGGAATCGAAGTATCGTCTTTCCGGATGCTCCTGTAAAGCCTGATATCCGTACCGACCAGGATCGGTATCGGGAATCACCGGTACCGGGGTATCGGTACCGGAGGGTTTCAGAGGACAGAGTACCGGCATAGCAGACACCGATGCCGATGTCAATGCCACTGGTACCAGGATCGGTACCGATGGCGATGCTAGAGCTGGTACTGGTGGAGTAGTCTGTTGCGGTACCATGGGCATCGATGCCACAAGGAAAGCCGCCAGACTGCGTTCGATGGACAGAATCCTCTGATCCATTGACGCCGCCAATGCTTTGAAGTCGGTACCGGTGGAAGCCACCGGTACCCCAGAGCATGGCACCAGGAGATCTGTCGAGGCCACGCCATCGAGATCATCCTGGAACCCCAATGATGATGCTTTAGAGGCCGAAGCCTCCCGCCGGGGTAATTTTGTCGGTGCAGAATCCTCGAGGACAACGCCAGAGGCATCTCGATGCTTAGAAGGAGATCTACCCTTCGAGGACCGGCTGGATTTATGTTTAGTTACCTGAGATCCATGTGAGGAAGAAGCAGCCCTGGAAGACGTCGATGCCACCGAAGCCGCATCAGAGGGAAACAGGGTACTGAGCTTGGCAGTTCGGTTCTGCCGACCTCTTTTAGACATCATAGAACAGGACATATAATCTGTTATGGAATGGTCAGGACCTAAACATTTTAGACACCAGTCATGGGTGTCGGTGACGGAAATGGTTCCGCCACATTTTGTGCGGTAGAGGGAGGAGTGGCCTAGTGGTTGGGGCAAGGAACTAGAGGCCGGAAGGTCGGTGGTTCAAATCCCACTAGAGGACAGCAACCTTGGGCCAGAAGGACTGGGGTTTCTAGTCCCACAGGTGCTCCTTGTGGTCTTGGGCAAGCCACTTAGCCCTCCATTGCCCATGTTCCCTGTAACTATTAGTGTATGTGTCTCATATCCCCTCATGTTAAATGTATCCCCCAACCGCTTTGACCCGGTGAAAAACGGGATATAAATGCAGCTAAATAAATAAATAAATTGTGCACTTCTTAAATCCTGAGGCAGGTTTTTCCATATTAAGGAAAAAAAGTGTTTTGGGCCTAAGGCCCAAAACACAAGCCTGAAGAAAAAGGGTTTTTTTACAAGAAGAAAAGAACAAAGACCGGTGGTACCGGTAGAGCGTTGAAGGCAGACTCGACACAAAAGAAATAAAGAAAAAATAAGGAAATTCTTCTGCGGTGACAGGAATACGACCTGCTGGCTCCGCTGAAAAAGAAGAACTGAGGAGAGACAGTTGGGAAAGGTGGGAAGGCAGCATGCAGGTGCTGTGGGATGCTCCCAAAGGCTTACTGATTGGATGCTGGGGAGCGTTCCTGCGCAGGCTCCGTCGGTACTGACGAAACCCATATGTGAAGACTCATTCCTGCTTGTTCCTGGAGATTTAATGTTAAAAAATGCAAGGTCATGCATTTGGGCTGCAGCAATCCAAGGGAGCAATATAGTATAGGGGGTGAAGTACTTTTGTCCATTAAAAAAGAGCAGTACCTAGGCGTGATTGTGTCCTATGATCTTAAAGTAGCTAAACAGGTAGAAAAGGCAAAAGTAAAAGATAGAAGGATGCTTGGGTGCATAGGGAGAGGAATGGCCAGTAGAAGAAAGGAGGTGATAGTGCCTTTATATAAGTCTTTAGTGTGACCTCATTTGGAGTATTGTGTGTAGTTCTGGAGACCACACCTTCAAAAGGATATAAACAGGCTGGAGTCAGTACAGAGGGTGGCTACTAAAATGTTAGTGGTCTTCATTATAAAGCATATGAGGACAGACTTAAGGATCTTAACATGTACACCTTAGAGGAAAGGCGGGATAGGGGTGATATGTTTGAGATGTTTAAATACGTCTGTGGCATAAATGCACAGGAGAAGAGCCTCTTTCAACTGAAAGCAAGCTCTGCTATGAGGGGACATGGAATGAGGGTGAAAGGGGATAAATTCAGGAGTGATATGCGGAAATATTTCTTTATGTAAAGAGTGGTTGATCCATGGAATAGTCTCCCAGTGGAGGTGGTAGAGATGAGGACAGTATGCGAATTCAAAGAAGCATGGGACAAACACCAAGGATCTTTAAAGGAAAAAAGGGGATTGTTGTAGTGGTTGATATGGAAGGGCAGAATAGATAGGCCATGTGGTCTTTTTCTGTTGTCATGTTTCTATGTTTCCTCTTTTGCATTGACCTTCAACCTTGCCAAACTTGTCGTCTTTCTCTAACGATATCTCTTTTCGCATGATGTGTCCAAAGTATGATAGACAAATTCTTGTAATCTGAGTTTCTAAAGAAAGCTTATTTTTGATCTTCTCTAGTACCAAATGATTTGTTCTTTGGGCAGTCCATGGTATATACAGTATTCTTTGCCAACACTATAATTCAAAGGCATCAACTTTCTTCCTGTTTATCGCTGACCATGAATAAGGAGCAAGAAAGCACAGTTACTTACCTGTAACAGGTGATCTCTGGGAACAGCAGGAATAAGTCTTCACATATGGGTACGTCGGTACCGAAGGAGCCTGCGCGGGAACGCTCCCCAGCGTCCAAAAAGAAAGCCTTTCCCGCCCATTCACTTCCCTCTCATCGGTTGGGTTTGTAGCTGAGTCCGAAGGAGGGAAGTAGACAAATTAGAGAGAGAGAGAGAGAGAGAGAGAGATAGAGAGAACAACTCCTAGGGGAGGTGGGTGGGTTGTGAAGACTTATTCCTGTGGAATAAGTAGGAGCATGACTGGACAAAGCCTTTTTAACCATCTAGAAGCTACCTACTAGGAATGGCTCTGACGCTCTCTAGCAAAGGCCCATAGTTGCAGAGCTTTTTTGTATAATTGCAGAGAGCATGTTGTAGGTTGGTTAGGTGAGATCTGGCTGTTTAATTGCCAGTGTGCAACCTAATCTATTCTGTTGGAGTAAAAAAGAATTGAAGATGGCTAAGAATAGTAGACAGGCCAGTTGCCTGCAATGATAAATTATCCAAGTGGGTTGTGTAACTCTCTTGGAATTATCTGTTATTAAGGCAGCAGAAAAAGTTAGGTCCTATAGATTGGAAAAGGACCGACAGACATAATTAGGAGTGGTAAAACTCAATTACTGTCTGATAAGCTGTCTTAAAATAAATATTTGAGAAGATTGTAAAGGGGAAGAAAACTCTATATGGAAATCAGTTACTGG
This sequence comes from Ichthyophis bannanicus, assembly GCA_033557465.1. Lineage (NCBI taxonomy): Eukaryota > Metazoa > Chordata > Amphibia > Gymnophiona > Ichthyophiidae > Ichthyophis > Ichthyophis bannanicus. Next base: position 142,032,463 of record CM066036.1, read on the forward strand.
AGTAGGTATTGAAGAAAACCTATGGGCTCAAAACGTAAGCCCTCCAGTTGAATAGTATCACTCTTAGAGACTAAATGTCCCGACTAAGAGGGATAGAAGTAATACAGAGTTGAGAAGACTTACAATTTGGTAAGTCCCTGAAAAGGTGAAGCCCCCTTACAGTCCAAAACTAAGAGATATCCTCGTACAGGAAAACTGTCAAGGTGAAGGACATAGCCTACCTTGTTGTTAGTTGTTACTCCTCTTTTTTCTTCAAAAAGGAGAGGAGAACCCTGTTACCTGTAGGGCATGATTGTCCTCAATAGCTCTTGGAGCTAAAAGAATGGATTTCTCTTGTGGCAAGAGATTCATGCCTAGAGTCGAGGATTGAGTCAGTGTATCACTGATATCTCAGTAAGGATGAGATGAACTATAGATGCTTCTTTTGATAAGAAGTAGGTTACTGGTTCTAAACCTCAAACAGGAAAAAGGGATTTAATGAATAAAATATCAGAAACCCTGCGACTGCTGGGTTTGCTGAGCCTGTTGAGGTTTTGATTTTCTTAGCCTGGTTTGATGTTGCCCTTCTTTGGAAACATCTGCATGATGGGTAGAAGATGAATAAAACTTTTTCCCCCTAGGGGGATAAAGTTTGTTAGGAGATTTTTTAGTAGCTGGGATAGAGGAATGTTTTGACAATCCTCTGAAAGCAACAATATCAGTGTTTAACTGATTAGCTTGGAATAAAGCATCCTTGTTAAAGAGATTTTCACCAGTACAAGGAGTATTTCCCAGCCTTTCTTGTACCCATTTGTCCAAGTCTGAAGCTTGGAGCCAGGCCATGCGTCGTGCCCCTATGGCTATAGCAGAAGTTCTGCTAGTAGACTCAAAACAGTCCAGGGATGCACGATTAAGGAACTTAGAGACATTTTGAGCATGACTGACTAATAAGAAATAGTCTGCTCTTTTATGTTCTTGAAGAAAAGGGTTCAAAAGCTTTAAGTTCTTTGTGACCTCTTCAAGAGATAATCCCATATAGAAAATATATGAGATAATTCTTGCTGAAAGCATGGATGCCTGGAAGCATCGACGTCCAAAGGCATCTAAAGTCCTAGACTCACGACCTGGCGGATAAGAGGAGTGCTTCTTTTCACTCTTAATACGCCTCATTGCTGATTCTACAACAATAGAATGATGAGGAAGTTGAGTCTTTTGAAAACCTGGAGAAGGTGGCACCTTGTACATAGTGTCAAGTGTCTTAGAATGTGGGGATACCGTTAAAGGAGTTTCCCACATTCTTAATAGTAGATCCTGTAAGATCTGATGCAAAGGAAGCATGATTCCCTCCTTTGGAATCCAGGGGGATTGCAGAGTCTCTGAATCTCCTAGTATGGATTCTTCACTAGGTATAGAAATGGCAAGTAACTTTGCCATGTCAAGCAGAAAAGCTTGAAAAGAAATCTCCCCTGAGGAGGACCCCCTAAAATGAGGGGTAAAGGCTAGAATTGTTGAGAATTCAGCCTTGGTACCTATGGATTCATCCCAGTCATCGGGATCAGAAGACTTGAAAGGATAAAGCATCGGATTTTCTTTAAAGCGATGTCTTCGGTACCGGCCGAGGTCGGTACCGAGACGAGCCGATACCAAATCCTCCATGCTAGAGAACGATTCCAGGCTCAGCATCGAAGGAAGCGAGTCCGTCGAAGCAAGCATGGACGGTACCGACACCGGTGCTGATGCCGATACCGGTACCAGTACCGAAGCCGATACCGATACTCAAGGAACGGTCTGCAGCAACTCTAGCGGTACCGAAGTAGCTGAGAGCGCTAGACTACGTTCATTGATGAGGAGTGTTTCATCCATCACCATAGTCAATGCCGGGGTGTCGGTACCGCTCAAAACGGCCACAACCACCGAGCATGGCCCAGGTATGTTCATCGAGGGAAGAACCCCAGGAACAACCTGAAGCCCCGTTAATGCTTTGGAGCCCGAAGACTCCCGCCGGGGCTTTATTGCCAAAATGTCCTCGAGGGCAACGCCAGAGGCATCTCGATGCTTAGAAGGAGATCTACCACTCGAGGACTGGCTAGTCTTTACAGACTTTTGTTTGGTTACCTGATCCTGTGAAAAAGAAGATATTCTGGCTGGTGACATCGAGTTCGATATGAACCGGGTATCGAGTTGTGCTCGATCCTGAAGACTTCTTCTGCTTGAGCTCCAGCAGGAAAGACACTCCAGTGGGCAATGGTCAGGACCTAAACATTTTAGACATCAAGAATGAGTGTATAAAAATATATTTGTACCGCCACACTTTGAGCATTTCTTAAGGATAGTGGCTGGCTTTTCCATAATGAAAAGGGTAGAGGCCTAGTGGCCTAGAAACAGTCAGGCACTAAACAGGAAAAAATTCCTTAGAAAAAAGAAGAAATTTTTAGTAAGAAAGAAAGAAAAGCACCGGCGGTACCGGTGGCGTCGAGGGAAGGCAGACGCGACCACAAAAAACAAAAATAAAAAAGAAGAATTTTCTGTGGTGACAGGAATACGTCCTGCCGGCTCCGCGTAAAACGGAAAACTGATGAGAGGGAAGTGAATGGGTGGGAAGGCAGCGCGCATGCGTGTGGGATGCTCCCAAAGGCTTTCTTTTTGGACACTGGGGAGCGTTCCCGCGCAGGCTCCGTCGGTACCGACGTACCCATATATAAAGATTCATTCCTGCTTATTCCTGGAGATAGTGTTTGTTTCATGGCGGGAACATTATCAAGGATTAGAGCAAAATGCACACTGTCGTCGTCACAGTCAATATCTCCTGGCCAAAGAAACCCACATGTAAATACAAACCCCAAACAGATTGTCTGTTATGCCACTGAACATGGAGGTCCTGCTTCTGGAAAATGCCTGCTAGGACGTCCAAGAAACCATTTCTATGACTATCTAATTCGAGGACGTCCACATTTCTAATATTGGGCCGAAACCTAAATGTCCCTGGCATTTTCTCAGACGTTTTATTTAATCTCTGGCTCTTTTCAAATCCAGGTTAAAACATCACCTCTTCAAGGCTTCTTTTGGATCATTTTCTATTTAGCCTACTGCTCTCCAACTATGTGTTTCTTTACCAGTCCCCTAGACATATCCTAGTCTCCAGCTCTTGTGTTGTCTGTCTGGACTAGACTGTAAGCTCTGATGAGCAGGGGCTGTCTCTTACATGTATCTGTATAGCACGGTGTATGCCTTTTAGTGCTATACAAATGATTAGGAGTAGTAGTAGTAGATATCCCAGATTGCAGCTGGATGTCCTTTCTAAAATTCCAGTCTATACAGATAGGGGCTTTTTGTTTTTAATTTTTTTTCAGTACCGTCAAGTCAGTGCTGACACCTGGCAACCCAACAGCTCCTGGATTTTTTTGGCAAGGTTTGACCGGAAGTAGATTGCCAGGCCTTTTCTTCCGAGGCAATGGAGGGTAAAGTGGCTTGCCCAAGGTCACAAGGAGTGCCAATGGGAATCAAACCCTCCACTCTACAGATAGGTTATCTATATCTTTATGCAGTTAGTCCGCTGACTATTATCTCCTAAATATATAGACAGTAAATATGATAGCCTAGCGTTTTATTTTTATATTTTCAAGCTATAATGATATATCATTTTCCTATGTTTAAAAACCTGTTAGCTTTTCTATGTGTTATTACTATTTGTAATAGGACTAGAGTTACACTGCACATATGACCATATATATATAGAGCCTGATTTATCAAGGGTTCTTCCGAAAGAGACAGAAGGAAAGAAAGCATTAATAAAGCAAGCTCATAGAAGCCTATGCTTGTAGAGGGCATGTAGTACTTACTATCTGACCACATCTGCAGGTCCAAAGGACAGAAATTACTGCCAAGAGATGTTCTCTGCACAGTTAACCAAGGAAACAGCCAGACAGCCATAAGTTACCAATTTAACATTATAACTCACATAACTATGTCAAAAACCTCTTGGGGACAATATTCAAAACATTTTTCATGAGCAAGCCTCCTGCATAAAACTTCCTTGTTATTGTAAATGAAAACCAGTGTAATAAGACTATAAACGAAATTAAAAAGCACCTTTGGAAACTGCTCCCTCTCCCTCTCCCCCCCCCCTCGGTAAAAGTACGTTTGCACTACACTGCACCTACTTTTGCCTGGGTGAATAAAGGGGTGTGGTCAGAGAAAAGGAGAGGGAAAATGCACATGGCGATTCCATGTTGTAACCATTGCATTTACTTTCTCCGCAGATTCAGGGCACTGTTCACTAAGCATTTTCTCCACAGACACAAAGGGGATCATTTTAAAAGGCTTAGTCATAATTTAAGACATCTGAAAACATGCACTTGGATGTCAAAATCACAGAGAGTCTCTGAAGCCATTCCACAAATGATGTTGACAGATGTCTCTGATGCAGGGAGGTCCAAGTAGGCAAGGGGTGTGGTGGGGGGGGGGTGGTGCCTGAGGAGGTGTAACGGACTTACACATCTCCGTTCGATTTCAGGAATGACAGGGATGTCTGCAGGCACATCCATGTTTAAACCTGCTGCAGGCATGAATAGGCTCCAGGAAAGTGCTGGTCTTGGCCTTAAAACATCCAGAGGGTGTAGAGAAGATGAAGAGTTAAGTGATTAGTCTAAGATCACAAAGACTCACACTGGAATTTGAACCCTGGCCATCCTGCTCCCAACCTACTACCATTATGCTACTAGATGTCTATGTTCAGAGATGCAATTCTGGGGCCATCTATGTAGACGTTTCTATAGACTCAGCCATATCGGGCCTGAACTTGCCCATGCCTGCTCTTTTTCAGACATTGTGACTTTGATATCTCTGATTGCACTTGGACATCCCGCTGTAAAACGTGTCTTAAAATGGGGAAATCATTTAGCGAACAGGCCCCTCAATGCAAGCGCAAAGTCTATAGTAACAAAGGGAAACTCCCATGGAATTTCATTTTGAAAATGAGCTTGGAATTTGGCAGATACAAATCAACTGTAGATCTGCAAGCTACCCACAAGATCTGAAAATTGCCTCTGTAGATAAATAAACAAGAAATGCCTTCCCTCCAGAACTTGCTTTTCCAGTAGATGTTAAAATTTCACCAAATGGTAAGGTCCAATGTCTACACAAGAACTGCATGAAGACTCTAGATCAGGGGTTCTCAACCCAGTCCTCAGGACACACCCAGCCATTTCGAGTTTCAGGATAACCACAATGAATATGTAAGAGAGAAATTTGCATGCACTGCCTCCATTGAATGCAAATCTGTCTCATACATATTCATATTGTGGTTATCCTGAAAAACTAACTAGATGTGTGTGTCAGGAGTACTGGGCTGAGAATCCTTGCTCTAGATACATACATACCATAAAAAACTGGTTAATGGAGTCCTAGTAAGTACTTGTCTAGTTTCATCATAACATGACTAATTTACAACCTGTGGTAAAAACCCCATGCTAACCATTTAGCATGCAATGGGGCAGTGACTGGGTGGGTTGGGGTGGAGTGTGGACACGGACTGCAGAACGCAGATAGCACAAGCATCACTGGTGTGCACTAACATTGAATGTTGAGGTTAGTGCGGGTGCACCTACCACCTCCTCAGTGGGTGGCGGTAAGTGCATCCGCATTTGTGCGCTTGCAGTTTAGCGCAGTGAGGTACACATCCCCGGAGTACAGCATGTCTACTTTACCTCCTGCACTAAGTTTTGGGGCTTAACACACACTACAATAGCACATTTTAATAAACATACCATACAATGTGTGCCTAAAAAAAATGAATATGTCAAACAAACAAGAAGAATCCTCATAAATTGGGATAAAATTTGTTTTAAACCAGTGCAAACCAAATATTTTTGGGTCATGTGTGCCCCTTCTTTGCTTTGTTCAAAAGTCTAAAACAGATCACACTTTCAAAGACACCCATACACCCTCATAGATCCTTCTGGGACCTAATACCTGAAACTCAGTCATGTGGTTCTGAATTCTCTCTCTAATACAACACAGCAACAAAAATGGTTGTCATTCATATATTATGGAAAGTAATAGCTCTTGAAGTGCCAGAAAACTAAATTCCCCATCATGCATGAGGCCATCATGAGCCATCTGGTCATCACAGAAACAACAGAAGTGACAAGAAAGCACAGCCATTATTCGCATCTTACCTGGCAGTAGATGTTTGTAGAAGTCAAGTTTTTGAAGAAATATCAAGGCGTCACAGATGTAACAATCAAAAGGATGATCATTGGAAGTAAAAAAAAAAAAAAAAAGAGAACATTAGCAGGATGAAAGTATTTAGAAGCACGATTATTAAACTATTACAAAAGCTTTTGAATGAAATGTTTACAATTTTATTTGGAACCATTTTTTAAATGTTTGGTTATAAAACGGATACACAAGAATTTACAGAAAGCAATTATCACAAAACATAATATATTGGTCCCTATAAGCTGACATGATTTCAGAATTACAGTTCACATGTACAAGAGAGTAGGGGTGACTCAAGGGTTCTTACTGCCCTAGACAGGCCCAGTGTGCCACCCCCACCGTATCACCTCGCCATCCCCGACATCCATTCTCTTATTGAATGTTGATGGGCAACTCGGTGATCACTCTTTGAAGCCACGGCAGACCTTAAAGAGCAGGCACGCACTCATGGTCTGGCACGCCTGCCCCCTCTGACTTCCTGTTGGAGGGGGTAGGAGCGACAGGACTCAAGAGCGCGCACACATGTACTTTATAGACTGCTGCGACTTCGAAGAGGTGATCACCATGCTGTCCATCAACTCCTGGTGAGAAACTGGATGTCAGGGTTAGTGTGGCAATGGCACGTGGGACAGTGGGAGTGGCACATTGGGATTGTCTAGGGCTGAGCTGCCCACCAGCGTCTGCTGCCCTAGGCGCCACATAGTACACTTAGTAGACAGGCCGGCCCTGCAAGAGAGATCAACAATAAGGCGACAATTTTCCAAATTGCCTGCACTAGTGCAAAGTTGGCAACGAGTATTTTTGTCCATGGGTTTTCTACTAATTTTCAAAGGGAAAGCATTCTTTCCCTTAGAAAACTCCTTTGCAAAAGCACCCAAAGACATCTGAACCTGCTTGAACTGTGGGCACTTTTTCCCTAGAAAATAATGCACATACTTCTTAGAATGTTGCCAACCTTGAGCTAAACCCATTCCTTGGATTACCTGTGCACAACATGGGTACAATGATACATGTTGTAGAATATGTGCACTTTATGTACATTCAAAATAGGGTAGATCAAATTAGTGGAAGTTTACACTATATGTTATGTACTATAACTTGCCTCAAGCTATTTGGTAAGGCACGCTATCACATCTTTGAAAATAAATACATGTGAAGACCTAATTTAGAAAAGATATGGAGGTTGGAACTGAGACCATCGGACATTTCACAATCCGGGTGATATTTTAGAAAAGGCTTTGCCAAGTGTGAAGCCTTTTCTAAAATACCGAATAGGAAGGTGCAGGAGTGCACACGTAGCTAGGGCATAAACATCCCAAAAATCCAGAGCAGCAACCCGACATTTATATGCAGAAGTTATTAAATGCCACCTTCCACAGGCAAAAATGTCAGCTTGCCCATTTGCAAGTATACATGATGCCAAGCAACTAAGAGGCTGCTTTTTAAATCTCATTTAACTCTGGAGTGAGAAATAAACTAAGGGGATTAAGGAGAAATAAAAGGCTCTCCTCGTTCCCTCCAGCAGCATGTCTTTCTCTTAATGCTGTAACGTCTGCCTCCCTTCCCAGCTATTACTTGCTTTCTCTTTCAGTTGACTGTTACAGGACACAACACTGCAGCTGACCTAGAAAGAAAAATAACTTTCATAATCAGGGCCAGTGCTAGACTATCTGGTGTCTCCCTGCAACCTACAGATTGGCGCCCACTCCCTCATTACTATTAATGGTAGACTGTACCTTCCCCTTTCCCAAAACTGTTCATGTTATACTAGTCACAGTGAAGGGGCAAATGTATAACAGGATATAAAGAGGGCAGGGAGTCACACAGGATAAAGGTTTTTCAGGAAAGAAAACAAACTATAGAATCTCTATGGATAAAAATTCCATGTAAAAAGAGGAAGGCGATGGCAATGGGGGTGTACTTCCATCTGCCTGGCCCGAATGAACAGATGGATGATGAAATGCTAGAAGAAACCAGGGAAGCTAACAAAAGTTACAACACTGTAATAATGGGTGATTTCAATTATCCTGGTATTGACTGGGTCAATGTCTCAGTAGGACATGCAAGAGAGATAAAGTTTCTAGATAAAATAAATGACTGCTTCTTGTAGCAGCTGGTTCATGAACCGACAAGAGGGGAAGCTAGTCCTTAGTGGAACACAGGATCTGGTGCAAGAGATAACAGTGTTAGGGACACTTGGCAATAGTGATCATAGCATGATCACATTTGATTTAATAAATGGAAACAGGATGGGTGTTTAAAAATACTATCTTGAAAGCCCAGACCAGCCGTATTCCACGCTTTAAGAAAAGTGGAAGGAAGTCCAAAAAACTGCCAGCATGGTTTAAAGGTGAGGTCAGAGAGGCTGTTGCCAAAAAAGCATATTTCAGGAAATGGAAAAAAAAAAAAAAAAAAGAGTCAAATGACGAAAACTGGAAACAGAACAAGCACTGGCAAGTTAGATGCAAGGCATTGATAAAGCAAGCAAAGAGAGAATTTGAGAAGAAGGTTGCAGTGGAAGCAAAAACGCGTAATAAAGACTTTTTCCAGTACATTCATATCAAAAAACCTCTGGAAGAGTCAGTTGAACCCATTAGATGATTGAGGGGTAAAAGGGGCACTAAGAAGGGACGGTGTCAAGGCCAAAGCAGAGAGACTGAAAGAATTCTTTGCTTCGGTCTTTACTGAGGAAGATGTAGGGATATTACCCATGACTGAAGTGGTATTTAAAGGTGATACTGCAGAAGAATTGAAAGAAATATTGATACACCGGGAAGATGTATTACAACTATTTGATAAACTGAAGAGTAGCAAATCACCTGGACCGGATGGCATACAGACAAGGGTGTTGAAAGAACTGAAATATGAGATTGCAGACCTACTATTAGTAATCTGTGAACTGTCATTAAAATCATCTGTATTACCTGAAGATTGGAAGATGGCCAATGCAACATCAATTTTTAAAAAGGGTTCCAGGGGTGATCCGGGAAACTAAAGACCGGTGATCCTGACGTCAGTACTGGGAAACATTGTAGAAATCATCATAAATCACAAAATTACTTAACATGTAGATAGTCATGGCTTAATGGGAGACAGCCAACATGGCTTTAGACGAGGAAGATCTTTTCTTATTAATCTGTTATGCTTTTTTTTTGAAGGCTTGAATAAACAGAAAGACAAATGTGAGTCGGTTGATATAGTGTATCTGGACTTTCAGAAAGCCTTGATAAGGTCCCTCATCAGAGACTTTGGGCAAAATTAAAAAGTCATGTGTACTACTGTGGATCAGGAACTGGTTAAAAGATAGAAAGCAGAGGGTAGGGCTAAATGGCCAATTTTCCCAATGGAGAAAGATGAACAGTGGAGTACCCCAGGGATCTGTGCTGGGTCCGCTGCTTTTTAACATATTCATAAATGACCTGGAAATGAGAATGAGTGAGCTTACCAAATTTGCAGATGACACAAAACTATTTAAAGTTGTTAAAACCCAACAGAATTGTGGAAAATTGCAAGAGGATCTTGATAAATTGGAAGACTGGGCATCCAAACAGATGAAACTTAATGTGGACAAGTGCAAGGTTATGCCCCTAGGAAAGAACAAATCAAACTATGGTTACACGATGCAAAGTTCCACATTAGGAACCATTACCCAGGAAAAAGATTTAGGCATCATCGTGGCTAACATGTTAAAACCCTCTGCCCAATATGCAGAGGCGGCCAAGAAAGCAAATAGAATACTAGGTATCATAAGGAAAGGAATGGAAAATAAAACAAAGGATATTATAATGCCTCTGTATCGTTCCATGGTGCCACTGCATCTTGAATATTGTGTGCAATTCTGGTCGCCGTATCTTAAAAAGGATATAGTGTTATTAGAAAAGGTACAAAGAAGAGCTACCAAAATGGTAAAGGGGATGGAAGGATACCCCAATTAAGAGAGGCTAAAAAGTTTAGGGCTCTTCAACCTGGAAAAGAGACGGCTGAGGGGAGATATGATAGAGGTCTGTAAATTAATGAATGGAGTGGAATGGGTAAACGTAGATCGATTGTTTATGTCATCAGAATATAGAAAGACTAGGGGACATGCAATAAAGTTACAGGGTAACCTATTTAAGACTAATAAGAGAAAATATTTTTTCACTCAATGTGTAATCAAACTCTGGAATTTGTTACTGGAGGCTGTAGTAAAAGCTGTTAGTTTAGCCTGGTTTAGAAACGTTTTGGATGAGTTCCTGGAGGAAATGTCCATAAACCTTATTAAAAGGGACTGGGGATATCACTGCTTGACCCAATGCAAGCATTATGGAACCTGTGTCTTTTGGGGAAACTGCTAGGTACTTATGACCTATAGTGGTGTGCAAAAGTCTGGAATCACTTGTGAGTTTTGCGTTTTTTGTACTTTCTAATGTTTTTTTTAAAATTTTGCGTTAGCCCAGCATATTCATCTTTCTACCACGTTAAAAGGGATACATTTGGCTATTAGAGTTGACTTTTTTGCATTCCTTGCTTCCAATTTAAATACTTTACAGACACTGGGAGATAGCTACTGCGATTTTTGTGTATCCTGCATCAAAACTGGATCGAGATTATCCAATATACACACGTTATTTCTGACCAATCAGGAGGCTGGTTTCACTAACCAATCACAATGCAGATATCTAGCCAACAGTACAGCTATAAAAATGCGTGGAATTTTTGAATTTCATACGCTTTCTGGATCGACCATGAAGAAGACTCAGACCCTGACATTGGAGGAGCGTGTTCGGGTGTCCTTTATGAGCGAGGAAGGATTTTCAAGCCGTCAGATAGCCAGGAAAGTTGGCTGCAGTTAGAGCGCTGTTACGATTGTACAGAAGAACAAAGAAACGGGTTCAGTAGTGGACAAGCCTCGTTCAGGTTGTCCACGTGCATCAAGATCACGCCAGGACTGCGCACTATGACGCATTTCACTGACTAAACGCAAGTTGACCTCTCCTCAGCTACTTCGAGAGTGGTCAGACAAGAGTGAGGTCAGTGTCAGCTCATCAACAGTTCGTCGCCGGTGCCTGCAGTTTGGTCTCCGGGGCTGCAAAGCACGGAATAAGCCACTGATGACTGACATAAAAGGCACAACCGGATCGTGTGGGCGAGAAAGCACGCAACCTGGTCGACTGAAATGTGGGAAAAGGTGCTAGTCAGTGATGAAAGCACCTTCTGCCTGTTTGGTAACCAGGCCCACACCTATGTGAGGATATTTCCTGGAGAGGAATTCAAGCCTGAGTGTCTCAACCTCACTGTGATGCATCCTTTGAAGGTCATGGTCTGGGGCTGCATGGCTGTCAGTGGCGCTGGATGTCTTCACATCGTCGATGGAATGGTCAACGGGGCCAAGTACATCGCCATACTGCAAAAGTGCATGGTGCCATCAGCACACCAGCTGTTTCCTGGCCAGTTCCTGTTCAAAGATGGCAATGCACCCTGCCATCGCTCCAGACAGGTGATCAGCTGGAAGCAGTGGAACAACATCAAGTGAATGGACTGGCCTGCCCAGTCTCCAGATCTGAATCCAATCGAGAACCTGTGGCACAAGGTGACCTTGGAAATATCCAAGAGGCATCCAACATCAAAGCGTGAGCTGATTGAGTCACTCATTGCAGCTTGGAACCGCGTTGTCAGCAACCATCACCTTGTCAGACTGGTTCATTCAATGCCGACAAGGTGCAGTCAGGTGATCAAGAACAAAAGGGTGGCCTATCAAATACTGAGCCATCACTGACACATAAAAATGGCCTTTTTCAAGGCCATATACATTAATTTGAAGGAAAGCTGGCATGTGTCCATAATATTTTAAAGCATACTTACAATAATATATTGTTGGCCAACGAAGTGCAGTTACTCACCTCTAACAGGTGATCTCCGGGAACAGCAGGAATTTAGTCTTCACATATGGGTATCGTCGGTACTGACGGAGCCTGCGCGGGAACGCTCCCCAGCGTCCAATAAGAACACTTTTGGGAGAATCCCTCAGCACATGCGCCCTGCCTTCCCGCCTTTCCAACTGTCCCTCTTCAGTTAAGTTTATAGCCGAGTGAAAGGATAGAGGGAGAGAGAAAAAAGACAGAGAAATAGAGAGACAACTCCTAGGGGAGGTGGGTAGGTTGTGAAGACTAAATTCCTGCTGTTCCCGGAGATCACCTGTTACAGGTGAATAACTATGTTATCTCCAGGAACAAGCAGGAATGTAGTCTTCACATATGGGGACTCCCTAGCTGAAGATGCCAGGGAGATGGCCCCAGGAAGCTGCCACCTATAGTGAGGTGGGCCATGCTTCCTCCCATGGATCTATGGCATCCTACCAGGGTTGGTGGGTAAGAGTTGAATTAAGTCTGAAAGAGATGTTGAAGAACAGCCTGGCCAAAGAAGGCGTCCCGACGGGAGGCTTTATCTAGGCAGTAGTGGGCTGTGAAGGTGTGCACCGAAGCCCAGGTGGCTGCTCGACAGATGTCATTGATAGACACAGAGTGAAGATTAGCCAAAGAGGCTGCCATGGCTCTCCCATTATGTGCTGTGACATGGCCTTGAAGAGGAAGACTCTTACTCTCATAAGTAAAGGATATGCATTGTGCAATCCATTTAGACTGGAAGTCCCAAATGACTAGAATCAAAAGCTATAAAAAGTTGAGAAGACTTTTTATGATGCTGTGTTCTTTGAAGGTAAAAAGCCAAGGCTCTTTTACAGTCCAAAGTATGAAGGTTCCTTTCTGCATTAGAGACATGAGGCCTTGGAAAGAATACAGGAAGGTAAATCAATTGATTTAAATGAAAAGGCGAAACCACCTTTGGCATAAAATGTGGATGAGTTCTGAGAACAACCTTATCATGGTGAAACCTTGTATAATGGGGATCAGCCACTAAAGCTTTCAATTCACTAATGTGACGTGCGGAGGTGATTGCAATTAGGAAGATGACCTTTGTGATAAGGAAGCTTATCATAGCTCAGGAAGGGGCTATAGAAAAGGTGAAGTGTCTCTGAACAAGCAACCTGTCAGTGCCGGTAGAAATGAGAAAACAGAATTTTGCCATAAAAGACTACCAGTCCCAGAATGCACCAGGTTTCCAACAGCCATGAGAGGAGCTGAAGTGAGAAAACGTGTGTTCAATCAAAAGGGCTATGAGGTAATCCCCAAGCACTCATTGCAAAGGGCAGGGCTTGATTCAGCACAGCTGCACTGTGCTAGGATGGAACACTCATCTCAAAGGGCAAGGCCTGATTCAGCACAGCTGCGCTGTATTAGGGAGCAGCACTCATCTAGGCAGAATAAGAGTAGAGTTTATTCTACAGATGACCATCTTCATGATCTTCATGATCACCTTGGATATCCAGAGAATTGTCCTCAGTATCCTGAGAATCAGCTTGAGTTTGATCATCAGTTTCATCTGAAGGATCATCAGAAGCAGAAGCCAAACCGGACGGACAGAGAGGGAAAGAGACCCTTTGGAAGAAGGAAGAGAAAAGCCTTTGAGAGGTCTAGAAGAGTCCAAAGCAGTACGTATACTGGGAGGTATTCCAAGGGCCAGCATACACCATTGGACTGGGGAAAGCCAGAGGAATGGTGCTGCAGAGCTAGGAATCACCAGAGGCTACCTGTGAGGGAGACGGCTGCACGTGGAAGGGACCCTGTGCCAGAAGGTATGTGAAGAGAGATCCAGTGTCCAGGGATCTGGATTGGAAGGCTGGACATAAGAACTGGACTACATACTGGCCAGGCTATATAGAGAGGAACTCTAGCAGCAATGGAAGCTCAGGTATGAACATTGATCTATGCCCTAGCTATAACCTTGAAAGACAGCAGGGAAACAAGTATTCTCCTGAAAATGCTCCATTGAGAGATTCATCTGTGCCAATCCATGATATTGAACCCATGCTTGTTGAACAAGGGGGAATAATAGCAGATGAGGATCCTATTTATATGGACTGTTCTCTGTCTAAACTCCGTTGGTAACTTTCTGTTATAAAGTACAGCAACCATCACAAAGAAATACAAATTTGTTCTTTAATCTACCCAGAAAAGCTCCTGAAGCAGGATTTGACCCACACAGTAGAAAGCAAGCCAGCTAAGGGGTTTCAGCTGGATAACTGCTAGCAATTAAGCCTTACCTAATTGTTTGTGAGCTAGGAGAGAATCACTTCTGTATCTATGTGGGAAGTAATCAGAAGTTAACCTGAAAAGAACAGTTTGTTTCTTGCTTTGTGGCTTTTCATTTGTTGTTTTCCTGATTTTGACTTTGATTTTCCAAGTTAACACTGAAAGCAAGTAACCTAATTTATGTGCTACCAAGCATATCTGTGTTGGGAGAAATAACCCCATAAATAAATATCTTATTGGCTTTACCCAAGAGCACAACTAAATTATTGTCAGCAGCTGTGTCTGGTGTGAATGAACTACATTGCCCACAATACCTTGCAAATCATATAGAAATATGCACTTGCCAAGAGTGTGAAGATTCTCATCCAGGCAGCCGTCTGACACCTTCCAGGATAAAAACTTTAGGGTTGTAGTGGCTAAAGGTTCAAAGGGCGGTTTCATGAGCTGTCCGAGAACTAGATTTAAATCCCATGCCACCGGTGGTGACCTGATGGGAGGTTTTGTTAATAGAAGACCTCTCATAAATCTTGCTATGAGTGGATGAGAGGAAATTGACTGTCCATTTAGAGGCTTATAGGAAGCTGCAATTGCACTAAGATGGACTCTTACTAAATTTGTCTTTAGACCAGAATTTGATAAATGAAGTAGTGCAACACTCCTCCTGGGCCCAAGGGCTTACAGGTAGGAATGGCCTTTAGAATGTCCTTTGGAATAAAGCTTGTTAGACGTCCCCAGGAACTCTGGGAGCTGTAGTTTGCTTATCTCCTTTAAGGACTGAGTTGTAGTTATGACTCGAGTAGGTAAGGATGCAAGAATATTTATTTGTGGGGATTTTCTCCAGCGCATCAACGTTCAATACAACAAACGCAAAAGATGCAACTCCAACATAAAGGTTGTAACATAAATTCAGGAAATGCAACAGAAAACAGTTCAGCAGTATTTGGCTGTTTCGCAGTTCCTTGGCCTTTCACTAGGCACTGCCTCTTGTGGTCACTCAAAGAATATACAGGAACTGAAACAGTTGTTTTTCTATACACCATGGCTTTACACTTTCAGCCGGTGATTAAGCTTATTAAACCACTTTCAAAGCTTTTCAAGGTAGCAGCAAGTATGGCAAATTACTCTATATTCCTTCATATAGCTTTTCAATGCTCTGTACCACTGCTCTTTTCTACAAGACAAGTTGAACAGTCCATAGCACAAAGTTCCTGCTCTATTGCAGGCAAACACTCATCAACCTGCATACATTCTTCAGAGCCAGCATTAAAAGTATCTTTGTCAGGTTTGTTACCTTGCCCTGACCTCGCTTCCAAAAACTCCCGGAATTGGCTTAAAAACAATTCAGCTTGTTTATGCACATTTTCCTTGGGATCAATGTTTTCCTTTTCTGATAAAAGCCTGCATAAGGTTCCTGCCCCAGAGGGTTCAGCTGTCCTGCTTTTATTAAGGGTATAGCTTCTAGCAAGGGTAACTCCCTTCCCCCACTTGCTCTCAGCTAGCTGTGCTCTGTTAGTCTTTTGAATGTTAGCGTGGGTAAAAGGCTTCTCAAGCAAAGAGTTAAAATCAGCTTTACCTTTGCCAGGGACTCTTAGACAAGCGCTGGTATCTTTTCTCCTCCTATCTCCCAGGGTTTTGAACTCAGCTTTCTTGTAGCTATTTCCACTAGCCTTCAGGTAATTGGTCGGCTGATAGTTTTCCTCTTGGCCTTCTCTGTTGCAATTATAGCCTTTGCTGCTATAGGTCCAACTACCTTTTCTCCACGTATTTTCTCTGCAAGCTTCCTTGTTCCCAGGCTCTACTTTGCAGTAACGTTTCTTCCCTGGACGTTCACTGCTCCCAGGTTCTGCCCTGCTCCAAGGTTCTGGCTTGCTTATCCTTCTGGTAGTTCCTCCTGAACTCCTTCGTGGACTGCTTCCCATCTCAGTCCTCACTGTCCTCTCTGTGCTGATCCTTGTCCTGCCTGTTCTCTCTCTCTGCATTGGTTTCTCTCTCTGCATTGGTCTCTGCATTTTGGTTTCCTAGACCATGGGATGCTGTTCCAAGGGTTGCAGAGCAGAGATGGCATCCATCTGTCCAAGAAAGGTCAATGCATCTTTGGTAGTAGACTGGCTAATCTACTGAAGAGGGCTTTAAACTAGATTCGTTGGGGATGGGTGAAGAAAGCCCCCAGGTAAGTGAAAGCCCCCAGGTAGGTGATACATTAAATACCTTTATGGAAATGGGTAACAGGGGTAATATATGGAAAGCAGTGTGTATTAATGCCCGTAGCATGGGAAATAAGATCCCTGAAGTTGAAGCTTTGGTGGGAGTGGCTGACTTGGATTTAGTGGCAGTTACAGAAACATGGTTCACAGAAAACCATGACTGGGATGTAACTATACCTGGGTATACTTTATTCAGAAAGGACAGGGTAGGAAGAAGGGGAGGAGGAGTGGCACTATATGTAAAAACTACTATTAAAGCTTTGGAATTACAGAGCTTAAAAGGGAGAGAGGAGGCATTGTGGGTTAAACTAGAAAGAGGGAAAGAGAAATCTATTTGCATTGGTGTGATATACAGACCTCCCTCACAAGAGGAAGAGGTGAACAGAGAGTTAATTGAAGACATACGCAGCATTGCTAGGAAAGGGGAAGTGCTACTGCTAGGAGATTTCAATATGCCAGATGTTGATTGGCACATTCCTGCTGCAGTATCATCTAAAAGTAAGGAGATCCTGGATTCTCTACAGGGAGAACTATTCAGGCAATTGGTAACAGACCCCACACGTGAAGGGGCCATACTGGACTTGGTGCTTACCAATGGTGAAAGTGTTTCTGATGTTGTAGTGGGAGATCATTTTGCATCCAGTGATCACCAGATGGTGTGGTTCAGTATTAGGACTAGGGCTGTTAGAATCCATTCCAAGGTGAAGATCTTAGACTTTAGGAAGACTAACTTTGCGAAGATGGGCCAATACCTCAGGGAGTCGTTAGTTGGATGGGAACAGCTGGGGGATGTAGAAAAACAGTGGGCAAAACTGAAAGGGGGTATTTTAAAGGCAACCAACCTTTTTGTTAAAATGGTAAATAAAGGCAAAAGGAACAGGAGACCGCTATGGTTTTCGAAGGAAGTAGCTGAAAAAGTGAAGAAAAAGAGGGAGGCCTTCATGAAATACAAGAGATCACAGAGAGAGGAAGACAGGCATCTGTATTTGGAAAAACTTAGAGAAGCTAGCAAAGTAGTCAAGAAGGCAAAGATTCAAAAGGAGGAGGAAATAGCCAATGCAATAAAATGGGGGGATAAGACATTTTTCAGATATATTAGTGAGAATAGGAAGGGCAAAAGTGGTATTGTCAGACTCAAGGGTGCAGGGGGGAATATGTAGAAGCTGATAAGGATAAAGCGGAATTGCTTAACAAATATTTTTGTTCTGTGTTCACAGATGAAGAACCAGGAGCAGGACCTCAGAAAACACCCACAAATAGGAACAGAAGCGAGGGACATCTTGAACAATTTTCAAAAGACTGTGTTCGTGAGAAACTAGCTCAACTTAAAGTAGACAAAGCGATGGGACCGGATGGGATACACCCTAGAATACTGAGGGAACTTGGGGACGTTCTAGCAACTCCACTGACTGACCTTTTCAATGCCTCGTTGGAGTCGGGAGTGGTGCCAAAGGACTGGAGAGAGGCTGTGATAAGGAAGCTTATCATAGCTCAGGAAGGAGCTATAGTAAAGGTGAAGTGACTCTGAACAAGCAACCTGTCAGTTCTGGTAGAAATAAGAAAACAGAATTTTGCCATAAAAGACTACCAGTCCCAGAATGCACCAGGTTTCCAACAGCCATTAGAGGAGCTGAAGTGGGGAAACGTGTGTTCAATCAAGAGGGCTATGAGGTAATCCCCAAGCACTCATCTCAAAGGGCAGGGCCTGATTCAGCACAGCTGCGCTGTGCTAGGGTGGAGCACTCATCAAAGCAGAATAAAGGTAGAGTTTATTCTACAGAGAATTATCCTCATCTTGATCCTCATCATCTGGGAGATCCTCAGAATTATCCTCAGTTTCATCTGGAGGATCATCAGAAGCAGAAGCCAGTGCGGACGGACAGAGAGGGCAAGAAACCCTTTGGAAGAAAGAAGAGAAAAGCATTTGGGAGGTCTAAAGGAGTCCAGAGCAGTACGTATACTGGGAGACATTCAAAAGGCCAGCGTACACCATTGGACTGGGGAAAACCAGAGGAGTGGTGCTGCAGAGCTAGGCATCTCCAGACGGTACCTGTGAGGGAGACGGCTGCACATGGAAGGGACCCTAGGACCCGTGCCAGAAGGTATGTGAAGAGAGATCCAGTGTCCAGGGATCTGGATTGGAAGGCTGGACATAAGAACTGGACTACATACTGGCCAGGCTATTTAGAGAGGAACTCTAACAGCAATGGAAGCTCAGGTATGAACACTGATCTATGCCCTAGTTATAACCTTGAAAGACAGCAGGGAAACAAGTATTCTCCTGAAAGTGCTCCATTGAGAAATTCCTCTGTGCCAATCCATGATATTGAACCGATGATTGTTGAGGAAGGGGGAGAAGTCTTAGATACAGGCTGTGAATATATGGATTGCTCTCTGACTAATCTCCTTTGGTAATTTACTGTTACAAAGTACAACGACCATCACAAAGAAATACAAACTTGTTCTTTAATCTACTCAGAAAAGCTCCTGAGTAGGATTTTTGAGCCATGCAGTAGAAATTAAGCCAGCTAAGGGGTTTCAGCTGGATAACTGCTAGCAATTGAGCCTTACCTAATTGCTTGTGAGCTCTGAGGGAATCACTTCTGAATCTATGTGTGAAGATATAAGAAGTTAACCTGAAAAGAAAAGTTTTTCCCTTCTTTCTGGGTTTTGCTTGTTGTTTGAAACACTGCTAAGAAAATATTAGCTAAAGCCTACAGAAAAGACCAGTTTGTTACCAACCAGGTCTTTATTCTTTTGCTTTGATTACCTGACAAGTTCAACTGTTTTCCTGATTTTGTTTTTCCAAGTTTAACACTGAAAGCAAGTATCCTGTTTTATGTGCTACCAAGCATATCTGTGTTGGGAGAAATAACCCCATAAATAAATATCTTATTGGCTTTACACTCAAGCACAACTAATTATTGTGAGCAGCTGTGTCTGGTGTGAATGGACTGCATTTCCCACAATCCCTTGCAAATCATATTGATATATGCACTTGCCAAGACTGTGAACATTCTCACCCAGGCAGCCGTCTGACAAGGCTCATGTAGTGCCTTTACACAAAAGCGGAAGTAAGGATGTGGTTGAAAACTACAGGCCGGTTAGTTTAACTTTGGTGGTGAGTAAATTATTGGAAACGCTGCTGAAAGAGAAAGTAGTGAGGTTTCTGGAGTCCGGCGGATTACAGGATCCGAGGCAGCATGGACTCACCAGAGGCAGGTCTTGTCAGACAAATCTGATTGATTCCTTTGACTGGGTGACCAGGGAGTTGGACCGAGGGAGAGCTCTAGATGTGGTGTATTTAGATTTCAGTAAAGCCTTTGACACTGTTCCTCACAGGCGACTTATAAACAAACTGAGCACCCTAGGGATGGACCCTAAAGTTACTGCTTGGGTTAGAAATTGGTTGGGTGGGAGGCAACAAAGAGTACAAGTAAATGGAGCTCACTCTGAGGAGAAGGATGTTACCAGTGGTGTGCCCCAGGGATCTGTCCTTGGTCCGATTCTTTTTAACATCTTTGTTAGTGATATAGCGGAAGGGCTGTAGGGTAAGGTTTGCCTCTTTGCGGATGATACCAAAATCTGCAATAGAGTAGACACCCAGGAAGGTGTAGATAACATGAGGAGGGATCTAGCTAAGCTTGAAGAATGGTCTAGAATTTGGCAGCTGGGATTTAATGTTAAAAAATGTAAGGTCATGCATTTGGGCTGCAGCAATCCAAGGGAGCAATACAGTATAGGAGGTGAAGTACTTTTGTCCACTAAAGATGAGCGGGGCCTAGGCGTGGTTGTGTCTGATGATCTTAAAGTAGCTAAACAGGTAGAAAAGGCGACGGCAAAAGCTAGAAGGATGCTTGGGTGCATACGGAGAGGAATGGCTAGCAGAAAAAAGGAGGTGATAATGCCTCTGTATAAGTCTTTGGTGCGACCTCATTTGAAGTATGGTATGCAATTCTGGAGACCGCACCTTCAAAAGGATATGAACAGGATGGAGTCGGTGCAGAGGGTTGCTACTAAAATGATTAATGGGCTTCATTATAAAGCATATGAGGACAGACTTAAGGATCTTAATATGAACAACTTAGAGGAAAGGCGGGATAGAGGTGATATGATTGAGATGTTTAAATACCTCCGTGGCATAAATGTTCAGGGAGAGAGCCTCTTTCAATTGAAAGCAAGTTCTGCTACGAGGGGACATGGGATGAGGGTGAAGGGAGATAGATTCAGGAGTGATATGCGGAAATATTTCTTTACGGAAAGAGTAGTGGATCCGTGGAATAGTCTCCCAGTGGAGGTGGTGGAGATGAGGACAGTAACTGAATTCAAGAAAGCATGGGACCAACACAGAGGATCTCTAGGGGTAAAAGGTGGACTGTTGTAGTTGTTGTTATGGAAGGACAGACTAGATAGGCCTTGTGGTCTTTTTCTGTCGTCATGTTTCTATGTTTCTATGCTTGAGGATTTTAAAAGGGTTCACTTCCCTGCACTCCCTGACCTTCCCCTGGGTGTGACCAATCAGAGAACCCACCAGTCTCCTCCCCTGAGCTGAGGTGCGGCCTGAGCTCAGCCGAGAGCTGTGTTTTTTTCAACTCTGGTTTGAAAATCCTGTTTGTCAGTTCAGTGCTACTTACTCCATCAGGATTTTCCCCTATTTTCATCTCTTCTTGAGGGCATTCCTCACTACAGTAGGTACTCTAGTACTGATTCCAAAGGTATCACAAGAGGGTTTAAGCCCTTTTGAGAACACCATATAGTAAAACGTTTCCACTTGAAGGTGTAAGAACGTCTTGTGGAAGGTTTTCTGGAAGCCTGAAGGGCCATCCTTTACCTGTTGGGAAAGGTTAAGATCCTGCAGGTCTAGGCTTTCAGCAACCAGGCCCTGAGATGCAGGGACTGGGGATTCGGGTGCCATAGCATCCCGTTCTCTTGGGAAAGAAGGTCTGGAGCACACCCTAACTCCAGAGGTGCAGCTTGAGAGAGATGTAGAAGCAGGGGATACCACGTTTGTCGTGGCCACCGTGGCGCTATGAGGATCATACGACCTCTGTCTCTCTGAAGCTTGAAGAGTGTTTTGGGGATGAGGGGAATGGGTGGGAAGGCATAGAGGAAGTCCTGACCCCAGTGAAGGAGGAAGGCGTCTCTTGCCTGGCAATTGTTTGCCGGAATTCTGGAACAGAACCGGAGAAGTTTGGCATTCAGTGGACTTGCAAAGAGGTCTATGTCTGGGGTTCCCAAGATGTGAAATATCTTTATCAGCTGGTCTAGGTGGAGAGACCATTCATGAGGCAGCAGTACTCGGCTTAGTTTGTCTGCCCAAAGGTTTTGAATGCCTGGAAGATATACCATGAGAAGGTGAATTTGATGCTCTCTGGCGAGGGCCCATAGTTGTAAAGCTTTGTTGCATAACGACAGAGAGCCTGTTCCACCCTGCTTGTTCACGTAGAACATGGCTACTTGATTGTCCGTTTGGACTAGGACTGTCTTGTAGCTGAGCTGGGCATGGAATACTTGAAGAGCTAGATAGATTGCTCTGAGTTCTAGGAGGTTTATGTGAAGACAAGCCTCCTGTGGAGTCTAGGTACCCTGGGTGGAGAGATGGTGCAGGTGTGCTCCACATCCCACCTGTGATGCATCTGTTGTTAGGGTGGCCTGGAATGGGGGTTGTTGGAAAGGAGACCCCACTAAAAGATTATCCAGTGATTGCCATCATTGTAGGGTCAAGATCAGACATTGTGAGTTTGATATGTTGTCCAACAGGCGTCCTGTGGCCTGTGTCCACTGTGTGGATAGTGTCCACTGGGCTGCTCGCATGTGGAGGCGAGCATAGGGAACTACATGAACTGTGGATGCCACATGTCCCAGTAAATGCAGCAGTTCTCGAGCAGTTAGGGAGGACTTTCCCGCTGCTTGAGAAGCTAGCTGCATTATGCGAAGATAGTGGGGCTGTGGGAGGAAAGCCCTTGACTGGTATCTAAACAAGCTCCTATGAACTCCAGGGTCTGAGAAGGAACAAGTTGGGATTCTGGGACGTTTATGACCAATCCCAAGTATTGGAGAATTCGCATTGTGCGAGACAGTGCAGAGCTGGATTCTGGAATCGTGGGGGCTCGAATGAGCCAGTCATCCAAGTAAGGGAAGACGAATATCCCTAGGGTTCGCAGGAATGCAGCTACTACTGCCATGCATTTCGTGAATACTCTTGGTGCCGAACCCAGACCAAAAGGAAGAACCCTGTATTGGAGGTGTTTTCCCTTGAAAAGGAATCGTAAGAATTTCCTGTGATCTGGATGGATCAGAATATGAGTATATGCATCCTTTACATCTAGAGAGCAAAGTCAATCCTGACTTTGAATGTATGGCAGAAGAGTTACCAGAGAAATCATTTTGAACTTTTCTCAGAACAGATATTTGTTCAATTCTCTGAGGTCTAGAAGGGGTCTGTGTCCTCCTGTTTTCTTTAGAATAAGAAAATAGGGGGAGTAGAACCCTGTACCCTGTTGGAGAATGGGCACTTCCTCTAATGCTTCCTGAGCAAGGAGTCTTGAGACCTCTTGATCCAGTAGATTGTCTGGAGAAGTTTGGGAATTGAACTGTCTTACGATTGTAGGAGGGGGCATGCTGTGAAAATGAAGCTTCTACCCCTCCCCTACAATGAAGAGTCCAATTTTCTGCTGTTATTTGGTGCCATCTGTTGACAAAATGACACAATCTGCCTGGAATGTTTAGGGGTTCTGGACCCTTCAGAGGCAGGAAAGCTAAGCTCTCTAGGAAGGAGTCAAAGCCCTTGAGGGGGCTGAGCCTGTGGAGCTGGTTGAGCTCTCAGGCCTTTTGGCTTCTTTTGTTGTCTGGATTGTTGCTGTTGTCCCTTTTGGGCAACTTGACCCTGAGCTTGCCCTTGCTGGGTATAGGATGGATAAAACTTCCTCTTTTTGCTGAAAAAGGTTTTTTTTATAGGATTTCTTTTTGGCTGGAGTGGCTGTAGATTTTGACAATCTGTCTAAAGTGAGATTGTCAGTATCTATCTCATTAGCCTTTTCCTGCCAATTCTTGCCAAAGAGGTTTTCTCCTGTGCAAGGGATGTTTCCTAATTTGTTCTGTACCCAAGTCTCCAAGTCTGATGCCTGAAGCCAGGCAATCCGACGTGCACTAATGGCAATAGCAGAGGTTCTGCTGATGCATTCAAAGCAGTCAAAGGCTGCACGATTTACAAACTTGGAAACGTCTTGAGCATGCTTGACAAGAGTAAGGAAGTCTTGTCATTTGTCATCAGACAAGGTTTTGCACTAATCTTCATGGACATTGCCGCCACATTCGACACCGTAGACTAAGAAGTTCTCCTGCTACGCCTCAGAGAGAAGGGAGTTCACGCTTCAACTTTGTCATGGTGCGCTTCATACCTCACTGATCGCTGGCAACATGTCCGTTCTGGCCCCTCCAACTCCGATTCCTTCCCCCAAACTAAAGGTGTTCCACAGGGCTCATCTCTATCCGCCTTGCTATTCAATGTCTATATGCAACCCATTTGTGATCTCATCCAATCATTTAATATCAACTGCCTGGTCTATGCTGACGACGTCTTGATGTACATGCCAATTTCGACAGAACATCTTGAAATATCCCCACTTATCAGGTGCTTTGATGCTGTCACAGACTGGCTAAATGCACAAATGCTTAAGTTAAATTTCAAAAAGACAGAAACCCTCTTCGTCACCAGAAATCCGGCTTTTACTCCACCCCTATCTATCAAGGTTCGCGACGCAGAGATCATATGCAAGACTACAGTAAGATACCTAGGTGTAAAGCTTGATCAGCAACTTAATATGAAGGCTCATATCAAAAACATAACAAAGTCGGTCTACCATAAAATCCGGACCCTCTGCAATCTGCGTCAACTGTTAGAGCCTGATGACTTCCGAACTGTCTTTCAGGCCCTAATAATACCTCACTTTGACTATGCCAATGCGATCTTGTATGGTCTACCTAAGTGCACGACTAACCCCTTACAACTTGCAATGAATTCAGCTGCAAGAATCCTTCATGGAGCCCCAAGAAGTTCTCATATTACCCCAATACTAAAACAATTGCACTGGCTACCCATACAAGCCAGGATCTCATTCAAGATCCTAATTATGACCCATAAAGCCATCAAGAAATACCCTGCTACTGCCATTACTGACCTAATTTCAATCACACCTCCCAATCGAGCAAGGAGATTGAATGCCGCAAATACTCTCATATTACCTAAGGCAAGCACGAAGTGTTCTCAATTCACTAGATCCAGAGTCTTCTCCTTCTTTGCTCCATCCTGCTGGAACGCACTACCAGCAACTATCAGAACCATCAGTGAACTCTCCCAATTTAGGAAGGCACTGAAACGTCACCTCTTTCTTCATCACTACGATGTTGCAGTCTTCCCCCCACACCCACCCACTCTCACATCTCAATGCAGCACCTCAAACTCATGCACATCACATTCCCAGACTGATCACTCGCAATCACACCTTCCCCTCCAACCACCATGAGAAACTTATGCAGTGCCGCATAACTCATTATATTGTTGCATAAAGTAGACTGTATTTATTCATCGTGTCTCCTTGTTAAGGGACTGGTTATTTATACCCTATTTTGCCTGTTATACCTGCTTAATGCATACCCAAGTTTAATTTTCCTGTTTAATGTATACCCAAGTTATTATACCTGTTTCACTGTAAGCACAAATCACGAAATTGAGATGTGCAACTCTTATGTTCATTGTAAACCGCACTGATGTCGAATAGCGCGGTATAAAAGAGACTGCAAATAAATAAATAAATAAATCAGGGAGAAGGGGGCTCATAAGGTCCAAGTCTCCTGTGACTTCTTTGAGGAACATTCCCATATATAAAATATATGAGCTGATCCTAGCTGAAAGCATGGAAGCCTGAAATGTTCGAAGCCCAAAGGCATCAAGACTCCTGCATTCATGACCTGGAGGATTGGATGCATGTCTTTTTGCACTTTTCATCCTACGCATGGCTGATTCCACTACCATTGAATGGTGTTGGCAGCTGGGTCTTTTGAAAACCAGGGCATAGTGGAACGCGATACATGGTGTTTCCCACATCCAGAGCATCAAATCATGAAGAATTTCATGAATGGGCAGGGTAGCTGCCTCTTTGGGAGCCTTAGGGTATTGGAGTATTTCCAATTTCTTTGCTCTAGGTTCTTTTTCAGGAGCTACCATGATTGATAGGCCTCAGGCCACATCACAAATAAAATCCTGAAAAGATATGTCCTCCGGAGGAGACATTCTGCGTTGAGGAGAAGAGGAGTCTTCCGGAAGAAGTACTCTGGTACCGACCGAGTTATCCGAGTCATCGGAATCGGAAGATTCGAAGCATCTCTGACCCCGATGTTCATGCAAAGCACGGTATCGGTATCGATCGAAGTCGGCACCGAGTTGGTCCGGTACCGATCTGTTGATGCCTGAAAAAGTCGGTATGGGCAGAATTCCCATCAGTGCTGGTACCGGTACCGGCACCGGTAACCGGTGCCCACTGAACCGTTGGTAGCGGTGTCAACGGTACCACAGCTGTAAGGAGAGCTGCAAGACTGCATTCAATAGCGAGGAATCTCTGGTCTATCGATGCTGCCGATGCCTGGGTGTCGGTACCGGTAGAAGCAGCCGGAACCCCTGAGCATGGCACCAGTAGTTCTGCTGAGGTTGAGGCCTCGAGAACATCCTGGAGCCCCGTTAGTGCTTTGGAGGCCGAAGCCTCCTGCTGGGGCTGTTTTGCTGGTATAGTTTCCTCAAGGGCAATGCCAATGGCTTCTCGATCCTTGGAAGGAGATCTACCCTTTGAGGACCGGCTCTTATGTTTAGTTACCTGAGATCCATGGGAGGAAGACGAGGCTCTGGAAGACATTGATGCAATGGACATCGCATCTGAAAAAACGAAGGTACCGAGCTTTGCAGCCCAGTTCTGTCTTCCTCTTTTAGTCATCCCCATACAAGAGGAACACTCCGATGGAGAATGGTCAGGGCCTAAACATTTGAGACACCAGTCATGGGTGTCGGTGACGGAAATGGTACCGCCACACTTAGTACATTTTTTAAAACCACTAGCTGTTTTTTCCATTTTTCAGGAATATGGGGCCTAATGCCCAAAATGGTGCCTAGTACCAAAAAGAAAACGTTTCTGAAGAGAAACACTTCATAAGTATATATTTTTATTTTATTTTTAATGAAGAAAAGAGAACCGGCGGTACCGGTAGGCGTTGAGCGGAGGCAGGCGCAACCACAAGAAAAACAGGTTTAAAGAAGAAATTTTCTGAGGTGACAGGGTATGTGACCTGTCGGCTCCGCGGAAAAGGAAGAACTGAAGAGGGACAGTTGGAAAGGCAGTGCACATGTGCTGAGGGATGCTCCCAAAAGTGTTCTTATTGGGCGCTGGGGAGCGTTCCCGCGCAGGCTCCGTCGGTACCGATGATACCCATATTGGAAGACTACATTCCTGCTTGTTTCTGGAGATTGTACATTACGCAATTTTCACAGAAAATCTATCAACAGGACAACTATGAGGAACAAACTCAGAAAATAAGGGCCAAACCAATACTGAAAGTTGACCCTAATAGCCAAATCTATCACTTATCATGAGATACACAGAAAAAAGCCACTGGGAGGAAAAAGAAATTAAGATATAAGGTCACAAAGTTGAAAAAACGTCAAATTTACAAGTGATTCCAGACTTTTGCACACCACTGTAGATTGGCCACTATTGGAAACAGGATACTGGGCTTGATGGACCTTGGTCCGACCCAGTATGGCATATCTTATGTTCTTAAACTCTGGAATTTATTACCAGAGGCTGTAATAAAAGCTGTTAGTGTAGGTGGGTTTAAAGAATGTTTGGACAAGTTCCTGGAGGAAATGTTCATAAGGTATTATTAAAGAGGACCCGGGAAATACACTGCTTACCCTGGAACAAGCATTGTGGAACCTATGTACCTTTTTGGGAATCGGAAAGGTATTTGTGACCTGGATTGGCCACTGCTGGAAACAGATACTGGGCTTGATGGACCTTGGTCTGACCCAGTATGGCATTTCTTATGTTCTTAGGACAGGTAATTTTTAAACAGCTGCTTTAGCTAGGTAAAATGATATTTACTCTGGTAAACAACTTTTGAAAGCTGCTAAGAGGATGTTTTTAAAAGCTGTTTCCATGGGTAAAAACATGGCTATATCAAAATCTGTCCAAGCTAAAGTAAATGTTTAGGTAAACTACAGCGGAGGGGCATTCCTGGACGAAATCTGGGATGAGCTTTGGAAATCTGCACCTTTTTCCTCAGAAAAAAAAATTACCTGCACAAATTAGCAGCTATAACTTTGAAAATCAAGGCAATGTCCAGTGATAAAATGTATCCACAGTCTTTGCAATGTTCCTTGTTAAATTTCATCTGCCAGTTAACTCCCCATTTTCCTAGTTTCATAGGATCTTTCTGCAAATCCTCACATTTCAATGACTTTGAATAATTTTGTGTCATTTACAAATCTGGCCACCTCATTTGTTGTTCCTTTAGCACACTGATAAATGATCTGGAGAAAACGAACAATCCCCATGGGGCATCCCACTATTGACCATTTTCCATGATAGAAAACCAATCATTTTTATCTGCATCAAAGTCTTTGATACAGTTCATTATAAAATTACATTCCACAAGTGCAAAACAACAACTTGCCTAGGCCGTGAAGGCACACAAGTGTATATGCTGTACCTAGTTTATAAAGGTCATGTGTGCGCCTGTGTGTCTTTATAAAATAGCCCCTAGGAATGTTTAATATAAATTTATACTGCTACGAGAGAGGCATAAAGCTTTCCCCCTACGTCGGCATGTATTTTGTAAAACATGTGCGTATCTTACAACTCTGCCCTCAGTTCCAAACAGCCTCCATCCCAAGGAACATCCATGTGCATACTGCATAAAAGGACATGGTATACATCAGCAGCATGTACCACAGGGCAATTTTATAAGTGCCTATTTTTATTTTACATGCAAAAACACGCCTTATAAAATGACCTCCTTATGGCATAAAGAGTTCATCAGACATAGAATCTGGTGTAAAACAATGACAGCATAGTGGTTAGAGCAAATATTCATTCTTACTTATTAATAACACTAAAGTGTATGCAAGTCCTCCAAGACTTTGTCAATAAACATAGCTTTTTCTTTCTGTCAAACTTCATGTTCTTCAAAACGGACAGGTTTCTGATGAGTGCACTCAGCTTTATCCTCCCCAGAGGGTCATTTTAAGTGGACTACCAGCAATAGAAAAATCAATGCCATACTCAACATCTTCCTTAATGAGTATAAAGGGAGAAAGACCTTTGGATGGAAGTTAAGCTCTTGTAAACTGGCTGTGATCAGATGAGAAAGGCTGAAATAAAAAAAGGATTCCTCCTCTGCAGCCCTTCCACCCTCTCGACCAATCTCACACAGCAAGGGCCTTTTGCACAGAATTCTAAAGAGCCCCACGGTTCTCATTAAGAGAATGGAGGTATTGAAAGAAAGAAAGAACCAGGCAGAGAATACAATATTAACAACTGACAAAAGTTAAATGATGAGCAGCCTCTTTCCACTCAAGAAAATTAAGATGGTTTCTCGATACGTAACGGCAACAAGCCCTTTAAGTTCTTTTCATCCTAGGCACATTTCACAAGTTGTAACTATGACAACTTTAGGCTCACGTTGACTTAAAGGAGAAAGATGCAGAAAAGCGAGATTAACTGCTTTACAGATCTAAAATGCAAACTGTATTTAATAGCTAACTGATAGGTGGTTTTGACTTCAGCACTTATATGTCTGTCACACATCAGTGATTCAGTTTTCCTTAAAGTTCTAGTATTACGGGCTTATAAAAGAGCATAAAGACTTTGGTCTTGGAAAGGAAATATAACTGACCAGAGGAGCGGTTAAGTATCCTTTAGTGAAAGATCATTCAAGTAAATATTTAGAAAGTCAGGTGGTACTGCTCAAAACACCCTTCTGAACCTATTTTTACCATGGTATAGGTATACATTTGTTCATTAACTTGGACATTTCCAAACATTTCAAGGTTTGGCTCTGGACTGAAAGGAGTTTTCTATGTGATTTTCATGCGGATCGCAAGAAGCTACCACAAGATTGCATCCATAGCTTTTATGCTGACATTTTGCACAACAGTTGGAAAACAGCCAATATACTGCAGAATCCAAGTACTTTGCCGAAATGTTAATAGATCTGAAAATAAGCATGGAAATGAAACCATAATTAACATATGAAACATAATAAACATCTTTAAAATCATCCATCACTTCTCAGCAGGTGTGTTTGAGTCACTAATCATAAAATAAGTCAACACCCGCGCTCTAGAAGAACCACAGACACATGATCAACATCCCACCTAACTACAGAAAAAGCAAGCAATCAACCTCCAAAAGAGCATTTTCCCTAACCGAATCCCAACTCTGGAACTCCCTCCCTAAAGATATACGTGCAACTGGAGACATTAAGGACTTCCGAAGAAAATAAAACCCTCCTGTTCACAGAACACTATGGTCACATCACCTAATCCTGCAGCTGCTCTGACCCCCAGTCTGACCTCCTTGACTGACTCAGATGGACACAATTACCTATTCATATCCCATGTTATTGTGTAAATATGTATAATAAGTTGTAAATAGTTCTCCCCTGTTAATATCCCAAACCACTTATAATGTATCCTGTTCATGTTCTGAGTTCAATGTAAACCGCTTTGATTTCAGGATAAGGCAGTATAAAAAACAGGTTAAATAAATAAATAAATAAATATGCATGAATTTTCCAGAACTTTCCTATGTGACCCAGTTTAGATTGAGGTCACTCTCAACAGGGTAAATTCCAGACTCAGCATTGACCTTTATCCTAAATTTGACTGTGATTTGTTCTTCTTGGAGGACTTATTGTGCCTCTGGACAGACGGATTGAATCAGTGCACCCATGCTCTTCTACCATGTATGAGCAAACATTAAAAAGGCACAATATAATAAGAGTAAAATAAAACCACATGCGAAGGGTAAAGGTCAGTTAGTTTAAAGAGTGTTCCAAAGCGAGCAAATTGTGCTTATTTTATAAAGAAAAACAGACGCCTACTTTCCTTTATAAAATAAGGGCATTAGTTGTAGGGTACGTGTGAAAGACCTAGGCACGAGCACTAGACTTGGTGTAAATGCACATGCCTAGATTTGTAAAGAACGCATGTATGTTACAGTATTTTATAACTTACTTATGTGTGTATATTTGTTCTCCTCCCCTGGCTACATTCACACCAAAAGTACTCGCCATTACCTATAAAATAGCGCCTGACTAAACTGCACACGTCAAGGCCCATCTGCATGCATAAGTCATGAAAAATACATGCTTTACACAAGCTGATGGCACATAACTTTACATGGCTGGCTCTAAAATTATCCCCATAATGTAAATATATATATATCTAAATGCTATCACAACTAAGTTCACACACTACTAGACATGGAGGAGTAACCTAGTGGTAGGCTGAATACGAAATCCTGTTTTTTCCAATGACCTTGGACAACTTACTTCATTCTCCACTGCCTCAAGATTTATTAATATATGTTAACACATGATATTTAAGGCAAGCCCATTATTGTCAGTGCGGTCTATTTACTGTGTTGCAGTAAGGTTTTGCAGTTTCTATGTACTAACTGCCAAATTTAAAGCATGGTGGCTGCAAAACCTCTGTCTTAACTGTTGTAGGTGTCCTCAGCATTTTGCCATGTAATTAATGCAGAGAATATTTTGTTACTGCTTGTTAGCTGCATGGAATCTTCTTCGGCAGACAACACTGGTCTCCTTTGCAGCTTTTCGGTCCACTTGTACTCAGAGCCCCAGGCACCAGGTCCAATTTTGTAGTCACCATGGCGATCTGGCACCGGCAGTTTATCAAGCCCTACTATAATGCAGCAATGTACATCAGAAAGTATAGCCCTCAAATTACAAACCCTGTGGAGAAGAGGCCTCTTATCTGCCATACCTGGATTCAAACCCACCTAGAGCACAGTTTTGGAAAGGCAAATAATTAAATCCAAATTAATACCAAAATTATTTTGGAGAGGGGTGTGAATAATACTTCATTTGTTTGGCCTAAGACAGAAACTTGCCACTGTCAAATTTTCAATCTACTTGACGTCTTTTTATACTTTGTACGAGGGAGCTAAATCTCCGTCTTTTTAAATGGCAGCAACAATAGACAAATCTATTCCAATGCTTTCAAGGTCCTCTGTTCTGCAAGCTCGAATAAAAACAAATAGGGCCATTCCAGAAGCCAAATAAACGTTTGGACGTGTGCCAGGGATGTTTACATGGCAAAAACGTCTACAAACGTATTCCGGTACACGGCGCCCGTGCACATTTATCTTGCTTGCATGTGGATGTCTGTACACACCCCTGAGGGGGCGGAACAGGGGCATTGCCAGCCCCGGAGACATGTATACCGTATTCCAGAAAGCGCTGTGCACCTTTCCTGCCTTTCCTGGAGACATGCATGTTATTCCTGCTGGATATTTGGAACAAGGCCAGGACTTTGCCAATTTTCTGCTGTCTTCCAGGATTCGTCTCTGCGAGTGAAAGTGTGTGCATGCACAGTGAGGTTGGAAGGTTGCACGGGAGGAGCTGGTGTTGGGATCTGCAAAGCATGGAGAAAATGAATGCCTGGTTCGCAATGTCCATGCTGTATGAAGCAGACAGTAACATTGTAACATAGTTAACTTTAGTATATAATGGCAGATGAAGGCCAGTTTGATCCAGCTAGTATGCTCAGTAAGGTGGTTAGAGTGGTTGTAACTGCTGTTTCGTGCATGTCAGCCCCCCTCTATGAAGAGATATGTGAGTTTGCTTTCAATACATCCTCCTGCTATAAAGGAATCCAATGTGTCCGTCATCTGTCATTTTAATCTCCAACACTGTATTTGCCCCACCACCTCCATAGGGAGGGCATTCCATGCATCCACCACTCTTTCAGTGAAAAAGTACTGTATTTCCTGATGTTGCTTTTAAGTTTACTGCCTTGAAGTTTCATCATATGTCCTCCAGTTTTACAGCTTCCCCTTCTTTGAAAAAGGTTTGTTTGTTCATTGATACCTTTAAGTATTTAAAAGTCTGTATTATATCTCTCCTGTCCCTCCTCTCCTCTAGGGTATACATATTTAGGTCTTCAAGTCTCTTCTCATACGTCTTCTGGCATAGACTTCAAATCATTTTGGTCACTATCTTTTGAACAGTTTCAAGTCTTCTGGTGTCCTTTGTGAGATATGATCTCCAAAACTGAACACAATACTCCAAGTGAGGCCTCACCAATGACTAGTACAGGGGCATTAATACATTCTCCTTTCTACTGTTTTTCCTCTCTGAATGCAGCCCAGCATCCTTCTGGCTATGGATACCATCTTGTCGCATTGTTTTGGCACCTTGAGACCAGTGTCAGGATTCCATCCAAACAGGAACCAGTTTGGATTGATCCCACCACTGACAGAACCAAGTGGGTGGCAGCGTGGCACATTCAGTGGCTGCTAGTGGCACGGGCCACTAGCAGCCACTGCAGGGCAGCAACTCCCTGGTGGCCCAGTGGCCTGATCCCCCCACCCGCCAGTGCTTTGACGGCATCGGGTGCCCCCCCCCCAATGCTACGGTCCCCCGATGCAGTCAACCTACTGGCAGGTGAGGGGATTCCAGTCAGTGCAGCGCCGGCATCGGGAGGCAATTTTTGGCCCAGTTCAGTGAACATGGACTGTGGTAGGAACCTGTTTGTGTGAACTGGGCTAAACCAGCCGAATCCCACCACTGCTTGAGACCCTCAGACACCAGCACTCCGAGGTTCCTCTCACTAGCTCCAGTTCACTACCTTGGGACCTATCCCCAGAAGAGTACGAAGGAGGGCAGCAAGGAGGCTACCCTATCAGAGGGTACCTAGGCTGAGTTTCTGCCTGTCCTCTGGCAGCCTGCCACCTCTAGAATCTCCCAAGTACTTTACTAATTTATCTAGGTCCTCCCCAAAAAGGACTTAACCCCTGAAAGGAAGCTTAGAGAGTCTTGCTTTAGAAGAAGCATCTGCAGCCCAGTTATGCAACCATAAATATCTTCTAGCTGCCACAACAGAGACCATACTCTTTGATAAACCTCTAATAAAGTCATAATGAATGTCAGCTAATAAGCCGCTCCAGTCTCTAATCTAGACGCTTCTGTTGCAGAGTCTTCCACATTTTCTCCATGTACCCGCTGAGACTAACGAAGACATGCTCTGGCTACCCATGCTCCACAAATCGAAGCCTGAATAGATAGAGCATTAACATCCAACACTTCTTTTAATAAAGCATCTAACTTCCTATCATGGCTATCCTTAAGAGCGGCACCACCTTCCACCGGAATTGTAGTCTTTTTAGTAACTGCTGATACAGCCACATCCACTTTCGGAGATTTAAACAACTCCCGATCCTGATCCAGTAGAGGATATAAACGGGCCATGACCCTGGACCCCTTAAGCCCAGCTTCAGGCCTATCCCTCTCTTGTTGAATCATCTCCTTTACCACTCTGTGAAAGGGGAAAGCCCTTTGCGTCTTCCTAAATGCCTGCAACAAAGGATCCTCCAAAGCAGAGTCCTCCTCTGGTCCCGACATTGGCATATTAAGTGCTTTAAGAGTTTCCATAATCAATGCAGGTAACTCTTCTCGACGAAAAATATGAACTACTCTGGACTGATCCTCCTGATCCATAAGTTCTCCCTCTTCTAATTCATCCTCAACATCCAAATCTGGATCCAAAGGATCCGAGTGAATCTCATCAGAGGTTATAGAATGCTCCTGTAGATCCTTTCCTGTTTTAACCTTTTTGACAGGAATAGAACCTTCAACAATCTCTAAAGGAATAGCCGACCGCTTCTTCCCAAGATCAGCTACCACAGAGGGAAGGGAGCTTTTTGACCATTTCCAAAGGTCTGCTGAAGCAGAGACAAAAAATCCTGTGAAAACAATGATGCCAAACCAGATGAAAAAATTGAAGGCTCTTGCGGCACATCTGGAACAGAAGAAGGCCCTGCAATAGGCTCTGGGAAGAGCTGCGGAGGAGAATTAGCGTCCCCTAAAGATAAGGAATCAAGTCTAGCCCCCTCAGCACATCTTCAGTTTCCTGAACACAGGATTTACAGACCCCCGAGTCAGATAATGTTCCTCTTCTAGAGCCACAAACCAAACACTGTGGCTTAGAAAGCATTACTCTAATCTAGTTTCAAAAGACACTACTGTGAATAAATTCAATTATTAGAATGCTGTCTCTCTTCACTTTTTTTTTTTTAAAATAACAGAGTCAGTAAAAAGTTTAAAATGAAATTAACTAAAAGCAAATATAAAATTTCTATATCTTTTAAAAACAAAGTTTCCCTCAGAAAGAAACCTAAGAAGAATGAAAAACTCACTGTTCACCATTTTCACACTCAAGAAGTAATTAGATCTTACCTGCTAATTAGTGTTCCTGAAGGAACGACAGTCCAGTCCCTTCACTTCTGGGTTGCGTAACCCTTCCAGCAGCTTGGAGGCTGAGCCCAACCTTTTTGGGGGTGGAGCGGTATAAATACCACTGATGCCACCCACCAACTCCAGTAATCAAATGAAAAAGCAGAATAAACGAACCTCTGTAACCAAATTATAACCCAAACACTTAACCCCGAAGGGGAAACAACCATTAAACTCTTTTTTTTTTTTTTTTTTGGAATAGGTAACAAAAAGGGGGGGGGGGAGGAGAGGGGGAAGGCGCCGTAGAAGGATTGTCCGATACTGCTCGCGCCTGCCTTCACCTGGCCTCCCTCACCTTGATCTGCTTCCCAGCTCGGTACGCCGCTCCGCCCTATAGGCCTTCAGGTCCGGCATATCCTGGTGGGATCAGGGACTGGACTGTCGTTCCTTCAGGAACACTAATTAGCAGGTAAGATCTAATTACTTCTTCCTTATCGTCACTCCAGTCCAGTCCCTTCACTTCTGGGATGTACCAGAGCAGTTCAACCCTGGGTGGGCTCCGGCAGGCCGGACTGAAGAACCGCTTGGCCAAACAGAGCATCCGCTGCACTCTGTACGTCTAGCCTGTAGTGCTTGGTGAAGGTATGCAGCGAGGACCAAGTTGCCGCCCTGCAAATATCCAAGGGGGGAACGAGACCGAACTCCGCCCATGAAGTAGCCTGAGCTCGGGTGGAATGTGCCCGCAGCCCCACCGGGACCTGCTTTCCTTTCAGGATGTAGGCGGAGGCAATCGCTTCCCTAATCCATCTGGAGATGGAGGCCTTGGCCGCCGCTTCCCCTCTGTGAGGACCTCCAAACTGGACAAATAGCCGGTCTGATTTCCTAAACGAAGCTGTTCGGGAGAGGTACCGCTTCAAGGCCCTCTGGACGTCCAGCAGCCGAAGCCTGCTGTCCTTATCTCCCGGACCCCCGGATGGGAAGGCTGGGAGCGTGACTGCCTGGTTTATATGAAAGGGAGAGATGACCTTGGGTAGGAAGGAAGGCACCGTGCGTAGGACCACCTTGTCCTTCAGGAAGGCCAGGAAGGGAGGTTTGGAGGACAGCGCTTGCAACTCGGAAACCCGTCTGGCCGAGCAGATCGCGACCAGGAAGACTGTCTTCAAGGTTAAATCCTTCAGGGAAGCCTTCTTTACTGGTTCAAAGGGTTCCCCTATCAGTGCTTTAAGGACGAGATTGAGGTCCCAGGGGGGGATGACCGCCCTCCTCTGGGGGCGCAGACGTCTGACCGCTCTCAGGAACCTGGAGACGTCCGTGTTAGTCCCTAGAGGCTTGCCGCGGACCTTCCCCCTATAACACGAGATAGCCGCTAGCTGGACTCGTAGAGAACTGTGCGCCAGACCTTTGTCAAACCCTGCTTGCAAAAATTCCAGGATTTCCGGGACCGAGGCCGAAAGGGGCTTCTTTCGACGCTCCGCGCACCATGCCTCGAAAATGCGCCAGACCCTAATATAGGAGAGACAGGTAGAGCGCTTCTTTGCGTTCAACAGCGTTGAAATCACTGCACCTGAATATCCTCGCTTCAGGAGCCGCGCCCTCTCAAGAGCCAGGCCGTAAGCGAGAATCGATCCACGTGCGGCATTCGCACCGGGCCTTGTCTGAGCAGGTCCCTCCTGCAAGGCAGTCGCCAGGGCTGGTCGGCCAGCAGCCTCACCAGGTCCGCGTACCAGGGGCGACGAGGCCAATCCGGGGCTATGAGGATTACCAGACCCTGGTGGGACTCCACTCGTTGAAGAACCTTTCCGATCAGCGCCCAAGGAGGGAATACATAGAGAAGCCCCTCCGCCGGCCACTTCTGAGATAGAGCATCCAGACCTTCGGACATTCTTTCCTTCCGTCGGCTGAAAAATCGGTCCACCTTGGCTGAGGAGAATCTCGCCATGAGATCCATAACCGGGGACCCCCATCGGGTCACTATTTGGTCGAAGGTCGATTGCTCCAGTTCCCACTCCCCGTGGTCTATCGTGTGCCTGCTGAGGTAATCGGCCGTGACATTGTCCGTGCCTGCTACGTGCTGCGCCAAAAGCGCTTCCAGGCGGATCTCTGCCCATTGGAGGAGAGTTTCCGCTTCCTTCTCCAAGGCGGGGCTGCTGGTGCCGCCCTGGTGGTTGATGTAAGCTACCGTGTCGGACGCGGATTGCCTTGCTTTGTACCCGGGACTCGAGTGCCCTGAGCGCCAGGGTGACGGCCCGCAATTCCAGTCTGTTTATGGGCCATTGAGATTCCAACGGAGACCATCGCCCCTGGACAAACTGGTCCTCGCAGTGCGCCCCCCAGCCTACCAGGCTGGCATCGGTTGTCAACAGCACCCACCGGTGTGGCTCGAGGGGCATCCCGCGTTCCAGGTTCCGTGGGCACTGCCACCAACGAAGAGATCTTCTGGTCCTTGGAGCGCAGGGTAACTGTGTCGACAGGGGATGGAGTTGCGAAGACCACCGCCGCAATAGAGCTCGCTGTAATGGACGCATGTGGGCCCTGGCCCAGGGTACTACCTCTATAGCCGCCGCCATTGTGCCCAGGACCTGAAGATAATGCCATGCTGATGGGGATCGCTTGTCTAGAAACCGCGTGACCAGTAGTCTTAGGTCCCTGGCCCGAGTTCGGGACAAGAACACTCTGCCCTTGCCGGTGTTGAATCTTGCGCCGAGATACTCTAGATCCTGGGAAGGAGTCATCTTGCTCTTTGCTCGGTTGATGATCCACCCCAACTCTTCTAGGAGATGAACTACTGTGTCCGTCGCCTCGCGACTTTCCTCCTCTGACTTTGCCCGGATCAGCCAATCGTCTAGGTACGGGTGAACGAGAATTCCCTCCTTCCGAAGGAAGGCCGCTACGACCACCATCACCTTGGTGAAAGTCCGTGGAGCCGTCGCTAGGCCGAAGGGAAGGGCCTGGAATTGAAAGTGGCCCGCTGGCACCGCGAATCTTAGAAACCGTTGATGGGATTCCCTGACGGGGATATGCAAGTAGGCCTCTGTCAGGTCGAGGGACGTCAGGAACTCCCCGCTCCTTACGGCTGCGATGACTGACCGCAGAGTTTCCATCCGGAAGTGTGGAACCTTGAGACAGCGGTTGACCTGTTTTAAGTCCAGGATTGGCCGGAAGGCGCCTTCCTTCTTTGGCACAACGAAGTAAATTGAGTATCGACCCGAACCGCACTGATCTGGAGGTACTGGAACCACCGCCCCGAGAGCAATTAACCGAGCGAGAGTTGACTCCACCGCTGAACTTTTTGCCAAGGAACCGCAGGGGGACTGAACAAAGGCTGGAGGTATCTGCTTTGAGAATTCGAGAGCGTAGCCCTCTCTGATCACTTCTAGAACCCATTGATCCGACGTGACCCGGGACCAGGCGGGAAGAAACTGCCTTAAGCGTCCTCCAACTGGCAGCTCTTCCCCCTGGACCCCCGCGACTTCACTGTTGTTTTCTAAGGCTCGAGGAGGAGGAGGAGGAGGCTGCTCCAAAACCGCGGCCTGCTCCCCGAAACCCTCGAAAGCCCTGACCCCTAGAGGGAAAACGCCCTCTGGCAAAGGAGCTGGATCTGGCTGAGCGAAACCTCCGGGAGTCCCTCGGCTGGGAACGCGCCGGGGGCGGGGGACGGCCTTGTTTCGGTCTATCTTCCGGGAGCCTGCCTCCCTTGGACTCGCCGAGATCCTTTACCAGCTTTTCTAAATCCTCGCCGAACAACAGCTTCCCTTTAAAGGGGAGTCGGCTCAGGCGTGCTTTCGAGGAGGTATCTGCTGCTCAGTTCCGTAACCACAGATATCTCCTGGCCGCCACCACTGAAGCCATGTTCTTAGCTAGGCTTCTGATGAGGTCATACTGGCTATCTGCCAAGTAGGCTGTTCCGGATTCCAATCTGGTCGCGTTGGTCCGCACCTCGCCTGCGGAGCTCTCGTCTGCCTGAAGCTGTTGAGACCACCTTAAACAGGCCCTAGCTACCCAAGCTCCGGAGACCGAGGCCTGCAAGGCGAGGGCGCTTACATCAAATGCTTGCTTCAGGAGAGTATCCAACTTTCTGTCTTGAGGATCCCTTAAGGCTGTACTGCCCTCGACTGGGATAGTGGTTTTCTTAGTGACCGCTGACACCGCCGCATCCACCCTAGGGGACTTCAGTAGCTCCTTGTCTGTCTCCGGGAGAGGATATAGCCGAAGCATGGACCGGACCCCCCTTAGACTTGACTCAGGTTGGTCCCATTCTTCCTGTATCATCTGTCGTACCACCCTATGCACAGGAAAGACCTTCTGGGATTTCCTAATGGCTTGGATCAAAGGATCTTCCAACGCTTCATCCTCTGCCGGCGTATCCGAGGCCATATTGAGGGCCTTCAGAGACTCGTTGATCAATGCCGGTAACTCCTCCCGACGAAAGAATCTAACTATCCTGGACTGGTCTTCCTCTGGAATCTCCCCTTCTTCCAGCTCCTCTTCATCCTCATCAAGGTCCTTATCCGAGGGCGACTCCTCCAGAGACCCCTGAGAGAGGAGCTCCTCTTCAGACACCCGGGGGCGCTTCGGTGGAATGACAGAATCCGGGTTGCTCGTCCTCAGGGGCCTGGATGGCTTGACCCCCAATGCCGGGCCGGCCTCTACTCCTGCCCCTGAATTCTGCTTACGTAAGCAATATGCCTTGTGAAGTAAGAGGATGAAATCCGGGGAGAAGAAGTCCCCTACTCCACCCTCCCCTGCAGTGGGGGGGGAGGGGGGGAGGGAAGGGGCAGGTAAGTCCGAGGACGTTGAAGGAGGCACTTGTGACCCCCCCTCCCCGCCAAGGAGATCGTCAGACTCCTGGGAGGGATGGGTCATGGCCAGATTAATCTCCTGTTCCGCTGAAGCCGCCATGGCGGTACAGCTCCTGCAGATCCCTGTCTCTGCGGATGTACCCCTGCGTATCCCACAGGAAAGGCAGCGCGACTTGGTGGACATGACCTAGAGCTGAGCCCTCTGTTGCCAGCTCTCCTGGTCCTAATGGGGAGGGTCTGTGCTTACTGTGGAGATAGCTCACTCTCCGGTCAATTTACCCCAAAGAATTACCCCAGGAGGGAAACCAAAGCCTATTAGCCTTAGAGACAAAAATAAAGAAACACTCTAGCCGAGTTAAACCCCCCCAAAATTAAACCAGGATACTAGCAATAAAACTAGAAATAAATTTTAAACGCAAATTAAAGAAAAAGTAAATTACAGCCCTAAGCAAATAGGGGTACTTGCGGTTTTCTTCCTGTTTCTCAGGGCTGGGCTAGCTTCAGGGCCGCAGCAGCGGTGCCCACCCGTTGGCTCCACACGTGGTAGGCCTCACCACGTGGAGCCTGAACGGGGGATCCTGAGACTCTCCTCTCGGATGATGGCTGAGTCTCCCGCTGCCCTCCGGAGCGAAAAGCTTCTGCTCCCGATGCAAGTCGCTGCTCCAAAGCTCCCCCGCGGACCTCGAAGAGATCGTGTGTGGCCGCCGCGTCCTTCCGATCTCGGACGGGTCTGGCTGTGCACGCGGTCCCGCGGTGCTGCCTCTAGCGCTCAGCCTGTCGGAGGGCTTCGGCGCGAGGCAGCAGATGAGGGTGAGGAAGGCGCAGGAATCTGTGGTCTCTGCAGCAGAGAAGGGCAGAAGGGCCCTCCTCAATGCTGCGAGCAGCGGCTCTCCTCCGACGTTCTATCCGTCGGGGGGGGGGGGGGAAGGAGCAGGAGCAATTAAAGGGGCAGAGCTCTAGAAATTAAATTAACTCAAAATTCAATCAAAATAAATGCAAATAGAAATAAATGCATAAATAAATGAATAAATAAATACAGTGGAATCAGTGAAATAAAGGCAAAGAAGGACTCCAGTAAGCCCTAGGCTTACGGAACCCTCCAGCTGCTTGGAGGCTGAGATTACTGGAGTTGGTGGGTGGCATCAGTGGTATTTATACCGCTCCACCCCCAAAAAGGTTGGGCTCAGCCTCCAAGCTGCTGGAAGGGTTACGCAACCCAGAAGTGAAGGGACTGGACTGGAGTGACGATAAGGAACTACTGTTTGGCGCTTCGTCATGCACGCGCTAAAAACAGCGTGGCCTGCAGCAACTGCCACCAGCGAATA
The DNA here is from genome assembly GCA_033557465.1 of Ichthyophis bannanicus. Lineage (NCBI taxonomy): Eukaryota > Metazoa > Chordata > Amphibia > Gymnophiona > Ichthyophiidae > Ichthyophis > Ichthyophis bannanicus. Next base: position 142,073,640 of record CM066036.1, read on the forward strand.
ACTTCGCAGCAGGAAACAAACAGCGTGGCCTGCAGGAAACCAGCCCCTTGAAACTTATCTCCAATCAACCGGATCCCCGATGCTAAGCTTTTTTCCAGCGTCGGAGGAGAAACCGGATGTGCCGCATAACCAGAAAGTAAAAAATTGAAAAACTCCGGCGGCTCAACAAAAAGGACGTAGCTCACAGGAAACAGTGCCTCACAGAAAAAAAGCACTTACCCGACAACAACAAAGAGCTGTCCTTACTCTGCCAATAAGTACTCCTCACCTATGGTAAGTAGGTTCAGGAGACTTGTTAATAAATAAATTGAGCCAGAACACAAATGCGGCTTTAAAAACCGGCAGAGAAGACAATTTAAAGGAGAGAGGGGGGCACATCTGAGGCTTTAAAGCCACTATAACTGTACTACTTAACAAAAATAAATTCAAAGAATTCCAAAAATAAATTCAAAAAATGCTTAGTTGTCCTTCTAGTGAGCCCAGAATCTCTAGGCTCATCAACCTCCAGCTGCTTGGAGACTGAACAAACTGGAGCATGGAGGCGGACCTTACTGATGAACAGTGTCACCAGATCCCACTTTGATAGGACAGCCATACATCAGATGTGCCAGGAGCTAGAGCCCCACCTCAGTGCACTAGCACACATGGAACAGCCTTGCCTATGCACCTAAAAGTGACAACAGCACTCGTTTTCTTAGCAACAGGTGCCTTTCAGTCTGTGTTGGCAGTAACTGTAGGTCTGAGCCAAGCGGCATCTAAGCACATGACCCAGTTTCTGAGTGCTTTCCTGATGCATGCCTCCGATTATATTGCATTCTCTCACACAGTGCAACAGAGGCAACAGACAATGCTTCAATGTCATGAGGTGTCTAGGGTTCCCTTCTGTGCTGGGGCTGATTGATTGTATGCATGTGGCCCTGAGGCCCCCTCAAGCTACATTCCACAACTGAAAATCATTCCACTCCCTCAATATGTAGGTAGTGTGCAATGCACTGGGAGAATTTACTGATGTTACAAACTTCTCCGTATTGTGCCACAAGTTATCTATCCTTACCTGGTCCATGATCTATGCAGGCTTTGAGAGTGGTGGATTCTGCGGAGGTTGGTTACTGAGTAAGCTGACACTGAGATCCCATGCCCACACAGGCCTGGACGGGAAAGCATTGCCACAAAGGAGGCATTTCTCAGTAAGAACAGAAGCTTAGGAGATGCCTGTTTTAATCGGAGTGACATGAACGTCCGAGACATCCATGGGTATATCCCAGAGACATCCCCGACTGGAGATGTGCAAGTTTTCAGAATACGATGTGCCTGTGTATGTCCCTACAAATGGACCCATCTGCTTTGTCAGCTACATGTGTCCGGGATGTTGGACGGGACACGCAGGGCTAGACCAAGGTTTTTTGCCACCCTAGGCAGAAGCCCCAGTCGTGCCGCCCCTCCACGCCGAGCCCTGCTGAGATGCACCACCACCCTCTGCTGCTGTTGATTCCAGTAGTGGGATGGGGGGGGGGCGGCGGCTCAGTATGGCGTTAGGCCATGTGCTTCGGCATACATGGCCTGCCCTTCTGACCCCTTCTACGACATCTTCAGGTCCATTCGTTGGCCCATGTACCTCATGAGGAGAAGTAAACTTGCTAACTTTACACAGCCCATAAGAGGAAGGAATGACACTTGAGCAGAAACTATTGAGAGAAGATTAGTAAAGAATATTACAGGAGATTAAAACTGTTATTGAAAAGTACTTTAACATCACAAAATAAGATACAAGCCATCAATTAGCTGGCAATTTCTGTACTCTCCTACAGTTTTGGGATTGTGGATTGGCCTCATAAAGAGCTTGAAAAACTGGATGTGCAAACAAGAAAGCTCCTCCATGCTCATGAAATAATTTACAAGAATCAGTGTATGCCAAGATTGTACATCCCTAGAGCTGAAGGAGGGCTATGACTAATAGAGATAGTAGCTCTGTAGGTGTAGTCAATCGTAGTCCTCCAAGCCTATCTGACAGCATCATCGGATCCAAATACAGAAAAAGTGCTGAAATATGAAAGTAAACGTCCAGAATCTGTCTCCATCATCAAACTTGGACAAGCATTCTGATGATTAGAAGGAATGAGCGAGAATCCACAGGCGTACATGGGAAAGGAAGTAACAAAATTTGCAAAACAAGAGAAAAAGCTCTTTAAAGAATTAGATCAGCAGGTAAGGAAAAACAAGTGGTAAATGCACAAATATAGTGGAAAATACAGAGTGTTACTCCAAGAACCTTTTGTCGATCAAGAACGGACAAACGAATGGTTGAGGAGAGGTAGACTGAAACCAAAGGATGAAAGATTGATAATTGCAGTCCAGGACAGCGGATTACGGATGAGATGGTTTATGGCGAGTACAGAAAAAACTGGCACAACAGACATATGACGATTCTGTAAGAAAGATCTGGAAACAGTGACTCACCTAATAGTAGGCTGTGAAGTTTTGATAGCGGAAAATTTCTATACAGAAAGGCACAACAAAGTAGCACGCCTCCACTGGAAACTCTGTAAACACTATAACATCACTGTCCCTGAAAAGCACTGGTATCATGACCCTAAGAAAATAAAGAGGTTATGATCATCTAGGACATTCCCATACTGACGGATAAGAAACTGGGTGCCACGAAACCTGACATGGTGGTAAAGGAGAACACCACCAGAACAGCATTGATAATAGAAGTGTCAGTACTGAGTGATTATTCTGTGAATCGCGCGGAGAGGGAGAAGATCTTGAAGTATCAAGAAATGCAATCAGAGACCAAGAAAATGTGGCAGAAAAATACATATTTCTCATTGTACTGGGAGTTATAGTCCTGATAAAGAAGAATTTCCAAGCACATCTTGACAAATTACCCATACATGTTACATGTTATGAACTCCAGCAGGAGGCTCTCTTTGGCGCAATGCAAGTATTACGCCGAGCATTAGCAGTAAATTTGAGAGATTAAGATCATATTGCACATACCCTGGCTTAGAAGTGAGATTCACGACTGCCATGGTATGCACAAAACTGATCCATTTGGAGAAACTACCTCAATTAAAACCCATAAGCTATTAATGCCAGATAGTGAATCCAGTGCTGATATTTAATGAGTCTTTTAACACAAGTTTTACTTCCAGATAACACTAATGCACATGCAAATCGTATGTGCTAAGCAATTAGCGAATCAGGCAAAGTAAAACATGTGCTAACAGTTCACATTAAGCCTAACACCTCCTAGTAAACAGACATTTGAAATGGTAAATCTTAAAATCTAACTTATTTTTGTAGGTGAAAGAAAACTATTGACTATAATCTTTTTACAGAGACAAACATCCAAATCTGTAAGTAATTATTTTCATTATGCCCTTCGAATTTAGTACACTGACTCCCCTTCACCATAAAGAAGCCATTTATTAGGTCTCTAGACTTAATCCTATAAGGTGAGAGCCGTCTGGGTGGTCCCAATCACAAACCTCTATGCTGCAAAATTCCTGAGCCGTGTAAATGGCCAATTATCTGGACATACTCAGACACTCTCATCAGAGAGGCATCATTTATGTCCTCCTGAATTTTCCCATTCTCTCCCATATACCCTCTAGTCAGTGTGTATGTCAAGTATGGTAATGACCTTCCACGCCTGAATGAGCAAGATGTGGTTCCCATGAAAACTACTCACAATGATTCTCTTTATCCACCAAGTCGGCATTAGCGCAAGGACATAACCCAACACATTGCTATTGAAATAATTTACTCCCAATAAGAAACCTGAAATACAATACAGGTTTTTTTTTGCTTGTTATTATTCTACGTTTATCAAGAAAAGCAAGAGCTTGAATCTCTTTCTTTATATTTTCAATTTGAAGTCTTACCTCTGTGTTTGAATAAAGATTATGCATAAGTGTGGAAGCTTAGCTGATTGAGAACAATAAATTTCATTGTGTTCAGTCCTCCAGTCCTCTTTAGCAACCTCTTTGGCTGCTGCCTATGGTGATCCGGGCAAGGTAAAAGGCAACAAGGTTTGTCACAGCCACACCTAGAGGGGAAAGTGACTTGCCCAAGGTCACAAGGAGTGACCTCTTGGATACTAGGCTGATGCTCTAACCACTAGGCTACTCCTCCACTCTTAGCTCCCTAGCTTGATCTAAGTGTTAGTAAAAGGGGCATTCAGATTATTTATTTATTTTACTTAATAGGGGTTTTTTTAATACCCCTTTAACATTTCAGTCAAAGTGGTTTACACTGTAACTTAAACTCGGTAATGTACATTAAACAGGGACAATGATAACTTGGATTTTTCTGAGGCAATGGAGGGTTAAGTGACTTGCCCAAGGCCACAAAGAGTGCTAGTGGGAATCAAACCCTGTTTTATTTGTACCCAGTTACAAATCCCCACGTTCTATTGTAAGTCCAGTGCAGACCTTCTGCCCTGGACAGTTGTGTTTTAATGTAAACCGCACTGATGCAGAAGAGCGCGGTATATAAGAGTTAAATAAATAAATAAAACAAACCCTGGTCTCTGTGTTCCCAAGTCAATGCTCTAACCAGTAGGCTACTCCTCCACTCCCTTTGGGCACAGGAAAATACCTAGTGTACCTTAATGTAACTTGCCATGAACCTCTGGGAAAAGCGTGAGCTAAACCCAATCCTTCCCTTTCCTCCTTCTTCCTTGTTAACATTCTCATAGTTGTAGCTAAGACTGCATATGGATTTATTACTCAAACTCCTACTGAAGGCGAAACCCATATCTAGTTTCAAAACGTTCTCCTTGTTTCGTTAGCTGCTCTGGAGGGTTAAAAGCCTCACCATAAAATCCTCAGATAAACATATAAGTAAGTTTATACCTGGAAATCACATAATCAGAAGGATAAGAACATAAGATATGCCATACTGGGTCAGACCAAAGTCCATCAAGCCCAGTATCCTGTTTCCAACAGTGGCCAATCTAGGTCATAAGTTCCTAGCAGTCTCCCCAAAAGATACAGGTTCCTCAGTGCTTGTATTGGGTCAAGCAGTTATATTCTGGGTCCCTTTTATTAATGGTTTACGGACCTTTCCTCCAGGAACTTGTCCAAATCTCGCTCATTGCTCAGCACACTCTTCTGGGATGACTGCCTCCCCACCCTCAAAGGAAGCATCACTATTAACGAGATTGCCATTTCAATTGTATGGGGTACACGCCACGAAGAACAGATTGTCAGGTAGTGGTGGGGAGGGGTAACCCAATAAGAACCAGCTGTATCCACCTGATCTCAAATCTGCTTACTCCCAGCACCCTGAGCAGTTTCAACCCGTGCAGACGGGCTGTGCTAATCTTATGCATTGTGATGCACGAGATTAGCACAGTGGGCCCATAAGCTCTGATTGTGTTTGGAGTGACATGATTCAGAAGCAAGCCATACACTGGCCAAAACATCTCCGAATGTGGCACATGTGCCTGGGGTTGCTGACCCCTTATCTAGTCTATTATTTTTTTTGTAAAGAAATTATAATCAAAAAACAGGCAACTTTGAAAAATTTGTCACACATTATTAAAGAACTGTATGGATTGTGAGCTGCTATCTAACATGCTGCATCAGTTCACCCTAGCACTGAGTCTGCAAGTTCCAGAGAAAACAAGATGACAAGGGGACCCTGGAAACTGGGCAGGTTCAGAGCCACAAATGACAGTAACCCAAGACCCATATACCTCTCTAGCTAGCGCCAACTTATATAAAAATGCTCTTTTGTGCCTTAAAATTGTTTAATTTTGTGTCTGACAGCAACTAAAGCCTTTTTAAAATTTATAGCACCTATAATCTCTTGAAAAAAAAAAAGAGGTAAACTTCCTTGATTTTGAAGACTGCGTGCTTCTACCACTGTGAGAAGCTTGCTACCCTATTGTAATTTATGGGTAGTAGTTGCAGTCAAATTAAGACATAGTGTGAGTTTATTCATCTGAAAACTGTCTGTCTTTACGTGTTACCAAGGCAATAACTTACTGCAACTTAATTAATGCTACAAGGCAAAGGAAGACTGTTTCAAATCTTTCTAATCAATATATCTTGTAGCATGCAAATGAGGCTAGAAAACGCCAATGCTTTAGTATGAAATATGGAAAGTCCACTTTGCCAGCAACCGTCAAACTGTGAGAAAATGTTGCCCAGCTTTATTTAATAAAAATCTGGTTTGAACTGATCATATAATATAAAATGCGTATTGTTAGAGTGAAAAAGTTGCTAGAATGGAAGATGTTGATTGAGGCAGATGAATTTGGAGAATGAACTTGGTAACCTGAGAGTTGCTGATGCGATACTGAAAAATACAAATTGAAAAGCATACACGTACAGATTGGTGCGTTTCCCCTTCCTCCATTAGCAAACATGGAGGGAAAAGCCATGGGAAAGTGTGCATTGGTCGGTGCCTGGGCTTTATGTGCGTGTGAATGGTATGGTGTATCTATCTGGAGAGTATAGGATACCAGAAGAGAAAGGTGAGCACGTATGCAGGTGTATCAGACAGTGTGTATTTTTTGCTCCTCATCATATAGGCATTCTCTCCCCATTCACCCAGGCACTCTCCTCCACTGTCTTGTACTCACTTCCTCAGTCTTCCACCCCCTTGCACTCCTCCTTTCCATCCTTTCTACTCCTTCTCCATTACACCATCGGCAGTCTGTCTTTCTCTTCTTCTCCATTCTCCTCTCTATCTCATCCAAGTATCCCCCCCCCCTCCATTCCATCCTCTCTCCCGTCTGCCCATTGTCACTCTCCCTTTCCTCCAGTTTTGTCTAACCTTGTGTGCTCCTCCAGCTTCGTTCTCCATAAGCAGACTACAGAACTCTTTGCCACAGCCGTGGCTTTTCTCTTCTTCAGCTGAGGGAGGTGTTGGTAGAGTGCCTCCATCAGCCTTTGCGGATCTTCACTACTGCCACAGGTTGTTTTCTCATCTTCTGGGTCCCAGCTCTTCGCTGTGGCCTTTCTTCTGCCAGAAGGAATCTGAGTCCCTGTCGGCACAATGAAGACAGTGCTAGCACAAAGCTTTGCTATTTAGTGCCACAGAGGATGGGGGCCCTGTGGCACCAACTTTGTAACTTCCTGGCAGGACCTGACTTAACCGTCTCACCACCAACATCCATTACCAGCTCCGCCTCCTATATCAATACCCTAAGCCCCCAAAAAATACTATACATATGGATGAAACAGATGCACCTTCCCCAAAAGGCGCAATCGCTTGAACTAAATGTACCCATTAAACCAGAGCATACGTTTAAAGTTATACATATTCTCAGCAGCGCTATCTGTATAAGTGCTGGCTTTCAAAATCCACTTACGACTTTAAATGTATAGAATACATTGTTAAAGGTAGATCTACTTGGAAGTATCAGTAATATGTTCAGCACTGAGATATAGCTATCAAATGTATAATTGTTTTCAACCAGTCTGCTCTGCCCAAAAACACAACCCTTTTTAAACATCTCAGTTTAGTCATTTTATGAATAAAATGGCCAAAGTTATGTGCACAACTGCTGTGTTTTTTTTTGTTTTTTAAAAAGCACTTGTGCAGTCCTCAGTGGTGTGTAAGTGCTTTTGAATAGCGATCTCACTATAAAAAAGGAATCATTATGTATTCATGTGCTAGTACAGTATAGAGCAGGGATTCTCAACCCAGTCCTCGGGACACACCTAGTCAGTCAAGGTTTTCAGGATAACCATGTTGAATATGCGTGAGAGAGATTTGCATGCACTGCCTCCATTGCATGCAAATCTCTCTCATACATATTCATTCTGGTTATCCTGAAGACCTGACTGGCTAGGTGTGTCCCGAGGACTGGATAGAGAACCCCTGGTATTGTGTAGTTACTCACATGTAGCAGGTGTTCTCCATCAACAGCAGGAATAATTCCTCATGTATGGGTGACATCACTGATGGAGCCCCATGTGGGAACGCTTCCCAGCTTCTACTAGAAGCTTTTGGGAGGCTCCACCGCGCATGCTCGCCTGCCTTCCCGCTTGCCCTGGTACCAGCTTCTCCAGTAGAATATCAAGGCTGTAGCCAGAACAACTCCTCCTCAGGGAGGTGGGAGGGTTGCGAGGACTTATTCCTACTGTCCACGGAGAACACCTGCTACAGGTGAGTAACTACGCTTTCTCCCTGGACAAGTAGGAAGTAATTCCTAATGTATGGGACTCCCAAGCTACAGGGTACTGAAAACCAAGGAAGCGAAAGCCCATCAGGGGCAGCAAAACTGGAGAAACAAGAACAGTATGGGTAGTCCTTCTAGGGGACTTGATTGATTCCACATCTTCAGCATACAGCATCACTGAGGAAACACTTTTTGGTAGCCTGGGTGGACAGAAAGACCGGTGGCATAGAGTTGGAACCTAATACCCAAAGAGTTGCCGGAGCATGGCTTGGCCGAAGTTGCTGTCACATTGGGAATCCCCATCCAGACAGTAATGAGCTGTGAAGGTGTGAACTGAAGACCACGATGCAGCCCTGCAAATCTCTTCCATGGAAACAGAGCACAAGTTGGCCACCAATGCAGGCATGGCTTTGACAGTGTGAGCCGTGACATGACCATCAATGCTGAGCCCTGCTTGGGTATAAGCGAAAGAGATACGGTCTGCTAACCCAATTAAGAGACTATAGTTGGAGATGGCAGTCCACAGCTTGCTAAGGTCAAAGGAAACAAGCACAAAAAGAAAGCAACGTTATGGGGGCCAATGCTACTGACAACAAACAATGTAAAATCGGTAGAGGGCCCCTAAAGGCAAAAAAGAAGAAAACGTTTTCTGGTCTACGGAAAAAGAAGACTGAAGAAGATGATGCTGCGGCAGGCAGGAAAGCAGGCACACATGCTTAGTGGAGCCTCCCAAAAGCTTCTAATAGAAGTTGGGGAGCATTCCCACATGGGGCTCTGTTGGTGACGTCACCCATACACGAGGACTTACATCCACGGAGAAAGAGTTGACCCACAAAGAAAACAATCTCAAAATTCATTACATAGAACAGCTGACAGATTTCTAAGTTCTACAAGGGTTTCAGTTAGCTGGGAATAAGAAAATCTATCATTCCTACCTTCAGCCTAAAAATATGAGATTCTTTTAGCACAGAAAAGAAAATACAATGCATATGATACTTGTCAAAATACTATTCCTCTTATCCTTTCTAACAGGGTTTGGCATCTCCAGTTTCCTCCTCCATAAATGTTACCTGCCTCATGGAGCTGGCCTCCTTTTCATTACCTCCCCCAAATAAAATTGCTGCTTTTCTCTACCAGATTTCAATTATGTCACACTGTATCAAAAGCCTCACTATCAAAATGATCTCCCTTTTGAATAAGAGCATAAAAATTGCCATACTGGGTCAGACCAAGGATCCATCAAATCCAGTATCCTATTTCTAAGGGTGGCCTATCCAGATCACAAGTACTTGACAGGATCTCAAACACAGACAAATTCTATGTTGCTTATCATGAATAATAAGGAGCGTGGATTTCCCAAAGACTACTTTAGTAATTGTTGATGCACTTTTCTTCCAGGAATCTGCCCAAACCTTTTATAAATGCAGTTGGCACAGCTGTTTATCACATACCCCAGCAACAAATTCCATAGCTTAATTACGTGCTGATTGAAAAACATTCTCCAATTTGTTTTAAACAGTATGTCACGAGTCCTTATGCTTTTTGACAGAGTAGATAATTGGTTCGCGTTTACCCAATCCTCTCCACGCATGATTTTACAGACCTGTAAATGGTGCTGCCCTCCTCTCCCTCTGGAATACCCCACACCTCACCCCTTTTTTGACCACATTTCTGGATGTCTACGTCCAGAATTATATGTTTGGCTACCCATTTTTTATTTTTAAAGCCCTTATGTGTTTACGGCCAATGTTGACAAAGTAAGTACTCTTCAATGAAGTTTAAAACTTCTGAATGATAGGTACAGAAAATCTATTTATAAAAAGTAGAGAACAGACTGAGCTGTTTCAGAGCACTTTCATTACAAAATACTTTTGATTTCACTGTTATTTACAGAAAACAATTTCTCGGTGATCAACTAAAGTGGGTTTTAAGTGGCAGCTAAAAACTCAGGCAAAAAGAAATGCTTTGGTTACATTGATTCAAGCCATTCAAAATTTTATACATTCAAAATTCTTTTGTTTAAAAATATTTGCGTTCTGACACTGCATAAAAGGGGCCAATTCCTTGAGATGCGTTAGCTGTTTAATGAGAGAATTACCATGTGCTAACAGAGCACGGCACCTTGACAATACATGGTAATTATTGCATTAAACAGCTAAGTTGTACGCAACCTTGGGTGAACCTCTTCATAAAGGTGGTTAATAAATCCTAATACATAGATAAATAAAATGTGAAAGGGTGCATTGAAATGGGCAGAGAATTTGCATAGGTAATTATCATGCCATAGCTTAGCACTGCAGATAATTTGGAGCAGTTAACACCACCTAAAGAGGTGCAGCCAACTGCATTGCATTATATAGGAACCATATGGACATAGGTATAGGAACAGAAGCAGGGCATAAGCTCCTTTTTTTTGCCCCACAGACCTTTTAGAAGAATGGGTCAGCAGCTGTATGATGATACCATTATAGGCATTAGTTTCAATCACCCATGGGACTAGCTTGTGTGTCTGGCTCAGTGTTGCTCTCCAAGTTTTGGTGCTCTAGCTAAGTGCCTCCAAGATGTCTTTAAAAGTTAAATAAAACATCCACACACTGCACTTACCTCCCCAAAAAACTCCCTAGTACACAGCTTCTCAGTGTTTATCAAAATCAAAGTTTTCTAGTACTACTGGAAGGAAACATTGGCAGATATCATTATTCAAACAAAACTAGAGAACCAAGCAGCAATTTATGTAAGTCGTTGCTGAAAAATATCCCTAGAAGAGGATTTACAAACCTCATGAAATTCAAATCTCTTAACTTCTGCGTTTTCCAGACAGGTGTTTCTTTAAAAATAGCAGAGTTCTGCTTATGAATCATCATCTCGTTTAAAAAAAAATAAATGTAAAACATTCAAGGCTTTTTGTACCAAATCATAAGTACGAGAAACCATAATTGCCATTAGTTTGAAATAAACAGAAACCACAGATGCATTTGAAGAGATGTAGCACATACACAGACAAGACGTTACCCTTGAAGATTCCATGTTAAACCAAGAAAACTGGATGCCTTACATCAAAGACAATCCATGGTGAAGATGACACAGTAACAGATGCTGACAGAGAAAGAAATGTTATTCCTATTGACATCACAAGGCTATATGCTAACTGCCACGTATAGAAGCTTCACCCCTCTTGAATATCACTCATCTGAGTTTACTTTTGTCCTCTACCAGCCTGGGAAGAGATTCAAAACCTAATCCAACACGGATTCCCCTCCATATCTTACCACCAAGTTTTGTATAAAACAAAATAGCTACCAAAACTAGTGAAGCTGTTGCTCAGACATCTAACCCCCAAATTTAACAGGATTCTCTTTTGTGAAATCCAGTCTCAATATAAGAAGCATACAAGCATTCTGCAGTCATTAAAACTAGATGCATAAATTACTCCACAGACAGTTTTATTTCTTAAATATTTCAGAGAATATCAGCAGGGACCTAATTTATTTTCAGTCTGCTATATAAAAATACACTTCCCCAGAATAATCCTGTGAATAGTACAAATATATCACCCATTTTAAACTTACAAGTCAACGCTGCTCATTTAGGGAAAGTACTTTTTAGATTTCTATAAATAAAAATATACGCACACACACACACACACACACACACATATCTATCTATATACACACACTGCTTGTACTGCCATTTTAAAGTTTATTTCCTCTTTGAAGGCACAAGTTACGTGTTCTAAAAAAAAAGTATTTTTTGCAGTGAGGAATCCATGGAAAAGAAACATCCCTTGCAGCAATGATTTAGTAGATTCCCGTGTATGGATAGATAACTGTTTGTATGCACTAACGGTTAGTAAGTAACTCCCCTAAGTATAACTGGAATGAGTACTGTTATCATGTCTTATCTGCCACAGAGCCTACAGGAATAAAATAAACCTTGTGGCAGATAAGGCGTGATAAAGCATTACTGCGCACTAATCTTTAGTATATAAGCCCCTTCATTTTTTTTAACTGATTTGATTTTCAGTTGTTACCAGGGTTGGTGCTACCATAAGATGAACTAGGAGGTTGCCTAATGTGCGGACTTTCTGGGGGAGCCCATTGCCACCACTCCAGAACCAATAGTGATGGCAATAACTGCAAAAAGCCCCACAGTGCTTTGGCACCACGGGCTGTTTACTTCTGCCTCTCTTTGAATCTAACTTCCTGTTTGCACGGGAAGTTAGTATTGGCTGTCAGAAGCCAGAAACCCCATGGCGCCGAAGCTTGAAGGTAGGTTCCACAGGGCTGTTTGTGCCTATTGCCACGGTTGTCGGTCCCAGAGAGGGACGGCAGCAGTGGGAATGGCTGTTGGGGGGAGGGGGCATGGGGGAGTGCCATGGGGAAGCATGCAGGAGGGAGGTGCACATGGGGGGCCCTGGTTGTTACCATTTTGTTCTTTGGTTCATTTATGTGGCAATGTTTCATAGTCTCTTTTCTAGTTAATTCAGGAAATAGCAGTGGGTCAATTCAACTCAGCTCAGTACTCAGGGACTGCCTGGCTTGTGGCATTTTAGGGATATCCACAATGAATATGTATAAGATACAATAGGGGCAATGCAAACAAATCTCATGCATATTCATTGTGGATATCCTAAAACTCCAACTGGCAAAGCGGTCCTGGAGGACTGCAATGAAAACCATTGAATTTCATAAAGACACATTCTCAAACACCATTAACCTTTCTACTGCATTGTACAGCTCTGGGATTATTATCAATACTGCTGCTTGGAATCATCAGCCACATGTAATATTTGTGCTTTCTACCAGTAACCCCCCCCCCCCAGCTTTTAGATATAAGCAAAATTAGCTCTTGATGGGTGCTCTCCCTACATCAATTAAACAAAATGTGGCAAAACACGCAAAGGAAAATAGAACCAATCAGCTTAAACTATTCAATTGCATTCTTTCTACAGAACACATTTCACTTTTAATTACACTTTTAAGGGTACACACTGTTTTCTGGCCCTTAAAGATAATTAAATATAGATGTTCTTAGTGCTTAATGTCACTTTAAATTTCAGTCCAAAGAAAGCAATTTGTTTGCATGTTCAATGAATAAACCACTTCTTCTAGGTTCCAAAGAACCTGGCTCATACATCATGAAACAAGGTTGCCTTTATCAAAGCCGGCAGGTCACTCTGAACAGACTTCAAGACTGCACTTTAGCTGCCCTAGAAAGACAAAAATCAAACTTTTGATTTTCCTTCACTTGGACTACACAGCTCCTTTAATTCTCCCAACTCAATTATGTCTGAGTTAGAGGCACAATCACAACCGATCTGCGTTCCAATATGTGGAAGCCATCTAATGAACTTAATGCATCATAGGTAATTCTGAAGGGGCAATCTGTCTTAGGCTTCTAATTACAACCTCCAGATGTCATTTAAAGTAACATTGTGCATGAGCTAGAGTCAAGGTAATTAAAATGAATACAAAATTCACTAAATTTCCCATTACTCTGTTCAATTTTTATAATTGTCATTTCATTCAATAAGAAAACCATTAAAAACAATTTAATAGCTGTGTAGACAATACTAAGCTAGTGATGCTGACCAAACTGGCATTTGTTGTGCAAATCTTTTTTCCTAAATTATTTCTCTGCTAGATACTTTGCTTCCCACACTTTTATTGCACGAAGCGCGTCTTCTTCCCAGGTAATGTCCCAGTTAGCCGAGCAAAGTGTTGCTGCTTCAACTAACATCTAGCAATCTCCAGGCATTTTTAGTTTGCCACTTTTTTACTGCATGGGAGAAAGGAAAATTCTCGTTACTAAAGACAAATTAAGCAGCTGAGAAATCGTTCTACTGGTGAAAAAGAATCCATTGGTTGATAAAAATACAAAGTCTGAAAATGAAGGTGACATTCCAGGCATGTCTAGCAATAGGAAGGAAGCAAGAATGGACCTTCCTTTTTTTTGTTTTTCATCACTCAGAAGATGTACTACAAGCTCAATATATATATTTTTTTTTTTTACCTAACAGTTTCCTTCTGCTCTTTCATAATCCCAGCCCATTTGAAAAGGGGCTGGGGTCAGGCACCATAATTATTATTATTATTAATAAACACTTACATAGTGCCGCAACATACGAAGCGCTGTACAAACATACAAGAGAGACAGTCCCTGCTCATCAGAGCTCACAATCTAATAAGACAGAATACAAAATAAGTTACAAAATACAAATAAGAAAATTTACAGGACAAAGTAAACAAAAGTTGATGGAGAGATCAAGATAGGGCAAGACAGGAACGAAAAGAAGTAATGAAGAGGTGGGATTTGAGTCTGGACTTGAAAATGGGCAGGGAGGATGCCTGGCGCACAGAGATAGGAAGACTATTCCAAGCAAAGGGTGCTGCCAGTTGGAAGGAGAGAAGTCTGGAATTGGCAGTACGAGTAAAGGGCACAGATAAACTATTAGAAGAGCGAAGTAACCGAGAGGGGGTGTAAGGAGAGATAAGCCTTCATTAGCAACTACTCAAGAGATGTATGCCCTGTACTGCTTCCCCTTCATCCCCCCATGCCCCACAGTCTTCAGTCTGGGGCCATGCACAAGGGATCCTTTCAGACTCTTGTGATCTAGGCCCCTTGGTCAGGCCACTGGCATTCTCCTCCCCTAACAGACAGTCATAACCAAGAAGGGAGAAATGAACGGGGAAGAAGCAAAGACAGGGAACATAGTGGAGAAGAAAGGGAGGCAAAAGGAGGAAGCAGGATGGAGCTGCAAAGAAGGGGAGGGAGTGTAGGGGTAAAACCACCAGATTGTCTGCAGGTAAATCTGAGAGGGGTGGGGAGAGGGGAGAAACAGACACCTTAGTTCCAGGTTTGAATAACAAGGCATGGAGAATGGAAGAGGAGTCCATTGCCCTGCCCTGCCTCTGCCCATCCCACCCATCCCAAGACAGCAACAAAAACACCACGTCCAAGCAGACAAATCATCATAACAATAGTGAAGTATTTCCCCCATAATACACCAAATATAAAGATAACTGATGTAAATTCAAAAAACTGACATATTCCAATCACTAAATTGAAAATAAATTTTCCCCTTTCCTTTGTCCCCACTGCTGGAATTGGGAACAGGAGACTACCGAACAGAGAGAAGTCAGGGATCCAATTTTCGAAGGCATTTACATGGGTGACTTCCCTAGTTACCTGTGTAAAGGCCTTATCCGGGATCTTTGAAGGGCGCCTACACGGGTCGTGCCCTTTGAAAATCCCGGATATGACCCTAACGTGCCCAAATGCTATCCGCACAGCATCGGGACGTGTTGGGGGTGTTCCAGGGTGGAGCGGAGGCGGGCCATGGCGCTACCCATCTAGCACAGAGTTTTGATGCTACATGGTTAGCGCTCTACGCCATAAAAATAGGCGTGGGAAAATCTCGCCTATCTTTAAGGCGCTGGGGCTAACCGTGTAGCATCGAAAATTTGTGCTGCATGGGTAGCTCCTGTGGCTACCTGGCTGTGCGGCGACACTGAGATTTTCGATGCCAGGGCCGCATATGACACCACCCAACTGAAATTCGGGTCCCAAGGACACAGCTCTAAAACTGAGGACAATTCCTCAAAATCGGGTTATCTTGTAACCTTATTCAGAGGCAGAATGAAGGAAGAAGTGAGGTGGAGAAGGCTGGAGGAGGAGATGGAGAAAAACGCACAAGAGAAGGGGAGAGATGGGGATGGAAGGATAAGTTAGAGGACTGAAGGAGGGACGCATGCTAAGCAGCAGGTCTGGGGCAGAAAAAGGAAGCATCTCCAACTCTGTCCAACCAGGATGGCAGGAAGTAAAACCCAGTTTCCTCTGTAAGGCAATACAGGACTGCTACTGAGCAACCAGACTGGCACCAGAAAAATAATATTACATTTGCATCCATCTGCAGTTGTGTGCAAGACACTTCACAACAGCTGGGATAAGAAAGAAAACATTTGTGACCACTGTTCCCTCTAAGCTGCGCGCACACCTGGCTGAGTGAGCGCACATACTTTACAACAGAGCGCACAAAAATGACGGTTCTGATTCTGATAGAAAACAACACAGATGTCTTAAAATTTAAAAGTTGTTCTGTATTTATGGTTTTCACAAGTTCTACAATATTTTCTAGTGCAATCAATGTGGTGTACATACTGTATGCTGACGTGTAGTCAAATTTTAAAGTATATAACTCCGAGTGTCGTTATGTGGCGCACAAAAATTTAACCTTCCTTCAAAAGCTGCACAGCTGAAATTTTATGCGCGCACAGCCTACAGAAAATGAGAGGGAACATTGTTTGTGACAATAGATCCAACATCCAGGAACAGCGGAACAACCTTTTTGATTTGGGGGAGTTGGGGGGGGGGGGAACAACAAAGCTCTGCCTCCAATCTCCATGCTAAATTTCTTGCATATATGATATGCACAAAGAATCTAAAGTATCATTATGTAACCCGCATTAGGTCTTTACTCTAGGATAAGATGGAAAATAAAATGAATACAGGTATATAACAAACTTCCCATACCAATGAATAAAATGGTTAAATGCTAGAACATTAGTGGCAGAGGGGAAAAACCCCCATAAATAGAAGCTTCAGTATCAAATTACTTGGAGAGACAGAAGATCCTCAAGTATCAAGAGATGACACTCAAGAGATTAGGCAAATTTGGTAAAGAGATACAGAAATCTCAGCTATATTAGGCACCACCAATTTGATTAAAAAAGAATTTCCAAGTACACTTTGGAATTCATTTATTTATGTATTTATTTTTTATACTGTGCTCTTTAGAATCAGTGTGGTTTACACGTATACTAACAGGTACTTTTTATTCCCTTGTCCCCGAAGGGCTCACAATCTAAGTGTACCTGAGGCAATGGAGAGTTAAGTGGCTTGCCCAAGGCCACAAGGAATGGCCATGGGATTAGAGATCCCAGTCCCTCCGGCCTGAGGTTGCTTGTCCCCATGCGGGAATTGAACCCCTGGCCCTCCGGCCTGAGGTAACCTGTCCTAATCACTGAGCCACTCCTGCCTATATTATGCCAGAGAAGCTCCAAAACAAAGCTCTTTGGTAGCAATGTAAGAATTAAGAAAAAATGTAATAGTCAATCTGAGAAACTGAGATCCTACTCAAAATACTCTGGTTCAGGGGTAAAGTTCATTCTTATCATTCTATCAGTGTAACTCCTGCATTGCCAGTTCTGTAAATACCAGTTGCACGCATTCATTAGTGCACCTCAAAATGTTTAGCGTGCTAAATGATTTAAAGCACACTAATCAACTTAGCACACCTTAATTCATCTGTTAGTGTGCAGTGAATCAATGGAGCCCTCACTGAAGATTCTCTATTAAAATGAAAGAGTGAAACTAACTGAAAACGCAACTTATATCAGGAAAAGGTTGTGAAAAAACTGAAAAATACCTATGTTTTTCTTGCCTATGCACATTCCTAGTAAATACTATATTCAGAGGGTGAGAGAGCCAGAGATGAGATTTGAGGAGGATTTAGGACTGGGGCAGAGGGAAGATTGGAAGGGAGAGAGGTAGCTATTTCTACCCCAACTTCGGTTCTTTAACCTCTCTCTTGCATCTTTCTCACCCTCAAGCCTGGAAGACCCCTCTCTCTCAAAGTCAGTCTCTCTCCTATCTCCACTGCTTGCAAGCTGAACTACACAGAATCAATTATTCCCTCCAATCAAGTAGCCTTAATCCCCAGCCATGTCCTCCCTCATCAACCAGCTTGCATCCACCTTTGCACAGTAGTACTCCTAGTCAGCCATCCCAGTTTGCCAATCCACAGACAGGCAGCAACCAACCCTGCTTGCCAATTCGCAGCAAGGCAGCCTGCCTCCACCTCCACCCCCTGCCAACTCCTGATGCCCAGTCCTGGCTCTTTGAGATCTGCCCAAGAATGCAGGAATCCACACAGTTCAAACTTGAGAACCCCCATGTCCCATCTTGGATGTTTTGAGAAAGTTAGGAGCTACAGCAGGAGAGCTGTCAGGCCAGAGCCCAAATGGGCCACCCTGTTCTGACAACTATACAGTGCTTACGGATGAGACAGAAGTTTAGTATAGAAAAGTCACCCGATGAGCAATGCCTTGAACTGTGAGGCATCCTTACACTACTACACTGTACTGCTGGTAATCTAATTCATATCTCCGTACAGGAAAGCAATCAGTGGCACCTGCCAGAGAGATAATGGTGTTACCAGTTAAGCCATATCACACATCACAAAATAAAAACTGGTAAGTCTAGCTGGCATCGGACTTGCTATTTAACAATGGCAGTGAACCACATCCGTTAGCTGCATTACTTCAGCACACTCTCTGATTTATATCAGTTCCTCAATGCTACGGGATTCAGTAAGGGATGGGGCTTCTAAAGCAGAGAGTTCGTTTTTTTTGTGTTTATAGTAGGGGATGGGATATTTTCATATCTTACATCATTAATTTAATTCCCATACCAGTAATGGTTAAACCACCCACTGGATCACCAACAGGAAATTTCCAGGAAGAAGACTGTGAACTCCATCACTGTGTTGGGATTCTAGAAATTGACAGGCAAGTCCAAACCAAAAGCAAGTCAAATATTTCATTGCATCACTTAAAAATCTTAACAAAGGAACACATACATATCTGACATGGAAATATTGTCACCTGGCATGTTTACCAGATTTTCTTTCACTGAAGTTATCGAGCAAGAGCAATTATGGAAGAGATCTGTTCTTAGTGCTAGCATGGGTAGCTTCAAGTCTTGTAGGCGCCAGTTTGCAGGCTAGAGCTATCTGGGACGTAAAAGATTTTGGAACAAAGTGCTTTGGACCAATGACACGAACACTGAATTCTGGCTGCAACCATACAAGATCTATTTGGAGAAAAAGGGTGAAGTATTTAAAGAAAAGAGCACCTTGTCAATCGTTTACCACTGGGGTGGGTCTACTATGCTTTGGGGTTCCGTGTCAGCCAGTGGCATAGGAAATGTTGTGTGGGTGGAAGGAAGAATGGTGTGTTGTGTGCCATCAAATCAATGATCCTGGTGACCTAGGCCCTGGATTTTCTTGGCAAGGTATGACCAGCAGTAGATTGCCAAGCCTTTCTTCTGTGCAGTTTAAGTGTGCAGCACATGGTATTCCAAGGTGGCCTCCCATCCAAGTACTAGCCAGGCCAAACCTGCTTAGCTTCTGAGTTTAGACGAGATCAGGCTCATTCAGGGTGATGAAGCCGTATTAGGCAAAACATAACCCCAATACTCAAATAACTGCACTGGCTGCCCATCAATCAAAGAATCAAACACAAGGTCATCCACACAATCTTCAAGCCATTCAATGGACTCTTTACCACCTACCTACAAACATTAATATAGAAAACCCCTAACAGATCCAGAAGAACAAACTCTACGAACACACTCCGCATACCATACTTAAATATGAAAACCAATTCCACAACATCCAAAAGAGTCTTCTCACTCTTTGCTCCAACATTAAGGAAGGCATAACCAGACCATCTCCGCACTGCAAATGACCACACAGATTTCAAAAAAATTTTTTAAAACTCATTTGTTCATTGAACATTTCACCAATGAGAATACATAACCACTGTACCACCAACGTAACCACCCCATCAACCTCCCCAACCTTCCCCGCCCCTCCCCATCATCCTCCTCCCCCATCCCCACTCCCACATAAACTCACACCCATTAGATGTACTTATCTTTATTTATTACATGCCAGCTACTCTTCAATGAATATAGTTCAATGTTTCTACTAAGTTATCACTGTTATCTATAAGCTAGTTCTATGTACCTCATTAAGTTATGTTCCACGTAAGCCAACGTGGCCAAGTTGTTATCTGTAACAGCTTAGATTCGTAGCTCAATGGTATATAAACACAATTAAATAAATAAAAATAAATAAATATTCCGATGTTCCACAATTAATGAAGTTGAAGCTGAAAAGAGGTTAGATATTTCAGAAAGACAACAATCTGAAACATACCTCCCCCCACCCCCCCCACCAAGGTACTTACAAAAAAAGAAGGGTGAACGTTTTGAAATGATCTTCACAGTCCACAGACTTGAATATTATTGAAAATCTGTGGGGAAATCTCAAACATGCAACTCATGCAAGAAGACTCAAAATTATTTCTCATCTACAATAGTGTTGCAAAGAAGAGTGGTAAAATATTCCATAAGCAAGAATAAAAAAAACTCTTAGCTGGCTACAGGAAACATTCAGAAGATTTTTTTTACCCCAATGTATAATTTCTTTCCAATATTCCTCTGGATTGCAAGAATGAAAGCTGAAAGCTGACCAAATTTTTCTCACCTGTGTACATTCCGGAATTCACAGGATGAGAGACTCAGAAATGGGTGAGGAGAGGGAGGGCAGGCTTGCAAGCTTAACCCCTCCCATAAAGAAATATCAATCATTCTCCCAATCAATTAGACTTAACCCACAACAATGCCCTCCCCATCAGCTAGCTTGCAGCCCCTCTGCAGAAGTAAGCCCCCTTTAGTCAGCCAGTCCCCAATCAGACAGTCCATCTCCAAGCCCTGCTTGCCGGACCCCATCCCCCAGTCAGCCATCCCTACTTGCAGTCCCCAGTCAGACAGCACCCCCTCCCCTCAGCCCTGCTCGTCAGTCCCCAGCCAGGAAGTCTGCCATGTTTGCCAGATTTTGTTTCACTGAAATTGAGAAAGAACAGTCACGGGCAGGCTGAAGCTTTCTGGGACCTAAAGTAATGCCAGGAACCATAACAAGTCAAAGAATTTGAATCCTGCTCTGCAAGATCCATGTTATGCTATTCATCTGATTATGAAATATTTTTAAGTAGTTCTGGCGATAAATTGTATCTTCTTTACTTTCATATGAATAGTTTAGAATAGCTCATCCTGTTATACTTATCCTGGTGCTGTGTATTAAACAGTCTACATCTGTGTGCAAAGGATTAGGCACCTCTGGTCAAACTCCATGCTTTAATGAAGCCCTAAGTGAACAGAAGTTGACACAACCTCTACACAGTACAAAGTTAAACACTCTCTGCAAATGCATAATTACAATTTATTTGCAGCTTCTTGATGCACGGCTAGCCTTCTGACCCAGTAGAATGTTGGAAAAAATTATACATCAGGGTCAAAAATCATCTGTCTGTTTGGGTGTAAAATAACTTGAATGGGATCAAACTTGGCATGGAGGAAAAAACGTGGTTAAAAGATGCATTGCATTTGAAAATCAGCTAGATTGTACCAGGGACTCCAAAAAAATAAAGCTCCCCAAGAAATGTCTCAATATATTTACTTGGCAGAAGCAGATCCAGCAGCTGCAGCATACAAATATTGATTCATTGTAACATAGCAGTTGGGGAACAGCACCTTTTAGACTACTTGGCACACAGAAAGTCAACATAGATACACACATACAGATGCCAATATGCATGCACGCACGCACACACACACACACAAGCACAAACACAAAACAGATACACTAACATAGAAAGGGTCAAAAATAATTCCATGAGGTATACTTTGAATGCTTTTCCCTCCTGTTACCACTATTCTATCCCAGCTGGGCTGGCTCTTAGTGATTCAAATGGGTATTTCATTTACTTATTTATAAATGCTACAGTGAAACCTAGTGACTGAACCATATAGCTTTCATAATGGTTGCTATAGACAGTGACACATAGATCTGACCAGTTTTGGGGATTTCTCTTGGTCTTCCAGATCTTGCTTTAATTTCAGTAGTTGCATAAAACTGACAGTTGAAATTGCTAGTTTGAAAGTTTTAAAGGATTTTGTTTCTAGCCCTCCTTTACTTTGTAGGAGTTAAAAAAAAGGGTCTATAATAGTTGATATGGAAGGGAAGACTAGATAGACCATATGTTCTTTTTCTGCCGTTATGTTTCTGTGTTTCATTTTTAAATGCTCAGACAACTGCTTAGAGAAGCCCATGTGAAAGTAGACAGAACAACAATTACAATCTGAGAAGTTAGAAGGGTCAAAGTTATTTGTTCAACCATGAAACTGTCTTCAGTTGATTAAGATCAAGCCATTGCCCCCCCCCCCCCCAAACGAGTTGACCTGATGATGGCTGCGATGCTTGTTTGCCTGTGGAAGACAGGGATGATTTAAAGTGGCAGGAGCCTATTTAAAAAAGGAGGATGGGGAGGGGGACTTTAGGGTAGTGGAAAGGAGTGCTGGGGGGGGGGGGGTTGGTGAAGGGGTTAGAGTCTGGAAGAGTAACAGAAGAGGGGAGCCAGCTAGAAAGGGGTTGGAAACGGAGGGAAGAGTGCAAGGTATTGCCAAAAGCTGTGTTCCCCTCCCCCCAGAACACAGCCAAGTACCTTTATCCCCATCCCTGTCACCACTTTCATACCGCACACACAGACAACCCACCTTCACATGACAGACATGCAGACATAAGAACATAAAAACATAAGATATGCCATACTGGGTCAGACCAAGGTCCATCAAGCCCAGTATCCTGTTTCCAACAGTGGCCAATCTAGGTCATACGTACCTAGCAGTTTCCCCAAAAGACACAGGTTCCGCAATGCTTGTACTGGGTCAAGCATTGATATCCTGGGTCCCTTCTTAATAATGGTTTATGGACCTTTCCTCCAGGAACTTGCCCAAACCTTTTTTAAACCCAGCTACACTAACAGCCTTTATTACATCCTCCGGTAACAAATTCCAGAGTTTGATTACACGTTGAGTGAAGAAATATTTTCTTTTATTAGTTTTAAATAGTTTACCCTGTAGCTTCATTGCATGTCCCCTAGTCTTTCTATATTCTGATAATGTAAATAATCGATCTACGTCTACCTGTTCCACTCCATTCATTAATTTATAGACTTCTATCATATCTCCCCTCAGCCGTCTCTTTTCCAGGTTAAAGAGCCCTAACCTTTTTAGCCTTTCTTCATAGGAGTATCCTTCTATACCCTTTACCATTTTGGTGGCTCTTCTCTGAACCTTTTCTAATAACGCTATATCCTTTTTAAGATACGGAGACCAGAATTGCACACAATATTCAAGGTGCGGTCTCACCATGGAACGATATAGAGGCATTATAATATCCTTTGTTTTATTTTCCATTCCTTTCCTTATCGTACCTAGCATTCTATTTGCTCTCTTGGCTGCCGCTGCACACTGGGCTGAGGGTTTTAACATGCTATGCACAATGACGCCTAAATCTTTTTCCTGGGTGGTGGTTCCTAATGTGGAACCTTGCATCGTGTAACCATAGTTTGGGTTGTTCTTCCCTAGGTGCATAACTTTGCACTTGTCCACATTAAATTTCATCTGCCATTTTGATGCCCAGTCTTCCAATTTATCAAGATCCTCTTGCAATTTTCCACAATCCTCTTGGGTTTTAACAACTTTAAATAGTTTTGTGTCATCTGCAAATTTGATAACCTCACTTGTTATTCCACTTTCCAGGTCATTTATGAATATGTCAAAAAGCAGCGGAACCCAGCACAGATCCCTGAGGTACACCACTATTCACTTTTCTCCATTGGGAAAATTGGCCATTTAGCCCAATCCTCTGCTTTCTATCTTTTAACCATTTCTTGATCCACAGTAGTACACTGCCTCCTATCCCATGACACTTTAGTTTTGCCAAAAGTCTCTGATGAGGGACCTTGTCAAAGGCTTTCTGAAAGTCCAGATACACTATATCAACCGACTCACCTTTGTCCACCTGTTTATTCACACTTTCAAAAAAACATAATAGATTAGTAAAACAAGATCTTCCTTGTTTAAAACCATGTTGGCTGTCTCCCATTAGGCCATGACTATCTACATGCTGAGTAATTTTATTCTTTATGATGGTTTCTACCATTTTTCCCGGTACTGACGTTAGGCTCACCGGTCTGTAGTTTCCCGGATCACCCCTGGAACCCTTTTTAAAAATTGGCGTTACATTGGCGATCCTCCAATCTTCAGGTATTAGAGATGATTTTAATGAAAATTCACAGATTACTAATAGCAGGTCTGCAATCTCATATTTCAATTCTTTCAACACCCTTGGATGTATACCATCCGGCCCAGGTGATTTGCTACTCTTCAGTTTATCTAATAGTTGTAATACATCTTCGCAATGTATCGATATTTCCTTCAATTCTTCCGCACCTTTAAATACCACTTCAGTCATGGGTAACATCCCTACATCTTCCTCAGTAAAGACCGAAGCAAAGAATTCATTCAGTCTCTCCGCTATCGCCTTGTCGCCTCTTAGTGCCCCTTTAACTCCTCTATCATCTAATGGACCAACTGACTCTCTCACAGGTTTTTTGCTATGAATGTACTTGAAAAAATCTTTATTTCGCGTTTTTGCTTCCGCAGCAAGCTTCTTCTCAAATTCTCCCTTTGCCTGCTTTATCAATGCCTTGCATTTGACTTGCCAGTGCTTGTGCTGTTTCCAGATTTCGTCGTTTGGCTCTTTTTTTCCATTTCCTGAAAGATGCTTTTTTGGCAACAACAGCCTCTCTGACCTCCCCTTTAAACCATGCTGGCAGTTTTTTGGACTTCCTTCCACTTTTCTTAAAGCGTGGAATACAGCTGGTCTGGGCTTCCAAGATAGTATTTTTCAACAAACACCCAAGCTTGATGTAAGTCTTTAACCTTTGCAACTGCTCCTTTTAGTTTTTTCTTAACTATTTTCCTCATTTTATCATAGTCTCCCTTTCGAAAGTTAAAAGGTAGTACTGTGGATTTCCTTACTATCCCTCCTCCACTAATTAAATCAAAGGTGATCATGCTATGATCACTATTGCCAAGTGGCCCCAACACCTTTATCTCTTGCACTAGATCTGGTGTTCCACTAAGGACTAGGTCTAATATGGCTTCCCCTCTGGTCGGTTCATGAACCAGCTGCTCCAAGAAGCAGTCATTTATGTCATCTAGGAACTTTATCTCCCTAGCATGTCCTGCCGTGACACTGACCCAGTCGATACTGGGGTAATTGAAATCACCCATTATTATTACTGCGCTATAACTTTTGTTAGCTTCCTTGATTTCTTTGAGCATTTAATCATCCATTTGTTCATTCTGGCCAGGCGGTCGATAGTACACCCCCACTGCCATCGCCTTCCCCTTTTTACATGGAATTTCAATCCATAGAGATTCTACAGCAAATTTTGTTTCCTGCAAAACTTTAATCCTTTCTGACTCAATGCCCTCTCTAACAGAGCGCAACCCCTCCAACAATTTGATCAGACACACACAGGCATCCTACCTCCACACGACAGACACACACACAAACACACACACATGGACACCTCACCTCTGCACCACTCACAAACACACATGCACCGCAGCCAAGCACCCCACCCCAACAAAGTCATCTACCACATCTTCTCCCACACACAGGCAGGTACACCACCATTGCACCACACACATGTAACAGACACTTAATATCTGAAGCTATAACTGTTGTTATCTATATTTCTGTCTAAAGATACTGTGTGGTATAGGAACTCTGGTGCTGGTCTCATGAGACTTGGTAACATGAGACCAGTGTGAGAGACAATGGAAGTGGGTGGGCGCGAGCAGGTCACAAGCATTAGCTTCTAAGATTTTGGTCTGGCTCCTAAATCCACACAAAATTTGTTGAGGCCAGCAAAAGAGGCACAGCATGTTTGAAATTTTGGCACCAGCTATAGGTTGCACAGCTGCACAAATAAAGTCACATCACCATGTGTACCTTCCTGCTAGCTGCTGCTTTTAAGTTTGCTGAGCAATAACATGAGGCACAGTTCTCTCTGATCCCACATGCAGGGAAAACAGCCTCTCCCAATGGTCTGCCAATTCCCTCATTCCCAGTGATTCTTGTTCAGAAATGGGCTGTGGGGAGAGTCAGCACTGCACCTAATCAGCGACGTGGTCGTCTCTGAGCAAGTGGCACTAAGATCAGTGGAAGGGGAAGACTATGGGGAGAGGCTGTGCTGCCTGCATGTGGGGTCAGAGAAGCCTGTGTCTCATGCTAGTGTTCAGCAAAAAGTGAGGCAAAATGTCGCCTGCCTGCTCTGTTTCTTGTGTTACACTGCATACACAGCCAGGTTTCAATTTACTTTTATCTACATATTTCTTCTTTGGGTTTATTACAATTTATTCTGTACTTGGTGAGGGTTTAACTGTGTTTTGTCTGTATGACTGAAGTGTTCTGTTAGCATGATATTTCTATGTAACATTTGTAGTGATCTGACTTGTTCAGTTTTCTGAATAGCTGCAATATTTATGGTATTGCTCTTTTCTAGGGGTCATTATGATATGGTAGATTTGCACTATAGGTTTTCAGTGACTTTTGTAGGTTTTTGTTTCAGTTCACAATCTGCCTGTTACTGGAAAGGCTGTTAATGCAGCGGTTCTCAACCTGTTGGTCGCGACCCCCATGGGGGTCGCCATAGGATTTAGCAGGGATCGCTTCACTCCAGTTAAAAAAAAAAAAAAATTGCACAAGTTGCTGCCGCTGCCAAGTCCGCTTCTCGGCAGTAGCAAACTCACCGCCTCCAATCTTCTGCAACCGCGGCTCCTTGTCTCTTAGGGAACCGCGGCTGTGCCTGTAAAAATGTTGCAGAGCCTTCCCGTCTCTTGACAGGCTCCGTGCAGCATTGTCCCGCCTCCAAAGGAAGTTGCTTACCACTTCATTTGTAGGCGGGACAATGCTGCACGGAGCCCATCGAGAGACAGAAAGGCTCCGCAACGGCTTCACAGGCACAGCAGCGGTTCCCTAAGAGACAGGGAGCCGCAGCTGCAGAAGAACAGGGCAGTAGCAGGCAGACATAGGGAGAAGGGAGGAGGGGGCAGGGAACCTGCAACGGGGCTGACACGGGGGGATGGATGGAGGGAGGGGGGCTGACATGGAGGGAGGGGGGCTGACATGGACAGAGGGGGGCTGACATGGATGGATGGAGGGGGGGATGGATGGAGGAAGGGGGGCTGACATGGACAGGGGGGCTGACATGGAGGGAGGGAGGGAGGGGGGCTGACATGGACAAAAGGGAGAGACAGGGGGACATAGTGGACAGATGAGATAAATGCTGGACAGAGGGGAGAGACAGTGTGGGTTAGGATTATAATGGGCTGATGGGGGGACTAGCACTGGTAATGGGCAGATCGGGGGGCTAGAACTGGTAATGGGTTGATTAGGGAAGGCTAGGACTGGGAATGGACTGATCAAGGGGGTTGGGACTGGTAATGGCTGATAAAGGGGGGAGTTGGGACTGGTAATGGACTGATGGGGGGCTAGCATTGGAAATGAGCTGATCGGGGAGGTTAGGACTGGAAATGGGTTGATTAGAGGAGGCTAGGACTGGTAATGGGCTGATGGGGTGTAGGACTGGTAATGGGCTGATTAGGGGAGCCTAGCACTAGTAATGGGGTTGAGGGGGGACTAGCACTGGAAATGAGCTGATTAGGGGAGGCTAGGACTGGTAATGGGGTGGGGTAGGACTGGTAATGGACTGATGGGAGGCTGGCATTGGAAATGAGCTGATCGGGGGGGGGGTTATGACTGGAAATGGGCTGATTAGTGGAGGCTAGGACTGGTAATGAGCTGATGGGGGTAGGACTGGTATTGGGCTGATTAGGGGAGGCTAGAACTGGTAATGGGGTTGAGGGGGGACTAGCACTGGAAGTGAGCTGATTGGGGGGCTTTGACTGGGAATGGGCTGATGGTGGGGAGGGGAGGATAGAGCTGCTGGCCCTGTAAGAAAACTGGGGGCTAAGGCTACAAATGGGCTGATACAAGGGGATGGGAGAATGGAACTGGAAAGGCGTAGATCTGAGAGGGACTGCCATGGTATTTGTACTAGAAGGGACTGGTCAGTGGGGAAGGATGGGGACTGGAAGGGAATGGACACCAGTGGCAGTCATGGGAATGCAAGTTGACATTGGAAGGTACTGGGAGTGAGGACTGGAAAGGGGCTGTTACTGGGACTGGAAATAGGCTGATGGAAAGAAGTGAAGAAAATGAAAGAAGAGATAAGAAATGGCAGATGGACCATAGACCACAGAAAGAGAGCTAAGAAGACAGGAAAGCAGAAGCCTCAGATCGGGATCAGCATGATCAGAGAATAAATTGGTCAGACAACAAAGGTAGAAAAAATAATTTTATTTCATACTAGTGATTTGACTACAAAATCATCATAATTTTGAAATCAAATATTGTTATGTGTTATTGTGATTAATTATTGTGGTTTAAATAAGTAAATTTTATAAATAAAAACATATTGCAAAGGCCTATGATATATTAATAATTCAACAAATGATTACAGCGACAATGCGTTAACGGTAAAGGAAGAGAGATACATTTGATTTTATCATTGGGGGTCATCACAAGTTGATCAATGGTAAAAGGGATCACGTACAAAAAAGGTCGAGAACACCAAAATCAGATTTTTTTTCTTGTATGTTGGATTTGATGGTGAAATGTCCTACTGTAGTTCTCTCTGCACTGTTGGAGGAGGGGTTTTGTTGGACACAAAACAGATGCTTAAAAAGAAAAAGAGAACCACAGCATAGTTTCTAACTCCAAAATAAAATTAGCCATAATTTATTTTGATGTTAGAAACTGTGCTGTGGTTCTCCTTTTCTTCTTGTCTCTTGGCACGTGAGTACCTTACATCTCCTTTGTTTTTTGCAGAATATATATTTATAGGTGTCAGTAGTTTTTTTAATTTTAAGAGTACCAGCCTAATTAACTAAATAGCTACAATTTTTGCTCCATTTTACTTATATAACCTGGATGTACAGTAAGTTGCTTTCCCTTTTTTTGACAAAGCCACTGCTCCCTGAGTATCTTGAGGCTACCAGCTAATCCCTTGCTTGTTTGATTATATTAGCTTCCTATCCATCTAGGTTTTTTAAAAGATAACCATAATGAATATGCAAATGTTACACAAATACGCAAATGAATTTGCAAAATGTCAGTCTTTCCTTTGCTCCCCCCAAATGAAGTAGTCTAACTACACCCATGGATAAGGTCTAACAAGTCACTAAACATTTGGGTCTTAATTTTTACTGTAAAAAATGTAGTAAATGAATCAACTGGAAGGCTGTCCAAAATGTTGTACTTGCCATATTCACTTTTAAAAATTATTAGCAAGATTTTAAATAGTAATTATGCATTAAAATTTACAGAAAGATGTTGCATTTAACACACAGAGTTAATTTCAGTTGAAAATAACACCAGCACCATAAACATGTACGAGGTGTGACAAAAAAGAAACGAGACTGTGGCAGCCATGCCCATGACTCAATGCCAATTGGCTAACTGCTTATGCCACTATGTTGTGCAACATCTCGGCACTATTCTGCTATAATATTTTTCATCTCTCTCACTCTGTTTTTCTTTTTCAGTTTTTTTTTGTAGCACACTGCTCCATCGCTTTGTCATGCAACTGGAGGTGGCAGAAATAGGGAGCAAAGAATCAACTTGAAATTTCTGGTTAAGTTGGAGAAGGGCCCAACTGAGTGTCTCCAACTTCTCCAAAAGGCTTATGGAGAAGATGCAATGTCAAGGCCGTGAGTCTTTGAGTGGCACAAACGCTTCAAGACTGGCTGCAAGGAGATGGAGGATGACCCCAAGTCAGTACGGCCTTCCACGACAAAGACGGCTGAGAACACTGACAGAGTGAACGAGCTGGTGCGGAGTGATCGCAGATTGATGGTGCGGATGATAGCTGAGGATCTCAGCCTGAACAGGGAGTCAGTGCGGACCATCTTGGTGCAGGAGCTGAGGATGTGGAAGGAGTGCGCCAAGATGTTGTCCAGGCTTTTATCGGATGACCAGAAGGAGCACCGGGTTAATGCTTGTCGAGACTTGCTAGAGAAGATCGGAGAAGATCCAGAGTTTGTTGGCCGAGTCATCACAGGAGACGAGACTTGGGTCTTCCAGTATGACCCTGAAAGCAAGAGACAGAGCCTGCAGTGGAAGACTTGACTGTCACCCCAGACTCAAGAAGGCACGCATGCCCAAATCAAGGATCAAGGTCATGTTGATCACATTCTTTGACCAGAAGGGAGTGGTCCATCGTGACTTTGTGCATGAGGGTCAGACAGTCAACCAGCACTTCTACCAGCAGGTCCTCAATCGCCTCCATGACAGGGTTCGGCGCAGCAGGCGGGCTCTGTGGAGAGACAAGTCGTGGCTGCACCACCATGACAATGCGCCTGCATACACCGCACTCAGTGTGAGGCAGTTCTTGGGCAATAAACAGATCACAGCTCTCGACCACCATCCTTATTCCCCAGATCTTGCACCATGCGACTTCTGGCTCTTCCCCAGGCTGAAGACTGCTCAAAGGAATTCTTTTGCCTCTGTAGAAGAGATCAAGGCCACTGTGAGGAGGGAGCTGAGGGACCTCAAAGGAGGAGGACTTTACTGAGTGCTTCCGTACGTGGCAGAAGCGAATGCAGAAGCACATTAACCCTGGGAGGGATTACTTTGAAGGGGACAATGCATAATTTCTCTGTAGATTTTGTAATAAAACATTTATGGGGCAGTCTAGCTTCTTTTTTGTCAGACCTCATATGCTACATCTTATGCATATTTATTTATTTAGACAGATTTGTATACCATCTTATCCTACAATCAAAGCGGTTACAACACATTGGAGGGTTACATTTAACATGTGTGTATTTAGCAACATTTAGACAGCACAATTGGTGGGTTACAATTTGCATGAGGGTACTTAACACTATGGAGGATTACATTTAGCATGAGGGTGCTTCACAACACTATACACTGAGTTCCTAAGTCTGGTTGGGATGATTAGGTATTGAGTTGGAGGGGGTAGTTGCAGTGCCGTTTGTGTTTTATGTCTATAAAAGGTGGGTGGAGTCACCTCAATAGGTGAACAAACTTATTCTCATGAGAGCTTGTGTTGAACAGAATATCTTGAACTTCATAAAATATATCCATAATTTATCAATAAAGGCAGAAACCTTTTTATATCAATTGCACTGTTTATATTATTCCTAATGCAGATGTGAGCTGGCTGTGTCAAATTTTTAAATGTTTTTAAGTTAATCTGTTTTTGAACATTAATACATAGTAGCTTTTTCTGGGAGTAGCCTAGTAGTTAAAGCAACAGCCTAGCACCCAAGAGATCTGGGTTTGATTCCCACTGGCACTCCTTGTGACTTTGGGTAAGTCACTTTACCCTACATTGCCTCAGAAGAAAAAAAGGCCCAGCAATCTATTTCCAGTCATTCCTTGCCAAGAAAACCCAGGCACTGCTGGGTCTCCTGGAGTCTGCATTGACTTTACTTGATTTCTGGTTTGTTTGTTTTTTTAATGTTGCTGCTAGTTTCATCCTTTGAGATGATATAATGGTCAACCACAATGGTGGGAATACTTCTTCATATCTATAGGGAATTCCCGTTGACAGATGGCACTGGTGGTTAACTTTGTAGCATAGAGAGGTTATGTGAGTGTCTGTTCTCCTATGGATTCACTGAAACATACAATTTGCACACCAATGTACACCACAGTAGGAATCCTGCTATATATAAGACTGAGGGCAAACACAAAGCAAGAGTGATTGGAGCCTGAAGGATTAAAACAAAGCCTCTCATCTTCTGCACAAAACACACATTTTCATACTAGGAGAGCATGAATCAAATGTCTTTGAACTGACTTCCTCTCTGGAGTCTGAAAGTTTCTATCTGCTTAACTACACTGCAGTTTTATTAATTTACCACGCTATCAATTGTGCTCCATTGAAAATGTACTATAAGTTCATTAGTGCAATATTGTGGATAATGGAATGATTCTGTGTGCTAAGTAGTTATAAGGAATAAACTATAAATAACACTGCTGAGAACAGACATGTGGAGGGACCATGGCCAGTCCTGAAGATGTGGAAGAGGTACCATCTACTGTATTTGTTTACTCTTTTTTTTTCTTTTTTTTTTTTACACACTTCTTGGGGGGGGGGGAGGATAGGCAATAAGTCCCAGTTATAATATAATGCATACCTAGTGGCCTAGGATTGTGTAGAAGAGCCTCCCGGCTTTCACGTTTGCTTTCAGAGTACTGCTCCGATTTGTACTCAATAATGATATATATGTAATGTAGGTATTTTTTAAAAAAATTTCAGTAGGAGTTTCCTAATTAAAATTTAGAAAGAATCGTTTAAGGCTCGAAAAGATTTATTTATTTATTTGGGCTTATTTACCGCTTTTCGTGAATCAAAGCGGTTTACAAGGAACTCAAAATTTAGAGGTTTACATTGAACAAAGTTTAATATAGTGCATTTAACAATATTAACAAAATTAACAAATTTAACACATTATACGGGGAACATTGGTAAAAAGGAATGATAAGGACTGAAGGAAATAATATCTTGATCTCGCATTCTGCTGTGTTCAGTTATAAACTATATTCAAGGAAAGAAGTAAGATCATATCTAGGGAGTGAAATATGAACTTTTGATTACAATGAGATTAATAAATATTGTGGATTGTGACTAATAATTTTGGCGGGGGTGCGGTCGACTCTTGCTCTCTCTCTAGAGTCTTGTGTCGAGTACTCTGCCCAACTTTGATAGTGCTGGTGGGCACCCTGGAGAGCTCAGGCAGCTGCTAGAATTAGCAAGGGAAGCTGTCTTTCTCGATGCACAGCTAGCCTGAGAAAACAAAAGGACCAACCAAGAGAAGAGAAGTGGTGATGAGGTTCAGATCTGAGGAGGACCTGGAGGGAGAAGTCAGTGGACTTTTGGCTACTAAAAGCAGAAAAGGCATGCAGGTAACAACCATCGGGTGCCTAGGAAAGTCCAGCTGCTGGAATTTTGGGTATACCAAAGTAAGTGAATGGGACCAACAAGGTGCATCCCATCTGAACTGTTAGGAATTCCAGCCTATATATGAAGGACCGAACCCCTAATATGCAGACTGTATTAATAGCACCCAGAGCGTATTCTGAGAAGATTTTCATATTATTGCCTTTTAGGAGTTATTATTCCTGGCTGTGCGTTTCCCCAAAGGATATATTTTTGGATGGTATGGAGAAAATTTTCCATAACTGCTAGTTTCCTTTCCCTGAATCCTGCTAGGCCAATCCAGATGAATGGGTTATGATCCCTAGCCACTAGGGATCATAACCCATTTTCTAGTCCCACAGATGCTCCTTGTGGTCTTGGGTAAGCCACTTAACCCTCCATTGCCCATGTTCCCTGTAAGTATTAGTGTATGTGTCTCACATCCCCGCGTGTTAAATGTATCCCCCAATTGTGTTGTGACCGCTTTGATTGAAGGATAAGGCGGTATACAAAACTGTCTAAATAAATAGGTGGAGGCAGACCAAAGCAAGTTTCAGTGATGTCATCACTTGTATATACAGGGTGGCCCAAAAAAAGTGAGAACATCTCATAGTTATTTAAAAATTTAAAAAGACAGATGTAAATGATTGACAAATTAAAAAAAACAAAGATGGTGACCAGAAATTGTCGAAATAAAGACGTTATATAGCTAAAAAAGGTAAATAAGTAAACTATTTAAGCTTTTAATTTACGAGATGTTCTCACTTTTTTTGGGCCACCTTGTACATTGGTGCAGCACCAAGAAGCTCATATGATGCTTCTGAAACAGTGAGCAAGACTGAAAACTCAAAATAACTCAAAATAAGTATTAATCAACAATAATAACTTTGTACAAAATATTTGACTCTGCATTAGGGACTGATACTGACAATGTAGTTAAAAGGCAGCAGAATGTTTTAACTTAGAAGCTACTTCTCCCATCTGTTGTTATAGAGTGTTGAGGGTTGAATGTTGTTGATGGTTATTGTACTTTAATGTACTTTGTGTATTTCTGTTTTTTCCCTTCTTATTAATAGTTGCTTCAGAGATTGAAGAACTATGTATGTTGTATCTGCTTGGATTTTGAAGCAAAACTTAATAAAATATATATATAAAATTAAAAGACAGCAGGGCTCCAAACTTGTAGGAGTATTCTTCCAGAGTGGGTCCTAGACTTGCTAATTTCCTTTTCTTGAATCCTGCTAGACAAGTATGAAAAATGTCTCCTTTCTTATTATCTTCCTATACCAGTCCAGGCAAATGGGCCTTTACCCAAGCAGTCAGGACCCAGATTGGGAGGAGGATGACACAGGTGCCATATGTTCCACCTCCCACATTCAACTGGTAGTGTTTTACAAAGGTGCACACAGAAGATCAGGCAGCCATCTTATAGATGCCCTCCAGGCTCCGCCCAGGAGGAAGCTTGCATTCTAGTGGAGTAATCTCAGACTACATCCAGAACAGAAGGGAGGCTGAAATAACAGCCTCCTTAATCCAGTGGGCAATTGAGGACTTGGCTGCTACCTGTCTTTTCTTTGGACCATTGAAGAGAACAAAGAGATGGTATGGCTGACGAAAGGAATCAGTCATCTACAAATACTTCATAAATGCCCTCCTTACATCCATCAGAATCGTGGGGTCCATCTGAAGGGCCTCCTCTGAGGAGGAGGGCAGGATCACAGTCTGATTAAGTTAAGATGAAAGAAAGACAGCACGTTTGGGTGAAAGGACATTATGGTCCTCAGAGAGACCAATGCTGCTGAAATGACCAGAAAAGGTTACCCATAAGACAAGGCCTGCAGCTCCATCACTACTAGCCACCATGAATACCGCCTTCAGAGTCAAATTCTTGAGCAAGACCTTCTGAAGTGGGAATCTTTCAGGGTCTTCAATATCAGGGAAAGACTTCACTGTAGTACAATTGGAGGAATGGGTGGATGGAGTTGCTTCACCCCTTTGAAGAAGTGAGACACATCAGGATGCGATGCTAATGACACTCCCTGAACAAGCCCCTTCTAGCATGCAAGGGCCGCCACTGAACTTTGCGAGAGTTCAGAGCTAAACCCTGGTCCAAGTCAGACTGTAAGGAGGACAAAATGATGACAATGTCCACCTTCCTGGCATCCCAGGCCTGACAGAACACCACTTCTTGAAGACCTGCCAGACCCTGACATATGCCAAGGATGTAGAGGCCCTCTGGGCCCTAAGAAGGGACTACCACTCCAGATCATCCTCTCAAGGGCCAGGCTGAAAGCGAGAAGGGAATGGGATCCTTCATGATGAGAGGACCTTGCCACTGAAGTCCTCTCCTGAGGAAGCAATAGAAATCCAGGTACAAGGGTTTGTGCTGTCAGTCTGGTGCCACTAGAATGTGCAATCATGGGTAAGACTACCTTCTGAGCAGATGGCAGCTCATTAAGAGCCATGGGGTAAAGATATATAGAAAGGCATCCATGCCTGCCACCCATGGATCCTTCCTGAAGCTAAAAACGTTCTTTACTTTGGCATTCCCCTGAACGACCATCTGGTCAAATACTAGCAGGCCCCATCTCTGCATGATGAATGTGTTAGGGCTTAACTCCCACTTATTGGGATCGACAGTATTCCATCTCAAGGGATCGGCCTCATGTTGCTGATGCCTGCTGTGTGGTTCACCATCAGATGAGCCTCTGCCCAACAACACAGCTCCACTACCTCTGTGGCCAGCATGCGGCTGAAAGTGCCATCTTGCTTGTTGATGCATGCCATTGCCATGGCATTCTCTGAGCTTTGTGGCTACTTCGCCCTCCAAGAGGACTGAAACCTCTTGAGCCAGGTAGATCATCCTGGTCTTTAATCAGTTGATCGATCAGGAGGCTTCATGAGGGAACTAGTACCCCTGAATAAACTGACCCACACGATGTGCTGGCATCCATGGTGACTACCATACAATCTGGCACCTCTAGAGGCATCCTGTCCATCAGAGGGTTTGTAGCCACAGGCCAATTTCTTTCAGAGAAGAGGAAGGCGCTGATCAACAACTAGGAGCAGGGAGATCTGTGAGCTAGAAGGTGCTGCAGGGGATGCCAAATGTACCAGTCTCAGGGTCGATTCCATTGATCCCAGGATGACAGAAGTCCCAGGTCCTGGGAGCTTCCTGAGAATAAAAGCCCTTGAGTTGCAGCTGCAGCTTTCTGGGGTAAGAAAAATCCTGCCCAAGTGAGTGCTGAAGTGGGCACCCAGATACTCCAATGCCTGAGAGGAAAATAGGATGCTCTTGAGTAATTTATCACCCATCTCAGCTTCTCCGACCACCAGGTCACCTGGGTCATGTTCACCCTAGACTGCTCCATGGAGTCGGACTGAATCAATGAGTCATCCAGATACGAATGAACCTGAATTCTTTGCTTGAACCACCACCACCGTGACCTTTGAGGTGGTGTGAGGCACTCTGGCCAGACCAAAAAGCAGGGCACAAAACTGAAGATGGCAGCTCAGAACTGATATTGCTCCCAGATAGGAACATGGAAGTACACTTCAGGAATGTCCAAAGAGGTTAGAAACTCCCCTTGCCAAACCAACACAATGACTGAGTTGAAAATCTCCAAGTGGAAGTGGGGCACTCTTAACTTGTCACTACCATCTTCAGGTCCAGAAAGGGACCCACCTTTTTGGGCACAATGAAGTAAATGGAATATCCTGACCACGTTCTGTGGGGGGTGCATGGGAACAATAGACTGCAATATAGAAGGTGCTGAAGAGTTTCCTCAACTGCCACTCTCTTGGTTAAGGAGACACAAGGAGAGTCAACAAAGGCACCCCAAAGAGGCTCTGCAAACTCCAGCATGCACCCTGTTTTGAGGATCCCAAGGACACACTGGTCTGACACAAGTAAGCGTCCAGTCCAAGTAAAACAGCCAGAAGTATCTTGTGACTGCCTCACTCTCAGAAGAGACCCATCAGATCTCATTGGGAGGGCTTTCCAGTTCCAAAGGGGACCCCTGTTGACTCCCGAGATTGCCGGGATCCCCAAAAGCACTGGCCCTAATTGATTTAGATTCACAAGAGGAAAAAACCATATACAGACTTTTTCAGTTTTAAATCACCCCCATGATCACCACTAAGCCCTGCACAAGGAACTTCTGAAACCAGGAGAGGGATCTCAGAGTGCTAGTGCTGGAGGATCTCAAGGTGGTGAAACAATGCAACAAGGCGGTACCAAAGCCAGAAGGATGCTGGGCTGCATACAGAGAGGAATACCCAGCAGAAAGGAGGAGGTATTAATGCCCTGTACAAGCCATTGGTGAGGCCTCACTTGGACTAATGTGTTCAATTTTGGAGACCATATTTCACAAAGGATTAAAAAAGACTTGAAATGGTTCAGAGAAAGGCAACCAAAAAGGATTTGGAGCCTGCACCAGAAGACGTATGAGAAGATGACCTGAATATGTGTACCCTGGAGAAGAGAAGGGAAAGGGGAGATATGATACAGGTGTTTAAATACTTAAAGGGAATTAATGAACAACCTTCACTATGCTGATGATACCACATTACTGGCTGAAAGTGAAGATGATCTGAAACATTTGCTTCTCAAGATCAAGGAACATAATCTTAAAATGGGCCTGCACCTTAACATTAAGAGTGGAGTAGTCGTCTAATGGTTAAGAGCTCTGGCTTAGAAACCTAGAAACCAGTGTTTGATTCCCACTAGCACTCCTTGTGGCCTTGGGGAAGTCACTTAACCCTCCATTGCCTCTAAAAAATCCAAGTTATCAATGTCCCTGTTTAACGTACATTACCAAGTTTAATTTACAATGTAAACTGCTTTGACTGAAATGATAAAGCAGTATAAAAAACTGTTAAATAGAAATAAAAATAAATAAGAAAACAAAGATCTTGAAAACTGGCAAAATCAATAAGTTCATCATTGATGGAGAAGAAATTGAAATAGTTGACATCTTTAACCTACTTGGATCAATCAATAAAGAAAGGACAAACAGTCAAGAAATCCAATGATGCATTTCTCTTGGCAGAATGGCTTTGAAGGCCCTAGACAAGATTCTCAAGAGCAGAGATGTCTCTCTCCATACAAAGATTCAACTTGTTCAAGCCATGGTGTTTTCAATAGCGTCATATGGATGCGAAAGTTAGACAGTGAAAAAGACAGAGAAGGAAAACTGATGCCTTTGAATTATGATGATGGCAACAAATACTGCGTATATCATGGACGACCTAAAGAACAAGCCAGTCAGTACTAGAAGAGATCAAACCTAAACTTTCCTTAGAAGTTCAGATGACAAGGCTTTGAATTTGGACACATCATGCGAAGAGAGAGATCATTGGAGAAAGACATAATGCTTGCCAAGGTAGAAGGTCAACGTAAAAGAGGAGGGCCGGCAATGAGATGGATTGATACGATAACAGCAGCTATGGGTGCCACTCTATCAACAATGGGCCGCCTGACTGAAGACCAAACACATTTAGGTCAACTATCCAGAGGGTCGCCATGAGTTGACATTGACTTGATGGCACTTAACAATAACTATGAACCAACAAACCTTTTTCAAAGGAGGGGAAGCTGTGAAAGTAGACAGCATACGATGAAACTGCAACGTGGTAAATTTAAAAGCGACATCAGGAAATACTTTTTCAATGAACGGGTGGTGGATGCTTGGAATGCCCTCCCAATGGAGGTGGTGGGGGCAAATACAGTGATGGAATTCAAAATGGCAGGGGACACACACAGTGGATCCCTTTATAGCAAGAGGATGAATCAAAGCAAACTTAAATATCTTTTATACTTCAATAAGAGATGCAGCAATAAAAGTAAAACAATCATAGATCCTGACAGCCACACAAATGCCAAGAGCCATCAGCACATTCTTTTACCTGCACAGAGAGTGAGCATACTCATACATAGAAAGTAAAGTTTAATATTACAGTGGTGTGCAAAAGTCTGGAATCACTTGTAAAATTTGACGTTTTTTCAACTTCGTGACCTTATATCTTAATTTTTTTTCCTCCCAGTGGCTTTTTCTGTGTATCTCATGATAAGTGATAGATTTGGCTATTAGGGCCAATTTTTAGTATTGGTTTGGCCCTTATTTTTTGAGTTTGTTCCCCATAGTTGTCCTGTTGATAGATTTTCTGTGAAAATCGCGTAATGTACATCGTTGGCCAACGATATATTATTGTAAGTATGCTTTAAAATATTATGGACGCACGTCAGGTTTCCTTCAAATTGATGTATGTGGCCTCGAAAAAGGCCGTTTTTATGTGTCAGTGAGGGCTCAGTATTTGATGGGCCACCCTTTGTTCTTGATCACCTGACTGCACCTTTTCGGCATTGAATGAACCAGTCTGACAAGGTGATCATTGCTGACAACGCAGTTCCAAGCTGCAATGAGTGACTCAATCAGCTCACACTTTGATGTTGGATGCCTCTTGGATATTTCCAAGGCCGCCTTGTGCCACAGGTTCTCGATTGGATTCAGATCTGGAGACTGGGCAGGCCAGTCCATTGACTTGATGTTGTTCTGCTGCTTACAGCTGATCACCTGTTTGGAGCAATGGCAGGGTGCATTGTCATCTTGGAACAGGAACTGGCCAGGAAACAGCTGGTGTGCTGATGGCACCATGCACTTTTGCAGTATGGTGATGTACTTGGCCCTGTTGACCATTCCATCGACGATGTGAAGACATCCAACGCCACTGGCAGCCATGCAGCCCCAGACCATGACCTTCAAAGGACACTGACCTCACTCTTGTCTGACCACTCTCAAAGTTGTTGAGGAGAGGTCAACTTGCGATTAGTCAGTGAAACGCGTCGTAGTGCGCGGTCCTGGCGTGATGTTGATGCACATGGATGACCTGAACGAGGCTTGTCCACCACTGAACCCGTTTCTTTCTTCTTCTGTACAATCTTAACAGCAGTGCTCTGACTGCAGTCAACTTTCCTGGCTATCTGACGGCTTGAAAATCCTTCCTCGCTCATAAAGGACATACGAACATGCTCCTCCAACGTCAGGGTCCGAGTCATCTTCATGGTCGATCCAGAAAGCATATGAAATTCAAAAATTCCACGCGTTTTTATAGCTGCACTGTTGGCTAGATATCTGCATTGTGATTGGTTAGGGAAACCAGCCTCCTGATTGGTCAGAAATAACTTGTACATATTGGATAATCTCGATCCAGTTTTGACGCAGGATCCACAAAAAGCATAGTAGCTATCTCCCAGTGTCTGTAAAGTATTTAAATTGGAAGCAAAGAATGCAAAAAAGTCAACTCTAATAGCCAAATGTATCACTTTTAACGTGGTAGAAAGATGAATATGCTGGGCTAACACAAAATTTCAAAAAAACCCAAAAACATTAGAAAGTATGAAAAATGCAAAACTCAAAAGTGATTCCAGACTTTTGCACACCACTGTAGTATGATATTTAATATTAATATGACGTTTCACAGGTTTGTTATGGGAGTGATGGCGTTTCAGTTATCAGATTCAGCTGCTCAAGGGCATGAGTCTCTGCTTCACAGCCTTTGTAGCAGCCTACCACCGACAGAGAACTTCTCCTCGCTCCGCACGTGGCACAGACCTGCTTGGAAGGCATGCAGACATTGTGTGCCAGAGCTGCACACTCCTGAAAGCCACACCGGAACCTTAAGTAGCTAAACTTTAGAGCAAGTACCACCCTTGCCCCGAAGCAGAAAGAAGGGAAGGGAAAAACCACCAACACTCGCACAAGGCCGAAGGACTTATCCTGACAGAGGAAGTAGAGAGATGCTCCAGAGGCCCCCTCCCCTTCCTGCACCGAACCACCGCACACTGACGTAACGGATTGCGGTGCTCGTGCAGAGGCCAAGTGACATCCACCATAAGGCTCTTTTCAGACTGCCAACCCCCTAGATTCCTCTTTTTTTTTTTTACTCTGCAGTCCAGTTTCTGCTCTTAGGTTAAGGAGTTCTTAAGAATTCAAGGTAAGCAAAAATAACAAAACCTGACTAGAGTCTACCAGACGTTGGTCCACCAGATAGTGAAGACTGAAATACTGGGATGTCTGGGGTGCACAGCCTCTTATCCTTTGATATCATCAAGGTTTTGAATATTCAGTCTCCAGCCTCTGGTGGATGGGCAAAACCCATATGTCTTGACTGTTGGTGTGTGGATGAAGCCTAATTTCATATAATTTTCTCATTTCTATTTGGTTAAGCGCTCATTTTATTGGCTATTTGTTAATGCCCTCTGACTCCAGTTAGTGCACACAATAGGGACTTTTTGCACTGCCTGCTATTCTGGCTGTACATTAAATGGTCTTAGCATGCTTGCTAACCTTCAGTGCAGAGGCTCCTAAATCATAACAAAAAGCTTCATGAGCATTAAAGGTTTCAGCTGCTTTTATATTACTTTACAGATGTATAGGAACGTATTGAGGAAATGCCTTATAGCTAATTCAAAGTGAAGTTTGTAATTGTAGTGGCATGGGTAAATGGAACGTATTATGGGGGCCATACTTTCTATTACGTTAATGCATGGGTGTGTGGTGGTGGTGGGTGGGGGAGGGGGGGGGGAAGGAGGAACAGGATAACCAACAGCCGTAAGGGAAACTTCTTATTTTCAATATCAATAGTTAATCTACTGTATCACATTCCCTCAAAAACTAAACGAAAAGCAGCAACTGCTGCGAAATTGGACCTGGGTGGCAAAATGATTTTCCAGCACAAATAGCCATCTTCCATTTTAAAGTTTATGCCTTATTGAACAGCTAGCATAAATATAAGACTGCCAGGCTTTTCAGCAGAGACAGGCAGCGTTTAAACAAGCAGAAAAAAATGATTTCATTAACAAATTTCTCAAACACCAAGTCCAAGATACCCCTATGCATCAACTGCTCATTAAGGCTGTATGGTGGATGGCATATAGTGAGGGCTTATTTGTGTTTTAACTGAAACACTCTGATGAAACAGTCCCAATGAAAAATAAATGAAAAGTGGTATTTAGGGAACAGGAAAGGGAACTCTGTTAACTCACAGCTTTTCTCAGCGGTTCAAGGTGCACTGTATTCGGGTGCAGAGGGCTTCCAATGTAAGATTATACCTGAGGCAATGGAAGGATA
Organism: Ichthyophis bannanicus; assembly: GCA_033557465.1. Classification (NCBI taxonomy): domain Eukaryota; kingdom Metazoa; phylum Chordata; class Amphibia; order Gymnophiona; family Ichthyophiidae; genus Ichthyophis; species Ichthyophis bannanicus. Next base: position 142,115,684 of record CM066036.1, read on the forward strand.
AGTGACTTGCCCAAGATCACAAGCAGTGCCAATGGCTCCCTGGTTCTCGGCCTGCTGCTCTAACAAGAGAACACAACTCTCCCTAGTACTTTCATACCTTCTTGCCTGCTTCACATCCTCCACTAGTTTCTCAGCCTTTTCCTGCTGACACAGACACAGCTGTACCAATTTATTTATTTAATTCAATGAGCCCTTCATTAGCTGGAAAATAAACACCTACATTTACAATTTATAAACTCCTTAAAAGAGAAACCCGACATATATTATATGTCAAGTATCTCTGGTGGCCCAAGGGTACATTAACTGTCTTAAATTAGAACATAAGAACATAAGATATGCCATACTGGGTCAGACCAAGGTCCATCAAGCCCAGTATCCTATTTCCAACAGTGGCCAATCTAGGTCATATGTACCTAGCAGTTTCCACAGTGCTTGTATTGGGTCAAGCAGTGATATCCTGGGTCCCTTTTTAATAATGGTTTATGGACCTTTCCTCCAGGAACTTGTCCAAACCCTTTTTAAACCAGCTACACTAACAGCCTTTACTACATCCTCCGGTAACAAATTCCATTCACACTATTTTGAACTCAATGACAAACTACGAATGATTTCATGCACCTTCAATTTACTATCTAATCCATGCTTCAAGATGTGCTGGGAACTTTTTGACTATCCAGCAGTACTGTTTTTGCCATTAAATATGTTAAACACAAAAGAGGGGTAAAATTATGACCAGAATATCAGATCTCTTCATAAAAGAGATCTCTTCATATAAGAGAATGTAAATAAATAAATAAATAAATAAAAATAATCAGATTTCCTACTTCATTTTTCATTGTTAAGAACAAATGTTTCCATCTGGGGCAGGGGCGGCTCAAGGCAGTCTGCTGCCTGAGGCGAAGAATGAGATGGCGCCCGGCCCCCCCCCCCCCACCTTAGAGGGGGGCGAGGCTTTTTCAGAAATCCAATCAGAGACTGAACCAAATCAAAAAGCCGATTAGATTATATGGAGGAAATTTATTAATTTATTTATTTACATTCTCTTATATACCGCGCTATTCTGCATCAGTGCGGTTTACATTGAACAAACTGAAATTACATTGAACAGGGCATTATAACTTGGAGATAACTATTTTACAGGGAACATGGGCTATGGAGGGTTAAGTGGCTTGCCCAAGACCACAAGGAGAACCTGTGGGACTAGAAACCCCAGTCCTTCCGGCCCAGGGTTGCTGTACTCTAGTGGGATTTGAACCCCTGACCTTCCGGCCTGAAGTACCTCGCCCCAACCACTAGGCCACTTCTCCACTGCCTGCTCTTTCCCTGCTGCTGCTGCCGCCCTCTGTTTTTTTCACGGCAGCGCCGGCAGCAGGGAAAGAGCAGGCATCACTGGACGGAGGTATGGGGAGGAGGAGGAGGCGGGCATGCACCCAATCTGAAAGGCGCCGGCACTCTAAGCAGATCTGTCCCTCCCTGCTCTGACATTGTGTCGGAGGAGGGAGGGACCAGACCTGCTTAAAGTGCTGCGAAAAGGCTTTGGGCACATTTTAACTGCCTGCTATTGTCCTGCCAGCGGCAGCAGGGCAACAGCAGAGAGCCGAAATGCGCCCCCCAAGCCTTTGCGCCCTGTGCGGCTGCACTGCTTGCACAGGGCTAGGTACAGTCCTGTTTGCACACCAAGGAACTAAAAGACAGCAAAAATCAATAGCACCGTTTATAAAATTAAATTATAACTTATTTTTCTTTTTCACCATATATTTTGCATCCACAGTAGGTGCAGAGCAGAACCAGGACATTCACCCACAGAACTCAATATTTAAAAAAAAAAATCTGATTCTGATCATCTCACTAAGAATAACCACCACTATTCTCCAGTACCAGGCATATTGTGAACTAATAAAAAACCCTACAACGAAAAGCAAACCTACCATACCATACCATATCAGCACAAACTTCCAAAAGTCACATAAGGAGCCCATCCAAAAAAGCATCATTGTAAATACTACAGTGGGCCCTGGAACATCGATACACCTATTTGAAAAGCTGAACAAGTCAAATTACTACAGTACAGTATAGATCTTTATGTACAAACTCCATGTTAACAGAACACCTGACCCTCAGTCACACACACACAACATCGACCCTCACCAAGTACAGAATAAGTAACCACAATCTAAAGTAAAAATAAAAATATGTAAACAAAATTTAAACTGAAACCCCAAGAAGCCAGAGTCCACATGCAGTGCAACATCAGATAAATGAGTTGCAGCTCCCCAATACTGTGTAAAATATAAAAATAGCACAAAGTCCAATCACCAAAATTAAATAAAATTATTTTTTCTACCTTTGTTGTCTGACCATTTTATTCTCTGATCATGCTGGTCCCGATCTGAGGCTTCTGCTTTCCTGTCTTCTCTTAGCTCTCTTTCTGTGGTCTATGGTCCATGGTCCATCTGCCATTTCTTATCTCTTCTTTTGTTTTCTTCACTTCGTTCCATCAGCCCATTTCCAGGTTCAGTAACCCTCCTCAGTATCAGTCCCCTTTCCAGTCCTCCCCTCCCAGTACCTTCCAGTGTCAACCACCTTGCATTCCCATGACTGCCACTTGTGTCCATTCCCTTCCAGTCCCCCTCCTTTCCCACTATCCAGCCCCTTCTAGTCCAAATACCATCCCAGGTATCAGCTCAGGTTCACTCTCAGTGCCACCCCCCCAGTCAGTTCCCTTCCAGCCACCCTACCCTCTGTCCATCTCTCTTCCAGTACCATTCACATGTCAGCTCCCTTCCAGCCTCCTCCCTATTACCAAGCTACCTACCGCTTCCATCCCCAAGTGTCAGCTCCTTTCCAGCCCCCTCCTTCCCCTGGCAGACCCTCTCAGTATCCGCTCCCTTCCAGTCCTATTCTACCACCCCCCCCCCCCGCATCAGCCCATTTGTAGCCCTAGCCCCTAGTTTTCTTCCAGGGCCAGCAGCACTCTCCTCCCCTCCCCTATTAGCCCATTTCCTGTCCCAGCCCATTTCTAGTCCTAACCCCTTTATCAGCCCACCCCAGTCTTAGCCCCCAATCAGCTCATTACCAGTCGTAACCCTCCAATAAGTCCATTTTCAGTCCTAGCAGCCCAATCAGCCCATTTCCTGTCCTAGTCTCCCCCCATAGCCCATTACCAGTCCTAACCCCCCATCAGCCCATTTCCAGTCCTAAACCCCCATCAGCCCATTTCCAGTTCTAACCCCCCCATAGCCCATTACCAGTCCTAGTCTCCCTCCCGATCAGCGCATTACCAGTCCTAACCCCCCCATCAGCCCATTTCCAGTTCTAAACCCCCATCAGCTCATTTCCAGTCCTAACCCCCCCATCAGCCCATTTCCAGTTCTACCCCCCCCCCATAGAGCATTATCAGTCTTAGCCCCACTCCCGATAAGCCCTTTTCCTGTACTAACCCCCATCAGCCCATTTCCAGTTCTAACCCCCCCATAACCCATTTCCAGTCCTAGACCCACTCCCGATCAGCCCATTCCCAGTACTAACCCCATCAGCCCATTTCCAGTTCTACCCCCTCATAGCCCATTACCAGTCCTAAACCCCCATCAGGCCATTTCCAGTTCAAACCCCCCCCAATCCCCCCAGTTCCTGTCCTACCCCCCCCCCCCCATCAGCCCAGTTCCAGTCCTAGACCCCTCCCCCCAAACCCAGGGAAATTGAAAAAAAAACCCCAAAACTCTGGCGTAAGAAGCAGCTGCCACTGCTGCTCCAGCGGCAGCAGTGGCAGAATGAGGAGCCCCGTGGCCGCCTGCCCGCCTCCCCCCGGAGAGCCTGCTGGTTTCTCCAGCTCCGCTTTGCAGAGCCACGGCGAAGGGACAGTGTTTCCCTTTCGCGCGGCTCAGTTAAAGCTGAGCCCAAGGTGCTGATGGGAAACAGGAAATCCCATCAGCACCTCGGGCTCAGCTTTAACAGAGCCGCGGTTAAGGCAAACACTGTCCCTTCGCCGTGGCTCTGCAAAGTGGAGCCGGGGAAACCAGCAGGCTCTCTGGGGGGGGCGGGCAGCGGAGCTCCTCATTCTGCCGCTGCCGCCGCTGCTGCAGCAGCAGCAGCAGTAGCTGCTTCTTACGCCGGAAGGTTTTTTTAAATTTTATTTTGAAGGCCGAGTGAGGCGGTGACGGCGGTCTTTGTGGGGGCAATTTTGCCGCCCCCAAAAAGCATAAAAAGCTGCCGCCTGAGGCCACCGCCTTACTTGGCCTCATTATAGAGCCGCCTATGATCTGGGGGATTGTATAATGGTGTGTCAGTAGCATCACCAACTGCTATGAGGTTTATTCCCAAAAGGAATCTTTAACTTCATGTGAGTCAGGAGTCATCTTTTTGGCAACCAGGTTCCAGTTATCATTCATTCGGTCCTTTGCAAGGCGAAAGATGCTGTAGGTCATCTTAGCAAATTCAAATACCAATCTTAAACATGCTGGGGGTTATTCTACAGGAGAGAAGTTTACAATATGGTCTTTCTTTTGTTCCCACCGTTCGTTATGACCCCTTTCGTATACGGGTGAGCTTACAACGTTTGTTTCGGAAATTGAACATCATTTTGTATTTTCAAGGCAAGACGGGTTCCACGGATGAATCTGTTGTTACACCAGTTTCAAAATGGATCCCTACGGGGACAGCGATTGATCCAGTTTTGTTTACTTTTCAAACGTTAGTCTTGCAGGATCTGGTACAACTGGAACAGGTTCATTTCCAACGTTTTTCAAATTTGACTAAAGAAGAATATTCCGCTCTTAAGGAATTGGAAAATGATCCTTCCCTGATTATTCGGAAGGCGGACAAGGGAGGAGCCTTGGTTTTACAAACTCTTGATGATTATCAACTTTCCTTACAGGTTCATTTGAATGATCGTTTGACTTACGCAATCTTAGAGGGAGATCCTACAGTAGCACTGTTGGGGGAAATTAAGTTGTTGGTGGGTTTAGCCTTACAAGGTGGTTGGATAACGAAAAAAGAATCTGTATTTCTGGTCAATCTTCATCCTAAGATCCCCGTTCTGTATTTAGTCCCTAAAGTACATAAATCGATGACGTCTCCCCCAGGCAGACCTATTGTTTCATGTAAAGATTCAGTATTGGAACCGTTATCCATTTTTTGCGATGTCTTTTTGAAACAGGAGGCTTGTCGGGTTTCGTCCTTTATTAGAGACTCTACACATTTTTTACATCTTATTTCTAATGTTTCGATACCACCTGGAGCTTTTTTGATCACTTTAGATGTGGTCTCGCTATATACGAATATAGATCAGGGGGAAGCATTGGATCTTTTACAACGTTGTTTTTCTTATGCCCCTTCCCGGCTGCCTCGATCTTTTTTGATACAATTGATAGAGTTGGTTTTGAGTAGAAATTATTTTTTGTCTGATGGGATTTTTTATCAGCAGATCTCTGGCATCGCCATGGGAGCGACAGTTGCACCCTCGATAGCTACCCTGTATATGGGGGAAATGGAAACAGGTGCAGTTGAATGTGTTGAAGGCTTTTCTAATGTGATTTTGTGGAAACGTTTTCTTGACGATATTTTCTTCATCTGGACTTCCAACTTGTTTTCCTTATGCCAATTTATTACACGTCTTAACTCCATACGGAATAATATAAAATTCACTGAAAAGATCAGCACTACCACTATAGAGTTTTTGGATATGCAACTTTCTATAACGGCGGGTCGATTAACTACTACCTCATATCGTAAGCCAGCTCAACGAAATAGTCTGCTACATTTTCGGAGTTACCATCCTGGCCCCTTACGTCAGGGCTTGCCTTTTGGGCAATTTTTGAGACTACGAAGAGTGTGCGAGACAAAGGATGATTTTAGACGACAAGCTAATCTATGTATTCGTCTTTCTGAAAGGGGTTATCCTCAAGCAGTTATCCAAAGAGCGTATCAGAGAGCTTCCCATATCCATAGGGAATGGTTGATCGACGCGCAATATAAGAATGAGTCTTCATCGGATTCTATGATCACTGGAGTTTTACCCTATACTGAACGGAGTGCAGAAGTGTTGAAAATGTTATGTAAGCACTGGCCTATGTTACAATTACATCAGTGTTTCCAAACCCCCCTTCGCATAGCCTTTTCTAGGGGTCAATCATTGGGGGATCGTTTGGTAAAAACATCTCTGGCTCCTGATAGGCTTCAATATCAACGTCCGGAGTTTGGTCATACCCCTTGTCAGAACTGTGGTTTTTGCGCGACTACTATGTCGGGCATACAATGGAGTCATCCCACGACGTCTCGGCAATATGAACGCCGATGGGACACCTCATGTATATCTTCGTATGTAGTGTATCTTTTATTGTGCCCTTGTGATTTAGTTTATGTGGGCAGGACTATTTGCCCTATTAAAAAAAGACTGATTGAACATGCTTCAAGATTACGGCAACAGATAGATACAGCTCCGATGGTGACTCATTGTATGTCATTTCAGCACTCTTTTACGGATCTTCGATGGACTGTCATTGACCATATACCTTTAAATCCGCGAGGAGGGAATCGGGAGAAACAGTTGCAGTGGCTTGAACAGAAATGAATTTTTTCTTTGAATACGGTACATCCTGCTGGTCTCAATCGTGAAATTGATTGGCTTAGTGTCTTCTAACATATTGGACATGGCTGACATTTCCTGCACCAATTAGATGAGGGATTCCCGTGTTGGTGGGTGTTCCCTTTTTCTATTGGTGGGTTCCCATATTTAACACGCTTCCATTCAGCCTGGTTAAAGCTTACGTCCCGAGCCGCTTTTGGACGGCATTTTTTCAACATTGTTGCCGATTTGTGAGAATATCAAAGAGCACTTGATACAGGATACACCACCCAAAACGTGCGCGTCGTGCTACCGGATGTTTTGAGAGCAACATATGTTCACTGGGGAATTTAAAGACAACTACAAAGAGTTCTTGAAGATAAGTGTTTTATTGCCATAAATGGTGAACCTTTCGTGAATAAAAAGTAGCGTGCTGTCTGGTGGGGGTGATGTTTCCGTATCAACCTTCCTACAGCTAGCTCCGACAAAAAAAGCAAAATTTAAATAGGGACTTTTTCTGATGAACTTATATGTTAGTTATCTTATTTAGTTCACAGGGTGAGGTTTGAAGAGTTTTGGGGGTTATTCTAAGGCACGAATAGTAGGGATGGGCGTCAACGGGACATCCATCCCTGCTATTCGTGCCAGCTCCTGCCCCTGTATAACTTCCCCATCGGTTGTGCGGGGAAGGGACGGCACGGGGGCAGAGCGTGGGCGGTCACTGGCCCTTGACGTACAGGGCGAATTCTGATGTCAGCCCTGTATGTCCAGGGCCAGCGAAATGTCTGGGGAAAAACTTTCCTGGACGTGTTCTTTTGGCAGCTCTGGGGCGCGGAAGGGGCTGGGGCAGCAAAAGTTAATTCCCTGCAGCCAGATCCTGGCCTTAGGAGGCCTGATCAGGGGTCGGGCTGCATGGAATTAACTTTTTAGCAGGTGGCTGGCATCGCAGCATTTAAATGGAGCCACGGCGCCATGGCTCCATTTAAATATCCTGAGTTAGTCGGGCTTTGCTGTACGTGCAGACCAGGACTGAATCACAGTCCCAACCTGCACGTACAGTGCTGTTCGCGATTCTGATCCCGTGGGGCTAGATGTGCCCCGTGGGATCAGAATTGCGATCGTCTTTGTATGTCTGGGTCAGCCCGGTCGTACAAAAAGGAGATCTACGTCAGGATCAGAATTGGGCCCACTACAAACAAGCCGGTAAAAAATTTAAGCTCATTTCTTTTTGGTGGAGGGGGGAGGGCAGGAAATAGTAGAGGTTCCCTTTATTTTCTCATTTTAAAAATATCCCCCCTCTCACCCACATACACCCAAGATAGCATGGCTGTGGCGCACCAGGTGCAGACCCTGAAGGATGAAGGGATATTTCTTGCAAGAAAATCCTTCTGCACCACTCTGTCTGGCAGGGGTCGCCAGAATAGCAGCAGACCACTGCTCCTTCCTCCATGGGCTCGAATATATCACCTCTATGATGTGCTGCATATCCCAGCCAGCTCCATCTCACAAGAAACTCAGAGCAAACTCCTGCATCAAACCTCTAAAGCTTAAGCCACCCCCAGATAATATATTTGTTGCTAACCAAATCAGGTCAATTTTAAAAGGTATTTCTGCATGTAACACAGTGAAATATGTGTGGAAATAGGCAGTTCTAAAACCGTTGGTCTGATGTGCATGTAAAATTACGTGCATGGAATTTTACGTAAACTGAGGATAGGGTTTGGAAGGAGACTGCAGACACACACATATATGTGAAAACATATATATATGCATGTAAAGTAATCCAGAACATTTGAGTGTGCCACACAGCAAGTATAAGAATTAAGATCAAACTCCCTTAGGTATTTTTCAAAATGGAAGCATGCGCACAATTTTGTTTTGAAAATTCTCCAATACCAGCAAAGGGAAAAGTAGGTTGCCTATGTGTGAAGGCCAAGTAGGCAACTATTTCATGCCCATTTTATAAAGGCAGATAGGCGCCTGTGTCTTTATAAAATCACCTCAAACTGACAAAAATCACAGCTGAAATGAAGCCACAGACATTTAGGCCTACTTGGGAGCAGATGGAAATGTCTGAGCATAAGCTAGGACTCCACTCAAACTCTGCTGATAAACATGTCTGCTCGCAAGCAGCCTAGAAGTACACATGTTCTCATCAGCATGCATACTTTCTACTTGTAAAATTGCCTGATGCATGAGTTTACGCACATATGCATACAGACAGCAACCTGCCTTAGCCTAGGAGTTGTAGATAGTTTACCCAGTTCAACCCAAGTTCTTATATCCTGTTTTATGTAAGTCCAGTACGGTTTCTCCTTACTTATGGATAATGTTTCTGTTATATGTAAACCGAGCTGACTCGAAGAGCGCGGTATAGAAAAGACTTTATATAAATAAATAAATAAATATGTCGACAGATGTGTGTGAAAAAGCTTTTATAATGTTACCTGTTAAGAGGGCAAGTAACTAGATTTTAGTTTTCGAATATAAGCTACAAAGTACATATGGTAAAAGTGCCGAGACCCTCACTGGAAACAAAACAGGAGGGATGTTTATGATAGCACAGTTACTTACCTGTAACAGGTGAGCTCTGGGAACCGCAGGAATAAGTCTTCACATATGGGTACGTCGGTACCGACGGAGTCTGCGCTGCTTCCCAGCGTCCAATCAGAAAGCTTTTGGAAGCATCCGAACACGCCTGCGTGCTGCCTTCCCAACTGCCTCTCCTCAGTTAAGTTTTAAAGCTGAGACAAAGAGAGAGAGAGAGAGCAAGGAAGGGAAAGATAGAGATAGAGAAATGCAACTCCTAGGGGAGGTGGGTGGGTTGTGAAGACTTATTCCTGCTGTTCCCAGAGATCACCTGTTACAGGTAAGTAACTGTGCTATCTCCAGGAACAAGCAGGAATGAGTCTTCACATATGGGGACTCCCAAGCTCAGATGCCCGGAGGGAGTCCTAGCATGTTGCAAGTCTAGAACGAGCCATGCTATTCCTCAGGACCTCAGGCATCCTGGGGATGGAGGGTAGGAGTTGAATACAGAAAAGGAGCTGTGGAACAGCTGGCTAGAACAGGGCTTCAAAAGGGGAAGACCCTGTATCAAGGTCATTTAGTAGAGAAATATTGTAATCTGGGCCTCCCTTGTTGGCATTGCACAAGTGCACTGAGCTACATATGGATCTGATAGAAGAGCCAGTGAATGTGCTCAAGGGGTACCTCACTGAGAAGTAGAGGTAATAAAGTAGAATAAAAACAAGTGGAGGTCAGAATCCTTCAGGGTGAGAAATAGCCCCAGGGGAAAAACTGGGGTAGTAAGAGAGGTAGAGCTTCAGCGGAGACGCAGAAGGTACTAGTAAAGAAAGCTTAATCTGTTTTGGTCCAAAAATAGTACAAATCTAGGACCAAGAGAAAAAATGAGTCTGACCCAACTGGACTGGGGTTGGAATCAGTCCATGTAGGGAAGAAAGGGTATGGAGACCCTTGTATTTGATAAGAAAGTAAGGACAGACTCAGGAGCGCTAAGCTTTAGAGCAACTGAAGCTCCGCAATGTCTTTCCTAAATGGGGTCAAGTAGGAAAGAAAAAGGGTACATGGCGAGCATCAGGAGTACCTAACCTGAAAAGGTTATGGTAAGAAAAAAGCTGGTTAATTACCACAGGGAGTGGTTATAGGTGTAGCCCCCTAAGTATGCTGGCACAGCATTGATAGGGGTAGTGCCCATCTGTCAGGATCATATAGGAATGTAAGGATATCTGAACGTAACAGACAGATAGATAAGTAGATGGACACAGATCTATCTAAAAATAGATCTCATATCTATAAATATATATGTATATATATATCGAAATATATACACATATAGGGTACATATGGATATATCTATAAAAAGATATGTATGGGCAGAAGATATTCAGATAGATATAGATAAGTATATATATATATATCTATATATACCTAGACGAAATAGGTAGGCATAGAGACACATGTCTCCAGGCATATGGATGGAGAGATGTCCATGGAACCCCATCCCCTATAGGGATATAGGGAGAGAGGAAGATTCATGTGACAGCAAGAAGGTTGATACCTGCTTGAATAGGTAAATAGAGAATCCTCTTTTCCTGGTTATGACTGGCAGAGTCAGAGGAAAGGTGTCCCTGACAAGAAGAAGGCTGAATTCTTTGCAGAAATTGAGCTCTTGAATAACCAGGATGGCCTACGTGAAAATGGTAGAGGATAACGTCAGTCTGCAGACAAGAAGTCCAGATATCTCCAGAACTGCAGTATGGAGATTGGATAGGAGGCCTCTGGAGGAAGATACCCTAGTGATCCGCCTATGAGGGTAAGATGGGTATTAGGCGTCCTCTAGCTGCCATTGGAGAAATTTATCTCTGACGAGAAGACTCAAGGAGATATGGGCCAAGCCAGGGAAGCGACCCTCCTTTAGGCTTTCACGTAATGAAAGGCCTGAGGCTTATGCCTCAAAAGAGATTTACGATATGATGGAAAGGGCAGGGAATACCCGCCAGACATGACTGGGGGAACCCCCTCCCCCCCTAACCATCTGGGGTTATCTGCTAGGCAAGATACTAATGCTCTCTAGCAAGGGCCATAGTGCAAAGCTACTCTGTAGAGATGTAGAGAGCATACTGCAGGTTGGTTAGAAGAAAAAGCTGACATTGGAAATTCAGCAGGTGAGCAGCTATTCTGCCAAGGCAAAGAATAGACGTTAACCAACCAGACTGTGATAATAGGGTTTCCCAAACAAGGTTAATAACCTGTTTGGGACTTAGCACTAAGGCTAGGAGGATTGCTAGTGGTGGGGAAGCCCTGGTTGCGTAGAGAACACAACCAGTGGCTTAACCACTAGGAATTGCTGTATCTGCAGCAACTACCAGGGCAGCATAGAAATTTTTTTTTTTTTTTTTTTAGATTGGGAAAAAGAAACAGTCCTGATAGGGCTTCCTATTGTGTGATGAGCTGCCCTAAGGTAACAAGGGGGAAAAAGAACTCCAGAAGGGAGAATCCCCCAGTAGAACAGGTAGAGGACTATAGGAGCTTACCGGTGTTAAAGAACCACTCTTACAACCAAATGTTGTAGAAAGAGGGAGGTAAGACAGAGTTGCAAGAGACCGACTATGGAAGAAGCCTCTGACAGGTGAGATGAGACATGCCAGTACAGGGAAAACAACTGTCCATTGATAGTTGTTACCTCTCTTTCCTTCAAGAGGAAGAGGAAACTGTTAAGTATGGGCATGATCATCATAAAGACTCTTAGAAAAAAGATGTCTCATGAAGAGATATCTAGGTAGGTTAGGATAAATTTAGTGCAGATACTGCCAGTGAAAGAAGCAGACTGCCACCCTAACCACCAACCAAGAGGGACAATGATCTATTTCAAACCCTGCTACTGCTGGGTTTGTTGACCCTGTTGAGGTTGTGGATTCTTTAGACCAGGGCGCTGTTTCCCCTGTTTGGGAACATCTGTATGATGGGCAGATGATGGGTAAAACCTTCTCCCCCTAGGTGAAGAAAGTTTGGTAGGACATTTCCTACCTACTGGGAAAGAAGAAGGCGTAGAACAGCCTCTGGAAAAAGGAAAGTCGGTGGATAACTGAGTAACCTGGAGTAAAGACTCCTTGTTGAAGAGATTTTCTCCAGTGCAAGGAGTATTTCCCAGTCTTTCTTGTGCCCATTTGTCCAAGTCTGAAGCTTGAAGCCAGGCTCTACGTCGTGCCCCTATAGCTACAGCAGAAGTTCTGCTAACAGACTCAAAGGAGTCTAGGGTAGCACGAGTAAGAAACCTAGAGATATTTTGAGTATGACTAACCAGTGAGGAATAGTCTTTACACCTGGGCTCTTGAAGAAAAGGAGTCAAAAGATGTAATTTCTTTGTTACCTCCTCAAGAGATAAACCCATTTAAAAAATATATGAGAGAATTCTTGCTGAAAGCATGGATATGTCTGGAAGGTTTGACGTCCAAAGGCATCTAGTGTCTTAGACTCACGGCCTGGCAGACAAGAAGAGTGCTTTTTATTACTCTTCACTCGCCTCATTGCTGATTCTACCACAATGGAATGATGAGGAAGTCGAGTCTTTTGAAACCCTGGAGAGGGGGGCACCTGATATAGGAGATCAGTTGCTCTGGAAGGTGGGGGCACCTTTAAAGGAGCTTCCCACATTCGTAGAAGGAGATCCTGCAAAGAATGATGCAAAGGAAGCATTATATTCTCCTTTGCTTTGCTAGGAACAGAGAGGTATTCTGTATTCCCTTGTGTAGGATCTTGTCCAGGAATAGGAATGGCAAGTCATTTTGCCATATCCAGGAGGAAAGTCTGGAAAGAAGGATCCCCAGAGGGAACTTCCCTTGGATAGGCTAGATTTGATGAAGAACTAGCGTTGGCACCGAGGGATCTATTCAAGTATATAGGAATAGAAGATCCTGAATGGTGCAGTATGGGATCCTTAGATGGTGGTCGCTGGTACTGCAGGTCAGAACCAGCGACAGTCGGTAACAGATCGTCCATGCTAGGGATCGATTCCAAACTCGGCCATGCTAGGGAAGCAAGCCTGACGAGAGAAGCATGGAAGATACCGACAGCAATGGTACTGTGGATATCGGTACCGACCTCGGTACCGTATCTGATACCGGTGGATGAAGACCAGCCGGTGGCAACTCTAATGGTATCAGAGGAACCGAGAGTTGCGGATCCGAATTATCGGAACCGAGCCTTCGGTACCGACGGGAGTCGGTAGCAAGGCGAGTCGGTACCCAGTCCTCCAGACTGGAGATCGATTCCAGACTCGGCATCGAAGGAAGCGAGTCTATCGATGCACGTCTGGAGGGTACCGACGTCGGTACTAGTATCGGTGTCGGTACCGATACTGGAAGGTCGATCTGGAACGTATACACCGGCCCCGCAGGTACCGAGGACGCCAGACGACGATCCTTGGTGAGGAATGTTTCATCCAACACCAGTGCCGATGCCGGGGTATCGGTACCGCTCGAAGCGGATGCCACCACCGGGCATGGCTCAGGTATGTTCTGCGAGGGGTGAACCTCAGGAACAACCTGAAACCCCACGCAGGCTTTGGAGGCCGAAGACTCCCACCGGGGTTTTGAAGCCAGTGGATTCTCGATGACAAGGCCATAGGCATCTCTATGCTGTGCATGACAACTGCCGCTCGAGGACTGGCTAGTCTTAACAGACTGTTTTTGGGTTACCTGATCCTGTGTAGAAGAAGATATGCTCGGTGCCCTGAAGTTGTAGGGGGACCGCGTGTCGAGGGGAACTCGATGTTGAAAACTTCTTCTCACAATAGTATTGCCCGAGGGCTCTGGAGGAAAATGGTCAGGACCCAAGCAGGTTAGACACCAATTGTGAGTGTCTAAAAATAAAGTTGTACCGCCACAGTTTGTACATTTCTTGGGGAAAGTGGCTGGCGGTTCCATGAATGAAAATGGAGAGGCCTAGAAGGCCTGAGAACCGTGAGACACTAAGGAAGAAAAATATATTCCTTAAAAAGGAAAAAGTTTTACAAGAAAGAAAAAAGAAACACCGGCGGTACCGGTGGCGTCGGGGAAGGCAGCCGCGACGACAAGAAAACTAAAAAATAAAAGAAGAATTTTCTGTGGTGACAGGAGGATGTCCTGCCGGCTCCGCGGAAAAACGAAAACTGAGGAGAGGCAGTTGGGAAGGCGGGAAGGCAGCACGCAGGCGTGTTGGGATGCTTCCAAAAGCTTTTTGATTGGACGCTGGGAAGCGTTCCCGCGCAGACTCCGTCGGTACCAACATACCCATATGTGAAGACTCATTCCTGCTTGTTCCTGGAGATTACCCAGACCCTCACTCAGACTGCTTATACTGTTGTGACCTGAATACATTAGACATTAAGTGGCACTGCTCTCAGAACGTCTCCTATCCTTCCCCCTTTTCAGATTATACATCCTAATCTGTTCAACCCCGGGATTTTTTCTGTATTAAAAGCACACGTGTGGCTCATGTTGCTGTTGACCACATAAGTACTTTTGAATACGAACCTCTCAATTTAACTTTAGCCACCTCTTTAGCCACCTCTTTCATCTCGCTACAATTCAGAAATGCTGAAAATGCTGTAAAAAAAAAAAAAGTCCCCTTCTATAACCCTTGGATGTTTCTATGTTGAGAGGAGAGCAGGTAAAACTTTATTTATACAAAACTTGTTATGTCTTCTTTCTTAAGCAAGTCAAAATGGCCCACATATGACTCGGTCTTACAGTAAAAAAAGGTTGGTTTACGAGATCTTAGCCTAGAAGAAACAGACATACGCAGAAAGAAAGAGAAGAGTACTGGGAGTGGAGGAGTAGCCTAATGATTAAGAGCACTGGTTGAGAACCCAGAGACCAGGGTTTGATTCCCACTAGCTCTCCTAGTGGCCTTGGGCAAGTCACTTAATCCTCCACTGCCTCAGAAAAATCCAAGTCATCAATGCCCCTGTTTGATGTACATTACAAAGTTTAAGTAAACCGCTTTGATTGAAATGATAAAGCGGTATATAAAACCTGTTAAATAAATATATAAATAATCTTGCCAACACCTCAAATAAGAACATAAGATAAGTCATACTAGGTCAGACCAAGGGCCCATCATGCCCAGTATCTTGTTTCCAACAGTGAACATTCCAGATCTCAAGTACCTATCGGGCTCCCAAAGGTATACATATTCCATGCTGTTTGTTCCAGAGGTAAGTAGTGGATTTCTCCAGTCCTCTTTAATAATGGTTTATGGACTTTTCCTCCAGGAACTCAACTAAACCTGTTTTGAACCCAGCTACACTCACAGCTTTTACCACATCCTCCAGTAACAAATTCCAGAGTTTGATTACTTATGAATAAAAAAATATTTTCTCCGATTAATCTTAAATGTACCATATTGTAGCTTCGTTTCAGTGTCCCCTAGTCTTTCTACTTTTTGAAGAAGCAAAGAACCAATCTACATTTACCCGTTCCACTCTATTCATTATTTTATAGATCTCTATCATATCTCCCCTCATCCGTTTCATTTTCAAGTTGAAGAGCCCTAACCATTTAAGCCTTTCCTCATAGGGATAATCCTGCCATCCCTTTCACCATTTTGGTCACTGTTCGCTGTATCTTTTCCAATTCTGTTACAGGCTTTTTAAGATATGGTGACCAGAACTGCACACAATAATCAAGGAGCGATATAGAAGGCATTATCTCAGCCATGGATTTTATTTTCTATTCTTTTCCTTATGACTCCTAGCATTCTATTTGCTTTATTGGCCGCGGCTGCACACTAAGCAGAGGATTTCAACATATTATCCTCTATGACATCCATATCCTTTTCTCCGAGTAGTGATTCCTAATGTGGAACCTTGCACTGTGTAACTGTAGTTTAGATTGTTCTTTCCGAAGTGCATAACTTTGCACTTGCTCACATTAGATGTCATCTGCCATTTGGATGCCCATTTTCCCAATTTTCCAAAGTACTTTTGCAATTTTTCACAATCCTCTTGTGTTTTAAGAACTTTGAATAATTTTGTATCATCTGCAGATTTGATCACCTCACTCGTTATTCCCATTGCCATGACAAGGGAGTGCTTTGGGACTCAATTCAGAAGAGTCATTGTTATAAAGGAACTTGATGTAGGAGCACCACAGGAGGAAATTGCACTGATGGAACTCCCTACAGGCGAAATAACTTTGCTATTATTGTAATAATTTCTATGGCGCTAGCAGTTCTACGCAACCCTGTAAAATTCCTGAAGCTGATAATAGAGACAAAGTATGTCAAGCTTTAGGACCTTCAAGTAACAGTTGAAGTGAGGTCTAAGTGCGGTGAGATGAAAAGTCTTAAATTTTAAAGTCGCCTCGAAGAGGTGTGTTTTCAGGCTGGATTTGAAGCTGGCAAGACTGAGCACAGCGTGAGCTCAGAGGCTATTCCAGGTATTTAGAACTAGCAAGAAGCCATGAAGTCCAGATTTCACAATGGCGGAGGTGGCATTGCATAACTGCAGTTTGCCCACTGAGCCGTTTGGGAAGAGGGTGTACAGGAATATGAGAGAGGAGGGCTAATGCTTGAATGCATTTGTAGGCAAGGAAACGTCATCTGAATTATGCAGAATCAGACACCAAGCCAATGCAGAGATGCAAGAAGAGGGATTCCATAAACATAATGGCAGAAAAGGAACAAGCCACTGAGTTCTGAACAGACTGCTGAAGAGTCGCCATAGGTGAAGGTGTATATTACTTTTCTGAAACTGCAGTGCATACATATAGTTTTCTCCCTGATGCATTGTGAAAGTATATGCACACTTTCATCCAGCTGAAAACACACCTATGCAGATTCAGCCATTGTATTCTCATAACTCATTTTTTTATGCAGACCATAAACCATTAAACATTTACTACCCTTTCGTCCTTAGTGCAATGTCCGTGTTGACATGAGATTTACCACAGCATGCAAATCTACACACGTTAATGCAAAAGAAGCTCTTCGTGTTAACTTGCTTGCATTGACTTTTGTACACGTGTCCTATCTTCGTGGTAATGAGGCAAAAGAGTGCAAAATACCTCATTAGCTCATCTTAAATATTTATCATTAAAGTTAACACTATGTTAACAGATTTAATGCACATTACAAGCTAGTGTTAATGCTTGCATTAGCAGAAATCTCACTTTAATAAATAGGTTTTCCTAGACTATTTAGAGTGAATGTCCTCTAGCGCTCTCTGAATCTTAAACAGTAGATACTGTATAAGATTTCAAAGTAAAACTGTGTTTGTGACATGCTTGCCTTATTATCTGTGAAATCTTGCAAGATGTTTTATCCATTCTCATACAAATACTCGTTTTATCTCTATATTTGCAACTCGGAGAAAACTGCAGGTCTGTTTTTATTGAAACTTGCAAAACATCCATGAGCCATCATAAAGGTTTATGGCTTGTGACTGTTTATGACGGACCAGAAGACATGGCCTGAGAGAACTCACTCTTTCTCCTTACTTTAAACTGATGTTCCCATATGTAAAAAGTTAGGAAATATGGGAATTCTAAGCTCCAAGCAACCTGTTAGCTATCAAACACGAGTGGGAAAAGCACGTGGTTCGTGGCTGTGGGAAGTTTTTCCAAATCGTCTGTTTATATATATCTTTGTCTTTCTGACACGGAGAGGAGAGTAGAAAGGTGATTTCAATGGTGTTGTACCCAAATATTCTGTTCATTTGGAAAGAATAAGAAAATTAAAGTTTGTGATATTATATCTAACCATTAGATTTCACTGTTAACAGATTTTAAAGAATGTACTTTGCAGTTTAACTATAGGGTATCCACTGTCCCAAGACAACAAGTATTCTGATGCTTTAAACCACTAGGAGACTGTACACAAACTATACAGTACAGTTACTAGGCATCACCATATCTGGCCACCATTAAGAAAGCTATACAGTTCAATCACTAGGTTTCACAGTAGAATTTACAGCAAAGAAAATTAAATACAAATCTTACTAAGAGCCATCCTAGCAGGATTGTTTGTGTGTGAGAGAGAGTGTGTGTGTGTGTGTATAATCAGTGTAATTACAGTCCTCAGTGAGGGGCCATGCATCAAGACTCCTTTTAGAAACTTGCAATCATGAACCCCAAAACTCGCCAATCGGGAAAAATGAGCTATCTATATTTAAAATAAAAGAATAATGTGGGGCAAGCATTTAAAATTAAAATGAAAAACCCAAGTGCATTAGACATCACTAACCAAAATTAGAGCATATATTCAGAAAAGCAGAATTTGTTATTCCCTAATTTCAATACACACAGGCTAATGAAAACAAGCTCCTCTTCCAGACACAAGCTGATGCTCTCATTTTGTACAGGTGTGATCCAAAGGGGTGCCACAAAGCACAACCCTCACTTTGCATTTATAGTACAACCCATTATTCATACCAACCACAATAGAAAAATAATACTTATTTTCATACAGAGGCACTGTACAATGACGGTAATTATTCAGGTAGATTATAAGCTCTCAGGGAATGGGATATATTGTAAATGGGTACCCGAAACAATGGGAGATAACGTGATTTGCCCAAGGTCACAAGGAGGACTGTCAGTGGGAGAAGCAGGATTTCAATCCTGTCTTCTCTGTTTAACAGCCCATGCTCTTTCCACTGGCAGCCAGCTTTCTGCCTAGAAGCTCTTTGATTTCAAGTCACTTGGGTTTAAATACCAATTTCAAACTTCTAAGGGTATCCATTTTAAGCACTGTGCTCAAAGCAGTTTGAGTATAGTTCAAGTACCATTCTACCTGGGTCAATGTTAGGCTGCCCTAGCTGCTGGCCAAAAATGAAAGTGCTGAGTGCTGTAATGGGGGATGAGCAGTCTTTGGAGTCCAGTCGGGAAGTCCATTTCCCCTGGCTGCATGCTGAGATTGTGTTTTTAAGGAACTAGATTTCGGCTTTTACATGCTCTTTCAGACACATGCCCTTTAAAATCCAGTGTCCAATCCTGGGAAAGCTGCCAAGCAGAAAGAATACTATAGTTCCAGTGAAGAAACACTTACATTTTTAATTTCTCCCCTGGTGAACATACAATTTGAGAACCACTTTCTTAATCAAGGCTGGATCATTTATTCTCAGGCTTCCATTCCACTTTACAATATGCGTTGCAACAAATGTTTTATAGTATATTAAAACCCATCCTTGTGTCCAATGTTTCTGTGACCTTAACTTTCCTTCGCTCATTAACACAGCTTTTCCTACACAAAGACCCAAAACTGGCACCTTGTCTTCTGGGCATAACAAAGTGAATCAATACAAACCTTTACGTTCTTGCAAAACGGAATTCAGCGTGACAGCACCATGACACAACTTAAACGGAGTCACTGATTAAGACAAATAGAGCTCAGTGTGAGTGGTGCAGCGGCAGCAGCCCAATGAAACCTACAGAACCAGCTCACGGCGCTTGAGTTATTTCACACATTATGACAGGCCAGATGCTGATCATTTCACCCATAGGACAAGTTTACTTGCTTCTGATGTAAGGAAGGGCAAGACAAGGATATGAAAAAAAAAGTCCTTTTCCAGTAATAAGCATTTGCAAGCTGATTTATATTAAATTAATAAAAAAGATTGCTTAATTGCTTTTGGCATCCTAAGAACTACATCAAAACTGTTTACAATATATTAAAAGCACAAAGCAAAACGAAAACATCTATAAATTTAATAAAGCACTGCCACTAATAATACTGTTTCAGATGTACTTATGACAAAAACCTTTAAACATGTAACAGGACCCACAAAGAATACACAAATACAAGTTTTTTCCTTGGGGAAAGAGGACCTCAGAAATGTTCATCCAACTTATTACTTCACGAGTATAAATTAAGTAATTGGTCCAAAACCCATTTTATCACTTTTTAAATTTCTCTTGCAATAAAACAGTTTCAATATATAGAGAAATTTTATATACCTGCTTTCTTTCATTGAATCCTACTAGAGCAGTTCAGACAAGTGGATTATGCTCCTTTGCCAGGTGGAAGCAGACGAACAACTTTCAGTGTTGTCATTATTCTGCATCAGTACTGATACAACACTGAGAGAAGTCATTATGATACCACTGCCCAAGCAGAAAGCAAGACCAAAAAGCTGACCCAACTTGCACTGAAACTTTGGATACAGCTAAGGCAGAACCTTAGAGCTCTAAGACCAGCTCAGGTGTCTCCCACTGAGAGACAAGGAACTGACACACAGATTCAGGGGGAGAGAAAAATCCTGAAAGGTGCTTGATACCCTCCAAAATGGGATCCAACGGCAAAGCTAGTGCCAGAGCAAGCTTGGCTATATGCAGAGAGGCCATTAAATCCCGTATCGGGGAGCAGCGGTCCTGCCTAAGTCTTTTCACGGGATGACATGCTATTGTTTTGGGGGGATGTTTCTAGGGAACTGTCCAGTAATGCAATTAGTAGATGGCTTTGGTGCATTTTCAGGATTAAAAATAAACTTTCATAAGTCGGAGGCTTTGACTTTGGGGCAAGTTAGAAGGGAGCTGGAGCGGAGTTGCCGAAATGGGTGATGAGTAGTTTGAAATACCTTCGTATATGTGTGAGTACCAATTACAAATTGCTGTACAAGGAGAATGTGGGAGATAAGTTGGACCAAATGTGGAAACTCTGTGAGGCATGGAAGAATTTGCCTTTGTCCTTTCTTGGCCGTGTGGTCAAAAAGGTCATCGTTCCCAAGATACTTTATTTATTTATCTATATCTTACAGACTCTCCCCTCTGTGGGTGAGACAAAAAGAGGTGTGAATCTATAAAAGCATGATTAGCCGCTTTATATGGTGATCAAAAGGAGCATGTATTGCTTATTCCAAATTCATTTTAGAAAAAGATCAAGGAGACTTAGATTGCCTGATCGAGACTGTATACTGCGGTGGCATTGCTCCGCTAGATTCAGGAAACCTACAGTGACAAATACAGATATGGGCCTGAGGGGCTTATACAACGGTGCTGGGCTCCACTATATTTCTTTTATTTTATTTATTTACATTCTCTTATATACCGCGCTATTCTGCATCAGTGCGGTTTACATTGAACAAACTGAAATTACATTGAACAGGGCATTATAACTTGGAGATAAAGCACAGTTACTTACCTGTAACAGGTGAACTCTGGGAACAGCAGGAATAAGTCTTCACATATGGGTACGTTAGTACCGACGGAGCCTGCGCGGGAACGCTCCCCAGCGTCCAATCAGAAAGCCTTTGGGAGCATCCCACAGCGTCTGCGTGCTGCCTTCCTGCCTTTCCAACTGTCTCTCCTCAGTTGAGTTTTATAGCTGAGACAAAGAGGGAGAGAGAGGGAAAGGAAGAGAGATAGAGAGAGAGAGACAACTCCTAGGGGAGGTGGGTGGATTGTGAAGACTTATTCCTGCTGTTCCCAGAGATCACCTGTTACAGGTAAGTAACTGTGCTATCTCCAGGAACAAGCAGGAATGAGTCTTCACATATGGAGACTCCCTAGCTTTTGATGCCAGGGAGAGAGCCCAGAGGTTGTGTGTCCCTGGGACAGGGCTGCACTTCCCCACCTGGGTCTCTGCCAACCTTCCTGGGATGGTGGAGGGCTCTGGTCCTTCTAGATCCAGGAAGGCTAGGTTCTCTAGCAGAGAGTCAAAGGCCCTGAGGGGGCTGAGATTGCTGGGCTGGAGCAGGCCTCACAGCCTTTGCCTTGGTCTGTTTGGAGGATTGCTGACGTTTGGAAGGAAACTGAGCTGCAGAAGAAGCTCTCCGACTATAAGCAGGATAGGATCTTCCCTTTTTAGAAAAAGGTGTTTTCCCGAACAACCTTTTCTTAGCAGGAGCAGCAGTAGATTTGGATAGTCTATCCAAAGCAGAATTTTCAGCATCCATTTGATTGGCTTTTGCTTGCCAATCTTTACCAAACAGATTCTCATCTGTACAAGGGATATTTCCCAATTCATTTTGGACCCAGGTCTCCAAATCAGATGCTTGAAGCCAAGCAATCCTATGTGCACCTATAGCTATAGCAGAGGCTCTGCTTACGCATTCAAAGGAGTCGAAAGCTGCACGGTTGGAGAATTTGGAGATATCCTGGGCATGTTTGAGCCCAGAGAGAAATTCTGGCCTTTTGCTGTCCGACATAAAAGGACTTAAAGTCAGCAAATGGTCAGTGACTTCTTTTAAGAACATTCCCATGTAGAGACTATAGGAATTAATTCTCGCAGCAAGCATGGAAGCTTGGAAGACTCTTCAACCAAAAGCATCCAGGGTTCTACATTCACGTCCTGGAGGATTAGAGGCATGTCTCTTGGCACTTCTAATCTTTCTCATTCCAGACTCAACCACAATAGAGTGGTGAGGAAGCTGAGTTTTATGGAAACCAGGACAAGGAGGGACACGATACATGGTGTCTAACCTGCGAGAATGAGGAGAGGTGGATAGAGGTGCTTCCCACATCCTTAACATGAGATCATACAGAACCTCATGAATAGGCAAGGTAGCTGCCTCTTTAGGAGTTTTAGGATATTGTAGAATATCTAACTCCTTAGCTCTAGGCTCTGACTCTGGGGCTACTGTAATAGAGAGACCCCGAGCCACCTCTCTGATAAAGTCTTGAAAAGACAAGTCCTCTGGAGGAGACATCCTTCGTTTAGGAGAGGACTCCTCCTGTGGAAGAAGCATCGCTGCATCGACAGAGTCATCAGAGGAATCGAAGTATCGTCTGTCGGGATGATCTTGCAAAGCCCGATACCCGTACCGACCGGGATCGGTATCGGGAATCATCGGTACCGGGGTATCGGTACCGGAGGGCTGCAGAGGGCAGAGTACTGGCATAGCTGACACCGATGCCGATGTCGATGCCACCGGTACCGGAATCGATGCCGATGGCGATACCGGAGCCGGTACCGGCGGAGTAGTCTGTTGCGGTACCACGGGCGTCGATGCCACAAGGAAAGCCACCAGACTGTGTTCGATGGACAGAATTCTCTGATCCATCGACGCTGCCAATGCCTGGAAGTCAGTACCGGTGGAAGCCACTGGTACCCCAGAGCATGGCACCAGGAGATCTGTTGAGGCCACGCCATCTAGATCATCCTGGAACCCCGATGATGATGCTTTAGAAGCCGAAGCCTCCTGCCGGGGTAATTTTGCCGGTGCAGAATCCTCGAGGGCAAGGCCAGGGGCATCTTGATGCTTAGAAGGAGATTTGCCCTTCGAGGACCGGCTGGATTTATGTTTAGTTACCTGAGATCCATGTGAGGAAGAAGCAGCCCTGGAAGACGTCGATGCCACCGAAGCTGCATCAGAGGGAAACAGGGTACTGAGCTTGGCAGCTCAGTTCTGTCAACCTCTCTTAGACATCATGGAACAGGGCACACAATCTTTTATGGAATGGTCAGGGCCTAAACATTTGAGACACCAGTCATGGGTATCGGTGACGGATATAGTACCGCCACATTTTGTGCACTTCTTAAATCCCGAGGCAGGCTTTTCCATATTTAAGGAAAAAGGTCTTGGGCCTAAGGCCCAAAAGTGAAGTACACCTGAAGAAAAATAAATGGAAAAAAAAGTCCTTTTTTTTCTTTTTTTTTTAAAAGAAAAGAATAAGAACCGGCGGTACCGGTATAGCATCGAGGAAGGCAGACGCGACAGAAAAGAAATAAAGAAAAAATAAGGAAATTCTTCTGCGGTGACAGGAACACGACCTGCTGGCTCCGCGGAAAAAGAACAACTGAGGAGAGACAGTTGGAAAGGCGGGAAGGCAGCACGCAGGCGCTGTGGGATGCTCCCAAAGGCTTTCTGATTGGATGCTGGGGAGCGTTCCCGCGCAGCCTCCGTCGGTACCGAAGTACCCATATGTGAAGACTCATTCCTGCTTGTTCCTGGAGATCTATTTTACAGGGAATATGGGCTATGGAGGGTTAAGTGGCTTGCCCAAGACCACAAGGAGCACCTGTGGGACTAGAAACCCCAGTCCTTCCGGCCCAAGGTTGCTGTCCTCTAGTGGTATTTGAACCCCCGACCTTCCGGCCTGAAGTACCTTGCCCCAACCACTAGGCCACTCCTCCACTCAAATATATATATATTTATATATATTTATAAATATGATGCACTGTAATCAGAGTCAACTCCGGAAGTTCAGGGGTGACCAGTGATTGTCTCCCTTTGTGAAGGCTTTGAAATGGTGGCGAGCCTGGAGTGGTGGAGTGGTGTCTGCATCACTGCTCTTGTAATTGATGGGTAATCCGGTTTTTCTGGTAGGTGTGGGGTGTATAGTCTTTACAAAATGGAGGGCGAAAGGGTGCGGGGAGGGTGTACGCAGGTTCAGCAGAAATGGGGGCTAGCCAACTCATAGTTTCTACATTATCGTCAGGTCCGACATTATTATGGGGTGTTGTGGGCTAGGGATCCCAGAGGCCTTCTTAACATTGGCTTTGACAAACCATTTCGGAATGTTAGCCCTCTCTGGAACACCTTGATGAGGTGGTGCCGAGTAGGGCGGGAGCTGATGGATGTCAGCTACCTCAAAGCGCTGGTGGTGAAGTGGGAAGCTGATGGGCTGGAGAGGTTGAATGATGAAACTTTGGGACTGCATTTCTGGGACCTGTGGAAACATATGCCAAGTACATCCCTGCAGGAAATGCAATAGAAAATCTCACATCGCACATATATTACTACAGAGTGAGGTAAAAAGCAGGGCATGTGGCTGGAGGATGAGTGTTTGAAATGTAAGCACAAAAAGGGTACTTTGGCTCCACTCCTTCATGGAGTGCAACAAGCTGCCGGGATTGTGGGCAGGAGCGCTAGGGGTAGTGGAGGAGCTTTTGGGCTTCTCGGTGGAATGGAACTATAAGCTGATGCTGTTGGGGGATGCTGCCTATTTACGGGAGAAGGGCTTTTTCAAATTACATTGCAAATTTGTTCATGTGGTACTGCTGTTAGTGAAATTTTTAGCTTATCGGTCAACAAAGAATGGTGGACTATGTCAAAAGCAATGAGTCCCAAGTAGGTTTTAACAATGGTTTCACCAAGAATTTTTTTAAACTATATGGCAACACACTCTCACTCAAAGAGCCATTTACTACCTCCTCTAGTTTATGAATCAAGCCAGGGCCAACTGTCTGAATAAGTCTAGGAGGCCAAGGATCTAAACCACAAGTAGTAGGTCTTATATCAATTAGAATACTCAAGAGTGACTTTCAGAGAACATTTCACATAATGCCCATTCCTGGGTATCTCCCTCTTTCATATTATTATCACTTATTTCAGATCTGAAAACTAAACTATCCAATCTCTCTCTGCAGATTGGAAAATACATCTTACCTTCTCTTCAAGGGCTTAAGGTGCCGACACCCATGTGATTATTCCCCACAGGACCTCTCAAGACTACATGCCAACAAGGGTTTTCAAGAATACTATAAAGCATTGGTTCTATTGTGTAATAACTACATGCATTAATACAATACAGCATGTAAAGCTTTAGAAACGCCACAGTTCTGAACTGCTGTTTCATGTTGTGTGTTGCTCCTGGCAACGATTGTTCAGAATGTCTTTCATTAAAATTGTTGACATGCAATATACTACTACATTTCTCTAGTGCCATGTTAACAAAATACAAAGTTCTACATTTACTTTTTCTATTGATCCTTTCCACAAGATTTAAACCCATTCTCAGTCCAATGTATGGCCTGTGATAAAACCGTGGCATTGCAATGTTGTGAGGTTAGGTTTGCCAACATGGCCCATGCCCTAAGTAAAACAGTCTATGCAAGAATTATGGTTTCGACCCCCATGCACACAATAATTGGTAGCTCTGACTTTAATGGGAAAGCTCCTTTACTTTATTGTGTATTTGGCACCCGTTGAAAGTACTAAGGAGCTTGGGTCTAGACTTCCGGTTGTATGCTTTGGATTTTCAAAAGTGAAAGTGTGTGTGTGTATGCAAAGTCAGCACCCGCAAATATTAGATAGGCGGCCAATCTTATCCTCTAAATCAGTGGTTCTCAACCCAGTTCTTTAGGACCCCCAGGCCAGTCAGGCTTTCAGGATATCCCCAGTGAATATGCATGAGATAGATCTGCATACAGTGGAAGCAGTGCATGCAGATCTATATCATGCATATTCATTGGGGATATCCTGAAAACCTGACTAGCCTGAGGGTCCCTGAGGACTGGGTTGAGGACTACTGCTCTAAATTGTAAAGAAGAAATGGTAAAAGGGTCATACTTTTTTGGCTGTGAAAAATAAAAGTTTTAAGACATGTTAACTGAGCTATTTCTAATCGAAAAGCATACAGAGCTCGATAGCAGTTGGCTGAAACCAATTTTACACTAACAAACAGTTGTAACCAGCAGCCTTTTTCTTATTTTATTCCTGCCTGTTCTTACTTGGTTGCTGTGCTGCAGCAGAAGAGGCCCAAATTAAGGTTGCCCAAATTTGTCTATTTGTAGAGCTAAAACAGCAGGAGAAGAAGGTATCCGCAAAACAAAAGGAGCAAAAGCGGACCACCAAAAACCAGGCCTACCGCAAAAAAAGTAGTACATACAAACCAGCTTTATTATGTTGGTCGATATATATTCTTTATTTTGATTGGTTTATAATGCCTATGTTGCATATACACACACATCTCTCCTCCCCCTTTCCTTTGGACACAATCTCCCTTGCATATATCAGATGTTCTCTTCATTGTTTTTCAGTCTCGTTGACATTTTCAGTCTGGTTTTGCTTTCTCAAACGTGTAGTGTCTCACTGTTGTTTCTCTGTTTCTGACATTTATGCAATACTTTTACTCAGTACATGCCCTTAAGTGACGGTTTTAACGATATTTCATCATGTTATATACATTTGTACATGCACTTATCTGTTTGTCAGTATTATTTTTGTTTCCCCTTTACGCTTACTCCTCGTGGATGTGCAAATATTTCTTTTCATAGTTTTGCATTTTTGTGGTGTTCCCACGTTCATTACATTTGTGTGTATTATTTTAGGTGTTAGTTGGTATGTAGGCTGCATTCCTCTTTGAATTATGTTCCCTTTATGGTTTGTCTTTTTATGTCCTTTATTTTTAAATTGGGAATTTTGAGTTTGTTCTTTTACCAACTGGTTTTTAAGATTTCTTTAGTTTTCCTTATGTTATGCATATACTTTTATTATTGTGTTTAAATGGGTCATCTGTCACTTCTATATGTTGTTTTATATATGAGACGTTCTTAAACAATTATATTTTCACTTATTCTGTTGTCTGTTTTGATATGACTTTATGACCTATAATTTGCCTGTTACAGTCCTTTATTTACCATTTGGGGATTTTGTTCTATGTCACTCCAACAACAATCTCTTATTTGTTCCTCCATTCCATGCAGATTGGGAAGAGTGGCATGTCCCTCTTTATGTGCTGTTTGTGTTTTCTTCATGGTAATGTATTGGCTTTTATGTTTAGTTCTTTTATTCATATGGTTTTCTGTATAATTTATATTGAGCCCACTTACACATTTGTCCAACGCATTTTTACTGTCAGTATGCAGTATTTCACTTTTGTGTTTAAATATTGTTTTATTATGGATGTATAATTTTATATTTTGTATGTAATTTGCTCTGTATATGTATATTTTTAATTCTTATGTTTTATTTTGTTTTAGACCCCTGAAGAAGGCCTCAGGCCGAAACATTTTAGTTGGGTCTTTTAATAAAACTGGTTTGTACGTACTACTTTTTTTGCGGTAGGCCTGGTTTTTGGTGGTCCGCTTTTGCTCTTTCTATTTGTAGAGCTACCAAGTTAGCCAGTTCCAAGAGTGAGACTTTTTGGCCAGTCCTGATTTTGAACGTATACCCCAAAAACTATGTGTCATTTGTAGATCTTGATTCTACCCATGGAAATCAGTGCTGCAGGTCCTATAATGCATCAGAATAGGGTTGCCTGAAATCCAGGTCTGGCCTAGAGGCTCTGCAAACTCCAAGGCGAATCCTCTCTTTGTGACCTTGAGGACCCATTGGTCTGACATAATATGGGCCCATTCTGAAAGAAAAAGCTGGAGCTGCTCTCCCCTCCATTGCCTATCTCTTGGAAGGATCCACTGGACCATATAGGGAGGGTTTACTGCTTCCTGAGGTGGCATCCACAGAGTCCTGAGAATAGTGGGATCCCCAGAAGGAATGACTTTTTCTCTCTTCCTGTGAAGGTGTTCTGAAAGTACACCTAGTCCTGCCCCACAGGAAGTCTGTGTCAGAAGGGGGTGGAGTTGGCTCGACTTTCAGAATGCAGCACAATGGAGTTCAGAAGATCTGTACTGCACTTCTTTCCAATTTTATTGCCATTGCTGCTGCTGCAAGTCTTGGAGAGAAAGGACAGTGGCGGCAGTACGGCAGGGAGGGGGGGGGGGCAGCAAGAATGAGTTCACCAAGGGTGCATAATATCCTTGTACAGAATTGAAATTACCCCTTTTGTAGCCTTACAATGGATGTCAGACAACAGATAAATTAACTAGGAAGAGGATAAAAATTAAGGTTTTTTTCTCAGTGGATTAATATGGTTGGGATCTAGAATTGGGCTGCAATGTTATATTGTGAAGAAACAAACAGAGCCGGTGCAATAGATGGCGGTCAACAGACTTTATTAGAACCCAAACGCATTTCAGCTGTCTCGGCCTTCCTCAGGGGGTGTAAGCCTCAAAAATAAAACAAAATAAATAGTCACAACTAAATAGTAAAACATAACTAAAAATTAAATTAAACATTAAATTATACAAATGTATATATGTAAAGTAATATAAACACAAGTCTATATCAAAGCCAGATAATGATATTTCATATATTAATAATTGGCTTTACTGCATTAACCAAATTGCGATAATTATTACTCAGCAAAATTTAAAGTAGAAAGCAAACCTCAGAAAGACTCGCCAGACCTTCAAACATCACCTGCCTATCTTTTGTTTTTTTTATAAAATAATGCTTAAGTAGGCATTTCCTTTAGCCTTGTGTATACTTAATGTGAGTTTTTCTATGTGTATTTCACACCTATTTTATAAGGCATATGTGTCCTTTACTTTATATAACAGGGGCATAAATGGTCAAAAATACACATTAAATCTAGGCATAATCACTTCCACCATGCCCAGGGCTGCTTGTGCCTAGATTTCTCAAGACTGCATGTAAATAATATTTAATATTTTACATGCGTAACTGTGCACGCTTCCTATGTGAATGTCCACAGTGGAAGTATGCGCTATTGGCCTAACGCACGTGCTTATAGAATAGCGACAGGCTAAAATATGCGTATTAAGGCCCATTTATCTATGTAAGCCATTGAAAATACATGACTAATATGTAGATAGTGCAGAACATTCAGCAGCTTTTTATAATAATATTCAGTTGCTATCCGCATAGATAAGCGGTTTTAGCTAAGACAGAAAAAATGTTCCTAAACTGCTTAGCTATATGCATAACAGGAAGATAGCGCTACTATATGTATAGTGGGCAGTGGTGAACACTTTCCACTATATTCAGCACCACCTCATATCCGGATAGCAGTGCTGAATACACGGATTTATTTTCTCAATGCCTCAGTCGACGTTCAAAACAAAAGTTCACCACTGTGCCGGAATACTGAGCTGTACATACCTAACAATATAAAATGACATTGAAAAGTTGTGCGTGACTTAGAGCAAGTGTAACTTTACATGAGAGCTTTTCAGGTATTAATTTTATAAAATAGCACTTGTGCACGTATGTTCCATTTATAAAATAGCCTTAACTTAGGGGCATGCACAGTAGGCTGCACATACCCCTGAAAGTGCTTTAACTCAACACATATAGCTGAAAGCATCATAAATGTTAATCTGTCTATTTATGATATGTTTAAAATTGCCTTAACTAGCTGTTTACTGCTGCAAGGGTTAAGGTAGATTGGGAAAGCGGAATAAAACAATTTTAAGATGATTTTTCCATTGGCTCAATAAGTAAAACTGCAGAGACACGTTTTCTTCAGTGGTGAATTAAATACTAACTTTTCACTCCAATCAACTTGAAATAAAAACAAAAGAAAAATTAAATTAAATAAAAAAGCTACCTGTGGAAAAAAACAGCGCAATCAAACTGAAATGCAGGCTTCATAAGTTTGGATTTTCTGGGTGCCCTGTCTCATGATACCAGTTCTAAAACAAGACAAGCCTGATTTATTAATCTGTCATATGCACTTTTATCAAATTGTAATTAAAATATGGTTTGGATTAATGAAGAAAGTTGCTTAAGGAGCATTTAACCTGTGTAAAATGAGAATAGGCAACTAACGGAAAAGATAGGAGCACTAAAAACTGTTTGGGAGAATCCTGACGATAATAAGTAGACACTATTCCCCTAGATCTACCCTAATCTTCAGTGTGTTGTAGTCTCTTAAGCCATGTATACACTAGGTGCAATGCAACATGCAATGCAGCCTAGCCTGCAACATTTTTGTCTAGTTGGGACGTGATTGCAAATGGCCCACGTGCATCCTGCATGCATTTGCTCCATGCTCGTTCGGATCCAAGCTTTGCCAGTTTTTCCCACAAACAAAGGGGCAAAAACGGACAGAGTTGAGATGCTGTTTAGAGCGCTTCCCTGATTAATACATGCTTGCAAACTAAGTGGATCATACTGTGTGCAGCTTGTCTCTGAGGATACATGCTTTGTGCACGCTCTGTTTTTTTTTGTTACCTGCCTTGGTGATTGTGCAGGCTATAAAGCGTAGTTACTTACCTGTAACAGGTGATCTCCGGGAACAGCAGGAATTTAGTCTTCACATATGGGTATCGTCGGCACCGATGGAGCCCGTGCTGGAACGCTCCCCAGCGTCCAACAGGAAAGCCTTTGGGAGCATCCCACAGCACCTGCGTGCTGCCTTCCCGCCTTTCCAACTATCCCTCTCCAGTTGAGTTTATAGCTGAGACAAAAGAGAGAGAGAGAGATACAACTCCTAGGGGAGGTGTGCGGGTTGTGAAGACTAAATTCCTGCTGTTCCCAGAGATCACCTATTACAGGTGAGTAACTACGCTATCTCCAGGAACAAGCAGGAATGTAGTCTTCACATATGGGGACTCCCTAGCTGCGGATGCCAGGGAGATGGCCCCAGGAAGTTGATAGGCCTTGTGAAAAGGCCATACTTCCCCCCATGGATCTCTGGCATCCTACCAGGGACAGTGGGTAGGAGTTGATTAAGTCTGAAAAAGGTGTTGAAGAACAGCCTGGCCAAACAAGGCATCCTGGCGGGAGTCCTTGTCTAAGCAGTAGTGGGCTGTGAAGGTATGTACCGAAGCCCAAGTAGCTGTTTGACAGCTGTCGTCAATAGAGACAGAGTGAAGATGAGCCACTGAGGCTGCCATGGCTCTCACATTGTGAGCTGTGACATGGCCTTCAAGAGGAAGGTTCTTACTCTCATAGACAAAGGAAATGCACTGAGCAATCCAGTTAGATAGAGTTCTTTTGGAAACGGGAAGTCCCAAATGACTAGGATCAAAAGCAACAAAGAGTTGAGAAGAATTTCTATGTTGCTGTGTCCTTTGCAAGTAAAAAACCAAAGCTCTTTTACAGTCCAAGGTATGAAGGTTCCTTTCTGCACTGGAGGCATGAGGCCTCGGAAAGAATACAGGAAGGTAAACCGCTTGGCTTAAATGGAAATGCGAAATCACCTTTGGCATAAAGTGTGGATGAGTCCTAAAAACTACCTTATCATGGTGGAACCTTGTATAAGGAGGATCAGCCACTAACGCTTGCAATTCACTGATGCGACGTGCTGATGTGACTGCAATGAGGAAGATGACTTTCCAAGAAAGGAATTTCAAATATGCAGTGCCTAATGGTTCAAAGGGTGGTTTCATGAGCTGCCCGAGCACCAGATTTAAGTCCCATGTCACCGGTGGTGGCTTAATGGGAGGCTTTGTTAAAAGAAGGCCTCTCATAAATCTCACTATGAGAGGATGAGAGGAAATAGGTTGTCCACTTAGAGGCTTGTAAGAAGCTGCAATAGCACTAAGATGGACTCTTAATGAATTTGTCTTGAGACCCGCATTTGACAAATGAAGGAGATACTCCAGTATCGATTCCAGAGGTATCGCAAGAGGGTTAAGACCCTTCTGCGAGCACCATATTTTTTATTTATTTATTTATTTAACATTTGCTTCTATACCGCGCTATTAAAATCAGCGTGGTGTACATCAAACAAGCATACTACAATGTATACAAACAACATTGAGTTTACAAAGAACAGGAAATTGAACATGGGAAGGAAAACCAGGGGAACTAATACATATTAACTCAAACTATGTACAATACTTTAATGTAAATGGGTGTTGCATTATTTTTGTGAAGCTAACCATAATCTGAGGAGATGACGAGCAGGCTCGCCAGGTAAATGGGGGAAGTTTGCAGGTTGTTGGATGTTGCTTCTATCACTGGAGGTTTCTGAGTAATATTTTTGTGAATAGGTGGAGTTTTAAAGCTTTTCTGACTAGTATGATGCTTTTTATTCCACGGATTTCATGGGGGAGTGCATTCCAGTTTAAAGGGGCAAATAAGGAGAAGGCTCCGTTGGAGGTAGCTTTTGTGCATTTAGTCATTAGGTTGGGGACTGCTAACGTGTTCCGTGCAGTAGATCTTCTGCTTCTATTTTCTAGGGTGCCATGGATTAGCGTGCTGATTGGCGTAGGGGGGTAGTTATTTAGGGCTTTGAAGGTAAGAACCATTTTGATATGAGGTCATCAAGGCTGAGGGATGTGTTGGTCATAAGAGGTTGGAGGTTCTCTAGGACTTCGCTCTTGTTGAGTGGGCGGAAGCGGGCTGCTGTAGTTCTGGAATTATTTGTATTTGTTGTTGTCTGGTTGTCACTGGGAGTGCTTATGGGTATGTGGAAGCTAAGGAGGTGGTGGTCGGACCATGGCACTGGTGTCACGGATAGTGCGATGTCTTGATGATGAGGCATTAGAAAGAGGTGCGAATATTAGGTCCAGCTTGCCCCCCTTAGTGTGGGTGCAGAGTTGACACATTGTATGTATCCTAGATCCTCTAGGGCTTCAAGGAATGTTGTTGGGTGGCTGTTTTGAAGAGATGGGAGGTTAAAGTCGCCGATTAACCAATTTGGAGAGTACGGGGTGGAAGTCTGACATGTTAACTCAATTATTGTTGATAGGTCATCTTGTGATGGAGTGGGCGCCCGGTATATGAGGTTGATGGTGCAGAGTTCACTTGATATGGTGAGGGTGTCAAGGTGAGTAGAGCTGGAGGTGTTACGCAACTTAAATTGAAGGTCAGCTTTGGCCAGGATGAGTGTCCCGCCTCCTTTCTGAGTGGACCTGTGGCAAGTATATAGGGAAAATCCTGGGGGTAGCATCTGGTTTAAGAGAACATTGTCGCATGCTGACAACCAAGTCTCGGTGATCATCAAGATGTCGAGATTGGTGTAGTGATATCAGGTCAATGGCTGCAGGCCATTTTGAGCGCACTGATCTGGCGTTTATCAGAGCACATTTCAGTAGGCGTTGCTGACGTTGTTTCTTGGCTTGTGTCTTTTTGAATAGTTGGAGGGGGATGTTAAGTAGGTGGGAGTGGGGTGTGTGGTTGGTTTTTGGGGTGGTATGGTATGGGATCTCGGGCTGTCTCCTTCCATGGTGTAGGATTGGAATGGGGTTAGAGTCCTGGTGGAATGCAATTGAGAGGTTGGGGAGTCCAAGGGTAAGGAGAGAGATGAGTACTATCAGGAGTTTGTACATTCTGGACTGACAACAGGGCAGTAGTTATGAAGGTAACACAGTTGAATGGGGGTTGAATTATTGGCAAACAGTAGAGGGTAACACAGTGAATGGTGGTAATTACTGGCAACAGTAGAGGTAAACACAATGGATGATGGAAATTACTGGCAACAGTAGAGGTAAACACTGGCAACAGTAGAGGTAAACACAGTGAATGGTGGTAATTACTGGCAACAGTAGAGGGAAAGCAATCGTAAGCAATGATTACTGACTACAGTACATTTAGCTGTTAGGAGATTGCAGTTGTATGCAATGATTACTGACAATAGTATCTTTTCAATAGTAGACAACAACTGTATATAATATTTACTAACAATAGTAAAATCTAGCATGGGAGGTGGCACTTGCTTTTTACAATTACTGATTACTGACAACAGTATGTATTTTGTTATATACTAATGTGCATGAATGCTAGGTATATATATATATATATATATATATATATATATATATATATATATATATATATATATAGTTCATTTTTGGTGTGGAATACTTGCTGTGATCTGGGAGTCCTTCGTTGAGGGTATGAGCGAGCTCAACTTTAAAGGAACTCAAGCTGCTTGTCGTTATGTGAGCTTTTGAAACCAGCGAGGATCCAGCGTTGTTGTTTGTGGCAGCAATGTTGCTGTTTGGAGCTGTTTGCTTGTGGCGCTGATTTCTGATGCCCCTTCTTTCGGTCCCCGCCTAAGGGCCACGCCAAAGGGCCCTCTGGCGAGGCCCTCAGGCGCGGGCCCGCCAGGCGCGGGCGCGCCCGATGGCGCGAAGC
The DNA here is from genome assembly GCA_033557465.1 of Ichthyophis bannanicus. Taxonomy (NCBI): domain Eukaryota; kingdom Metazoa; phylum Chordata; class Amphibia; order Gymnophiona; family Ichthyophiidae; genus Ichthyophis; species Ichthyophis bannanicus. The sequence goes on from CM066036.1 coordinate 142,150,300, forward strand.
TTTTCAGAGCCTTGCTGTGCCCCGATTGGGCCTTCCCACGCTGCAGGCTCCTCCCGGTTGTCGTCGGCTCGATCCCCAGGGAAGGGGAGAGCTGTAGCTGAGAGTCGGGAGTTTAAAGACTCTGCGCCCGATGGCGCAAAGCTTTTCAAAGCCTTGCTGTGCCCCGATTGGGCCTTCCCACGCTGCAGGCTCCTCCCGGTTGTCGTCGGCTCGATCCCCAGGGAAGGGGAGAGCTGTAGCTGAGAGTCGGGAGTTTAAAGACTCTGCGCCCGATGGCGCGAAGCTTTTCAGAGCCTTGCTGTGCCCCGATTGGGCCTTCCCACGCTGCAGGCTCCTCCCGGTTGTCGTCGGCTCGATCCCCAGGGAAGGGGAGAGCTGTAGCTGAGAGTCGGGAGTTTAAAGACTCTGCGCCCGATGGCGCAAAGCTTTTCAAAGCCTTGCTGTGCCCCGATTGGGCCTTCCCACGCTGCAGGCTCCTCCCGGTTGTCGTCGGCTCGATCCCCAGGGAAGGGGAGAGCTGTAGCTGAGAGTCGGGAGTTTAAAGACTCTGCGCCCGATGGCGCGAAGCTTTTCAGAGCCTTGCTGTGCCCCGATTGGGCCTTCCCACGCTGCAGGCTCCTCCCGGTTGTCGTCGGCTCGATCCCCAGGGAAGGGGAGAGCTGTAGCTGAGAGTCGGGAGTTTAAAATCTTTTGGTAAATCTTTTGGTAAATCTTTTCTACTTAAAGGCATACGAGTGTCTTGTGGAGGGTTTCCTAGAAGCATGAAGCATATACTTTACTTGTTGGGAAAGGTTAAGATCCTGAAGTTCTAGGCTTTCAGCAACCAGGCCCTGAGATGCAGAGACTGGGGATTTGGATGCCAGAGCATCCCGTCCTCTTGGGAGAGAAGATCTGGAGCGTATTCCAACTCCAGAGGCGGAGCTTGAGAGAGATGTAGGAGCAGAGGGTACTATGATTGCCATGGCCAACGTGGAGCTATGAGGATCATATGACGTCTGTCTCTCTGAAGCTTGAATAGGGTTTTGGAGATGAGGGGAAAAGCATATAGGAAGTCCGGACCCCAGTGGAGGAGGAAGGCGTCCCTTGCCTGACAACATCAAGCCAGAATTCTGGAACAGAACCGGGGATGTTTGGCATTCAGCGGACTTGCAAAGAAGTCTATGTCCGGGGTTCCCCAAATCTGAAATATTTGGGCAACCTGGTCTGCATGGAGAGACTATTCGTGTGGAAGCTGAACTCGACTGAGTTTGTCTGCCCAAGAGTTTTGGATGCCTGGAAGATACACTGCAAGGAGATGAATCTGATGCTCTCTGGCGAGGGCCCATAGTTGCAAAGCTTCGTTGCATAGCAACAGAGAGTCTGTTCTGCCCTGCTTGTTCACTTAGAACATAGCTACCTGATTGTCCGTTTGAACTAGGACTGTCTTGTAGTTGAGCTAGGCGTGAAATACTCGAAGAGCAAAGAAGATTGCTCTGAGCTCCAGGAGGTTGATGTGAAGACAGGCCTCCTGTGGAGTCCAGATACCCTGGTGAGATCATGCAGGTGGGCTCCCCATCCCACCTGTGATGCATCTGTTAGGGTGGCTTGGGATAGGGGTTGCTGGAAAGGAGACCCCACCAGAAGGTTTCTGGGTGATTGCCACCATTGGAGGGACGAAATAAGACGATTTGAGTTTGTTATTTTGTCCAACAGGCAGCCTGAGGCCTGTGTCCACTGAGTGGATAAAGTCCACTGGGCCGCTTGCATATGGAGGCGAGCATAAGGAACCACATGCACGGTGGATGCCATGTGGCCTAGCAATTGTAGCATTTCCCGAGCAGTGAGACAAGGTTTGAGCACTGCTTGGGAAGCTAGTTGCACTATGCGAAGACAGCAGAGCTGCGGAAGGAAAGCCCTTGTCTGTCTGGTATCCAGATGAGCTCCTATGAAGTCTAGGGACAGAGTGGGAGCAAGATTGGATTTTGGGAGGTTTATGACCAGTCCCAAGTACTGAAGGATTCGCATTGTGCGAAACAGAGCAGATCTGGCTTCTGGCACTGTAGGGGCTCGAATGAGCCAGTCATCTAAGTAAGGGAAGACGAATATTCCCAGAGTGTGGAGAAATGCTGCTACCACGGACATGCATTTTGTGAACACTCTTGGTGCAGAAGCCAACTCAAAGGGAAGCACCCTGTATTGGTAGTGCTTTCCTTGAAACAGGAATCAGAGGAATCTCCTGTGATTTGGATGGATGAGAATATGAGTATATGCATCCTTGAGATCTAGAGAACAAAGCCAATCCAGACTTTGAAGGTATGGCAGCAGAGTTCCTAGAGAGACCATTTTGAACTTCTCTTGGAACAAATATTTGTTCAATTCTCTGTGGTTTAAAATGGGTCTGTGTCCCCCTGTTTTCTTTGGAATAAGGAAATAGGGATAGTAGAACCCTGTACCCTGATGAGGAATGGGTACTTCCTCTATTGCTCCTTGAACATGGAGCATTGTTACTTGACTTAGGAGACTGTCGAGAGAGGTCTGAGAATTGAACTATCTTACAATTGTAAGAGGGGGCATGCTGTGAAAATGAAGCTTGTACCCCTCTCGTACAATGGACAGAGTCCAATTTTCTGCTGTTATTTGGTACCATCTGTGGGCAAAATGACATAACCTGCCTGGGATGGTCAAGGGTTCTGGACCGTTCAGAGGCAGGAAGGCAAAGTTCTCTAGAGAGGAGTCAAAGCCCCTGAGGAGGCTGAGCTTGCTGAGGTTTTGCAGCTTTTGGCTTCTTTTGTTGTCTAGGTTGTTGCTGTTGTCCCTTTTGGGCAGTCTGACCTGGATGGTGTCCCTGTTGGGTATAGGAAGGATAAAACTTCTTTTTTCTTATTGAAAACTGGTTTCTTAGAGGATTTTTTCCTTGCAGGATCGACTGTAGATTTTGACAATCTATCCAAGGTGATATTGTCAGCATCTATCTCATTAGCCTTCTCCTGCCAATTCTTGCCAAAGAGATTTTCTCCTGTGCAAGGAATGTTTCCTAATTTATCTTGTACCCAAATTTCCAAGTCAGATGCCTGAAGCCAGGCAATCTGACGTGCACCAATGGCAATAGCAGAGGTTCTGCTGATGCACTCAAAACAGTCAAAGGCTGCATGATTTACAAACTTGGAAATATCCTGAGCATGTTTGACCAGAGTAAGATAGTCTTGCCTTTTGTCATCAGGAAGGAGGAGGCTCATAAGCTCCAAGTCTCCTGTGACCTCTTTAAGGTACATTCCCATATACAAGATATAGGAACTGATCCTAGCTGAGAGCATGGAAGCTTGGAAGCATTGATGCCCAAAGGCATCGAGAGTCCTACATTCACGACCTGGAGGATTGGATGCATGTCTCTTTGCATTTTTCATCCTTCTCATGGCTGATTCCACCACCACTGAATGGTGTGGTAATTGAGTTTTTTGAAAGCCAGGACAAGGTGGAACTCGATACATGGTATAGAGAAAGGACATATCCTCTGGCAGAGACATTCTGCGCTGAGGAGAAGAGGAATCCTTGGGGAGAAGTACTCTTGTATCGGCAGAGTCTTCAGACTCAGAGGATTCAAAATACCTCCGATCCCGGTGATCGTGCAACGCACGGTACCGGTATCATTCGAAGTCGGTATCGGGTTGTTCCGGTACCAATCTGTCGATGCCGGATACATAGGCATGACTCGGTATGGGTGGCATACCCACAGATGCTAATGCAGTCGGTACCGGTTCCAGTACCAGTGTCGGTGTCGGTTGAGGTGTCTGAAGGGGTTTCAACAGTACCGAAGCCGTGAGAAGAGCCACTAGACTGCGTTCGATAGCAAGGAATCTCTGGTCTATTGATGCTGCCGATGCTTGGGTGTCGGTACCGGTAGAAGTGGCCAGGACCCCAGAGCATGGCGCCAGTAGTTCTGCCTGGAGCCCCGTTAGTGCTTTGGAAGCCGAAGCCTCCCGCTGGGGCAGTTTTGCCGGTGAAAATTCCTCAAGGGCAACACCAGGGGCATCTCGATACTTAGGAGATCTACCCTTTGAGGACCGGCTAGATTTATGCTTAGTTACCCGAGATCCATGGGAGGAAGATGAGGCCCTGGAGGATGTCGAAGCAACAGATGCCACATCTGAGGGAAAAAGGTTGCTAAGTTTAGCAGCTCGGTTCTGCCGGTCCCTTTTTGACATCATTCCACAGGAGTGGCACCCTGAAATAGAGTGGTAAGGACCTAAACATTTGAGACACCAATCATGGGTGTTGGTGACGGAAATAGTACCGCCACATTTAGAACATTTCTTAAAACCTGAAGTAGGATTTTCCATTTTTAAGGAAAAAATTGGACCTAGTGCCCAAAATGGCGCCTAGCACCAAGGAAAAAAAAAGTTTCTAAAGTAAAACACCTCAGAAACTATAATATATATATTTTTTTTTTAAAAGAAAGAAGAACCGGCGGTACCGGTATGGCGTCGAAGGAAGGCAGACGCGACCACAAAAACAAAGATTAAAGACAAAACTTTTTCTGTGGTGACAGGGTATGTAACCTGTCGGCTCCGCGGAAAACGAAGAACTGGAGAGGGACAGTTGGAAAGGCGGGAAGGCAGCACGCAGGCACTATGGGATGCTCCCAAAGGCTTTTCTATTGGACACTGGGGAGCGTTCCTGCGTGGGCTCCGTAAGTGCCGACGATACCCATATGTGAAGACTACATTTCTGCTTTTTCCTGGAGATATCTTTTAAATAAGTAAAAGAAATAAATTAGCTAGAGTTTTGTTGCAGGTTGCATTACATGTTTGGGTCACACATTATATATGCACCTCTACATGCATATGTACAGTGCTGTGTATGCCTTGTAGCGCGCTATACAAATGATGATTAGTAGTAGCAGTAGTGGGAATACCAGGGTCAGGATTCTTCTCCCTCTTCTGGAAGCAGGGCATGGAAAGAAGACCATTTCTATTGATGCAGCTTGTAGCTGAGAAGGCAATGACAGGATCATCTCAATTGCTTTATCTCCAGACCTACTGCACAGTTTTGTCAACACTTGAGAAAACCCAGACTTCGTTTAGCACACACCGTTCTTTATCAAATTAGAAACAAGACCAGACTATTCCTCAGTTCAGCTTGTGATTATTTGGCTGCCGCTGGTTACTTTGGAGATAATTTAGCACACATTTTCAGGAGCTCTCTCCAATTATACCCACTCAGTTTTGCTGTTACTGTCACCTTTTAACTGACTGATGGTTCTCTGCATGAAGGCTAATAATGTTTTATGGGTTGCATTATTAAATCAAAAACTGCTTACCAACATATTAAACACTAGGGCGCTACACGTTATGTGCACATATGCTATTCCCCATGTAGGCACTAGGAATCTGTGGACTGAAACAGGTTCACACATAATTAATCAGTAGTTCAATACAGTCAGCTAGAATGTGATACATTATCATGCTGTAGAACAATTTGTAGGTACAAATACTTGCTTTAAAAAATATGTTTTGCCTGCATTTTTAGAATGAGGAGAAAAATGTGTGCCTGAAACTAACTGTCCCCCTTCCTGTGAGTCAAGTTATGTTCTACAGTTCCTGTGGAGTATCTTACTCCCAAAGCTCTAAGGGATGTGGTGAGCAGGTGGTGTACAGCACCGTACAATATCAATTGTAAAGCAAGGAGGGAAACCCCTGAGTCTCAGGGAGGTAGGAAGACTGTAACCCACAGGGTAAAAGAGAAATGAAGTAGGACTACATTTCCCTACATTCATAGAGACAAGAGGATTCCTATGAGGAATTATGGGAGGGGTCTTGCAGGAAGAAGTTCTGAGAATAGGATGGACAGGACTTCCATTCAACAGCCAGATACAGCCGCACAGATGGGGTTATTAGAAGAGCTGTCACACATGTAGGTAGACTGGCAACAACAGGAGGAAGAGGCTTCAAGCTGGGGGGAGTCCATGGAGGTGCAGACAGTGGAGGCAACAGTTCCTGTAATGGTTGAGCCACAAGGAATAGAGGAAACAACCATGAGAAACCAACCATCAAACTAGCAGGTAGGAAAATAAGTAACTGTTTAGGAAAGCTGGCCACTTGAGTCACAACATGGAAATGCTGTTCGATATAGAGGTTTACTTGAAAACTGAACAGAGATAAAAAGGAATTTTTGTTGCACTTTAATAATGGAGAACCAATGGAATGTGTGTGTTCAAAGAATTTTATTTAAACAGTGGACTCCCTTTAGGCCTGTGGGATAAATGGTAACCAAAATCCCGTTGATACTACCGAAGGAGGAGCCAAATATTAATAGATAAGGAGAAATTTTTCATACCTGTTTCATTTCCTTTCCTCACATCCTGCTAGACCAGTCTAAACAAGTGGAGCTCACTCTGAGGAGAAGGATGTTACCAGTGGGGTGCCCCAGGGATCTGTCCTTGGTCCGATTCTTTTTAACATCTTTGTTAGTGATATAGCGGAAGGGCTTTCAGGTAAGGTTTGCCTCTTTGCGGATGATACCAAAATCTGCAATAGAGTAGACACCCAGGAAGGGGTAGATAACATGAGGAGGGATCTAGCTAAGCTTGAAGAATGGTCTAGAATTTGGCAGCTGGGATTTAATGTTAAAAAATGTAAGGTCATGCATTTGGGCTGCAGCAATCCAAGGGAGCAATATAGTATAGGGGGTGAAGTACTTTTGTCCACCAAAGAAGAGTGGGACCTAGGCGTGGTTGTGTCTGATGATCTTAAAGTAGCTAAACAGGTAGAAAAGGCGATGGCAAAAGCTAGAAGGATGCTTGGGTGCATACGGAGAGGAATGGCTAGCAGAAAAAAGGAGGTGATAATGCCTCTGTATAAGTCTTTGGTGCGACCTCATTTGGAGTATAGTGTGCAATTCTGGAGACCACACCTTCAAAAGGATGTGAACAGGATGGAGTCGGTGCAGAGGGTGGCTACTAAAATGATTAGTGGTCTTCATTATAAAGCATATGAGGACAGACTGAAGGATCTTAATATGTACACCTTAGAGGAAAGGCGGGATAGAGGTGATATGATTGAGATGTTTAAATACCTCCGTGGCATAAATGTTCAGGGAGAGAGCCTCTTTCAATTGAAAGCAAGTTCTGCTACGAGGGGACATGGGATGAGGGTGAAGGGAGATAGATTCAAGAGCGATATGCGGAAATATTTCTTTACGGAAAGAGTAGTGGATCCGTGGAATAGTCTCCCAGTGGAGGTGGTAGAGATGAGGACAGTAACTGAATTCAAAAAAGCATGGGACAAACACAGAGGATCTCTAAATGTAAAAAGGGGACTGTTGTAGTTGTTATGGAAGGACAGACTAGATAGGCCATGTGGTTTTTTTCTGTCGTCATATTTCTATGTTTCTAAGTGAGTTATACATCCCAGCCAGCAAATGGAGACAGGTCAAGATAAGTTTCAGTGATTTCATCACCTGTAGAAGTGATGCTACAGCACTGAAAATTGCCAGTATCATTTATCAAGATTTGATTAACCGCCCTTGGCCAGACATACAGAGTGGATTACAGTAAACAAAATAAAGGAAGAAAGAAGAAAAAGAACTATTTCGTGAAAGGAAAGATAACAAAAAAGGTATAGTGATAGGAGGAAACAGAAAGAGACAAATCCAGACATACTAGGGGATCTGGTTAACCAAATGCAGGTCTCAGGTGGGTTCCACTCCAAACACTTGAGTGAATAAGTATGTTTTAAGGAGCTTCTTAAAGGCGGGGAGCCGAAGCTGGGAGGAGAAGCACTTCCAAAGAACAGGGGGCAGGAGCAGATAAAGGAATGCCTGAATAACTCAGGTTAAAAACAAATAACTGAACAATGCATGGATCTAGTTGAAGCAATGGCCATGTTAAATACCAGCTTAAGGTCAGATTCTTAAGGGTGGCCTGCTAGAAAGTTCAAAGGGAGGGCCTGTTAAGGCTTTCAAAAACAATGCCAGATCCTACTGTGGTACCACTGAGTGCAGAGGAGGCCAAATCTGTTTCACGACTCTAAGAAAAAAATGGGATAATCTGGATGTGCCACTAATGACACTCCCTGTAGGCTACCTCATAGATCTCTCTACTATCGGGGCCAGAAGGCCATAGCCTGGGCATGGGGAGCTAGGCCACAGTAACGTAGTATATGACGGCAGATAAAGATCAGTATGGTCCATCTAGTCTGCCCAGTAAGATGGCTAGAGTGATTGTAACTGTTAGTCCATTCAGGTCACCCCCTCCCTCTATGCCTGTGTTTAGGGTTGTACCTGCTGCTCCATGCAGGTCAGCCCCCTCTATTAAAAGATATTTGAGTTTACTTTGATTTCATCCTCTTGCTATAAAGGGAGCCACTGTGTCTGTCCCTTGCCATTTTGAATTCAGTCACTGTATTTGCCCCCACGACCTCCATCGGGAGTGCATTCCAAGCATCTACCACTCTTTCAGTGAAAAAGTATTTCCTGATGATGTTTTTAAGTTTACAGCTTCATTGTATGCCCTCTTGTCTAGCCCCTTCTTTGAAAAAGGTTTGTTTGTTCCTTGATACCCTTTAAGTATTTAAAAGTCTGTATCATATCTCCCCTGTCCTTCCTCTCCTCTAAGGTATATATCTTTAGCTCTTCAAGTGTCTTCTCATATGTCTTCTGGCACAGATTCCAAATCATTTTGTGCCTTCCTCTGAACCGTTTCAAGTTTTTATGTCCTTTGAGAGATATGGTCTCCAAAACTGAACACAATACTCCATGAGGCCTCACCAACGACTTGTACAGGGGCATTAATACCTCCTCCTTTCTGCTGCTTATTCCTCTCTGTATGCAGCCCAGCATTCTTCTGGCTTTGGCTACCGTCTTGTCGCATTGTTTCACCCCCTTGAGATCCTTAGACACTAGCACTCAGAGGTCCCTCTCCTAGTCCATGCACACCAACCCCTCTCATCCTATTGCATACATTTCCTTTATATTTCTTCATCCCAAGTGCATGACTCTGCACTTCTTTGTATTAAATCGTAACTGCCAAGCATTAGACTATTCTTCCAGTGTTTGTAGATCTTTCCTCATGTTGTTGTCCACTCGCTCAGAAGTGTTCACTCTGTCGCAAATTGCTGTGTCATCTGCAAAAAAGCAGATTTTTCCATTCAGTTCTTTTGCAATGTCACTCATAAATACATTGAACAGTATCGGTCCCAGGACTGATCCCTGAGGCACGCCACTACGCACCTTCCTTTTTTCTGAGTTCCATTTACCACCACTTTTTGTCGTCTGTCAGTCAAATAATTTCTGATCCAGTTCACCACCTTGGGACCCATCCCCAGACTGCTCAGTTTATTGTTAAGCCTCTTAAGAGGTCAGATTCTAACTGCTGCCCCAGAGCACACACAATCCATCTGCTGGAGGCAGAGAATATGGGCAAATTCCAGTGCTGGTTTTTTTTTTTCTTAGTGCCATCAAGTCAGTGTTGACTCATAGTGACCCAGCTACTTCTGGGTTTTCTTGGCAATGTATCACCAGAAGTAGATTGCCAGCCTTTTCTTCCGAGGCAATGGAGGGTAAAGTGACTTGCCCAAAGTCACAAGGAGTGCCAGTGGGAATTGAACCCTTGATCTTCTGGGTACTAGGGGGTTGCTCTAACCACTAGGGTACTCCTCCACTCCAGTGTTGTACTACTACTTAAACACTGGTTTAGCCTCCATCTGCTGCTTGGGGTACATAACCCACTCATTTGGGCTGGTCTAGCAAGATAAGGATACAGTTAATGTGAGGGATTACAAAGGTTCCATAATCTTGGAAGACCTGAACTTCACACAATGTATACTTGCAGATCAGCTCGTAAACACAGTAGATATATATTATGTTAAAATTATTTTTTAAAAGGTCTCTATCAAATTGCATTAGTGCTTTAAAATAAGTGCTTAATGCAAGTTCACACCTAACATGCATTTAAAAGAATCCTCATACCTCCCCTCTGCCTCTCAAGCCAGGTACGAATCTACCAGACATTCTGTTTTCTACTTCCTCCCTCCCAGACTCTGGAATGACCTTCCCTCTGACCTCCGTTTAGAACGTTCTTACTCTAGATTCAAAGCATCCCTCAAAACCTGTTTCAGAAAGCTTTCTGCTCACTTTTGGATAATGCAATAGCCTGATTTGGTTTCTCTCTGAGACTTAATTTGCTCTCTTGTATGAATGGCTTTGCTATCTTTTAATGGATTTCCTTTCCTAATTCCTCTTTTATTTATTTGATTGTAAACTTCAATATGCCGGTATAAAGTTTTAACTAAACTAAATTTAAGCAGCAGCAAAAGTTGCTAGCACGTGTTAAACCCCATGTTAAACTTCTACAATAGATTTTTATGCTAAATGTGGGCGAGGGGTAGTGTCATTAAATATGCGTTACCATATTAGCATTAACAATAAGGCAGGCAGTTAAATGATTTCACATTATCTACTGCCACATTAATGCAGTATGCCACATGTTAACGTAGCTGCCATTTCTCACCACATGCTGGGAATGTACCATTTATTCTAAAAACTTTACCACAGAGATTCTGCCATTAACATGCAATAAAATGTGTTGTTACTGCACTTTAACAGCTAAACCTTACTGAGGGTTAGCATATACAGTAGGTTCTTAAGTGCACAATTTGAAATCAAACCAGGGACAGAAAGGAAATGTTCTAATTTGAGGGGATCTTACATCTTCATACTACATTTGTGTCACTTACCAGCACGACCATCACAAAGGACTACCTTGAGGTTCCAAGCGTGGGGGATGCCAAGAGATTAGTGGAGTGCTCCTCCGCTGCTGCCTTTTCCCTCCCTCCTTCTCTCCCATGACTTACATCCAGTAGCCATACAACACTCTGTAGATACAGAGTGCCAAATGCTTCAAACACTGGTCAGTAGAACTAACAGAGGCACACACGACGGCATGAACAAAGCACTGGGCGGAAGCACAAAGGGAGCAGTTGTGGGAATGGGGGGAGAGAGCAGGGTCTGTTATTGCCATAATAAGTAAGCTGCAGTGCAGTTGTGTCTCTGGGGTGAGGACCCCCCTCCCCCGGTTAGCCACATCATTGGAGTAGGACTCCCCGGGTCTGTCCAAGGTGCAGTTTAGCCTGCCAATGGTCTGTTGACTGTAGTATTCCTCTTATTTCACAATCATGCTCTGCCTATTGATAAATACATAGTTCAACAGACATGGGCAAACATGCAGTAAATTTGTACAACTGTTATTTCACATAATGAAGTCTTTAAAACACATCTTTAGAAATAAAAATATCAAATTCTAAATCTGAAGTATTATGGACTATTTTTATAAAATAGTCCACAATCACATTGAGGACTGTTATTATAGTCCACAATGACAAAATATTTCAATTACCCAATGACGTCTGAATGAGTTTCCACAAGTTCTTAACATGCAACCCATTTTCAACAAGAGCTTTGTATTCCCTCTAGAATTACAGGTTCCCCCATCTCAGTAAACACGGGATGAAAAGCACCAGAAGTGCTCTCCTCCAAGGCATCGGCTCTCAAAACCACCAACTGCTAACAATGTGACATAAAGCAACAATTTTATACTGTCTATTCCAATATTCTCAGATGAACAATCCAACGGCTTCTCAGTTATTTTTCATTTCTTATTCAGCAGCAAGTACCACAGAGATCAAAGTGTCAGCACAAGAGACCTCAAATTGGGTCCTTCTCCACAGGTCTTAGAAACACCTGGAGGAACCCACAGAGTCATTATCACTCCTGCCACTCATCAGCTAACCTTTCATCAACAAAAGCCTGGTATTGATGCTCATTTATTTATAGCAACCTAACTGAGCCATTCATTTAAATAGACCAATATCTGTGGATCAAAATATAAAGTCACCTTTGAAGTAACTCACAGTCAGCAAATGTGATGCTAAGCTTTACAACATGGCGCTGTAATCAGTTATTCTCCTTTAACCTTTTCCCAATCGTTTAGCTCTTCTTCTCCATTACAATTAAAAACAAATTAAAACAAAACTGATAGAAGGAATGGATGAGAAGTCTTTCAAAATTCTAGTCTTATTTTGGTTCCCTTTAAATGACAAATTCAAAAAGCCAAAGAAAGTGGTACTAGTTTTTTCACACAGATATTTTGCATATTGCTGTTGTAATTGATTTCCGGCATTATTGTATTTACTTTTTTTGATTAGTTTTGCTTAGTTTCCTTTATGGTGATATTGTATCGAAAGTCCACCAAGTTATGTTTTAAATGGTTCCTTATGTTTTCTTCTAACCCACCAAGAAATTTAGATGTTTTAAAAATTGAAAGCCTAACACTCTACTGGGATGCTAAAAGAACTTTGAGTTTACAAACGAAAAATAGGGTCTAGAATGTCAAAATCACACGACTCCTTGCCCCATTCTAGGATTTTCATATACATACTGCTCACTGCAGTATAGTTTATACATTTAAATTTAAAAATTTGAACATGTTGTCAAGTGCCATCGAGCTGGTGGCAATTCATGGCAACCCTCTGGATAGTTATCCCAAACCATGTTCAGTCTTCAGTCAGGCAGCTAATTGTTGATAGAGTGGCATCCATAGTTGCTGTTACTGTACTGATCCATCTCATTGCTGGCCTTCCTTTTTTGCATTGACTTTCAACCTTACCAAGCATGATGTCTTTCACTAACAATCTCTCTCTCTCTCTTTGCATATGTCCAAAGTATGAAAGTCAAATTGTTGTCATCTGAGCTTCTAAAGAAAGCTTAGGTTTGATATCCTCTAGTACAGTCCATGGTATACATAGTATTCTTCGCCAACACCATAATTCAAAAGCATCAATTCTCTTCCGGTCAATCTTTTTTACTGCTCAATTTTCACATTCATATGATGTTACTGAAAATACCATGGCTTGGACAAATTGAATCTTTGTGTGGAGAGATACATCTCTGCTCTTGAGAATCTTGTCTATTTCTTGAGAAAATGCATATTTCTTTTATAGGAACATATGAACATAAAATAAGCCATGCTGGGTCAACCAACATCCACTGAACCTAGCATATTGTTTCTGATAATGGTCAGTCCAGGTCACAAGTGCCCAGTGGATCCCCAATTTCTTATAGTTCATTTCAAGGGATAAGCGATGTATTTATTGAGTCTAACTAGCAAATAATAGTGCTGGCATTTCACAACACGCACATGTAAATATCAGCACTTGCACACATTTCTAAGTCACATATATGAAACAAAGTTTAGTATCTAAAAACATGATGTCCGATTACGTATTTTCCAGGGATAGAGCTGGCATGATTATGATTGTGAAGCTTACTTATAAAAAATTTCAGCTGCAGGGGAGGGGGGAAGAGAAGGCGAAGCCTAGGGACCTGATAAGAGTGGAAGCTCCAAGGAGCAGGGTCTATCACTTATGTGTTTCTTGAAACAGCTACATACACCTTGTAGTGCTATACAAATGATATCATATCATCATTATTATTATTATTATTATTACTACTACTACTAACACCACAGAGGGATGCAAGGATGAAGATTTGCCTGGGATACCTAATGACTTTGCAGCAGCCCTGCTCATTAATTTCCTGAAACAAAAAAAGAATGCAAGCGAGTAGCGCGATGCCATCCCCCTCCTCAGAGGAAACTCAGAAATGCACTTAAATCCAAACGGCCCATGCCCAGTTGATCTGGAATTTTAGAAGCAGCAGTCTCCCCAGTTTTCTTTAGAACTTCTTGGAAATATCTTTCAAAAAATTCAGTTAGACTAGTTTTTGGTACCTAAGGGAACTTAAAGACACCGTATTCTGTTCTTCCCTTGTGTTGCATTGGTGTACTGTCTCTTATGATGCTAACATTCTCATTCTGAAGATACAAGTTGTTTCTTTGAGGCTTCCACTTGCCACTATAATGTATAATAGTCTTTTCCAGCATGGCATATCATTCCCCAAGGACTCCTAATCATGTTCGGTACCCTCAAGCCTTTCAAGCATGGTCTTCTCCAGCATGGTGATAGCCTGCAGGTCTCCAGAGGGATCACTTTGGGTCTCCAAACACAACTGCTTGAGACCTCAGATGTTCTTTGTAGTGGCAGGTAGATCTTCTCTTCTTGCAGTCCTGAATATCCACTGCCTGGCTCTAGTTTCAGACCATCCACAGCTCCCAGAACTAGTCTCTAACACTGCACCAGACTCCAAGACCATGTCTTCCAGTGTTCCAAGGACCTCCAACTCTCCAGAGACCAGGTTCCACTGGGGAACACACTATCCTGTCAAATTGCTCCCTCTAGTATTAGTGCTCTCAACCATTCGAGGTAGGATAGTTCCATGGTTCTCAGGACTGAGGGAAACCCCTGTTTCAGAGCCAGAGAAACACTTTCTCCTTTCTTCTGTCTGCAAGATACTATGGCCCCAATGCTCCTGCCAATGCAGAAACCCCCCCCCCCCCCAAACTGCCAAATAGCAGGTTGCGAGGCCAAAAAGGAATCTAAAGGAAGAAAAAACCTCTTCCCCATCACAAGCAAAAAAAAAAAAAAAAAGTTAACAGTCAAAGCATTACCAGCACTTAAGGGCAGCATCTTTTACCTTCAAACACCATCCTGGAACTTTTTCAGAATTGATGTTTTAATAGATGTATTATTGGAAATGGAGATGTTTGCAAGTTTAGATTATTTCTGACAAAGGCAAAACATCCCCAGCAGTCTTAGGCAGAGTTTTCAAATCTGTGCTGGGGGGCCACCACTCAGTCAGTTTTTCCAGATATGTACAATGAATAGGCATGAAAGATATTTGCATATATTAGAGGTAGTAGGTATACAAATCTCCCTCATGCATATTCATTGTGGATATCCTGAAAACCCAACTGGCTGGAGAGGTTTGAGAACCACTGTTCTAAAGCATCAAGCATCTCAACAGGAATAAGCCGTTTTTAAAACTATGTTCTCCCTTCCTGCAAACTATCATTCAGATTTTCTAACAGCCACGTGAACATGAAAGATTCAGTATTTACACACCAGAGTCTTATAGCAAGTTAACTTGTTGAGGCTGAACTTCAAGCTCAAAACGATAGGAGCTAAAATAGATTTTGAAAGCTGAATTTCATTAGCTGAAACCATTAGCAGATTATCAATATGCTTATACTGGGTCACCATCAGAACTGCAAGTACATTATTTTAGTTGTGTATTACAGACAATCAGAAAGGATAACTTGGCTGCTCAACAAAAGTTCATTTAAACAACCTCTGATATTTGTGAAATTAAAAAAAACATGCTTGTGTTATCTCCTGGGGAATGAAGGCTTCAGTTCTGAAGTAATCCCACCAGAAATCAGAAACAGAATATAAATGTCAGTAACATTATATGCAGGAAACGCTTTTATGAAAATAAATCTCTGAACATAAAACCAGCATAATGGCAAACTTGATAATTGCTGCCTTTGATCAAGGATGTCTTTGGTTTATTTTCAGTGAAAGCTCAGACGCTTGCTAGCTTGGTGCCTTAGTAATGTCAGCTGTAGCTACTGTAGATAATCCTGATCTAGAACTAACAATCTGCTCCCTGCTATACTTTCTGCACATAACAGAAAGACAGTTTCCTTCTTTAAACATTCAAAAATGTTGTCAGGCCAGGCAGCTAGCAAGGGGGCTCTTAGGGGTATGTTTACTAAGCAGCAGTAGGGGCTTCCATTCGATATCCCTTACCCCTTAGAATCATTCCTTCAAAGTCCAATGCAATGGTGCACAGGGCCACTGCGCCTAAAGCACCAATGGACAAAGGGAGCCCAAGGCCACTGCTGCTGATGCTCTCCAGGACACGTAGCAGCGGCAATACAGCTACAGACGTTATTCACGTTACTCATCGCTTTAGCATATGACTTAATACTAGCAAGTTCCCAAACACCTAAACTCATTTTTAAGATTTTTAGAAACAATGAACAAATAACCCCCATCCCTTTCTCGCCCTCCCCCCTTTCCATCTAATAGCTCACAGCAGTGCTGAATATGTGCGCAGACTGCAAACAGCTATATGCACAGCTACGCAGTTTACTATACAGATAATTTATTTATTTATTTATTTATTACAGTTGCTTATATACCGCAGTATTCGGCATCAGCGCGGTTCACAGTATAACAAAATGACCAAAACACACTTCTGTTTGGTTTTACATCGAACAGGGGTATAAACTTGGATAACAGGGGGGGTTGAACTATATACATGAACTATATACATGAAATATAAACATGAAATAGGTCAAATGCATGACGTAAAAGACCTATAACATGATTGAATTGAACAGTATAAAATAAGTCTGTTTCAAATACAAAATACATTGTGAGAATGGGCTGTAAGAAAGGCAGTGTTTCTTGGTGGTGTTATCTAGAAACAACGCTGGCTGTGTTTCTTAGTTGGTGTTATCTGGAACCATCGCTGGCTGGGTAGTATTGGAGGAAGAGGTGATATTTGATAGCCTTCCTGAATTGGGTCAGGTCAGCAATGGCTCGAATGTTTGGTGGGAGTGTATTCCAAATTTTGGGGACGTAAAGGCTGAAGGCCCTATTCGCTGTCATGTTATTGCATTTAGTCAATGTTTTACGGGTAGTTAATAGATTTAAGGCGGTTGACCTCCTGGCTCTGTTGGGGGGCACTGTTTGAATGAGATCAGTAAGTGCTGTGGAGGACAGGCGCTTGATGGCCTTGAATGAGAGGATTAATGTTTTGAAGATAATCCTTCCGTGTATAGGTAGCCAATGAAGCTGTTTTAGAATCGGAGTCACATGGTCGCTTCTGGTAGCTCCATGGAGAATCCTTGCTGCGGCATTCATGGCTAGTTGTAGCGGGTTTAGTGTGGATTGCGGGAGCCCTTGTAGGATGGAGTTAGCAAAGTCAAAGTGCGGTAGTATCAGAGCTTGGAATATAGTCCGGAAATCATCTGGTTCCAGTAGGGAGCGCAGATGCCTGAGTGAACGGATCTTAAAATAGACCGCTTTCACGACGTTGCCTATATGGTATTTCATGTCAAGGTGTCTGTCTAAGGTGACTCCCAGGTATTTTATTGTTTCTCTGGTTTGTAATTCCGCTTCCTTGACCTTTATATGTGTTGGTGGGGTAAAGTTTGTGTCTCTAGCGATGAACAGTACCTCCGTTTTCTTGTGCTGGATGCGGAGGTTTTGTGCTTGTAGCTGAATATCACCACTGTCTGATTTTATGCATGTTTTACTGTGAATCTCTTTAAACTGTGAATTTGGTAGCATATTATATATGTGTATATATCTATATCTACACACACACACACATATAAATATACACACACAAATACATGGAATATCTTTGCTCTTTCCTGGCACTATCCCTATAGTGTCATGGTGGTTCGAGAGATTTACAGCAGCACTATCTGTATAGTGCCACTGAAAATTCACAATAGAAGATTGATATTTACTGGGGACTACCAAATGTATAAGTCCCTTTGAAAACATGACCTGCTCATTTTTATTTTCCCTTCCTTAAAAAATAATTTTAAAAAAATTAATTTCATTAAAAAAAATGTATTTAATACAAAGGCCCTGATTTACTCAGTTTTCCTCCCATTCAACAGGTAAAAAAAAAAACCCCAACACCTTAGTATGTCAAGTTCTAATTAAGTAGGATGAAGGTTTCTGTTATATTTTCTCTCTAACAACCTCACAACATGCTGCTACTTCTATAACTGGAGAAGCACAAGGAGGAGGAGGAAAGGAAAATGTTAACAGCCAGGCACACTCTACCATGCTGTATGAGTCTACAAACAAAAAGGATGTCGATGTGTATATGGATGTAATGTTTGTCTTCTTGACTACTTTTCATGATTGTTAAAGCAATGAACAACTTTATAAAAGGAGAAATTTACATACTTGATAATTTTCTTTCCTTGAAGCCTACTAAACAAGTTGAGATGAGTGTATTATGCCTCCTTGCTAGCAGGTGGAAGCACAGGTTTCAATGATGTCATCACTTGGTATATCTGCTGGTGCAACAATGAGAGAAGTCAGTATGACACTTTCTAAGCAGTAAGCAAGACTGAAAAACTCAGAAAAAACCAACTATGAATGTGAATAGCCAGTCATAAATTAGAATAAAAATTTGGAACAAGTATTTGGCTCTCTGTCCATAACTGACACTTCATCAGACATGGATACAGACAATACAACCAAAAGACAGAAGGGATTCCAAACCTGTTGGAAGAGTCTTCCAGGGCATGTCCTGGACTGGTCTAGCAGGATTCAAGGAAAGAAAATGATCAGCTATGTAAATTTCATCTTCCTTATCATCCTGTAGATAAGTGGGATGTGAACAAGCAGTCAGGACTCAGGGTGGGAGGAAGACTATGCTCTAGACAGAACTGCCCTGACAAGAGCACCATCTGCTTCAATCTCCATATGCAACCTGTAGTGCTTCACAAAGGTGCTCAGAGACAACTAGGTAGCCACCTTACAGATGTCCTCTGGAGACACCAAGGTGGATTCCATCTAGAAGGTGGCCTTTGCCCTAGTGGCATATCTCTGACTCCTTCTGGCATCAGTTTTACAGCCAGAAGGTATGCTGAACTAATGGTTTTCTTAATCCAGCAGGCAATCAAGGATTTGGCCACTGCCTGTCCTTTCCTCGAACTGTTGAAGAGAACAAAAGATGTTTTGACCAGCCAAAAGAGTTAGAAATCCCCAGGTATCTTAGTAGTGCCCTCCTCACATCCACCAAATGCATAGAAGGGTCTTGTCTGAAGGTCTTCCTCTGAGGAGGGCACAATGATGGTCTAATTGAGATGAGAGGAATAGCACCTTTGGAACAAAGGATGGCATAGTTCACAAGGAAATAGAAGACATTAAGATAATCAGAAAGGGCTCTCAATGAGAAACATCAACTTAAGGGTCAAATTCTTGAGAGGAGCCCTATGAATGAGCTCAAAGGAGGGCCCTTTCAATGCTTTCAACACCAGAGATACTGCACCAAGGAAGCACTGGGTGCACTGGCGGACAAGTCTACTTCAACCCCTTGAAGAAACAAGAGACATCAGGGTGTGCTGCCAAGGGCAAACCTTGAATATGCTCCCAGTAGCCATGGTCACTACCTAAATTTTGAGTGTATTCAGAGCCAAATCCTGGTCCAACCCAAACTTTGAGGACAAAACGTTGATGATGTCTGTCTTCCCAGCCTCCAGGGCCTGAGAGGAACACCACCTCTCAAAAATCCTTCAAACTTTCACACAGGCTAAAGGTCTTGTGGGCCTTGAGAAGAGTATTCACTACCATTCCAGAGCAGCCTCTCTTTGATAGCTTACGCCTCTCAAGGGCCAGACCATAAGCAAGAAAGGAATGGGATCCTCCATTTTCTTCACAAGGAAAGAGGCCCTTGCTGAATAAGATTCATCACTTAAGATAACAAGAGAGGGGACAAGAGATCTGTGTACCATGGCCTGCGTGGCCAGTGGGTCCACTAGAATCATCAAGTCCAAATCCTACGTAGAAGGTTGTTCATCAAAGGCCAAAGGAGGAAGACATTCAGAAATCCTTCTTGGGACCAACTTGAGGGGGGGGGGGCATCCAAGCCTGCTGCTCGCAGGTCCCTCCTGCAGCTGAAAATGTTCTCCACTTTGGTATTCTCCTGAGTGGTCATCAGAATGAAACCAGAAGGCCCCAACTTCACACTAGGAGGCTGAAAGCATAAGGACTCAACTCCCACTCTTTGCAATCCACAGTCTTCACACTCAAGAAATCGGCTTGCATGTTGTCAACATCAGCTATATGGGCTGCCAACAGAACAGTCAGATTTCTTCTGCCCAACAGCACAGTTCTGCCACCTTGCGTGCCGTTCCAGCATTTAAGAGCTCCACCTTGCTTGATGATGTTTGCCACTGCCATAAACTTGCCAGAGAACATACAGATCATCTCATCTGCAGACAAGGACTGAAACCTTACCAGAGGCAGACAGATTGCTCTGGGCTCTGATTGGTTGATTGATCAGGCCTCCTGAGGAGACTAAAGGCCCTGGACCATCTGCCCTAGAAAGTGAGTCCCCCAGTTCTTCAGGTTGGCATCCCGTTCATCAGATGGTGAGACTGAAAACACCATGCTAGCTGATCCTTGACCTCTCTCAGGGGAGAGGAAGATCTGGTAGAATAGCTGCAAGCAGAGAGACAAGATGCCTCTGCAGTGGATGCATGTTTCCCCTGGCCCAAGAAACCAGCTCCAGGGTCAATGCCATGGACCCTAGGAGATGAAGGTAGTCCCAGTCCTGAGAATCAGGCTGTGAAAAAAAAAGTTGGTTTTGCAGTTTGAACGACTTCTCTGAAGTGAGGAGGACCTGACCCAGTAGAGTGCTGAATTGAACTTCAAGATATTCCAAATCCTGGGACGGATTCCGGCTGTTCTTGGGAGAACTGATCACCAATCCCAGCTGTTCTAGCCACTGAATCACCAGGGCTGTGTCCTCTCTGGACCTCTCCAGGGAGTCCGACTGAATCAGCCAGTCATCCAGGTATGAGTGAACTCTGATCTCTTGCTTGCCCAGGAATGCTGCCATCACCACCATGACCTTCCAGAAGACGTGAGGAGCCATGGCCAGGCCAAAGGGCAATGCCGGAACTGAAAGTAGAGGCCCAAGACATAGAAGCAAAGAAATCACTGGTGGAGTTCCCAAAAGTATGCCTTTGTGAAAATTGGGGTGGTAAGGAACTCCTTACCGAATGGAAGGAATGACCGATCTGAAAGTCTCCATGTGGAAATAGGGAGCTCAAAGTTCGGAATTGACTGCTTTCAGGTCCAGAGTAAGCTAGAAGGAACCTTCTTTCATGGGCACCACAAAGTAGATGGAATAATGCTTGTGACCTTGCTCTGTGGAAGGCACAGGTAGAATAAACTGCAACTGTAGGAGGTACTGCAAACTCCAGTGCATATCCCTGACTCGGGACCTCTAGTACCCGTTGGATTGATGTGATATGGGTCCACTCCAAGAGAAACAGCCAGAGCTGCCCCGCAACTGGTTCTCAATGAGGGGGCTTACCGGCTCCAGTGGGAGCTAAAGAGTCTTGAGATCTCTGAGAAAGAAAAGAAGCAGCTGTGCAATAATATCCCTCCTTATATGCTTCATAATGAAGACCACTAACCATTTTAGTAGCCACCCTCTGCACAGACTCCAACTTGCTTATATCCTTTTGAAATGATCTCCAGAATTGCACACAATACTCCAAATCAGCATTATCACCTCCATTTTTCTGCTCGCCATTCCTCTTCCTATATACCAAAGCATCCTTCTGGCTTTCACAGTTGCCTTTTCTACCTGTTTAGCTACTTTAAGATAATCAGACAAAATTACGCCCAGGACCCGCTCTTCTTTCGTGGACAGAAGTACCTCACTCACTATACTGTACCATTCCTTTGGATTTTTACTGCCCAAGTGCATGATCCTGCATTTTTTAGCATTAAATTTCAGCTGCCAAATTTGAGACCATTCTTTAAGCTTAGATAGATCCCTCCTCCTGTCATCTAATCCTTCCTGGGTGTCTACTCTATTGCAGATTTTGGTATCATCCGTAAACAAGCAAATCTTACCCGACAGCCCTTCTGCAATATCAGTAACAAAAATGTTAAAAAGAATCGGACCAAGGACAGATCCCTGCAGCACACCACTGGTAACTTTCTTCTCCTCAGAATGAGCTCCATTTACCTGTACCCTTTGTTGCCTCCCACACAACCAATTTCTAACCCAATTAGTAACTTTAGGGTCCATCCCTAGGGTGGTCAGTTTGCTTATAAGTCACCAGTGTGGAATGGTGTCAAAAGCTTTATTGAAATCTAAGTATACCATATCTAGGGCTCTCCCTCACTCCAACTCCCTGGTCACCCAGACAAAGAAAATAATCAGATTTGTCTGACAAGATCTGACTCTGGTGAATCCATGCTGCCTCGGATCCTGAAATCTAATGGACTCCAGAAACCTCACTATTATCTCTTTTTTAGTAGTCTATTATTTGTGCCCTTCTCTTCGGTTGCCAACAAAAAACTTTTCTCCTTTCACCTTGCTGCTCCTTATGCCTGGAACAAACTACCTGAGTCTGTATGTCAGGCTTCATCTCTGGCTCTTTTCAAATCCAGGTTGAAAACTCACCTCTTCGCTGCTGCTTTTGGATCTTGATTTGCCTAATCTTCTTTGTGTTTCCTTATCATTCCCCCTAGATGTATTCTATGTCTACAGCAACTGTGTTGACTGTCTTGACTAGATTGTAAGCTCTGATGAGCAGGGACTGTCTTTTACATGTGTCTGTGCAGTACTGTGTACGTCTTGTAGTGCTATACAAATGTTCAGTATTAGTAGTAGCAAGTGAATTACATAAAAATAGATCACATTAAACTAGGCACTTGTGGTTCTTTACTAGTAGTAATCCAATAGAAATCGCATCTACATTGAAAGCATGGACATTATGCCTGTCCAAGGGCAGATGTAGATGTCCACATGTAAGACATGCAAGTACATGTTTAAATTCGCATATTTTAGAATCAACGCATGTACTATGTAACTCTGTCCATGCTATACTCAGACTGTGCCCCTGGCAATGCCTTCAGTTAAAGTATGTCCATTCATGCCACCATCACCTTTATGTTTATACCTGATGTAAATTTATAAGAACCATTTTATGTTCATATATTGCCACATACACACTAAAATGACTTCATAAAATTACCTTCAAGTGCATTGGCCCCATAGGTGTAAATTACATTGATTCACACAATGAGATGATAAATACAGTAGTTCCTGTTGCTTCCCTCTTCTGGGAAGAGCATTTCAAAGCAAAGACCCAAATATGGGCAGCAAGAAGCTGGAAGAACTCCGGGACCAAATTGTGAGAAGGTATAGATCAGGTAATGGGTATAAAACAATTGCAAAAGTTCTTGAATATCCCTTGGAGCAGTGGTTCTCAATCCAGTCCTGGGGACACATCTAGCCAGTCAAGTTTTCAGGATAATCACAATGAAAATGCATGAGAGAGGTTTCCATGCACTGCCTCCATTGTATATAAATCTCGCTCATGCATAATCATTTAGTTATCCTGAACACCTGACTGGCTAGGTATGTAGTTAAGACATGGAGGCTGGAAGGTGACACCAAGATCCTGCCTAGATCAGGCCATCCCTCCAAAGTGGATGACTGAGCAAGAAGAGATTCATTAGGGAGGTACCAAGAAGCGGGTGATAACTTTGGAAGAGCTACAAGGTTCCACTGTGCATGTGACAATATTCCAAGCACTCCACAAATATGGCTTTTATAATGGGATGGTAAGAAGGAAACCATTACTCAAGACAGTCCATTCTGAATCCTGTTTGAAGAATGCAAAGGAACACTCAGGAGTTATTGTATTAATGTTTTTTGAGCAGCCTAGAAGATCTTTTTGGCCTGAATGGGGAATGTCATGTTAGGGGCAAACCAAACCGAGCACACCATCCACAGAATACCATCCTTACTATGAAGGATGATGGGACAGCATCATATTAAAAGGGAAGTTTCTCACTGGACAGGACTGAGGCAACTGTAAAGATAGAAAGGACAATGAATGGAGAAATATAAAGAAATGTCTGACAAAAACCTGCTGCCCCCTGCAAGAAAGCTGAAACTGGGATGGAAGTTTACTTTTCGGCATAACAGCCAAATCTACAGTGGGGTGGGCGAGAACAAAAAGATAATGTCCTTGAATGGCCCGATCAGAGACCTGACCTCAATCCAATTGAAAATCCCTGTATGACTAGATTGCTGTCCATCAATGTTCCTCAAGGCACCTGACAACTTGAAAATTTTGTCAACAGACTATTTTTTTCAAATCTAGGTGTGCAAAGTTGGTGGAGATCTATGTCAACAGAATCACAGCTACAGTTGTGGTCAACATTCTTGGCATTATTGCATTTTAGGCATGTTGTGTACAATATCTTGAGAAATAATTGGAAATATTCCAACTGTATGTCATCATAATATTTTAATAGTATGTTCAAAGGTATACAACAAAAAAGATGTTTGTGCAATATAGATGTAGCAATTTCTGAGAAAAAAAACAAAATAGGACCTGGACAGGATTAATGGTACCCTTCAATAATATTTGGTTGTACAACCCTTGGCAGTGATGACAGCCTCCAAATATTTCTTGTAGCCAACTATAAGTTCTGTACATCTGTCTGCTGGTAGTTTCTCCCACTCTTCCACTGTGATTTGTTCCAACTCATGAATGTTTCCAGGATTCCTTTTACCAATGGTAGATTTCAGCTCTTTCCAAAGGCTCTCGATTGGATTGAGATAGGAACTCATTGCTGGCTAGTTTAAAATAGTCCATTTTTTACTTTTTAACCATTCTTTTCTACTTTTGGATATACTGTATGTTTTGGGTCAATGTCCTGCTGGAGGACCCATGACCTCTGACCCAGATGTAGCTTTCTGACACTAGGTAGCACATTTCGCTCCAAAATACCTTGGTAGTCCTCTGACTTTATGATTCCTTTAATATGTTTCAGGCCTCCAGTTCCTGAGGCAGCAAAACAGCCCCACAACATTAAGGAACCTCCCCCATATTTAACTGTAGGAAGGGTGTTTTTTAAACTTAAAAGCTTCATTTCTTTGCCTGTAAATGTATTGCTGAACTGCACTGCCAAAGAGTTAAAGATTGGTTTCATCTGTCCACAGAGCATTTTCCAGAACTGTGGTTTCTCAAGGTGGGTTTGGGCAAAGATCAGACTTGCCTTTCTATGTCAGTCTTTGAGCAGTGAGATCCTCCTTGGCCTTCACCCATCAAGTCCTTCTTTGTTTAGCATGCGGCATACGGTGTGGGTTGAAGCCACCACTCCAGATTGCTCCAGGTCAGCCTTAAGCTCTTTGAATGTTGTATGTGGTGTTTTTCCAAGAGATCGCACTAACTTTCACAGATTTCTTGGACTAATTTTCCTCTTCCCACCACATTCTGGGAGGTTCTTGACTGTTCTATGAGCAGAAAACATCTTAATAACATAGCGAACTGAAGACACAGGAATCCCAAGGTCTTTGGAGATGGCCTTTTACCCATTTGAAGTTTGATGTTTGGTGAGAATGGATTTTCTAACAGTCTCAGGCAATTTTTGTGTCTTCGTCATTGTGAAAGTGGAACAGGGAATGCATGTGACTATTTTAAACATTAGAACCATCATTCAATGGTTGATTCAAATCATGTGAGTACTGACAGTTGATTACAGGTGTGTCTAATTTTACTGCCGAGGGAATGTGGTTCTTCTGTTCAAACTGATTTGAATTGTTTGAAGAGTGCCAATAATCATGTCTTGGCAATGTCCCAGTTTTTATACTATTTCCTTTTTTAATTGGTCTTGTTTTATTTGATTTTTTTATAGGTCAAATATTAGGGCATATAAAGTCCAAAGCCATTTCACCGGCCACTATTTTTTCTTTTGGGAGATATTGGACATTAAGGGGTTGAACTTCAAGAGTGCCAATAATGTTGACCAAAACTGTAAAACTGCTGCCAAAGGACATCCCGCCAAGTACTGACTTAGGGGGATAGAGATTTTTTTCAACTGTTGCATTTTGTTTATATATCTATATCTATATATCTATATAGATATATATCTCCGCTTATGAATTTGAGTTTTCAGTCTGGATTGGAAAAGAGTCTGAGAAGGCGCCTGACATACAGACGCATGTAGCTTGTTCCAGGTGTAAGGTGCAGCATGGTGAAAGGAGCGAAGTCTGGAGTCAGCAATAGAAGAGAAGGGCACTGATAGAAGCGATTTGCCAAAACAGCGGAGTTCCCGAGGAGGGGTGTAGGGAGAGATAAGAGAGGAAAGGTAATGAGAAGCTGCAAAATTAATGCACTTATAGGTCAGCAGGAGAAGTTTGAACTGGATGCAGAAACAGATAGGGAGCCAATGAACTGACTTGAGAAGAGGGGTTGGCGAAAGATTAGCAGCGCAGCAGAGTGTTGAACAGATTGAAGGGGAAAGAGATGATTCAGTGGGAGATCAGCAAGGAGTAGGTTACAATAGTCAAGATGGGAGGTCATTAAGGAGTGAATAAGTGTCTTAGAAGTGTGTTCAGAAAGGAATGGGTGGATTTTGTTGATCTATAGAGAAAGAAAGAGCAGGTCTTAGTTATCAGTTAGATATGTGTGGAGAAGAGGAGAGAGGAGCCAAAGATTACCCCAAGGTTATAAGCTAAGGAAACAGAGAGGAGTAGAGAGTTATCCAGAGATACTGAGTAAGGAGGAAGAGGAGAGGAGGTTTTAGGGGGAAAAATAAGATACTCAGTTTTGACCATGTACAATTTCAAGTGATGGTGAGACATCCAAGCAGCAATGTCAGAAAGGCAGGCAGAGATCTGGGTCTGGATTGCCGGCAAGACTGGTGTAGAGAGGTAGATCTGGGAGTCATCAGCATAAAGATGGTACTGAAAGCCATGGGAAGAGATGACTGCACCAAGGGCCTGGGTATAGAGAGAGAAGAGGAGTGGACCCAAGACAGATCTTTGGGGTACACAAACTGAGAGCGAGATAGCAACAGAGGAGGATCCACCAGAACAAACAGTGAAAAAGCGATGGGAGAGCTAAGAGGAGAACCAGGATAGTACAGAGCCCTTAAAACCAAGCGAGGACAGGGTATCAAGGAGAAGGTTGTGGTCAACAGTGTCAAAAGCAGCAGAGAGGTCAAGAAGGATGATGACTGAGTAAAGGCCCTTGGATTTTGCCAGGATCAAGTCACTGGAGACCTTGGCAAGAGCCATTTCCGTATAATGTAAAGGACGAACCAGATTGTAAAGGATCCAGGAGTGCTTGAGAGGAGAAAAGGTCAAGGCAACGATGGTAAACTGCATATTCAAGTACTTTAGAAACAAAGGGGAGGAGGGAGATGGGTCCATAGTTAGGACAGGTAGGATCAAGTGAGGGTTTCTTGAGGAGAGGTATAACTACAGCATGCTTGAAGGCATGCAGTGGAGAGCGATAAGTTGAGAATATGAGAGATGGAGGAACAACAACAGTAGAGGAGATGGGGATTAGGAGAATCAGAGGAGCAGGTAGTGAGTTTGGAGGAAGAAAGAAGGTGTGCGGTTTCCTCCTCAGAGATCAGAGATAAGGTAGAAAGGGTAGCAGAGGTAGAGGAGGAAAGTTGGGAGTGAAGAGGGGAAGGAGGGGAAGTAGCTGACTTTGTGGGGAATTGGAGGTGATCTTGTAGATTTTGTCATAGAAATAGCCACGGTTTGGGCAGAAAGGGAGGGAGGGGTTGGAGGCGCAGGTACCTTGAGGAGAGAGTTGAGAGTAGTAAAGAGATGACGAGGGTCAGAGGCAAGAGAGTTAGTCAGATGAACATAATAGTATTGTTGGCAAGTGCTATGGCTGACTGCAAAGAGACAAGCATGAATTTGAAGTGTAAAGTCTGCAAGGGAGTGGGATTTGAGCCAAGTGCGCTCAGCTGAACGACCAGAGGAATGTAGATAGCAGGTAGTGGATGAAAGCCAGGGCTGGGGTATAGTATGCCTCACATGGCGTTGAATGGGTGGAGCAAGAACATCCAGAGCAGAGGAGAGTGCAGCGTTATAGGAATCTACTGCACATCAACAGACTCAGATGACATAGTGGAGGAAAGAGATGATGCAACAGTGGAGGAGAGAACCAAAGGGTCAATAGCATGAAGATTTCTAAAGAACTTGGAAGAGACAGGACAAGGTTGAGGCGATGGGTGATGAAGAGTGAAGCTTAGCAGGTGACGGTCAAATAATGGAAGAACTGAGGTACAGAAGTTTGATGGTAAGCAATTAGAGAAAAATACAAGGTCAAGGCAGTGGCCATTCTGGTGAGTGGGGGCAGTAGAGCAAAGCTGGAGGTTGAATGAGGAGATAAGGGAAAGGAGTTTTAAAGCATAAGGATCAGAGAGATTATCAAAACGAATATTAAAATCCCCGAGAATAAGAGTGGGGGAAGAGGAATCCAGAAAGAAGGAAAGCCACGAGTCAAAGTCAGTGAGAAAGATAGAGGTAGACTTGTCAGGAAGTCAATAAATAACAGTTACCCGGAGAGATAATGGAGTGAAAAGGCAGGAGTGGACTTCAAAGGAGGGAAAGGAGTGAGACTGAGGCAGGAGGAGGGGTTGGAATTGGCAGGAAGGAGAAAGTAGAAGCCTAATACCACCACTATGGCCAATGGTCCAAGGTGTGTGGGAGCACTGATAACCACCATGACAGATAACAGCGACAGATGCTGTGTCTT
Organism: Ichthyophis bannanicus; assembly: GCA_033557465.1. Taxonomy (NCBI): domain Eukaryota; kingdom Metazoa; phylum Chordata; class Amphibia; order Gymnophiona; family Ichthyophiidae; genus Ichthyophis; species Ichthyophis bannanicus. Next base: position 142,178,528 of record CM066036.1, read on the forward strand.
CTGGGAGGAGCCAGGTCTCACTTAGAGCAAGAAGATAGCATTAGAGATAAAGAGATCATGAGTAAGAGCAAGTTTATTTGAGATGGAGTGTGCATTCCACAAGGCACATGAGAAAGAGAGAGAGTGGAATGGGAAAGGAGAGGGATATGAATAAAATTAGAGGTGTTGCATGAAGATCTCTTCTCAGAGTGTGACAAAAGTCTAGGGGGGCCAGGATTGGGGTTGATTTCTAATCGTTCTTCTTCTCTCATGAGTGTGGAACCATTGTATATAACATAGTAAATAAGTGCATGGCCCATCTAGTCTACCCAGTAAGGTGATTAGGGTTTTAACTGCCCCTCTGTGTTCATTTTACACCCCATGGGGCATCATTTAGGGTGGAACTGCTGCTGCTGCTCCATGCAGGCTACTCCCATGCCTTGTTGTTGTTGTTGTTAAGTGCCATAGAGTCTGTGTTGACTCCTGGCGACCCTCTGGATAATTGACCTAAAAACTTTGTTTGGTCTTCGACCGAGCGGCTCATTGTTGATAAAGTGGTACCCATAGCTGCTCTCATTGTATCAATCCATCTCATTGCCGGCCTTCATTTTTAAAGGTGACCTTCTACCTTGCCAAGTATTATGGATTTCTCCAATGGCCTCTCTCTTCGCATGATGTGTCCAAAGTATGAAAGTCAAAGTCTTGTTATCTGAGCTTCTAAGGAAAGCTTAGATTTGATCTCCTCTAGTACTGACTGGTTTGTTCTTCGGGCAGTCCATGATATATACAGTATTCGTCGCTCTATCTTTATCACTGTCCAACTTTCGCATCCATATGACATTATTGAAAATAGCATGGCTGGACAAGTTGAATCTTTGTTTAGAGAGAGACATCTCTGCTCTTAAAAATCTTGTATAGGTCCTTCATAGTCATTCTACCAAGAACAATATGTCACTGGATTTCTTAACTGCTAGTACTTTTCTTTATTGATTGCTGATCCAAGTAAATTAAAATTGTCAACTATTTCAAAGTTTTCTCCATCAACGATGAACTTATTGATTTTGCCAGTTGTCAGGATTTTTGTTTACCTAACATTAAGGTGCAGACCCATTTTAAGACTATGTTCCTTGATCTTGAGAAGCAAATGTTTCAGATAGTCTTCGCTTTCAGCCAGTTAATGTGGTATCATCAGCATAGCGAAGGTTATTGATGAGTCTTCCACCAAGCTTCACACCTCTGTTATCTTCATGCAGTCCTGCTTCTCTGATGATTTGTTCTGCATATAAATTAAACAGGTAGGGGGGAAGTATGCAGCTTTGTCATACACCTTTGCTTATTTTAAACCATGCTGTTTCTCCTTGTTCCGTTCAAACTGTTGCTTCTTGATCAATGTAAAGGTTGTGCAAGAGAACGATCAGGTGTTCTGGTATACCCATGCTTCTTAATGTGGCCCAGAGTTTCTCATGGTTTACACGGTCAAAAGCCTTGCTGTAGTCAATAAAACACATATGGTTATCTTTTTGGTATTCTTTGGTCTTTTCAAGGATCCATCTCACATCCGCAATTTCGTCTCTCATTCTTCACCCTTTCCTGAATCCTGCTTGCACTTTAGGCAGTTCTCGTTCCAGGTATAGTTGTAGTCTCTGCTGAATGATCTTGAGTAGAATCTTGCTGGCAAGTGGGATCAGAGTGATTGTGCGATAATTTCCACAGTCGGTAGGGTCACCTTTCTTCAGCATTGGTATAAACACAGATCTTTTCCAGTCCGTTGGCCATGAATTTGTATTCCAAATTTCCTGGCAGAGTCTTGTAAGTATGGTGATAGCTTCATCCAATTGCTGTAATACTTCAATGGGAATGCCATCAACGCCCAGTGCTTTGTTCTTTGATAAGGTTTTCAATGCTGCTTCAATTTCTTTTTCCATCACCAATGGTTCCTGATCATAAGGTACAGGTTGAAATGGCTGTTGGTTCATTTGATCTTTATGGTATAATGATTCTGTATATTCTTTCCACCTTTTCTTGTTCTTCTCTGCATCATTCAGCATGGATTCTTGGGCATTTTGTAGCATTCCAATTTGAGGCTGGAATTTTTCTTTAACTCTCATAGCTTTAGAAAAGTCAATCTTGTTCTTCCTCTAATAGTTTCTGATTCTATTTCCTTGCAATGTGTCATTGTAGTATTTCTTGTTTTGCTGAACATTGGAAATCTCCGAGTTCTGCGATTGCTTCTCTTTCTCCTCAGACTTTAGCTCCTCTGCATTTCTGGACAATTTTCAGAGTTTCTTCAGTAATCCATTTGGCCGTTTTTGCTTTTTCACCTTATTTATTTATTTATTTAACAAGAACTTATATACCGCAGCTTCCAGAGATCAGCTGCGGTTCACAAATAACAACCGTCAACAAAGCATAGTTTGTTTTACATGTAACATCATATAACTATAAACAATGTAAAGTAAACAGAAATTGTTAAACTGAATAGCACAGAACAGTGCAACACTATATACATTATATACATATTCACATTATGTGGAATATAATCGTAGAGAGAGGTACAGATTCAGATAGGGAAGGTTTTCTTTTATGTTGTAGTGAGATGTCAGACAGAATTGGTTAGCCTTTATCTAATTCTTTTGAGTGCTGGTGGAGGGGTTGCGCTCAAATTGGTGGAGGGGTTGCGCTCTATGTTAGAGAGGGCATTGAGTCAGAAAGGATTAAAGTTTTGCAGGGAACAAAATTTGCTGTAGAATCTCTATGGATTGAAATTCCATTTATGAAGGGGAAGGTGATGGCAGTGGGAGTATACTATCGACCACCTGGCCAGAATGAACAAATGGATGATGAAATGCTCAAAGAAATCAAGGAAGCTAACAAAAGCCACAACAGAGTAGTAATAATGGGTGATTTCAATTACCCCGGTATCGACTGGGACAGTGTCACAGCAGGACAAGCTAAAGAGATAAAGTTTCTAGATGAAATAAATGACTGCTTCTTGGAGCAGCTGATTCATGAACCGACCAGAGGGGAAGCCATACTGGACCTAGTCCTTAGTGGAACGCCAGATCTGGTGCAAGAAATAAGGGTGTTGGGACCACTTGGCAATAGTGATCATAGTATGATCATGTTTGATTTAATCAGTGGAGGACAGATAGTAAAGGAATCCACAGTACTACCTTTTAACTTTCAAAAGGGAGACTATGATAGAATGAGGAATATAGTTCGGAAAAAAATAAAAGGAGCGGTTCCAAAGGTTAAAGACTAACAGCAAGCTTGGGTGTTATTTAAAAATACTATCCTCGAAGCCCAGACCAGCTGTATTCCACGCATTAAGAAAAGTGGAAGAAAGTCCAAAAAACTGCCAGCATGGTTTAAAGGTGAGGTCAGAGAGGCTGTTGCTGCCAAAAGAGCAACCTTCAGGAAATGGAAAAAAGAGCCAAATGATGAAAACTGGAAACAGCACAAGCACTGGCAAGTTAAATGCAAAGCATTGATAAGGCAGGCAAAGCGGGAATTTGAGAAGAAACTTGCTACGGAAGCAAAAACACGAAATAAAGACTTTTTCAAGTACATTCGTAGCAAAAGGCCTGTGAGAGAGTCAATTGGACCATTAGATGATAGAGGGGTAAAAGGGGCAGTAAGAGGAGACAAGGCTATAGCAGAGAGACTGAATGAATTCTTTGCTTCGGTCTTTACTGAGGAAGATGTAGGGATGTTACCCAAGACTGAAGTGGTATTTAAAGGTGAAACTGCAGAGGAATTGAGAGAAATATCGCTACACCGGGAAGATATATTACAACTATTTGATAAACTGAATAGTAGCAAATCACCTGGACCGGATGGTATACATCCCAGAGTGTTGAAAGAACTGAAATATGAGATTGCAGACCTGTTATTGGTAATCTGTGAACTTTCATTAAAATCATCTGTAATACCTGAAGATTGGAGGGTCGCCAACGTAACACCAATTTTTAAAAAGGGTTCCAGGGGTGACCCGGGAAATTATAGACCGGTGAGCCTGACGTCAGTACCAGGGAAAATGGTAGAAACCATCATAAAGAACAAAATTACACAGCATGTAGATAGTCATGGCCTAATGGGAGACAGCCAACATGGCTTTAGACAAGGAAGATCTTGTCTTACTAATCTGATCTGTTTTTTTGAAGGTGTGCATAAACAGGTAGACAAAGGTGAGTCGGTTTATATAGTGTATCTGGACTTTCAGAAAGCTTTTGACAAGGTCCCCCATCAGAGACTTTTGGCGAAGCTAAAAAGTCATGGGATAGGAGGCAGTGTACTATTGTGGATCGGGAACTGGTTAAAAGATAGAAAGCAGAGGGTAGGGCTAAATGGCCAATATTCCCAATGGAAAATGGTGAATAGTGGAGTACCCCAGGGATCTGTACTGGGTCCGCTACTTTTTGACATATTCATAAATGACCTGGAAAAGGGAATAACTAGTGAGGTTATCAAATTTGCAGATGACACAAAACTGTTTAAAGTTGTTAAAACCCAAGAGGATTGTGGAAAACTGCAGGAGGATCTGGATAAATTGGAAGACTGGGCATCCAAATGGCAGATGAAATTTAATGTGGACAAGTGCAAAGTTATGCACCTAGGAAAGAACAACCCACACTATAGTTACACGATGCAAGGCTCCACATTAGAAACCACCACCCAGGAAAAAGATTTAGGAGTCATCGTGGATAACATGTTAAAACCCTCCACCCAGTGTGCAGCGGCGGCCAAGAAAGCAAATAGAATGCTAGGTATCATAAGGAAAGGGATGGAGAATAAAACAAAGGATATTATAATGCCTCTGTATCGCTCCATGGTATGACCGCACCTTGAATATTGTGTGCAATTCTGGTCACCGTATCTTAAAAAGGACATAGAGTTATTAGAAAAAGTACAGAGAAGAGCCACCAAATTGGTGAAGGGGATGGAAGGCTACTCCTATGAAGAGAGGCTAAAAAGGTTAGGGCTCTTTAACCTAGAAAAGAGACGGCTGAGGGGAGATATAATAGAGGTGTATAAATTAATGAATGGAGTGGAACGGATAAACGTGGATCAATTGTTTACGCTATCAGAATATAGAAGGACTAGGGGACATGTAATGAAGCTACAGGGTAAACTATTTAAGACAAATAGGAGAAAATATTTCTTCACTCAACGTGTAATCAAACTCTGGAATCTGTTACCGGAGGATGTAGTAAGGGCTGTTAGTATAGCTGGGTTTAAAAAAGGTTTGGACAAGTTCCTGGAGGAAAGGTCCATAAACCACTATTAAAAAGGGACCCAGGATATCAATGCTTGGCCTAGTACAAGCACTGCAGAACCTGTGTCTTTTGGGGAAACTGCTAGGTACGTATGACCTAGATTGGCCACTGTTGGAAACAGGATACTGGGCTTAATGGACCTCGGTCTGACCCAGTATGGCATTTCTTATGTTCTTATGTCTTTATTATTGTAGTGTATTGTAAATAGATGGGTTTTCAATTTTTTACGGAATTCGTTAACCTCTGTTAGCATTCTTAGTTCCTCTGGGAGGGAATTCCAGGTTATTGGGGCTGCATGAGAGAACGCTCTGTTGTTTGTTGATTTATTTGTTTTTATGAAGTCTTTGGGTGTTTTTAGTTTATTTAATTGACCTTTTCTTTGAGTAGGTTTTGATTGTTCTTTAGTAATTAATTTACTTAATGTGCATGGTGCTAAATCGAATAGTATTTTAAATGTAGTTATTAATGTTTTGTATATTATCCTGCTTTGAATTGGCAGCCAGTGAAGGGACGCTAGTATTGGTGTTATATGTTGATGAGAATGTGTTTTCGTTATTATCCTAGCTGCGGAATTTTGTGCAATTTGAAGTCTTTTAATGTTTTGTTTTGTTGTACCTAATAATATAATGTTAGCGAAGTCAAAGTGGGGGTTATGGTGGCTTGAATTATGCTGATGAAATCATGTGTGTATACAAGAGGTCTAAGTTGTTTAAGTATTTTAAGCTTGAAATAAATTTTCTTTGTAGTGTTTCTGATATGGGTATCTAATGTAAGATGTTTATCTATAATAACTCCTAAGTATCTGACTTCATTTTTTATTTTAATTTCCTGGTTTTGAAGTGTTATATGAGTGGGTGGGGTATAGTCTTGATTTTTAGTAACAATTAGCACTTCTGTTTTTTGCGTGATTTATTTGGAGATTGTGTGTTTAGCCATGAAGTTATTTCATTGAAGCAATCCGATAGGAGTTGCAACGGTATGTTAGGGATTGTGAATGGGATGTACATCATAATATCATCTGCATACAGATGATAGAGTACACCGTATTTTTTAAAAATATTGCAAACTGGTTTTATGTATATGTTAAATAGGAGAGCTGAAAGCGCTGATCCTTGTGGTAAACCTGTTTCGAATTTATATGATTCAGACGTTTGATTGCCTATTCTAACATTTTGAGTTCTATTGCTCAGGTAGGAAGTGAACCATTTATGAACTGTAGAATATATTCCTATATGTCTTAAGTTGTTAAGCATTATTGAATGGTGAACACTATCAAATGCTGCTGATATGTCCATAAATAAGAGGATGAAGGCTTTTTTGTAGTTGTCGATTCCTTTTAGTAGTGTGTCTGTTAGTACGGTCAGAAGTGTTTCAACTCCATGCTTTGGACGAAATCCATATTGTTGGTCGTCAAGCAGATAGGATGAATCAAGGAATTCTTGTGTTTGTATTTGTACAGTTTTTCTAGATGACTTTTGCTAAGAATGGTATACTTGAGATAGGTCGGTAAGATTTTGGAGAGGTTTTGTCAAGTGTGTTATTTTTTAGGATTGGTCAGATTTGTACATGTTTAAGTGTGGGTGGGAGGTGACCTTGGAGTAGTGATAGGTTGACCATAGGGTTTATGAAGGGTAGAAGAATTGGGATTGTGTTTTTTATCCAGGTTACTGGGCAGGGGTCAAGATAAGAAGTTGTGGTGTTGAGATTGAGAATGATGTTTTTTAAAGATGTTTTGGATATAGGGTGAAATTCTGGCCATTCGCTTAGCATATGAAGAGGTGTGTAAATAGGGTCTAGGGTCATTGGTGAATGTTTTGTTTTGTTTTGATAATAGTTGGCTAAAGTTTGTGCTGATATATCAGTGATTTCCTTGCTAGAGGCTTGAGAATTGTTAGTTAGATTACTAACAATGGAAAATAGTTTCTCTTGGTCTATTATATGACTTTGATAGGATTGTAGCGTAGTAATTTTTCTTTGAGTTATCTATGGCATCTTTATAGTTTGTGAGATGGTTGTAATATAGTTCTTTATCAATGGTGGATTTGGTTTTACGCCATTTACGTTCTAGATTTCTTAGTTCCCTTTTCATTTGTTTTAATGTGCTATTAAACCATGGTGTACAGTTAGGTTTTGAGTGGGTTTGTTTTTTATTAGTTTGATTTATTATGGCTGCATTGTTTATGGTCGTATGCCAGTTTTTGACTGCTTCGTCCAAGTTTGTTGGAGCTAGTGTAAGGTGAGGGATTGTAGAATCCAAGAACTCGGTTTCATTAAATTTCTTAAATTTTATAGTCTGGTCATTTCTTGTGAGTTTTATGGTACAGTTGGTATTGTAGTTGATGTTAAGTAGAGACTTATGTAGAGACTTCTCATTTTCTTCCAACACAACCTTCTTGATGTCATCCTATAACTCTTCTGGAACTCTGTCATTTGTATCGAAAAGCAGCAAATCGATGTTTCAGGCAGTTTTTAAATTCCAGTGGTATATTCTCAGTCATATTTTACTACATTCATGAGTGGCTTGCTCTTTTTCAACTTTAGCTTGAGTTTGCATACTAGTAGTTGGTGATCTATACCACAGTCTGCTCCATGTTTTGTCTTTGTTGATGTTATTGAGCTTTTCCATCATTGTCTTCCACAGATGTAGTCAGTTTGATTTCTGTACAATCCATTGGATGAAGTCCACATGTACAGTCGGCACTTGTACTGCTGGGCGAAGGTGTCCAGATGAATAGATCTTAGAAATTTAAAAATCATTTCACTACAATGTTCATGGGCATGTGTGCAGGTAGTGTGGAGGATGGTGATGGAGCATCTGTGGTGACTCTCCTATGCACTCCAAATATCTTTTCTCAGACTGGCATTTTCTTTTCTTGCTGAACATTTCCAAATACTTGCTTTTCTAATAGTTTCTGGCTGTGCCCTCCAGAAAACAAAAAGAATTTAGATTGAATTCAGTCCTTTGTTTATACTAATAGACAATCAAAACTTATTGTCTAAGCTCCTTTTTTTAGATTCAAGAAACCATTTTTTCCCGCAAACACTAATGATGCACTCGGATTCCAACAAATGTTTAATCATTGTGTACAAATGGAAGTATCACCCAAATATTTGCATAATTTACATAATTAGTATTATTTTCCTGTGCCAAGCCATCATCAAAGATCTTACTCAGCAGTCCTTTCATCCATCCTTGCTGAATGCATAATTAAAATTCAGCATACATTTTTCACTAGATCTAGAGGGATTTCCACCTGTATCATTTACTGAATGAGTTACAAATGTCTGAATAGATTATGTACTCAATCAAGCTCTTTGTCAAAAATATTCCACCATACAGAAGAACTAAGGTGTTTAAGAAAATCACAGACAAATTTAGCTTGGGTGAGAGGAGCTATGTAATACAGAGTTTTTTGGAGAGTTTGTCATTGAACCTTACATTTTGTAAATTATGTTGCTCCACTGACAGAAGGGAGTATAGCATCAGTGAAGACAGGGCTGAATAGTTTAGCGACAAGACAGGTATGTTGGTTAATACTAGTCTTACTATAAGGGAGCAAGTGTGGAAAGTATGCAAGTTTCTGCTTTTTATTGATAACAAACATGAAAGAACGTGTGAAGACTAAAGCTAGAGGAATCAATGTGATCACAGAATCAGAATGTGAAGGAAGGCGATATGGGACCTAAGAACCTGGGGCCTGATATTCAGCTGGGCAGGCTAGGTGGCGCTACAGCGCATAGGCGTGCCTGCCAACCCCAAACCCCGGATAGTCAATGCTGCGGCAACAACACTGAATATCCGAGTTTGCTGCACAGAGGATACTGCTGCAGAGCCGAACCGGGTAGCAGCGATATTGCACCACTACCTGGTTAGCTCCCACGGGTACAACCAGGCGTAGCAAAAGCTGGCCTAGTTTTACCCACAGGTCGCTAATCGGGTAGTGGTGCAAGATTGCCGCTACCCAGTTAGCGACCGTCTTCGCCTCTGCTCTACCCTGGAATGCCCACGACACGTCCCAATGCTAACCGCATAGCATCAAGGCATGTAGCGGGTCTAGAAGGGGATATTCTATGGCACTAACCGTGTAAGTGCCATTGAATATCCCAATTAAAGGCATTTACATAGTTTACAGTCTGTAAACCGTGTAAATGCCTTTTGAATATCGGGCCCCTGGGGCCCAACCTATACATTTTCCTCTGATGTGCATCTCTCACAAAGGAAATTAATGTGCCAGAAAGACTGAATTTACCAGTCGCACCATCCTCTGATATACAAATCCTGCTGCTTTATTGCTATTAGTCTCCTGCTATATAAAAACCTTCCCAGACTCAAACACACACCATGGGGTCCAAAGAGAAATGATGACAGGATTGCAATTAAGGAAGTGTTCCTCTGTACTAAAGCTTATTTTGCTTATAAGAAGGTAATTTTGAAGAACATTGTGTGTCTCTTATAAACTCTTTTGCTAACAGTAATTATTGTATTAAATATCACAGACCCTTTTACTTTTTCCATCCTGTTATTCCACGACCTGAAATATTTTCCACCCTCCCCCTCTGCAACAGTTATCTTACAAATGATTTCAATTAGTTGTAATTCTATATTACTTAAAATGAATGGAATGGAAAGCTGTTTTCCTAACAGGTGAAACGAGACACGCACAGTTGAAGAGATAACATACTTATTGAAAAATGTGTTTTGTTCTCTGTAAATTCCATTTTTCTTTCTAAAAGTAACAAGTTAAAAACTGCTTGCCTGCCCAGCGCTGCATTTCTTTCTGACACCTCCAGGACCTCTCTACCCCTGAACATTTTCATGGCAAACATTTCTAGATGCAGCAGCACCTCAGATTTTCTGACTGCTGCTCCTCCCAATCCATAGCAGCAGAAGCGATTCAGGGACCCACTGAATCTTTCCCTATGTTTCTGCTCCGCTATCCTCAGGGGCTGCTAACTCGTGAACCCGCATTAATCAACTTTCTCATTAACTGGGCCTTCGGCTGACTGGCATACATGTGTAAAGTCGTGTCAATAAGGGTCTATGGTCAAGCATGTGTACACACCAATACATATGTCTGGATGGACAGAAAGATGGACAAAGCCTCCGCAATTATGCTTTCAGATGCTGGGAAAGAAATTACTAAGAGGCCTATTTGTTAAAGTGTCCTAAGAATATGCATTAGTTTCCCAAGGTGACCATGGGACTTACTAAAGGGGGTTTTGCTGATATGTACTCGCACATTTTTGTGCATTAAAAGGGACACATTTGGCATTTAACATATGTTAATTGCCTCTAGAATAAGAAAAAGTAAGTTTTGAAAGTTTTATTCTATATAGCAAAGTTCGAAAGCATGTTTTTTGCCTCGTATACTCCTCAGTCAGTCTCGCTGCTTGGTATCGGTGGGGAGGATAGCAGCCAGTCAACACTGAGGCATGCTGGTGGCTCTGCTTCACTATTTAGCATGTGAATAGTTGGACATGTGCATGCAGGCACACGTGACCATATATTTGTGCAAATAGGCCTAATCTCCCCATAATGCATTCACCGACCTCTATGAGGAAAACAAAGACGATTACGTTTCTCAATGAATTTATGTTTAGTGCATCTAATCTAATTATAGCTTCTTGCTGCTAATACATGGGACATGTTCAACAAAGCCCACACCAGTAACATGCAAATGGGCTGCATTACCAGTGTGGGGGGCCTGCACTATTTCAGGCACATGCAGGCACATTTAACGCCATCATTCCACCCCTATCCCACCCAATCCCCACCACATCATATGCAAACAGAGTTGTGCGAGATTTCTGGCACTAGAGCCCAGGCTACTTTTTAGCACCATGCCCAAACCACACGTTAACCACACACTACCAGGTAGCACACTTTAGTAAACATGCCCCAGGGTGCATTAATTTTATCCCAACACAAAATGAGAAATTCTGCCACTAATATCGCTCAACTGGCAGAGAGTCATCCTAGAATGGGAGTACATTAACACCAGGAGTCCCTAACTTGGCTCTCCTGGGCCACACACAGGTTCAGTTCAGAGTAGCCAAGTTATGCAAAGTAGCTGTTCTTAGATCAGCTGAAGACTATTCATGGTGGGTACCAGATTCTTGAGCAGCAGGGCTGAAAACTCATCAGATACCCAATCCTTTGCTTCGATATATTCCAAGTCTAGATCTTCAGTTGAAATCTTACGTTATTAGATATATATCGACTTCCGATAACCCATACATAGTAGGTGACACCTAATATTTGGATAGCTTTCTGTACAGTTATAACATTTTTCTTTATAACACACGAAGCCATGTTGACTAAACGTTGGCACATGCTATCTATTGCATTGCCCATGTTATTCCTATGGTGGCAGATACCACATAGTAATGTTTAGTAAACATGGCCCATGGTACAGAAACTGCATTTACTACACAGCACAAATAACATCAGATTTTTTGAAGTCATTACTGACTTCTAAATAATTTATTTATTTATTTAACAAGTTTTTTATACCGCCTTTTCCTTCAATCAAAGCAGTTGCAAAGACATACAAAGGTTATACAAAAGCAAGGGAAACATGCACTGCTTAAACAAAACATCGAAGTAGTAAGGTGGGATAATGCGTTAAGACTCTCTTAACATCTAGAATATGTAGGAAACCATATTTTGTGTTAAGCTACTTAAGTTTCCATGAGGACAATTTTCAAATATATGCACTTAAATGCAAAGTCTGCCATTGCCATTACTTTTAGTTGCAAAATTTGCATTAATTCTTGTACGGAAAGTGTGGGTGTATTTTTCCTTTGAAAACTGCCCTGGATAAAAAAGCACCCAACAACATCTGTTCCTCTTCTTTGCAAGCACATTTTTGATGAAAAATAATGCACATGCTTTTAAAAATATAAAACTGCCTGTGTTGCCACGCCCCTGGCTGAACCTTGTTCCAGGCATACTTCCATGAACATGCAGGTAAACGTGCCTACACTGTGAAACAATGGGGTGGGCAATTTTCAAATACCTTTTACCCAAGTAAGGAGCATTTACACAGGCAACTAATTTTTTAAATTGCATTCCTCCCCATGTATTAAATACAGTATATATATAAATGAGCACAGTAGAATCCCTTACTCAAAGCAACCATGTTGAGGCAGGTAAACGTCTGAAGACCTTCATCCTCTGCACAAATGCTACATACAACATGGAATTTCTTTTGTCCTAAGCAAGTTTTTATTCACCAGGCTCTAACAGATTAAAATCAAATGGTGAAATAATTTATTTTGAAACAAAGTATAGATAATTATATAAGGCATGCTGAGCAACAAATTAGATTGGACATCTCCTGAGATTATATCTTCTAAACTCATTAAATTTCTGAAGCACAGTGGGTAAAAGAATAGTTTATTTGATCAGTGACCACAAAACGGAAACATGAGACCAAACCAAGCTTAGCATCCAAAAGCAACGAACTTAGATTTCTTTAGGCAACAGCATTATTTGTTTTATTTAAAAGGTTTTATGTGCCATCTAACTAATAGCAATATGGTTCACATTGTAATCATAAATCCATCAAGATAAAGTTTATACAAGGATCTTTCCAATCCATACACACAAATTACCTCTAACCTCCTTCTCCCTTTTAAAGTTCCCCAAACAAAAAATAACTCAAGCTTCTTATAAAACCATAATTTTAGGGCATCTCCAAAAACCACATGCTTAAAGATATCATGGGAAATGTGGTCTTACATAGTACTACCAGACCAATCCAGAACCAGCAGATGGAAAACAGAGAACCAATCAGATGCAAGCTCTGCTCAACAAGGGTATTGTGCACTGTGCGTTTGCCAGTATTTTCTGCAACAAAGCATAGGTAACAACTCCCTTAAAGGGACAGAGAGCACGAGAGAGAAAGAGAAAAATTAAAAACAAAAACAAACATACTTCAAAATACAGAGAAAAAATGAAAACTGCAGTAAATATTCTATAATGAAGATCAAAAATTGCAGTCAGAGTGAGCTACAAAAAGGGAGGGAAACTGGACTGGTTTGGTAGGAATAAAGGAAAGAAAATTAGCAGGCAAAACCAAGTTTTCCTTTCCTAATCTTCTCTACCAGACCATTCCCCCGTAGTCCTGTCTATTTAAATGTCTTGGGTGCTTTCCTGTCTTATATTATAATTTCTTTTCTCCTTCTCTTTTTTTTTTTACCTATTGGTCTCTTTGTATAAGAATTTGTGTTTCTATTGTAAACCGCTATGTTCTAATTGTAATAGCGGTATATCAAGCTTAATAAACAAACAAACAAACACATTCCTGAATCAATGGGATGTAGCAAAACATTTCTAATCATGTATGGGATTCTAAGACCCTTGGTCTTAAGCATCCTGCGCCAAAAGCAGCATCATTTTATACAGCAAACATCAGCACCACTCCCATATTTGTGCCCTGGGTGAATGCACTGCTCAAACAGCCCTTGGTATGGTCTTGTGTATACATGCTCCTACTAATATACTAAACTTTGAGCATGCCTGGAAAATGTATGAAGCAAAGCTCACTTTGCAACTTTGCAAATATCCTCTGGAGTGACAGAGTGCAATTCTGCCCAAGAAGCAGACAAACCTCCAGTGCAGTATACCTTGAGACCTCTGGATGTCACACACCCCTTGAGAAGATATGCTGAAGTCATCAGCTCCTTCAACCATCACACAATCATTGCTGTTTACACTGCCTCGCCTTTCTTCAAATCCCCAAACAGCACAAATAACATCCGATGTTTTGAATTCATTACTGACTTCTAAATAATGTGTTAAGGCTCTCTTAACATCTAGAAGATGTAGGAGACCATATTCATAAAGAAGACTGTGGCCCAGAAAGGAAGACAAGTTTAGCACCTGATTCATATGAAAGGGCAACACCACCTCAGGAAGAAAGGAAAGAACCAGTCAAACACACCTCAGTAAATTGCAAAAAAGGCTCACGTCATTATAGTGCCTGCAATTCCAAAATTCAACAGAGGAAATTGCAATAAGAAACACAATCCTAAGGGTGTTTAAGTGTCACCTTTTTCAATGGTACAGAAGTGGAAGACCCATAATGCAAAGTACTAAGTTGAGGTTTCAAGCTGGTAAAACCCTCTTCAATGAAGGCTGCAAATGTGATGCCCCCTGAGAAAGCAAGCTACATCTGAATGAAAGGCCAATGAACTGTCCTATAACAAGATAAAACAGCCACCTGTACCTTTAGGGAACCTACTGCAAAATTCTTCTTAAGCCCTTCCTGAAGAACTAGGAGGAGCACTAAAGAAGCTCAAAAAAAAGAGAGACTGCCCTCTCCATGCACCAAGCCTCAAACAATATCCAGACCCGAGCATATGCTAGGGAGGTAAATCTTTTCTACAATGGCAGCAATATTGTTATAAACTCTTCCGCATAATCATGACATCTTAAAAACACAACCTTTCAAGGGGCAAGTGTAAAACAAAAGTAAGATCATTCTGAAAGGCCTACCCAAACAAACACTGAAACCCCTACAACTGGCACAGAACATGGTAGCATGCACAATAATGAAAGCTGCCAGATCTGAACATATAACACTTATACTGTACCACCTCCATTGGTTTCCAGTAAAGCATAGTTACTCACCTGTAACAGGTGATCTCCAGGACAGCAGGAATATAGTCTTCACATATGGGTATCATCGGTACCGACAGAGCCTGCGCGGGAATGCTCCCCAGCGTCCAATAGGAAAGCTTTTGGGAGCAACCCACAGCACCTGAGTGCTGCCTTCCCCAACTGTCCCTCTCCAGCTGAGTTTACAGCTGAAAAACTACAAAACTTCAATTGGTCCACTTGGAGTATAAAACTATTATTAAAATATGGGAAAAACACTCCACATTAACTTGCATCAATATTGCAGAATACCGGTAATAATTCTTAAACTATGCTGTTCCCATATGTAGTCTCAGACTTTTATCGCGCTGGTAACCACCACTAGAGTGGGAAAACAAATAGCGCTTCAATTGCATCAATGACTACTGGGAGAAACTTTTTTTATGTGTAGCAACTTTTCTGTTGAATATATAGCACCGATATTCCCCCACCGTGGTTTCTTAAACGCTATTGTACAATTTCAATAATTTCAAAACTCTCTTATCTCTATCCTCATGGTCTTAGTGGTTCGCTGAAAATTCTCTTAGCGTTTCTCAAATATCTCATGGTTGATTTCAAATTCTTTTGGCTTTTCTCAAAGTTATCGTAGTTGATCTCTACGCCTCCTACGGCACCTCTTTGAGCGTTTCACTCTTTAATGGAGTTTCATCAGGAGGATCTAAAATTGAGAAATAAAATAGGATAGACAATAGCTCTAACCCTCTTACGAAACTTTGATTTTTGGCTGAAAATACTTATACTATTCTATTTAACCCCTATTGTAAAATTCTACTCACTACTGACTGCTGCCCGCGTCTCTCAATGTCTTCAGGTGATTCAAAAAAACGCCGTGCATACGGTCTTACTGTGTCTCCGCCTTTTATACTCATTCATCCCTACACTGCTCTATCTGCAAGCTTGCCACTCTACCGAGGCATTTAAACCGAAAGGTTTTACCGTGTTTACTGTGAATAGCCATCTTTGTTCATAGAAAAGCAATGTTTCATCCAAGGTTTTCCCTTTCTTAGGTATATAAACCCGGTCTATACAAAAACATCGCAGGTGGTTAAAATCATGATTTAGTTCTTGGCAATGTTGGACTAAGGGTGCTGTCATGATTTTACAATGCAGGCGACTCTTGTGCTCCTGCATTCTGACCCTAAAAGAACGACTAGTTTTACCTATATAAAGTTGGTTGCATGGACATCTAATAGCGTATACTACCGAAGTGGTGCTACAAGACGTTGCATGTTTGAGAATATAGGTCTTGCCTAGATATTGAAATTCTGTTGTATCTTCTGTGATACTGCAGATTGTACACTCGCCACATGATCTATGGCCTTGCCTTTCAGATGGTTTTACGTCCAAACACCATAGCAGAAAACCTATCGGGCTCAGCTGCTCTTTCAGGTTATTATTACGTTGCCACACACACCGCACTTTTCTCTCTGCCAGACCTGGAGCCATTCGCACTATATCCAAATGTTTCAAAACTATTCGTTGAATTTTATAGCTGAGAGGTGAAAACTTTGTTATTAAATTAACACTGTCCTCTGTCTCATCAGGACCTCTGTGATGCATAGAATCTAACAGCCAGGTGCGATCATTGCTCAATGCACGTTTATAAGCTCTCCTAGTAATGTGTTCAGGGTATCCTCTGTCTGAGAAATCTTTTAACAATTGCCTCGATTTTTTCTTAAATTCTGATGTATCAGAGCAGTTTCGACGAAATCTGAGGAATTGGGAGAATGGGAGATTATTTTTTAACCGAACTGGATGACCGCTGGTATAATGTAAAAAGGTGTTTCGGGCTGTTGGTTTTTTATAAATGGTGGTGATCCACCCTCCTGGTCCTCTCTTCACTTCTAGATCCAGAAAAACTATGGTATTAGAATCTACAGTATGTGTGAACTGGATTGCTTCATTACAACTATTCAGCCATATAATGAACTCATATGCTATTTCCTGAGATCCTTTCCATAGCAAAAAAATGTCATCTATAAATCTGGTCCACATCTTTACATGATGGAAAAATGGAGAAACTTCCAGCCAACGAGCTTCAAAATCTCCCATGTGTAGAAACTGCTTCTATTGACCGATAGTGTCAACCAGAGGATCAGTGCTTGAGCCATTATCAATATATCTAGATTCTTTTTTACGACCACTATTAAAGGACATTCCATCGTATATTCGAGATACGTCTCACTTTCTTGAAAAATTGGACCAGCAGGCTCGATGGGCATTGGACCCTGAGATATTATTGATCACATTGGACATCACAGCGTTATATACAAGCATACCCCAAATAGAAGCAGTTTCTACAGTGGAAAAACAGTTAAGGAATAGATGAGATCTTTCCGAAGCCCTGATATTATTTCTTTTAGAATTATCACAACTTACCATAGCTTACAATTTCTTCCAGTTTGAAAACACTATTTATCAACAGAATTCAGAAATAGCCATGGGGGCCTCGTGTGCCCCCTCGATAGCTAATCTTTTCATGGGAGATTTTGAAGCTCGTTGGCTGCAAGTTTCTCCATTTTTCCATCATGTAAAGATGTGGACCAGATTTATAGATGACATTTTTTTGCAATGGAAAGGATCTCAGGAAATAGCATATGAGTTCATAATATGGCTGAATAGTTGTAATGAAGCAATCCAGTTCACACATACTGTAGATTCTAATACCATAGTTTTTCTGGATCTAGAAGTGAAGAGAGGACCAGGAGGGTGGATCACCACCATTTATAAAAAACCAACAGCCCGAAACACCTTTTTACATTATACCAGCGGTCATCCAGTTTGGTTAAAAAATAGTCTCCCGTTCTCCCAATTCCTCAGATTTCATCGAAACTGCTCTGATACATCAGAATTTAAGAAAAAATCGAGGCAATTGTTAAAAGATTTCTCAGACAGAGATACCCTGAACACATTACTAGGAGAGCTTATAAACGTGCATTGAGCAATGATCGCACCTGGCTGTTAGATTCTATGCATCACAGAGGTCCTGATGAGACCGAGGACAGTGTTAATTTAATAACAAAGTTTTCACCTCTCAGCTATTAGTTTTGAAACATTTGGATATAGTGCGAATGGCTCCAGGTCTGGCAGAGAGAAAAGTGCGGTGTGTGTGGCAACGTAATAATAACCTGAAAGAGCAGCTGTTTTACGTCCAAACACCATAGCAGAAAACCTATCTGAAAGGCAAGGCCATAGATCATGTGGCGAGTGTACAATCTGCAGTATCACAGAAGATACAACAGAATTTCAATATCTAGGCAAGACCTATATTCTAGTCGTTCTTTTAGGGTCAGAATGCAGGAGCACAAGAGTCGCCTGCATTGTAAAATCATGACAGCACCCTTAGTCCAACATTGCCAAGAACTAAATCATGATTTTAACCACCTGCGATGTTTTTGTATAGACCGGGTTTATATACCTAAGAAAGGGAAAACCTTGGATGAAACATTGCTTTTCTATGAACAAAGATGGCTATTCACAGTAAACACGGTAAAACCTTTCGGTTTAAATGCCTCTGTAGAGTGGCAAGCTTGCAGATAGAGCAGTGTAGGGATGAATGAGTATAAAAGGTGGAGACACAGTAAGACCGCATGCGCGGCGTTTTTTTGAATCACCTGAAGACATTGAGAGACGCGGGCAGCAGTCAGTAGTGAGTAGAATTTTACAATAGGGGTTAAATAGAATAGTATAAGTATTTTCAGCCAAAAATCAAAGTTTCGTAAGAGGGTTAGAGCTATTGTCTATCCTATTTTATTTCTCAATTTTAGATCCTCCTGATGAAACTCCATTAAGGAGTGAAACGCTCAAAGAGGTGCCGTAGGAGGCGTAGAGATCAACTACGAGAACTTTGAGAAAAGCCAAAAGAATTTGAAATCAACCATGAGATATTTGAGAAACGCTAAGAGAATTTTCAGCGAACCACTAAGACCATGAGGATAGAGATAAGAGAGTTTTGAAATTATTGAAATTGTACAATAGCGTTTAAGATACCACGGTGGGGGAATATCGGTGATATATATTCAACAGAAAATTTGCTACACATAAAAATAGTTTCTCCCAGTAGTCATTGATGCAATTGAAGCGCTATTTGTTTTCCCACTCTAGTGGTGGTTACCAGCGCGATAAAAGTCTGAGACTACATATGGGAACAGCATAGTTTAAGAATTATTACCGGTATTCTGCAATATTGATGCAAGTTAATGTGGAGTGTTTTTCCCATATTTTAATAAGAGTTTATAGCTAAGACAAAAGAGAGAGGGAAAGAGAGAAAGAGAGAGAGAGATAGAGAGATACAACTCCTAGGGGAGGTGGGTGGGTTGTGAAGACTAAATTCCTGCTGTTCCCGGAGATTACCTGTTACAGGTGAGTAACTATGCTATCTCCAGGAACAAGCAGGAATGTAGTCTTCACATATGGGGACTCCCTAGCTGCAGATGCCAGGGAGATGGCCCCAGAAAGTTGTGTGCCCTTGTGAAAGGGCTCCATTTCACCCCATGGATCACTGGCATCCTACCAGGGATGGTGGGTAGGATTTGATTAAGTCTGGAACAGGTGTTGAAGAACAGCCTGAACAAACAAGGCATCCCGGCGGTTGTCCTTGTCCAAGAAGTAATGGGCTGTGAAGGTATGCACTGAAGCCCATGTTGCTGCTCGACAGATGTCATTGATAGACACAGAGTGAAGATGAGCCATTGAGGCTGCCATGGCTCTCACATTGTGAGCTGTGACATGGCCTTCAAGAGGAAGGTTCTTACTCTCATAGGCAAAAGATATACACTGTGCAATCCAGTTGGACAGTGTCCTTTTGGAGACTGGAAGTCCCAAATGACTAGAATCAAAAAGCAACAAAGAGTTGAGAGGATTTTCTATGTTGCTGTGTCCTTTTCAAGTAAAAGACCAAAGCTCTTTTACATTAAAAAGTGTGAAGGTTCCTTTCTGCATTTGAGGTGTGAGGCCTTGGAAAGAATACAGAAAGGTAAACCGCTTGGTTCAAATGAAAAGGTGAAACCACCTTTGGCATAAAGTGTGGATGAGTTCTAAGGACTATCTTATCATGATGGAATCTTGTATAAGAAGGATCAGCCACCAAAATTTGCAATTCGCTGATGCAATGTGCTGATCTGATTGTAATGAGAAAGATAACCTTCCAGGAAAGGAATTTCAAAGAGGTAGTGGCTAATGGTTCAAAGGGCGGTTTCATGATCTGCCCAAGTAACAATTCAAGTCCCATGCCACCAGTGGTGGCTTAATGGGAGGCTTAGTTAAAAGAAGGCCTCTCATAAATCTCGCTATGAGAGAATGAGAGGAAATAGGTTGTCCATTGAGAGGCTTGAAAGAAGCTGCAATAGCACTCAAATGGACTCTCACTGAATTGGTCTTAAGCCCTGCATTTGATAAATGAAGGAGGTACTCCAGTAATGACTCCAGAGGTATCGCAAGAGGGTTACGACCCTTCTGCGAGCACCATATGGTAAACCTTTTCCACTTAAATGCATAAGATCGTCTTGTGGAAGGTTTCCTGGAAGCATGAAGGATATCCTTTACCTACTGGGAAAGCACAGTTACTTACCTGTAACAGGTGATCTCTGGGAACAGCAGGAATAAGTCTTCACATATGGGTATCGTCGGTACCAATGCAGCCTGCGCGCGAACGCTCCCCAGCGTCCAGTAAGAAAGCTTTTGGGAGCATCCCACAGCTCCTGCGCGCTGCCTTCCCGCCTTTCCCAACCGCCTCTCTCCAGTTCGAGTTTTAAAGCTAAGACAAAGAGAGAGAGAGGAAAGGAAAGATAGATAGAGAGATACAACTTCTAGGGGAGGTGGGTGGGTTGTGAAGACTTATTCCTGCTGTTCCCAGAGATCACCTGTTACAGGTAAGTAACTGTGCTATCTCCAGGAACAAGCAGGAATGAGTCTTCACATATGGGGACTCCCTAGCTGCAGATGCCAGGGAGAAACCCCAAGTTGTGTGTCCTTGAGAAGGACTCTACCTCCCTCCATGGATCTCTGGCATTGGACCAGGGAAGGTGGGTAGGAGTTGATTAGGAATGGAACAAGTGTTTGAGAACAGCCTGACCAAACGAGGCATCCCGGCGGGAGTCCTTGTCCAAACAGTAATGGGCTGTGAAGGTATGAACTGAGGCCCAGGTGGCCGCTCGACAGATTTGGTTGATGGACACAAAGTTGAGATGAGCCATTGAGGCTGCCATGGCTCTCACATTGTGAGCTGTGACATGGCCCTCCAGAGAAATGTTCCTACTCTGGTAGGCGAAAGAAACACACTGAGAAATCCAGTTGGACAGTGTTCTCTTAGAGACTGGAAGTCCTAAATGAGAAGTATCAAACGCAACAAAGAGTTGAGAAGACTTTCAATGTTGCTGTGTTCTTTGTAAGTAAAAAGCGAGAGCTCTCTTACAATCCAAGGTATGAAGATTCCTCTCTGCATTTGATGCATGAGGTCCTGGAAAAAAGACAGGTAAATATACCTCTTGGTTCAGATGAAAAGGTGAGACCACTTTAGGCATAAAGTGTGGATTGGTCCTGAGGACTACCTTATCATGATGGAACCTTGTACAAGGAGGATTAGCCACCAAAGCTTGCAACTCACTGATGCGGCGTGCTGAGATGACAGCAATGAGAAAAATAACCTTCCAAGAAAGGAATTTCAAGGAGGCGGTCGCTAAAGGTTCAAAGGGTGGCTTCCTAAGCTGGCCAAGAACCAGGTTTAAGTCCCATGCCACTGGAGGTGGTCTAATGGGAGGTTTAGTTAAAAGAAGGCCTCTCATGAATCTTGCTATAAGAGGATGAGAGGAAATAGGTTGTCCATTGAGAGGCTTGAGGGACGCTGCAATAGCACTCAAATGGACTCTTACTGAATTCGTTTTCAGACCTGCATGGGATAGATGCAGGAGATACTCTAGTAGAGAATTCAGAGGTATTGCAAGAGGGTTTAGACCTTTCCCTGAACACCAAATGGTAAATCTTTTCCATTTGAAAGCATAGGAACGTCTAGTAGAAGGCTTTCTAGAGGCATGAATAACATCTCTGACTTGCTGAAAGAGATGAAAATCTTGAAGGTCTAGGCCCTCAGCAACCAAGCCCTGAGATGGAGCGACTGGGGGTTTGGGTGCCACAAAGTTCCCTCTTCCTGGGACAGAAGGTCTGGTGCAGAGCCCAAGTCCAGGGAAGGAGCTTGAGAGAGATGCAGAAGTAGAGGGTACCACACTTGGCGTGGCCAATGTGGTGCTTTGAGGATCATGGTCCCTTGATCTCTCTGAAGCTTGAATAGTGTCTTGGGAATTAGGGGAATTGGTGGAAAGGCATAAAGGAAGTCCTGACCCCAGTGAAGGAGGAAGGCATCCTTGGCCTGAACTCCCTGACACGGAATTCTGGAACAGAACCGGGGAAGTTTGGCATTCCACGGACTTGCAAAGAGGTCTATGTCCGGGGTTCCCCAAATTCGAAAGATCCTGGTTACCTGGTCCATGTGGAGGGACCACTCGTGTGGAAGCAGAACTCGACTGAGTCTGTCCGCCCAAGAGTTTTGAACGCCTGGAAGATATACTGCCAGAAGATGGATGTGATGCTCTCTGGCGAAGGCCCACAATCGCAAAGCTTCGTTGCAAAGCGACAGAGAGTCAGTCCCTCCCTGCTTGTTTACATAGAACATGGCTACTTGATTGTCCGAATGGATGAGGACTGTCCTGTATCTGAGCAGGGAATGGAACACTCAGAGCTAAGAATATTGCTCTGAGTTCCAAGAGATTGATATGCAGAGAAGTCTCCTGTGGAGACCAGATGCCCTGGGTGGAGAGATCCTGCAGATGAGTTTCCCAACCCATTGGAGAAGCATCTGTGTCAGAGTTGCCTGGGGTAGCGACTGCTGAAAAGGGGACCCCAGCAACAGATTTGGAAGGGACTTCCACCACTGGAGAGACCTAAATAGGCGACTGGAGTTTGCTATTTTGTCTGACAGGCAACCTGATGCCTGAGTCCATTGGGTGAACAAAGTCCATTGAGCTGCCCTCATGTGAAGGCGAGCATATGGAACCACATGCACGGTGGATGCCATGTGGCCTAGTAGTTGTAACATCTCTCGAGCAGTTAAATGGGACTTTAACTGTATCTGGGAGGCTAACTGCACCAAGCGTAGGCAACGGGCCTGAGGAAGATAGGCCCTTGCAGTTGTGGTATCCAGCAAGGCCCCAATAAATTCCAGAGACTGAGTAGGGGTGAGATGGGATTTTGGGATGTTTATTACCAGTCCCAAATACTGAAGGACACGCATTGTGCAGGTTAGAGAAATCTGGGCCTCTGACTGGGATGGAGCTCGAATGAGCCAGTCGTCCAGATATGGGAAAACGAATATTCCTAGAGTGCGTAGAAATGCAGCTACTACTGCCATGCATTTCGTGAACACCCTTGATGCAGAGGCCAGACCGAAAGGAAGCACCCTGTATTGGTAGTGCTTTCCTTGAAAAAGGAACCGAAGGAACCTTCTGTGTGTTGGATGGATGAGGACATGGGTGTACGCATCCTTGAGATCTAGAGAACAAAGCCAGTCCTGACTCTGAAGGTATGGCAGCAGAGTACCGAGTGAAAACATCTTGAATTTCTCTTTGAATAGAAACTTGTTCAATTCTCTGAGATCTAATATGGGTCTGTAGCCCCCTGTTTTCTTTGGAATAATAAAATAAGGGGAGTAGAACCCTGAGCCCTGTTGAAGGGGTACTTCTTCTATTGCCCCTTGGGCAAGAAGGGTAGCAATCTCCTGACCCAGAAGGTCGAGGAGAGATGTTGGAGAATTGAACTGTTTCACCATGGTGTGGGGAGGAAGGTTTAAGAAATGAAGCTTGTACCCTTCCCTTATAATGGAGAGGGTCCATTGCTCTGCTGTGATTTGCTCCCATCTGGGAGCAAAGTAAGCCAACCTTCCTGGAATGGTGAGGGGCTCTGGTTCTTCCAGAGCCAGAAAGGCTAAGTTCTCTAGTTGCAAGTCAAAGGCCCTGAGGAGGCTGAGGCTGCTGAGCCGTGGGAGGCCTGGCAGCCTTTGACTTGGCCTGTTTAGGTGGTTGCTGACGCTTTGCAGCAAAACGACCTGCAGAAGATGCCTGCTGACCATAAGCAGGATAGTATCTTCCCTTTTTAGAAAAAGTTGTCTTTTTGAACAATCTTTTCTTAGCAGGAACAGAGGTAGACTTTGACAGTCGATCCAAAGCAGAGTTCTCAGCATCCATCTGAGTGGCCTTTGCTTTCCAGTCCCTGCCAAAAAGGTTTTCACCTGTACAAGGAAGATTTCCTAGTTCATCTTGGACCCAAAGTTCCAAATCAGAGGCTTGTAACCAAGCAATTCTGCGTGCATCTATGGCAATAGCCGAGGCTCTGCTTACACACTCAAAAGAGTCAAAGGCTGCACGGTTAGAAAATTTGGAAACATCTTGGGCATGTTTAAGCCAAGTGAGAAATTCCTGCCTTTCATCTTCTGAAATAAAAGGGGCTAAAGTCTGCAGATGATCTGTGACTTCTTTTAGAAACATCCCCATATAGAGACTATAGGAGTTGATTCTGGCAGCAAGCATATTAGTTTGGAAAACCCTTTGGCCAAAAGCATCAAGGGTCCTGCATTCACGTCCTGGAGGATTAGATGAGTGTCTCTTTGCACTCTTTATTTTCCTCATGGCAAACTCTACCACAATAGAGTGGTGAGGAAGCTGAGACTTATGACAGCCAGGACAAGGAGGGACACGGTACATGGTGTCTAATCTACGAGAATGAGGAGAGGTGGTAAGAGGAGTCTCCCACATGCTCAACATGAGATCATAGAGAATCTCATGAATAGGTAAAGTAGCTGCTTCTTTAGGAGCCTTAGGATATTGCAAAATATCCAGTTGCTTGGCTCTAGGCTCTGATTCAGGGGCCACTGTAATGGAGAGGCCCCTAGCCACTTCCCTAATGAAGTCTGAAAAGACAAGTCTTCTGGCGGAGACATTCTTCATTTTGGAGAACCAGACTCCTGAGGAAGAAGTACCGGTGCCTCGACAGAAGCCTCCGACTCATCAGAGTCTTCGGAGGAATCGAAGTATTGCCTATCTGGATGCTCCTGTAAAGCCCAATAGGTGTACCGAGTGGGATCGACATCGGGAGTAAGCGGTACTGATTCGGTACCGATAGGCATCATAGGACAGGGTACCATTGCAGTTGACACCGAGGCCGATGTCGATGCAACCGGTACCGGCACTGGGAACGATGCCGGTGCCGGAGCCGGTACCGGCAACGGGAATTGTTGCAGTATCAGAGGCGTCGAAGCCTGCATGAATGCCGTTAGAGTGCGCTGCATGGACAGAATCTTCTGATCCATCGACGCCACCAGAGTCTGGATGTCGGTACCAGTGGAGGCCACTGGTACCCCAGAACACGGCAACAGGTGATCAGTCGACGCCGAGCCATCGATGTCAACCTGTGACCCCATAGACAATGCTTTGGAAGCCGGAACTTCCCGCTGGGGTAATTTTGCCGGTGCGGAATCCTCGAGGACAAGCCCGGAGGCATCTCGATGCTTAGAGGGAGATTTGCCCTTCGAGGACCAGCTAGATTTATGTTTGGTTACCTGAGATCCATGGGAGGAAGAAGCCCTGGAAGACGTCGATGCCACCGAGGCTGCATCAGAGGGAAACAGGGTAAGTGAGCTTAGCTGCTCGGTTCTGCTGACCTCTTTTAGACATCATGGTACAGGACACACAATCCGTGATGGAATGGTCAGGACCCAAACATTTTAGACACCAGTCATGGGTGTCGGTGACAGAAATAGTACCGCCACACTTCGTGCACTTTTTGAACCCGGAAGCGGGCTTCTCCATGAAGAGAAAATATGTTCAGGCCTAAGGCCCAAACCGAAAATGCACAGTTGAAGAAACAAACGTTTTTTCTTTTTTTTTTTTGAAGAAAGAAAAGAAAAGACCGGCGGTACCGGTCTGACATCGAAGAAGACAGACGCGACACAGAAAAATAAAGAAAAAAATAAAGAATTCTTCTGCGGTGACAGGAACACGACCTGCTGGCTCCGCGGAAAAGAAGAACTGGAGAGAGGCAGTTGGGAAAGGCGGGAAGGCAGCGCACAGGCACTGTGGGATTCTCCCAAAAGCTTTCTTACTGGACGCTGGGAAGCGTTCCCGCGCAGGCTCCGTCGGTACCGACGATACCCATATGTGAAGACTCATTCCTGCTTGTTCCTGGAGATGGGTTAAGACGGTGAAGTTCTAGGCTTTCAGCAACCAGGCCCTGAGGTGCAGAGACTGGGGATTGGGATGCCACAGCATCCTGTCCTCTTGAGAAAGAAGATCTGGAGCAGATCCTAACTCCAGAGGCAGAGCTTAAGAGAGATGTAGGAGCAGAGAGAACCACGGTTGCCATGGCCAACATGGAGCTATGAGGATCATGTGACCTCTGTCTCTCTGAAGCTTGAACAGGGTTTTGGGAATTAGGGGAATGGGTGGAAAGGCATACAGGAACTCCTGACCCCAATGACGGAGGAAAGCATCCCTGGACTGACAACCTCGAGCCAGAATTCTGGAACAGAACCGAGGAAGTTTGGCATTCAGTGGACTTGCAAAGAGGTCTATGTCCTGGGTTCCCCCAATTTGAAAAATTTGGGCCTCCTGGTCTGCATGGAGAGCCAATTCGTGTGAAAGCAGAACTCGACAGTCTGTCTGCCCAAGAGTTTTGAACGCCTGGAAGATACACCACAAGAAGATGAATCTGATGCTCTCTGGCGAGGGCCCATAGTCGCAAAGCTTTGTTGCACAGCGACAGAGAGCCTGTTCTGCCCTGCTTGTTCACATAGAACATGGCTATCTGATTGTCCTTTTGAACTAGGACTGTCTTGTAGCTGAGCTGGGTGTGAAATACTCGAAGAGCAAGGTACATTACTCTGAGCTCCAGGAGGTTAATATGAAGATAGGCCTCCTGTGGAGTCCAGGTACTTTGGGTAGAGGCCGTGCAGGTGGGCTCCCCAACCCACCTGTGAAGCATCTGTTGTTAGAGTGGCTTGGGGGTGGGGGTTGCTGAAAGGGAGACCCCACCAAAAGGTTTTTGGGTGACTGCCACCATTGGAGGGACAAAATAAGGCGATCTTAGTTTGCTATTTTGTCTGACAGGCAACCTGATGCTTGAGTCCACTGAGTGGATAAGGTTCACTGGGCTGCCCTCATATGGAGGCGAGCATAAGGAACCACATGCACGGTGGATGCCATGTGGCCTAGTAACTAACATTTCCCGAGCAGTGAGGTGAGGTTTTAGCACTGCTTGGGAAGCTAACTGTACAATGCGAAGGCAGCGGGGCTGTGGAAGGAAGGCCCTTGTCTGTCTGGTATCCAAAAGAGCTCCTATAAACTCTAGGGATTGAGTGGGAGCAAGGTTGGACTTTGGGAAGTTTATGACAAGTCCCAGATACTGAAGGATGCGCATTGCGCGAGACAGAGCAACCCTGGCCTCTGGCTCTGAAGGGACTCGAGCCAGTATTCTAAGTAGGGGAAGACGAATATTCCCAGGGTGCGGAGAAATGCTGCTACCACAGCCATGCATTTTGTGAACACCCTTGGTGCAGAGGCCAGGCCAAAAGGAAGAACCCTGTATTGGTAGTGCTTTCCTTGAAACAGGAATCGAAGGAACTTTCGGTGAGTTGGATGGATGAGAACATGAGTGTATGCATCCTTGAGATCTAGAGAACAAAGCCAATCCTGACTCTGAAGGTATGGCAGCAGAGTTCCTAGAGAAATCATTTTGAACTTCTCTCTGAACAGGAATTTGTTCAATTCTCTGAGGTCTAGAATGGGTCAGTGTCCTCCTGTTTTCTTTGGGATAAGGAAATAGGGGGAGTAAAATCCTCTACCCCGTTGGGGAATGGGCATCTCTTCTACTGCTCCTTGAGCGAGGAGCATAGTGACTTCTTGACCTAACCGGTCGTTGAGAGAGGTCTGAGAATTGAACTGTCTTAATATTGTAGGAGGGGGCATGCTGAGGAAATGAAGCTTGTACCCCTCTCGTACAATAGACAGAGTCCAATTTTCTGCTGTTATCTGACACCATCTGGGGGCAAAATGACATAACCTTCCCGGGATGGTGGAGGGTTCTGGGCCGTTTAGGGCCAGGAAGGCAAAGTTCTCTAGACAGGAGTCAAAGCCCCTGTGGAGGCTGAGTCTGCTGAGCCAGTTGAGGCTTAGCTGCTTTTGGCTTCCTTTGTTGCCTAGGTTGTTGTTGCTGTCCCTTTAAGGCAGACTGACCTGAACAATGTCCCTGCTGGGTATAGGAGGGATAAAACCATTTTCTTCTTACTGAAGAATGGTTTCTTAGAGGATCTTTTCCTCGCAGGATCAGCTGTAGATTTGGACAATCTGTCCAAAGTGATATTGTCAGTATCTATCTCATTAGCTTTTTCCTGCCAATTCTTGCCAAAGAGATTCTCTCCTGTGCAAGGTATATTCCCCAGTTTGTCCTGTACCCAGATTTCCAAGTCAGATGCCTGAAGCCAGGCAATTCTACGCGCACCTATGGCAATAGCAGAGGTTCTGCTTATGCATTCAAAGCAGTCAAAGGCTGCATGATTCACAAACTTGGAAACATCCTGAGCATGTTTAACAAGAGCAAGATAATCTTGCCTTTTATCATCAGAAAGGAGAGGGCTCATAAGCTCTAAGTCTCCTGTGACTTCCTTAAGGAACATTCCCATATACAAGATATAGGAACTGATCCTAGCAGAAAGCAAGGAAGCCTGGAAGAATCGACATCCAAAGGCGTCAAGAGTCCTACACTCACATCCTGGAGGATTAGATGCATGCCTTTTTGCACTCTTCATCCGTCTCATGGCTGATTCCACCACCATGGAATGATGTGGTAATTGAGTCTTTTGAAACCCAGGACAGGAAGGATCTCGATACATGGTGTCGAGTCTTCGAGAATGAAGAGATGTGGTCAGAGGTGTTTCCCACATCCTTAACATAAGATTCATGCAAGATCTCTTGAATAGATAAGGTAGCTGCCTCCTTGGGAGCTTTAGGGTATTGTAGGATTTCTAATTCCTTTGCCCTAGGCTCTTTTTCAGGAGCCACTGTGATGGAAAGACCTCGGGCCACATCTCGGATAAAATCCTGAAATGACATATCCTCTGGTGGAGACATCCTACGTTGAGGAGAAGAGGAATCTTCGGGAAGACGTACTCTGGTATCGGCAGAGCTTTCAGAGTCTTCAGACTCATCCGAGGATTCTAAGTATCTCTGATCCAGGTGATCGTGCAAGGCACGGTACCAGTACCGATTGAAGTCGGCATCGGAGTGGTCCGGTACCAACTTGTCGATGCCAGATAGAGACGCATGACTCGGTCCCAGTAGAATACCTGCCGATGTTGATGCAGTCTGTGCCGGTACCGGTTGAATTATCTGAAGCGGTTTCAGGGGCATCAAGGCCGTGAGAAGAGCCGCTGGACTGTGTTTAATAGCCAAGAATCTCTGGTCTATCGACGCTGCCGATGCTTGGGTACTGGTGCCGGATAAAGCAGCCGGAACCCCAGAGGATGGTACCAGTAGTTCTGCCGAGGTTGAAGCCTCGAGAACATCCTGGAGCCCCGTTAGTGCTTTGGAAGCCGAAGCCTCCCGCCGGGGCAATTTTGCCGATGAAAGTCCCTCAAGGGCAACACCAGAGGCATCTCGATGTTTAGGAGATCTACCCTTTGAGGACCGTCTAGATTTATATTTAGTTACCTAAGATCCATGGGAGGAAGATGAAGCCCTGGAAGACGTCGATGCCACGGAGGCTGCATCGGAGGGAAAAAGGGTGCTAAGCTTAGCAGCTCAGTTTTGCCGGTCCCTTTTTGACATCATCCCACAGGCAACACACTCTGAAATAGAGTGGTCAGGACCTAAACATCTGAGGCACCACTCATGGGTGTCGGTGACGGAGATGGTACCGCCACACTTAGAACACTTTTTAAAACCCGAAGCGGGTTTTTCCATTTTGAGGGAAAAAGTTGGGCCAAAGTTGGCGTTTTTTTTGTTGTTGGGAAGACTACATTCCTGCTTGTTCCTGGATCAAATTCAAGGCGTTAATGATTACTTTCAAAACCATAAACAATATAGCACCAACATACCTTAACACACTTATAAAAATGCAACCGAACACAAGAAGAATAAGAAGAGATAGACGAACATACTAAATCACACCAAAAAGATTCAGAAACTCAATCCAAGCAAAAACCAACAGGGCATTCTCATTCTTCACCCCAGTCCTATGGAATAATCTGCCCAACAATCTGAAGGAAATAAAAGACTTAACACTGTTCAGAAAACACCTCAAGACATTCCTATTTACAGACTATTACCAACATGAACAACCCACTATTGACCACAAACACAAAAGATCAAACATCCCACTGAATGCATGCCCACCTCACTTACAGCCCTATCTAAATAGAAAATTCCACAAATCCTTAACACAACAACCATCCCCTTGTATATAAATCAATGTAGATAGCTCCTGTACATCTTTGTACCTCAGACAGCACATGATGTAAGACTATAACGACACTCAATGCTGTATACAGTTCTAGTTAAAATGTTTCTTGTACATAGTTCCAACAAATTTAGTTCTTGTTACTTGTAAACTGTTTGCTGTAAATTGCTTAGAGCAGTATTTGAAACTTGTTCCCTGTAAACCGCCTTGATTACCTGGATAAAGCGGCATATAAATAAATAAAGAAAGATGGATTTTCCATGACTACTGGCCCCTGCACAGAGGCACTTTTCCAATGGCAACCTGAGGCTTTGACTCATCAGGATTTGGATCAGATGCACATACCATGGTCTCCTGGGCCAATCTGCAGCCACCAAGATCACCAAGCAAGAATGATTGGACTCTTCTCTGTAAAACTCAATCCAGAAGAGGCAAAGGGACAAAACAAAGAATGTCCAGCCAAGGCCAAAGTTGAAGTGGTGCATCCAGTCCCACTGAACCTCTTTCTTTTCAATGACTGAAGAGTAGCAGCACCTTTGTGTTGTTCTTGTTGCCATGGAGCTCCTTTATTAGTGCAAAATTTTAATCTAACAACTCCCACTCCCTCAGATTTAGGGAGTGTCCATGCAGATAATCTACTTGATTATTCAGAAAACCCACTATGTGAGCAGTCTCTTGAGTCACTACCATGCTCTTTTTCCCACCCTGCTGGTTGATATAAGCAACTGCCATGGCATTGTCTGAGAACATACAGATTGGTTTGTCTCACAGTAAGGGCGGAAGGACATTAGGGCTTTGTGAATTGTTCTTCTCTTTAAGCTACTAATAGGCCATTTCACCTCAGCTTTCAACCATTTACCCAGCACAACGTGGCCCTGATGAGGGACTCCTCAGCATTTCAGTCTGGCATCCATGGTCACTACAATCCACTTGGGAAACTCAAGCTGTGCCCTTTGTTAGGTTCTAAGTTGGCAGCCACCAGTCAGACTGACACAAACTGATGGTGTCATAAGACTGTGAAAGGGTCATCCAGTAGTGTGTGCTTTAAGGAGTGCACACATGCCTTAGGAATCAAATCTGAGGTTACTGCCATGGACACCAGGACCTGCATGCAGTCCATGCCCGAGGAACTTGGATGTTGAGAAGCTTCCAAATCTGACCCTGGAGCTTCCAGATGCAGTGAGCTAGAAAAAAACCCTTTCCCTATATGGATCTCAAACTGAATCCTGAGATATTCTACAGTCTGTTAAGGAATCAAACTGCTCTTTATAAAATTTTTCATCCAGCCAAAGGACTGAAGGATCTGTACCACTCGAGCCATAGCCTGATGGATTGCTTCCCCAGAATTGGCCCCAATGAGCCAGGTGTCTAGGTCTGGATGAACCATCATACCTTCCCTTGCCACTACCACTACCATAACTTTTATGAGAGTTCAAGGAGCTGTTGCCAGCCCATACAGGAGGGCTGAAAACTGATAATGACGACCTAACATGGTGAAATGCAGGTATCTCTGATGGGGCTTCCAGATGGGAATATGGAAATAAGCCTCTTTGAGAAAAAAAAAAAGAGGGTAGAGAACTCCATTTTGTGCATACTGGATATCACAGACCTTAATGTCTCTGTTCAGAAATGAGACTCTTAATGCACGATTGACTCCTTTCAGGTCGAGAATAGGCCACTAACTTCCTTCCTTTTTTCAGAACAAAGTAAATGAAATACTGTACCTGCCTGTTTTCCAATCATCTTTAGGGACAGGAAATATGGCCCCCTGAAAATCCAAAGCCTTTACAATGTCTTGCGTGCTGCTTCCTTTTGGGCCAGTGCATGACAAAGAGAAATCATAAATAAATCTGCAAGGAGGGTGGATAAATTCTAACTTGCAACTTTTTTTCACTATGTCCAATACCCACTGGTTAGACATAAGCTGTGTCACGCCTCAAAAATGGAGACAACGTCCCCAGTCCTTTCTGTCAAGGAGGAGACCTGCAGACCATCAATGTCAGGATCTAAAAGTATTCTGGGTCTTGGGAACCCGAGGAGCAGCTGGAAAAGAGACTGCTGAGATGAGCCCTCTCTAGCAGGATGTAATGTTTTGTATCCCAAAACTGTGACCTACTGGAAGACTATCAAGAGGATCCTCTAGGCTTATCTTCCAGTAAAGGTTGGGGCTCAGAGAAATTGGTTAAAAGATTTTGGAGAGTAAGTCCTCTCCAAACAAAAGCTTTCCATGAAAAGGAAGCTCGTTTTGGAATCATTATCAGACGATCAGTGGAACAGCCTAACAAGTGTCTGGCTGAAAAGTGAGCGCCATGCTCCAGGCCAATGTATGTATAAATTCATAGAGGATGTCCATCACATAAGCCAAATTTGTTTCAAATTGAGCAGAATTATGAAGGCTGCGATAAGTCTCCTCTTGCAAATCTATCAAGGATTGCGCTACCTATCTTAAGCTGACCCAAGAAACAAAGGCAATACAAACTGCCACTTGGAGATCTAATGCCACCACATCAAAAGCTTGGTTTAACAAGCCTTCCAAGACCTTGCCACCTTCCACCAGGATGGTTGTCTTTGTCACCACAGTCACCAATGCACCCACTTTGAGCTGCTTCAACTTTTCCTTCTCTAACAGCACTAAGGGATATAAACTTCCCCTTAACTCTGCCAAAATGAAAACCTGCCTCTGGAGCTTCTTACTCTGCAGAAATAAAGGCTTGGACTGATAATCGTCTCTTGTCTAGACCATTGCAACCTGCTGCTTTCTGGTCTTCCTCAGCATCTTCTTTCTCTCCCCATCAATCTGTTCAAAACTCAGCAGCATGGCTAATCTTCCGCCAGTCTTGCTATGTTCACATAACCCCTCTTCTGAAGTCACTTCACAGGCTCCCTATTTGTTTCCACATTCAGTTCAAACATCTCCTACTGACCTATAAGTGCTTTCATTCTGCATGGATTTAGCCAAAGAAAGTCTTATCTTACCAATCTGTTATATTTTTTTGAAGATGTGAACAAAGCGTAATTACTCACTTGTAACAGGTGATCTCCAGGAACAGCAGGAGTATAGTCTTCACATATGGGTGACGTTGGTATTGATGGAGCCCGTATGGGAACGCTCCCGTGCTGCTGCCTTCCCGCCTTTGTGACTCTCCCTCCTCAGTTGAGTTTGTAGCTGAGATGAGAGAGAGAGAGAGAGAGAGAGAGAGAGAGAGAGAGAGAGAGAGAGAGAGAGAGAGAGAGAGAGAGAGAGAGAGAGAGAGAGAGTTCTCTGTTCTCTGTAAACCGCCACTGATCTTGGGAAGTGGCGGTATATAAAAGTTTTCAAATAAATAAATAAATAAAATAAAAGAGAGAGAGACTCTACAACTCCTAGGGGAGGAGGATTGGTTGTGAAGACTAAATTCTTGCTGTTTCTGGAGATCATCTGTTACACATGAGTAACTACGCTATCTCCAGGAAGAAGCAGGAATGTGGTCCTCACATATGGGACTCCCCAGCTCCCAGATGCCAGAGAAATGCCCCCAAAATCAGTAGATTTGCCTCAGAGCAGGTCTCAAGAGAGCATGGATCCTTCATGGATGTCTGGCATCAAAAAACATTCCGGGACAAAGGCTAGGAATTGCCCTAAATCTGAAAGAGGTGCTGGAGTACCACTTGACCAAACATGGCATCCCGAAAGGAGTCCTTATCAAGAGAGTAATGAGCCACAAAGGTATGTACCAAAGACCAAGTGGTTGCTTTGCAAATTTCATCAATGGCAACAGAACATAGGTTTGCCGTGGATGCAGCCATGGCACGAACATTATGGGCAGTGGCATGACCTTCGAGGGATAATCCTGCTTTATCATAAGCAAATGAAATGCAGTCTGCTATCCATTTAGAAAGCGTAGTTACTCACCTGTAACAGGTGATCTCCGGGAACAGCAGGAATTTAGTCCTCACATATGGGTATCGTCGGTACCGACGGAGCCTGCGCGGGAACGCTCCCCAGCATCCAATAGGAACGCTTTTGGGAGTATCCCTCAGCACATGCGCGCTGCCTTCCCACCTTTCCAACTGTCCCTCTTCAGTTAAGTTTGTAGCTGAGTGAAAGTATAGAGGGAGAGAGGAAAGAGACAAAGAGAGAGAGACACACACAACTCCTAGGGGAGGTGGGTGGGTTGTGAGGACTAAATTCCTGCTGTTCCCAGAGATCACCTGTTACAGGTGAGTAACTACGCTATCTCCAGGAACAAGCAGGAATGTAGTCCTCACATACAGGGACTCCCTAGCTGAAGATGCCAGGGAGATAGACCCAGGAAGGTGCCACCGTCGAAGGTGAGAATCCTTCCTCCCATGGATCTCTGGCATCCCACCAGGGTTGGTGGGTAGGAGTTGGTTTAGGTTTGAAAGAGATTTTGAAGAACAGCT
This sequence comes from Ichthyophis bannanicus, assembly GCA_033557465.1. Classification (NCBI taxonomy): domain Eukaryota; kingdom Metazoa; phylum Chordata; class Amphibia; order Gymnophiona; family Ichthyophiidae; genus Ichthyophis; species Ichthyophis bannanicus. The sequence goes on from CM066036.1 coordinate 142,213,346, forward strand.
TGGCCAAAGAAGGCATCCCGACGGGAGGCTTTATCTAGGCAGTAGTGGGCTGTGAAGGTGTGTACCGAAGCCCAGGTGGCTGCTCGACAAATGTCATCGATAGACACAGAGTGGAGATTAGCCATAGAAGCTACTATGGCTCTCACATTATGAGCTGTGACATGGTCCTGAAGAGGAAGACCTTTACTCTCATAAGTAAAGGATATGCATTGGGCAATCCATTTAGATAAAGTTCTTTTGGAGACTGGAAGTCCCAAATGACTAGGGTCAAAAGCTATAAAAAGTTGTGAGGACTTTCTATATTGCTGTGTTCTTTGTATGTAAAAGGCCAAGGCCCTTTTACAATCCAAAGTATGAAGGTGTCTTTCTGCATTAGTGGCGTCAGGCCTCAGAAAAAATACAGGAAGGTAAATTGATTGATTTAAATGAAAAGGTGAAACCACCTTTGGCATAAAATGTGGATGAGTTTGAAGAACAACCTTATCATGATGAAACCTAGTATAAGGAGGATCAGCCACTAAAGCTTGCAATTCACTGATGCGACGGGCAGAGGTGATTGCAATTAGGAAGATGACCTTCCAGGTCAAAAACGTAAGGGCTGCAGTGGCTAAAGGCTGAAAAGGTGGCTTCATGAGCTGCCCGAGAACTAGATTTAGATCCCATGCCACCGGTGGTGGCTTGATGGGAGGTTTAGTTAATAAAAGGCCTCTCATAAATCTTGATAGGAATGAATGAGAGGAAATTGGTTGTCCATTTAGAGGCTTATAAGAAGCTGCAATTGCACTAAGATGGACTCTAACCGAATTGGTCTTTAACCCAGAATTCGATAAGTGAAGGAGATACTCTAGTATCGATTCTAAGGGTATGACCAGGGGGTTTAATCCCTTCTTGGAGCACCATATAGTAAAACATTTCCACTTGAAGGCATAAGATCTTCTTGTGGAAAGTTTCCTAGAAGCCTGAAGTATATCTTTTACCTGTTGGGAGAGGTTGAAATCCTGGAGGTCTAAGCCTTCAGCAACCAGGCCATGAGGTGCAGGGAGTGGGGATTCGGGTGCCATAGTGTCCCGTTCTCCTGGGAAAGGAGATCTGGAGCATGCCCTAACTCCAGAGGTGCAGCTTGAGAGAGATGTAAAAGCAGGGGATACCACGCTTGGCGTGGCCATCGTGGCGCTATGAGAATCATGTGAACCCTGTCTCTCTGAAGTTTGAAGAGTGTTTTGGGGATGAGGGGAATGGGTGGGAAGGCGTAGAGGAAGGCGTAGAGGAAGCCCTGACCCCAGTGAAGGAGGAAGGCATCCCTTGCCTGACAGTTGTGTGCCGGAATCTTGGAACAGAACTGGGGAAGTTTGGCATTCAGTGGACTTGCAAAGAGGTCTATGTCTGGCGTGCCCCAGAGATGAAATATCTTTGCCACCTGGTCTAGGTGGAGTGACCACTCGTGAGGTAGCAGTACTTGACTGAGTTTGTCTGCCCAAAGGTTTTGAATGGCTGGAAGATATACCACTAGAAGGTGAATTTGATGCTCTCTGGTGAGGGCCCATAGTCGTAAAGCTTTGCTGCATAACGACAGAGCCCGTTCCGCCCTGCTTGTTCACAGAGAACATGGCTACCTGATTGTCCGTCTGGACTAGGACTGTCTTGTAGCTGGGCGTGGAACACTCGAAGAGCTAAATAAATTGCTCTTAATTCCAGGAGGTTTATGTGTAAACCTACCTTCTGTAGCGTCCAGGTGCCCTGGGTAGAGAGATGATTCAGGTGTGCTCTCCAACCCACTTGTGATGCATCTGTTGTTAGGGTGGCCTGAAAGAGGGGTTGATGGAAAGGAGACCCCACTGTCAGACTTTCTAGTGATTGCCACCATTGGAGGGACAAAATTAGTCGTTGAGAGATTGTTATTTTGTCCGACAAATGACCTGTGGCCTGTGTCCACTGTATGGAGGGGGTCCACTGAGCTGCTCGCATGTGGAGGCGAGCATATGGGAATACATGAACTGCGGATGCCATGTGTCCCAGTAATTGCAGTAGCTCCCGACCTGTGAGGGAGGATTTGCCTGCTGCTTGGGAAGCTAGCTGCATTATGCGAAGACACCGGGCTTGTGGCAGGAAAGCCCTTGCCTGTCTGGTATCCAGACAGGCTCCTATGAATTCTAGGCATTGGGAAGGAACTAGTTGAGACTTCGGGAAGTTTATTTCCAATCCCAAGTATTGGAGGATTCGCATTGTACGGGACAGTGCAGTGCTGGCCTCTGCAACTGTGGAGGCTTGAATGAGCCAGTCATCTAAGTAAGGGAAGACAAATCCCCAGGGTTTGTAGAAATGCGGCTGCTACTGCCATGCATTTCGTGAACACCCTTGGTGCTGAAGCCAGACCAAAAGGAAGAACCCTGTACTGGAAATGTCTTCCCCTGAAAAGGAAAAGTAAACGTTTCCTGTGATCTGGATGGATGAGAACGTGAGTGTATGCATCCTTTAAGTCTAGAGAGCAAAGCCAGTCCTGGCTTTGAAGGTATGGCAGAAGAGTTCCTAGAGAAATCATTTTGAATTTCTCTCGAAACAGATATTTGTTCAATTCTCTGAGGTCTAAAATGGGTCTGTGTCCTCCTGTTTTCTTTGGAATAAGAAAATAGGGGGAGTAGAACCCTGCACCCCGTTGAAGAATGGGTACCTCCTCTTGCCCCTTGGGCTAGAAGAGTTCCCAGAGAAATCATTTTGAACTTTTCTCGGAACAGATATTTGTTCAATTCTCTGAGGTCTAGAATGGGTCTGTCCCCCCCTGTTTTCTTTGGAATAAGAAAATAGGGGGAGTAGAACCCTGTCCCTTGTTGAAAAATGGGTACTTCCTCTATTGCCCCTTGGGCAAGAAGCGTGGAGACCTCGTGATCTACAAGATTGTCTGCAGAGGTTTGTGAATTGAATTGCTTTAGAATTGTAGGAGGGGGTATGCTATGAAAATGAAGTTTGTACCCCTCTCCTACAACGGACAAAGGCCAATCTTCTGTTGCTATCTGATGCCATCTGTTGACAAAGTGGCATAACCTGCCCGGAATATTGGGGGGTTGGGGACCCCTCAGAGGCAGGAAGGCAAAACTCTCTAGGAAGGAGTCAAAGCCCTTGAGGTGGCTGAACGTGGAGAGCTGGTTGGGCTCTCGGGTCTTTTGAGTGGAGGAGTGGTCTAGTGGTTGGGGCAAGGTACTTCAGGCCGGAAGGTCGGGGGTTCAAATCCCACTAGAGGACAGCAACCTTGGGCCGGAAGGACTGGGATTTCTAGTCCCACAGGTGCTCCTTGTGGTCTTGTGCAAGCCACTTAACCCTCCATAGCCCATGTTCCCTGTAAAATAGTTATCTCCAAGTTATAATGCCCTGTTCAATGTAATTTCAGTTTGTTCAATGTAAACCGCACTGATGCAGAATAGTGCGGTATATAAGAGAATGTAAATAAAATAAATACATTTTGGTTTCTTTTGCTGTCTAGTTTGTCCCTTTTGGGCAACCTGACCTGGAGTCTGACTCTGCTGGGTATAGGAAGGATAAAACTTCCTCTTTTTGCTAAAAGAGGGTTTTTTATAAGGCTTCCTTTTGGCTGGAGTGGCTGTAGACTTTGACAATCTATCTAAGGTAGAATTGTCAGCATCTAACTCGTTAGCCTTTTCCTGCCAGTTCTTGTCAAAGAGATTCTCTCCCGTGCAAGGAATGTTGCCTAACTTGTCCTGTACCCAAGTCTCCAAGTCTGATGCCTGTAGCCAGGCAATCCGTCGTGCGCCAATGGCAATAGCAGAGGTTCTGCTGATGCATTCGAAGCAGTCAAGGGCTGCACGATTGACAAACTTGGAGACATCTTGAGCATGCTTAACTAGAGCAAGAAAATCTTGTCTCTTATCATCTGGGAGAAATGGGCTCATAAGTTCCAAGTCTCCTGTGACTTCCTTAAGGAACATTCCCATATATAAGATATATGAACTGATCCTAGCTGAAAGCATGGAAGCTTGAAAAGTTCTGCGTCCAAAAGCATCCAGAGTCCTGCATTCACGACCTGGAGGATTGGATGCATGCCTCTTTGCACTTTTCATCCTACGCATGGCTGATTCCACTACCATTGAATGGTGTGGCAGCTGAGTTTTCTGAAATCCAGGACATGGTGGAACTCGATACATAGTATCAAATCTCCTAGATTAAGGAGAAGTAGTCAGAGGTGTCTCCCACATTCTGAGCATCAAGCTATGCAGAATTTAATGGATAGGCAGAGTAGCTGCCTCCTTAGGAGCTTTAGGATATTGGAGGATTTCCAATTCCTTTGCTCTGGGTTCCTCTTCAGGAGCTACTGTGATTGAAAGACATTTGGCCATATCACGGATGAAATCCTGAAATGACATGTCCTCTGGAGGTGACATTCTGCGTTAGGGAGAAGAGGGATCTTCTAGGAGAAACCCTCTAGTGCCAGCAGAATTGTCAGAGTCTTCGGAATCGGAGGAATCGAAGTATTCCTGACCCCGATGCTCTTGCAAAGCACGATCTCGGTATCGATCGAAGTTGGTACCGAGGTGACCCAGTACCACTTTGTCCATTCCAGCCAGAGATGGCATGGGAAGGAGTTCTCACCGGGGCCGGTACCGGCATCGCTGGTGTCAGTACCATCGGCACCAGCATCGCCGGTGTCTGTACCAGTGTTGGTACCGGCATCGGAGGAGACATCGATTCCAGATCCCTAGTTACCTCCCTAAGAAACATAACCATGTAGAGTATGTATGAACTTATCTGGGCTGAGAGCATGGAGGCCTGAAAACATCGATGCCCAAAGGCATTAAGGGTTCTCGATTCCCTGTCCGGGACATTGGAGAAGTGTGTCTTAGATCTTTTAATTCGACACACAGCCGATTCCACTATCATTGAGTGGTGTGGAAGCTGTGTTTTCGGGAATCTGGGGCTTTCTGGTACTCGAGTATGCGGAGAAACGGTGAGGTGCTTTTTCCACATCCGGAGCATAAGATCACGGAGTATATGGTGAATAGGCAGACTTGCCTTTTTAGGAGCTGTAGGATATTGGAGAATGTCTAACTCCTCTGCTCTGGGTTCTTTCTCTGATGTAGGCATAATGGGATAGTCCCCTTGCCATATCCTTGATAAAGTCTTGGAAAGACATATCTTCGGGAGAGGACATGCACCATTGCGCTGACTGTGAGGGTTCCTCCAGAAGATTCTGCATCTCTCGGGTACCGATCGATTCATCATCCGAAGAATTGGAATTGGTAGAATCAAAGTATCGACGGGAGTGATGCTCCTTTTCTTGCAAGGTCCGGTACTGATCGAGATTGGTATCAGCTCAAGAGACTTTCCATACCAGTACCTTGCAACCGGGAATGGACTTGAGAGCTGGTATGGGCAGAAGCATGATGAGTGGCAAGAAACCCGATGAAGACCCCATGGGCATCATTGACGATACCAGTATTGATGATACCACCAGTAATGACCTGACCGTTACTGATGCCACTAACAGAGCCACTGGACTCTGCTCAATGGCCAGCATACGCTGATCCATAGAGCTTGCCAATGCCTGGGTATCGGTACCAGAAGAATGGCTACTGTTTCAGAGCATGGCACCAGGAGCTCTCCTGAGGTGGAGGCCTCGGGAGCATCCTGAACTCCTTTTGCGGCTTTGGAGGGGAGGTCCTCCCACCAGGGTAGTTTGCCAGGTCGATCCAACTCCAGGGCATCTCTATGTTTAGATAGAGATCTACCCTTGGGAAGATGGCCCGTTTTGTGTTTCGATACCTGAGATCCATTTGAGGAAGACAATGCACTCGATGACGTCTAAGCAAGTGAAACCGCATCTGAGGCAAAAAGGGAGCAGAGTTTTGCGGCCCAATTCTGTAGGCCTCTCTTTGTCATCTTCTTGCATAGGGAACATTCAGATGGCTGGTGATCTGGGCCAAGGCATTTAAGACACCAGTCATGGGTATGCATTCTGGGATGAGGTCTTCTTCATACATATTGAATACCATCACTCCCGAAAATGGAAAGCTTTATCTCCTCACTCCAAATAACTCTTTTCCAGTCTTCAATTGTCCAACTCAAGTGTTCTTTGGCCCAGTCAAGCCTTTTCCTTCTTTCCAATGGATTCAGGAATGGATTTTTTCTTGGTCTTCTGGCTTTCAGACCGGCCTTGACTAGTCTACAATAAACAGTTCTGTTTGACACTGACACTCTGGCATCAGACAAAATGTTGTTTATATCATTTGCAATAATTCTTTTGTTCCCTAGAGCCAGTCTTGCTATTCTCCTGTCACTTGTAGGTGCTGTTGACTTTTTTCTCCCCTTTCCCTGTTTGTTTGCAATTGTTCCAGTCATCTTAAAACAATTGAATCTTAAAGCTGTTACTCCACTGTCAAGTTTCTTTGCTATTTCCCTAAAACTGTAGCCTTCCATCCTCAATGTTACTGCATACGCCCTGATTTTGGGTAACCAGTCTTGTCTCTTCGTAGTTTTCATTCATAGTATTTACTTAAAAGAAAGACCATAGTAAATTTAGGTAGTAAATATTAAGTGAAATCTGTATCTTAATTAAATTTTACTTATCTTAATTCTAAAAACATTAAAAATAAACTATATTAGAAGAAGTAAATAACATTCAAAATGAACAAAGAGTAAATTAGACTTACCTGCTAATTGTTGTTCCTTAAGGAACTCTAGTCCAGTCCCGGAACCATAGAGTTTAGAATCTCCTCCAGCAGCTTTGGAGACTGAAAGACATCATCGCTTTGCTTGCACCAGTATATATAGGCAAGGACCGCCCCCTCTCACCAGTACCTATTGACAAAGCAAACTCAACAGAGCAACAAATAAGTAGATAAAATAGACAATTGCAAAAATGCACCACTACCTTACTCTGACCACCCCCGGTTGGTTTTACATATGTAGTGCCTTGTTTGTTTTTTTTCATACAACTGAATGCCAAAAACCATGCAGAAAACATGCTGCGGAAGAGGTCCCCCGAGAGCTCCCACTGCGACCCCCAGGATGCCCCTCTACCAACTATGCCGACATCTGACCGCTATCCCATATAGAGACCGGCAACCCCCGTACTTCAGGCTGAAACGACTCACAACCTAGGGCAGGATTCGGGACTGGACTAGAGTTCCTTAAGGAACAACAATTAGCAGGTAAGTCTAATTTACTCTTCCTTTGCGGCCCTCTAGTCCAGTCCCGGAACCATAGAGGATCTAACAGAGCAGTAAATATCAACGGGAGGGACCAGCCAGACCAGCCTGAAGGATCGCCGAACCAAATCGACTATCCCCCGCGGCCTGCACATCCAGCCTATAATGCTTTGCAAAGGAGTGCAACGACGCCCAAGTCGCCACCTTACAAATGTCTTCGACCGGAACCAAACTAACCTCTGCCCAGGACGCCGCTTGCGCCCTAGTCGAATGCGCCCGAAGACCCACTGGGACCGACTTACCCTTTAACAGGTACGCCGACGCAATAGCCTCCTTTAACCAACACGAAATGGAAGCCTTCGCCGCCGCCTCCCCTTTCCTTGGACCCCCAAAGGCCACAAACAGCCTATCTGACTTCGGAAGGGAGTCGTTCTACGAAGATACAGGCGAAGAACGCGGCGAACATCTAACAGATGCAACCTGCCCCCGGACTCATCCCTCTGCCGTTGCGAGAACACCGGAAGCGACACCACTTGGTTCAAATGAAAAGGAGAGACCACCTTTGGCAGGAACGCAGGCACGGTACGCAGAACGACCTTATGATCAAAAAAGGTCAGATAAAGCTCCTTACAGGATAACGCTTGCAACTCCGAAATCCGCCGAGCGGAACAAATTGCCACCAGGAAAACGGTCTTCAAGGTCAGGTCTTTCAACGAAGCCTTCGATAACGGTTCAAAAGGAGATCCGATCAAAGCTCCCAACACGAGATTCAGATCCCACGCCGGAACCGCACACCGCTTCGGCAGCCACAAGAGCAACACCGCTCGCAAAAACCTCTTAATGTCCCCGTGAGCACTCAACAACTGACCGTGAATTTTACCTCGGTAACAGGCAATGGCCGCCAACTGCACGCACAAAGAACTAGCAGCTAGCCCCTTCTCCACTCCGTCCTGCAGAAACGAAAGGATCTGAGACACCAAAACCCCCAAGGGACGAAGACTGCGCTCAGCACACCAGGCCTCAAAAATGCGCCAAACCCTTATGTAAGCCAAAGAAGTGGAACGCCTGCGTGCGCGAAGCAACGTAGAAATGACTGCCGCCGAATAACCCTTGGCCGTCATCCTAGCCCTTTCAAGAGCCAAGCCGTAAGCGAGAATAGACTCACCTGGGGCATACGCAGGGGACCTTGCCTTAAGAGATCTACCCGCTGCGGTAACCTCCACGGATCGTCCGCCAGCAGCTGCACGAGGTCCGCATACCAAGGTCTCCGAGGCCAGTCGGGCGCTATGAGGAGTACTAGGTCGTGATGCCGCTCTATGCGCTGCACCACCCGACCTATGAGAGCCCACGGCGGAAACACGTAGAGAAGACCGCCCTCTGGCCACCTTTAAGCCAACGCATCGAGACCCTCTGACATCCGCTCTCTCCGTCTGCTGAAGAACCGTGCCACCTGGGCAGACTCGAAGCTCGCCATGAGATCCATTTGCGGAATCCCCCAACGCCGCACTAACAACGCAAACACCTCCGGGTGGAGCACCCACTCCCCCGGATCTACTCTGCGGCGACTGAGGAAATCCGCCTCGACATTGTCCACTCCTGCCACATGCTGAGCCGACAAAGTGGTCAGATTCTGCTCAGCCCAACTCAGCAACTGAGCCGCCTCTGCTTCCAGCGACGCACTTCTCGTGCTGCCTTGCCGATTGATGTAGGCCACGGTCGTCGCATTGTCGGAGAGAACTCGAACCGCGCGCAGCCGGACGCTCCCTTGAAATTCCCGTAGCGCCAGCAGCACCGCTCTCATCTCCAATCTGTTGATGGACCAGATCCTCTCTTCCGAGTGCCACTGCCCCTGAGCAAACCGGCCCTCGTAATGCGCCTCCCAGCCAGAGAGACTCGCATCCGTTGTCAGAAGTCTCCACAGGGGAGAGTCGAGCGGCATGCCCGTCTCCAAACTCTCCGGCCTCAACCACCAGAGAAGATCCAGACGTACCTCTGGAGGACAAACCAAGCGCTGAGGACAACGCATCCCGCTGATGAGACCAACGACGGAGAAGCGCGCTCTGCAACAGCCACATGTGCGCCCTGGCCCACTGCACCACCTCTATCGTGGCCGCCATTGTTCCAAGCAATTGTAGGTACTGCCAAGCTGATGGAGCCACCCTGGCTAAAAAAAGACGGACCAGGCTCCGCAGCCGCTGTGCCCGCAGCATCGGAAGGAACACCGCCGCTTTCTGAGTGTCAAAACGAGCCCCCAAATACTCCAGGACCTGAGAGGGGACCAATGAGCTCTTGGCCACGTTTACTACCCAACCTAGACTCTCCAACAACTGCACCACCCTGGTGGTGACCGCAGTACTCTCTTCTCTGGACTTCGCCCGGATCAGCCAGTCGTCCAGATACAGATGCACGAGAACTTCCTCTTTGCGAAGCGCCGCCGCCACGACCACCATGATCTTGGTGAATGTCCGAGGAGCCGTGGCCAGCCCGAAGGGCAACGCCTGAAACTGAAAGTGACCCATGGGCACCGCAAAGCGCAGAAACCGCTGATGCTCCTGCTGAACCGGGATATGCAAGTAAGCTTCCGTGAGATCTAGAGACGTCAGAAATTCTCCTGGCCGGACCGCCACAATAACGGACCGAAGCGTCTCCATTCGGAAATGGGTGACCCTGAGACAGCGATTCACTCTCTTCAAATCCAGAATCGGACGAAACGAGCCTTCCTTCTTGGGCACCACAAAATAGATGGAGTAACGACCGGAGCCGCACTGCTCCCGGGGCACGGGCACCACCGCCCTGAGTTGTAGTAGCCGCTGAAGCGTTTCCGCGACCGCTTGCCGCTTCAGGGGCGCTCTACAAGGAGACTGCACAAAGGAATCTAACATGGGCCGATGGAGCTCTAGGGCATAACTGTCTCGGTTTACCTCCAGGACCCACTGGTCTGACGTAAGGTGGACCCAGGCAGGGTAAAAGTCCCGTAAACGACCTCCCACCGGCACCAACCCCACCTGAGCCCCCCTCATCTCATTGTTGCTTTTTAACGGCCGTGGACTAGAATGGAGCAAAGCCTCTGCCTGCCCCCCGGAATCCCCTGAAGCCCTGACCGCGCACCGGAAACCGGGACCGCTGAGATTGGCCACAGCGAAAGGGACGAAATCTACAAAACTCTCTGGGGGTACCCTGGGCACCAGCCGAAGTCCGACTCTGCTTCGGCTTATCCTCTGGAAGACGACCCCCTTCGACTCACCGAGATCCTTAACCAACTTTTCCAAATCTTCACCAAATGAGAGCTTACCCCGAAAGGGAAGCTTGCTGAGACAAGCCTTCGACAAACTGTCCACCGACCAATTACGCAATCAAAGATAACATCGAGCCGCCACTACCGAGGCCATGCTCTTGGCCAAACCTCGGATGAGATCATAAGAAACATCCGCTAAATATGCGGATCCCAACTCCATCCGTGCCGCGTCCTGCACCACACGGTCCAGTTGATCCCCCTGCAACCGCTGGGACCACCGTAAACAGGCTCTCGCCACCCACGCCCCCGCTATCGAGGCCTGCATAGAGAGGGCGCTAACATCAAACACTTACTTCAACAAGGTATCCACTTCCTATCCTGCACATCCTTAAGAGCAGCCGCCCCCTCTACCGGAATAGTCATTTTCTTCGTCACTGCCGAAACCGCCGCATCAACCTTTGGCGAGCGAAACAGTTCTCTATCCTGGTCAGCTAGAGGATAAAGTCGAGCCAAAGCCCTGGAACCTCTCAGCGCCGACTCCGGCGAATCCCATTCCTCCTGAATCATACTCCGGAAAACTCTATGCACCGGAAACACTCGTTGGGACGTGCGAACCGCCTGCAACAGAGGATCCTCCAAAGCCTCCTCCGCAGATGCCTCCCCTAAGGGCATGTTAAGAGTCTTAAGAGTCTCCGCTATCAAGGCTGGCAGTTCTTCACGCCGAAAAACCCTGACGACCCTGCTCTGCTCCTCCGAGTCAGGCAACTCACCTTCCTCCAGCTCTGCCTCGGAAAGCACATCCAAATTCGCGTCAACCTCTGCAAGGTCCTCCCCGATCCGAGACGCTAGACTGTCTTCCCCGACTCCTCGGGATCTCTTCCCCCCAGGCACGCCCTCCGAAAGATGATCCAGAGATCCCGGCCGCTTCCGCCCTTGCGACCACAATGAGGGAACAGACCCTACAGGCTGTAGTAAAGCAAAGGCTTGCTGCATTAGAGTAAAGAAGTTTGGAGGGATAAGCGGCGCCGACCCCCCCAACCCACCATCCAAAGCCGAAGAGGGCCCCTCCCCCGAGGAAGACTCCGAGGCGGGCTCCTGCGGACCCAGTGAAGGAGGCAAGGAACCCCCCCCCATCGGAAGGAAGCGGCCCAGGACCCGCCTGAGACTGCTCCGACCCCTTTTCCATTCCTAGGGCTTCCAGAGTGCACGGCTGACAAACACCCGAGTCCTGCACAGTGCCCCTTTTTGTCCCACATACCAAGCACCTCAGCTTCGCAGGCATCCCTCCTGCCACTAAGCTGTAATGCCTCTAATGTAGTAGGACCTTAATGAAATAACGCTATTATTATTATTTATTTATTTTTTTAATAACCAGAGACTACTGGCTGTAGCAGGCTCGGCAGAAAGTATTTCCCCCAAAAACGAAGCTTCCCACCCCGACCAGAGAGCTGAGAAGCCCCGCGAAGGGAAAAACTGAATCTAAAATGGCCGCCGCCGGTTTCCCGCGCGGCTACACGAGGCGGGCTGGAAAGACTATCCCCGATGCTGCCAAGGGTTCCCTATCCCCCGCCGTACCAGGATGGAGAGAAATAAAGAAAGAGGTAGCAAATCCTCAAGCTACTCATCAGCCTCGCCTGAGGCAGTTCTCTGAGCCGGCAATCAACACCGGAGCCACAGCGTCGGGGCACAGCCTTCTCACGGCTTCAGCCCGCGCTGCCAGGACACCCCGAGGCCTCTGTAGCCATGTCCCCAGCCTTCTACCTGCTCCTCACTCCTAATCGCGGGTTCGGGAGCAGGGAGGCGAACACAATTACTTCTCCCCCTTATGCTCGTTTACACCACGGGGAGATACCAAAGAAAGGGAAAGAGGAGGAGGGGGGGGTGGGCGGGGAGGGAGAAGAGCAGAGAAGAGAGAAAAACAGCAAAGAACAGAGCCCGCAGCAAAGCAGGGGAAACCTCTTCAGCACAGCAATCCACCTGCAAAGCAAACAAGAAAACCAGCCTTAGAAAATCCGCAGGAAAACCTCTGTCTAATTTTCCCCCTAGAACTAAAGAAGAGCACTGCTTATTTGTCATTCTGAACCTATACCCTGAGCCCAGTCCCGGGCTCAGAATCTCCACAGCTGCTTGGAGACTGAAAGTACTGGTGAGAGGGGGCGGTCCTTGCCTATATATACTGGTGCCAGCAAAGCGATGATGTCTTTCAGTCTCCAAAGCTGCTGGAGGAGATTCTAAACTCTATGGTTCCGGGACTGGACTAGAGGGCCGCAAAGTAACACAAATATTAATGGTACAGAAGAGTACAACTGCATGAATAACAAGTGGTATAATTACAAGAAATCTGCAAAATTAAAGCTCACCTCTCGTCATAACATGCAAAATCACAAATTTTCAGAGTAAAAGTATGCTTTTTAGGTCTCTGCTGATTCAATAAACAATAACACATTCAACCATAGACTTTACATCAACTAGAATAGACGCGGAAAGCAAGTAAGAGACCTCAAATATGCATGAAGGGAATGAATTGACGGTGTATCCACAGTTTTGACCACTAGTGTATATAAACATGCAGAAAGACAATAAAGAGGTAATATAACTATTTTCCCACATACAAAGCCTGTTTTACATGAGAAAAGGTTATGATAAAATTGAATGACCGCAAGCATGCATAAAGCACGTGCATGAAAAGTGTACGCCTAATTTTACGCAATCTGCATGTAGGCATTTCCGTGGCTGTAGCCAGGGCCAGTCCCAGAGCTGGTACAAGGTGTTGGCACTCTAGGCAAACCTTCAGCTTTATAGCATCCCTGGCTGTCAAAATGTATTGTTTAGCTTTGAATACCCTGCTCTTTGCCCCCCCCCCCAAAGTTGCCATCCAAGGTCACCACCTAATTTGCCTAATGGTTGGGCCGATCCTAACTGTAGCGGATACAGGTGAAAATGTATTTTACAAAATATACACATACATGTGTACACAGAGAGTACACACACACACACAATTATACCTTCTTCGGTACAGGTGTCAGTCTGTGTCTGGCACAAACACAATCAGGCCATTGCCAGCAAGAAAGTTGTGGAAATGCAACATGGTTGTGGATGCTTATTCAAAGTCTGTTCAATGGTGTTTAATGCCGACTGTTGAGGTGTATTGACATATAAAGATTATGTGCCATAATTAAAATTTGACTTTTGGGTTTTTTTGCAAAAAGCATGACACTGCCATGGCACCTGGTGTCTCAAATTTGTATGTAGTGGATTGTGAGCAACGATATCTTTATGCAACTACATGGTTTCAGTCAGTGGCCACTTGACAGCAGTTTATTGATGCTTACTCATCTGAGGAATCGCTGCAGGAGTTTGGTATCCAGTGAGTTTAACCGGTTTACAATCTTAAATTTATAGCAAAGAGTGATTTAGATACTCTCTCTTTTTGGATGCAGATGTCTGTGTTCACAAAACAGTGGACAGAAACAATTTTTTAGGTCATCAGTCAGCATCCTTGGAAACTGAGCGCAGCATTACTTATTGGACAGTTTTAAGAATGAGGTGGATCTGTTTCACTGTATCTGAATATAAATATAAATTATTGCCACAGAGATTTTTTGATAAAAGTTATCCGTATTCAATGATTATGTCAGCTTAAGAGCTTTATACGGTAATCACGGTTTGTTATTACAGGATGCTCCTAAATTAGTATGCACACGCAAATATGTGATTTGGGCTATTCCCACTGGCCTCAAGCTATTGCACGTGTGATACGGACCCATTGGCATCATTGATTATTATTAACAGGAGGTTCTTTTATGTTTGATTACGCTTTCTAACACACAAACCTTTCTGAACTTCTCATACAGATGTCCTGTTACAATTCAAATCACAATTAAATAATTATCAATGCACTGCAATATAACCACCGATTTAAAAACAGGCAAGATATTTCTCACAGAAAATCTTTTTTCCTAGCCATCTCAACCATCCTCATTCATAAAAGGGCTAGGTACAAAAAAAAAATGAAATTCTACAGAGCCACATTCAATTTGAGGCACTGCTCCAGTGAAATACTGTATCTTCTTCTCATTCCCATTATGCATAGTAAACAGAGCTCTAACCATTTCCTAGCACCCAGCTCAAACCTCCCACATGATAGCAGTTTAGACCACTGGTTTGGTGTCTGGACAGAAAAAAATGATTTGGGGGTTGTTGAGGGTTTTTCTTCTTTTCTGGAGTTTTTTCTTGTTTTAAGAATTTTTGGCATGTGCAAAGTGGGTTTTAACAATGGGGGATGCTTATTAAAGTGTGATAAGCAGTTGAGGTTGGATTTAGCACAAGCTAACTATTAGCATGGGTCCAAGGTAACGGCCACCGTGCGTTAAATAAACATGGGGTGGGAATTGGGCAGGTTATGGGCTAAGAGTGGCAGTGGACAGCGCATGCAGCTAGTGCATGTTATGTTAACACACTCTGTCACTGTTGCAGATAAGTTCACACAGTCTAACACCATCTCACAAGGGAGAAAAGCCCTTATCAGGCAACTTAATCCCTAGCAGTATTAACAGGAGAATATCAGTAGGGATTCAGCGGCACCATTGTAAACCTGTACTGGCACAGGGGCAGAACGCCAGGGAAACCCCATCGCAAGTGCCAGGTGGGAAGAGTTGGGAACAAGGGGAAAGTCTGATGATGGTGCAGCTCGGGAGGGAATGAATGGGGGGACACGCTCAGACATCAGGTTTTTTTTAACACATGGGACCATAGTAACTACATCAGCAGACAGCACCGATGCACTGAGTATGTGGACTGTGCAGTAAAAGCAGGGCAGATGCTGGACATGCCTTCAACATTTACTGCACAGGCTTTGCATTTACCACACATTCAGTGCAAAATGGAACATGCAGCACGTGCAAAATGGAACATGCAGCACGTGCAAAAACCTAACTGCACTTCAGTAAACAGGCCACATTTTTTTTAAATAAAGCGAGCTTTTATGGGTATGGGGTAGGTGATTATTAAATTTTGCTGCAAGCCTTACTTGTGGTCAGAATTAAACTCATGATCTCTCTCTTTAGAGCAGACAAACTACAGCATGAGCATTTGCTAGTTATTATGCTGGATTAGGGTGGTTTATTTTCTGAAGGCACATAGATGCTCCCTCTTATAAAATTACCCCCATTCAGACTGCATACATATAGGTGTACAATGAAATGTCTTTGAAATGACCTTCTTTATTCCCCAAAACACTGAAAACATTAAAAGAAGTAAAATCCTGTGAGGAAAGGAGGCACTATTTCAGGTGATCTTAGCAAGGGAAAATGACCCCTTCAGGAATGGAAAAACAGGCTCTGCATCTCTTCCTCTAAGTTATCATAAAAACTCTCTTCCCACTGAGGAGAAAGATACAAAAATCTATATTAATTATAATTAAAAAGACTTTCATTACCTTATAACCTTTAGAATGATCCTTATTAATGAGCAACACTACAGAACCAGAATATTTCTCTCGAGTCCTTGATTAAAGGTGACTGGAAGCTTACACAGTAGCCTTTAATATGTATCAAGACAAAAACGTCTCTCACAACTGAGTGATTGAGAAAGAAAATTACATATTTTGTACATCTGTGGACCAGAATTTAAATCAGCAGTACAGTGATCAGTTCTGAAACTCATAGCACATAAGCAGTCAGCCACAACGTCATATTATTTGTACCAGAGAGTGCATTAAAAATAATCTGGGCAATAATGAAAGACCCGCTGAGCAGGTAAGCTGAGTGGCTGATCTTAGCGTGTTATTTCAGACAAATTCAGCTGAAGCCATCTGGCAAGGATTTAGGATAAATATTCACCTGTATTTTGGGATTTTATTCCTAGATGTTTCTAAATTGTAACTTTAGGTGTTTTATCTTCTAATTAGGAAAAAACATTGAGGGTACAAAGAAAAAAAAAAATTCTGTGTTTGAGGGCACTCCTAGTAGAATCAAATAGGTTTGTCTGTGACCCTTAGGTGCTATTAGCACAAAAAAGGCACAAAACTGAATGGTGGATACAAGATAAGCAAGAAAAGGGGTGACAATATTAGGGGAAGTGGTGCTTTCCAGTGTTTATCCAATAAACACTTCTTAATTTCTTTTTCTGCTTTTTGCATCGGAGCTGTTTTATCCATGTTTACTGGTTGAAACCTTAAATCAGAAGCCCTGCCTATATTTAACTAGTCTAATTACATTATGTGAATTGTGTCTTACCCAGAATGTCAGATAGGCAGGTTAGAAATGATTCAAGAGCAAAGTGTTTTGCGAGATTGTTCTGGGAGGGATAGTGATTGGGGTCATCGTGATTGTTGACATCAATTATCTTAATGCTGAAGAAAGGACATGCCTTGGAGGGGGGTCTGAAAGTTAATTGGGGGAGGGGGCACAAGGCTAAGGTTTGCCTAGGGTGCCTTAATACCCTTGCACTGGCCCTGCTAATTAAACAATCCATTTAAGACTCACCCTTCTGTTTTGACACATCTAGTGCACTTTTTGCACTTACTGGGCTAGGGACAGCACCATTAAGGGATATGAGAGGCCTGTCAGAGCTAATGGTTAAGAGAGAGAGGCAGTGAGGGATGGTGGATGGAAATAGGGAACGGAGGCACCCATGCATCACCTGAAAGTGTGATCCCCACATAGCTGAGAGATTATGTTACACTTCAAGTTGCCATCCATCAAACACAGGAATGCGAGCTCATCCGATGGAGAAAATCAATACCTTTTCATTTCAATACCACAGGATGCATTTCTCCACTGTGGGTCTTAATCTGGATGTACATTCCAGTATTGTGCTTATCTGAATGTGAATTCAGCAATAGCTAATGTCATTTCAAATGTCAAACTGGATTTTAATCAAAGACACTGCTTATAAAATAGACTGCAGCTCCTTTGTACAATTATTCAGATAAAACATTTTAGATTTATACATGTTATAGATGACAGAAAAATAACCAGGCCCTTTAAAGGGTAGTTTTGTTATTGCCCTCCTTTAAATGAATTACAGTGTGCATGTGGACTCTTTACTATGCAGATCCAGCAGCATTTTCAAAAGGAAAACATACATGCACTTTTACTTCGAAAATTGCCCCAGGAGAACCAGGCGCATACAATTGCTGTTTGGGGTATACAATTTTTCTGGGTTAAAATACACACATACAGGCCCAGAGGTTTGCACTAGAGGAATTTTCCTAAACAACTAGTTCTTCTCTTTGCTGAAAATTAATATAGTTATAGGAAGGTCAACATCTGCTTTTATCCATGGGAATTCAGATTTTCCATCTTATATATTTATCATACTCCTGTGGCTAAATGGACAAAACCACATTTATAGAGAGGAGCATGTCTTGTTTTTGGTCTACACACTTAACGAGTAACCACAAAATCAACATGTATTCTGTGAAATAAAGATACATTTCACGGAAAAAAATAGATCGTTTACATTCAAGAAAGGGCTCTGCTTTGAATTGACATGTTTTGAACATGTGTTACTTTGCTAATTAATGTAGGTAATGAGCTGACCTACATAATTATGTAGTTCATTATCTAGTTTTGTGGAGATGTTACATTGCAGTTCATGATTGCTAGATATTCGCCATATTAGCACGCATTAACATGTAAAATTTCATAAGCAGATGCGTGATTCGCCATTTTAGCACCTGCTAGCACCTTTGTGAATTTCGGCACTGGTTAGTACATTGACTTCCAGTTTTGTTCATTACCTATAAACATCCCTACTGAGATTTCACAATACTGAGAGCAAGTCATGTTTTTATACAAAAGATGCACCAAATTCAAAAGAAAACTATCTGGAACCACTGCTCTGGTATGGAAAAAAGTAAAACATCTCCACAGCATGCTGGGTCACAGTCTCAATTAAGAAATAAAAGAATAAGTCATTTAGAAGAGATGTTAAATGATTTGTTTCATCAGAATGATTTTTTGAGCCCCTTTTCAGAGGCTAAAGTCAAGATACTCAGCCACTTATCTGCCAAACAAATAAATAGCCTTTTTCTTTGATGAATACAATCTAAATCCTATGCTAATGTCCTCCACAGCTAGTACAAAACCACTAAAACACCATCTTGCCTTCAACCTTCAGTGAAATAGATTGCAACTAGTCTGTAAATATTTGTGTTCCCAAGTGAAGATAGCATCCTCCTAGACTGCAATGCAATTCGCTTAAGGATGCTCTAGTTTAAGCTAAATCAAACAAGAGGAAAGGTTTTGCAATGAACAAGCAAAGCATCGTTCAATATAATCAGTTGATACTGTATGCATACGACATGAAATATCACTTTAAAAGATAAAAATCCCCAATTAAAAGTGACAACACAAAGAACATTACATCTCTCTTCTTTGTTACACCATTGCAAATGTGGCCTTTGATTACAATCTCAGTAAGCCAGGAAGTCTCACTAATATCTACTTAGCAGAGATTGGATTGTTAATTAAACAAGTGCAGCTGTAACCTGAACTGTACTCTCTAAGCCTCATAGACGTCACATGGTACCATTACTCAGGGACCAGTAGATGGATAAACACTAAATCAAATCATGGAAAAGCCTATAATGAAGGCTTTGGTTGAAAGCTCACTGATGTCTCAAGGCCAACATTCTCTGTGGAATTGCTTCTCATTAAGAGAACAGAGTACAGCATGCTACCCATCCTCTCCATGCATACGCATACCTGCTCAGAAGAGATCTGAGTACTCAGAGATTCCCTCTTGATCACCATTCAGTTCTTTCACTTGAAAGATGGAGCCCTGAGAACATTTATTCACTGCTAAATCCGTTCCTCTTACTAACCATTTATACTTTACATTCAAATTAGGACACTCAATGCTTGTCCCTTAATAGGTTAATCAGTTGTAACTGTTTCCGCAGTGGTGATCACAAATATTTTCTCTGGAAATATCAGTGGGGATGAACACCAAAGCACAATCATGAAGAGTTTCAAAAGCTTCATTGAGATCTACGGGGGGGGAGAGGGGCATATTCAGCGGCAGTGGATAATGAAATTAAAGCAGCTAGCCGTCACCGCTGTAAAGTGGACCTGGATATTTCATGCTGAGTCATATCCAGCTATCAGCACTGATTATCTGGGTTGGCTGGATTGCGATTTTGCAAGCAGCTATATTCAGCCGCTGGCCAGACTGCAAAAGCAGTGATAGATAGGACAGACATATAGCTGTCCTAACTTTGGCTGGTTTAAGATAACTAGCTAGCAGCTGAATATTGCCGCTAGCCGGTTATCCTCGGGCGCCACCTCTGGAATGCTCTGACACTAGCCAGCTAGCAATGATGCACTTAGTGGCTGACATCGGGGATATTCAGCAGCACTATGTATCCCGATAGTGCCACTGAATGTCCCGGTGAGTGGCATTTAGGAAGTTTGCAGGTTTGTAAACCATTTCAATGTCTTTGAGTATCACTTCTCCTACATGTGCTTACAATAAGGAATAAAGTAGCTTCAGCAAAGGCACTGTGTTAATTGGTTTTCAGTCACCTGAACGTGTGTGCACACTTTCACAACGTGCATATTTTTACTAGCATTAAAGAGATGTTCTGAGGGCATGGTTTGAACATACAGTTGTGTACACAAATTTAGGCATCCCTCAACAAAATTGTATATTTCAAAGAATCCCTAAGTGAACGAAGTTGATATAGCCTCTACTTTGTACAAAATTATACTCAACATCGTTCTGCAAATGAATGCATCCTAACTGTTTATACACTAATGTTAACAGATGAAAACAAAAGTGAAACTGGAAAGTGCAAAAGTTTGAACAAAAGCGCAGTTAATTCACAACTACTTTAAATCGCTAATAAGTGCTAAGTTTAGTGACTCGCTGGGTTTAAATTAGCAGAAGATAATCTCATGATTGAAAAAATACCACCTCTTCTAATTTCTCAGCTTGTGATTCCTTTGAACAACTATGGGCTCCTTTAAGTTGCTGTTTGAGCATTTCAAAATAAAGCTAAGGTATAATTAGGCCTTACTTGCTAATTGCCTTTCCTAGAATCCTTCAGTCCAGTCCAGACGCATGTGTCATGCCCCCCAACCAGCAGATGGAGACTGAGCATGACCAGCTTTGCTGATGGCACGTACTAAGGGGACCGTACACCCAGAGCCTGGCCAGTATTGGAGTCACAAAGTGGAATTTAAGCCAAGGAAGACAAAAATGGTCCTAACCACAGAAAATGAAAAGTAACGAGGAATGTAGCACCTGAAAACTCCTCAGGCCATGCCTCTAGGACTCACGGCCCTCCATCAAGAACCTCTGGTTACAGAGAGGACACTCCAGCAACATACATTTTCCTTTCTTTGCTTTTATTTTTTTCAGCTTACTATCTGAATTTCTCATAATAATCCTTTCTCTGAAATCTCCCGCACTCATGCATACTTTACATCACACCTCCAGAAAGGAACAGACAGACAGACCGGATGAGCACCAACGTGGCTGGGACTGTACTGGAGGGATTCATGGAAAGGCAATTAGCAGGTAAGGCCTAATTACACCTTACAAATCATCCCTCCAGTCCAGATTCATGGAATGTACCATAGCAGTGCCATCTACAGGAAGGGACCTGAGAGTCTGGCCTGCAGCACCCGGGCCCCAAAATGAACCTCTTCTCTGGCCCGCACAGCAAGATGATAGTTCTTTGTAAAGGCATGCAAAAACGCCCAGGTGGCTGTCCTACAGATATCCCCAGGTGGCAACAAGCCCACCTCCATCCAGGAGGCTGCATGCACCCTGGTAGAGTGCACCTGCTCTTCACCTCTGGAGGTAACCCATCATAATGGCTTCCCTCAGTCACCACACAATGCATGCCTTGGAGGCAGCTGCCCCTTTCCGTGCCCCCCCCCCCCCCCTGAACAGGACAAAGAGATGGTCGGACCTCCAAAATGCTTTGGTCCAATGTAGATACCTGCCGGGCATCCAATAACTGCAGTCGCTTGTCTGCTTCTGAATATCCCTCACCTTCAGCATGGGCAAGGGCACGGGCTGATTTACATGGAAAGAGGACACCACTTCAGGCAAGAAGGAGGGCACCATCCTCAAAACCACCTTCTCTGGATGGAAGACCAAAAAGGGCTCCCTGAATAAGGCCTGCAACTCTGAGATACAGTACATCTTGCGGAACAGATCGCCACCAAATAGACCATCTTCAATGTGAGTTCCTTCACCAATGCCTCCTGCAGAGGCTCAAACGGTGCTCCCATCAGAGCTGACGGCATGAAGTTCAGGTCTCATGGTGGCACCACAGGTTGCTGCGGAGGCTGCACCTGCTTCACGGCCTGGAAAAAACATGGAAGGAACATCCTTCATAGGGCACCCTTAGTAGTTCCAGGTCTAGTGGCTATAAAACTCGCAAAGAAGGCATCCTGGTATACCTATTTCTAGATTACTGATTCACTAAAGCAAAGCCAGAATCAGTTCTCAGACAGTTCATATACTGCAGAGTTTTGGTTGGATGGTCAACATTGCCAAGAGCAGATTGGAACCCACCGGGAGTACTTCAAAGCTCATTGACACTCACAGATATGTTCTTGCCTGAAATCAGAGTGATTAAGCTCCAAAGTCAAGGATGTTCTCCTCTGGCATAGAGGGCCATGAGTGGGGGTTACATGCAGGTAGTGAAGAGCGGTTAGGTGTCTTGGGTGTGGGCAGTTATGAAGACGCATGAACGTTTGCTGCTGAGACACTGGTCTGCACAGGCTCCATGTTATAAGCCCAGACTCTCATAGATCTTAGGGGGGGTCAGATAGCTTAGCTTTGTGGCAGTAGTTGTTCAGCCTGTTAGGATATGGTTTGGGAGCCACCCAGTTGGGTTGCTTTGGCTCCTGACTCCAAATTATCTCACACAAATTTATACCTGCTTTGTGGCCTGTATAAACATGTGCATGTACTCTATGCATGTACACCGCAACTCTGCCCCTGCTTTGCCCAAACTGTGCTCACAGGAATGTTGATGTGCAGATCACAGATCATGTACAAGTGTGCATGCTCTCATTAAGGAGTGCACTTACATGGAGATATACAGTCATATTTCATAAGAGTCATTGTCGCATATAAGACACTGTATAAAGTTATCCCCACAATAGGCAAATACACGAGAAATGGGGTGGAATTGGGAAGGTTTTCTGTACGATTGTGTATACTGCATGACTTATCTGCCTCGATGGCTCAGGAAAGGTGGACAATTTAATAGTTAAACAAAATTACATTAAAAATTGCAGCTAGTGTGGCTTTTGATCTCTCTTTGTATATTTCTGTAACTTCTCGGAGTAGTAGTGGTGCTTTTTCAGAGTTTCAGGGTCTGTTATGTTGATATAATTTCATTGGAATGTTCTAGCTAGGGGGGAGGGGTGTTAAGATGGCCACGGATCTGGCATTGTGTTTGTTTTGATATCTGTTTAAATACTAAAATAAAAAGTTACAAAATTACATTACAATTAACTAAATTAAGCAGGCTGGGGGTGTATGAGAGAAGTCCCTATTGACTTCAATGCAGTTGAAGTAAGTGTATTTGTTCTGGAAGCACCTCCAAAACTGGCTAAGGGCTCCTGGGATTTTCACAGAATAGCTTTCCCGATCCGGTCAGGTGGCAGAATTTGATGTGTACTTAGAGTATATATGAAAGCCTCCTCGCATTTCTATGCGAGAGATTACTTTCCTCCAAGCCATCTTGAATATTTCTTAATAGTATAAGAAAACATTCTGTGGATCAGATATTTCCAGAAATTGCTATACACTAGTCTTAAGATTCTTACAGAATCAAGTGCAGTTAGATTCTGTTTGGCTAGACAGAAAGGTTAAAAATTAATTAGGTACTACACGTTATGGAAAATACAGTATTTGCAAATATTTAATAGGTTCAAATTTAAAATCATCGCAAGTTTTCAAACATAAATGGTGATAAGGGACATTTAAAATAAATCTTTTATTTTACAGCATATCAATAATGCATTTCTGACAGCTAGGTTGCAAAATTTTAATATAAAGTTCCCTGAATAGAAAAGCGTTTGTTTTGTTAGTTAATTAGATCCCTATGGCATGGCCAGTTCAATTTCCGTGGGGAATCTTACCTTTAAGGGGTATTGCACAACATCCTGTAAACATCCGCAGCCACAAATCCTTCAGGGCTTTTAAAGTCACCAAATTTAATAATTTTTCCCTTTGCTATTTGACCTCTTTAATTTCTTCCTGTGCTGTCCCTATACTGTACCAATTGCAGTTATTTTTTTTTGCTTAATCTGGTGAGAGGCAATAAAGAAGGCACCGCATAAACAAACATTATTTCATAATTAAATTGTAACAGCATAGTCATGTATGGAATTCAACAGATTCTTTTTTTACACAGTTTTTGAAACTACAAACTTACACAGCTCCATGATATACAGACTAGCCCCCCAAAGTAATGCTGCAGCTATTTCTAGCTGCTTCTGCTTTCTCTTCTGGTAAATCTTACATTCTTTGAGGACAAGGAACTTCAAGGGAGGCACAAAGATTAGCTAGCTAGATCTATTGCCTAAGTCAGGTTATGGCAATAGTATGCATTAAACAGCAATTAAAGCACATTAAAGTCCTATAATGTTCATTAATTGAGCCTAACACACATTCTTTCACCATAATGTGTGAAAATCTGACCAAACGTGCATTAAAAAAATGCATGTATCACATGTAAATGCATGCAAAGGCAGCTCATTATCTTGCAAAATGGATAATTTTGGCTTGTGGTAAACTCCACAAATTGCATTATTCATGGAGAGTTACAACCCCCTCCTAACTGTTAACTTTCCTCCCCGGAAGCAATTTAAAAGGGCTGGTACTTTACACCCTTCCCCTCCCCCCTCCCCCCCCCCCCTCAGAAGCCCACCTGCTCACTCACACTATCCACAAAGGAGAATGCTAACAGGTGCCAGGGGAAGGGAGGTACAATTGAAGAGGAATCAAGGGGCAAGGGTTATTTTTTTTTATACTAAGCATCAGGTAGGACCTTTTAAAGATAGCAGGCCTGACTTGGGATTGCACCAATGCAAAAACAAGTTTTTATGTGGAATGCACAGATGTTGTTCATAAACAGAAAACAGCTACAGCAATGCCAAGAAATGACAAAAAAATGCAGTTGAATCACCCACATTCAGGCCTTAGTTGACATCTAGAGGCTCAAAGCATCAAAATTTATGAAGTAAACTGTTTGCAGGAAGATCTGATTTATCTGTCACCATCTAATTCCTCTTCAGATTTCTCTTCCCAGCAGTTATAACAAACATTAGGTCCTGTTATAATGAAAAAAATCTCGAATAAGGAGAAATTCTCCATACCAGTTAATTCCTTTCCTCGATTCCTGCTCAACCAGTCCAGATAAGAAGGTTATGCACCCTGGCCAGCAGACTAGAGCAAGCTTTTAATGACATCATTGCCTGTATAAGTACCAAGCTGCCTGTATTCCTACCAAGCAGAAAGAAGTGCCTGAAAAACTCAGGTTAAAACATTAAAACAAGCAAAGAACTTTAAATAGAAAGTCAACTCTCTTACCAAACACTAGAACTCTGTAAAAGCCAGATACTGAAAAAAAAAAAAAAGAAAGCAGCAGTACACCCCATCCCCCAAAACAGTCTTCCTTAGGGTTATCCTGGACTGGTCTAGCAGGAATCAAGTGAAAAAATTAAAAGGTATAGAAAATTTTCCTCTCTCATCATCCTGTTTGATCAGTCCAGGCCAGTGGAACCTACCCAAGCAGTCAGGACCCAGGGTGGGAGGACGACAATGCTCCGGCCAGACCTGTCGTGCCAAACACACCAGACACACTAGCTCCCACCAGCAGTCTGTAGTGTCAGACAAAGGTATTTCAAGATGACCAGAGAGTTGTCTTACAGATGTCATCCAGCGACACAGATTGACTCTGCCCAAGAAGATGCCTGCAGCCTAATAGAGTGGGCACCGATCCCCTTCAGGTCCTGCTTCTCTACCAAGATGTAGATAGATTAAAGAGACAATTCATTTTAATGAACAATGGAGGGCTTGGCCACCATCTGCTTTTCTGCAGACCACAGGAGGAGTTGGTGGTACCTCAACAGCACTCTTCATATCTCCAAGGCAAGGAGGGAAGTATCCTTCTACAAATCCTCATTTGAAAAGGTTCAAGTGAAAAGGAGACAACACATTTGGGAGAAGGACAGCACCATCCTCAAACAGATTGTAGGAGTTGAGATGGACAGGAATGGCTCCCTGCAAGAAAATACCTGGAGCTCAGAAACCTGTCGGGTAGAAGCAATGGCCCACAGGAAGACCACTTTCAAAGTTAGCACAAGACCCAGGCGCAGTAACATAATGAATAAGCTCACTACGCCTGCTGAATACCACCGCTCAAATCAGTCCACCATCAGAAGAGCTCTATGACTCGCTGCACCCATGCTATGGAACTCTCTACCTGAACATATGAGATCCACAAAGGACATCAAGGTCTTCCACAAGATGTTAAAACCACTTCTGTTCTCTGAACACTATGGATCTTTTCAATGCCTACAGCCAACTACTATTAACCAGACCCCTTTTATCCCCCTCTTCCTCCTCTTAAATTATATCTAACCTACCAATGTAAACCACTTTGATTGAAGGAGAAGGTGGTATATAAAACTAAAAAAATAAATAAATCCTTCAGAGTGTGGCCAATACTTTAATCACACAGCATCTCCTTCATAGATATTAAAACACTCACACCTAATGCCGACCTATGGCAGAGGGATAAGGACAAACAGAAGAAAAATGCATCAGTTTATGGTGCAAACAAGCACTCATAAGAACAATTTTTAAATTATTTGCATTGGATCAAATACAAAGCATCCTTTCTACTCAGTGATTCTGCACCTGGGTCACTTGCATCTTCTTTTATCTATGGGTAGAATTCTACTCACGGTATTTTCCTTCCCTACCTAAACATAGCCTGGGGAATGCATCCTTTCTACTGGCTATAAGGGTCATTTTAGAAGACCTTGATAATTACTTTTAAAGCTGTCAATAATCTCACATCGGCATCCTTATCCTCGCTTATCCATAGCACATCTCCAAATAGAGCAAGGAGATCCATGGCTATAAACTCCCTCAACATCCCGAGGGAACTTACTACTTGCACTAAATCGACAGCCAACAGAGCATTCAGTCTCAGTGCCCCAATATGCTGGAATGCACTACCCCCTGATATCCGGGCTATTAAGAGCCTGACACAGTTTAGGAAAGCCCTCAAAGGCCACCTTTTCAACAAATACCTTATAGAACCCAATGGCGTCACCTAGAGCCCAATAACACCCACTGATACCAGCCCCAGATAAATCTAGGGTATATCAACAACTCACCAAGTGTGATATTCATTCCTATAGTGGCTGGTTTCCCTATGTATCTTCTGTGTATATGATCCCATGTAGTATGTTTTGTAGATAGTTACCCCGGTTATCCAAGTTATTTATACCCTGTTACCTGTAAACTCATACGTGTTAAATGTACTGAGCATTTTGTTCCATGTGAACCGCGCTGATGCTGAATAGTGCGGTATATAAGAGACTGTAAATAAATAAATAAATAAATAAGCCTTATTTGTGCTTTAGAGGTCCAAAAACAGGCTTAGAGACGTCTAATGCACAGAGACATCCCCAGAGTAATTTTAGAAGGATGTCCGAATCTGAATGGGGGCATGGAGGAGCTGTGGCCAGGGCGTTCTCAGGAACCTGGAGGCATGGTGAGGGAATTTCCAGAAACAGACATCCCCATCTGATTACAGAAATGTCAAGGATGGCTGGCATTGCATCTAACCCTAGACCTGATCTGAGGCATGAATAGCAATGAATAAGCATGTGAAAAGTGATCGTTTTAGCTGAAAAACATCCAGAGGGTGTAGAGAAGAACACACTCACTCATCGCAGTACGCAGCACAATGTCAACGAGAGCAGCAGCAGGATTTGAACCCTGGCTGCCCTGTTCCTAGACAGCAACTCTAACCATTAAGCTAGACTAGATGTCCAGGTTCTGTAATACCATTGTAGGGATGTCCAGGTAGACGCCCCTATAGAGACATCCCCATCGGGCAGGTCCAGGTTTATGAAATCACATTTGCACCTGGACGTGCCTGCATTTTTTTTTCAGATATTCTAGCTTAATCATCCCAGATTGCACTTTGACGATCTTCTAAATTCCCCCTCTACAAGCATATGAATTGTGGAAAAACTCATTAATTTTTAGCTGTATTGAGAGGAGACAGTTTTCAAAACCTGATGAATTTCATTATTTATTAATTGCTTTATCACCAGCCAAATGCAGGCACATCTCATTAATATTGCAAGACAAAAACATACATATTCAAATCAAACATCGTCATTCATACTCATAAACCAAAACGACCATTAATCCCATGTCCAGAATCATCATCCGGTGCTATCTCCTAAAGCATTACCACAATAAAATTCCTAGCTCCTAGCTTAAACCAGAAAATTGAGCTGGCAGGCAAACCTTAATACTAAATGCCTTGCCAAAAGAACCCCAGGTTTTGAAAGTACAACAGAAGGACAAAGTCCAGTTCCAACCTTAATTCTTTAGGCTAAACAGTCCATAATTACGGAGCCATAACTGAAAAAAAGTATAATTTTGAGTTATAGCAATCCTTGCTTGGCAAACAGAGGGGACTGTTAGTCGACCTTCTTGTGAGAACCACAATGCCAGTCCTAGTATGTACTCTAGGAACATAAACACCCTGACAAAAACTCCATGGCACAGACTGTTCAGGACGTTACTCCCTGCAAAAGCAGAACATCAGAAACAAACACACTTTTTAAACCACACATCAAAAGCAACTGGGAAGAAGTGGGCAGAACAAAACCAATGCAAAATACATGCAAGATAGTTGAAGGCTGGAAAGCAATGAGCACAAATGCTCGAAGCTTAGCCAACAAAGTTCTGAACCTGGAAGTCCTAATGGTGGAAATGGACTTGGACATTGTGGCCATTACAGAAACATGGTTTAATGAATCGCATGATTGGGATATAGCCATAGCTGGCTATAACCTATTCAGAAGAGACAGAGAAAATGGAAAAGGAGGAGGAGTAGCCTTGTATGTCAAAAGCAATATTAAAGCTACTGAAATGCAGGGGACATGGGGAAAGGAAGAAGCGCTCTGAATTGTGTTGGAAAGAGGTGATGGCACTGTCATCCATACTGCTGTAGTCTACAGACCTCAGACACAAATTGAAGAAATAGATAACTAATTGATTATAGATATTGCCAAGATAGCCACAAAGGGGGAAGTGATCATATTGGGTGACTTTAATCTACCCGATGTGGATAGGATTACTCCTTCTTCAAATCTGGAAAGAAGCAAAAAAATTGTGGATGCTTTCCAAGATGCGTTACTTAGACAAATGCTGATGGAACCAACCAGGGAAAGCTCAACGCTGAATTTAGTGCTCACCAACGGTGATAGCGTATCGAATGTCTGGGTGGGTGCCCCTGTGAGCAGCAGCGATCATCACACGGTGTGGTTTGAGATAAAAGCCAAGGTGCAGTCCAATCATAGCAAATTCAAAGTCCTAAACTTCAAAACACTGACTTCAGTAAAATGGCCAAGTACCTAAAGGAGGAGTTGGCAGGGTGGAAGGGGATAAGAGAAGTGGAATTGCAATGGGCTAAACTAAAAGTGGCAAAGGGGCAACAGATAAATATGTAAGAAAAGTAAATAAAAACAAGAGGAGAAGGAAACCTATTTGGTTTTCCAAAGAAGTGGCTGCTCAAATAGAGGCAAAAAACACAGCTTTCGCAAAACTCAAAAGCTTGCAAACAGAGGAACACAGAAATGAATACAGGATCAAACTCAAAGAGGCAAAAAAGAGAAATAAGGATAGCAAAATCAAAAGCAGAGGAAAAGATGGCTAAAGATGTGAAGTGTGACGACAAAACTTTCTTCAGGTATATTCGGGAAAGGAAGAAGATCAGAGGTGGAATTGCAGGACTCAGATGTGCTGGGAACAGATTTGTGGAAAGTGACATTGAAAAAGCGAAATTGCTAAACAAATACTTCTGCTCTGTTTTTACTAAAGAAAATCCGGGAGAAGGACCACCTGTGACTCCCAAATATAAAAATGGGAATGAGGTAGATACCACACCATTCACAGAAGATGATGTGTTAGAACAACTTGCAAAACTGAAAGTGGACAAGGCCATGGGACCAGAAGGGATACATCCCAGGATACTGAAAGAGCTCAGAGGTTCCTGCAGGGCTGTTAAAGGATGTTTTCAACAGATCTTTGGAAATAGGAGGAGAAGTTCTTCAGGACTGGAGAATGGCTGATGTGGTACCGCTACACAAAAGTGGTGACAGGGAAGAAGTCAAACTACAGGCCTGTGAGCCTTACCTTGGTGGTGGGAAAGGTAATGGAGGGGCTCTTGAAAGAGCGAATAGTGGACTTTCTCAACATCAACAGGTTGCAAGATCCGAGGCAACATGGTTTTTCTGAAGGACGATGTTGCCAAACAAATCTGATTGAGTTCTTTGACTGGGTGACCAGAGAACTAGATCAGGGGCATGCGATGGATGTCATCTACCTGGATTTCAGCAAAGCCTTTGATACTGTCCCTCATAGGCGGCTTATCAATAAACTCAGTAGTTTGTGGATAGGTCCCAAGGTGGTAAACTGGATCAGAAATTGGTTGACTGACAGACGACAGAAGGTGATAGTAAATGGAGCTCATTCAGATGAGGGGAAGGTGATTAGCGGGGTGCCCCAGGGTTCAGGCCTGGGCCTGGCACTGTATTTGTGAGTGATATTGCTGAAAGACTGAATGGAAAGGTATGTCTTTTTGCAGATGACACGAAAATTTGCAACAGAGTGGACTCCCCCGAGGGAGTGGTTAACATGAGGAAAGATCTACAAAAGCTGGAAGAATGGTCTAATGCTTGGCAATTAAGATTTAATGCAAAGAAGTGCAGTGTCATGCACTTGGGTAGCAGAAATCCAAGGGAAATGTACGTGATAGGGGGCGAGAGGTTGGTTTACACGGATCAGGAGAAAGACCTTCGTGTGATTATTTCTGTAGATCTCAAGGTGGCAAAACAATGCGACAAGGCGGTGGCAAAAGCCAGGAGGATGTTGGGCTGCATACAAAGAGGAATTACCAGCAGAAAGGAAGAGGTGCTAATACCACTGTATAAGTCACTGGTGAGGCCTCACTTGGAATATTGTGTTCAGTTTTGGAGACCATATCTTGCAAAGGATGTAAAAAGAATGGAAACTGTTTCGAGGAAGGCTACCAAAATGATTTGGAGCCTGCGTCAGAAGCCTTATGAGAAGAAACTTGAAGACCTAGATATGTACACTTTGGAGGAGAGGAGGGATAGGGGAGATATGATTCAGACCTTTAAATACTTAAAGAGAAATAATGAACAAACAAACCTCTTCCAAAGACGGGGAAGCTGTAAAACTAGAGGGCATAACAAAGCTGCAAGGTGGTAAATTGAAAGCTAATGTCAGGAAATAGTTTTTCACTGAAAGGGTGGTGGATGCTTGGACTGCCCTCCCGATGGAAGTGGTGGGGGCAAACACAGTGACGGAGTTCAAAGTGGCATGGGACAGACACAGTGGGTCCCTTTAAGCAGGGGTTCTCAACCCTGTCCTTGGGACCCACCTAGCCAGTCGGGTTTTCAGGATAACCACAAGTAATATGTATGAGAGAGATTTGCATACACTGCCTCCATTATATGCAAATCTCTGCCATGCATATTCATTGTGGTTATCCTGAAAACCCGACTGGCTAGGTGGGTCCCAAGGACTGGGTTGAGAACCCCTGCTTTACAGCAACAGGATAAAATCAAAATAAACGGAACCATCTAATTTCTCAACAAATAGGGGTGTCCTTCACGGAGCACCTACTCCTGCCATCTTACTGGGCAGACTAGATGGACCATACTGGCCTTTATCTGCCGTCATTTACTACAAAGGTTGCCAGAAAGTAATGCCCCACATGTTTTTTCTTAGTCCAGAATGAAGATAGAGGTGTGAAATTGAAAGGGTAGTAACTTGGAACTTCAAAGGACACTTGTGTCAGTTTACAGTCGTCTGACAAATAGCGAGGCAGTAGTGATCCTTCAAATGGGGTCTGTGAGTGACACACGGTACAAACAACGAGGTGTAATTGAATTCTTGGTGGAGGAAAAAGAAAGTGTGAGAAACATTCACAAATGGTTGTGTGCTGTATATGGAAGTTCTGCGGTAGATAGGAGCACCACTGGACGATGGGTGAAGAGAGTAAAGGCTTCAGGAAGTGGTAAAACGGAACTGGAAGATCGGCCGCGGTCTGGGCGTCCTGCCTCAGCCACCAGTCCAGACAAGTTGCAGCGCACTGATGACATTATTCGTGCAGATCGGCGCATCATGAGTCGGGAATTGTCCGTAAAGCTTTCCAGCAGTAGAGGTAGTGTAATGGCAATTATTGACTCTTTGGGATATTCAAAGGTGTGTGCAAGATGGGTTCCGCGAAGTCTCACAACCGAACACAAACGCCAAAGGAAAGACATCTGCTCTGATTTGTTGGAGCGTTTTGAAGCTGAGGGGGAGGCCTTTTCGTCCCAGATCGTCACAAGTGACAAAACCTGGGCTCTCCACTATGAACCAGAGACTAAAAGGCAGTCCATAGAATGGCATCATGCTCACTCACCAAGAAAAAAGAAGTTCAAGACCACTCCTTCCGCTGGAAAAGCGATGATCACCGTCTTTTGGGACATTGATGGCGTAATTCTGGTGGATGTGCTTGAGAGAGATGAAACAATCAATTCAGACAGGTACATCAAAACCCTTCAAAAACTGAAATGGCGTTACTTGTGAGTGTGGCCTAACAGTAATCCAGGAGACATGTTGCTTCAACATGATAATGCTCGCCCTCACACAAGCCTCCGAACCCAAGAGGCAATCGCCAAATTTGGTTGGACAGTGCTCCCCCACCCACCCTACAGTCCTGATCTGGCACCATCAGATTTTCATCTGTTTGGACCACTAAAGGATGGCCTGCATGGAAGAAGGTTTGAAGATGACGTGAGCTTGATTCGTGCTGTAAAATAATGGCTGCATGAGCAGGACACGAGCTGGTAAAGAGGAGGAATTAATGCCCTCGTTTCTCGCTGGCGTAAGGCTGTAGATGTTGATGGAGATTATGTAGAAAAATAATGTGCATTAAGGACACATTAATTTATACTATGAGTGATTTTTATACATTTTGAATGAAAACTCTCCAAGAAAAATAACGTGGGGCATTACTTTCTGAATAACCCTCGTATGTTACTATGTAATTATACTATTTTAAACTGGCAGCAATCTTCTACAGGTAGTCAAAGATGGCCCAGGAAGGCCAGATCAATATAGCCCCGACACTGGTTGGTAAGGAACCTTGGAGCAGCATTCTGTACATGCTCTACCTGATGTCTTCATTGTGGTAACCCAGCATGAAAGCATTACAATAATCCCAATTTGAGGTTACTAATGCTCGCATCGAGGTTGCCAGATCAGTCAGGTGGGAAAAGACGGTGCAGTTGTTTTAACAGGCATAATTACTCAAACACCTTCTTAATATTGCCAAACGAAACTCCAAGATTTCAGACTTTCAATCTGGTAGATTATTCTGTTATGGAAGGAACAGTATTATCAGCGACATTTAGGATAGTTTTTCCTACGCACTTCATATTTGGAAATGTCAACCTTCAATTTGTCCTCCCAGAGCCAATCTACAATAGCTATAAGACATTTATTAATTCTCTGCATGGTTTTATTAGCCACGCTTCTAAAGGGCGGGGGAATGTATGTCATCAGAAAAAAAACATGAAAATTCATTCCAAATTATCTGATGTTACAGACTGGTCTGCAATGTACATTACATAATACAAGTGAGAAAACAGTCTCGGGGGACATCAATGGTCAACAATCAAAGCTTGCCATCTCCTATCCTAAGAAGACTCTGCTCTCTGTTACTCTAAACCCCTCTCTCCTAAGCACAGACTATTCAATCTATGGAGTAAAAGATGGTGCCCAAGAGGGTCAAAAACTGAGAAAAGATTTGGGACCCATTAAAGGTATTGCCCCTAACTAAACCTTGGTACAAGTTGTCCAGTAAAACAGCAAACACTGTCACTGTACATCTCTTTGGGCGATATCATGATTGGTAGCTGGCATAAGTAATAAAGCTCATTCAGAAAGGCAGAATGAGCTTAATTGAAGATTACACTGCTCCACAATTTTACCCAAATTAGGGTCCAGTAGCTATTTAAGGAGTAGTTCCACTAAGGCCTGTTTCAAGGGGCCTGCCATATGGCTCTCACTTACAGAAACAGGGATTGTTACTTGAAGTCAGCTCACAACATTAGGCACAGTTAACTTGATAAAAAAGGAAGGGCAGGGATTTAAAGCTGCACATCTTACGGATCAAAGATTCTACCTGAGAGACAGTTACATTTGGGAATGGGTCTCACTGTTTAATTCTATATTTTACTGTACTTTCAGTGGAGGTCATTTGAATAACCATTCCTAAATACCTTTCTCAGCCTCATACAGGGGGAACTCAAAGTTTGTAGAGACTATCCTAATCTTCTCTTTAAAGAATGCAGCAAACCAGTGACAAATTGCAATACAGCAATCTGGCAAATCTTGGGGGCAGGGAAGGCGATACCAGATGTTTACTTGAGGAGAACCAGTGTATTTTTCCTAGAAAAAAAGGTGCTGGTACTCATATGTAGGGCTCTTTCATTAATACTTGAGGACCAGGGATCAATTTTACCAGGCAATGAAAAAGGTGACGGTACTCCGTACCCCCACGTACTCCCTCAAAATAAGCCACGAGGAGAATAATACCAAACAAAACAGACAAAAACAGCAGATATACAAACAGGTCATCCACAGAGGCCTTTAACCAGATATGAATCAGAGCACACTAGCAAACTTTTTAAAATGCCAGGGTTGGAAACAGAAAAGCCTTCAGTATTTTTCTAAATGTCAACAACTTTGTCTCCTGGCGTAGTTCAGTTGGGAGACTGCTTCACATCTGCGGAACTGCTGCCAAAAAGCTCTAAACGTCCTGCATATGCTACAAATCAAGTGTCTGGGGGGAACCACTAGCTGACAGCTATGACTAGATCCTAAAACTCTTAAAGGGGCTATACCACTTAAATAAGCAGGTGGAGTCATGCATAAAACTTTAAAAGCCAGAACCAAAATCCTAACTTGCATGCATTCTCTTATTGACAGTCACTGCAGCTCAAAGATGGCCATGCAATGGCTGCACAAACAAGCACTATTACCCAAGACTGTATCATATACTAATAAGTACTACTGAACATTTGTACGCAGCGCTGCACAGACAGATGTAAAAGACTGTCCCTGCTCATCAGAGCTTACAGTCTAGTCAAGGCACAGTAGCTGCAGACATGGGATGCATCTAGGGGGAATAAGGAAACACAAAGGAGATCAAGATCCAAAAGCGGCAGCAAAGAGGTGAAGCCTTATTCCTGACTGAACGCACATTAGGCAGAAGCACAGCTAAATTCCATACAGGCCTTTACTTTATCTCAGCTTCCTCAGAGAACTCTACCAAGCTTCCCTGACTCTCACACTGCAAACTGGTTCGCTATGTCTCTCGGTAATACCAGTATTAGAGTTTACAGAGCCTTCTTCTGCTAATATAGAGATTTTACACACCGTCCTATGTCAATGCTGAATAAGATATCACTGTTACGGCCGCAAGAGATTATTCATTTTCCCTGCTGATTGACCAGAATCCTGTGAGCATCCCTCCAATAGTCAAACGCCCAACAATCACCCAAAGAGATGCTCAGAAAGCAACCTTCTCCTCTGCCACGATCCTTGGGCAATGCCTCACCTTGGTGCGGCTTTGGAAGTGCTTCTCCCGCTGATGTTAGGGCTGCGAGGATGGAGCCTCCTGCTCTGATCTAGGCTCTCCATAAACCACAAGTGCTCAAAGCAGCAGCTTGGAAAGACATGATTTAGCAAGGCTGCAGAGAAAAAAAGAAAAACACTTTTTATCTGTGCAAACTGCTTTGAAAATTGTCCTCCTACGTGTATAAGGAAAGTGTGCTTCAGAGAAATTAAGGGACTGCTTCAAGTATTCTGAAGTCAGATAATAGAAGTTCTCATGCACACAGCATTCTTAGGTGAGAGAGTCAGCAGCACAAAGTCATAATTCACACAGTGACAGAGGCTTTCGGAAGGCTGAACATGTGCTTAGTAAATGCCCTAGTTGACGGATGAGCCAGTGGATGAGTATAAAAATTAAGTTAACAATCGTGGAAAGAAGGGATACCCATGATCAAGTGCAAATACTCAAAAAGAACACACCATCATTTATAATACTTCTATTAGCACGTGGACTCGTTCTCATGCCCACAAGGACTCTACCCACTCATACGCAGGTTTCTGCTTTGAAATATGGGGCTAGGGAGGGGTGCATTTTGTGCTGAATTATTAATTGCACTTGATGCAAGAATATTACATGTTCAAGAGAAGGGAAAAATGGCTGATGATGTAGGGCTCAGCTTTGCATCAAGGAAAGAACACCCTCACCTGCAAAAGATATGGGGACATTACAAATAACAGAAGATAGCCATTTCAAAAGAATGTGACCAAGCTGTGCTGAAACAAAAAGAACCAGCTGTTTACCTTGCTAGACCAGTTTCTTTGCTATGATAGGAATATTTTCACACACAATAAACCACAAGCACTGGGCAGATCCTTATTTATCTACAGGCCAAGAACTGCTGTCCTCCGATGTAATGATCTGAACATTTCTGGGTATGTCATCTGACTCCCCCAGCAGAAGAGCTCCTGGCCCACAAAAGGAACAAGTGACCAGCTTCACCCAATCAAGCCTAGGTCTACCTCTATCTTCCCCATTTCAAGAATCTCTTCTTCTTGCGACTGGGTCACTACACATCTGACTTATATCCCTGCAGCTCTACAAAAGGCTAGATAAAAGAGGAACGGCACAATGAACTACTCCTTTTTCTTTTATTCTCTCTGTTCAAAGCAAAACAAGACTTGTTCTCTCTCCATCCTTCCTGCAAAGAATGGAATTCTCTCTCTTCCAGTTAGATGACCACAAGCTCTCCATCTGCAAGCAAAACTAGTACAGAATCATTTCCAGAACCAAATAGGTGAAAAGAGCTAGGAAGAACATCCTGATACAGAGCCTAGCCAAGCTTAACCTCCACGACATCCAAGTTCACCGAGCCAGTATAAGAGTTTGGAATTAACACATCTCTCTTGATGCACATATTCTCCTTGCAACATTCCCTAGAAAAGGAAAACTGCTGCTTAAAGCGATATTTTTTCCTTAATCTTCTGATTTCATTCATAGATTTTTTGTAGTGCAGTCCCTCAGTGAAAGCTAATGCATATTCCCCAATACGTATCCATTAAATCCTCAAAGCAAACCCAGTAAGAGTATCACACGTCACCAAGTACCGTATGTGTGATCTGAACAGAATGAAGAAATCTTTCTATACCTGCTAATTTCCTCTTTTTGAAATCTGCTAGACCAGTCCAGATGAGTAGGTTATGCTCCCCAGCCAGCAGCAGGAGGCAGAACAGAGCAACTTTCAGTCAACTTTCAGTCACTTGCATATCTGCTGGTGCAGAACAGAGAGAAGCCAGAACGAAATTTTCTGAGCAGGAAGCAAGACTGAAAAACTTAGTATTAAGCAACAACATTAACTTTGTACAAACGTTTGGCTCTCTTACCATACTTGACTCTGCATCAGGGAGATATCTTCCTGCTACTGGTAAGAGATTCTTCTGTGGCACTGCTATTTTGATGATATCTTTTTTTATATGGACAGGTCATAGCAATATTTTTGAAGAATTTTGTCAGTGGATCAACATTCAAAATCTTTGGTTACACTTTACTGTTCCTATTTCTGAGCATCAGCTTCCTTTTTTGGATATTATTTGTAAGAATGATAATCAATTTTCTACTGCCATCTTTAGGATATCTACCGATTATAACAATGTGTTGAATTGCATGAGTTTTCAGTCTCAGTCCCTTAAGAAAAATATCTCATATGGACAGTTCCTGCATTTCCACCGCCTTTGTACATCTAAGGATGAATTGTGTTTTCAAGTTGAAGTTAGGACTTTGTGGTTCATCGCTAAACTATACCCTTGGAAAGCGATTAAATCACCTTATAGAAGAGTGAAGTTTGCCAGTGCCACACTCACATTCAAGACAGTTGATATGTGTTCTACGTTTTCCAACTCAAGCTCGGAAGATTCAATCAATTATTCATCAATAGTAGCATGTGCCGGGTATGCATCAAGTTTTCCATGAGCTACTTCATTTTGCCTTTCTGCAGTGAAAAACCCCGAGGTTTTCAATCCGAAAAATGGTAGCAGAAGAGTCTGCAGTTATAGTGGGTCATCACAAATATGGGAGGTGTGTTGCCTGTCAGTTTGCTCTGGAAATTGCTATATTTATTCATCCCGAATTGAGCTTCCATTTTCATTTAAAAGCTTATACTGATTGCATCTCTGAAGATGTGGTGTAGATTCTATGTCCTTGCATGAAGCTGTTAATCGGTAAAACAATTTGACAGGTAAAGACCCGAATTACTGAACATACTTCAGCAGACGGAAGTGTTTGTCTACACCAATAATATCACACCAGGTTACAGCTTCACAGGCTTGATGTTTTCAGACTTTGTTTTTTGTTAGTGAACAACTTCTGTCAAGCACGTATTCAACCAGATACTTGCTGAGATGATATGAAAACTGATTTTTGGGGTAAAAAAATATGATCGAGTATCCCCGCTGTTTGAAAGGTTACATTGGCTCAGGATAATGCAGAGAATACAGTTTAAGTTTTATGTTATGATATATAATTTTTTTTATGAATCGGTATCTTTTGCATTTTCTGAGAAGTTACTTTCTGGTACTAGTATTAGATACAAACATTTGAAAGATTCATTGACGGTTGTTTTTCCCTCTAGTAAGGGGTCAATAAATAATAAAGATTTCTAAGCACAATTGGCTATAAAGCAGCAGAATTATGGGTCAAGCTTCCATACACATTGAAGGGGATCTCATCTATTCCTATATTTCTTAAACAGTTAAAAGCCTCACTATTAGCTTTAGTTGGCTGTTTGGGCGCTTGGATGTATTGTAATTCTGTTATTCCCATTCAGTTGGGGGAAATAAATATTAAAAGAATTGGATATTATAGATACAGTATATAGGGTAAGTTGCTATCTATATAGGAGGGAAGCATTTTACTTTTACAGACAACCAAGGAATTGGATTAATAAATGGATATAGAGTAATAGAATTATGGGATACGTTTCAGTCTACATAGGAGAGGATATGTTTTTCTATTATAGCACTAATTTAATTCGTGGCCGTTCTTCCAATGTTTACTGGATTTCTGGGGACCTCTGGGGTGGAATGATTTGTATGTTGATTGTAATTTTAAATTCTTTTGGTAAATAATGTGATACCTTTCTGTTTTTTTGGAAATGTTTGGTTAAATGTATTTACAATTTCCTGTTAACTTAGGGTACAAACTTTAATTATGCATTCTTTTGTAAACCACGCTGATTACTAATTGGGATAGTTGCAGTATAGAAATGTTTTAAATAAAATATCTATATCTATATATATATCTACTGCTGGCACACTTTGGCTCCTTTGGGACTTAATACTAATATTGATTGGCAATGTTTTCTTTCATTGACTTTTGTTTAAATGTCTTCTCTGTTGGGAGCACGCGTAGGACCAGCATTGGGGGGTGGCAAAAAAGGCAATTGCCCTAGGCCCTAAGCCTGCTTCAAGCTCAAAGAGGCAAAGCCTGCATGAGAGCTTTAGGGCCTCCTACCAGTTTCTGCCCTGGGCCTGCATGTCTAGCACCAGCCCGGTACATGTGCTACTGTACTTTTATTGTTTTCTCTCTGCAGAGGAGGCATGCTTAGATTGCACGTTTAAGACTGTTTTATTGACTTCTGGGTGAGCCTTGAAGAAGCCCAAATTCAGAGGTGAAACCACCAGTCAAGGTGGCCGTTTCTAAAGACTAGCATTCCCTTTGAGATACTGGACAGTTAAGCCTTTGATATATTTTTGCCGATCTGCAATATGGAATTTAATATGGACTTTAATGAGTTTAAATATATATATATATTTACAAAGACATGAAAATTTATTTTTTGAAGTGATGATGATGATCTAATCAGTAGCCCTAAATGCATACTGTAAAGACAGTTGAGCTATGTTATATGTTATTAGTAACTCCATTTTCTTGGTGCTGCCAAATGAGTTTAAAATATTTACTTATGCATTTTTTAAATTATATTTATGTTTATGCAAGGTTTAAGGTATTACAACTGAAGTTTTTGTGTATTACCACCGATACTGAAAATTCAGTTAAAAGGCCGCAGGGCTCAAAAACCTGTAGGAGTGACTCATGGACTGGTCTAGCAGGATTCAAAGAAAGGAAATTAACAGGTATGGAAAATTTCTCCTTTATCATCCTGATAGACCAGTCCAGATGAGTGGGACATACTCAAGCACTTAACACCTAGGATAGGGGAAAGACCACGCTCCTTACAGAACTGCTCTACTAAAAGCGCCATCCACTTCAGCTCCCAGAAGTAGAATTGCCAACTGGCTCTAGATGTGCACAACAAGCTTGATTCAGTCCTGGGTTTCTCTCACTGCATGCAGGGATATGTAGTTCTGATTTCTCTGTTGCACTCTATAAGAAAAGCAAGACTACAAGTCCCTGCATGCAGTGGGGTAAACCCAGGACTGGATCAAGCTTGATGGGCACATCAGGAGCCAGTTGACAGACTTACCCAGGATCCAACCCTTGAACCTATACTGTTTTGCTGTACTCTCAGTGGTTGCCCTGCAGGCTCATAACCTTCTGACAAGCCTTCTATTGAAGCTGATCCTGTACATAGTTATGCTTCATGTTCTGTTGAATGTTATTTTCACTGAAGTTGTGTGAGGTCAGAGATTCCTTGCCATATACTGAGGAGAAGGTGGTTACCAGTGGTGTGCCGCAGGAATCTGTCCTTGGTCCGATTGTTTTTAACAACTTTGCTAGTGATATTGTGGAAGGGTTGTCAGGTAAGGTTTGCCTCTTTGCAGACAATACCAAAATCTGCAATAGACACCAGGAAGGAGTAGATAAGACGAGGAGGGATCTAACTAAGCTTGAAGAATGGTTGAGAATTTGGCAGCTGAGATTTAATGCTAAAAAATGGAGGGCCATGCATTTGGGCTGCAAAACTCCAAGGGAGCAATACAGTGTAGGGGGTGAAGTATTTCTGTCCACAAAAGAAGAGCGGGACCTGGGCATGATTGTATCTGACAATCTTAAAGTAGCTAAACAGATAGAAAAGGAGATGGCAAAAGCTAGAAGGATTCTTGGGTGCATAGGGAGAGGAATGGCCAGCAGAAAAAAAAGGAGGTGATAATGCCTCTGTATAAATCTTTGGTGCGACCTCTTTTGGAGTATTGTGTGCAATTCTGGAGACCACACCTTCAAAAGGATATAAACAGGTTGGAGTCTGTGCAGAGGGTGGCTACTAAAATGGTTAGTGGTCTTTGTTATAAAGCATATGAGGACAGACTTAAGGATCTTAATATGTATACGTAAGAGGAAAGGCAGGATAGAGAAGATATGATAGAGACGTTTAAATATCCCCGTGGCATAAATGCTCAAAAGGAGAGCCTCTTTCGATTAAAAGCAAGCTCTGCTACAAGGGGACATAAGATGAGAGTGAAAGTGGATAGACCTGGGAGTAATATACAGAAATGTTTCTTTATGGAAAGGGTGGTAGATGCATGGAATAGTCTCCCAGTGGAGGTGGTAAAGATGAGGACAGTATCTGAATTCAAAAAAGCATGGGGCATACACAGAGAATCTCTAAAGGAAAAAAGGGGACTACTGTAGTAGTTGATATGGAAGGACAGACTAGGTAGAAACATGAAGGCAGAAAAAGACCACTCGGCCCATGTTTCCAACTATGTCCCTAGTGGCTCAAGCTGATAATAGTACAGTAATGTCATAAGAAGCCTCTTGAATGTTTTCTTTGTCTCTATATCTGCTGGAAGGGTAAAACACCCAACTTGTCTGGAGTGGTGCAGCAGGATGATATGGAATTGTGCTTTGGTTTAAAATGGTAATCCC
Source organism: Ichthyophis bannanicus (assembly GCA_033557465.1). NCBI lineage: Eukaryota > Metazoa > Chordata > Amphibia > Gymnophiona > Ichthyophiidae > Ichthyophis > Ichthyophis bannanicus. The sequence goes on from CM066036.1 coordinate 142,254,984, forward strand.
ACTAAAGGTCCTTTTTACTACCACTTAGCTCAAGCTATCTGCTGCCTGACCCATTTTATTCCTATGGGCTGTGTGGAAGGTAATTTGAGGTAAGTGTTAGTAAAAGAGGTCCTAAGTCAGTACAGATCCCAAAGTAAGTAATGGGAACTCTGTGTCAGACAAAGCTTTGACCCAGATTTTGTTAGCTTTACAGGAGCAAAATAGTATGAAAGAAAATTTGAAAAAACATCAGATCATTTTCTATTTCTAAACCAGCAGCCCTTGCCAAGTAAATTCATGTAAGTTTTTGAATGGCAACAAAAATGCTCTTCTAGGTTTGCTGCCACCTCCAGAGCCTTGAAATGTATCCAAGGTGTCCATGATCCAAAGGAGGACAGAAGTGAGCCCCAGTCTTCAGTCAGCAGATGCCATTTTGCAGTATTGTATGACACCAGTAAGGCAGGAGTGGTTTTATCAATAAAGAACTGTTGTTTCTACACTTCACTCTCGTCTGTCAAGATATTCTACACAACATACCTAAAATGCAAGAGTGCCAATAATGACAACAACTGTACATCCATGCTAAGTGTAAGGTGCAGTCTTCACTCATTCTTCATCCCAAAATGGTATTTTCTGTGTTAGCTGTTTAGCATGCAATAATCCCTGCCCTAACAGTTAAAACATTGTATTAACTTAGTGCAGGTCCATGCTGTTAGCCTGTAGTTATTCCCGCGTTCCAGCCAGTCAAGTTGTTTGAATAAGAACAAAACAATTAATAATTTGATATATGCCAGTACAAGTCATTTTCAACCTTTAATTTTAGAATTTCTGAAAGGTAAATGTAATATGCCAGGGTCTAGTTAGACTCTTCTCGCATCCTCAAGATGTTAGTACTACTAGGCAGAAACAACAAGAGCAGTACTTTCAGTAGTAGTCAGTTTCCTCTGCCTGGCTGGAGTGGAGAGAGTGACTCACTACTTTTAGTCTATAGCGAGTCCCTTAGAGGCTGGCTGGTTGCTTCATGTACAGAGACCAGATCCTCCCACTGGGAATATATACTCCCTCACAATCAATTTATCAACATACAGCTGCATTTTTCTAGGAATTAGGACTAGGAATGACAAATTTATGAGCTGAAAGATTCATTCAAAGCAGCTATGATCTGACAGTCTTAATTTGCACCAATCTGTGGGATAAATGGAAATTATTTAATCTATCTAAAAACTGTTGATAATGTTGAAAAATCTCCATGAATTTAATTTATCATCACCACCTGTTGCAGAAATTATTAGTTTTAATGGGCTCGATATTCAGCGGTGGCAGCTAGTGCGATTACAGCAGCTAGCTGCTGCTGAACACTAAACCCAGATAGTCAATGCCGGGCGCAGCTTGTTTCCCACTTGGACAACATCAACACTTTGCATCCCTGTCAATCTGGCTTCTGACCTGGCCATAGTACGTAAACTATTCTACTCTCTCTCCTGAGTGAAGTCCGCAAATCTACCAACAGGGGCAGTATTTCCTTCGTTGTTTCCCTCAACTTGTCTTCCGCGTTCGATCTGGTTAGTCACCATATCCAGCTCGCCTGCCTACATGACATTGGTTTATGCAACAGTCCTCTGCTGGTTCAATTCTTTTCTCTCTGTCCAGTCCTTTTCTGATTTCTATAACTCTTTGACTTCTAGCTCCTTACCACCTCAACTGTGGTATCCGCAGGGTTCGGTTCTGCCCCCCCCCCCTCCTATTTAATATCTCTTTGCCCCCTGGTTCTTTCAGCAACTGGACATTTCTGCATACTATTACACTAACAATATTTTACTTATTCGTGTCAATAAAGATTTGCAAACTTTTAGGAAACATCTAAAAACTTTCCTGTTTAGTCAACATTATGGAGAAAGTGATTAATACAATGTTCTGTCTCATGATTTACCTCAATCTCTACTTGCACCATGACACTCACTCACACAAAGAAAACGAAATTCTGCACTCTCTGTAAATAGTTTTTGTTCCTAGCTTTATGTACATAGTTATGTTAATCATTGAATCTCTGACTATTATAATCTGTTCTATGTAATTATATTGTTCATTGTAAACCGCCCCGATCTCTGGAAGGTGCGGTACAGAAAAAAATGCCAAATAAATAAAAAAGAAAATAAAATATTCTACACACAGATGCACTGTCCCCTGACCTTTCCTCATTTAACATTTGTATTACCTGTATAGCCACCTAGTTGCAAGCAAATCGCCTTGTACTTAACCCCAGTAAAACGTCAGCTACCTGGCTGATAAGGACTGCTTCTCCTCCTTCTATATGGTGTTCCTATTCCATTGGTTCCTTCTTTCCAGTATCTTGGAGTTAACCTGGATTCCGCTCTCATCTTCCATGATCACACTAGTGCTCTTATCCGCTCATCATTTCTCTCCCTCTGTCAGATTAGGGCCATCTGTCCTTTCCTTTTTTTCCTCGACTCTAACCACTCTTCTGCTTTCTCTCTTGTCCCTGCTAGATTACTGTAATGTAATTTTCACCATACTCCCAAAATACCAGCTTTATAGGCTTCAGCTTATTCAGAATACTGCCATTTGACTTCTTGCTCAAGCCTCACGCTTCAAACATGTTACCCTCCTGCTAATTCACTATCATTGGTTTCCTATCCATTATCGCATCCAATACAAAATTCTTACATTTATTTATTTTATTTATTTATTCAGTTTTGTATACCACCTTATCCTTCAATCAAAGTGGTCACAACAGGGTGATACATTTAACATGAGGGGATATGAGACACATACACTAATACTTACAGGGAACATGGGCAATGGAGGGTTAAGTGGCTTGCCCAAGACCACAAGGAGCACCTGTGGGACTAGAAACCCCAGTCCTTCCGGCCCAAGGTTGCTGTCCTCTAGTGGGATTTGAACCCCTGACCTTCCGGCCTGAAGTACCTTGCCCCAACCACTAGGCCACTCCTCCACTCCATTGGTCCACATTGGTCCATAAGGTTCTCTTCACAAGTTTCCCATCTTATCTTTTGTCTTTCATCATTCTTCACACCCCTCATCACTCCTTCCACTCTCCATTCTAGTCGTCTACACCTCACATCTGCTGCTCATGCTAGGTATGAATCAACTTGTCGTTCTGCTTTCTATTTCCTTGGTCCCACCCCCCTCCCCCGACCTCCATCTGGAGCCCTCATTCATCAAATTCAAATCCCGCCTTAAAACACTCCTATTCCGTGAAGTTTTTGATATTCCCATCACATAGCATACTACTGCTTGTAGTCATCTAACTCCCTCCCCTTCCTCTCTTCCTCAGGGTGGCCTAGCCTTTCCTATCTCATACCATGGATTTCCACTTTTTTCTCCTTTTATTTTATTGTAAACTGCCTTGCTGTTTATTGAAGGGTGGTATATCAAGTTTTAATAAAACAAACATAAAACATTTAAAACCACTGAGGCATATTCAAAAGTCAACAGGTCTATAATTTATGTGTTCTCTCGTTTATCAGTTGTTACAGCAGTTCAGTTTGCAACATAAAACAAAATATGAACACTGGAAGTACTATAAAGCTCATTTAATCTGCCTAATTTTATTGCTGCTGTGATGCTATAGACCCCACTTAATCCCATTTATTTAACTTGATGGCATACCTTTCCAGAAAAAAATGCTCAAGGGAAAGTACAATACAAATCTATTAACATATAATATAAATTTCACAAGTAATCCATCCATATCACTACTCAACACCCATACTGTCCCACAACCCCACCCATCTGATTTAATTCTTCTCTCTCTTGGATTCCACTACTATTTTTGTCTTCATCGCTTCCATTGAGAGGGCGCTACATACAGCTACCATGCTTTCTGTGAAGAATCTCTTTTTCCCTAACAAGCTTTCCTTCAAAAAAAAAAAAAAAGCTTGCTTCTTGTGCCTTTTCATCCTTGAGGTATCGGAATGTTTCTATCTTATGCTCATTTCTCTTCTCCTCTAGAATACACATATTTAAGACATTAAGGGGCATGTTTACTAAAGATCACTGCGTAATAACGAACATTAATGTATACCAAGTGCCACTGCACCCATAGAAGCAAACAGGTACAACAGCAGCTCTTAGCACATATTGGCATTTGTTAATGTACGTTAACCTTTAGTAAACATGTGTCTAAGTCTCTTCTCATATTATATGAGCTACTCAATGAAAATCTCTCAATTTAAGCCTATCGATTCAATAGAAGCTCAGCTTAATTAACCCCAACAATTCTACCTCAAATTCATGCCTTTATATATTATGTGCAATTTTACTCTACAAATTCTGACATAGATGATACATGGGTTAATCATCAGTTACCCCACAATGACATGGCTTATCCTAACCAAATGCGAGACATCCCTGAATGGTCAGTCTGTTCATCTATCATGCACAAACACAAGAGTCAGAGTTACAGAGTGAAGTTGATATGTTACCTCAAAATGGCAAGTTTTGCATGAGGGCAAGTGTATGTGCATAAGAGTGAAGCCTGAAGAATGAATCTGTTTCTTGCTATGCCCAAATTATACTCCCTTTTAGGACATTGCTACTACATAAAAACACAATTTTTGAAATGTCACTTTCAAAACTCCTGAGCTACAACGATTGTGATTGATTTTACTGATTTTTGGTTTCGGCTCGCAATGCAATGTGTGCCATTGAATCGGTGCTGACTCCTGGCAACCCAGTAGCTCCAGGGTTTTCTTGGCAGTGTGACCGGAAGTAGATTGCCAGGCCTTTCCAATGAGGTAATGGAGGGTTAAGTGGCTTGCCCACCTCCAGTCTGTTTAGATCCTTTTAGAAGCAATATTAGACTTAGTCCTTAGTGGAACACCAGATCTAGTGCAAGAGATAAGGGTGTTGGGCCCACTTGGCAATAGTGATCATAGCATGATCGCGTTTGATTTAATTAGTGGAGGAGGGATAGTAACGAAATCCACAGTACTACCTTTTAACTTTCGAAAGGGAGACTATGATAAAATGAGGAAAATAGTTAAGAAAAAACTAAAAGGAGCAGTTGCAAAGGTTAGACTTACATCAAGCTTGAGTGTTGTTAAAAACTACTATCTTGGAAGCCCAGACCAGCTGTATTCCACGCTTTAAGAAAAGTGGAAGGAAGTCCAAAAAACTGCCAGCATGGTTTAAAGGTGAGGTCAGAGAGGCTGCTGTTGCCAAAAAAGCATCTTTCAGGAAATGGAAAAAAGAGCCAAATGACAAAATCTGGAAACAGCACAAGCACTGGCAAGTCAAATGCAAGGGATTGATAAGGCAGGGAAAGGGAGAATTTGAGAAGAAGCTTGCTGCGGAAGCAAAAACGCAAAATAAAGACTTTTTCAAGTACATTCATAGCAAAAAAACCTGTGAGGGAGTCAGATGGTCCATTAGATGATAGAGGGGTTAAAGGGGCACTAAGCAACAAGGCGATAGCGGAGAGACTGAATGAATTCTTTGCTTCGGTCTTTGCTGAGGAAGATGTAGGGATGTTACCCATGACTGAAGTGGTATTTAAAGGTGCGAAAAAAATGAAGGAAATATCGATACATTGGTAAGATGTATTACAACTATTGGATAAACTGAAGAGTAGCAAATCACCTAGGCCGGATGGTATACATCCAAGGGTGTTGAAAGAACTGAAATATGAGATTGCAGACCTGCTATTAGTAATCTGTGAACTTTCATTAAAATCATCTGTAATACCTGAAGATTGGAGGATCACCAATGTAACGCCAATTTTTAAAAAGGGTTCCAGGGGTGATCCGGGAAACTACAGACCGGTAAGCCTGACGTCAGAACCGAGAAAAATTGTAGAAACCATCATAAAGAACAAAATTACTCACATGTAGATAGTCATGGCCTAATGGGAGACAGCCAACATGTCTTTAGACAAGGAAGATCTTGTCTTAATAATCTGTTGTTTTTTTGAAGGTGTGAATAAACAGGTGGACAAAAGTGAGTCGGTTGATATAGTGTATCTGGACTTTCAGAAAGCCTTTGACAAGGTCCCTCATCAGAGACTTTTGGCAAAACTAAAGAGTCATGGGATAGGAGGCAGTGTACTATTGCGGATCAGGAGCTGATTAAAAGATAGAAAGCAGAGGGTAGGGCTAAATGGCCAATTTTCCCAACGGAGAAAGGTGAATAGTGGTGTACCCCAGGGATCTGTGCTGGGTCCGCTGCTTTTTGACATATTCATAAATGACCTGGCAAGGGGAATAACGAGTGAGGTTATCAAATTTGCAGATGACACAAAACTATTTAAAGTTGTTAAAACCCATGAGGATTGTTGAAAATTGCAAGAGGATCTTGATAAATTGGAAGACTGGGCATCAAAATGGTAGATGAAATTTAATGTGGACAAGTGCAAAGTTATGCACCTAGGGAAGAACAACCCAAACTATGGTTACACGATGCAAGGTTCCACATTAGGAACCACCACCCAGGAAATGGTAATTAGATCTTACCTGCTAATTAGTGTTCCTGAAGGAACGACAGTCCAGTCCCTTTACTTCTGGGTTACGCAACCCTTCCAGCAGCTTGGAGGCTGAGCCCAACCTTTTTGGAGGTGGAGCGGTATAAATACCCCTGGGACCACCCACCATCTCCAGTATTCGAATGAAAAAGCAGACTTAACGAACATCCATCAAAAAACTTAAAATGTCATACCCTAACCTAAATCAATAACTCAATACTCAGGACAAGAGATTATATATATATATTTTTTTTTTTTTTTTTGGAAAGTGTAGGAGAAGGAGAGGAGGAACGGCAACGGACGGGGGAGGTGGCTGCTTCTATCCCGTCCGGGCCTGCCCCGCACTGCCTCCCGCCGACCCAGCTCCGCGCTCGGGCCAGCGCTCCTCCATGAACGTGATGTCTTGCCAGTTTCCGGAACCGGGTGGGATCAGGGACTGGACTGTCGTTCCTTCAGGAACACTAATTAGCAGGTAAGATCTAATTACCATTTCCTTATCGTCACTCCAGTCCAGTCCCTTTACTTCTGGGATGTGCCAGAGCAGTTCAACCCTGGGTGGGTTCCGGCAAAACCGGTCCGAAGAACCGCTATCCCGAACCGAGCATCCGCCGTGCTCTGCACGTCCAACCTATAGTGTTTGGTGAAGGTATGCAGCGAGGACCACGTCGCTGCTCTGCAAATATCCAGCGGAGGGACAAGACTGAATTCTGCCCAGGAGGTCGCCTGTGCCCGAGTGGAGTGAGCCCTTAGACCCACTGGGACCTGTTTCCCCTTGAGAATGTAGGCGGAGGCAATAGCCTCTCGGATCCACCTGGAGATCGAGGCCTTTGCCGCCGCCTCCCCTTTGTGTGGACCTCCGAACTGAATGAACAGGCGGTCGGACTTCCGGAATGGTGCTGTGCGAGCCAGGTACCGTTTCAAGACTCTCTGGACATCTAGCAGGCGCAGCTTGTTATGCCTTCCCTCCTGCCCCTTGGCCGCGAAGGCCGGCAGGGTGACTGTCTGGTTCACATGAAAAGGAGAGATAACCTTGGGTAAGAAGGACGGCACTGTGCGCATAACCACCTTGTCCTTTAGGAAGGTCAGGAAAGGAGGCTGGGCGGAGAGCGCCTGGAGCTCCGAAACCCTCCTGGCCGAGCAGATCGCTACCAGGAAAACTGTCTTTAGGGTCAAATCCTTTAAGGAAGCTCTCTTCACTGGCTCAAAGGGCTCCCCGACCATGGCATTCAGCACTAGGTTAAGGTCCCAAGGTGGGACGACCACCCTCCGCTGAGGGCGTAGCCGGCTAACTGCCCTCAGGAACCTGGATACGTCCGGGTGCTCCCCTAAGGGTTTGCCCCGGACCTTGCCTCTATAGCAAGCGATCGCCGCTAGCTGGACCCGTAGGGAGCTGTGCGCCAGGCCCTTCTCAAAACCTGCTTGTAAGAATTCCAGGACCTCTGGGACAGAGGCCGAGAGAGGTTTCCGTCGATGCTCTGCACACCAGGCTTTGAAAATGCGCCAGACCCTTACATAGGATAAACAGGTCGATCGCTTCTTTCGCCTTCAGTAGCGTCGAGATCACTGCTCCTGAGTAGCCTCGTTTTAGGAACCGCGCCCTCTCAATAGCCAGGCCGTAAGCGAGAATCGATCCACGTGAGGCATGCGGACCGGACCCTGCCTCAGAAGGTCCCTTTTGCAAGGGAGCCGCCACGGGGAGTCGGCGATCAACCTCACCAGATCCGCATACCAGGGGCGGCGAGGCCAATCTGGGGCTATGAGGACTACCAACCCCTGGTGAGACTCCACCCGCTGCAGCACCTTTCCGATCAGAGCCCACGGAGGGAACACATATAGTAGCCCTTTGTGAGGCCACCTTTGAGACAGGGCATCCAAGCCCTCGGACATTCTTTCCTTCCTTCAGCTGAAGAACCTGTCTACTTTGGCTGTAGAGAACCGCGCCATGAGGTCCATGACTGGGAGCCCCCAGCGGGCCACTATCTGTTCGAAGATCTCCTGATCTAGTTCCCACTCCCCGTGGTCTATCTTGCATCTGCTGAGGAAGTCGGCCGTGACGTTGTCCTCGCCCGCCACGTGCTGAGCTGAAAGGGCTAGGAGATTGTGCTCCGCCCACCGGAAGAGGGCGTCTGCTTCCTTCTCCAGGGCAGGGCTGCTGGTGCCCCCCTGGTGGTTGATGTAGGCCACCGCCGTGACGTTGTCGGAGAGGACACGAATAGCTTTTCCTTGAACTAAGGCTGAGAACGCCTTGAGCGCCAGCGTGACGGCCCTCAGTTCCAGTCTGCTGATGGGCCACTGAGTCTCCAACGGTGTCCAGCGGCCCTGGACGAACTGGTCCTCGCAGTGTGCTCCCCAGCCTGACAGGCTGGCGTCCGTTGTCAATAGTAACCACAGATGAGGTTCGAGGGGCATCCCGCGGTCCAAATTGTTTGGACACCGCCACCAGAGAAGGGACTGTTTGGTTCTCGGGGCGCAAGGTAACTGCATTGCCAGAGGATGATGCTGAGGAGACCATCGACGTAACAGTGCCCGCTGTAGCGGACGCATGTGTGCCCTGGCCCATGGGACTACCTCTATCGCCGCCGCCATAGTTCCCAGGAGCTGAAGATAATGCCAAGCCGAGGGACTTCGCCTGCCGAGAAACTGCGTGACTAGACGCCTCAGCTCTCTTGATCTTGATTGTGACAGGAAGACCTTGCCCCTGAGAGTGTGGAATCTTGCCCCAAGGTACTCTAGGTCTTGTGAGGGAGTCATCCTGCTCTTCAGTCGATTGATGACCCACCCCAATTCTTCTAGAACCTGAACCACTCTGGCCGTTGCCGCATGACTCTCCTCTTGTGACTTTGCTCGGATCAGCCAGTCGTCCAAGTAGGGGTGCACTAATATTCCCTCCTTCCGAAGGAAGGCCGCCACTACCACCATTACCTTGGTGAATGTCCTGGGGGCTGTAGCTAGGCCGAAGGGAAGGGCCTGGAACTGAAAGTGGCCTCTTGGCACTGCGAATCTCAGGAATTGTTGATGGGACTTCCTGACGGGGATATGAAGGTAGGCCTCTGTCAGGTCGAGGGACGTTAGGAACTCCCCTCCCCTTACGGCCGCTATGACTGAGCGTAGGGTTTCCATCCGGAAGTGTGGTACCCTGAGGCAACGGTTGACCTGCTTTAGATCCAGGATCGGTCGGAAGGATTCTTCCTTTTTTGGCACTACGAAGTAAATCGAGTATCGACCAGAGCCGCACTGGTCTGGTGGTACTGGGACCACTGCCCCTAGAGCTATTAGTCGAGCAAGAGTTGCCTCTATTGCCGCCCCCTTTGCTGGGGAACCGCAGGGAGACTGAACAAACGCTGGAGGAATTTGTTTTGAAAATTCGAGAGCATAGCCTTCTCTGATTACCTCTAGGACCCATTGATCGGACGTGACTCGGGACCAGGCGGGAAGGAACAGCCTCAGGCGACCGCCTAGTGGCTGTCCTTCCTCCTGGACCCCCGGCATCTCATTGTTGTTTTCTGGGTCCCGAGAAGGAGGAGGAGGCCCCAAAACCCCGTCCTGCTCCCCGAAAACCTCTGAAGGCTTGTCCCTTCGAGGGAAAACGGCCCCTGGGAAAGGAGCCTGACCTGGCTGGACGAAATCTCCGCGAGTCCCTAGGTTGGGAGCGCACCGGGACTGGAGGGCGCCCTTGTCTTGGTCTATCTTCCGGGAGCCTGCCTCCCTTTGACTCACCCAGGTCCTTAACTAGCTTCTCCAAATCCTCTCCAAATAAGAGTTTCCCCTTAAAGGGGAGACGGCTCAAGCGTGACTTCGAGGACGCGTCCGCTGCCCAATTTCGTAGCCACAGGTACCGTCTAGCTGCCACAACCGAGGCCATGTTCTTGGCTAGGCTTCGGATGAGGTCATAGTGACTGTCCGCCAAGTAGGCCGCTCCGGACTCCACCTTAGCCGAGTTGGTCTGTAACTCGCCCGTTGAGCCCTCTGACTGGAGCTGTTGGGCCCACCTTAAACAGGCCCGGGCCACCCAAGCTCCCGACACGGAGGCCTGCAAGGCGATGGCGCTTACATCAAAGGCTTGTTTCAGGAGCGTATCCAACTTCCTGTCTTGCACGTCCTTTAGGGCCGAACTGCCCTCCACTTGTATCGTGGTCTTCTTGGTAACTGCTGATACCGCTGCATCTACTCTGGGAGATTTTAGCAGCTCTTTATCTGCCTCTGGGATCGGGTATAAACGAGACATGGTCCTGACTCCCCTTAAGCTTGATTCAGGCTGGTCCCATTCTTCCTGGATCATCTGGCGCACGACCCTGTGGATAGGGAAGACCCTTTGGGATTTCCTGAAGGCCTGGATTAAGGGGTCCTCCAACGCTTCTTCCTGCGAGGGCGTGTCTGAGACCACATTGAGGGCCTTTAGGGACTCATTAATTAGCGCCGGGAGCTCCTCACGGCGAAAGACCCTGACTACCCGTGACTGATCTTCTTCCGGGATCTCTCCTTCTTCTAGCTCCTCTTCATCCTCTTCCAAGTCCTTAAATGAGCTATCCTCCTCCGGAGTACCCTGGGATAGGGACGCTAGGAGCTCTTCGCCGCCCAGACGTGGGCGCTTAGCAGAGATACCGGCGTCCTGAATGGTAGCCCCGGGGGCACTAGCTGATTTGTCCTCTGCTGGTGGGACAGCCTCTTCTGCCCCCCGGCCCTGCTTACGTAGGCAGTAGGCCTTATGGAGTAAGAGGATGAAGTCAGGAGAGAAAAATTCTCCGGGCCCCCCAGCACTGGCGTGGGAGGAGGGTAAAGGTTGAGGAGGCATAGGAAGGTCCGCCGGGGCGGAGATAGGGAACTGGGACTCCCCTTCTCCTTCCAGAGGATTGCCTGATCCCTGGGAGGGCTGCGACATGGCCAGGCTAATCTCCTGTTCCACTGATGCAGCCTCCGCAGCACAGCTCCTGCAGATTCCTGAATCTGCGGAGGTGCCCCTGCGCGTCCCACAGGAAGGACACCGCGGCTTGGATGCCATGGAGAGGGTAGGGAGAGAGCCGGGGCCTCTCTTGTGCGCGGCCAAACCAAGGAAGTATATAAACTCCCCAATAAAGAAAATAGCTTGTAAAGCTTTCCTAATATGGAACCAAGCTAGAGAATCCGAAATTAAACAGCTTAAAATGAAAATAAATTACAATTAAAATTAAAATTAAAGTTGGCTTCAGTGAGAAGAATATGTGCCAAAAATTATGCCCAAGTAAACCCCCCTGCCAACATAAACTGTGTACTTGCTGTTAGAAGTTCTTCCGATGCTGTGCAGAGGGCCGAGTCAGCAATCTCGGGCCGTAGGCTCCACACGTGGTAGGCCTCAACCACGTGGAGCTCGACCCAGGGAAAGCACTACTGTGCCTTTGCAGTGCTGGGAGAGGAGAGCCAGGGCCGGGAACACCCTCCGGCGCTAGGAGCGGCTTCCTCCTGCTGTCGCTAAACGATCTCCGCGGGCCCGCTGCGATCGCGGCTCCGGGGCTCAACTCCGCGTCCCTTCGGGCAGGAGCGGGACGAACGGAGGAGGCTAGGTGCGGCGTGCCTCCAGCGCTCAGCCACCGGGGGGCTTCGGCGCGAGGCAGAACAGCAGCACAGGACTCCGAGGAAATGCGGGGTAAGCCCGGAGTAGCAGCGAGAGGATCCTGACTTGTCCTCCTCGCTGCTGCCGGTGAAACTCTCCTCCGACGTCCGTCCCCGGGGGGGGGGGGGGGGAGGGGGAAGGCAGGGGAAAATTTAAAGATATAGAGACCAAATAAAATTCAAAACTCAAACGGGATTAAAAGCTATTGTTAACCCTAAGTTCTATTAAGATTAAAATTAAATTTAAAGTAAAATTCAAGGAAAGGGGGACTCCAGTAAGCCCTAGGCTTACGGAACCCTCCAGCTGCTTGGAGGCTGAGAATACTGGGGATGGTGGGTGGTCCCAGGGGTATTTATACCGCTCCACCTCCAAAAAGGTTGGGCTCAGCCTCCAAGCTGCTGGAAGGGTTGCGTAACCCAGAAGTAAAGGGACTGGACTGGAGTGACGATAAGGAAAAAGATTTAGGCGTCATTGTGGATAACATGTTAAAACCATCGGCCCAGTGTGCAGCGGCGGCCAAGAGAGCAAATAGAATGCTAGATATCATAAGGAAAGGAATGGAAAATAAAACAAAAGATATTATAATGCCTCTATATCGTTCCATGGTGAGACCGCACCTTGAATATTGTGTGCAATTCTGGTCGCCGTATCTTAAACAGGATATAGCGTTATTAGAAAAGGTTCAGAGAAGAGCCACCAAAATGGTAAAGGGGATGGAAGGATACTCCTATGAAGAAAGGCTAAAAAGGTTAGGGCTCTTTAACCTGGAAAAGAGACAGCTGGGAGGAGATATGATAGAAGTCTATAAATTAATGAACGGAGTGGAATGGGTAAACGTAGATCGATTGTTTACGTTATCAGAATATAGAAAGATTAGGGGACATGCAATGAAGCTACAGGGTAAACTAATTAAGACTAAAAGAAAATATTTTTTCACTCATCGTGTAATCAAACTCTGGAATTTGTTACCGGAGGATGTAGTAAAAGCTGTTAGTGTAGCTGGGTTTAAAAAAGGTTTGGGCAAGTTCCTGGAGGAAAGGTCCATAAACCATTATTAATAAGGGACCCAGGATATCAATGCTTGACCCAGTACAAGCATTGTGGAACCTGTGTCTTTTGGGGAAACTGCTAGGTACGTATGACGTAGATTGGCCACTGTGGAAACAGGATACTGGGCTTGATGGACCTTGGTCTGACCCAGTATGGCATATCTTATGTTCTTATGTTAGAAGTTCAACCTTCAAAATTGGACACATTAAAGATGAGGTTTCATCAGTGACCTGCATAGAGGCATTATCACATCTTTTTTCTACTAGTTATGCCTCTCCCTATGCAAGATTCAGTCCCCCACCCAATCCTACCTTATCACACTGGCAGGCTACCTTGAAATAACCAGTGATGATCACCACATCAGTACTTCAACCCTTCCTGCTCCCCTTTCATTTCTGTACCACAAATGCATGGTGCTGTATCTATTGCTTTGAATCTTAATTTCCAAGCACTTGTCCACTCCTCTCAATTTTCTAAGATTATTTCTTATCCTGTCTTGTCACTCTGAGGTGTCCAACTAAGAATCTGAAACAATCTAAGAACAATTACTTTTAAAGATCTGTTAAATCCAAAAAGTAGCACACAATGCTACTAGATAAATTGGACTCTACTACTACTGCTGATCATTGATAAGGCGCTACAAGGCGTACGCAGCGCTACGCAAGCACATGTAAAAGACGATCCCTGCTCATCTAGTTAAGACAGAGAAAAGCTGGCTCTAGTGCCATGCGCCTTCATTTGCAAGTACATTTTTATTTTAATTTTCTTTCCGACTTACTTCGGTCATTGCAGCAACAGCCCCCAGCCAGAGGGCCGAGCACCAGAAAACCCATCCCATAGTACCATAGCAAGCTAGAAATGCAGCCTGTGTAACTTGTGAACCTGACACTTGCCCAGCCTCATGCAGGAACTCACTCTTGTTGGGTTTCCTGGAAGCCCAATGATGACTTTGGCTCCCCTTCCGTACTTGCACTCTGCGTGGCCAGACCACCTGCATAGCACTAGGTACGGCCCTGCCCTCTCAGCCCTGCAATCATGGGCCCTTAAATCCAGCTACTACTGCATAATAACTCTGACTTCCTCCTTCCAGGGGTGCGGGCGCTGCCTCTGCAGTACCCCCAGCCTAGCTGATCCAGAGAGGGGAGAACTGAGCCCAGGTCTCTGCACATGGCAACCACTGAGCTACTGGACCCTCTGACCCTTATTTTTTATGGCGGCAATTCTCTATGATTAATATTTTCATTGGGCCTGATATTCGAAAAGCATTTACGTGGTTTACAGCCCAGTAAACCACGTAAATGCCTTAAATGAGGATATTCAATAGCACTTACATGGTTAGTGGCGTTGAATATCCCCGCCTAACTCCCCTACGTGCCCCGATGCTATCTGGTTAGCATCGGGGCATGTCAGGGGCGCTCCGCGGCGGAATGGAGGTGATGACAAGCGATAACCGGGCAGCGGCGATATTGCATGCTGCCTGGCTAGCGATCTGCGCCTTAAAGATAGGCGAGGAAAACCCTTAAATGGGGATATTCAGTGGCACATACATGGTTAGTGGCGCTGAATATCCACTCCTTACTTCCCTTCGCACTCCGATGCAATCCGGTTAGCATCGGGGAGTGTCGGGAGCGAAGCGAGGGTGCTGACAAGCGATAACCGGGCAGCAGCGATATCACTGCTGCCCGGTTAGCTATTGCGGCTTCTGGTATCTACCGCGATCCCTGGATATTCAATGCCAGGGCTGCATATGACCCCAGCATTGAATATCTGGGGTTGAAGGTTGGCGGGCAGGGCTATGTGCCGTAGGAGTGCATAGCCTGCCCAGCTCAATATCTGGCCCATTATGTTTTCTCCTACAATGTGTTTGATAAGAAGACATATGTAAAAATGTTTGAAGGCAATATCTCTAAATGGGTTAGTTTTGTGTATACGGTGATACCAATGAACCTCACTCCCAAGTCAAGGTACGTGGAAGATGATCTCAGTCTCTTAATTAGCTGCTAATGCTCCCAGTAGTGCTTGCAACATGCTGGAGCTTGCTTCTGAAGCTCAAAATATGTAACGTATAAAGGCAATATCAAAATGTGCTTGAAAATTCCTTTTAATCAAGCCCATGGCACCCAACAGAATAAGAATTGTTTCTGTATCTTTCTGCCACATTTTCTTAGTCTCTGATTGTATTGCTTGCTACTTGAAGATCTTCTTAATCATTTATGATACTGCTAAATCAGGATGAACTATTTTTGCATAGTACTTTATATGTAGCTGTTTGTTTGTTTTTAATCGTTGACCACTATTTTGCTTGTTTATAGGATTTTAAGGCTTTTACATTCTATTTAACAACATTTCTATACTGCCATATTCCAAGCACATTTAAGGCAGCATAGAACCCATAAAAACAATAGTTTTATCAATGACTATAAAAACACAACTCAAACACCATAGAACCAATAGGAACTCTGCCCCTTATCCCCCTCCACCAACAGACTGACTAGCTCTCACCCAACCACACCTCCCTTTGCTCTTGGACCACAGGAACACTTTCAGGACTTTACGAAAAAACAGTATATTTTATTTCTTCCTCAAGCTCTCTGGAAGCTTACTGAGGCTCATGTAAAGCATGTACTGGGCCCTTTTAAGAAGGGAGGACGACTGTTCTAGAGACACATTCTGTAATCAAGGTGACCTTGTTACTGTGAAAAGGGTTATCCAAAAGCACTTGCCTATTCTTGGAAACCTACAAGAACCAAAAAATGCCATTTTATTATAAAGCAGCCATCACACCTTCACTTCCTCTCAATTACAAATAATGCACACATTTGAGTTTTCCATCAGTCTCCTTCACTCCTATAACGATAAAAGAAACAAAAGGTGTCAGGATGTGCTCCTTCAATACATAATTTGCAAACACAACCTACTGCAAGTGACAAATGTAAACATAAATACTCCATTTGCCATCCTACAGTTCAAAGCAAACCATCCCCTGACTTCTCAGCCCTTTAAATAACCCCCATGCAGTAAAGATTGAACTACCTCTCAATTATATTCTAGTTCCAGTCTGTCGCATGGGCCCACTCAGGACCTGCGGTGTCGAAATGACAGAACTGGAAAGAACTACTGAAGCATGAAATTGGTTTAAAATGATGAAGTGAAGCTCTGTTTCTTCAAGATCAAATTGTCTCCAAGAATACTGACAGGAGGTCTATAAAATTCCTCCGAAATCTGATCTGTAGCATTGTTTTTATTAACGTCACCTGTTCTGCAGATCAGTATGTACTGTATTTTAAAATATCTATAAGGTATTTTAGGAGACTGAAATGAAACTATTACATTTATTGGACAAGTTAATAATAATCCTTAAAACACAGAACATAAGGAGTATAAGAACAATGGAGTGAATATTCAGTGGGAGAGTGACCACAAAGATATACAGATAATTTATTCATATATGTTTATGCTGGATGCCCAGCAATGCTGTGCCCTTAAATCTGAATAAACTGTAAGCTCTGTCGAGCAGAAACTGTCTTTTACATTTATGTGTACAGCGCTCGTACGTCCAGTAACAGTATGGAAATGTTAAGCAGTAGTAGTAGAGTACTGAATAAACTAGTATAAGTCTATACAGATAACACTCTATGAAATTATCCCTTCTAAGTCTGCGTTCAGATTTAAATACATAAGTTATACAGATGGGGGTATCTTCAAAGACCTTCCCCGCATGTTTGGCATTTACATGTGGAAAATGCTATTTCTAGAAATAGAAACAGAAAACGAAAACAGATAAAGACCATATGGCCTGTGCAGCCTGTCAATGCATAAAAACTATTAAATTCTATAATCCCTTCCTGTCCCTCAGAGATGCTCTGTATTTGTCCCATGCTTTTTTGACTTCAGATGCAGATATTTCCTCAGATTATTCTTACGTCTCTCCCCCTTCACCTTAATCCAGTTTTTTAGATTCTGAAGCTGCCGAAGTCATCAAAACCCGTGCTACCCGTGGACAAATATACTCCTGTTGTTTCACACTGCTCGTGGGATTAAACACCTGACATATGGTCTTTCAAATATACAACAGACCCGAAATGCAGTACTGCATCGTGGTTAGCCCACCTTTGAAATGGAAGTTTGGAGATCGTCTGTTTAAAAATCAACTACGTCTTTTTTTTTCTTTCTTCAAAGTATCTTTGCTGCTTTTACTGCAATCCATTGAACAAAAGGGACGTTTTCAAGTGTAGAAGTTTATTCCTCACGTTGATGAGTCCGACAAAAAAAGTTTCACTGTTTGGGGTCTGCCTTTTTTCATATCTTAGTGTTGTATGGTTGGGCCCCTTTTTGGTTTGGGTTGTTTTTGCTGTGAAAGTCATCAGAACAGCAATAACAAATATTTCAGAATCCCTTAACGGCTTTGGAATTTCAGAAAGCCACACAGATAGCAGTATTATGGAAGGCCCCCAGTCTCAATGGCTTTAGCAGAGAATTTTATTCTTGGTCTTTGGTAGGTAAGGCCTTGGGAGCTTTGCCAAGAAAAATGAGTGGAGCTATTATTACGGTTCTCCCCAAACCAGGGGAAGCCCCACCCCCTTTCTCTGGGATCATATCACCCTATTTCCTTATTGAATTTTGATACAAAACTCCTTGCTAAAGTCCTGGCTAACCATCTGGCAGAAGTGATTGCTATTACTATAGTGAGCAATGCACAGGTAGGCTTTGCAAAGGGCAGGCATTCAGTGGTTTATGTAAGGCGTGCGATTGCCTTCCTGGAAGATGCTGAAAGTTTGATGTATCATCTATTTTAATTAGATTTGACGCAGAAAAAGCCTTTGAACTTGTTCACTAGCATTACATGTTTTAAGCTATGCAAACGTTTGTTATAAATGGGATACTCTCTGATGACTTTACTCAACTTTGTAATTCAAAACTATTTAATCTATTATGTAAAATTCTATAACACTTCCCTTCGTTCACTGTAATGTTAACTGTTTAGAATATGTTACAATGTAATATTTCAAGTTTTGTTCTATGTAAACCGCTTTGATTTTGCTGAAAAGCGGTATATAAAACTGTTCAATAAATAAATAAATGAATGACTTCCCTTTTCAAAGGAGGACCCAACAAGGTTGTCCCCTCTCACCACTACTGTTCTTGTTATTTTTGGATTAAGGGAGACCCAAGTGTGAAGGCAGTAGACATCCCAGATGAATGTTTCAAAACTTTTACAGACGACATTTTGGTAGTCCCTCCTGATCTCAAGATGCCTCTGAAGATCATTTTATGAATAACTCAGGTCTTTGGGAGCATCTTAATTGAATTACATGAAATCAGAGGCTCCAGTGCAGTGGTTCCCAAATGGGGTCACATCATCAGTGGGATGGGGTCACAGAAACATGACCATTTTCCTTTCTCTCTGGACTTTCACTGTGACGTCAAGAAGTGGCAGTGATCAGTCAGCATGTAGCCGTGAGCTAGTAAACGTGCCCCCTCTTGTTAGACTGGAAACCCATGCCGAGTACTTGGGTCTGTAAGCACACACTGCACACTGACACAAGGGACCCTGTGCTGACTGCTGTTGCTGCTGGAGGTGTGGTCTACTGATTGGGGCAAGCTGCCATGGGTTTGAATCCTGCTGGAGGACAGCAACCTCAGGCCGGAGGGACTGGGGTTTCTAGTCCTACAGGCGCTCCTTGTGACCTTGGGCAAGCCACTTAACCCACTGTTGCCTCAGGTACAAAATGTAGATTGTGAGCCCTTCCGGGACAAGGGAAATATACACCATTCCTGAATGTACACTACTTTGACCTGGTGAAAAGCGGTATATAAGCATTGCTCAATAAAGTAAATAAATAAATACTGTTGCTGTGCCTTCCTGTGAAGAGAGGGGAGGAGGCTGGAGACCTGCTATTTTGATTTAATCAGCATCTGGGATCACATGAATTTTCAGTTGTTAAAGTGGGGTCATACAGGATAAAAGTTTGGAAAGCACTGCTCTACTGCTTCTTCCAGGTATTAAAGAGCTGTGGAGGTCAGACTTTCCTTTTCACTGCGCCCCAGGGATAATAAAATATTTGACGATTTGATTTAGTAGTGATTTATTTGGATTTTATGGTTGCAAAGATCTTGCTCTCCTAACAATACCCACTGTTTGCTGAATGGTTGGGAATCTCTCCCAGTCATTGACAGGCAGAATTTTCTTTTATAAAATAATTTTACCCAAATGGCTTTTTTGTTTCAAACATTGCCTATGAGGTTTAAACGGAAGGAGCTGCAGCAACTTTACGGAGTCACTAGGAAATTTCTTTGGAGTGGGAAAAAACCTCAGGTGAGTTAGAGAGCCGTGATGAGTGCAAGGCAGAAGGGAGAGTTAAGAATGCCCAACTTGCAGCATTATAACATGGCTTGCTTAATGGACACATAAAAGATTGGGTGCTGAGACTTAACCATTTCATGCCAATTAATTTAGAAATGTCACTACTGGCTCCACTTGTTTTTGTTATGTGCCATCAAGTCGATGCCTACTCCTGGCTCCAGTTATTTCCTCATATACTTTACATGCAGAGGCAGAAGGAATTCCAGGGCATCTTCATTCCTATCCGTCTGTAGTCCCATTGCACCAAAAGTAGCCTTGGTTGCACAGCAAGGGCAGAGTGCTCATATTACACCCAGGGCCGGTCCAACCACTAAGCAAACTAGGTGGTCGCCAAGGGCAGCAACTTCCAGAGGGCAGCAAAAGCAGGGCATTCAAAGCTAAATAATAGATTCTGACAGCAAGAGGGGTATAAAGCTTGAGGTCTACTTAGGGTGCCAACACTTTGAACCAACTCTAGGGCCAGCCCCGATTACACCTCCTGGCTTACTATTCAGAATAATCAAGATTTTTTTGTCTTGGGCTGCAAACTGGGGTTTTTAAGCACTGGAAGGCAAAAGGGATAAGAAATCTCTTTGATGTACTCTATGATGAAGGCAGAGTCTGTGTTTTCCAGGAAGTGCAAACCAAATATAACACTGGGGCCATGACTTCTAGGCATTTTTGCTGCTTCACCATAATGTGCTGGGATGCCCTGCTCCATTTTTTATCCCATGGGATAAGGGAACCTTTGAGGAAAGCATAGTTACTCACCTGTAACAGGTGATCTCCGGGAACAGCAGGAATTTAGTCTTCACATATGGGTATCGTCGGTACAGACGGAGCCTGCGCGGGAACGCTCCCCAGCGTCCAATAGGAAAGCTTTTGGGAACATCCCACAGAGCCTGCGTGCTGCCTTCCCGACTTTCCCAACTGTTCCTCTCCAGTTGAGTTTAAAGCTGAGACAAAAGAGAGAGGGAAAGAGAGAAAGAAAGAGAACGATAGAAAGATACAACTCCTAGGGGAGGTGGGTGGGTTGTGAAGACTAAATTCCTGCTGTTCCCGGAGATCACCTGTTACAGCTGAGTAACTATGTTATCTCCAGGAACAACCAGGAATGTAGTCTTCACATATGGAGACCCCCTAGCTGCAGATGCCAGGGAGATGGCCCCAGAATGTTGTGTGCCCTTGTGAAAGGGCTCCACTTCCCCCCATGGATCTCTGGCATTCTACCAGGGATGGTGGGTAGGAGTTGATTAAGTCTGGAACAGGTGTTGAAGAACAGCCTGACCAAACAAGGCATCCCAGCGGGAGTCCTTGTCTAAGCAGTAATGGGCTGTGAAGGTATGTACCGAAGCCCAAGTAGCTGCTCGACAGATGTCGTCGATAGACACAGAGTGAAGATGAGCCATTCAGGCTGCCATAGCTCTCACATTGTGAGCTGTGACATGACCTTCAAGAGGAAGGTTCTTACTCTCATAGGCAAAAGATATACACTGTACAATCCAGCTGGACAGTGTCCTTTTGGAGACTGGAAGTCCCAAATGACTAGGATCAAAAGCAACAAAGAGTTGAGAGGATTTTCTATGTTGCTGTGTCCTTTGCAAGTAAAAGGCCAAAGCTCTTTTACAGTTCAAAGTATGAAGGTTCCTTTCTGCATTTGAGGCGTGAGGCCTTGGAAAGAATACAGGAAGGTAAACCGCTTGGTTTAAATGAAAGGGCGAAACCACCTTTGGCATAAAGTGTGGATGAGTCCTAAGGACTACCTTATCATGATGGAACCTTGTATAAGGAGGATCAGCCACCAACGCTTGCAATTCACTGATGCGATGTGCTGATGTGATTGCAATGAGAAAGATAACCGTCAGGGAACGGAATTTCAAAGAGGTAGTGGCTCATGGTTCAAAGGGCGGTTTCATGAGCTGCCCAAGTACCAGATTCAAGTCCCATGCCACAGGTGGTGGCTTAATGGGAGGCTTCGTTAAAAGAAGGCCTCTTATAAATCTCGCTAGGAGAGGATGAGAGGAAATAGGTTGTCCATTTAGAGGCTTGAAAGAAGCTGCAATAGCGCTCAAATGGACTCTGACTGAATTGGTCTTAAGCCCTGCATTTGATAAATGAAGAAGGTACTCCAGTAATGATTCCAGAGGTATCGCAAGAGGGTTAAGACCCTTCTGCGAGCATCATATGGTAAACCTTTTCCACTTAAATGCATAAGAGCGTCTTGTGGAAGGTTTCCTGGAAGCATGAAGGATATCCTTTACCTGCAGGGAAAGGTTAAGACCGTGAAGCCCTAGGCTTTCAGCAACCAGGCCCTGAGATGCAGAGACTGGGGATTGGGATGCCACAGCATCCCGTCCTCTTGAGAAAGAAGATCTGGATCAGATCCTAACTCCATAGGCGGAGCTTGAGAGAGATGTATAGGAGCAGAGGGTACCACGGTTGCTGTGGCCAACGTGGAGCAATGAGGATCATATGACCTCTGTCTCTCTGAAGCTTGAACAGGGTTTTGGGAATTAGGGGAATGGGTGGAAAGGCATACAGGAAGCCCTGACCCCAATGAAGGAGGAAAGCATCCCTGGCCTGACAACCTCAAGCCGGAATTCTGGAACAGAACCGGGGAAGTTTGGCATTCAGCAGACTTGCAAAGAGGTCTATGTCCGGGATTCCCCAAATTTGAAAAACCTGGGCCACCTGGTCTGCAAGGAGAGACCATTCATGTGGAAGCAGAACTCGACTGAGTCTGTCTGCCCAAGAGTTTTGAATGCCTGGAAGATACACCGCAAGGAGATGAATCCGATGCTGTCTGGCGAGGGCCCATAGTCGCAAAACTTTTTTGCACAGCGACAGAGAGCCTGTTCCACCCTGCTTGTTCACATAGAACATGGCTACCTGATTGTCCGTTTGAACTAGGACTCTCTTGTAGCTGAGCTGGATGTGAAATACTCGAAGAGCAAGGAAGATTGCTCTGAGCTCCAGGAGGTTGATATGGAGATAGGCCTCCTGTGGATTCCAGGTACCCTGGATAGAGAGGCCGTGCAGGTGGGCTCCCCAACCCACCTGTGAAGCATCTGTTGTTAGAGTGGCTTGGGGTGGGGGTTGCTGAAAAAGAGACCCCACCAGAAGGTTTTTGGGTGACTGCCCTCATTGGAGTGACAAAATAAGGCGATCTGAGTTTGCTATTTTGTCTGACAGGCAACCTGACGCCCGAGTCCACTGAGTGGATAAGGTCCACTGGGCTGCCCTCATATGGAGGCGAGCATAAGGAACCACGTGGCCTAGCAACTAACATTTCCCGAGCAGGGAGGTGATGTTTTAGCACTGCTTGGGAAGCTAATTGCACAATGCAAAGGTAGCGGGGCTGTGGAAGGAAGGCCTTTGTCTGTCTGGTATCCAGAAGAACTCCTATAAACTCTAGGGATTGAGTGGGAGCAAGGTTGGACTTTGGAAAGTTTATGACATGTCCCAAATACTGAAGGATGAGCATTGTGCGAGACAGAGCAACCCTGGCCTCTGGCTCTGAAGGGGCTCGAATGAGCCAGTCATCTAAGTAAGGGAAGACGAATATTCCCAGGGTGCGGAGAAATGCTGCTACCACAGCCATGCATTTTGTGAACACCGTTGGTGCAGAGGCCAGGCCAAAAGGAAGAACCCTGTATTGGTAGTGCTTCCCTTGAAACAGGAATCAAAGGAACTTTCGGTGAGTGGATGGATGAGAACACGAGGGTACGCATCCTTAAGATCTAGAGAACAAAGCCAATCCTGACTCCGAAGGTATGGCAGCAGAGTTCCTAGAGAAAGCACACTTACCTGTAACAGGTGATCTCTGGGAACAGCAGGAAGGAGAAATTAGACCTTACCTGCTAATTGTCTTTCCTTGAGTACTCTCCGGGCCAGGCCAGGTACAGTTGGGTAGTCAATCCCTTCCAGCAGCTGAGGACTGAATGCTCCAAGTTTTACTGACAGCTCCAATAGCTCCCCCTACAGTCAGGAAGCCAGTCACCTACTGTCAAAGCAGCGAAGCACCTATAACGACTACCTAACTTGAATGAAAAAAACCATTAAAAACCTTAGAAATATATAACCTAGAGCTGAGAAGCTCTCCCTTATTGCTCCATAAGAAAGGCTAAGGCCCCCGATATCTGCGGGGCCCTTCTGCCTCCTATTATTTATCTTCCTTTTCTTTTTTTTTTTTTCTTTGTTCTGTGAGGTTAACTCCATAGAGCCCCCACCCCAAAGGGAAGACCCCCAATATCCTCATCCAAAGGAAGATCTTCGGCTAGCTCCAACTGCAGACCTGCTAAGCACCCGAGAAGACGCACATCCGAACCAACGCACTACTGACTGAACCGCTGCTCGCAAACCTCCCGGGTGGGACCTGGCCTGGCCCAGAGAGTACTCAAGGAAAGATAATTAGCAGGTAAGGTCTAATTTCTCCTTACTCTTCGTCTCTCCGGGCCAGGCCAGGTACAGTTGGGCAGTACCAAAGCAGTACCTAAACTGGGGGGGAACCTGCGAGCCCTGCGACAATGGCCGAAGCTCCTACCCTGGCATCTGCCCGAGCATGCACATCCAACCTATAGTGCTTCGTGAAAGTATGCAAGGATGACCAGGACGCTGCCCTACAGATCTCTGCTGGTGGAGTCAAGGCCAACTCCGCCCAAGACGTTGCCTGCGCCCGCGTTGAATGAGCCCAGA
This sequence comes from Ichthyophis bannanicus, assembly GCA_033557465.1. Lineage (NCBI taxonomy): Eukaryota > Metazoa > Chordata > Amphibia > Gymnophiona > Ichthyophiidae > Ichthyophis > Ichthyophis bannanicus. Next base: position 142,279,137 of record CM066036.1, read on the forward strand.
GTTCCAGAGGAGGTGACTTGCCCCTTGCCTCATAAGCTCCGGCAATCGCGTGCTTCACCTAACGCGCGATAGAAGCTTTGGAAGCTGCCTGCCCCTTGCGCAGCCCGCCAAACAGGACGAACAAACGATCTGACCTACGAAACGGCTTCGTCTTCCGCAAACACTTCCGCAACACACGACCCATATCCAACATATGCAGCGCCCGATCCATCGCACTGCCCCTTTGCGACCGAAAGGTGGGAAGCAAAACCGACTGATTCATGTGAAAACTCAACACCACCTTCGGCAAAAAGGAAGGTACCGGCCGGAGAACTACCTTTTCATCCGAAAAATGCAGGTACGGCTCCCTACAGGAGAGAGCCTGCAAATCCGACACCCTTCTCGCAGAACACAGGGCCACTAGAAAAGCTGTTTTCCAAGTCAACTCTCGCAGACCCTCGGACGCCCCGGACTCAAACGGTGGAGCTGTCAAGGCATCAAGCACCAAATTTAGATCCCACGGCGGAACCACGTGCCGCAGCGGTGGACGGATTTGCCGTATGGCTCTGAGAAATCTCTGTACATCCAGATGCGTCGAGAGAGAGTGCCCGCGCACCCTCCCTCGAAAACACGCTAGGGCCGCGAGATGTACCTTAAGGGTACTAAGGGCTAGACCCTTTTCAAGACCGCCCTGAAGAAAAGCCAGCACATGCGGTAAATCGGCGGCCTCAGGCCTCACGCCATTGTCCCCCGACCAAGCCTCAAAAATGCGCCAAACACGAACATAAGCTAAACAGGTGGACCGTCTCCTCGATTTTAGCATAGTCTCAATCACGGACTTCGAGTAGCCTTTCCGCCGCAATTGCCGCCTTTCAAGAGCCAAGCCATAAGCAAGAACCAATCCACCTGGGGCATCAACACCGGACCTTGACTCAAAAGGTTGATCCGCTCGGGCAACCGCCAAGGCGGCTCTACCAGCAGTCTCACCAGATCCGCATACCAGGGACGCCTGGGCCAATCTGGCGCAATGAGAATCACCTGGCCGCTGTACCTGGAAACTCTGCGAATGACTCGCCCTATCAAGGGCCACGGAGGGAACACATACAGGAGCTTCTCCCTCGGCCAGGGTTGAACCAGCCCGTCGAGCCCTTCCGACATGCGCTCCCTGCGCCGGCTGTAGAACCGAGACACCTTGGCATTGGACTGAGTAGCCATAAGATCCATGACCGGCTGACCCCAGCGAACCATCTGCTCGTGAAAAACCGCCCAGTTCAGTTCCCATTTGCCGGGATCCAGGCGATTGCGACTGAGATAGTCCGCTTGAACGTTGTCCTTTCCTGCCACATGCGCCGCCGAGAGTGCATCTAGGTGCACCTCCGCCCACTGCAGCAAGACCTGACTCTCCTGCAGCAACATCGGACTGGCTGTGCCTCCCTGCTTGTTGATGTAAGCTACGGTAACTAGGTTGTCGGAAAACACTCGTACTGCACGCCGTTCGAGGAGGTCCGAAAAAGCCAGAAGCGCTAAACAAACCGCTCGCAGCTCCAAGCGATTGATCGACCACGCACTCTCCTCTTCCGTCCATGTTCCTTGCGCTACCTGAGCCTGACAATGAGCTCCCCAACCGGAAAGACTGGCATCCTTCGTGACCAAAACCCACTCTGGATCCTTTAGCGGAACTCCTGCCTGTAGGTGCACCGGAATCTGCCACCATCGCAGACCGACCCAAACATCTTCGGGGCACTTCAGCTTCTGAGACATGGGATGAACCTGAGGAGACCACCTGGAGAGTAAGACTTGTTGCAGAGGCCGCATGTGAGCTCTTGCCCAAGGCACCAGATCCAACGCCGCAGCCATGGACCCCAACAACTGTAAATATTTCCAAGCTGTCGGCGCCGCCAGACGCTTGAATGCCGTCACTTGCGACACAATCTTCGCTACCCTGTCCGGCGGAAGTTGAACCCGTCCGGACTTTGTGTCGAATAACGCGCCGAGGTAATCAGGCTTTGCAACGGCCGAAGCTGACTCTTCGCCTGATTGATGACCCAACCTAGGTGCTCCAAAAACTGCATCACTCGAGCCGTCACCGCTACAGACTCCTATGGAGACCCTGCCCGAATTAGCCAATCATCCAGGTAGGGATGCACCTGAATCCCCTCTTTGCGCAGAGCTGCCGCCACCACCACCATCACCTTGGTGAAGGTCCGAGGCGTGGAAGCCAGACCGAATGGCAAGGCCCGAAACTGAAAATGTCCCATTGGAACCGCAAACCGCAGAAACCGCTGATGCTCCGGAGGGATCAGAATATGAAGATAAGCCTCCGTAAGATCTATGGAGGAAAGCCACTCTCCCGGCTTTACGGCCCGAATAACCGACCGTAGGGTTTCCATCAGAAAATGCGGAACCCTTAAGCACCGGTTCACGTGCTTGAGATCCAGAATAGGCTGAAAAGAACCTTCCTTTTTGGGCACTACAAAGTAGATCGAGTATCGACCTAACCCGCGCACTGGTCGAGAGGAACCGGCACCACCGCTCGGAGAAGAAGCAAATGCCGCTGAGTGCTCGAGATAGCCTCCTTCTTTGAATGCGATCTGCAGGGGGACTGAAGAAAGCGTCCGCCAGAGGAGAAGCGAACTCGAGCGCATAGTCGTCGTGGATGATCTCTAGAACCCAGAGATCGGACGTGATGGCGGTCCAGGCGGAGAGGAACCCCTGCAAACGTCCTCCTATCGGAAACTCCACCTGGACCAGCCTCACATCATTGCTGCTTCTTAACGGAGGGATTGCTGGGCGTTAAAAAAAACCCTGCCAAATCCCCTGGCTCCACGAAAGGACTGACCCCGGGAAGGAAACCGACCCCTCTGGTAAGGAGCAAACCGAGACCCGCGGAACCGCTGGACCTCCCTGCTGTGGCCTCTCTGGCTAGTACCCGCCTTGGCTCCCCGAGGCAGATCTTCGGGCAGACAACCCCCCTTGGAGTCGCCCAAATCCTTAACAATTTTTTCTAACGCCTCCCCAAAAAGCAGCTTGCCCTTGTAAGGGAGCTTACTAAGCCGGGCCTTCGACGAGGCATCCGCCGACCAGTTGCGAAGCCACAGAAAATGCCGAGCCGCAATAACTGAAGCCATAGACTTCGCTGAAATTCTAATCAAATCATAGAAGGAATCAGCGAGATAAGCTGCCCCTGACTCAAGTTTGGCCCCATCCGGAGAATCCTCCGCCTGCCTCACCGGACCTTGCTCACCTTGAATCCAGCGGATTGAGGCCCTGGACACATATGCCCCACACACGGACGCCTGTAAGGCCAACGCACTAGCATCAAATGCCTGTTTTAAGAGAGCCTCCAATCTCCTATCCTGAAGATCCTTAAGGGCCGTACCTCCTTCTACTGGAATTGTGGTCTTCTTAGTGACCGCCGACACTAGCGCATCAACCTTAGGCATCTTTAGCAACTCCTTCTCCTCCTGAGGAACAGGGTAGAGGCGCGCAATGGACCGCCAGCCGCGCAGGCTAGCTTCCGGGCATTCCCATTCGGATTCTATCATCTGTTTTATCACTCTGTGAACTGGGAAACAACGCTGTTCAGGTTTAAACCCCTGTAATAAAGGATCCTCCAGAGGCTCCTGTTGGACTACTGGCAGCGCTAAGTTCAACGCTGTGAGCGACTGCCCAATCAGAGCCCCCAATTCCTCTTCCCTAAATACCCGGAAAATATGCGGATCCTCCGCAGGCCCCAGTTCCCCTTCTTCGAGCTCCATTGCCCAAGCCTCAAGTGCTGCCTCAGATAAAATCTCCCCGTCTTCAGGAAGGAGGGAAGAAGAAAACTGGGGACCCAAAGGGTCTGTGACCACATCCCTATGGGAACACTGAGTGGAAGTCCCCTCTCCTGGATCTGAGGACAGAAAGCCCTTCACAGTCCCAGGTTCCTGAGCACCTGAATCCTGACACTCCACAGGCTGGGCCAGCTTTAAAGTATATGCCTTGTGTAAGGCTAAAATAAATTCCAGGGAAAAAAGAGAAGCCAACGAGCCCTGCGCAGCAGGAGCCCCAGAAAGGCCGGAGTCCTCTGAACTGTGCGATTTTTGTGATTTTGACTTCCTCTTTCCCGAGCGCTGTAAAAGCGCGGGAGAAGAAGCAGACTCCGAGGGCAAAATGGCCGCCGTTCCCGCCTTAATAGCAGACCCAGGAGGCCTGTCTGCAGAGGGATCTGCCGAACCTGAGCCTTCCATAACAAAAGAAAACCATCTGAAAACTATCTGAAACAGCCCAGGAACGTGCAAGCAAGGCCGCGGCTCCAAACAAGCACGCCCGCTAAGATCGTCGACCAAACCAAGGCTGCCCGAAACCAAAATTGAACCTGGAAACTGGAAGAACGCGGCTGGGAAGCCCGATCACCAACCGGAGCCCTTCCCGAAGCGTACAAGCCGCCGACCTACCTGCTGTGCCGACGGCGAAGCTCCCCACTCTTGGCACTCGCTGCTAGCGGGCCGCAGAGCCAAATGAATAGCGTCGGGGAGAGGATACTGGGGCTCCCAGATCCTAACGATCCCCCCCGGTACAGCAGCCGATTCAGGTGAAAGCAGGCTCTGCCTCCTGATCAGCACTCACAGAGCAAAAACAGGCTAATGCACGCTGTACCTCTCTTCTTTTATTTTATTATTATTTTTTTTTACTTCTATAGAAAAATAAGGGAGCACCTCTTGCAATAGCGCTCTGCTAGAGCCCGTTAGCAAGGCCTCTTTTGCTCAAATATTTCCATCTTTCCTCTATCTAGCAAGAAAACTATCCCTAAGAACACTGCCAGTTCCAGATTTGTCTCTCCTGGGAGCCTGCCAGAGACACGTCCTTTCCCGCTACTGAGAACTGAAGACTGGCTTCCTGACTGTAGGGGGAGCTATGGGAGCTGTCAGTAAAACTTAAGAGCATTCAGTCCTCAGCTGCTGGAAGGGATTGACTACCCAACTGTACCTGGCCTGGCCTGGCCCGGAGAGACGAAGAGGAATAAGTCTTCACATATGGGTACGTCGGTACCGACGGAGTCTGCGCGGGAACGCTTCCCAGCGTCCAATCAGAACGCTTTTGGAAGCATCCCAACACACCTGCGTGCTGCCTTCCCGCCTTTCCCAACTGCCTCTCCTCAGTTAAGTTTTAAAGCTGAGGCAAAGAGAGAGAGAGAGCAAGAAAGAGAAAGATGGAGAAAGAGAAATAGCAACTCTTAGGGGAGGTGGGTGGGTTGTGAAGACTTATTCCTGCTGTTCCCAGAGATCACCTGTTACAGGTAAGTAACTGTGCTATCTCCAGGAACAAGCAGGAATGAGTCTTCACATATGGGGACTCCCAAGCTAAGATGCCCAGAGGGAGTCCTAGCATGTTGCGAATGTAGAAAGAGCCATGCTACTCCTCAGAACCTCAGGCATCCTGGGGATGGAGGGTAGGAGATGAATTACAGAAAAGGTGCTGTGGAACAGCTGGACTAGAACAGGACTTCTGTAGAGGAAGAGCCTGTATAGAGGGCATTTAGTAGTAAAATATTGAGTGCAATATTCTAATATGGGCCTCCCTTGGTGGCATTGTAACAAGTCTATTGAGGTTCATATGGATCTGTTAGAAGAGCCAGTAGAAGATCCTCAAGGAGTACCTCACTGAGAAGTAGAGGTAATAACTGTAGAAAAAAAACAAGTGGAGGTCAGAACCCTTCAGGGTGAGAAATAGCCCCAGGGGAAACTGGAGTAGTATAAATAGGTAGGGCTTCAACGGAAAACGCAGAAGGTACTATTAGACAAAGCTTAAGCTGTTTTGGCCCAAGAACAGTACAATCCTAGGACCAAAAGGAAAATGAGTCTGACCCCTCTGGACTGGCAATGGAATTAGTCCATGTAGGAGAGAAGGGGTATGGATATCCCTGTATCTGATAAGAAAGTAAGGACAGACTCAGGAGCGTTAAGCTTTAGATTAACTGAAGTTCCGCAATGTCTTTCCTAAATGGGGTCAATTAGGAAAGAAAAAAGGTACATGGAGAGCTTCAGAGGTATCTAACCCTGAAAGGTTATGGTAAGAAAAAAAATTTGCTAATTACCACAGGGAGTGGTTGTATGTGTAGAACCCTACAGCATTGATAGGGGTAGTGCCCATCTGTCAGGGTCATATAGGAATATATGGATATCTGAACCTAAACAGACAGGTAGATAAGTATGTGAATACATATCTACCTAAAAGATATATCTCAACAGATATATATATATCTATATGTAAATATATACACATATAGGGTATATATGCATATATATAAATAGAGATATACAATGGGCAGAAGATACATATATATATATATTAAAAATATGTAGGCATACAGACACATGACTCCAGGTATATGGATGGAGAGATGGCTATATAAGTAGATCCCTCTAGGAATATGGGGAGAGAGAAAGATCCATCTAATAGCAAGAAGGGTGATACCTGCTTGAATAGATGCATAGAGAATCTTCTTTCCCTGGTTATGATTGACAGAGTCAGAGGAATGGTCTCCCTGACAAGAAGGAGTCCAGATTCCTTTCAGGATTCGAGCTCTTGAATAACCAGGATGGCCTACGTGAAAAATGCAGAAGATAAGTTCAGTCTGCAGGCAGCAAGTCCAGATCTCTCCAGAACTGCAGTATGGTGAATGGATAGAGGGCACCAGTGGAAAAAGATACCATAGTGACCCGCCTATAAGGGCAAGACGTGTATCAGGCATCCTTGAGCTGCCACTGAAAGAAAACTATCTATGGCGAGAAGTCCAAAGGAGATATGGGCCAAGCCAGGGAATTGGCCATTCTTTAGGTTTTCACGTGATGAAAGGCCTGTGTCTTATGTCTCAAAAGAGATTTTAGATGAGATGATAAGGGTAGGGAACACCCGCCAGTCATGGGAACATGACTGGGGGAACCCCCCCTAACCATCTGGGGTTATCTGCTAGGCAAGATACTAATGCTCTCTAGCAAGGGCCCATAGTACAAAACTACTCTGTAGAGTTGCAGAGAGCATGCTGCAGGTTGGTTAGAAGAAAAAACTGGCTGTTTAAAGCCAGTGGGTAACTTAAACTATTCTGCCAAGACAAAGGGGCGAAGAATAGAAGTTAACCAACCAGTCTGTGATAATAGGGTTTCCAAACAAGGTTGATAACCTGTTTGGGGTTTAGCACTGAGGGTAGAAGGAGGAGGAGGAGGAGGAGTAGCCTAGTGGTTGGGGCAAGGTAGTTCAGGCCGGAAGGTCGGGGGTTCAAATCCCACTAGAGGACAGCAACCTTGGGCCGGAAGGACTGGGGTTTCTAGTCCCACAGATGCTCCTTGTGGTCTTGGGCAAGCCACTTAACCCTCCATTGCCCATGTTCCCTGTAAGTATTAGTGTATGTGTCTCATATCCCCGTGTGTTAAATGTATCTCCCAATTGTGTTGTGACCGCTTTGATTGAAGGATAAGGCGGTATACAAAACTGTCTAAACAAAATAAAATAAATAAATAAATAGAAGGATTGCTGGTGGAGGAGAAACCCTGGTTGTGTGGTGAACAGAACCAGTGGCTTAACCACCAGGAGTTGCTGCAACTGCAGCAACTACCAGGGCAGCGGAAAAAAATTTCTTTTCCCTCCTTTTTTTTTTTTTTTTGATTGGGAAAAAAAAACAAAAGACATAGTAGGAGTGGTAAGACTTCCTATTGTCTGATAAGCTGCCCTAAGGTAATAAAAGGGGGAGACAACTCTGGAAGGGAGAATCCCCCTGTGGAATAGGTAGATGACCATAAGGGCTTACCAGTGTAATAGAGCCACTCTTACAACCGAATGGTGTAGTAAGAGGGAGGTAAGACAGAGTTGAAGGAGATTGACTATGCAGTAAGTCTCTGAAAGGTAAGGTGATACATGCTAGTACAGGGGAAAAACTCTTATTGATAGTTGTCACTTCTCCTTTCCCAGAAGAGGAAGAGAAACCTGTTAACTATGGCATGATCATCATAAAGACTCTTAGAGTAAAAGAAAAGGATGTCTCGTGAAGAGAGATCCAGGAAAAGTTAGGAAGAAATTAGTGCAGATGCTTCAAGTGAAAAGAAGCAGACTGCAACTCTTAACCACCAACCAGGAGAGGTAATGATGGTCTATCTGAAACCCTGCGACTGCTGGGTTTGCTGAACCTGTTGAGGTTGTGGTCTCTTTAGACCAGGGTGATGTTTCCCCTGTTTGGGAACATCTGTATGATGGGCAGAAGATGGATAAAACTTTTTCCCCCTAGGGGAAGAAAGTTTGGTAGGACATTTCCTACCAACTGGGAAAGATGAAGGCGTAGAACAGCCTCTGGAAACAGGAATGTCAGTGGTTAACTGAGCAACTTGGAGTAAAGACTCTTTGTTAAAGAGATTTTCTCCAGTGCAAGGAGTATTTCCCAGTCTTTCTTGTGCCCATTTGTCCAAGTCTGAAACTTGGAGCCAGGCTTTACGTCGTGCCCCCATCGCTATAGCAGAAGTTCTGCTAACAGACTCAAAAGGGTCTAGGGAAGCACGAGTAAGGAACCTAGATGTATTTTGAGCATGACTAACCATTGAGGAATAGTCTGCTCTTTTGGGTTCTTGAAGAAAAGGAGCCAAAACCAGTAATTTCTTTGTGACCTCTTCAAGAGATAATCCCATATAGAAAATATATGAGATAATTCTTGCTGAAAGCATGGATGCCTGGAAGGTTTGGCGTCCAAAGGCATCTAAAGTCTTAGACTCACGACCTGGCGGATAAGAAGAGTGATTTTTAGTACTCTTAATATGCCTCACTGCTGATTCTACAACAATGGAATGATGAGGAAGTTGAGTCTTTTGAAACCCTGGAGAGGGGGGCACCTTATATAGAAGATCAGTTGCCCTAGAAGGTGGGGGTACCGTTAAAGGAGTTTCCCACATTCGTAAGAGGAGATCCTGCAAGGTCTGATGCACAGGAAGCATGATGTTCTCCTTTGAACTGCAGGGAATATACAGGGATTCTGTATTCCCTGGTGCAGGATCCTGACCAGGTATAGAAATGGCAAGTGACTTTGCCATACCCAGTCATCCAGACTGGAGATCGATTCTAGACTCGGCATCGAGGGAAGAGAGTCTATCGATGCACATCTGGAGGGTACCGGCATCGGTACCAGTACCGGTACTAGGATCGATACCGATACAGGAAGATCGGTCTGCAGCGTATCCATCGCACCTGCAGGTACCGAGGATGCCAGACTACGATCTGTGGTGAGGAATGTTTCATCTAATACCATTGCCGATGCCGGGGTATCGGTACCGCTCGAAGCGGATGCCACCACCGAGCATGGCTCAGGTATGTTCGGAGAGGGGTGAACCTCAGGAACAACCTGAAACCCCACCAAGGATTTGGAGGCCGAAGACTCTCACCGGGGTTTTAAAACCAGTGTGTTCTCGAGGGCAAGGCCAGAGGCATCTCTATGCTGTGCATGAGATCTACCACTCGAGAGCTGGCTAGTCTTAACAGACTGTTTTTGGGTTACCTGATCCTGTGAAGAAGAAACGGTGGCCGGTGCCCTGAAGTTGAATGGGGACCGGGTATCGAGGTGAACTTGATGCTGAAGACTTCTTCCGACTATACTGTTACAGGAGGGGCACTCCAGCTGATAGTGGTCAGGACCCAAGCAGGGTAGACACCAATTATGAGTGTCTAAAATTAATTTTGTACCGCCACAGTTTGTACATTTCTTAGGGATAGTGGCTGGCAGTTCCATGAAGGAAAGTGAGTAGGCCTAGCAGGCCGAAAAAAACCGTGAGGCACTAACAAGGAAAAAAGTATTCCTTAAAAAGGAAAATTTACAAGAAGAAAGAAAAGAAACACCGGCGGTACCGGTGGCGTCGGGGAAGGCAGACGCGACCACAAGAAAACCAAAAAATAAAAGAAGAATTTTCTGCGGTGACAGGAGGACGTCCTGCCGGCTCCGCAGAAAAACGAAAACTGAGGAGAGGCAGTTGGGAAAGGCGGGAAGGCAGCACGCAGGCGTGTTGGGATGCTTCCAAAAGCGTTCTGATTGGACGCTGGGAAGCGTTCCCGCGCAGACTCCGTCAGTACCGACGAACCCATATGTGAAGACTCATTCCTGCTTATTCCTGGAGATAACATTTTGAACTTCTCTCTGAACAGGAACTTGTTCAATTCTCTGAGGTCTAGAATGGGCCTGTGTCCTCCTGTTTTCTTTGGAATAAGGAAATAGGGGGCGTAAAACCCTCTACCCCATTGGGGAATGGGCACCTCTTCTATTGCTCCTTGAGCAAGGAGCATTGTGACTTCTTGACCTAACCGGTCGTTGGGAGAGGTCTGAGAATTGAACCGTTTTACTATTGTAGGAGGGGCATGCTGAGGAAATGAAGCTTGTACCTCTCTCGTACAATAGATAGAGTCCAATTTTCTGCTGTTATTTGACACCATCTGGGGGCAAAATGACAACCTTGTTCGATGTAAAACCAGACAGCTTGTTGTTATGGTCATTGTGTTATGATGTAAACCGCACTGATGCCGAATAGCGCGGTATATAAGAAATTGTAATAAATAAATAATAAATAAATAAATAAACCTTCCTGGGATGGTGGAGGGATCTGGGCCGTTCAGGGTCAGGAAGGCAAAGTTCTCTAGATAGGAGTCAAAGCCCCTGTGGAGGCAGAGTCTGCTGAGCCGGTTGAGGCTTAGCTGCTTTTGGCTTCCTTTGTTGCCTAGGTTGCTGTTGCTGTCCCTTTTGGGCAGACTGACCTGAATGATGTCCCTGCTGTGTATAGGAGGTATAAAACTTCTTCTTACTGAAGAATGGTTTCTTAGAGGATCTTTTCCTCGCAGGATCAGCTGTAGATTCGGACAATCTATCCAAAGTGATATTGTCAGCATCTATTTCATTAGTTTTTTCCTGCCAATTCTTGCCAAAGAGATTCTTTCCTGTGCAAGGTATATTCCCCAGTTTGTCCTGTATCCAGATTTCTAAGTCAGATGCCTGGAGCCAAGCAATTCTACATGCACCTATGGCAATAGCAGAGGTTCTGCTTATGCATTCAAAGCAGTCAAAGGCTGCACGATTCACAAACTTGGAAACATCCTGAGCAAGACAATCTTGCCTTTTATCATCAGGAAGGAGAGGGCTCATAAGCTTTAAGTCTCTTGTGACTTCCTTAAGGAACATTCCCATATACAAGATATAGGAACTGATCCTAGCAGAAAGCATGGAAGCCTGGAAGGATCGATGTCCAAAGGCGTCAAGAGTCCTACACTCACGTCTTGGAGGATTAGATGCATGCCTTTTTGCACTCTTCATCCGTCTCATGGCTGATTCCACCACTATGGAATGGTGTGGTAATTGAGTCTTCTGAAACCCAGGACAAGGAGGAACTCAATACATGGTGTCGAGTCTTTGAGAGTGAGGAGATGTGGTTAGAGGTGTTTCCCACATCCTTCACATAAGATCATGCAAGATCTCATGAATAGGTAAGGTAGCTGCCTCCTTGGGAGCTTTAGGGTATTGTAGGATTTCTAATTCCTTTGCCTTGGCTCTTTTTCACGAGCCACTGTGATGGAAAGACCTCGGGCCACATCTTGGATAAAATCCTGAAAGGACATATCCTCTGGTGGAGACAGCCTATGCTGAGGAGAAGAGGAATCTTCGGGAAGAAGTACTCTGGAAACGGCAGAGCCTTTGGAGTCTTCAGACTCATCCGAGGATTTGAAGTATCTCCGATCCGGGTGATTGTGCAAGGCACGGTACCGGTACCGGTACCGATCAAAGTCGACATCGGAGTGGTCCGGTACCAACTTGTCGATGCCGGATAGAGACACAAGACTCAGTCCTGGTAGAATACCTGCCGATGTCAATGCAGTTAGTGCCGGTACCGGCTGAAGTGTCTGAAGCGGTTTCAGGGGCATCGAGGCCGTGAGAAGAGCTACCAGACTGCGTTCAGTAGCCAAGAATCTCTGGTCTATCGACGCTGCCAATGCTTGGGTATTGGTGCCGATTAAAGCGGCCGGAACACCAGAGCATGGCACCAGTAGTTCTGTCGAGGTTGAAGCCTTGAGAACACCCTGGAGCCCCGTTAGTGCTTTGGAAGCCAAAACCTCCCACCGGGGCAATTTTGCCGGTGAAAGTCCCTCAAGGGCAACGCCAGAGGCATCTCGATGTTTAGAAGAACATCTACCCTTTAAGGACCGGCTAGATTTATGTTTAGTTACCTGAGATCCATGGGAGGAGCATGAAGCCCTGGAGGACGTTGATGCCACGGAGGCTGTATCAGAGGGAAAAAGGGTGCTGAGCTTAGCAACTTGGTTTTGCCGGCCCCTTTTTGACATCATTCCACAGGCAACACACTCTGAAATAGAATGGTCAGGACCTAAACATTTGAGGCACCACTCATGAGTGTCGGTGATGGAGATGGTACTGCCACACTTAGAACACTTTTTAAAACACGAAGCGGGTTTTTCCATTTTGAGGGAAAAAGTTTGGCCTAGTGCCCAAAATGGCACGTGGCACCCGAGAAGAAAATTACTGGAGAAAGACTCCAGAAACAAAGTTTTTTGGGTTTTTTTTAGAAAAAAAAGAAGAGAATCACCGGCGGTACCGGTATAGCGTTGAAGGAAGGCAGATGCGACCACAAAAAAAGAAGTATAAGAAGGGAATTTTCTGCGGTGACAGGATGTGCGACCTGTCAGCTCCACAGAAAATGAAGAACTGGAGAGGGACAGTTGGGAAAGGTGGGAAGGCAGCATGCAGGCACTGTGGGATGCTCCCAAAAGCTTTCCTATTGGACACTGAGGAGCGTTCCCGCACAGGCTCCATTGGTACCGACAATACCCATATGTGAAGACTACATTCCTGCTTGTTCCTGGAGATTACTTATTACTACTAGAGGGGGGAAGGCCTTTGATTGCTGCATCCCATCTGCAGCTGACTGCCCTTTCCTCTTTGGATCTGCAGCTAGTCATAGATAGAAGGACGACTGAACTAGCAAATGAATCTCACTTGCCACACTATGAAAGATTGTTAGGATGAACACTGGAGGTTATGATAAACAAGCAATGTCAGGGAAGGCAGTATAAAATTGTAACTTGCTTGTATTATTCTCAAGTTCAGGCAAATAGAGTCAAATTGGCTCAATCTGGTCGATGTCTGAAATGTGGGACAGAAATGGGGACTTTAGATCCTAGCCGATGGCTTTGCCCTCTCATTAGGACATTCTGGGAAGATGTGCTCACATTTTTGCAGATGCTTTTGGGTATACCATTACAACTAAATGTGGAGCGAATGCTGTTTGATGTGCATGAATGGGGAAAGAGAGAATCTAAGGGAGAATGTATTTTTTAATGGAAATCATGTATTTGGCTAAAATGGGTCGATAAAGACCCGGTTCCACTGACCCAAAGGAGGTTGGCACGTCTTGATATGCATCTTGAAAAAACTGGCAGCTGGAGGCCTACCTAAGCAGACATGGTTAACCTATCTGAGTATCTGGGGTGTGGATATAGATGCTTTATCCCACAGGACAAGGAGCACCACCTTAAACCTGTAACTGCTGGATGCACTTTGAGAGCTGGATGATAGGATTTTGGGCCCTATTTATTTATTTATTTATTTAAAGAGTTTTGTTATATCGTTTTTCTACAAGCCAAAATGGTTTACATAAAACTAGGCGAGTACAATGAACTAGAGAATTAGAAGGATACAATGAACTGGAGAATACAAGTCAAAACAGTTTACATAAAACTAGATAAATCCAACAAAATGTTGAAATATTAAGAACCTGAAAACTTCTGAATAACATACTGCAGCAAATATAAGCAGTAATACTCATACACATGTACTGGAATTATTTACACAGATGGGGGAGCCAGAGAAGGGGAGGGCTAGCGTATTGAGGGAGTATATTCAAGGCGCATGGGAGGGGGAAATTCTATGCGATTGTGAAAGTTCTTGAGGTGCATTGCTCTGCTGCACGTCAATGCCAAAGTGTTCTTGAAAGAGGTAGGTTTTTAGGTTCTTTTGGAAGTTTGTGGCTGAGCTGATGCTTCTTAATTTGGGGAGGGGGGGCAGAGAATTCCATAGGGTGGGAACATATAGTATGAAGGCTCTAAGTTGTGTGCGTTGGTTGCTCTTTTGGAACTGGATGGGGAGGTTGAGTATATTTTGAGTGCTGTTCCTTCTCGGCCTGTTGGTCATGAGTGTGTGGAACAGGGATGGGAGGTGCTCAGAGGAAAGGTTATTTAGGACTTTGTGGATTGTGGTAAGGACCTTATATTTGATTTTTGAATTGATGGGCAACCAATGGAGGAGGTTGAGAATGGAGAGACGTGCCTGGATGCTCAGCAGATGGTATGAACTGTGGTGTTCTTGGCGAGTTGTAGTGGAAGGAGTGCTTGCTTAGGGAAACCTTGATATATGGAGTTAAATAATCAAAAAGTGGGCTGATGGTGGCTTGGCAGACTGTGCGGAACATTTTCCATAGTTAGGAGTGGACGAAGGTTCCTCAGTGTTCTAAGCTTGTAGTAGACAGACCTGGTTACATTCTGGATTTGGACTTGGAGGTTCAGCTGTTGGTCGAGTATAATGCGCAGGTATCTTACTTTTGTTTTGACCTGGAGGTCAGAGTTGCCAATCCTGATCGATGAAGAGGGGAGGGGATGAACTTAGGGTCTCTTGTGACATGAAGAATTTCTGTTTTGTTGAAATTAATTGTTAAATTGTGGAGGTGGAGCCATTCGACTATTTCAGTGAAACAGTTTGTGATTTTTGAGTAGTCGGGGGCAGTCGTGGAGAAGGGTATATAAACCGTAATGTCATCAGCATAAATCAGATAATGGACATGGAGCTTTTGGAGAATTCTGCATAAGGGTTGAATATAGATGTTGAAAAGTAGAGAGGAGAGAGATGACCCTTGGGGTACTCCTTGAGTTAGGATATAGGGAGATGATCGCTGTGAACCAATTCTTATTTATTGACTCCTATTGGATAGGTAGGACTGAATCCATTTGAGGGGAGTGCTTTGTATACCAATGTGATGGAGTTGGCTGAGGAGGGTTTGATGAGAAACTGTGTTGAAAGCATGTCCTATCATTAGCCATATTGGAAGAAGGGAAAGGGAGGGATACAGTAATGGGATAAAGGAAAATGTAGCTCCTGTTGTACTATGGTGGAATATGGGTAAGGAACCCACATGTTTTACTACTGTTTGTAACTCTAATGTTTATTGGACAATAAAAAGATTGATACTAAAACCAGTCATTTTACCTCTTCCCCAGAATTAGTACTCATGTCATGTCAAAATTAAATTTTGTCAGGCACAGGAGGCCTTACTGAATTAAAAAGCTGTCTGACATATTGCATAAAAGAGCTGTGCTGTATTAATCACAACTGAAAAAGGAGAATGACAACTCAGTTTTCCTAATAAATAAATCAATTGTTATGAAATAGTTATTCAGATTTTCTTTTATAATATCTTGTTTGATTCATATTCTATGAATCACCCTCTTGATCAAATCATTGGATGTTCTACGGCATGAGCATTTGATTTTACTAGAAGCCATTCTAGCCTCTAAGCAACAGCTCTAGAGAGAAGGCATACCTGGAGAAGCTGAAGGGCTAAGAGAAGCATGCTGCTATGGAAGGCATCGAAGTGTGGAACTAGGACTCAGAAGCAGGACTGCAGAGATGAAAGTGGATCAGGAACCAAGGAACAGGACTGCAGAGCCAGATGTGGCTCACAGAACAGGCCAGATAAACAGAATTTAAAGAAGATGTATCTCAGGATTCTGCTTTACCAACAGGTGCATCTCTGCTGTTCTCCTTGTATGCTGACTCCAAACACGACATATCTTCTGCTGAGCCAATGGACCTCATGAAGGCATGTAACTCTTCGGCAACTAAAAGCTAAACAATCCTTACTCTTCCCCTGGTTCCATATCTCCAGTGGTTTCACTGTGGGTTCCTGGCCCATGCCCCTTAGGATCAGTGGTTCAAGCCCTGCCAACTATGCTACATCACCATATGACGAACATTTCAGCTGCAAATCCTTCCTTCAAAAACTGGTGGAAGAAGGTTTACTCTCTTTACTCATGCTCGGTAAAATAAATTAAGTGTAAGGATCATTTTGGCACCCTCACTAGTCCAGTAAGCTCCTGGCAGCAGGACTATATCACCTTACTGTAGCAAGGAAGCATAAGGCATTTTGCTACAGTATCCCCAAGATGGATTGCTGCAGTGATTCTTCTTAAACCTATATAAAAGTTAGAAACCCCTTTGCGAAGTGCATTTGAGAAGACACCCACCTCTCAGCCTAACTTTTATCAAGGAGTGGAGTTCGGACATTTTAATCCACCTGGCCGGCCAATTGTTTCCACAAGGGGTTCTCTACTTGAACCCCTTTCAGTTTTTTTAGATTCATTTTTGAGACCTTTAATGGTATCAATTCCTTCATTTATTAAAGACACCACACATTTTTTGCGAATTTTACAAGAACATACAGCATTAGAGAAGCAACCTGATATTATTTTGGCGACATTGGACGTCACTTCACTGTACACTGCTATTCCACAGGGTCAAGCTCATGTTAGGGTAATGGAAGCCCTCAGCAACAGAGGGGATTTATCAGATAATTATTTGAGTTTTTTGTCTGAATTGGCTACTCTGACATTGTTTCATAATTATTTCATCTTTGAAGAGGTGCTTTACCATCAACTATCCGGCGTAGCAATGGGGGCCACGTGTGCCCCCTCTGTGCCTAATCTATATATACAACAGTTTGAGAAAGATTGGGTAGATATTTCCCCTTATCAAGATTCCTTAAAGGTATGGCGAAGATATATCGACGATATTTTCATCATATGGCAAGGAACAGCAACACAATTGCAAGAGTTTTTTTAAATGGATTAACAATTGGGATCCTAATATAAAATTCACTCTTACCTACCACACTGAACAAATTAATTTCTTGGATGTTAATATACAAAAAACGTCCGAGGGTTGGATCACATCTGTATATCGTAAACAAACTGACAGAAACACATTCTTGCACTACGAAAGTACACATCCAGTACAACTTCGGAATAGTTTGCCACTGTCACAGTTTCTCCGAAAAAGACGCAACTGTTCAGATTTAGCAGAGTTTAAAAATCAAGTCAAACGATTAAAACAGAATTTCTCTGAACGGGGCTATCCTGCCCCGGTTATTCAGAAAACTTATAAAAGAGCGTTGCATTACAACCGAGATTTTCTGTTGCATCCTCCAGAAAAAGTTTTATCATAAGATTCTCATCAGCTGGTGAATTTAATCACTCCATTTTCTCCATATAGCACCTCTATAAAACGTATTATAAAACGTCACGCTAATGTGCTTAATAGCATACCTGGATTAGAGAATTGTACAGTTAGATGTGTCTGGCAAAGGCAGAGAAACCTGAAGGAGATATTGAGTCCGGCAGTTTTACGGCCAATATCCTCGGGAATGGAATCAACACAGGGAGGCCATCAGAAGTGTGGATCTTGCATTATTTGCTCGATTAAACAGGAAGTAACCTAATTTTTCTACCACAATAAAAGATATAGGATAAGGAGTATGACGTCATGCGCTTCCATGTATGTTGTCTACTGCATTTGCTGCCCATGGGGGTTATTTTACATTGGAAAAAAGATTAGATCTTTCCAAATTAGGATGAATGAACATGGGAGCAAGTTAAAGTGTCAGAGAAGAGAAGCTCCTATTGTTGACCACTGTTTACAATTCCACCATACATATGAGGATCTGAGGTGTTTTTGCATTGATCAAATACACACAGCTTTACGGGGAAAATCGAAAGATCAAACCCTGGTATATTATGAGCAACAATGGATACATAAGTTACAGTCAGTACACCCGCACAGGTTGAATGTGAAAATTGAATGAGAAGTGTGTACTTAACCATTCATTAGCTTAAGCAGGAACACGAAGCTTCAGTTCTCATCACAGGTGATAGCCAATTAGTAATTATACTATATATACCGCATGCGTAGTATCGGCGACCAAGACCAAAAGAAACTCTCAGAAGACTGACATTGGCTGGATTGAAGGTACATAGAAAGTAGAGAATTTTAAGTATCCGTTCAAAATCATGAAGAAAGTCTTTATATTGTTGAAACTTATTTATTCTTCACAGTGCTTTTACATGTTCCCCTGAGGAAACCAATCGGGTGAAACGCCGAGGAACCGCGCGCCTGACAGCGTCGGGATCAGCATTTGAAAGCCGTTGCTTTCATCTACAGGCGAGGCTTTCGTCAACAGCCATGAGAGTTAAGCACTGGTTTCAAAATTATTACAAATTGGAAAAATTTTGAATAGCAGGGACTGTAGCCATTCTAAAATAAGGTGGTTGATGTTTAGAAGCACTAGCTCACTGGACAGTGGAAAAAGAGTTAATGCTAGGTATGATAAGGAAAGGAATGGAAAATAAAACAAAAGATATTATAATGCCTCTATATCGTTCCATGGTGAGACCGCACCTTGAATATTGTGTGCAATTCTGGTCGCCATATCTTAAAAAGGATATAGCGATTTTAGAAAAGGTTCAGAGAAGAGCCACCAAAATGGTAAAGGGGATGGAAGGATACTCCTATGAAGAGAGGCTAAAAAGGTTAGGGCTCTTTAACCTGGAAAAGAGACGGCTGAGGGGAGATATGATAGAAGTCTATAAATTAATGAACGGAGTGGAACGGGTAAACGTAGATCGATTGTTTACGTTATCAGAATATAGAAAGACTAGGGGACATGCAATGAAGCTACAGGGTAAACTATTTAAGACTAATAAAAGAAAATATTTTTTCACTCAACGTGTAATCAAACTCTGGAATTTGTTACCGGAGGATGTAGTAAAGGCTGTTAGTGTAGCTGGGTTTAAAAAAGGTTTGGACAAGTTCCCGGAGGAAAGGTCCATAAACCATTATTAAGAAGTGACCGAAGATATCAATGCTTGACCCAGTACAAGCATTGTGGAACTTGTGTCTCTTGGGGAAACTGCTAGGTACATATGACCTAGATTGGCCACTGTTGGAAACAGAATACTGGGCTTGATGGACCTTGGTCTGACCCAGTATGGCATATCTTATGTTCTTATGTTCTTATGACTGTTGCTAATTCTGAGACCTTATGGCTACTTTAGCCCCTAATAAGTGAAAAGAAAAACACACATATATAAAAAACTATTAAAAAATAACAACATTATAGTAGCACCATTAAGTTCAAAATTATATACGTTGTGCTTTCACGGTGAGGTATACAGAGAGTTACTACATATTGTCATCCATAGAATGAGACTACCTCAAAGCTAATTTCTGTTCTGCGTGAATGCACAGTGAAATTTAATTGGAGCGCACCATAAGAGACTGAGAGGACTAGTTACTAAAGACTGTTTACGTTAATGAGTGTTAATTTACCATTAAACGCGTTATTAGTAACTAGGTCCCACTGAATAACATGAGATCTATGTTAAAATAGCACACGTCAATGTTAGCGAACTTTGGTAACTAGCCAAGCATGAAATTAACCTTGAAGGGAAATCTCTTCCTCCCGTTAAATAATCTGCCCCAGAGGTATGCATGCATGTAACCCAGTGGAGAGAGGTCCAGGGAAAATAAATCGCTTTTGTATATACCCCTTGCAAACAATACGGGATCCCCAAACAGAAGGTTAATAAGAATCACTAGGGGGTGCTTCAATATTAGAGAAATGGATATGACAAAAATTAGTTGCATAAAAGCCACTCTCTTTTCTAGCAGAATTTGCAGCACACAAGATTTTGACTAATTACTCCTGGCATAGTGCAGATCAGCATATTGAGTTCCTTCATTCGAAGCAAAAGCACAGCTGCAAAGTATGTCACAAACAGCTGCATCAAGTTGTGATAAATAGTTTTTCATTAATTAGTCATTTCAGAAATAACTGAATGTCGGGTTGTATAATCCCAAACAAGTTGTGTTGCAAAGACCGCTAGCACAAATCTGTACTGAAAATCAGTAGTAAGGTTTCCTGTGCCATAAATAACATTTATAGGAATCTAGGAAAAGTCCTTAAACCATTATTAAAGAGAGCCGGGGAAATCTACTGCTTATCCATTGGGCAAGCAGCATGGAATCCATATACCTTTTGGAAACCAGACAGGTATTTGTGGCCTGGATTGGTCACTGTTGGAAACAGGATACTGGGCCTGATGGACCCTTTTTCTGACCCAGTATGGCATATCTTATGCTCTTAAGTACCATAAATATTTTTATTGGCTTTCCTTTTGTAGATATTCTAGAACTTTTCACTACATACATAGCAAATTCCCACAAAAATGACGTAGATTTACAGGTTTCATGCAGAAAAATGTAACACCGTCCTATTTCTCCCAGGGATTTTTGGTACATTTCTAATTCCTTCTTCTTGCTTTGACCTATTGAAGGAAGCATAACTCTTATTTATTTAACAGGTCTTCTATATCGTCCTATCTTCCATTCAGGGTGGTTTACATTATAACAGCAACAACTTTACAGTGAACAGGGAATTAAACTTGGAGATATATACATGTAACATATATGAACTTAAATGAACTATTATAGAGTAGGATTATAAAATGGAACATTAGGACTTTGGGTTCAATTATCTGTTATATTGGAGTATTGCAGGGAGAAGTGGTAGGGTATGAGAAGGGGATTGATTGCATAGGGTAGGACAAGAGGGTGTTCATCAGGTAATGTTGGCTGTCAAGAAATGTGCCAAGTTGGTCTAATACTAACTTTTCTCTATTAATTCCACTAATTGATACATTGATTTTGAAGAGATATTGCATTTTTTCAGAAGAGATATGCAGAGTAGAAAGCTATTAACTTACACTGACGAAGTCTGAAAATGCAATATTAATATAAACTAGCTACTGTCGCTACCAGTAAACCCTTATGACTCTTAACAAAATGTAGAAAAGCAGAGCTGAGGACTGCAAGATTGCAGTCTACTATCTGTCTTAATAAAGGTAGTTGAACACCACTCAACAGAAACCAGGTGTTAGTGTTCAAATCATATACCTAAACCGACAAAATACACCTGAGAATACAGATACTTTGAAGAAAGTATCTTATGCATGAAAGAAGCACCAATAGAAAACCTTGTTTTTATGGTCTCAAGCTAAACCAAAAGCAGATGCTCTTAACTTGCGTGCTTCCTTTCTTCAAACATGTATTCAAGATACTGCACATTATATGCAGATCTTGATATGTTTGATACTTTTCAACAACTAAAAGATGTTTCCTATCCATCAGGTGAAGTAGTTATTTCTTTTATTTAGCAAATTTTCTATACTGCTTTAATAGGCTTTCACCCTGTTCCTATTGTATGCTGTATCCTCAAGTGTTGACAGACAATTCTGTTATTCTTCTGGGACATCGGCCCATCAAAATTAATTCTGAATGCGACTACACCACCACCAGAGAGGTGTATATCATTATTTGCCCTTGCTCCTTAATTTATATTGAGAAGACTGGTTGTATGTTTCATCTACGGATGAATGAACATAGAAGCTGTTGTGTCAGACAAAATAAAAGATGCGCCTATTGTGGCTCACTGTGTAGAGAAAATCGATTCCCTGGGCTTCGCTTTGAGATCATTGATAGAGTTTGCCCAATAACACATGGTGTGGATTTTAATTTAAAATTATTGAAATGTGAATAACGTGGGAGATTTTGTTTAAACACCATGACCCCCCCCCCCCATAGTCTGAACGCAGACACTGAGTGGTCAACTTTTTATTAATGCATTTTGGTGCAATCTAAAATACTGATAGGAGATAGTCTTGTTTATATGAAGGCACCCCTGTAAAATATGGCTTCAAATTTAAAAAAGGGAGTGGAGTCTACTATTTTAAATGTTTAAAAAACTGTAATGATCAATGCTTGTCTGTGACCCCCTATAACCCTTGATGTTTCTTCCTATGAAGACTTGATATCCCGTTGACCCACAAAGCAGATACAGAAGCAGCATCAGAAGAGATTTCAACAGATAACTGTTTTTCTTCTTCCCAACCCAATGGAAGTTTGAAAGAATTATATAAAAGGATTTGAGAATGTCCATCTGTCTGCAGGCATTTGGCATTTTAATTGAAAATGTAATGGAACGTGGTGACATTTAACATGTGGGAAAAAAAGTCAGACTATGGGTTCCAGAGAAATAAGCCCCCCAAAAAACTATCCCAATGTATTTCTATGGGAGAAAGAGTTCCAGCTTCTGTAGCATAGAAACTCACAAAGAGTGAAACAGAGCAGTTTGAAAAGAGCAATTCTCTAACTCCCTCTTCCTGTTCTCTACTTCCCCAACCCTCCAAACTGTCCCCACCACCAAAACCTGCCCACCAATTGCCCCACCAACCTGCATACTGTCCTACTTCAAAAAATACTCCCTCAACTGCCCTATCAACCCACCAAATGCTGCCACCTCAAAAACAATACCCCCTACAACTGTCTCACCAACAAAAGTCACATCCTGGCAACTGCCCATGCCCCATCACATTGCAAACTACCCCATCCCAATAAACATCTCCCACCACCTTGCAAACTCTCCCACCCTCAAAAATATCCAATTGCCCCACCATCCCACAAATTGCCTTCTCCTAAAACTATTGCTGACAACTGCCCCATCTCCAAAAACTATTACACTGCAATTGCCCACTGCTCTAACCATTAGGCTACTCTTCCACTCCTAGGAAGGCCAACATCTCTGGAAATTTTTCAGAGTTTAAAATCTCTATCTACAGTTCTCTAATCCTCCCCCCCCCTCGCCATGTAAGTGACCCTCCCCCCCCCCTCGCCATATAAGTGACCCTCCCCCTATCTGCTTCCAATGTAATTATCAGCAGAGTCACTGAATATAAACCAGCCAATGGAAGGCTGTGGGGGCAGAGCACTGGAATGCTCCTCTAGTAACAGAAAGGGAGGACGTGAGTTGGGAGAAGTTCCTGTGCTCTACAAGTTTAGTTTCAGCATGTGGTGGGAGATGGAAGACAAATGGGTCAACCGCCACCCCAAAGAAATGCCTCAATGCATTTTTGTAAGAAAAGCAGTTCCAACAGCTGCAGCATACTAA
Source organism: Ichthyophis bannanicus (assembly GCA_033557465.1). Taxonomy (NCBI): domain Eukaryota; kingdom Metazoa; phylum Chordata; class Amphibia; order Gymnophiona; family Ichthyophiidae; genus Ichthyophis; species Ichthyophis bannanicus. The sequence goes on from CM066036.1 coordinate 142,302,233, forward strand.
CACCGATTCACAGTTACACTGCAATTACACAATTGTATAACAACCCTCCCTGCTCATCTCCTCTCCCGATCACAGATAACACGGAGAACAGACCCACATACAAGCACATATGCAGTGACACACAAACATGCATGTTCATATAAATATGCACAGACATACCAATTGACAAAGGTACATATGCACACACAAACAAAATAGAAATACGCACAGGCACTGCAGGTATTTTGTTGGTTTAGGTTAATAAAACTTGCTGTCATAGTGACAACAGTAAATCCATTCCACCTTTTATTTTATTGTTCTGTTTGTTTACAAAAAATGCTATTGTTCAAATGAATTTGCAATTAAAATTCTTTTATTAGTATTATGGAATGACAAAATTAATGTAACCCTTACAGGTTGTATAGTGCTGCAAGACAGCCTAGGGACACCTGCTCCTACCCCTGCAAAGTATGACCCCTGGTTTTGTGAAGGGTTCTTGGGGCAGGGCTATGAAAATCCTGAGTCCTGTGAGGCCTGTTGCACTCGGACAGCACTCTTTTCCCTCTCTCCACTAACCCCCCCCCCCCCAAAACAACAAAATAATAATTATAATGTTGGTGCTATCAAGTCAGTGCTGACTCCTAGCAACCCAGGATCTTCTGGGTTTTCTTGGCATGTATCACCAGAAGTAGATTGCCAGGCCTTTTCTTCTGAGGCAATGGAGGGTAAAGTGACTTGCCCAAGGTCACAAGGAGCATCAGTAGGAATCGAACCCTTGATCTTCTGGGTGCTAGGTAGTGGCTCTAACCACTAACCTACTTCTCCACAAAAACAAAAAAAAAGCCCCCTCAATTCAGTCCAGGAATTGGTTTTGAACCTGTTGAATTTACTCAATGAACTTAGTCACTCACAAAAATCTTTAGTTTACAATATCACATCTTAATAGGTAAACTGAAAAGTCAACAAAACACAGTCTCCTGACTCTTAATTCAATCCAAGTTCCTTGGTTCTAGGTGAGCAGAATCTATCCTCCCACTTTTGTTTCTCTACAAATCAGGTAAGTCTTAGAGCAGCTCCTGGAATCTCCTCCAGGAGATTCCCTTCTTTGCTCTGGCTTAAATGACTCAGATATCTCCCCTCAGACTCCTTTGGCTAAGCACAGGCTTGCACCGAGTCTCCTATCTCTCCTGGGTCCTTTGCCAGAGGCCAGAAGCACTCTGCTGGGTACAACGGCTGTGAAGACAAAGACCTTTGCCCCCTCAGGCAGCTTCCTACTCCATCTCTATAGTGCAGTGGCAGCATAGCCAAAGATCCAGATTTGAATCCACACTGGGGTTTTATACACCTTTCAGTTTCCCTCCAAAAATTATTCTCCTCTTCCTGTTTACATAGTCATTACAAGGGCCCTCCCAGGCAGGGCTAGCGCCACTCGGTAAGCAAGGTAAGCGAAGCAAGAGGATGCCGATGTCAGTGGGGCACTGTAGCTAGCACCCCCCTCCCCCATGGCCCCACACCACTTCAAGCTCTGCACCCAACCACCACATATCAAGATGATCCCCTGCTCCCTCTAGCCATTGCCATCGGGGCCGCCAACCAGGCAGGCAATACAAACACTAATATTAACTTTCTCCAAGGCGATTGTCGCTGTCGCTTTCTAAGATCTGTCCCCTGCAGTAGTGGCAAAGAAAAGAAATCATAATACAGGCATGGAGACACACTCTTCATTAGCGCGCTATGAACTTTGATAGTCCCGCCTCCTCAACAACAGGAAGTCAAAGCCTAAGTTAAAGTAGGCGGGACTGGAAAAGCTCATTGCGACGCTGATGAAGAGAAAGTCCCCATGCTTGTGTTATGATTTCTTTTCTTTGCCTCTGCTGCAGGGGACAGATCTTAGAAAGCGGCAGAGAAGGGGGAGCGATGGAAAAAAAGATGCTAGCCCAGCAGATGGAGTCGGTATAATACAAGATACACAATCGAAATACTGAGTCCGGAGGTGGAGGGAGGAAGGAGGAGGTGCTAGATTGCAGATAGGGGAAAGAAAAGGGACATGCTGGCTCAGGGATAGGGAAAGGGGATACTGGGGAGAGAGGCTCATTGGGGTGCCAGGGCAGATTGCTTGGCATGGAGAGTGCAAAGAGACGGGGAGATGCTGGACATAGGGGTGGAGGTAGGGAGAAAGAGGGGGCATGCTGGACACATGGGGAAGTACTGAGACATTAGAAATAATGGATGGAAAAGGGGGTGGGGAGGGAACAGATGCTGGATGAAAAGGGTGGTGGAGAGAGAATATGAGTAGATGTTGGATGAAAAGATGGATGGATAGAGAGGAGATGCTGTATGGAAGGAGATGGGAGAGAGAGATAATGCTGGATGGAGGACAGAGTGAAAGGAGGGTTAGTGAAAGAATGGGGAATAAGGAGAATAGGATGGCCAGAGTGAGGGAAGAAGATAAGCTGTAGATAGATACAGTAAAAAGAGGGAAAGTGAGGATGGGAAAGAACGAATGAATGAAATCTGAGTGGAGAGCAAGATAGAAAAATAAATGGAAGAAAGCCGAAAGTAAAGTTTAGTGTCAGAGATGAATGTACTGCAGGAAGCAAAAAGAGAGGAAAATGACAAACAGACAGAAGCGTCTGTAAAGAGAGCTAAGAAAAGAGAGAAAAAGACAGAAACCAAAGATTGCGGCCAACATGAGTAGAAACATTAAATGGCCAGACAACAAAGTAGAAAAAATATTTTCATTTTTAATTTAGTGATTGGACAATGCCAGTTTTTGAAATTTACATCTGCCGTCTTTATATTTTGTACAGTACATAAGAACATAAGATATGCCATACTGGGTCAGACCAAGGTCCATCAAGCCCAGTATCCTGTTTCCAACAGTGGCCAATCTAGGTCATACGTACCTAGCAGTTTCCCCAAAAGACACAGGTTCCGCAATGCTTGTATTGGGTCAAGCATTGATATCCTGGGTCCCTTCTTAATAATGGTTTATGGACCTTTCCTCCAGGAACTTGTCCAAACCTTTTTTAAACCCAGCTACACTAACAGCCTTTACTACATCCTCCGGTAACAAATTCCAGAGTTTGATTACACGTTGAGTGAAAAATATTTTCTTTTATTAGTCTTAAATAGTTTACCCTGTAGCTTCATTGCATGTCCCCTAGTCTTTCTATATTCTGATAACGTAAACAATCGATCTACGCTTACCCGTTCCACTCCGTTCATTGATTTATAGACTTCTATCATATCTCCCCCTCAGCCGTCTCTTTTCCAGGTTAAAGAGCCCTAACCTTTTTAGCCTTTCTTCATAGGGGTATCCTTCCATCCCCTTTACCATTTTGCTGGCTCTTCTCTGAACCTTTTCTAATAACGCTATATCCTTTTTAAGATACGGCGAACAGAATTGCACACAATATTCAAGGTGTGGTCTCACCATGGAACAATATAGAGGCATTATAATATCTTTTGTTTTAGTTTCCATTCCTTTCCTTATCATACCTAGCATTCTATTTGCTCTCTTGGCCGCCGCTGCACACATCACTGTGCAGTATCTATTTCTCTGGTGCTGCACTGCATATGGAGATTAAATGGAAATCCCAAGAAGCCAATTTTTTTTAAACAAGTGTCTTTTGGTAGTTTGTGGTCATTTATTCTGTACTTGGCAAGGGTCTATCTATGTTCTAAAGTGTGTGACTGAGGCCAGGTATTCTGTTAGTATGCAGTTTCCATGTAGGAATCTGACTTGTTCATTTATCCCAGTAGGTGTATGGATGTTCTAGGTTCTACGGTGCTGCCCTTTTCTGGGTGGGCTCCTTGTGGGAGATTTGGACATTAGTGCTGTTATGGAATGGTAGATTTGCTCTATGGGTCCTGTACTGTGGGGGTCTTTGTGTATAGTCAACTGTAGGGTGTTGGTTGTTGGTAGTACAATATGGATTGCTTTTGAGATTTGCAGTTTTGCATTGTTGATGCTGCCAGTCTGGGTAAAATATGGGATTGGTTTTTATATGCACAGAAGGGTACAGATCTGGCCAGTGACCTGTCATCAACACAGCTCTTCACCCTTCAACTCCTGTGGTTAAAATTTACCACAGCACCACTGAAGTAAAGAGTCAGGAATCAGTTCTAAGAAGGAAGTAAAAACCAAGCTAAAATATAGCATGATTTAGTACAGTGGGAGGAACAGACTAAGTAGCTCATTTGAATGCACTTCCATGCTGACCATGCAAGCTTTTAGGATTTTTTTTTAGTATGGATTTTTCTACTCTAAAACCCTCATTACATCAGCTAGTAATATTAGCATAATGAAATCCACACAAAAACTGAGTAAAGCACAGTTTAATACATCACCCCTTAAACACTGGCAGTTTTCCTTAGCATTTGAAAATAAATCAAGAAACGTATGTAATAAACTACGTAATTTAAAAGATAGGTTAGAAAAGCAGAATGTTTTTTTCACTTTTTTTCCCCCACCGATATTGTCTATAGCAGTTTTGCTAGTGGAAGATAACCTGCAAATTCAATCCTATGAAATCATTCTAAACCTTATATTTTACTGTGCGATTTTGGAGAACACCCAAAGATGCACCATACTTGGCTACAACAATGGCTTTTTAAAATTTCCTGAAGTCAGTAATCAACCTATTCCTCAGATGCAGCTTAGAGTACAAGCTTACAGCATTAAAAGACAATCTGTTTTTCCTTTTTTTGCAGTGCGTTCTAACAAACTCTCCCCAATGGTCCCTCTGTCCACTGTATTCTATTTGCTTGTTAGCACTGAGTCACCAACTAGGAGTAGCAGGGCTAGAGGAAAAATCCTCAGGAAGGAAGAAAGATGAAAATTCATGCAAACGCTGTGGAAGAAGAAGAAGGGGGAAAGCTGGTGATAGTTAAAGTATAAGGATTTGTATGGTCATCAACCCAAAGTGGTAGAGAAACAAAAAGAAGTGGGCCGACCAGATAGACAACTGCGCTTTATCTGCCACCAGAGGACTGTGACAATGTAGGGCTGGTGCAAGGATTAGAGGCGCCCTAGACGGGCCTCAAACCTGCCACCCCAGCGACTGGCAATGAAACCATGATGCAGCATTTACCTGAACTCTTCAGCGCTGCATCATGGTTCCTACCCTCTGTGACCTCCACTTCCGCCACACTCCAGTGGAGACCCTCTGGTTTGCATAGGGGCTTACAACCCCCAAAGTATAAATTACAGGGAGGGAGGGTGTGTGGAAAAAGCAGGCCATAGAGGGCAGGAACCGAGAAGCAGCACCGGAGAGCTCAGGTAAGCGCTGTATTACGATTTCAATGCCATTGCCGCCGCCGCTGCTGCAGATCCTGGAGTGGGATGGCAGCAGGGTGCCCCGGAACGCTGGCACTCTAGGCAACAACCTCGTTTGTCCGATGGGAACTGCCAGCTTTGTATCTAGGTAAAAAGTATAATAAATCACACGCAAGGATAGCTCTTTAAACATCTTCATGAAGTCCTTTCTCTCACTCATATCAGAAACCCTTCCAATTTCTATGAATGCAAAAGTCAAAGCCATAACTGCAAAAAAAAAAACAACTTAAGAATTAAATTGATTTGGAACAATATTCTGCTTTGATGGAAAACTTTAAAACTGGAAAATAATGGCAGTAATGGTGTGAAGATTAGCTTAGTGGTAAAGCAGTGGGCAGAGAGCTAGACATGTCAGGACTCTCCTTGAGGCTTGAGCAAGTCACTTCACCGCCCATTAAATCAGAAAAGGGCACTGCCATTAGTGTGGGCATCAGCACTGTGTTTAAGCACAATCTTTCTGCGCATGTGTGCAGAATGCGGTAGGGATTTGCCACAAGCCAAATTATGGCGCAATCAGCTATGCTGCCTGGATGCAGAGAAGTTCAAAGAAGAATAGAAGGCTGAGTTCAAGGCCGGGACTTTAATGCCAGGCCAGTGAAGGCGTAAGGGGTCTGTAGTCAGCGCCGAGGAGGAATTTATGCCTGTTTCTTGAGCACACAACCCCTGCGGCTGTTTCTGGACTTTGCAGAAGTGAGGCCTGAGAAAATAAGAGCAGGAAGAGCACCCAATATGAGAATGGTTAGGTGCTCCCCCCCCCCTTTAGTTCTATCCATTCTACCACCTGACCTATATATGATTACCGTAGTCCTCAATTACTAGAATATTTAACTCTATGTAAATACTTTGTAGATATCATGTGAATAGTTCCTCCTGTTATCCCATTTTTTGAGTATTCCTTGTTCTATGTAAGCACATTGTGATATTAATGCATTGTTGCACTGTTCAGTTTTAATGTAAACCGCACTGATTTCAATAGCGCGGTATATAAAAAATAAAAATAAAATAAATAAAATAAATAAATAAATAAATGCTAGAACACGTATGTGCATGTACAGGACTGCTAGGAGGCGCATAACACTCAGGCATCAGTATTACTCTGAGCAGAATGGTGTAGCTCTAGAGCGTCAGAGAGCATTCCAGCACACGCTCACAAGTGCCTTTCTGTGCAAAGCATCTAGATGCTGCTAACGCAGACACCCGAGTACATGGGCCTGGCTTGCTCTCTTGCTTTAGCATGGACTTTTTGCGCACAATTGATTTGATTGCTGTTGGCTTACATCATGGCTGCACAAAACGTCTGTGATAAACTTGCCTTTGGAAACCCAGCAGGATAGCTTTAGCACCGGTCTCAAGCACTGGGTTTCTGCATTGGCCTGAAAGCTAGATTGCAAGATTTCTGGGGACAGGGAAAACACCTACTTTTGTTTAATTTTCAGGAAAAGCAATAATTTTGGAAGAAGTAAAAAGGTTTGTAATCCCAAGGGCACATCTGCTACTGTTCCCAGAAAAATAACATGGAAGGCACCAAGAAAGACAGAACATTTTTTACCATATAGTATCTTAAGCACACTTCATTAAAGAAAGAAAAAAAATGTACACTCAGAGCAATGCAGATGAGCACAAGCTGAGCCAGAGTGGGCTATTGCATCATTATACAGTTGTGTGCATTTAGGCACCTCTGTTGAAACTGCATGATTCAATGAACCTCTAGGTGAGCAGAAGCCGACAACCTTTATATAATACGAAGTTAAACAAACAGAACACCCTTCTGCAAGTTTTAATGCATAATGACTATTTATCTGCTGTTTTTTTAACAGATTGAAAATAAAAGTGAACATGGCAGCTGGAAAAAAGTGCCGACATCCATCAAGATCATTCATTGCAACTTTTTTTTTAAGTTGTTAATAAGACCCAAAAAGATTAGTGACTCGTTAGGCCTTCAATTAATCAAGTGAAGACAATTCCATGGTTGAACAAATGCTCTGAATCCTTCTAATTTCTCAGCTTACGATTGTTCTACTTTCATTAAACCTGAGTTCCTCTAAAGTGTCTGAGCATTTGAATTTTTTCATTTACTCTTACAAAGCAGGGGATGACTATAAAAAAACCAAACTCTAAACCTTTCAGTTAGTAGTTACAACTGTCAAACACGGTTAAGAAATGGAAGGTACAGGAAATTGTTGAAGTCAAACCAAGAAATGGAAGACCAAGAATAATTTCTGATAAAACTGGGCAAAAGCCATTCAGGCCTGCAAAAAGGAACCCACAGATCACTGCAAATGACCAGCTGAACTTCTCAGCAGATGGTGGCCTGCTTGTCCACAGTATACCATTGCTCACACAACAATGATCTGCATGGGACAGTTGTCAGAAAGAAACTTCTACCTCATCACAAAAGTTATGTTCTAAATTATGCAAATGAAATCCATAATTGAAGCAAAATGCTTCACAACATACATTTGGAGAAAAATGGTTAACTGTTAAGCAAATGACAAGCTCTGGGGTTGTGGGATGGCATAAGGAAAAATGGATGCAACACAATACCAATGCATCTTAGAAGCCAGCTCCCTCCAGTTGGTGAAGAATCTGAAGCGAAAAAGAGGTTGGATATTTCAAGACGACAATCATCTGCGACATACCTAAAAATTAACTATGAAGCATTCACAGAAAAGAAATGAAAATTTTGGAAAAGCCTTCACAATACTTAGACTTGAGTATTACTGAAAATCTGAGGGGATTTTTCAGACGTGCAATGCCTGCAAGGAGACCTAAGTACTGTATATTTCTGAGGTAGATGAGCGCTGCAAGGAAGAGTGGGAAAATCCATAAGCAAGCAGAGAAAGACTTAGCTGGCTACAGAAAACATTTGGAAGCTGTTTTCTGCCAAAGTAAGTGTTACAAAGTACTGATTGAAACATTTGTACTTGCCATATTCGTAAAACTATATTGCATTATCTATCAGTTTCTATAATACTACATTTGTATACTATATTGAGTAGAATTCTACCAGGACAACCCTGCTACATGTCTATATATTGCTATATAATTACCACATGTCTATATGTTGCCATATATTTGCTACATGTCTATATATGGCCCACCATAAGAGCCTACAAGATGATTTCCAGTGTCCTCGCTCTGAACTCATAGTGATGACAAACCAGCAAGGCCCTACATCTCCACTACGCTATTCTTGAAAAACAGGAGATTCGGCTATATCCTCAGTTACATCTGAGTCCAGGGGTCTGCTACCTTCCTATAATGCATCTAGGGAGACTATTAGTGGATCATGGCAATATTTAACCGAAAGGAATAAGAGCTCCCCTGTGATGCTCCACCCCAAAACAAAACAAACCCCCCCTCCCCCAGTAAACCTATGTGCCATCTCCAGCCTTCGCTGCCTGCTACATCTGATGCCCTAGGTTTCAGCATCGGACAACATGGCCTTTACATTATACATCTCCAAATAGAGTCTTGAGATCAAGTATATACCTCATGCACTCTAGACTCATTCACCCAGAAAGACCTCAGGACAGGCTGTGTTCCCCTCACTACAAACGAACCCTCAACTCTCGCCTCCAAAAAAAAAAAAAATTGGTGATGGGCTGCCTCCAGCTTCACCATACCCAGATGTACCCCTGCCAGCTGGCCTCTGCAATGCAAGTATACTCTTCCTGCTTGCAAGAGAAATGCGGAGTTCACTATAAAACCCAAATCATTCTGGTGACACACTCCATTCAAAAAGGAACTTCTGCCTATCAGGTTTTCTTGTGCTCTCACTTCTGAAACTCCCTGATCACTGCCAAGGTGAGTCACTCTCTCTCTCATTATTGGGCCCAACATTCATTTTTCCATCCCTTTGGCCGGTTGGCTCTTCAAACTGTTTCCTTAGCATCAGTGTATCAGCAGTTACCTTGCCGCCCTACCTATGGAACCCAAACAGTAGTTCTGCATTGAATGGCCTAACTCTCTGGTCTATATTCCCTGGAGAAGATGATCGCAATATGCAACCCAGATGGGGTCTGGAACATTGGTTTCGGCACCAGAAAAATCTTAGCATGTGACCTATACCATCAGTTCCTTGCCCTCACTTCCCACTAACAAATTAGTACTTTGTCAAGGAGGAACATGTGCATGCATCCTTCTACACAACACCCACTCCACAACCCTCTGCTCGGGAGTCATCCATGTGTGGCTGACTTATCCTGGAGAAAGTGAGATTACTTACCTGTAACAGGGGTTCTCCATGGACAATAGGATAAATCAGCCACACATGGGTGATATCCAATGGCGCCATGGACAGATTAGCTCTCCAAGAGATTAGAAAGGCTTTCCTGAGCATGTGCCAGCTACCCTCCACCACCGTGCCCATCCACTTCCTGTCCAGTACGTTCTCCAGCCATGAGCTTGTTCATCCGAGAAGGGAAGGTGAGTGGGTTTGTGTGACTGACCTATCCTGCTGTCCACAGAGAACCCCCATTACAGGTAAGTAACCTCACTTTCCACTACATTCAGGATTTTATAGACTTCTATTTTATCTCCCCCTCAGCCATCTCTTCTCCATGCTGAAGAGTCCTAACCTCTTTAGCCGTTTCTCATAGAAGAGTCGTTCCATTCCTTTTATAATTTTGGTTGCCCTTCTCTGTACCTTTTCTAATTCTGCTACTTCTTATTTGAGGTGCGGCAAACAGAATTGCACACAATACTTAAGGTGCAGTTGCACTGTGGAGCACTGCAGAGACAATACGAGACCCTTTGTTTTATTCTCTATTCCTTTCCTAATAATTCATAACTTCTGTTTTTTTCAAGCTTCCACCACACACTAGGCAGATTTTGACATACTGTCCATGACGATGCCTGAATCCTTTTCCTGAATGGTGGCCTCTAATGTGCAACCTTGTCTGGATTGGTTTGGCATAGATTAAAAGAAAAGCACATTAGGTAAGCATAACTGCACTTCTTTCTTAAAGAAATGTGCATAATACACCATGGTCCCTATTTATCAAGCTGCGTTAGCTAATGCTAAGGGCTACATTAATAGCAAACAGCTAATGTGATGTCTTAGTAGTTAGTGCACCCAGTTACCCAGCTAATCATCCAAGGCAGAAGGGGGCATGGAAAGGACAGGACCTGAACCTTAGTTAAAGCAGAAGTCATTATTGTGTGATAACTGCTCTGTATTATCTGCAGCTAACACCACCGCAATAGGAATAGCGAACTGCCATGCACTTAATGCACCCAAACATTTCTTCCCTGCTTTCAATCAATGGAAAAGTACTGGGAATGCCCTCAACAGTTAATACAGAGGTTCTGTGTTTAACATGCATTACTTTTAGCAAATACCAGAGTAACTGCAAAACCTTAGTAAAGAAGGTAACTATTTTTCTGCATTTATAGTGTCTTATACCATATTTTCCTGGGATTGCTTCCTAAAGGTATTGTGCTACAAGATACAATTTTTTTTAATTTTTTTTTATTTAAGCACGTCTTTCCAGTAGTAGTTCAAGATGAGGTACATGAAAAGCCTTGCCCTCTCCCCATAAGTAAAAGTACCCTCCCTGTGAATTTACTCAGGTCCAAAAGAAGGTAGGGAAAGGGCAGAGAGAGACCGAGGGAAGAAAAGTCCCCGCAGAACTTTCATTTTGAAAACCTGATGGGGGTCATTTTAGAAGCCCAATTTGTGCATTGGACATCCAAAAACGGGCATAGAGGTGTCCAAAGCACAGACACATCGCTAGAGCCATTTTAGAAGGCAGCTCTGGGGATGTCCAATTCTGAACGGGGGCCATGGTGGAGGTGTGGTGGGCGTTCACAGGAACCTGGACGTCCCCGCCTGATTTTATTTATTTTTATTTATTTTATTTTAAATCGTTTCTATACCACGCTCTTTAAAATCAGCACGGTTTACAGGTAACAACTTGGGCAAAGCAGCGTAGCATGCAGTGCACATTACAGAGAACAGGTATTATAACTTGGGTTAACAGGGGAAACCATATACAACTGAGCTGTTTGTGCACAGGTATGCCACAGGTCTGGTTGTGCAGCCACGAATGTTCTGAACTACATACATTTACATTTTAGCTAACTTTATACAGTTTATAACTATTTACAGGTTTATGCAGCAGTATTTCAGGCTGTGATTGCTTCAGTATGACATGGGTGTGCTGGAGGTGTCATTGTGGTGGGTGGAGGGTATGCTGAGTTGTGATGTTTCACTGGACTGGTAGTAGTGTTGGAGGAACAGATGGTGCTTTATTGCCTTCCTGAATTGGGCGAAGTCAGTTATAGTTTGGATGGTGGTTGGAAGGGCATTCCAGAGTGTAGGTGCGTAAAATATAAATGCTCTGCTCTTTGCTGCTTGGGAGCATTTTGCTATTGTGGTGGGGAATACAAGTGTGCTTGCTGCAAATGCTCTTCTGGACCTGATTGGCAGGGTGGGGAGGATGAGGTTCGTAAGGGAGGTGGAGGATTCTTTGTTGATGGCTTTGAAGGTCATTAGTAATACTTTAAAGGTGAGCCTGCAGTGTATCGGCAGCCAGTGGAGGTGTTTTAGGATTGGGGTTATATGGTCTCTTCTGGAGGCCCCGTGCAGGGTGCGGGCGGCAGCAGCAGCATTCATTGCTAGTTGCAGGGGGTTCAGAGTGTTCTTGGGTAGTCCATGCAGGATAGCGTTGGCGTAGTCGAAATAGGGTATTACCAATGCTTGAAAAACCGTCCGGAAATTGTCTGGTTCCAGTAGGGGTCATAGATGGCGGATTGTTCGTATCTTGTGATAAATTGCCCTGGTGGTGTTTCCTACATGTGCTTTCATGTCGAGCTGCTGGTCAAGGGTGATACCCAAGTTGTGGATGGTGGGCTTGCTCAGGAGCTCAGCGTCTCTTACTCTTATTGAAGTGGGGGGGGGGGTGAAAGAGTGGTTCCTGGTGATGAAGAGGACATCTGTTTTCTTAAAATTAATCCTGAGGCTCTGCGAGTGGAGCCAGTCTGTGACAGCATCAAAGCATTTTGCTAGGGTCGAGAAATCTGACTGGTTGATTGAGAATGGTGTGAAGAGTAGTACATTGCCAGCGTACACTAGGCAGGAGACATTGAAAGAACGGATGATTGAGCAGATAGGTTGCATGTATATATTGAAGAGGAGGGCCAAGAGGGATGATCCTTGGGGGACCCCTTGCATTTGTTGAAAAGGCTTGGAGGTTCCGGAGCCAGTTCTTACCTGCTGTCATCTCTCTGTCAGGTATGACTTGCACCAACTCAGGGCTGAACCCTGGATTCCCTTCTCCCGGAGATGTGTCAGGAGCAGCTCGTGGTTGACTGAGTCGAAAGCGGCAGTGATGTCCATGAAAATTAGCGTGTATTCTTTACTAATGTTGTCAATCCCTGTGATTAAGGTGCTGAGTAGAGTGGTGAGGAGGGTCTCCATGCCGTGTGATTCTCTGAAGCCGTGCTGACATGGGTCAAGTGGGGCAGTGGTTTCAATGTGATGTTGGATTTGGCATACGACCTTCTCTATTATTTTGGCCAGTAGGGGAATACTGGAGATTGGTCAATAGGATTCCGCCCTTCTGGGGTCTAGTTTGTTGTTTCTGAGAAGGGGCCGGATAGACGTCTGTTTTAGAGCTGGTGGGAACGCCCCTGTTGAAAAAGATAGGTCCATAATCTTGGTTAGGAATGGGCTGAATTCCGCATGCAGCGTTCTTATCCAGAAGGCTGGGCAGGGGTTGTTGGGGGTTGTGGTGGTGTTGATAGATGTGATGATGTCCTCCATGCTTCTTGCGGACGGAGGAGTGAATGCTGTCAACAGTGTTAGGTGGTGTGTCCCGGGCTCTGGTTCGTGGGTCATGGTGGTGTTGGATTGGCTGGATTTGGCCTGTAGGTGGTATGCGAAGTCCTGTGGGTGTAGCAGGCCAGGTTGGGAGGGGGAAGGCTCCTTTGTCAGGGATTTCATGATGTTGAAAAGGTTGTAGTGTTAATTTAGGGATCGCCGCAGGAGTTCGGAGTGATGTTCCTTCAGTTTCCTTGAGATTGCTTCTTAGTGTGTATTTAAGTGGGATGTGTAGGCTGCTAGGTCGTCTATGGATCGTGAATGTCGCCATCGTCTTTCGAGTTTTCTGAGGTGGAGTAGTGAAGTGCATATTTCTGCGGAATACCATTGCGCAGGTTTTCTTTTTTTTGGTGGCTTGTTTGAGGCAGGTAGATGTGCGATGGATCCTAGGCTGTCATTCCATATGGATATCATTTCGTTGAGGTTGGGTGACGCCAGGCTGAGGTTTGGTAGGACTTTTTTGCTGATCTCATCTTTATCAAAGAGTCGGAAACGTCTTGTGGGTGCTGTGGGAACCTCGTCTGTCTTGGAAGGGGTGTTATAATCTTGACATATGGGTATCTGAAATTGAATTAGGCTGTGGTCGGACCATGGTACTGGAGTGATGGATATATCAAGGTTGTAGCTCGGGCTTATGGCAGGTATTGGAGCGAAGACCAGGTCCAGTATGTTCCCTTTTGTGTGGGGGGGGACAGCAATTACCTGTTTGTATCCCAACTCGTTGAGTGCTTCAAGGAAGGCTGTGGATTGGGTGCTTTGGAAAGCTGGCAGATTAAAGTCACCCATTACCCAGTTTGGTATGCGTGGGTTTTTGGGGTTGCAGGCGAGGTCAATTATGGTCGACAGGTCCTCTGGGGAGGACGACGGGGATCTGTAGATTAGACTGATGGTGAAGTCCTTGTTGGATATGGTGATTGACTCCAGGTCAGTTGTGCTATTGGAGGAGAGCAGTTGAAACTGGAGCTCAGTCTTTACTAAGATGAAGGCGCCTCCGTCTCTGCAGTTCGTTCTGTGGCATGTGTGGATTGAGAAGTCAGGCATGATGAGCTGGTTGAGGAGGACTGAGTCTGAGTTGGACAGCCATGATTCTGTGACTCGAAGCATGTCCAGGTTGTGGTTGGCTTTTAGAACCAACATGGACGCCGGCCATCATGTCTAAGTTTAGACCTGCTCCAGGCATCTGAAAAGTGCCTTTCAGCTGAAAAACAGCCAGAGAATGTAAAAAAGGTGGCACTCCAACTTACTCAGTACTCAGCACAATGTCAATGATAGCAGCAGTTGGATTTGAATCCTGGCTGCCCTGTTCCTAGCCCACTACTCCAACCATTAGGCTATCCTAGATGTCTAGGTACTGAAATACGATTCTGGGGATGTCTATGTAGGCACCCCCACAGACATCCATATTGGGCACATCCACGTTTGCAGGATGTGCTTGCTTTTTTTCTCCCAGACGTTCTGGCTTAGACGCCCCAGACTGCATTTAGATGTTTCTTCTAAAAATCCCCCTCTATGTGAATGTTCCACAGGTACATTAGACTCATTGCCCCTCCTACCAGCAAGATTTTTCAAAGCACTATGAGCAGTATAAAAATGTTTTTGAAGACAGTTAAACACAAAATAGTGTCGCTTCGCCTGCAATGCTGAAGCAAACATGCTTCCCACTCATTAAACATAAACATCAGTACTGAGGGCAGATGAACTATTGAGGCAACCCTTCACAAACACACAAACATCCTAGAATCTTCCTCTTTTTTTTTATAATCACTAGACTAGCAATGAATATGCTTGGTAAGACACACTTAGCAGATGGAGCATGAACAAAAAGAGATAAAAGGGCCCGTTGTCTATTTTCTCAGCTACAATTGCATTTTTATTTCTAATATGGGACCATTTAAGGAAAAAAGACCTAAGGGGCTTTCCTTTTCCTATAGCAGGAGCTTTCTTAGCTGCAGGAAATTTGTGTGTTGGCCATAATTAGAAAGACTACTATATTAAAAGCAGCAATATCTGTTTGAAAAAAAGACAAAATGTGGGTTATAGAAACACAAACATGACGGCAGATAAAGACCATACGGTCTATCCAGTCTGCCCTTCCATACAAACTACTACAGTCCCTTTTCTCCTTTAGAGATCTTCTGTTTTTGATATGATTCAGACCTTTAAATACTTAAAGAGTATTAATGAACAAATCTCTTCCAAAGACGAGGAAGCTATAAAACTAAAGGGCATAACATGAAGCTGCAAGGGGGTAAACAAAGGCAATGTCAGGAAATACTTTTTCATTGAAAGGGTCGATGGAGGTGGTGGGGGCAAATACAGTGACAGAATTCAAAATGGCATGGGATAGACACAGTGGATCTCTTCATAGCAACAGGAAAAAAATCAAAACAAACATAACTATCTCTTATATCTCAACAAATAGGGGTGACCTACACAGAGCGGTGGGTATACCCCTAAACAAAGGCATGGGGAAGGGTGACCTGCATGGAACGGCAGGTGCACCTACTCTTGCTGCCTTGCTGGGCAGACTATATGGACCATACTGACTTCATCTGCCATCATATACTATGTTACTATATGTTACTATGTTCCATGCGTTCTTGAATTTAGATACTGTCCTCTACTGCGAGACTATTCCACACATCTATCACTCTTTGCGTAAAGAAATATTTTCAGCACATTAATCCTGCATCCATGCCCTTTCTATGAAGCATGTTTACTAACGTGTGCTACCCAGATAACATGGGGCTAGCATGCAGTATAAGTGCTGTGCTAAAACCCCACGCTACCCAGATAGTGTGCATCTGGGTGGCAACTGGGCGGGATGGGGCACTCCGGCTGCTAGTCCAAGTGTCAGAAGCCTGCTGGGCCAGTGCTCGGTGCAAGTAGCATAGGTGCAACTAATACCACCTCAGTGGGTGGCACTGCTTACTCCCATGGTGACCCATGGTTCTTGCAGAGGGGACAGCAATACCCGACCATCTGCAGTTAGCGCCAAGCCCCACACTAGAAACACAATCCAAACCCACATTACCAGCATGGGGTTACGTGAACATTCCCCATAATTTTTCAATCAAGAAATACATACTTAGACCTATATGATCCTTTAT
Organism: Ichthyophis bannanicus; assembly: GCA_033557465.1. Lineage (NCBI taxonomy): Eukaryota > Metazoa > Chordata > Amphibia > Gymnophiona > Ichthyophiidae > Ichthyophis > Ichthyophis bannanicus. The sequence continues at coordinate 142,318,488 of CM066036.1, forward strand.
TTTATTGTTCTGAGAACAGTTTTTTGGGCAAAGTGTGATTTTCATTTATTTATTTTTTTTTTTTAATTATTGTACTATGAGTTTATATTCTATTTTATTAGATGACTATAATTCACCTCAGACAATTATTGGGAGGTAGGAAGTAAAGTGATTTAAAATAAATACATTTTATATGCACATATACAATTTATTCTCCCTAATTACTTTGTTGTGAATAGATGTGATTTCCCATACTACATTGATGCAAGCTAGTTATCAACAAAAACGTTGACCAGTAATGATAAAATCCACATTGACTTATAAATTAAAGAATTATATATGAAAGGCAATGTGAATCTTTCAAATGAATCTTCTTTGCCTTATCTACAATTAACCAGGAATTCCCTTCAGGATCAACTGTTCATCTTCTCCATAAGGTCTTGCTCGCTGTCTGCCTAAATAAACCATCTTGTAGCTAGTGAAGTGTGAGACCATACGAGTACTAACAGAAAAGGTTAATTTTCTGCTTCAGAGGAACGCAGCATTCACCAGATTGTCGTTTTGTTCTTTACAAGAAAGAAAAGGTGTTAAATATATTTCTTCTAGAAAAGAAAAAATAAGTGACTTCACTTATTTGTGTTGGCTTTATTCCCTAATTTGGCAGGTTTCATAGATGGCAAAGAACTTTCCTAGGCTTTATTTTCAAAGAAACAAAAGCTACACTGCATAGCACTTAACTAAGCCTTGTAATAAAATTAGGATTCCCTTTTATACACACAAAGAGCAAGCCAGCACCAAAAACCAATGTTCTCATACACATATTAATAAAATTAGGATTCCCTTTTATACAAACACAGAGCAAGCCAGCACCAAAAACCAACGTTCTCATACGCATATTTTAAACAAATAAGTTACTTTCTAGAGAACAAGCATGCACAAGCTATGAAAGATATACTATTAATTCATTTTTTCTAACCCAGAACTTTGATGCACTGATCCTAAAAAGAAAAAAAGAAAAAAAACAGGAACTGTAGCTGACAATGCTCCTGGAATTCTAAACTTTTTTTTACCTCTTCCTATATATTATTGGTTTCCCTAAAAGTTAATCATCCTAAAAAAGAAATGACAAAAAAAGTGCCTCTCTTTAAATAAACCACAAATTAATTTACAATAAAGTTAGAGAACTCTGAATACAGTGCATGCTAAAATACGGATTACAAACCTCTCCACAGGACTCCTGTCTTTTTTTCCTCTAAAATGGCCATGCACTAAACATGAACTGGCAGGGTATCAAACTAGGATTTCATAGTGAAATGGAATCCTGACATTAAACACAGTAACAATGACTAAAAATATCAAGAGATCTTTCCCCCCCAGCGATTCATTTATTTCTGGTTTTGAACTCTAACAGTAGGAAATACGTTTAGCTCACATTTAAGGCATAGATCCACAAATTAAATTATCTGGTGTTAAGTTTTTCATGTCTGTGTTAACGTTGTATGCTACTTTTTTAAAAATGTTTTTGCTGTATTTTATTTATTGTTCGTTTTAGTGATTATTTTTAAGGTTTATGGTAATTTTAATACTATAAATTTCTCAGTCACCTACAGCCTATATGGAATAATCTATCTAGAAAATGTAATAAACAAATCACCTTAATAAGACTTGACCTCTCCTATGCTGAACTGCCAACTCTTCCACTTATCAAACTAGGGGAGGGGAACAAGGATTTTGTTCTTCTAATTAGGAGATAAAACAATAAGGGAACTAATTTACTGAATGTTTTCTCCTATTTTGTTGCTATGGAAAGATCCTCATTAAAAGCAGCAGCACCTCTGACTACATAATCAGGTATGGATGATGACTCAAAACTGGTAAAGATGAAGACAGAACTCCAGCTCAAGAATGAATTGAGCTGGCAAACGGAGGCCACTTGAAATGGTGCTCTGGCTTTAAAGTAGGGAGGAGGAATAGAGGAGGCTCAATCAAGTAGCTAGCATTCTTATTGTCCTTTAAACAAGGTTCGCTTTCAACATCACTGGTCGTTTTTGTTTAGTTTCCCCAATAGTCTTCAGCAAGCAGGAACCCTAAAGAGTCGACTGCTTTTCATACATACATTACTTTTTAATCGCTAATAGGTCCCATTATAATTTTAGCTCACTGATTATACCAAATCCGGCTCAGGACATGAAAAACAGGAAATCTGCCAATTTGCAAGAGGTCAAAGAAATGGGTAGCAAGCAGGGGAACCCATACATATATATATCTATATACACAGAAAAACCCAGTGCACATAGGGTGTGCAAAGGTTTTCTCAGGATCTATACACAAAGGTAACAAGGGTAACAAGATGCATAGAAATAAACAAGACATCTATTTCTTCAAGACTTATGACAATAAAGCACAGTTACTTACCTGTAACAGGTGATCTCTGGGAACAGCAGGAATTAGTCATCACATATGGGTACGTCGGTACAGACGGAGCCTGCGCGGGAAAGCTCCCCAGCTTTTCAGATGAAAAGCTTTTGGGGCCTCCCACTGCACATGCGCGCTGCCTTCCCGCCTTCCTGACCAGCTCTCCTCAGTTCGAGTTTAAAGCTGAGACAATAGAGAGAGAGGACAGGAAGACAGAGGAATAGAGAGACAACTCCTAGGGGAGGTGGGTGGGTTGTGATGACTAATTCCTGCTGTTCCCAGAGATCACCTGTTACAGGTAAGTAACTGTGCTATCTCCAGGAACAAGCAGGAATAAGTCATCACATATGGGGACTCCCTAGCTGAGATGCCTGGGAGATCCCCCTCCAAGGGTAACCATCTTCGTATGGATCTCAGGCATCCATTCTGGGAAGGTGGGCAGGAGTTGTTTAAGTATGGAACAGGTGTTTGAGGACAGCCTGACCAAACAAGGCATCCCGGCGGGAGTCCTTGTCCAAGCAATAATGGGCTGTGAAGGTATGAACCGAGGCCCAAGTGGCTGCTCGACAGATCTGATCTATGGATACAGAGTGAAGATGAGCCATAGAAGTGGCCATGGCTCTCACATTGTGAGCTGTGACATGGCCTTCCAGAGAAATGTTCTTACTCTGGTAAGCAAAGGAAATACACTGAGCAATCCAGTTGGAAAGTGTGCGTTTGGTGACTGGAAGTCCCAAATGAGAAGGATCAAAAGCCACGAAAAGCTGAGAAGACTTTCGATGTGGCTGAGTTCTATTGAGGTAAAAGGCGAGAGCCCTTTTACAGTCAAGAGTATGAAGGTTCCTCTCTGCACTGGATGCATGAGGAGCCGGAAAAAAGACAGGTAGATATACCTCTTGATTAAGATGAAAAGGCGAGACCACTTTAGGCATAAAGTGGGGATTCGTTCTAAGGACCACCTTATCATGATGAAATCTGGTATAAGGTGGATTTGCCACCAAAGCCTGCAGTTCACTGATGCGGCGAGCCGAAGTGACTGCAATAAGGAAAAGGACCTTCCAGGAAAGAAATTTCAGGGAGGTAGATACCAACGGTTCAAAAGGTGGCTTCATAAGTTGACCCAGAACTAAATTCAAGTCCCATGCTACCGGAGGAGGCCGGATGGGAGGCTTAGTGAGGGTTAGGCCTCTCATGAATCTTGCAATAAGAGGATGAGAGGAAACAGATTGTCCATTTATAGGTTTTAAGGATGCTGTAATAGCACTTAAATGGACTCGTACTGAATTCGTCTTGAGGCCTGCATTGGAAAGATGCAGGAGATAGTCTAGTAGAGAATTCAAAGGAAGTGCCAGAGGGTCAAGACCCTGTTGAGCACACCAAATGGAAAAACGTTTCCATTTGAAAGCATAGGAACGCCTGGTAGAGGGTTTCCTAGAGGCATAAAGGATATCTTTCACTGGTTGAGAAAGATTAAACTCTTGAAGGCTTAAGCCTTCAGTAACCAAGCTCGGAGATGTAGGGACTTGGGGTTTGGATGCCACAAAGTCCCCTGCTCCTGAGACAGAAGGTCTGGTGCAGCTCCCAGGTCCAGGGAGGAGCCCTGGGAGAGCTGTAGAAGGAGAGGGAACCACACTTGGCGTGGCCAGCGTGGAGCAATGAGGATCATGGATCCGTGATCCCTCTGAAGTTTGAACAGAGTCTTGGGAATCAAAGGAATGGGTGGAAAAGCGTGCAGGAATTCCTGACCCCAATGCAGGAGAAAGGCATCGTTGGCCTGAGCTCCCTGACACGGAGTCCTGGAACAGAACCGGGGAAGTTTGGCATTCCACGGACTTGCAAAGAGGTCTATGTCCGGGGTCCCCCATTCCTGAAAGATTCTGCATATCTGGTCCATATGTAGGGACCATTCGTGTGGGAGCAGAACTCGACTGAGTTTGTCTGCCCGAGAGTTTTGAACTCCTGGAAGATATACTGCCAGAAGATGAATTTGGGGCTCTCTGGTGAAGGCCCATAATCTGAGAGCTTCGTTGCAAAGCGACAGAGAGCCCGTCCCTCCTTGTTTGTTGACATAAAACATGGCCACCTGATTGTCTGTCTGAACTAGGACAGTCAGGTTGGCAAGGAGGGTATGGAAGACTGTGAGGGCAAGGAAGATTGCTCGCAGTTCCAGAAGGTTGATATGAAGGGTGGTCTCTTGGGGAGACCAGATTCCCTGAGTGGAGAGATGTTGAAGATGAGCTCCCCACCCTGTTTGGGAGGCATCTGTTGTGAGGGTTGCTTGGGGCAACGAAGGTTGGAAGGGGGTCCCCAACAACAGATTTTTGGAGGATGTCCACCACTGGAGAGACCAAAACAGACGTTTTGAGGTGAGTACCTGGTCTGACAGCAGTCCCGATGCTTGAGACCACTGGGTGGCCAATGTCCATTGAGCTGCTCTCATATGGAGATGAGCATAGGGCACCACATGAACCGTGGAGGCCATGTGGCCCAGAAGTTGCAGCATTTCTTGGCTGACAAGTGACTTCTGGACTGAGCCTGAGAGGCCAAGCTTATTAGCCTTTGGCCTCGGACCAGAGGGAGGTAGGCCCTTGCAGTGGTGGAGTCCAATTGGGCCCCTATGAATTCCAGGGACTGAGTAGGGATGAGTTGGGACTTGGGAACGTTTACCACAAGTCCCAGATATTGAAGAATACGCCTTGTGCGGTCCAGAGAAATCTGGGCTTCTGATTGAGATGGAGCTCGGATGAGCCAGTCGTCCAGATATGGGAAGACAAAGATTCCCATGCCTCTGAGAAATGCGGCTACGACTGCCATGCATTTTGTGAATACTCTTGGAGCAGAGGCCAGACCGAAGGGTAGTACTCTGTACTGGAAATGTTTTCCCTGGAACAGAAATCTTAGATATTTTCTGTGGGATGGATGGATGAGTATATGAGTGTACGCATCCTTGAGATCTAGAGAACAAAGCCAATCCTGACTCTGAAGGTATGGAAGGAGAAGGCCCAGAGAGAGCATTTTGAATTTCTCCTTGAATAGAAACCTGTTCAATTCTCTCAGATCTAGGATAGGTCTGAAGCCCCCTGTCTTCTTTGTTATGAGAAAGTAAGGGGAGTAGAAACCTAACCCCTGTTGTGGAGGAGGAACCTCCTCTATTGCCCCTTGGGAAAGAAGAGAAGAGACTTCCTGACCCAACAGGGTCAGAAGAGATGGGGGAGAACTGAATTGCCTCACCATGGTATGGGGAGGAAGGCTGGAGAAATGAAGTTTGTAGCCCTCCCAGATAATAGAGAGGGTCCATTGCTCTGATGTGATTTGTTCCCATCTGGGAGCAAAATGAGCTAGCCTTCCAGGAATGGTGAGGGGCTCTGGTTGTGCTAGAGCCAGAAACGGCAAGTTCTCTAGAGGGAAGTCAAAACCCCTGAGGGGGTTGAGCCTGCTGGGGTGTAGCAGACACTGCAGGCTTTGACTTTACCTGCTTAGATTGTTGACGCTTAGCCGCAAGGCGAGGCTGAGCAGATTGCTGGCCAGTATTTGTGGGAAATCTGGTCTTTTTATAGTAAGGCCTTTTAAAAGGCTTCTTTTTGGTAGGGGTAGAAGTAGACTTGGAAAGTCTATCTAGAGTGGCATTTTCTGCATCCATTTGAGCAGCTTTAATCTGCCAGTCTTCCCCAAATAAGTTCTCACCGGTACAGGGCAGATTACTGAGGCCATCTACAACCCAGGGTTCTAGGTTAGAAGCCTGGAGCCAAGCGAGACGTCGGGCTGCAATAGCAATTCCCGAAGCTCTGCCTGCAACTTCAAAGGAATCAAAGGCTGCCCTGTTGGAGAACTTGGAGACCTCTGAAAGTTGTGTCACCATAGAAAAGAAGTCCGCCCTTTGATCATCAGGGATAAAGGGGGCAAAATTCTGTATTTTTAGGGCAAGTTGCCCAAGATACATGCCCATATAAAGGCTATAAGAGTTGATCCTGGCTATAAGCATACTAGCCTGGAACATCTTTCTTCCAAAAGAGTCTAGGTTCTTACATTCTCGCCCTGGAGGGGTAGAAGAATGCCTCTTAGGACTTTATTTTCTTCATGGCAGACTTCACCACAATGGAGTGGTGAGGCAGCTGAGTTTTCTGGAACCCAGGCGAAGGAGGGACCCGATACATGGTGTCCAACCTGCGGGAATGGGGAGATAGTGTTAAAGGAGTCTCCCACAAATCCATCAAGTGTTCTTGAAGGATTTCATGGACAGGCAGAGTGACTGCCTCTTTAGGAGCTTTTGAGTATCCTAAAATGTCCAATTTTTTTGATCTGGGCTCTCTTTCAGAAGATGTAGCAATAGAAAGTGCTTTAGCTACATCAACAATGAAATCCTGAAAGGATAAATCCTCTGGAGGAGACATCCTCCTCTTGGGAGAAGAGGGCTCCTCAGGAAGAGTAAGTTCAGCAGAGTCATCAGAGGAATTGAATTCATCAGAAGAATCTGAGTCTTCCCTCTGTACTGCCAATGTACGATACGCATACCGATCGGTATCGACATCGGGCGTATCGGGCATGGGATCGGTACCGGGCGAAAGCTGGAATCCGGCATGCGGAACCGATCGACGTTTAGAAGTCGATGGTCTCGGTTCCGGTGTAGATACCGGAACCGGGGTCGGTACCGAGGGCATCGCAGCCTTAATGAATGCCAGAACGGCTTGCTGCATGGTCTGGACAGTACTGCCCATAGACGCCACTACTGCCTGGATGTCGGTACCGGTATGGGCCGGTACCCCAGAGCAGTCCAACAGGTGATCTGTCGAGGCCGTGCCATCGATGTCAACCTGTGACCCCATGATTGCTTTGGAGGCCGGAACCTCCCGCCGGGGTTTTTTGGCCTGGGCAGAATCCTCGAACTCAGAATTGAGAGCCTCTCGATCTTTAGAAAGAGATTTGCTTTTAGAGGATTTGCCCACAGAAGTTTTGGTTACCTGAGATCCATCCGGAGAGGAAGACCTGGATGACTGTGATGCTTCTGAAGGAAACAGCACATGGAGCTTGTTAGCCCGGTTCTGCAAACCGCGTTTAGACATCTGGGTGCAGGATGAGCAGTCCGGTATGGAGTGTTCAGGTCCCAAACATTTGAGACACCATTCATGGGTGTCTGTGACAGAAATGACAGCACTGCATTTGGTACATTTTTTGAAACCAGGGACTGGCTTCTCCATGAGGAGAATTTGTGTAGGCCTTAAGGCCTAACAACGGGTACCAAGCTGTGCTGAAGAAAATAAAAAGTCTTTTTTTTTTTTTTTATATAAAGAAAGAAAGAGAGACCGGCGATACCGGTTTCGGTATGGGGAAGGCAGGTACGCGGTCTAAAGAAACAAACAAAAGTAACAAATTCTTCAGCGGTGACAGGAACACGACCTGCTGGCTCCGCGGAAAAAGAAGAACTGAGGAGAGCTGGTCAGGAAGGCGGGAAGGCAGCGCGCATGTGCAGTGGGAGGCCCCAAAAGCTTTTCATCTGAAAAGCTGGGGAGCTTTCCCGCGCAGGCTCCGTCGGTACCGACGTACCCATATGTGATGACTTATTCCTGCTTGTTCCTGGAGATAGACAAGCAGAAGGCTTCATTGCATTATCTCCTTTCTTGCATTTCTAGAATATATGTTAGCAACCCCCCACTTGGTTTGCAGCTTGTCATGCTGGGAGGGCTTGTGTGCATCAGTGATGCTGAGAGCTAAACTATCGGTAGCTTTAATATTGGCAGGGTCTCCCAAGATGGACAGGTGTCAGCTGAGGTGCTAGACTAAGACAGACAAACTACCCATCTGGACAGTAGTAGAACAGGACAGTATTGGTGGCGGACGAACACATTTCTGTGACAACGGCAACAATACTAGCATTGTGCAGAAGAAAGGTCTGGTAATCTACTTCCGTATCTTGCTACGAAAACCCAATGAATAGTCAGAACATAACAAATTGCACTATAGTGTTGGAAGACGAGACCTCCAGGTTGGAAGGCACTCAACTGGCTACTGTGGATGAGCTGAAGACTTTTCAGAGTAAAGCCAGCATTTATGATGTGGTTGAATCAAAGCCATTGGGATGTCTGATTGCTGATGTAGCTGCGCATGAAATGAGTTAGAAGCTGCAAAGATGTCTTGCATACTAGGACATGGAATGTATAAAGCATGAATCAAGGGAAGTTGGAGGTGGTCAAGAATGAAATAGAATTTGTACAACTCAATCTATTGGGTATCAGAAAACTGAAAAGGACCAGCATCGGGCACTGTGCATCTGATGATCACATGATATACTATGCTGGAAATGAAAGACAAAGAAGAAATGGTTTTGCATTTATAATTTAGAAGAAACTTGCAAGAACTGTAATGAAATACAATGCAATCAATGAACACTTACTTTCTATTCGTCTATGAGCAATACCCATCAACACAACTATTATTTACGTTTATGCCCCAACAACAGCTGCAAAAAAGGAAGAAATTGATGAGTTCTATGAACAAGTACAAGCTAAAATCGACAGGACATGCAAACAGGATGTCCTGAAAGTCATGGGTGACTGAAATACAAAGGTTGGCAATAAAGAAGAAGGCAAAGTGGTTGGAAAATATGGGCTTGGCAACAGAAATAAAGCAGGAGAAAGGCTGATAGAATTCTGCAAGACCAACGATCTATTCATCTCAAACACCTTCTTCCAGCAATAAAAGTGGTGACTGTGCACATAGACTTCACCCAATGGATTGTACAAAAAACAAATAGACTCATATGTGGAAGTCGATGATGGAAAAGCTCAATAACATCAAACAGAGATGACTGTGGTACAAACTCAAGCTAAAGCTGAAAAAGAACAAGCCACTCATGAAGGTAGCAAAATATGACCTTGGGAATATACAACCGGAATTTAAAGACTGCCTGCAAAATCAATTTACTGCTTTGGATACAAATGACGGAGCACCAGAACAGTTATGGGATGACATCTAGAAGGTAGTGTTGGAAGAAAGTGAGAAGTCTCTACAAAAGATGAAAAAGCAAAAGTGGCCAAAATGGATGACTGAAAAAACTCTGAAAATTGCCCAGAAATGCAGAGAAGCTAAAGCTAGAGGAGAAAGACAGGCAATCATAGAACTCGGAGATTTCCAACATGCAGCAAGACGAGACAAGGAGAAGTACTACAATGATGCATGCAATGAAATAGAATCAAAAACTATTAGAGGAAGAAAACTGGTTTTCCTAAACCTACACGAATTAAAGACAAAATACCAGCCTCAAACTGGAATGCTACAAGATGCGCAGGAATCCATGTTGAATGATGCTGAGAAGAGCAAGAAAAGGCGGAAAGAATATACAGAGTCATTACACCATAAAGATCAAATGGACCAACAGCTGTTTCAACCCATACCTTAGGATCAGGAACCATTTATGATGAAAGAAGAAGTTGAAGCAACACTGAAAGCGTTATCAAAGAAAAAAGCACTGGGCATTGATGGCATTCCCATTGAAGTATTACAGCAATCGGATGCAGCTGTTTCCATACTTACATGGCTCTGCCAGGAAATATGGAAGACAACATCATGGCCAACTGACTGGAAAAGATCTGTGTTTATACCAATACTGAAGAAAGGTGATCCAACTGACTGTGGAAATTATTACACAATCACTCTGATCCCACATGCCAGCAAGATCCTACTCAAGATCATTCAGCATAGACTACAACCACACCTGGAACAAGAACTGCATGAAGTGCAAGCAGGGTTAAGGAAAAAGTGAGGGACAAGAGACATCATCGCAGATGTGAGATGGATCCTTGAAAAGACAAAAGAATACCAAAAGGATATCCATATGTGTTTTATTGACTACAGCAAGGCTTTTGACTGTGTAAACCATGAGAAACTCTGAGCCATATTAAAAAGCATGGGTATACCAGAACACCTGATGCTTCTTCATCAGTGTAAAGGTTGTGCAAGAGAACTAACAGTTCAAATGGAACAAGGAGAAACAGAACAGTTTAAAATTAGCAAAGCTGTAGGACAAGGCTGAATACTTTTACCCTACCTGTTTAATTTATATGCAGAACAAATCATCAGAGAAGCAGGACTGTATGAAGACAACCAAGGTGTGAAGATTGGTGGAAGACTCAACAACCTTTGCTGTGCTGATACCACAAAACTGGCTGAAAATGAAGACGATCTGAAACATTTGCTTTTAAGGATCAAGGAACATAGTCTTAAAATGGGCATGCGCCTTAATGTAAAGGAGAAAAAGATCCTGACAACTGGCAAAAATCCACGTTCATTGCTAATGGAGAAGGAATTGATATAGTTGACAACGTTAACCTGCCTAGATGAATAATCAATAAAGAAACAAGCAGTCAATAAATCTGATGATGCATTGCTAGTGGCAGAATGACTTTAAATGACCTAGACAAGATTCTGAAGAGGAGAGGTCTCTCTCCATACAAAGATTTGACTTGTCCAAGCCATGGTATGTTCAATAACGCCACATCGATGTGAAAGTTGGACACTGGAAAAGATAGGAAGAAAATCAATGCCTTTGGATTATGGTGCTGGCAAAGAATACTGTGTATATCTTGGATTGCCCGAAGAACAAACCAGTCAGTACTAGAGGAGATCAAACCTAAGCTTTCTTTAGAAGCTCAGATGACAACGACTTTCATACTTTGGACACATCATGCAAAGAGCAAGATCATTAGAGAAAGACATAATTCTTGGCAAGGTTGAAGGTCAATGCAAAAGAGGAAGGTCAGCAATGAGATGGATCAATACAATAACAGCCGCTATGGATGCTACTCTATCCACAATGTGTTGCCTGACTGAAGACCAAACATAGTTTAGGACAACTATCCAGAGGGTCGCCATGAATCAACACCAACTCAACAGCACATAACATGTCAGCGATACAGATAAAATATAGACTGCATGATAATAAAAGAAAAACTCATTACAAACTTAGAAATGGGAACTGGTCATCTTATGGTTGCAATTTCTATGCAGCCCACAGTAGTTATTCATAAAGATCTCTTAATATGACAGGTTGCCAAATATCAAAATTTGCTGATCTTCCCTTAAAGTTATAATGCACATTTCCAAGGCTAATATAAGTTCTTAAATCATTCATTTCTGTGCAGGTGTCTACCAAGGTTTCAAACAAGAAGAGAGAAATAAAGATGGGTCAATGGCAAAGAAAAACAGAATATAGAGCGATAAGAGAAAAGAAATGTGCATTCTTGATTTAGGGAACAATTTTCAAACTGTCTACCCTAGGGCAAAGTCCATGAATAGTTTTATCCATGAATCTTCCACAAATCTAGGGAGAAAGTGCATGTGCATTTTCATGCTGAAACATGCCATGGGTGCAAAGTACTCCTAGACATTCACACCTGCTTAAAGTGTAGGTACTCTTTCCATGAAAAATAATGCATCTGGGCACATTATTTTCCCCTCTGGTCAAAACATGCACACATCGCCTCCTCTAAACGAGACTAAAACCATGTGTGCTGTGGAACACCACACATACTTCCAGCCACAAGAGGGAGTGAAATTTTCAGATGGTTGTTTTATATGGCAAACAGATATTTATCCACGTAAATGATTGAAACTTGTCCTCTTGGAGGACAGGCATCATCCAGTGACTCACATAATGGAGTTGCTCCTTCAGCTCAACTGAGGCTTCAATGACACAAGTTAAAGGCCCAAGTTCAGTTACAGTGATCCCTGTTTCAAGAGGCATGCAATAGTGCTCCAAATGCTTTGCTGGCATGGATGTTACATGAATTTACAACTTTCTACTTAAAAGCTTTCAGTATATTCATCAAACTATCATAACATAATGGGCACCATTTCTCCTTCCTTATCATCCTGATAGACTAGTCCAGATGAATGAGGCATACCAAGCAGTCAGGACCAAGAATTGGAGAAGACAATGCTCCGGACAGATCTGCCCTGACAGAGGCACCATCCACACCAGCTTCAACATGCAACCTATAGAGCTTCACCAAAGTAGTTGGAGACAACCAGGTAGCACCTTACAGATAGCCTTGCGAGATACTGAAGTGGACTCTACTCAAGGAGGAAGCCTGTGTCCTAGCGGAGTGGGCGCTGACCTCTTCTGGCACACATTTTCCAGGCAAGGCAATAGAGGTCTTGGCTGCTGTCTGTCCGTTCTTGGGACCACTGAAGAGGACCGTGATGATCCAAGTGATCTCCAGATATTTGACCAACACCCTCCTCACATCTACCAGATGCAGACAGTGATCCACCTAAACATCCTCCTTAGAGAAAGAAGGGAAGATAACGATGAAGACAGTTTAGTTAAGGTAAAAAGGAGACAGCAGCTTTGGAAGGAAGAATGACATGGTCTGTAAGGAAACAGGCTGTTGAGATGGCCAAAAACAGAATCCCTGCAGAATGAAACCTACCACTCTAGCACCCACATGACGAATGCAATAACCACCAGGAAACCAACATCAGGGTCAAATCCTTGAGAAAGGCAGCACAAATGAGCTCAAAGGGGGACCTTTCAGCACCTTAAATACCAGAGACTCCTCTGTGGGATGGATCTGCTTCACTCCCTTAAAGAAACAGGACACAGGGTGAGCAACCAAGGACATCCCTTGAACATGCCCACTGTAACCTACCATGGGCACAGACTGATTCTTGAGAGGGTTCAAGGCTAACTCCTGGTCTAGACTGGTCTGCAAAAAGGACAAAACAGCCACTATGCCCATTGCCAGCCCAGAGTAGCTGTTCTTGGACAGCCTACACCTCTCAAAGGCCAAGCTGTAAATGAGCACGGTCTGTGTGGTCAGTCCAGGGCCAACAGAATCACAAGGCCCATGTGAGACCAAATCCTATGCAGAAGACAGCACACCAAGAGCCAAGAGGGGAAGACATACAGAAGCCTCTTCAAAGATCGCTTCTGCAGCTGCTACTTGTGCTCAGTAGACAAACAATCAGAAAGACCAGCATGATGAAACATGCCAACAAGCTATTTAGACTACCTCTGCTAAGCATTTTTAAATTTTCTCTTCGTTTCCTATGGCTCTACTATGCTTTCTCTTCCCGATGCTACTCCTCCCCACCACAATCCATTCCAAACATTGAGACCCCAGCCCCTTCCCCACGTTCTCCACTGTTTATCCACTTATGACTGCTAATGCAGTATTTTGTACTTATCGTTTTTATGCAACTGTAATCTCACTTGTACAAATTAAGTCCAAAGCGGGAATATCAAGTTTTAATATATAATAAACTCTCTTTTCAGCTTTGTTCACTGATCTGGAGCTTCAATGGTTTTATCATCTCATTCAGCCATCACCACTCTATCTAAGACCATCCAGGCTAACCTAAGGATATAACCCAAACAAAACATGGCCACTTGTAAAAAATATCATTTCTCATCCATGATATCTTTTATTGTCTAATTTCCACTCTATCAAGCATAGAAGATCACTAATTCAGTTCACATGCTGCAGTTCTCCTTTCCTATGTCTAATTACAAAACTCTGTAATAACCTAAACAACTACCGGTACTAGAGTGACCATTACCCCAATATGGCCACAACACAGCTTGCTAAGTAGACCTAGCTATGCGATCCCCTGCATTCTACTAGCTCTTCAGTATATTTACTATACTTGCAGTCTGTCAGACAGCATGGAGGTGCTTTTATAAAGTAATTTCCAAGTGTATGTGGCCAAATCCAGGCGTAAATTAATTTTCTTTATTTAATAAACATTGTTATACCGTGCCTTCCAAAATCAAGCGCGGTTTACATAAAACAGGTTAAGAATTGCGAAAATGCATATTCATTTACACTGAACTAGTGAACTATATACAAGGTAAATGATCTCTTATAAAATACCAGCCAGGGAGAAGTATGTGCTTTCACATGAAGGTGCATATTTTGCCAGCAGGTGTAGCTGGAGGCACAGTCTGAATGAAATGAAGGCATGCGTGTGTAATGCACACATGATTATTTACACCTGTTCATGAGCCTTACCATGGTGTACTGTTAGAAAATTACCCTCCATGTGCATAGATGATGTAGAGGTTGCGGAATCAAAGATACCAAGATCTTAATTTATAATCCAGTCCAGGGAAAGCCTCGAAAGACATCAGAAAAATAAAACTTTGACTGTAAATTTTAAGATGATCACGACTTTCTGCAAACACCTGTTCATCACCACAGCCATCTTATTTTAATTGTGTACAGTAAATCTGTAACTTGTTTCATTATCTGATAGATATTCCAATAAAATTATCTGGTACCCAGACAGCCTAGCTTTATCAGAAAAACCAAGGCTAGGCTCCAACACAGGTAGAACAGGCTGAAATACAATGGGGATCCTCGTCTTTCACCAAATAGATAAAGCAAAATGAGACGTTATTAAAAGTATTTAAGCTAATTTAGAATTTAGCTTCCTATGTAACAGGCACTTTTGTAGTAATGCAATGGTTCCCAAAAACATCCTGTGATCCCATTTGGCTTTGTAGGATATCGACAACAGATGAGGACCACGGGCACTGCGACTTATGATGAGAAACAATTAAGCCCTTAAGCAAATTCATGGGGCATAATTAGATCTGAGGTTCTGCCTCCATATTAAAGTGGGTAGAGCCAAACTGTCAATTGCAAAATTCAGATGGAGCTCCCAATATAATTTTCAGCAGATTTGTTTTGTTTTGTAGTGATGTCTGCTGCCATCTCCTTATGTATATAATTTTATAAAATAATATGCTAATTCTTACTGGTGTTTACATGCACAAAGTTACACCTGCCGTGGAGCATGATTAACTTTGGTGCTTTTGTATTAAAGTGTGATAAGGTTTGCACTTACTGCAGGTCAGTAAGTGCAAAGGCTGCATGCTGTCAGAGGTGTGGCCAGCATGTTTCCTACAGTTCACACACAGAAAGGTTCCTTACCACAAGTTAAAGTCATTCACCGTTAATGCTGGTGCATGTAAAGCATAGTTACTCACCTATAACAGGTGATCTCCGGGGACAGCAGGAATTTAGCCTTCACATATGGGTATCGTCAGTACTGATGGAGCCTGTGCAGGAATGCTCCCCAGCGTCCAATAAGAACGCTTTTGGGAGCATCCCTCACCACATGCGCGCTGCCTTCCCGCCTTTCCAAATGTCCCTCTTCAGTTAAGTTTGTAGCTGAGTGAAAAGGATAGAGGGAGAGAGGAAAAAGACAAAGAGATAGAGAGACAACTCCTAGGGGAGGTGGGTGGGTTGTGAAGACTAAATTCCTGCTGTTCCCGGAGATCACCTGTTACAGGTGAGTAACTACGCTATCTCCAGGAACAAGCAGGAATGTAGTCTTCACATATGGGGACTCCCTAGCTGAAGATGCCAGGGAGATAGCCCCAGGAAAGTGCCACCCTGGAAAGGTGGGAATACTTCCTCCTATGGATCTCTGGCATTCCACCAGGGTTGGTGGGTAGGAGTTGAATTAGGTTTGAAAGAGATTTTGAAGAACAGCTTGGCCAAAGAAGGCATCCCGATGGGAGGCTTTATTCAGGCAGTAGTGGGCTGTGAAGGTATGTACCGAAGCCCAGGTGGGCTATTCGACAAATGTCATCGATAGACACAGAGTGGAGATTAGCCATGGAAGATGCCATGGCTCTCACGTTATGAGCTTCCTGAAGAGGAAGACCCTTACTCTCATAAGCAAAGGACATGCAATGGGCAATCCATTTAGATAAAGTTCTTTTGGAGACTGGTTGTCCCAAATGACTAGGGTCAAAAGCTATAAAAAGTTGCGAGGACTTTCTATGTTGCTGTGTTCTCTGTAGGTAAAAGATTAAGGCCCTTTTACAATCCAAAGTATGAAGGTTTCTTTCTGCATTAGAGGCGTGAGGCCTCGGAAAAAATACAGGAAGATAAACTGATTGATTTAAATGAAAAGGCGAAACCACCTTTGGCATAAAGTGTGGATGAGTTCTAAGAACAACCTTATCATGGTGAAACCTAGTATAAGGAGGATTAGCCACTAAAGCTTGCAGTTCATTAATGCGACGTGCAGAGGTGATTACAATTAGGAAGATGATCTTCCAGGTCAAAAACTTAAGGGTTGTAGTGGCTAAAGGCTCAAACGACAGCTTCATGAGCTGCCCGAGAACTAGATTTAGATACCATGACACCGGTGGTGGCTTAATGGGAGGTTTGGTTAATAGAAGACCTCTCATAAATCTGGATATGAGTGGATGAGAGGAAATTGGTTGTCCATTCAGAGGCTTATAAGAAGCTGCAATTGCACTAAGATGGACTCTTACCAAATTGGTTTTTAGACCAGAATTCGATAAGTGAATGAGATACTCTAGTATCAATTCTAAGGGTATGCCAAGGGGGTATAATCCCTTCTTGGAGCACCATATGGTAAAACGTTTCCACTTGAAGGCATATGATCTTCTTGTGGACAGTTTCCTAGAAGGCGAAAGGATATCCTTTACCTGTTGGGAAAGGTTGAAAGCCTGGAGGTCTAAGCCTTCAGCAACCAGGCCGTGAGATGCAGGGACTGGGGATTCGGGTGCCATAGCGTCCCGTTCTCTTGGGAAAGGAGATCTGGAACATAAGAACATAAGATATGCCATACTGGGTCAGACCAAGGTCCATCAAGCCCAGTATTCTGTTTCCAACAGTGGCCAATCTAGGTCATACGTACCTAGCAGTTTCCCCAAGGGACACAGGTTCCACAATGCTTGTATTGCTTCAAGCATTGATATCCTGGGTCCCTTCTTAATAATGGTTTATGGACCTTTCCTCCAGGAACTTGTCCAAACCTTTTTTAAACCCAGCTACACTAACAGCCTTTACTACATCCTCCGGTAACAAATTCCAGAGTTTGATTACACGTTGAGTGAAAAAATATTTTCTTTTATTAGTCTTAAATAGTTTACCCTGTAGCTTCATTGCATGTCCCCTAGACTTTCTATATTCTGATAAGGTAAACAATCGATCTACGTTTACCCGTTCCACTCCGTTCATTAATTTATAGACTTCTATCATATCTCCCCTCAGCCGTCTCTTTTCCAGGTTAAAGAGCCCTAACCTTTTTAGCCTTTCTTCATAGGAGTATCCTTCCATCCCCTTTACCATTTTGGTGGCTCTTCTCTGAACCTTTTCTAAAATCGCTATATCCTTTTTAAGATACGGCGACCAGAATTGCACACAATATTCAAGGTGCGGTTTCACCATGGAACAATATAAAGGCATTATAATATCTTTTGTTTTATTTTCCATTCCTTTCCTTATCATACCTAGCATTCTATTTGCTCTCTTGGCCGCCGCTGCACACTGGGCCGAGGGTTTTAACATGGCATGCCCTAACTCCAGAGGTGCAGCTTGAGAGAGATGTAGAAGCAGGGGATACCACGCTTGGCGTGGCCATCGTGGCGCTATGAGAATCATGCGACCCCTGTCTCTCTGAAGTTTGAAGAGTGTTTTGGGGATGAGGGGAATGGGTGGGAAGGCGCAGAGGAAGCCCTGGCACCAGTGAAGGAGGAAGGCATCCCTTGTCTGACAATTGTGAGCCGGAATCCTGGAACAGAACCAGGGAAGTTTGGCATTCAGTGGATTTGCGAAGAGGTCTATGTTCGGAGTGCCCCAGAGATGAAATATCTTTGCCACCTGGTCCAGGTGGAGGGACCACTCGTGAGGCAGCAGTACTCGACTGAGCTTGTCTGCCCAAAGGTTTTGAATGACTAGAAGATATACCACTAGAAGGTGAATTTGATACTCTCTGGCGAGGGCCCACAGTCTTAAAGCTTCGTTGCATAATGACAGAGTCTGTCCCACCCTGCTTGTTCACATAGAACATTGCTACTTGATTGTCCGTCTGGACTAAGACTGTCTTGTAGCTGAGCTGGGCGTGGTATACTCGAAGAGCTAAATAGATTGCTCTTAATTCCAGGAGGTTTATGTGTAGACCAGCCTCCTGTGGAGTCCAGCTTCCCTGGGTAGAGAGATGATTCAGGTGTGCTCCCTAACCCACCTGAGATGCATCTGTTGTTAGGGTGGCCTGAAAAAGAGGTTGATGAAAAGTAGACCCCAGTGTCAGATTTTCTAGGGATTGCCACCATTGGAGGGACAAAATTAGTCATTGAGAGTTTATGATTTTGTCCGAAAAATGACCTGTGGCCTGTGTCCACTGTGTGGATAGGGTCCACTGAGCTGCTCGCATGTGGAGGCGCGCATATGGGACTACATGAACTGTGGAAGCCATATGTCCTAGTAACTGTAGTAGCTCTCGAGCAGTTAGGGAGGATTTCCCTGCTGCTTGAGAAGCTAGTTGCATTATGCGAAGACACCGGGCCTGTGGAAGGAAAGCCTTTGCCTGTCTGGTATCTAGACAGGCCCCTATGAATTCCAGGCATTGGGAAGGAACAAATTGGGATTTTGGGAAGTTTATTACCAACCCCAAGTATTGGAGGATTTGCATTGTGCGAGACAGTGCAGTGCTGGCCTCTGCAACTGTAGGGGCTCGAATGAGCCAGTCGTTTAAGTAAGGGAAGACGAATATCCCCAGGGTTCGTAGGAATGCAGCTATTACTGCCATGCATTTCATGAATACCCTTGGTGCTGAAGCTAGACCAAAGGGAAGAACCCTGTACTGGAAATGTTTTCCCCTGAAAAGGAATCGTAAGAATTTCCTGTGATCTGGATGAATCAGAATGTGAGTGTATGCATCCTTTAAGTCTAGAGAGCAAAGCCAATCCTGGCTTTGAAGGTATGGCAGAAGAGTTCCTAGAGAAATCATTTTGAACTTCTCTCGAAACAGGTATTTGTTCAATTCTCTGAGGTCTAAAATGGGTCTGTGTCCTCCTGTTTTCTTTGGAATAAGAAAATAGGGGTCATAGAACCCTGCACCCCATTGAAGAATGGGTACCTCCTCTATTGCCCCTTGGGCAAGAAGTGTTCAGACCTCGTGATTTAGCAGATTGTTTGCGGAGGTTTGAGAATTGAATTGCTTTAGAATTATAGGAGGGGGCATGCTGTGAAAATGAAGCTAGAACCCTTCTCCTACAATGGACAAAGTCCAATCTTCTGCTGTTATCTGATGCCATCTTTTGACAAAGTGGCATAACCTGCCTGGGATACTGGAGTGTTGGGGGCCCCTCAGAAGCAGGAAGGCTAAGCTCTCTAGGAAGGAGTCAAAGCCCTTGAGGGGGCTGAATCTGCAGAGCTGGTTGGGCTCCGGGGCCTTCTGGCTCTTTTGTTGTCCAGTTTGTCCCTTTTGGGCAACCTGACCCTGAAATTGACTCTGCTGGGTATAGGAAGGATAAAATTTCCTCTTTTTGCTGAAAGAGCGTTTTTTTATAAGACTTCTTTTTGGCTGGAGTGGCTGTAGATTTCGACAATCTATCTAGAGTAGTACTGTCAGCATCCATCTCGTTAGCCTTTTCCTGCCAGTTCTTGCCAAAGAGATTCTCTCCCGTGCAAGGAATGTTGCCTAACTTGTCCTGTACCGAAGTCTCCAAGTCTGATGCCTGAAGCCAGGCAAGCCATCGTGCGCCAATGGCAATAGCAGAGGTTCTGCTGATGCATTCAAAGCAGTCAAAGGCTGCACGATTTACAAACTTGGAGACATCTTGAGCATGCTTCACTAGAGCAAGAAAGTCTTGTCTCTTGTCATCTGGGAGAAATGGGCTCATAAGCTCCAAATCTCCTGTAACTTCCTTGAGGAACATTCTCATATACAGTATATATGAACTGATCCTAGCTGAAAGCATGGAAGCCTGAAAGGTTTGGCGCCCAAAAGCGTCCAGAGTCCTGCATTCACGACCTGGAGGATTGGATGCATGCCTCTTTGCACTTTTCATCCTACGCATGGCTGACTCCACCACCATTGAATGGTGTGGCAGCTGAGTCTTTTAAAATCCAGAACATGGGGGAACTTGATACATAGTATCAAGTCTCCTAGAGTGAGGAGATGTAGTCAGAGGTGTCTCCCACATTCTCAGCATCAAGTTATGCAGAATTTCATGGATGGGCAGAGTGGCTTCCTCCTTTGGAGCTTTAGGATATTGGAGAATTTCCAGTTCCTTTGCTCTGGGTTCCTCTTCAGGAGCTACCGTGACTAAAAGGCCCTTGGCCATATCACGAATAAAATCCTGAAAAGACATGTCCTCTGGAGGTGACATTCTGCGTTGGGGAGAAGAGGGATCCTCTGGGAGAAACCCTCTAGTACCAGCAGAATTGTCAGAGTCTTCGGAATCGAAGGATTCGAAGTATTCCTGACCACGATGCTCATGCAAAGCACGGTCCCGGTATTGATCGAAGTCGGTACCAAGTTGATCCGGTACGATCTGTCGATTCCAGCCAAAGATGGCGTGGGAAGAATTCCCACCAGGGCTGGTAGCGGTGTAGGTACCGGCATCGGTGTCGATGTCGGTACCGGTGCCCACTGGACCAACACTACCGCAGCTGAGAGAAGAGCTGCAATGCTGCGTTCGATAGCGAGGAACCTCTGGTCTATCGACGCTGCCGATGCCTGGGTATCGGTACCGGAGAAGACGGCCGGAACCCCTTAGCATGGCACAGGTAGTTCTTGCGAGGTTGGGGCCTCGAGAACATCCTGGAGCCCCACTGATGCTTTGGAAGCCAAAGCCTCCCGCCGGGACTGCTTTGCCGGTGTGGTTCCCTCAAGGGCAATGCCAATGGCCTCTCGATGCTTAGCAGGAGAGCTACCCTTTGAGGACCGGCTTTTATGTTTAGTTACCTGAGATCCATGGGAGGAAGAGGAGGCCCTTGAAGATGTCAACGCAATGGATTTGACATCCGAAGAAAAGAGGGTACCGAGCTTTGCAGCCTGGTTCTGTCTTCCTCTTTTAATCATCCCCATACAGGAGAGACATTCAGATGGAGAATGTTCAGGTCCTAAACATTTAAGACACCAATCATGGGTGTCAGTGACAGAAATAGTACCGCCACTCTTAGTACATTTTTTAAAACCACTAGTTGGTTTTTCCATGTTTTAGGAATATGGGGCCTAGTGCCCAAAATGGCGCCTATCACCAAAAATAAAATTTTCTTTAGAGAAACAACTCAAAGTTGTTTCTTTTTTTTTTTTTTAAAAAGAAAAGAAAAGAACCAGCGGCACCGGTAAGCATCGTATAGCAGGCAAACGCGACCACAAGAAAACAGTTTTAAAGACGGAATTTTCTGCAGTGACAGGGTATGGATCCTGTCGGCTCCGCGGAAAACGAAGAACTGAAGAGGGATAGTTGGAAAGGCGGGAAGGCAGCGCGCATGTGCCGAGGGATGCTCCCAAAAGCGTTCTTATTGGATGCTGGGGAGCGTTCCCGTGCAGGCTCCGTCGGTACCAACGATACCCATATGTGAAGACTACATTCCTGCTTGTTCCTGGAGATTACCTGCTCTTGAGGTGGCTTTAAATGCACCTGCATTACCTGCAACATTGACAGCTTGTGATAGGCACCATGGGCGGACTGCAAAACGTAGTCCACACCCACTCTTATCCATAAGCCACCCAGCTCCCATCCCATCACATGTTAAAAAGTTAACGTAGGTTTCTATCTTGCAGGCTGTTTTTAACACGCAGTAGATGTTACCACAGGACTAAGCTAATGGTTACCACACATTAAAACGTGTCTTCCCTGTTTAGCACACTTCAGTAAAAAGGCTCCTTTGTGTGGTAGGTTTCAGGTATACTATTTCGTAAAGGCTCATCTGTTGCTCTTGTTAAAGACAAGATGCGTGCCAATGTATATTCCCTGTCTAGATGATGTATTATAAAATTACCACCTTCATGCAGACAGAATTGAAGGCTTCAGAGGAGCTTGTCCTCTCCCCAGCCTAAATCCTTTGAATGCTAGTACTACTACTACTATTGATCATTTGTATAGCGCTACACAGACACATGTAAAAGAGAGTCCCTGTTCATCATAGCTTACAATCTAGCTAAGACAGACAACACAGCAACTATGGACAAGGAAACACATAAGAGATTAAGTGGATCAGGATCCAAAAGTGGCCTCGAAGAGGTGAGTTTTCAGCCTGGATTTGAAAAGGGCCAGAGATGAAGCCTGACGTACAGACTCAGGTAGTTTCTTTCAGGCATAAGGAACAGCAAGGTGGAAGGATTGGACTTGGCAGTAGAAGAAAAGGGCACAGATAGAAGTGATCTGCCAGATGTGCGGAGTTCCCGAGGAGGGGTGTAGGGAGAGATGAGAGGAAAGGTAGTGAGGAGCAGCAGAATGAGTGCACTTATAGGTCAGTAGGAAAAGTCTGAACTGAATATGGAAACGGTTAGGGAGCCAGTGAAGCGACTTGACGAGTGCTGCTGGATCTGTGCTCACTCATTCTTTCCTCTGGCTCCAGCTCACTCTGATCCCGATACCTACCTCCGGATATGGCTGCCTCGTGCTAGACAGGTTGTGAGCATCAGGACATGCCTACCTTTCAACACAGCTGACGTATATGCACAAACTTCTCTTTCTTGAAGCAGTTGTGCATATACCTTTAGCCACATAACCAGCCAATATTCAAACACTAATGTGCATAGCTACCTTGTTTGAAAATCGGCTGAGTTTGTACGGGCTGAGAAATACAAGTATAATTTTGTAGTTAGATGCCCTACTGAAAATTTCCCCTGCAGGTACTCTATCCAAAAACCGCTTCCCTTTCCTTCTCTAATTCAACCAAATATGTCAAGGAAAAACTTTTACCAGAATACTCTGCTTTCTAATGAGTTTCTCCAGTGCTCATAAAACTTTTTTCAAATGAGAACGTTTGGCGTACAGCCCACTATTTAACAGAAGTTCATTATGCATTTTACCCCAGCTATTCAGACACAACCCAAGAAAGTTCAATTTAACACCTTTGAGCTCTTAAAATCTGATAAGCAAACACATGAACTGGGAACTCTACCAATATTTAAAAATAAAACAGCCTAGAGCTAAAAATTAAAATGTTTTACAACTTAACTTCATAAAGTTCACAGTAAACAACCTTGAATTTAGCTTCCAACCAGAATAATGAAGCCCTAGAGCATTGAAAATTCATGCTGCTGTAGAGAAAAATAAATTGGACAAACATGATGAGTGCTATACTTCCGTACAAATGAACATAAACAAGATGCAAGAATGCAAAGCCAGCATGTACCACTGACAATAAGTTTTAGTGATTAGAGACTCAAATGAAATGTAAAATAAGGTCCCAGAGTGCCAAATTAGTAAACCAAAAGGACATGAAAAAAATGAAAAACTAAAAAACAGTAACTTGCAATAAAAATGATCAAAAATAAAAGAAAAAACAGTTTATGGTTCAGCTAAGCTCATAAAAATAAAAACTAGGAACAATATTCATGCAGTTATAATGGCTATAGGGGTGGCTGAGGCCCGCTGGTAGTATACATGGCAATTGTTGCTTGAGAAGAGAGCTTTCTAAGGGAAAGAGCCTTTGACAGAGTAAGTTGCAGAGAGCTGGACTACTGGGGAAAGAGGCTCAGAAGCCTAGGCACTGGGCTATGAAAACTCTTGAGAAGCATGTTGTATTAAACTTCTATTAATAAATTCCTAACCTAACCCATAAAAAGCCACATAGTTTATAAAAAGATGAAGACAGCAGTCAATGGGATGGAAAATAATTAGGGGCTTGTTTACAAAGCCGCGGTAGCGATTCGCGGCTGCGGCTCCGATAACGATCGCGAATCGCTACCGCGGCTTTGTAAACAAGCCCCTTAGTCTTTTGCAACGAATGCCACATTTAGGTTTATTTGAATTTGAAGAGACATCCTATGTATGCATCTGGTACACAGAACTCCTATCTCTTACATGACGACTCCAGTCTCTGTAGGCTAGAGTGGAAGACAGAGAGAAGTTGCCCTCGGCAGACAGGTATATAGAAGAGACTTTCAGAGATATAGCATGGTCACATCTCCACTCTAGTAGCCTTTGTGCTGCCCTGGAGAAGCCAAAATCACTAGTAAGGAGAGCATTACTTTGCAATGGCAGGAAGTGATCCGGTCATGGAGACTTGCCTTCCTGGTGATTATGTTATCTTCTCTCACAGAGAATGTGTTTTATGGGGCTTATGCCTAGGGACAGGCCTGCTGTTATCAGAAATGCATTCATTAAGAATGTAGATAGTTGCATGGCTAGTGGACATGAGGACTGCTTGGTAACTTGCTTATCTGGTATAAAGGTAATAGATCTCATGCTTTAGATAGGATTTTAAAGTGTGCTAGGGAAGAGATAGCTCTTGCGGTACATGTAGGTACCAATGGCATAGGAAGGTGCAGGAGGCAGGTCCTGGAGATCAAACCTAGGCTACTGAGTAGATAGTAGGCAAGAAAGAGTGCGTTCTCCGCAGATGGGTACAGTCCAAGAACCAGGCGGAGAAGAAGGACCAGGCCACACTGGGAGAAAACTTTAAAAGCCTTTATTAAGGACCCAAAATATGCCAATGTTTTTTCATGTGACGAGAGATATGAAAACCGAATGACACCAATATATTTATTATCAGAGATTTTATTCTTTGATGCCAGCAGCTCTTGTCAGGAGGTAAGAAAAGCTCTATAATGGCCTTTATTAATGCATTAGGCAGGATAACCTCATACAGCAAACCTTGTGCAGTAAACATTTTTATCATATCTAAAGACTGTTTATCATATTCCTTGTCATTTGTGCAGAGTCTGCATAGTCGTAAGAATTGGGAGGTAGGTAGATAGATATCCCTTCAAGTTGCTCCTATGGAAACTATCGAACCTAAGGAGTTTATTACGATCAGTAGGTTTACAGAAGATAGTAGCATCAAAGCCGTATGTAAACTTCTTTATAAGAATGTCTAGAAAAGGAATTTCAACCAAACTGAACTGCATTTTAAACTTAAGGTTCGAATCCAATGTATTCAGCCAGTCATAGAACTGCATAAGCTGATCAGTATCTCCTCTCCAAAGAATAGAAATGTTATCTATGTATTGTTTCCAGGATATCCTCTGACAGGAGTTGGAGTTGGCATGGTACAAACCCCCATGGAAGCAACCGTTCCCCCGCCAGTTGGAGTTCAGAGGGAGGAGGAGGGGCAGGGGTAAAAGCACGCGTCCCTACCAGAATTGCCCCCACGATCTTTACTGACACTTGACTCTGACCTTCCTGTCATTAATCTCTCTAAATGTCTCTCTCTCAAAATCCGAATGTGACTAACTCCAGAAAGGACTGTCCTTTGTTCCCACAGCACGATACAACCCTTTTCAGACACGTATTGATCTTTTTAAATTTTCTCGCAAAAGAGTAATTAGACCTTACCTGCTAATTAGCATTCCTGAAGGAACTCCAGCCCAGTCCCTCACCTCTGGGTTGTGCTCCCCTTCCAGCAGCTTGGAGACTGAGCACATCATCTTCTTGATGACCCTGAGCTATAAATACCATTGGGACCTCCCACCAGCTCCAGTATCCTACTGACAAAGCAGACTTTACGGAGAGACAATCAAGTAGATCAACCAAACTTCAACATTAACTTTGGTAACCAGAACAAAACCTCCAACCTATGAACCACCTCCCCCCAAACAAAAGGAGGCAGCTTACCCGGAAACAACTCACCCCCGAGTTCATAGCACCAAGAGATACAGTATACAGCTTGTCCTTCTGCCGCTCCACCTCCGCACCGCCAACCCCAAGAGCGACCAAGAAGCTCTTAGGCTCTGTATGATTTCGGGCTGGCTTCACCTCAATAACAATCCAATAGAAACTAAGGGCAGGATCAGAGACTGGACTGGAGTTCCTTCAGGAATGCTAATTAGCAGGTAAGATCTAACTACTCTTTCCTAAGCATCCCTCCAGTCCAGTCCATCACCTCTGGGATGTAACAGAGCAGTTCAAATCACGGAAGGGACCTTCGAGCCCGGCCTGAAGTACCGCTCTACCAAACCTTGCATCCCCCGCAGCCTGGACATCCAACCGGTAGTGTTTGGCAAAAGGTATGCAAGGAGGACCATGCTGCTGCCCTACAGATATCCAGCAGTGGCACTAGACTGCACTCTGTCCACAAAGCTGCTTGAGCTCGAGTAGAATGCACCTGGAAGCCCACCGGAACAGACCTGCCCTTCAGACTATACGCCGATGCAATGGCCTCCCTGATCCATCTAGAAATGGAGGCCTTCGCCGCCATCTCTCCCCTCCATGGTCCCCAAACAAGACAAACAGGCGGTCCTATCTGCGGAACTCCTCCGTCCTCCCTAGGTATCGCTTCAACACTCTACTAACATCCAGCCAATGTAACTGAGACTCTAAGGCTACTTCGCTCCCCCTCAAGAAGGATAGAAGAGAAACCAACTGATTCATATAAAAAGGAGACACCACCTTGGGCAAAAAGGAGGGCACTGTCCGAAGGACCACTTTCTGTTTGAAAAAGGAAAGGAATGGAGGTCGGCACGAAAGGGCTTGCAGCTCCAAAATTCGTCTGGCCGAACAGATCGCTTCTGGAAGCACAATCTTAATGGTCAAATCCTTCAGAGAGGCCTTGCCTATTGGCTCAAAGGGCTCTCCCACCAGGGACTCCAGCACCAGATTGAGATCCCAGGCCAGGACCGGTGCTCTCTGAAGGGGCCGTATGTGACTCACCGCCCTCAGGAAACACCCCACGTCCATGTGCTCTCCCGACGACGTCCCTTGGATCTTACCCCGATAACAGGAGATCGCTGCCACCAGGCCCTTCTCGTGACCTGTCTGCAAGAAATCCAGAACATCCAGGATGCTAGCCATCATAGCCCATTTCCCCTGGTCTGCGCACCAACCTTCACAGACATACCAGACATGCGCATAGGATAGGCAGATGGACTTCTGTGCTTTCAATAAAGTGGAAATCACCGGGCCAGAATACCTCCGCTTTAACAACCTTGCCCTTTCAAGAGCCATGCCATAAGTGAGAATCGATCCACCTGAGGCATTCTGACTGGGCCTTGTGTCAAGAGGTCATCCCACGCCGGAAGCCGCCAGGGCCGATCCACTAGCAGCCGCACTAGCTTGACATACTACAGGCGTCTTGGCCAATCTAGAGCTATCAGGATGACCAAACCCTGGTGAGCCTCTATGCATTGGATGACCTGCTGATGAGCGCCCATGGAGGGAACACATATAAGAGACACTCTGTAGGCCACTTCTGAAACAGAGCATCGAGACACTCCGACATTCTTTCCTGTCTTCTGCTGAAGAAGTGATTAGCTTTGGCCAAACCCCATCTTGCTATGAGGTCCATGATTGGAAGGCCCCACAGACTCCCCACCTGATCAAGCACTTCCGGACAGAGCTCCCATTTGCCATAATCCAACTGTACACGGCTCAGATAGTCTCCCGTGACGTTCTCTGCCCCCCTGCCACATGCGCTACTGATAGAGCTTGAAGGCGTGCTTCCGCCCAGTGCAACAGCCCTTCTGCCTCCTCTTCCAAGAAGGCGCTGCCCATGCCGCCCTGATGGTTAATGTAGGCCACCATGGTTGCATTGTCCAAGAACACCTGGAGCGCCTTGTCTCAAAACCCAGCCTTCAAAGGACCTGAGTTCTAGGGCCACCAACCGCAGTTCCAATCTGTTTGACCATTGGGCTTCCAGTACATCCCAGCGATCCTGGACAATGTGCCCCTCACAATGGGCTCCCCAGACATCTAGGCTGGCATCTGTCATCAACTGAATCCACTCTAGAGGCATAACCTTCTCCAGATTCCCTGGCTGTAGCCACCACTTGAGTGCTTCGTTGGCCACTGTCAGACAGGGGAGTTTCCTTGATAATGGCTGGGTCTGGTGAGACCAGCGATGGAGAAGGGACCGCTGTAACAGCCTCATGTGGGACCTTGCCCAGGGCACCAGCTTGAGTGTTGCTGCCATAATCCCCAGCAGTTGAAGGTAGTACCAAGCTGAGGGCTCCCTCATTGCTAAGAATCACCACACCAGAATCCAAACTCTTGTGCCCGCTGATAGGACAAAAACACCCTGTTGCTGCGGGTGTCGAAACTCTCCCCGAGGTACTTGATCTCTTGAGTGGGCGTCAGCCTGCTCTTGGTTGGGTTGATCACCCACCCTAGACTCCTCAGCAACTCCACCACTCTGAACGTTGCCTTTGAGCTCTCTTCCTTGGACTTGGCACGGATCAACCAGTCATCAAGATAAGGATGCACCAGAATGCCTTCCTTGCATGCAGCCACTGCCACCACAACCATGACCTTGGTGAAGGTGCAAGGAGCCATTGCTAGGCCGAATGGTAAGGCTCGAAACCGAAAGTGCCCCATCGGCACCGCAAATCTTAGGAACTGCTGCGGATGGGAATATGAAAGTACACTTTGGTGAAGTCGAGGGATGTCAGAAACTCCCCCCCTGCGCACCTCGACTATCACTGACCGCAGCATCTCCATGCGAAAATGAGGTACCTGCAGGCAACGACTGACCCGCTTGAGGTCGAGGATCAGACGAAAGGAACCCTCCTTTTTGGGCACCACAAAATAGATTGAGTATCGACCGCAGTCGCACTGGTCTTTGGGCACTGGAACCACCGCTTCCAGGTGCAGGAGCCGCATCAGAGTTCCCTCTACTGCTGTGGCCTTGCCCGGAGTCCGGCAGGGTGACTGAACGAACGACAGAGGAAATGGCCTTGCAAGTTTGAGGGCATACCCCTTCCTGATAACTTCCAGCATTCATTGATTTTAAGTGACCCGGTCCCAGGCAGGGTAGAACTGTCGCAGTCGCCCCCCCCACCCCTGGCAGTACCCCGACCTTGGCCTCCCTCACTTCATTGGGCTTTCCTAGGTCCCAAGGAAGAGGAAGAGGAACTAAACCCCTTACCTGCCCCTCGAAACTCCCTTAAACCATGATCCCTTGAGGGGAAAACGCCCCCTCTGAAAGGATGCTGCATGTGTTGACCGAAACCTGTGGAACTCCCAGGGCTGGGCGCGCATGGACGCAAGATTGCGACTCTGTTTGGGCTTATCCTCTGGAAGTCTACCTCCCTTCGAATCTCACAACTCCTTTATCAATTTGTCCACATCCTCCCCATATAGCAGCTTCCCCTTAAAGGGCAGCCTGCTAAGCCGGGCCTTGGAGGAACTATCCGCTACCCAGTTCCCAGGCCAGAGGTAACGCTGGGCTGCTACCACCGATGCCATGCTCTTCGCCAGACTCCTGATGAGATCGTAGTGCGCGTCTGCCAAGTAGCCAGTTCCTGACTCAGTCTTCGCAGCTTCCCCTATCGAGTCTTCGGACAGGCCTCCTGGTTGTTGAATTTGTTGAGACCAACGAAGACAGGCTCTGGCCACCCAGGTTCCACACACCTTTTACCAAGTCCTCAGGTGTGACCCTACATCTAATATTAAGGGAACAATTGATTCTCTCCTCTCCCTGAGTTCCTCAGCTGTTTTTTTTGACAGACCATGAAGTTTCCTTTTTGCAGGTTTCCCATCCGATTATACCTACCATATATACACTGCCTAAGGTCCACAAATCCCTTACCCATCCCCCAGGGAGACCAATTGTTTCCGGAAACGGGTCAGTGCTCGAACCCATTCAGCAATTTGTAGACTTTATCTCCGTCCTTTTGTTCCTCAGATTCCCTCATATGTCAGAGATTCGGCAGACGTCATTACCTTTCTTGATACCTTTGAACGTGACCTTTCAAGGTTATGTCTAGTCACTCTAGACACTGAGTTACTCTACACCAATATCTCTCAGTGCAGCAGTCAGATATATGAGGTGCAGGAATTGAAAGTGCTGTGACCTTTTCTATATACATAATTCCTGTTTGCTGCAGTTTCTGTTGGTTTGCCATTTTAGCTCCCAGAGGCTGTATTAATTCTCCAAGAGCTTTTGATAGAATCTGGAGTTGCCATCGTCATGAAGACTGCAGCATGTGATAGAACCCAGAGCTACTTCCATCAGAGGAGATTGGAGAAACAAGCTGCCTTGGAGTCTGGAGGCACCGCAGTGGAAGGATGGATGAAGACAGCAACATGAGCAGGAGCCCAAAGCCCCCGAGGTGTGGATACTTCTGGGTAGGGAGGAGAAGGATACTGGAAAGGGGAATGATTGCAGTTATGTGCCATGGGAGAGAGAGGAGCATCCATGTTGCCAGATGTAAAGAGAAGAAATGATAGCAGGCAGGGATGAAGTGATATAGAAAAAACGTAGAAGGGCCAAAGAGAAACAAAAAGGAGAGTGCTGCTGGACAAGAGAAAGGAAAAGGGGAAGCTGGATAGGCAGAGAAAAAGAGATAAGAGGAGGATGGGTGGATAGATGAAGTGCTGGGCAGAAGGAGGATGGAGGGGAGAGACAGAAAGAGAACGGATGGATATTATTGGGTTGGAGGGTAAAGAGGGGATGCTGGGCAGGAAGTACCGGGGGAATGGTATGCTGGAGCTGCTGGCAGCTTGACCCCTAGCACTTGTACCATGAGACTACCATTATGGGTCAGAGGCACCATTTAGATCCTAGGCCTCCAATGGGACAGGAACAACTGGGGATAGCTTCTACTCCCCACTAAATATCAGGGGAACTCTTGTAACAGCTATGGGGGAGGGGTGACAGGGGGAGGGCAATTTCTGAGGTATATCAGAGAGTCCAGGGAAATGGGGAGGGGGGTTCTATTACTGCAATAGCCATGGTAGGTGCATCACAGAGAAAGCACAGTTACTTACCTGTAACAGGTGATCTCTGGGAACAGCAGGAATAAGTCTTCACATATGGGGTACGTCGGTACCGACGGAGTCTGCGCGGGAACGCTCCCCAGCGTCCAATCAGAAAGCTTTTGGGAACATCCCACAGCGCCTGCGTGCTGCCTTCCCGCCTTCCCAACTGTCTCTCCTCAGTTAAGTTTGAAAGCTGAGACAAAGAGAGAGAGAGAGCAAGGAAGGGAAAGATAGAGATAGAGGAAAAGCAACTCCTAGGGGAGGTGGGTGGGTTGTGAAGACTTATTCCTGCTGTTCCCAGAGATCACCTGTTACAGGTAAGTAACTGTGCTATCTCCAGGAACAAGCAGGAATGAGTCTTCACATATGGGGACTCCCAAGCTCAGATGCCCAGAGGGAGTCCTAGCATGTTGCAAGTCTAAAACGAGCCATGCTATTGCTTAAGACCTCAGGCATCCTGGGGATGGAGGGTAGGAGTTGAATACAAAAAAGGAGCTGTGGAACAGCTGGCTAGAACAGGGTTTTCTAAAGGGGAACACCCTGTATAGAGGGTATTTTGTAGTAAAATATTGTAATCTGGGCCTCCCTTGTTGACCTTGCACAAGTCCACTGAGGTACATATGGATCTGTTAGAAGAGCCAGTGAATGTGCTCAAGGGGTACCTCACTGAGAAGTAGAGGTAGAGAAAAACAAGTGGAGGCCAGAACCCTTCAGGGTGAGAAATAGCCCCAGGGGGAAAGACTGGGGTAGTATAAGAGGTAGAGCTTCAGCGGAGACGCAGAAGGCAGTATTAAAGAAAGCTTAAGCTGTTTAGGTCCAAAAATAGTATAAATTTAGGACCCAAAGAAAAAATGAGTCTGACCTAACTGGACTGGAGATGGAATCAGTCCATGTAGGGGAGAAAGGGTATGGAAACCCTTGTATCTGATAAGAAAGTAAGGACAGACTCAGGAGCGCTAAGCATTAGGTTAACTGAAGCTCCGCAATGTCTTTCCTAAATGGGGTCAATTAGGAAAGAAGAAAGGTACATGGAGAGCTTCAGGAGTACCCACCCTACCTATATGGTAAGGAAAAATTTTGTTAATTACCACAGGAAGTGGTTATAAGTGTCGCCCCCTAAGTATGCTGGCATAGCATTGATAGGGGTAGTGCCCATCTGTCAGGATCATATAGGAATATAAGGATATCTGAACCTAACAGAACAGATAGATGAGTATATGGATACATATCTATCTAAAAGTATATCTCAGTAGATCTATAAATATATCTATGTATATATACATATATATATTGAATATATACACATATAGGGTATGCATATATCTATAGGAGATATGTAGGGGCAGAAGACACACAGATAGATATAGATGAATATATATATATACTGTCATGAGGCTGGTACTAATAAAGGTGCAGAGTTGAAAAGAAACTGTTTTTCACAGAGCTCTAGGTGTGCAATTACCTCAAAGCACAGCTAGAGGGGGCAGGATTGACTCTACAGAAGCTAATGAGGCTAGGAGAGCTAACCAGTTGCACCTGGAAATGAGCCCGGGAGATTCAAAGGGAAGATCCCTTTATAAACGGAAGCTTAATGCTAGCAAAGCAGACACAGACACAGAGACGCAGAAGGAGCTGGAGCGGCAGGAAGAGAAGGAACAAGGATTATGGCTGAAGAAGGAAGGAGAGACCTGAAGGAAGGAATCCTCCTTGAGCAAGCCCAAAAGGACAGAATCCACAGAGGTAGAGTTCAGAGGGGCCAAGCTATGAGAGCTGCTGTTCAGAGGGAGTCTGCTAAAGAAAGCAGTCAGGCTGGAGGGTATGCCACTCCCTACTTAAGCAACGTTCCTGAGTCCAAAGCTGAAAGACATATACAGAGAGCCAGAGAGCCAGGTTTGGAGGAAAGCCTGCAGGCATTGGAGTATGCTGAACAAGCTTTACCAGGTACCCGAAGGGAAGGGGTTTCTAACAAAGCTACTTTGTCACTGAAGCATAGAGCTGGAGAATCCGCACCAGGTTTTACTAAGCTTTCAGGAAGTCCAGCACTGCCCAGAAGCTACCGACAGAAAACCTGTTGTCACAGAGAGAAAGAGAAGGCTCCAGAGCTTCAAGCTACAGAAACTCAAGGTTGTTGTTGTTTGTTGTTGTTAAGTGCCGTCGAGTCGGAGTCGACTCATGGCGACCCTCTGGATAGCTATCCTAAATTGTGTTCGGTCTTCAGGCAGGCGGCTCATTGTTGACAGACTGGTACCCGTAGCTGCTGTTATTGTATTGATCCATCTCATTGCTGGCCTTCCTCTTTTGCGTTGACCTTCTATCTTGCCAAGCATAATGTCTTTCTCTAATGATCTCTTTCTTCGCATGATGTGTCCAAAGTATGAAAGTCGAAGTCTTGTCATCTGAGCTTCTAAAGAAAGCTTAGGTTTGATCTCCTCTAGTACCGACTGGTTTGTTCTTCGGGCAGTCCATGGTATACACAGTATTCGCCGCCAGCACCATAATTCAAAGGCATCAATATTCTTCCTGTCTATCTTTTTCACTGTCCAGCTTTCACATCCATATGATGTTATTGAAAATACCATGGCTTGAACAAGTCGGATCTTTGTATGGAGAGAGACATCTCTGCTCTTGAGAATCTTATCTAGGTCTCTCATAGCCATTCTGCCAAGAGCAATGCGTCGTCTGATTTCTTGACTGCTTGTTGCTTCTTTATTGATAGTTGATTGAAGTAGGTTAAAGTTGTTCACAATTTCAATTTCTTCTGCTTCAACGATGAACCTGTTGATTATGCCAGTTGTCATCTTTGTCTTCTTTGCATTAAGGTGCAGGCCCATTTTGAGACTATGTTCTTTGATTGTGAGAAGCAAATATTTCAAATCATCTTCACTTTCAGCCAGTAATGTGGTATCATCAGCATAGCGAAGGTTGTTGATGAGTCTTCCACCAATCTTCACACCTCTGTTGTCTTCATACAATCCTGCTTCTCTGATGATTTGTTCTGCATATAAATTAAACAGGTAGGGGGAAAGTATGCAGCCTTGTCTTACACCTTTGCTTATTTTAAACCATTCTGTTTCTCCTTGTTCCGTTTGAACTGTTGCTTCTTGATCAATGTACAGATTGCGCAAGAGAACGATCAGGTGTTCTGGTATACCCATGCTTCTTAATGTGGCCCAGAGTTTCTCATTGTTTACACAGTCAAAAGCCTTGCTATAGTCGATAAAGCACAAATAGATATCCTTTTGGTATTCTTTAGTCTTTTCAAGGATCCATCTCACATCCGCAATGATGTCTCTCGTTCCTCGCCCTTTCCTGAACCCTGCTTGCACTTCAGGTAGTTCTTGTTCCAGGTATGGTTGTAGTCTCTTTTGAATGATCTTCAGTAGAATCTTGCTGGCATGTGGGATCAGAGCGATTGTGCGATACTTTTCACAGTCAGTTGGATCACCTTTCTTTAGTATTGGTATAAACACAGATCTTTTCCAGTCAGTTGGCCATGATGTTGTCTTCCATATTTCTTGGCAGAGCCTTGTGAGTACGGTAACAGCTGCATCAGATTGCTGCAATACTTCTATGGGAATGCTATCAATGCCTGGTGCTTTGTTCTTTGATAAGGCTTTCATGCTGCTTCAACTTCTTCTTTCATCACCAATGGTTCCCGATCATAAGGTACAGGTTGAAACGGCTGTTGGTCCACTTGATCTTTATCATATAAAAACTCTGTATATTCCTTCCACCTTTTCTTGATCTTCTCAGCATCATTCAACATAGAACCTTGAGCATCTTGTAACATTCCAATTCGAGGCTGTAACTTTTTCTTTAACTCTCGTAGCTTTAGGAAAGCCGATCTTGTTCTTCCTCTAATAGTTTCTGCTTCTATTTCCTTGCAAGTGTCATTGTAGTACTTTTCCTTGTCCTGTCTTGCTGCACGTTGTAAATCTCTGTTGAGTTCTGCGATTGTCTTTCTTTCTCCTCTGGCTTTAGCTTCTCGGCGTTTCTGGGCAATTTTCAGAGTTTCCTCCGTCATCCATTTTGGCCGTTTTTGCTTTTTCACCTTTTGTAGAGACTTCTCGCTTTCTTCCAACACAACCTTCTTGATGTCATTCCATAACTCTTCCGGAGCTCTGTCATTTGTATCTAAAGCAGCAAATCGATTTTGCAGGCAGTCTTTAAATTCCAGTGGTATATTCTCAAGGTCATATTTTGCTGCATTCATGAGTGGTTTGCTCTTTTTCAACTTTAGCTTGAGTTTGCATACTAGTAGTTGATGATCTGTACCACAGTCAGCTCCAGGTTTTGTCTTTGTTGATGTTACAGAGCTTTTCCATCGTTGACCTCCGCATATGTAGTCAATTTGATTTTTATATAATCCATTCGGTGAAGTCCATGTGTACAGTCGCCGCTTGTGTTGCTGGAAGAAGGTGTTTGAGATGAATAGATCATTGGTCTTGCAGAATTCTATCAGTCTTTCTCCAGCTTCATTTCTGTTGCCAAGTCCATATTTTCCAACTACTTTGCCTTCTGCTTTGTTGCCAACTTTTGCGTTCCAGTCACCCATGACTATCAGGATATCCTGTTTGCATGTTCTGTCAATTTCAGCTTGTACCTGTTCATAGAACTCTTCAATTTCATTCTCTTCTGCAGCTGTTGTTGGGGCATATACTTGAATTATAGTGGTGTTGATAGACAATCCTCGTAGACGAATAGAGATTAAGCGTTCGCTGACTGCATTGTATTTCATTACAGTTCTTGCAAGTTTCTTCTTTATTATAAATGCAACACCATTTCTTCTTTGTCTTTCATTTCCAGCATAGTAGACCATGTGATCATCTGATGCAAAGTGCCCCATGCCAGTCCATTTCAGTTCGCTGACACCCAACAGATCAGAAACTCAAGGTATGAAAGTTTTATTCCTGCTAAAGAAAGCTTAACTCCTAAAAGCACTGCTAAAACTAAAACTCACTTTATAAGAAGAGGAAAGAAACCAGAGTGGTTTGAAGAACTACCAAAATACTTTAAAACACAGTCTTATTGGAGGCAAGATACCAGAGACAGTCCATATAAAGCTGTAACTGCCAGGGACAGCCTGTGCTCTGAGGGGGAAAGTAGTGAGGCAGAATTTATGGAAATAGAAAATGCAAACACTATTCCCATTCCTCAAGAAGAAGCTATGGATTGTAGTTTGTGTATGGCTACTAGCCTGGAATCCATAGCGACATTGTAAATAAGAAGAAACCTTGTTTAGTTGTTTTACCGAGGAATTAATTGAATTCCTCCATTTATCCCTTGCACCTAATTGTGAAGAGATCAACAATTGGTTCATCTGTTTAGTACTGGAACCTTTATAAAGAAGGACATTCTTTAATTTCCATGGTCTTAATGAACCCTTGCACAGAGGGGAAATAAAAGCCTTGTTTCCCTACACTCGTGGCTCAATTATTGTGTGCTCCAAAGGAGCTAACATCCATAAGACCAGTCTGCACTTGGCCTTAAATATCCCACGCTCCTTGAAAAATAAGTGTGATGTGTAGCGTGCCCTTACCGCCATTGGCCACCAGGGGCGCCACCATGACAATACATATATATATATATGAATATGTAGACCTATAGACACATATCTCCAGGTATGTGGAAGGAGAGAGGTCTATAGAAGCTGATCCCCCCTAGGATGAAGATTCATCTAACAGCAAGAAGGTTAATACCTGCTTGAATAGATATACAGAGCATTCTCTTTTCCTGGTTATGATTGGCAGAGTCAGAGGAGAGATCTCCCTGACAAGAAGTCTGGATTCTTTTTAGAATGTGAGCTTTTGAATAGCCAGGATGGCCTACATGAAAAAGGCAGAGGATAACTTCAGTCTGTAGGCAGGAAGACCAGATTTCTCCAAAATTGCCATATGGAGAATGGATAGAGGACGCCACTGGAGGAAGATACCCTAGTGACTTGCCTATGAGGGCAAGAGGGGTATTGGGCATTCTCTAACTGCCAGTGAAGAAAATTATCTCTGACGAGAAGACCAAAGGAGATATGGGCCAAGCCAGGGAATTGGCCCTTCTTTAGGTTTTCACGTAATGAAAGGCCTGAGACTGATGTCTCAAAAGAGATTTAAGATGAGATGGTAAGGGTAGGAAATACCTACCAGTCATGGAAACATGACTGGGGGAATCCTGTTAACCATCTGGGGTTATCTGCTAGGCAAGATACTAATGCTCTCTAGCAAGGGCCCATAGTGCAAAGCTACTCTGTAGAGTTGCAGAGAGCATGCTGCAGGTTGGTTAGAAGAAAAAGTGGCTGTGGGAAGCCAGCAGGTAACCAACTATTCTGCCAAGGACAAGGGGGCGAAGAATAGAAGTTAACCAACCAGGCTGTGATAAGAGGGTTTCCCAAACGAGGTTGATAACCTGTTTGGGACCTAGCACGGAGGCTAGAAGGATTGCTAGTGGAGGAGAATCCCTGGTTGTGTGGTAAACAGAACCAGTGGCTTAACCACTAGGAATTGCTGTATCTGCAGCAACGTACCAGGGCAGCGGAGAACATTTCTCTTTCCTCTCCCTCTTTTAGATTGGGAAAAAGAAACAGACCTGGTAGGATTTCCTATTGTCTGATGGGCTGCCCTAAGGTAACAAAGGGGGAGATAACTCCAGAAGGGAGAATCCCCCGGCAGAACAGGTAGAGGACCATAGGAGCTTACCAGTGTAAAAGGGTCCCTCTTACAAACCAAATGTTATATTAAGAGGGAGGTAAGATAGCGTTGAAAGAGACTGACTATGGAGGAAGTCTCTAACTGGTGAGATGATACCTGCCAGTACAGGGAAAACAACTGTCTATTAATAGTTGTTAGTTCTCTTTCCTCCAAGAGGAAGAGGAAAACCCTGTTAAGTATGGGCATGATCATCATAAAGACTCTTAAAGTTAAAGAAAAGATGTCTCATGAAGAGATATCTAGGAAGGTTAGAATAAATTTAGTGCAGATACTGCAAATGAAAAGAAGCAGACTGCTACTCTAACCACCAACCAAGAGGGGCAATGATGATCTATTTGAAACCCTGCGACTGCTGGGTTTGTTGACCCTGTTGAGGTTGTGGATTCTTCAGACCAGGGTGATGTTTCCCCTGTTTGGGAACATCTGTATGATGGGCAGAAGATGGATAAAATCTTCTTCCCCTAGGGGAAGAAATTTTGGCAGGACCTTTCCTACTAACTGGGAAAGGAGAAGGCGTAGAACAGCCTCTGGAAACAGGACAGTCAGTTGTTAACTGAGCAACCTGGAATAAAGACTCCTTGTTAAAGAGATTTTCTCCAGTGCAAGGAGTATTTCCCAGTCTAACCTGTGCCCATTTGTCCAAGTCTGAAGCTTGGAGCCAGGCTTTACGTCGTGCTCCTATAGCTATAGCAGAAGTCCTGCTAACAGACTCAAAGCAGTCTAGGGAAGCACGAGTAAGAAACCTAGAGATATTCTGAGCATGACTAACCAGTGAGGAATAGTCTGCAGTCTTGGGCTCTTGAAGAAAAGGAGTCAAAAGATGTAATTTCTTTGTGACCTCCTCAAGAGATAAACCCATATAAAAAATATATGAGAGAATACTTGCTGAAAGCATGGATGCCTGGAAAGTGTGACGTCCAAAGGCATCTAAAGTCTTAGACTCACGACCTGGCGGATAAGAAGAGTGCTTTTTAATACTCTTCACCCGCCTCATTGCTGATTCTACAACAATGGAATGATGAGGAAGTTGAGTCTTTTGAAATCTTGGAGAAGGAGGCACCTGATATAGAAGATCAGTTGCTCTGGAAAGTGGAGGTACCTTTAAAGGAGCTTCCCACATTCGTAGAAGGAGGTCCTGCAAGGAATGATGCAAAGGTAGCATGATGTTTTCCTTTGCTCTCTCAGGAATATAGAGGGATCCTGTATTGCCTTGTGTAGGACCTTGTCCAGGAATAGAAATGGCAAGGGATTTTGCCATATCTAGGATGAAAACCTGAAAAGAAGGATCCACAGAGGGAACTCCCCTTGGATAGGCTAGATCTGATGAAGAACTAGCATTGGCACTGAGGGATATATCCAAGCTTTTAGGAATAGAAGATCCTGGATGGTGCAGTATGGAATCCTTATAGGATGGTCGCTAGTACTGTGGGATGACGGGACCAGTACCAGTCGGTAGTACATCGACCATGCTAGGGATCGATTCCAAACTCGGTATCGAGGGAAGCGAGCCTGATGAGAGAAGCATGGAAGGCACCGACAGCAATGGTAATGTGGATATCGGTACCGACTTCGGTACCGTATCCAATACCGGTGGATGAAGGCCAGCCGGTGGCAACTCTAACGGTATCGAAGGAACCGAGAGTTGCAGATCCAAATTATCGGAACCGAGCCTTCGGTACCGACTGGTGTCGGTACCAAGGCGAGTCAGTACCCAGTCCTCCAGACTGGAGATCGATTCCAGACTCGGCATCGAAGGAAGCGAGTCTATTGATGCACGTCTGGAGGGTACCGACGTCAGTACTAGTATCGGTGCCGGTACCGATACTGGATGGTCAGTCAGGAGCGTATCCACCGGCCCGGTAGGTACCGAGGACACCAGACGACGATCCTGGTGAGGAATGTTTCATCCAACACAATTGCCGATGCCGGGGTATCGGTACCGCTCGAAGCGGATGCCACCACCGGGCATGGCTCAGGTATGTTCTGTGAGGGGTGAACCTCAGGAACAACCTGAAACCCCACACAGGCTTTGGAGGCCGAAGACTCCCACCGGGGTTTTGAAGCCAGTGGATTCTCGAGGGCAAGGCCGTAGGCATCTCTATGCTGTGCATGAGAACTGCCGTTCGAGGACTGGCTAGTCTTAACAGACTGTTTTTGGGTTACCTGATCCTGTGTAGAAGATATGGTCGGTACCCAGAAGTTGGATGGGGACCGCGTGTCGAGGGGAACTCTATGTTGAAAACTTCTTCCCACAATACTATTGCCAGAGGGCTCCAGAGGAAAATGGTCAGGACCCAAGCAGGTTAGACACCAATTATGAGTGTCTAAAAATAAGGTTGTACCGCCACAGTTTGTACATTTCTTGGGGAGAGTGACTGGCGGTTCCATGAAGGAAAATGGAGAGGCCTAACAGGCCTGAGAAACCGTGAGACACTAAGGAGGAAAAATATTCCTTAAAAAGGAAAAAATTTACAAGAAAAGAAAAAAGAAACACCGGCGGTACCGGTGGTGTCGAGGAAGGCAGCAGCGACCACAAGAAAAATAAAAAATAAAAGAAGAATTTTCTGCGGTGACAGGAGGACGTCCTGCCGGCTCCGCGGAAAAACGAAAACTGAGGAGAGACAGTTGGGAAGGCGGGAAGGCAGCACGCAGGCGCTGTGGGATGCTCCCAAAAGCTTTCTGATTGGACGCTGGGGAGCGTTCCCACGCAGGCTCCGTCGGTACCGACGTACCCCATATGTGAAGACTCATTCCTGCTTGTTCCTGGAGATCGTGGATGCACTTGGGGTCTCCTCTTGAGGCACAAGTGACTGTTAGCATGCAGTAAATTTGCCTTGCCGTAACTGCTCATTCTCTGCCCATAATCCACTATGCCTATTCTCCACCCAGTTCCTGTCCCCTAATATGGCATGCTCTTAGCTATCACACCAGTATGGTAACAGCACCTGCTAATTCACGCTTTATAGTAAACAGGCTCCAAAGTCTCCAGAACTGGGACATAGATTAAAGAGCTTAAGCAAGATATTTGCAATAAAACCATCTACTGTTTTTGGAGTAGCAGGCTTCTAATATTTAAGGCATCTGTAGACCGTAAATTAGAATGTTTTGAAGGTTTGCATCTCATTTTCTCAATGGCATTTCCTTTCATAATGTACACAATCTTTCTTGATTCACAGCAAAGGAAAAATTCTATCTTTAGTGACAACTGCAACAAAGACAATATTGCATTTGCATAAATTTCAGAGCATGAATTCATGAACAAATATTTACAGTGCATATGAATTAACCAATCCTAGTCTAGATCTGTGAAAATCCACAGGACCTGGTCTCTCTCTCCTATAAGTGTAAATCATACAAAAGCTAGGCCAAGTAAGGCAATCACCTCAGGCAGCAAATTTTTGGAGGTGGCAAAAAGTGCCCTCAACATGACCCCTACAGCAATGGCCTCACTTGGCTCCCATCAGTCCTGACCTGGGGCTCTAGTCCCATATTATCTGCTACCACTGCGGCTGCTTCCTGGGTTGTGCGGGCAGCAACAGTACAGCAGAGAGGTGTGGGACCTTCCACCTTGCATGCACTTCTAAAGGCTCTGCTGTGTGTTCCCTATGATGTACATGTCCTGATTTTGAGGGTGGAACCATCAAAGGCTTTAAACAGCACATGCAAGGTGGAAGGTCCCACATATTCTCTCTGCTTTACTGTTGCTATGACCCTAGCAGCAGCAGCAGTGGGGGGAAGAAGTACGATACTGGATCAGGGCCAAGGGATGAAAGTGAAGATGCTGGATTGGGGAGGGAAGGAGGAAAGAAAGGGGATATGCTTGTTCGGGAGAAGGGGGAATGGTGGACATGGGGGATGGAGTACGGTGACAGACTGTGGATTGGGAAGAGAGGAGAGGTGCTAGCATGGGGGGGTATATGCTGGCTTGGAGGAGGGGAAAAGGAAGGGGGATGCTGGATGGGGTGGTAAGTGGGAGGAAGGAAAAAAAAAAGAAATACATTGGTGGAATTATGGAAGAAAGAGAATACAAAGGGTAGGAGGGTAGGATGCTGGGGGTGGGGGAGGGGTGCCTAGGGAGAAAGGGATATGAATAAGAGAAATAGGAGGGAGAGATAGACAAAACTGTAGAGGGGGGGGGGAAGAATTGGACATTACGCAGGGGGCTTCAGGAGAGAAAGAGAAAACAAGGCACTGTGGCAGTGACAAGAAAGGGAGGCAGGCCCGACAGAGGGAAGGTAGGTTCATGCTGGACAAGGGAGGATGGGTGGTAGGGAAGGAGCGACATAAGGGAAGGGCTAAGGAATGAAAAGGGTGATGCTCAACATGTGGGGACTACAGAAGAGAAGGGAGATGCAATCTACTTATTTCAGGAAAAGATTAATGTCCTTGCTTTATTCAATTATTTATGAGTTATGTATTAACTTTGATGCAATCTTTGCACCTCCCCTTTAATGTAAAGAGGATAGAAGGATACCCATATGAGGAGAGGCTTTAAAGATTAGGGTTTTTCGACTTGGAAAAGAAATGGCTGAGGGAAGATATAATAGAGGTCTATAAATTAATAAATGGAATAGAACAGGTAAACGTAGATCAGTTACTTACACCATCAAAAATAGAAAGACTAGGGGACATGCAATGAAGCTACAATGTAACCCATTTGAGACTAATAAGAGAAAATATTTTTTTCACTCGACACATAATCAAATCCTGGAATTTGTTACCGAAGGTTATAGTGAAGGCTGTTGGTGTAGCTGGGTTTAAAAAAAGATTTGGACAAATTCCTGGAAGAAAGGTCCACAAACCACT
Organism: Ichthyophis bannanicus; assembly: GCA_033557465.1. Lineage (NCBI taxonomy): Eukaryota > Metazoa > Chordata > Amphibia > Gymnophiona > Ichthyophiidae > Ichthyophis > Ichthyophis bannanicus. The sequence continues at coordinate 142,361,028 of CM066036.1, forward strand.
GCTTGCCCAGGGACAAGCATTATGTAACTTATGTGCCTTTTTGGGAACTACAGACTGGTGAGCCCGACGTCAGTACCGGGGAAAATGGAAAAAACAATCATAAAGAACAAAATTACTGAATATGTAGATAGCCATGGTTTAATGGGAGACAGCCAACATGGCTTTAGCTAAGGAAGGTCTTGTCTTACTAATCAGTTATGTTTTTTTGAAGGTGTGAATAAACAGGTAGACAAAGGTGAGTCGGTTGATATAGTGTACCTGGATTTTCAGAAAGCTTTTCACAAGGTCCCTGGTGAGAGACTCTTGGTGAAATTAAAACGTCATGGGATAGGAAGAAATACTATTGTGGATCAGGAACTGGTTAAAAGATAGAAAACAGAGGGTAGGGCTCAATGGCCAATTTTCCCAATGGAGTAACGCAGGGATCTGTGCTGAGTCCGCGACTTTAACATATTCATAAATGACCTGGAAATGGGAACAACTGAGGTTATCAAATTTGCAGATGACACAAAATTATTCTAAGTTGTTAAAAACCAAGAGGATTGCAAAAAATTGCAAGAGGACCTTGATAAAGACTGGATGTTCAAATGGCAGATGAAATTTAATGTGGACAAGTACAAAGTTATGCACCTAGGAAAGAACAACCCAAACTATAGTTACACGATGCAAGGTTCCACATTAGGAACCACCACCCAAGAAAAAGATTATGCGTCATCGTGGATAATATGTTGAAACCCTCCGCCCTGTGTGCAGCGGTAGCCAAGAAAGCAAATAGAATGCTAGGAATCATAAGGAAAGGAATGGAGAATAAAACAAAGGATATTATGTTGCCTCTGTATCGTTCCATGGTGGGACCTCACCTTTAATATTGTGTGCAATTCTGGTCGCCGTATCTTAAAAAGGATATAGCATTATTAGAAAAGGTACAGAGAAGAGCCACCAAAATGGTAAAAGGGATGGAAGGATATTCCTATGAGGAGAGGCTAAAAAGGTTAGTGCTCTTCAACCTGGAAAAGAGACAGCTGAGGGGAGATATGATAGAGGTCTATAAATTAATGAATGGAGTGGAATGGGTAAACGTAGATCGATTGTTTACACCATCAGAATATAGAAAGACTAGGGGACATGTGATGAAGCTACAGTGTAACCTATTTAAGACTAATAAGAAAATATTTTTCACTCAATGCATAATCAAACTCTGGAATTCATTACCGGAGGATTTAGTAAAAGCTGTTAGTGCGGTTTACAGGGAACAACAATGAATTGTACAACATACTGTATACAAATTCAGTTTACATGGAACGATATAACTATGTACAGTCTGAGCCCATAGGGGACACAGCTGTATTGTCAGAGGAACAGACAGGTAAAAACAAAAAGCGGGGGCACATGACCGTCTTGCCACCAGAAAGGGAGATTACAGAAGGCCCCAAGTCGTCTCCCCCCCCCCCCCCGAGAGGGGACTGCCATGCAGATAGAGACTGTGAGCTGTTTCAGAAGCTACTGCTCAGATCCAGCAGAAAATGTGCTCTGGGTGCCCTCATGTGCCTGCCATCAAGAGTCTGCAGCCATTTCATCACATTCCCCTTTTGCCTGGACCACGTGGTCAAAGATGGCTGCCATTTCCACCAGCAGGAAAATTGCAGGAGATGCAGAAGGGATAGCAAAATCAGCACTGGGCCCCGGTCCCTGTAGGTGGTCCTGACATTGCTAAACAAATGTGCCACAAGGCTTCTCCATCACACTTGAGGCAAAAGGATTCAGCTGTGGAGAGATTCTGACAAGAGCTGCAAGAAGCACATCTCTGTGAATCCGGCATCACAGCTGAGCTCAGAGCAGCAAACGGAAAAAGACTGCAAAGAAAAAAACTCAATGGAAAGCAAGACTGGCAAAAAATCCAGCCCTAATAAAAAAGAGAATCTCTGCATCTGTCAGACCGGCCAGAGACATCCGAGAAGGGCCTCCTCCACCATCCACACAAGGCTGGGAAAGCCGGGCCCTGTTTTGCTTTGTTTTTTAGCAATTAAAGATGCTTTAATTAAGCAGCACAGAAGAAAGCCAATTAAAGAAACAGTGCTGAATTTCAAAAATCAGCAATAGTGGAAAAGAGCAGAGCATGCAGTTACAGGTCAATGAGAGGAAAAGGGGCCTGGATCCAGACTTACCAACCCCTCTCAGAGGACTCAGGGATCCTCCTATCTGTTCTCTTGTCACCAGTGCTGAAGCCCATGGGCAACTGTTGATTCAAGAAGGCAATGGGCGTACCCAAGCTCTGAGCAAATGTAGGTCCAAAGGTCTCAATATCACAGGCCATAAGGCCATGGCAGACAGGCCTATCAGCACTGCAGCACGGTCCACACACCTTGCATCTTGTTGGAGGCAGACAATACTGGCTCTTCTCAGTGCTGCACCATCAGATATACTACTGATGACAACATCACAAAGTTGCTCTGGTTTGTCGCTACCTGCTGGCTAAGGAATATAACACACTCATCTGGAATGGTGTAGAAGAATGATAAGGAAGCAGATGTTAAACCCAGCTATACAAAGAAACATGACGGCACAACAAGACCACATGGACTATCTAGTCTGTCCTTCCGTATCAACTACAATAGTCCCCTTCTTATGTTTAGAGATCCTCTGCGTTTGCACCCATGCTTTGTTGAATTCAGATACTGTTGTCGTCTCTACCACCTCCACTGGGAGACTATTCCACGCATCTACTACTCTTTCCGTAAAGAAATATTTCTGCATATTACTCCTGAGTTCATTCCCTTTCACTCTCATCCTATGTCCCCTCGTAGCAGAGCTTGCTTTCATTCGAAAGACTCTCCTTCTGTGTACTTATGCCATGGAGGTATTTAAACATCTCTTATCATATCTCCTCTAAAGTATACATATTAAGATCCTTAAGTCTGTCCTGATATGCTTTATAACTAAGACCATTAACCATTTTAATAGCCACCTTCTGCACCAACTCCAACCTGTTTATATCCTTTTAAAGGTGTGGTCTCCAGAATTGCACACAATACTCCAAGTGAGGTTGCACCAGAGACATACAGAGGCACTATCACCTCCTTTTTTCTGCTGGCCATTCCTCTCCCTATGCATCTCAGCATCTTTCTGGCTTTTGCCGTTGCCTTTTCTACCTATTTAGCTACTTAAAGACAGACACAATCACGCCCAGGTCCTGCTCTTCATTTGCAGACAGAAGTACTTCACCCCCTACACTGTACTGCTCCCCTGCATTTTTTTAGCATTAAATCTCAGTTGCCAAAATCTAGACCATTCTTTAAGTTTAGCTAGATTCCACCTCATGTTATCTACTGCTCCCTTGGTGTCTAATCTATTGCTGATTTTGGTATAATCCGCAAAAAGGCAAACCTTACCAGACAGCCCCAAGAATGATTGCCACTACGAATGCTTAATGAAATAAGATTATTCTTGGATGCTGGCAAAGCTAAGTCTCCATGCTATGATTGAGGTGAAAGTCAGACTGCCTTGGGTGAAGTATTAAGGTTTAGTCCAAAAAGTTGAGCAATTGAGAAAAATACAGTTTTCAGCTAATTTTGCTAGGAAAGGTATGGAAGAGCATGGAAGCTGGCCATTATCAAAGGAGCCAGCTGTGGTTTCTTTATGAAGGGATAAATCAAGGAGTGTTTCCAACTGGAAGGAACTATTCCTAGACAGAAACAAGCCTGAAGAAGGAAGCAGAAGCCATTCTCTTGATATAGAAGTCAGATATACAGTAAGGTCTGCGGAACGAAGTTGGCTTTCACTTTGAAAGCCATGCCCATATTTTCAGTGGGTATACTTGCTCAAAGGAAGGGGAGGGTATGTAAGGTAACAACTAGGGGGAAGAATGGTGAGAGAATGACGAAGCATAAACAAGATCACTGGTGATAAGGAAATAAAAACCACAGGAGACGGGAGAACAAGTAGTCTAGAACCCAGCAGCCCATATTGTTACAGGTATGAAGAGGAGAGAAAGTGCACATCCATTTTTAGCAAAACCGCACTGGCTTCCTATTCATTAGAGAAAAATTCAAGTGGGTGGTTATGATTTTTAAGGAGCTGAATTTTCAGCAACCTAAATCACTGGTTGAACACCTACAGTACTATATCCCTAATAATGCTTTTGTGTTCATCTCAAGGTCTGTTAATAGTCTCTTCTCCTAATTGTATGCAGTTGGTGTAATGGGGAGGACAGAGCTTTTTCTGTAGCAGCCCCAAACTTTGAAACAGACTCCCAGATGAGCTGTATCTAGAAATAAATTTGATGGTCATCTAGAAAGCAGGTTAAGAGCTTGATTTTTCTCGCAAGTTACCTTGGGGTCATTTTTGTATATTGATTGAGACAGTTTTAATTGATACGGTTGAGCAATTGGGAGACGTATGGGTTAAGAATTCTATGTTAATGTACGAGTCCTATTTTATTTATTTTTTTTATATTCCATAAACTGCTAAGATTGACTTTAGGCCAAATTGGCAATATATAAATTTTAAGAAATGAAATGAGAGGAGGTGAGTGAAATGAAGTCTTTGAGATGGAATTAGCAGGTCAGTGTAAGGATGATGAAGAAAACAGTGAGGGATATGGGCAGCTGGGAGAGAAGGCAGCCAGATAGCAAAAGACTGGTGGAAGGGTGCAACCCAGTGAGGCAGAGATGAAGGGCTCAGAGAGACAAAACTGTTGTGCATGAGCTATTAGGTCCGTTCTTCAGATGTGAATGTCTGTATCTGTTATGTGATATCTGAAGAAGGGGCCTCTGTGGTTTCAAAAGCTAGTCTAATTGGGTTGGGCTATTATGGATTAGCGAATGGAACCGCAGTGCTAATGGATTTGCACATTAATGTTCTTGGAAGAGTTTGTAATTGTATTTCCATATACAAAATAAAGCTGATAAAAAAGCTAGTCTAATTTGTTCATTGATCATGTAAACGTTTTCAGAATATGCCAAGAATCCCAAGATTAGAATGCAACTTTCAGTGCTAGTCTGCTTTATGTACAACTTTGTTTTGTTATATGGAAAGAATTGGTGGAGGAAATAAATAATTTTGTGAAAATAAGGAGTCCCTCACCAAGAGGAATAGCAGTCCCTTGATAACAAAATGGCAGTACATCACAGACTGTGTAAGAACCACCCAATGTGGCATATCCTCTTCCACAGTGGTGGTGTCAGTGTCCCCATAAAAGCAGCATGATCTCAATAACACTAGTGTCCTGTGTTTTTACAGTAACTTTTTCAGAAGGATCATGATCATTAAATTCAATTACAGTGGAACCTCAGTTTTCGTGACTAATCTGTTTGAAACAGTCTGACTAAAACCGAATGTATGAAAACTGAAGCAATATTTCCCATAAGAAATAATGTAAATCCAATTAATCTGTTTCAGACACCCAAAAATATTAACAAAAAATACATTTTATAGATAACTATATTTTTACATACAGAAAACAATGAGAAATAAATATAAATGACTAATGAAATGGATAAATGAACATTTAACATCACTTTTACCTTTATTGAAGACTCGTGTTGGCATATGGAAGACAGTCAATCAGCAAGAGAATCAAAATAAAGAAAATCCCACTTCTGGCCACAAGATGGTGCTCCATTTTCAACTGTACGAAAACCGAGACGACAATGTACGAAAACTGGGACAAAATCTCAATGAAAAAAGTCAACGAAAACCGAATCGTACGAAAACTAGGGCATACGAAAACCGAGGTTTGACTGTATCAAAAACCTTGGGAATGAGAGGACCAAAAGAGCTCCATGGGTCTGTGCCCCAACTCATAAGTACTTAGCAATGCCTCTGGAACTTATTAGCAGGGACGCAAGAGAACAGCATGTTAAGTTGGTTTTAAAAAGTACTCTTGAAAAATCTTTGTAGTAATTAGCATTTTCTTTTGTCTTTTCAGGCTCCTAAAATATTCTGTATCGTCTGTCACCCAAATAATAGGCAGTGAAAGTACTGTCAACCAATCTACACAACACTGAATTGATGGGTCGATTCATTGAATACGTCACTGAATACAGCAGAGAATTCTATGGGGTAAATGGATTACGAGAGTTGAAAGAGAAAGAGGACCATATCTTAGGTTCCAATTTCAGATTTCACAAATTTCTATATCAAATACCTCCAAAGTGGTACTGGTTCTTAAATGGATGATATTTAAAGAAAGTGGAGACACAATTTGGGAAAAACATTATCCAAAATATTTATACATTACTATCATCTAAGAGATCGACGAGATGCTACTTTGCAGTGCATTGTTAGGAGAGGAGCTGTGCATGACCTCATAGAAAATCAAGGGTTGCTTTAAAAAAGTGTTGAACATCATATTCAAGTGTTATGCACATTAGTTATGGAAAAATATTTAAGAATTAGAGAGAGAAAAAAAAAAGATGATGAATCCTCACTCTTCTTACAATTAAGATTCACAAAAAAGCTGCTATATTCTCAGGGTTCCATTGAGTCCAATGAAACAAAGTAAGAAAGGGATGGTTTAATATCAAGTCAGTCTTCTAAAGAAATGTAATTTTTTAAACTTTTCTGAGACAGAAGACAGAGCGTAAGAATATTCTGCAATTATAAAAATAGCCTATTCTCTCAACTGCACATTAAAGGAGTAATTGTATAATGAATTTGAGCATGTAGAACAGTATTTTACATGCTCAAGCAGGCTCTTATAAAATCACCTAAGGTAGATGCATGTAAAAGGGTAGGTGAGCAGAAATACAGCATCTACTTTTCAGTGAACTGCATGTAGGTGTTCCTAGGTGAGAAAAATAGCGGGATTGACACTTGTGTGTATTGTATAAAATATGTGCATATGGGTCTATTCTTATCAGCAAATACACACATACAATTACACTTTTCTCAAAGCAGCAGTAAATGTGTCTGCCTGCTTTCCACAGGGTCATTGTTTTAAAGGCACATATATGCCAGACATGTTTTCCAGTCACATGGAAAGACCCCATTGTATATCCCAACCACTCAAGAAGTTCAACAACAGTGAAATAAGGATATGTATTCAGTGACTGCTCCTTTATGGTGGAACATACTTCCATGAGATATTACAATGGAGATAGAATACATGCAGTTTTGGAAGAAACTAAAGACTGCTTTTTATGCAAGCATTTGCTTGACTGGTTGCAAGTGGGTTGGGATTATCTGTAGTGAGAAGTGTTTAATGTTTGAGTTTTATGGCTTCTCTATGGAGACATTTTACACACCTGATTATTTTATTTCCTTGAATCCTGCTAGGCCAGTACAGATGAATGAGTTATGTTCTCTTGCTGGCAAATAGAGGCAAGACTTGAGCACTGAGAGAGCCAGCATGACACTTCCAGAGAAGTAAGACTAAAACCCAGAAAAGACTTGGGGAAAAAAATACTGACATTAATAAACAACCATAAATTGCAATAAACATTTGAAACAAGTATTTGCCACTCTTATAAATAACTCTGCATCGAATACTGAAACTGGCAAGAAAATCAAGAAGCAGCAGGGCTCTCAAACCTTTAGAATTTTTCCAGGATGGGTCCTAGCCTGGTCTAGCAGGATTCAAGGAAAGATAATTATCAGGGATGTAACATTTCTCCTTCCTTTTCATCCTACTAGACAAGTCCAGATGAGTGGGACGTACCCAAGCATTCAAGATTCAAGGTTGGAGGAAGACAATGCACTGGAAAGAAAGGGCTTGCCAAAGGTGCCTTCTGCTCCAGCTCTCAATGCAATCTGCAGTGCTTCAAAAGTGCTTAGAGATGACCAGGTAGCCACCTTGCAGATATCCTCCGGAAATAGCAAGGCGGAATCCACCCAAGAGGAGGCCTGTACCCTAGTAGAGTGAGCTCTGACTCCCTATGGCACATGTTTTCAAGCCAAAAGCTATGCTGAACCAATAGCCTCCTTAGACATTGGGCAAGAGAGAACTTGGCCACTGCCTGCCCTTTCCTTGGACTGCTGAAGACAACAAAGATGCTCTGAGTTACTGAAGGGATTAGTAATCTATGGATATTTGACCAACATCCTCCTAATTTCTACCAGATATAGACAGGAGTCTGCCGAAGATCCTACTCAGAGAATGAGGGGAGAATGATGGTCTGGATAAAGTGAAAAGGAGACAGCACCTTTGGGAGGAAGGACATCAGTCCACAAGGAGACAGAAGCCATCGAGATGACTAAAGATGTTTCCCTGCAGGACAAGGCCTGATGCTCTGATGACTGCCTGGTGGACACAATTGCAAATCACTTGGAATATCCAATCTTTGAGACAGCATGAATGCGCTCAAAGCAAACACACCAGCAGATGGATCTTCCATCACTAGAGACCCTTGCTGCAGAAGGCCTCTTTCCGAAGGAAACACAAGAGGGAACTCTGCTCACAAACCTAACAGATTTGCATATCATGGTCTCCGCAGCCAGTATGGGGTAACTAGAATCAACAGGCCCGGGTGAGACCAAATGCTATGTAGAACACAGCTCACCATTGCCTAGGGGGAAGAACATAAGAAATGCCATACTGGATCTTGGTCTGACCCAGTATGGGATATCATATGAAGACATACAGAAAAGCATCCAGAAGCACACCTGCAATCAAGTGAGCGGCCATCAAGAAGAATACCGAAAGGCCCCACCTCTGCAATATAAAGTGAATGCTACAGGGCTTAATTCCTGCTCAAGAAGATAGCCTGTGCATTTTCAATGCCTGTTATGTGGGCTGCAGACAGGGCAATCAGAGGCTTCTCTGCCCAATGACAGAGTTCTATCTCGAGAAACATCCTGGCACTGTGAGTTTCACCCTACTTAATAATGTATGCCACACTTCACCCACCAGGAGAGGCTGGAGCCTTTCCAGAGTCAGGTAGATAGCCCTGGCCTCCAACTGGTTGATCAACCAAAAGGACTCCTGAGGGAACCAGAGCCCCAGAACAAGCTGACCCAGACAGTGGGCTCCCCAGCAAGATGCAACTGTCATTAACTAATCCTTGATCTCCTGTGGGAGAGGAAGGGTCTGATCACAGTACAGGGAACAGGGAGATCACAGAAAAAGATGACAACTCTGAAATGTATGTGCACCCTAGTCCAAGGGACAGTTCCAGGGTTGACCTCCTAGACTCTCGGAATTGGAGATAGCCCTTGGCTCTGGAGCTGACTGAGCAAAAAACACCCCACAATGGCTCTCTGGGGGAAGGAAAACTTAACCTAGGAGAGTATTGAACAGAGCACCGAAAGTATTCCAAGTCTTGTAAGAGGATCAGGCTGCCCTTAGGATAGTGGACCACCAACCACAGATCTTTCAACCGATGAATCACAAGAGATGTGCCATCCCAGGACTTCTCCAGGGAGTCCAACCGAATCAGCCAGTTGTCCAGGTATGGGAGACCATGGATCCTCTTCCTGCACAAAAGTATCACCACCACCACTACCCAAGACATTCGAGAAGGTGCAAGGAGCTATTTCCAGTCCAGAGGTCAGAGCCCAAAAGTGGAAATGGCAACCTAGGACACAGAAGTTAAGAAATCACTGGTGTTGCTCCCCAGTGGGAATAAGGAAGTAAGCTTTGGTGAGATCCAGTAAGAAAAGTCCCCTGCCAGACTAATGCAATGACCAAATTAATGGTTTCCATGAAGAAATGTGGTATGTCAAGCTTGGTACTGCCTGCCTTCAGGCCCAGGATAGACCAAAAGGAAACTCCCTTCTTTGGCACCAGAAATAGACAGAATAGCATCCCTGGACCTGCTCTGCAGAGGGCACAGGTAGAATAGCCTACAACTACAGGAGACACTGTAGCGCTTCCTCTATTGTCACCCACATGAGTGGGGATCTGCAGGAAGTCTCCACAAAGGCACCCTGCAATGGCTCTGCCAACTCCAGCATATAGCTCTGACTGATAATCTCTAAGACCCAGTGGACTGATGTGATGTGGGGCCATTCTGAGAGAAACAGGAGGTCCCCCCCCAACCAGATGGACCCCGGAAAAGACTAGCTGAATTTCATTGCAGGGGCTTGCTGAGTCTCAAGGATATCAAGAGCCCTGACAGGACTGACCTTTCTTAGGCCCTACCCAGACCCCAAGTAGTCAGAAGGCATTGCCTAGCTCCACGCAAAACCCAATATGAGGAACTTCTAGCCTCTCTGGGCTTATCTTCTGGGAGCCTCTAAAACCTTTCACAAACTTTTCCAGGTCCTCCACAAACAGCAACTTTACTCAGTTGAATCGCGAAGCCAAAGCCACCACCTAGCGCCTACTACCATGGCCCTGGACTTAGAGGAGATCCTGATCAGAGTCAGACAGAGCATCAGCTACATACTAGGCTATTTAGCAGCTACTAAACCCAGTGCAAGAGGGCTCAGGCCATCAGTTGTCATACTAAATCACCTGAAGGCCTAAAGCAGATTCCATAAAGACATTCTTGAGGGCCTCTGTCCACCTATCATGAGCCTTCTTGAGCATACCACCCCCTTCCATTGGGGGAGGCCTGAGTCTCAGACCCAGCAAAGGGGGTTGTAAAGTAGATAGAAGAGACTGAAAACAGCCTGTGTGCTGTTCTGCAGCTGCAGCTCAAGTCGGTTGAAAAGGGGACTCTGGGACCTCAGAGAGCCTCCAGGGGTCAACGGACTTGAGTCTATGGCCACCCTGTCAGGTTCCTTCTCTCCACTGGCTGGATAAACAAAAATGGAGTGGCAGAGACCAAAGAAATCGCACTGAGCCCCATGCCCCCCATGGGGGTCCTAACATGCCAAAAAAAGAAAAGTGCCCCAGGTATTCTCTCACACAATCAGGACTAAAAATAGCCACGGGTAAAAACCGCTAGGGGTCACAGGCTGCATTGGGCTGTGCGGCTGAGCACTGTAGTGCCAAAGTGAAAAATAGACCACAAAAAATCCCCACCTTAAAAAAGGAGCTAAGGAATCACAGCACCTGTTGGGTTCACCAGGTAAACCTGAACAGGGAAGCCCCAGATGCCCACACAGCAATAATGTCAAATAAAACTCATTGAATTCAATGAAAAAAAAAAACATTTAGAAAAAAAAAGCAAAGACAAAGCAAGCATGCAAATAGAGGACAGCTTGAGAGAAGTGGGGTTCTGGGTCCAACTTACCAACCCCTGGATCCTCCTGTCCACTCTCTGGCCCAGCAAGTGCTAGAATATATGGGAAGCAGCACTGGACAGAGGGCAAGCTGTCAGCTTCAGGAGACAGAGGCGTATCTGAACTCCAAGCAAACATTGGGCCTACAGGTCTCAGTCACACAGGCCACATGACCATAGTCTGAGTCAGGGTAGGCAGGCCTTGCCAATTGCACTTGCTAGAGGCAGACAAATACTGACTTCTCTCAGTGCTGCACCAATAGATATACCAAGTGATGACATCACTGATAGTTGCTCAAGTCTGCTTCCACCTGCTAGAAAGAGAACATAACCTATTCATCTGGACTGGTCTAGCAGGATAAGGAAGTTTTTGTTTATGCTATTGAAATTGTTTAGAGTATACACTTAAGACTGGCAGAACAAACTGATACACAAATGTTTTTCATTTTTAGACATGTTGTAAAATTACCCTCAAAGGCTCTTATTTTAGAAACATCTGCATGTGGAAATAGCACCATTTGCACATGTAGATGGTGTGCAGGGACAAATGTTGATTTTAAGAGGCCACTCATTTTGTGTAGAGCTTCAAGGGATGCACCATCTTCCAGGGGCATGGTAGCGGCATAGTTTGGGTGGCCCCCCAAAATTGACAAGCTTTCCCCATTTTACAATGAGAAAATACATATCTATTTAAAAATATTTACATATGGGCTTTTGCACCTGTACTGAGGCTCAAGCAAAACAGCATCACCCCTCCTTCAATCTCCAATGTCCCCTCAACTACATCAAACTCCCCCTACCTTTAATCCCACCCCTGAAACCTACCAGGGGTCTTCCTTATGGTTAGTGGTGGGGGCTAGAGCGACCCCCGGATGCTCCTGCCCTATGGGCACTATGATTCAAAATGGTGCTGACCCCTAGTGGTAGCAGGAGACCAGGAGACAGATCAATGCCATTTTGAATTCTGGTACCCATAGATGCCTAGGTAGAGTCGATATTCTCAGAGATAGAGACTGTAAAAAGTTAAAGTATATTTGGAAAAGTGGGATTCTCTGTTTTCCCCATCTGAATTTGTTCAAAATTGATATACTCACTGGATTTGCTGGCAAATGGATGTCCATGCCCGCCCTGTCTTGTGCATATTTTACAAAAGAGGTTTTTGTAAAATACAAGGAGAATTTAGCATGTTGTGACCCGGACGTCTCAATTCCTTTGTCCACATCCTATCTAAATGGGGATCCTAAATCCAAATTACAGCAAACTAACTTGTTGATGAAAAATGTACCTGAAATCTAAACAGTACCACCTAAAATCTGTTTGCCTGCCTCATTTCAGCAATGCCAATCACTCTTTTCCGTCAGTGTTCATGTTACTCATGAAGTAGCTTTTCGAACGCAGCCTTTCTGCTGTGTCTTTCTGGTAACAACTCTTTCAAACGCATTGTCTAGGTTAGTACCTAGGGGCACTGCATTTTTATGCTAACTGTAGCATTGTCACAAAGCTTTCCACAGGCATTCCTTTTGATTAAATGTGGAATAAACATGCCACATTTTTAAAGGTTTATATAGAGTTTTTACTCAGAGGCATAGCACAAGAGAAAAATCATGACAATACAGATAATTATGGAGCAGACTTACTTAGCTTCCCTCCACCCGCCCCCCCCCCCCTCCGTCTCAAAAAAAATGAAAACTGCAAAAACAACTTAGTAAATTAGGTTCTTGTTTGTTATTTTATGAAAGAAACTCAATCACCTCTTTCATCACTGCTTTTCCAGCTTTATCTTTTAGTATGCAGCCTCTTCCTATGAAACTATCTAGAAGACTCTGATGAAACCATGGTCAAGTCAACACATCCTCAATACGTCAACAATCACTCAGCTTCCAACTGACGTCCTTGAAAGTTTAATCCTCTATAGGGTGACACCAGCCTGTGTATATCATGCTTCCAACAGCCAATGTGTTTCACCTTTTTGAAAAAATCAATAAGGACAACTCCTCACTTGCTGATGATTGATATAAAATCCATTAAAAAAATACGACCCGAGAACTGCTGTACTGTTGGGAGTGGGAGCAAGCTCCTCCCTGCCTTATTTTATCTGCTAGCTTTAAAAGTCAAAAGTGCTTAAGGCGTGCCTGCGCCTGGTGGGGTACGAGGCGGTGAGCTTGGTATTTAATACTGTCACAAGCACAACGCCCGAAGCCACTTGCCTCTAGTGGTCGAGGGGCGTGGTGGTTGAGGATTCCTTCTTCTATCAGCTCCTAGCAGCCTATTTCTTCGTGTTGGCTTCTGGGAAGTGTAGTACTGCTAAAATATGTTGGTGCCTTAAGTAGAAGGTTTGTAGTTGAGGTAACCGAGGGTAAGGCTTGTAACAGAAAGTTTATTTCCATAACACAAAACACAACAGGTTCAAGGTATCATTAACAGGATTATAACTGTAGGATTTGCTTAAGGTACAGCAAATACTGGCAAACAAACCAAAAGAACTCAGAAATGGCTTTTTTAAAGTCCTCTTACTTGCAGAAGCAATTGCTTCAAAAACTAGGCTGCTACTTCCCTTTTTAGTCCTTGTTAATCAGAGCATAAAGAAAAATTCAAGCTTAATTCTTCTACAGCAGTTTGGTTTCTGCCAGCCTTAAAAACCTCTCTAGGCTGCATTTCTACGTGAAACCAAATTTAGAACAAAACAAACATTCCAAGCTGTTATCACAACTCTTAGCAGGCTTTTCATAAAGGAGAGGAGCAAGCAAAAACTCTTATAGCAGCTAACATGGCTTTTCTTGCCGTTGCACAGTTCAAACACAGGTGACAAACAAGCATGAATCAGAGCTTCCTGATCAGGCTTACGTTGCAGTAAATTTCCCTTTTAAAATAGACAGGAAATTACCTCCACACTGCTTGTGCCATATGGTTAACTTCCAAGGAGAATTACTTCTTTCAGGGCTAGCTTTTCCTCAAGACCTCCTGTATAGAGCTTGGCATAGAGAGCAATCCATAAAGCAATCTTCTTCCCCCAACTCTGACACTGGTTCTCCCAACTGCATGGGTTCTGACTCACCGACCTGGTTAGACTGCTCAGCTGACAACCTCTCTGGTGGTCTGAAAACTTCTCCATTTCCTGGTCCCCACCTCTGTTGCCAATCTGTTGAGGGGAATTCAGCTCTCTCAGCTCTGGGTAGCTCAGCTCTTCTCCAAGAATCCACTCCTTCTCTCTGCTTCTGTCTCAGCTGCTCTCCTGGCTGCTCTCCTTCTCGTCTCCCTCTCTCTGGATAATCTAACCCAGGCTTATACCTCCAGGGTTCTAACCCCACCTCTTTCTTTCCCAGGTGTTGGTAATCCCCCTGCCTCCTGATATTAGAATAATCAGTGCACTTGTTAAAGTAAGGGCTTTGGTCCTCGTGCTTGCAATCCCTCTTTCTTACTTTATCAGTGATTGGCTGAAACCTGTTCCAGCTGGGGGTTTTCTGTCTTTGAAACCTGGCTATGGCTTTCTCTCCCTGCACTCCTAGAAGGGGACCATTAACTAGGGTGAATTCGTTATGCTTCTCACCTCCCCCACTCTCAGGATAGCTGACCTTGCCACAATATCTTATGACAGCGGTTCCTCTTTAGGAGTATTTAAGTTCATGTTGGAGTAGTTCATCCTGGCCTTTATTTCCATTGGTTTAGCTTTTCTAGACGCCTAAATGGAAAGCTAAAGTTAGAGGAAGTATTTCCTCCACTCCTGTTGCTATACCAGTGGGGCAACGTGCCATGGATGATTTTATATAGGGGAAGTATTTGGGCGAACCCGCTGTCAGGGTTAGGGAAAGCCCTGATTTGGGCAGCGGTGTTTCGCTGAGCCGCTTGGCCCTTCCACCCCTCCTGCTCCTGGGGGTACTAAGGATAGTGCACCTGGTTTGGTTTCGGATGTGGCTACTCAGCAGTCTTTGGCCTTAGCATTGTTTGTGTCAGTGGCTAGTGGTAATGGGTCCAATTTCCCCCAGGTAGGAGGTTTACCCCGTGTTCAGGAAAGTATCATGATCCAGGATCTTCCTCCGCTTGCAAGACCAAAGGAGGTGATCCTGAACTCCATTTGGGATGCAATGCAGTCAACTTTATCGGGTTTGGACTTGGGAATTGCAAGTTTCTGCTCCCTTTGCTCCTAGACTGGAGGGGGTGGAGGCGAAGGTGTTCCAACAGCAAGCGCAATTGGATGGACTCTAGGTCAAAATTCAACATTTGCAGGATCAGCAAGGGATCCCAGCTAAGGATGGCTTGGTTTTCCAGCATAAAACTGAAAACTTGGAAAATCAATAGAGAAACTTAAATCTTTGTTTACTGAATTTTCCACAGCTTTAATTATGCTCCCCTAGGGACCTGTTCATTCGGTTCCTTAAGGAGCTGTTTAACTATTCCGAGATTGGGATCCCTCCTCTTCAAAAGATTTATTTCCTCTTCTCAATGATTGGTAAGGACGCTTTGCAGAAAGCTGATACCTCTTCAGGTAGAGGTGCTTTCTGACTCCTTAGACTTGGGGAACCTGTCTGAGTTGTTAAGAGCAGTCTGCCGAGGTGCTTGAAGCCCAGGCTACTTTGTTGGTATCTTTTGTATTTCTTCAGGATAAGGAAGTGTTATTACAAATGTATTTTTTTTAAAAATGTGATGTTTCTTTCTTGGGGGGTAGGGTACAGATATTCCCACATGTGTCCAGATGGGCTCAATCTAAGAGGAAAACATTTCTGGAACGCCACACTGAGGTTTTAGCTTTGGGTGTGAGTTTCCAGTTGAGATTTTCTTGTAAATGTGTACTTGGGTATCAGAATAAGATTTTTCATTTCTTCGAGCCATCTCAACTGCATTTTTTCTTAGATGCTAAGCAATTATGAATTCACCTTATGGAAGTATTGTGGTCTTTATAAGTTGTATTTGCTTTACATCCTATTTTTTCTTTTTAATATTTTTCATTGTTTGTAACATAGAAACATGATGACAGAAAAAGACCACATGGCCTATCTAGTCTGTCCTTCCATATCAACAACTACAACAGTCCACTTTTTACCTTTAGAGATCCTCTGTGTTGGTCCCATGCTTTTTTGAATTCAGTTACTGTCCTCATCTCTACCACCTCCACTGGGAGACTATTCCATGGATCCACTACTCTTTCCGTAAAGAAATATTTCCGCATATCACTCCTGAATCTATCTCCTTTCACCCTCATCCCATGTCCCCTCGTAGCAGAACTTGCTTTCAATTGAAAGAGGCTCTCTCCCTGAACATTTATGCCACGGAGGTATTTAAACATTTCAATCATATCACCTCTATCCCGCCTTTCCTCTAAGGTGTACATGTTAAGATCCTCAAGTCTGTCCTCATATGCTTTATAATGAAGCCCACTAATCATTTTAGTAGCCACCCTCTGCACCGACTCCATCCTGTTCACATCCTTTTGAAGGTGCGGTCTCCAGACTTGCACACTATACTCCAAATGAGGTCGCACCAAAGACTTATACAGAGGCATTATCACCTCCTTTTTTCTGCTAGCCATTCCTCTCCGTATGCACCCAAGCATCCTTCTAGCTTTTGCCGTCGCTTTTTCTACCTGTTTAGCTACTTTAAGATCATCAGACACAACCACGCCTAGGTCCCGCTCTTCTTTAATGGACAAAAGTACTTCACCTCCTATACTGTATTGCTCCCTTGGATTGCTGCAGCCCAAATGCATGACCTTACATTTTTTAACATTAAATCCCAGCTGCCAAATTCTAGACCATTCTTCAAGCTTAGCTAGATCCCTCCTCATGTTATCTAGGGAGGAGTAGCCTAGTGGTTGGGGCAAGGTACTTCAGGCCGGAAGGTCGGGGGTTCAAATCCCACTAGAGGACAGCAACCTTGGGCCGGAAGGACTGGGGTTTCTAGTCCCACAGATGCTCCTTGTGGTCTTGGGCAAGCCACTTAACCCTCCATAGCCCATGTTCCCTGTAAGTATTAGTGTATGTGTCTCATATCCCCATGTGTTAAATGTATCCCCCAATTGTGTTGTGACCACTTTGATTGAAGGATAAGGCGGTATACAAAACTGTCTAAATAAATAAATAAATAAAAATCTACACCTTCCTGGGTGTCTACTCTATTGCAGATTTTGGTATCATCTGCAAAGAGGCAAACCTTACCCGACAGCCCTTCCGCTATATCACTAACAAAGATGTTAAAAAGAATCGGACCAAGGACAGATCCCTGGGGCACACCACTGGTAACATCCTTCTCTTCAGAGTGAGCTCCATTTACTTGTACTCTTTGTCGCCTCCTTTCTCCTATGGTGTATATTGTTCTTGAATCCTCCCTTTTCTTTATTCTATTGTGGACTGCTAGCATACTGTCATGTTATTGGTTGCTTTATGTTCTTTTGTGCTTATTTTTTGCATGTGCATGATGGATCGTGATATTCTTTATCCAAGGTTCTTGGTTTATTGTAAAATTTAATAAAATATAAAATTTAAAAAATATATAAATAAAGACTCATCAAAGTCAAATCATTGTAGGCCAAAATTTTTGTCTACAGTTTTCTAGTGAAAACATTATGGACTAGACAAACTACCCATGGTTTGGCAAATCCAATGGGTAATTTTACCCTCCAGTGTTTGATGAAATACCAGCAAAACTACATAAGTAGAATTTGCTTTCATTTTTCCATAAGGAAAAATTATTTAAATAGATTTATGCTTAACTTCTCTTTGAGAGTAATTTTTCTATCGGAAATGTATGTAGTTTTGTATAATCAAAACAAACCAGTTACTGAAAAAGTACCATCTAAAATCTATTTGCCTGCCTCATTCATGTTGTTCTGATCTCTGCCCCAGGAACACTTTTTAATCTCCAGATAAAACATGGAAATTTCTACCTGTGTACAAAATGCAATGCAATCTGTGCCATCGAGTCAGTGCTGACTCCTGTTTTTTCTTGACAGTGGGACCAGACGTAGATTGCCAGACCTTTCTTTTAAGGCAAAGCACAGTTACTTACCTGTAACAGGTGATCTCTGGGAACAGCAGGAATAAGTCTTCACATATGGGTACATCGGTACGGACGGAGCCTGCGCGGGTCAGAAAGCTTTTGGGAGCATCCCACAGCGCCTGCATGCTGCCTTCCCGCCTTTCCAACTGTCTCTCCTCAGTTGAGTTTTATAGCTGAGACAAAAGAGGGAGAGAGAGGGAAAGGAAGAGAGAGAGAGAGAGACAACTCCTAGGGGAGGTGGGTGGGTTGTGAAGACTTATTCCTGCTATTCCCAAAGATCACCTGTTACAGGTAAGTAACGGTGCTATCTCCAGGAACAAGCAGGAATGAGTCTTCACATATGGGGACTCCCTAGCTTTTGATGCCAGGGAGAGAGCCCATAAGTTGTGTGTCCCTGGAACAGGGCTGCACTTCCCCATCTGGATCTCTGGCATCCCATAAGGGATGGTGGGTAGGAGTTGATTAAGTATGGAACAGGTGTTTGAGAACAGCCTGAACAAAACAAGGCATCCCGGTGGGAGTCCTTGTCCCAGCAGTAATGGGCTGTGAAGGTATGAACCGAGGCCCAAGTGGCTGCTCGACAGATGTCGTCGATAGACACAGGTTCAGATGAGCCATTGAGGCTGCCATGGCTCTCACATTGTGAGCTGTGACATGGCCCTCCAGAGAAATGTTCTTGATCTGATAGGCGAAAGAGATACATTGGGCAATCCAGTTGGAAAGTGTTCTCTTGGAGACTGGTTGTCCCAAATGAGAGGGATCAAAAGCAACAAAGAGAAGAGAAGACTTTCTATGTTGCTGTGTCCTCTGTAAGTAAAAATGCTAGAGCTCTTTTACAGTCCAGGGTATGAAGATTCCTCTCTGCACATGATGCATGAGGTCCTGGAAAAAAGACAGGTAGGCAGACCTCTTGGTTGAGGTGAAAAGGCGAGACCACCTTAGGCATAAAATGTGGATTAGTCCTAAGGACCACCTTGTCATGATGGAACCTTGTATAAGGTGGATTAGCTACTAGTGCTTGCAATTCACTGATGCGGCATGCTGATGTGACTGCAATGAGAAAGATAACCTTCCAAGAAAGGTATTTCAAGGAGGTAGTAGCTAAAGGTTCAAAAGGCGGCTTCATAAGCTGACCAAGAACCAAATTTAAGTCCCATGCCACCGGTGGTGGTCTAATGGGAGGCTTTGTTAAAAGGAGGCCTCTCATGAACCTTGCTACAAGGGGATGAGAGGAAACAGGTTGTCCATTTAGAGGCTTGAGTGAAGCTGCAATAGCACTCAGATGGACTCTTACTGAATTTGTCTTAAGGCCTGCATTAGACAGATGCAGGAGATACTCCAGCAACGATTCCAGAGGTATTGACCGGGGGTTAAGACCCTTTTCAGAACACCAGATGGTAAACCTTTTCCACTTGAAGGCGTAAGAACGTCTAGTGGAAGGTTTTCTGGAAGCATGAAGAACATCTTTCACTTGTTGAGAAAGAGGAAGATCCTGGAGATCTAGGCCTTCTGCAACCAAGCCCTGAGATGCAGAGACTGGGGACTGGGATGCCACAACTTTCCGTCCTCCTGAGAGAGGAGGTCTGGAGCAGACCCTAACTCTAGGGAGGGAGCTTGAGAGAGATGTAGAAGCAGAGGGTACCACACTTGCCGTGGCCAATGTGGAGCTATGAGAATCATGTGGCCTCTGTCTCCCTGAAGCTTGAACAGGGTTTTGGGAATTAGGGGAATGGGTGGAAAGGCATACAGGAAATCTTGACCCCAGTGAAGGAGGAAAGCATCCCTTGCCTGAGCCCCCTGAGCCGGAGTTCTGGAACAGAACCGGGGAAGTTTGGCATTCCACGGACTTGCAAAGAGGTCTATGTCCGGGGTTCCCCAAATTTGAAAAATCTTGGATACTTGGTCCATATGTAGGGACCACTCGTGTGGAAGCAGAACTCGACTGAGTCTGTCTGCCCAAGAGTTTTGAACACCTGGGAGATAGACTGCCATAAGATGAATGTGATGCTCTCTGGTGAGGGCCCACAGTCGTAGAGCTTCGTTGCAAAGCGACAGAGAGCCAGTTCCTCCCTGCTTGTTTATATAGAACATGGCTACCTGATTGTCCGTGTGGACAAGGACTGTCTTGTGGCTGAGCAGGGTGTGGAAAACTCGCAGAGCAAGGAAGATTGCTCTGAGTTCCAAGAGACTGATATGTAGACAAGTTTCCTGTGGGGACCAGATGCCCTGGGTGGAGAGGTCCTGAAGATGAGCTCCCCAGCCCATTGGATAAGCATCTGTTGTAAGAATTGCCTGGGGTAGAGGCTGTTGAAAAGGACACCCCAGCAACAGGTTCTGAGGGGACTTCCACCACTGGAGGGACAAAATGAGGCGACTTGTGTTTGCTATTTTGTCTGACAGGCAGCCTAATGCCTGGGTCCATTGGGTGGATAAAGTCCACTGAGCTGCTCTCATGTGAAGGCGAGCATATGGTACCACATGAACGGTGGATGCCATGTGGCCAGTAACTAACATCTCTCGAGCAGTTAGAAGGGGTTTTGACTCTGCTTGAGAAGCTAACTGCATTAAGCGAAGGTAACGGGTCTGGGGAAGATAGGCCCTTGCCTTTGTGGTATCCAGTAGCGCCCCTATAAATTCCAGGGACTGAGTAGGGATCAAATTGGATTTTGGGATGTTAATTACCAGCCCTAAATATTGAAGGATACGCATTGTGCAGGTTAGAGCAGTCTTGGCCTCTGATTGAGTAGGAGCTTGAATGAGCCTGTCGTCCAGATAAGGGAAGACAAAGATTCCCAGGGTGCGTAGAAAAGCAGCAATCACTGCCATGCATTTTGTGAACACCCTTGGTGCAGAGGCCAGGCCAGGCCAAAGGGGAGCACTCTGTATTGATAGTGCTTCTCCTGGAAAAGGAACCGAAGGAACATTCTGTGAGTTGGATGGATGAGAACATGAGTGCACGCATCCTTGAGATCTAGAGAACAAAGCCAATCCTGACTGTGAAGGTATGGCAGCAGAGTCCCTAGAGAAACCATCTTGAATTTCTCTTTGACTAGGAATCTGTTCAACTCTCCGAGATCTAAAATGGGTCTGAAACCCCCTGTTTTCTTTGGGATAAGAAAATAGGGGAAGTAGAACCCCGTGCCCTGTTGTTGAGAAGGCACTTCCTCTATCGCCCCTTGGGCTAGAAGAGTGGCAACCTCCTGCTCTAACAGACTGAGGAGGGAGGTTGGAGAATTGAACTGGTGCACTCTTGTGAAAGGGGGCAAGCTGGAAAAATGAAGTTTGTACCCCTCTCTTAAGATGGAGTGTCCAATGCTCTGCTGTGATTTGCCCCCATCTGGAAGCAAAGTGACATAACCTTCCTGGGATGGTGGAGGGCTCTGGTCCTTCTAGAGCCAGGAAGGCTAAGTTCTCTAGCAGAGAGTCAAAGGCCCTGAGGGGGCTGAGATTGCTGGGCTGGAGCAGGCCTCGCAGCCTTTGCCTTGGTCTGTTTGGAGGATTGCTGACGTTTGGAAGGAAACTGAGCTGCAGAAGATGCTCTCCGACTATAAGCAGGATAGGATCTTCCTTTTTTAGAAAAAGGTGTTTTCTTGAACAACCTTTTCTTAGCAGGAGCAGCAGTAGATTTGGATAGTCTATCCAAAGCAGAATTTTCAGCATCCATTTGATTGGTTTTTGCTTGCCAATCTTTACCAAACAGATTCTCACCTGCACAAGGGATATTTCCCAATTCATCTTGGACCCAGGTCTCCAAATCAGATGCTTGAAGCCAAGCAATCCTACGTGCTCCTATAGCTATAGCTGAGGATCTGCTTACGCATTCAAAGGAGTCGAAAGCTGCACGGTTGGAGAATTTGGAGATATCCTGGGCATGTTTGAGCCCAGAGAGAAATTCTGGCCTTCTACTGTCTGACATAAAAGGACTTAAAGTCAGCAAATGGTCAGTGACTTCTTTTAAGAACATTCCCATGTAGAGACTATAAGAATTAATTCTCACAGCAAGCATGGAAGCTTGGAAGACTCTTCTACCAAAAGCATCCAGGGTTCTACATTCACGTCCTGGAGGATTAGAGGCATGTCTCTTGGCACTTCTAATCTTTCTCATTGCAGACTCAACCACAATAGAGTGGTGAGGAAGCTGAGTTTTATAGAAACCAGGACAAGGAGGGACACGATACATGGTGTCCAACCTGCGAGAATGAGGAGAGGTGGTTAGAGGTGCTTCCCACATCCTTAACATGAGATCATACAGAATCTCATGAATAGGCAAGGTAGCTGCCTCTTTAGGAGGTTTAGGATATTGTATTATATCTAACTCCTTAGCTCTAGGCTCGGACTCTGGGGCTACTGTAAGAGAGAGGCCCCGAGCCACCTCTCTGATAAAGTCTTGAAAAGACAAGTCCTCTGGAGGAGACATCCTTCACTTAGGAGAGGACTCCTCCTGTGGAAGAAGCATCGCTGCATCGACAGACTCTTCAGAATCCTCAGAGTCATCAGAGGAATCGAAGTATCTTCTGTCAGGATGCTCTTGCAAAGCCCGATACCCGTACCGACTGGAATCGGTATCGGGAATCACCGGTATCGGGGTATCGGTACTGGAGGGCTGCAGAGGGCAGAGTACCAGCATAGCTGACACCGATACTGATGCTACCGGTACCGGAATCGGCGCTGATGGCGATACCAGAGCCGGTACCGGCATAGTAGTCTGTTGCGGTACCACGGGCGTCGATGCCACAAGGAAAGCTGCCAGACTGCGTTCGATGGACAGAATCCTCTGATCCATCGACGTCGCCAATGCCTGGAAGTTGGTACCGGTGGAGGCCACCGGTACCGCAGAGCATGGCACCAGGAGATCTGTTGAGGCGATGCCATCTAGATCATCCTGGAACCCCAATGTTGATGCTTTAGAAGCCGAAGCCTCCCGCCGGGGTAATTTTGCCGGTGCAGAATCCTCGAGGGCAAGGCCAGGGGCATCTCGATGCTTAGAAGGAGATTTGCCCTTCGAGGACCGGCTGGATTTATGTTTAGTTACCTGAGATCCATGTGAGGAAGAAGCAGCCCTGGAGGACGTCGATGCCACCGAAGCTGCATCAGAGGGAAACAGGGTACTGAGCTTGGCAGCTCGGTTCTGTCGACCTCTCTTAGACATCATGGAACAGGACACACAATCTGTAATGGAATGGTCAGGGCCTAAACACTTTAGACACCAGTCATGAGTGTCGGTGACGGAGATAGTACCGCCACATTTTGTGCACTTCTTAAATCCTGAGGCAGGCTTTTCCATATTTAAGGAAAAGGGTTTTGGGCCTAAGGCCCAAAACTGAAGTACACTTGAAGAAAATAAATGGAGAAAAGGTCTTTTTTTTTTTAAGAAAAGATTAAGAACCGGCGGTACCGGTATAGCGTCGAGGAAGGCAGACGCAACAGAAAAGAAATAAAGAAAAAATAAGGAAATTCTCCTGCGGTGACAGGAACACGACCTGCTGGCTCCGCGGAAAAAGAACAACTGAGGAGAAACAGTTGGAAAGGCAGGAAGGCAGCACGCAGGCGCTGTGGGATGCTCCCAAAAGCTTTCTGATTGGATGCTGGGGAGCGTTCCCACGCAGGCTCCGTTGGTACCGACGTACCCATATGTGAAGACTCATTCCTGCTTGTTCCTTGAGATTGGAGAATTAAGTGACCTGCCCAAGGCCACAACAGTGCTAGTGGGACTTGAACCCTGATCTCTTGATTACCAAACCAGTACTCTAACCATTAGGCTAGTCCTCCACTCCACATAATAAAAAAATTTTTAAATGAATAACACTCAATGCGTAATTATGCTCTGAAATTTGCTGCTAGAGGATGTAGTAAAAGCTGTTAGTATAGCTAGTGTAAGCCCTGCTCACCCCACCTGGAGTAAGATGTCATCATAAAGCTTCCCCTTTATAGGAGTGCTCATAGTAGCAGGGGAGATGATATCCCTATCCAACCAAGTTTCAGTGTGATGGGTGGGGTACAAAAAATACTAGGTTCCAACTGAAGTACCCACAAAGGAACACCGTCAGAAAAATAGATCAAAACTAAAAGGATTAAAGCTTAGAAGAGCTCCAGCTTGTGTTATGATACCAAGGGATACTTACCTGGAAATCTGGGTAAGTATTATATCCTTGCTGCCCTTCTCCTTCCCCGCAGCTACAGGGAAAGAAAATAAATACGTGGCTACTCACTGCAACCTTGGAACAATGCCAAACTCCTAGAGGAAAGAAACCTACCCAGGCATCTTTTTATTTTTTATTTTCACCACCTAGTTACACTAGGTTTAAAAAAGATTTCGACAAGTTTCTGGAGGACAAGTCCATAAACCATTACTAAAGTGGACTGGGAAAAATCCACTGCTTACCCCTCAGATAAGCAGAATGGAATCTGTCTACTTTCTGGGATTCTGCTAGGTACTTGTAACCTGTATTGGTCACTGTTGGAAACAGAATATTGGGCTTAATGGACCATTGGTCTGAGCCAGTATGGCCAATGTTATTGTAACAGTGTTTTAGAGGTACTGAAGCCACTTCAAGTCCACACTTATAACTCTGAAGAAAATTAAGTTACAGTAATCAAGACAATAAGGGCATGAATACGAGTATGTTGATACGAAGGCTCTAGGCATTGCAGTACAAAAGAGAGTTTTGACAGCTGCTGAAATATGGGCTGGAAAAGATAATTCATGGTCCACTGTGACACCAAGATACTTGAAGGAATCTGCAAGCTTAAGCAGAGTATCTTGCCAAAGAGAAGCAGAAGAATGAAACAGTACGATATCCACATGGCAATAGATTTACTGGGGTTTCATCTGAGATAACGTGTTCTCCAGTCAATCAGCTATGGTATCCAAGCACTGATTTATTGGAATTAAATCTGGGCTAAAGGGATCTAATATAATAAACAAAAGAAAGTCATCAGTATAACAGTAACCGTTAATGATGTGGTTGTGAATCAGAGTAGCTAAGCAGCTCAGGAAAATATTCAAGACTAGTGGGGCAAGGATTGATCCCTGTGGCAATCCAAAAGGAATCATGAATGAGAGATTTTGGTATTAATTGATACGCAAAAAGGAGCATTCACTTAAGTAAGAATTGAACCAGTGCAAAACAGTACCCATGATTCCCCTTCAGGACACTGTAGAAGGAGCTGGTTGTCCACCAAATCAAATGCAGATGCGAGATCCAAGAAAACGTCTATTGCCACCCTTCTTCTATCTAAGAAACTATGGACTTCGCTTACGAAAGCTGTAAGAATAATCTCTAAGTTACTGCAGACCTGACCACCAAACTGCATAACGTACTTTAGTAAAAGGGCCCCGCAGATTCATAAATTTAGGTCTACAAATTCACTGGCCTGTTTAGGTAGCTAATGCTGAAAACATATACAATCCCCCCCACACACAGATACTAATTCTATCTTATAGCAGTCCACTTTTAGGTACTTCGTGAAAACAGTTTTAAGTTAGTTTCCTAAATTGGCCATCAAAATACCCAAGTCCTTTGAACACTGCCCTCTTAGCTTGTAAGGTCATCCATGAGGTTAAAAGAACTCAAAGCAGATAAGAATTAAATGTATCAAATGTATAGCTCCACTTTCCTGGCATCTCAGAATAGATAGAAATAGGGAATGAATTGAAGAAAGTTAACGTTAAGATGAACAGCAATTTCAAGCTTCATCAGACACAAAAGGGGACCGAATTAGCACAAGTCAAACTTGTGAACAGTAGCACCAATCATCAAGATAAAAATTTCATTGTGCCAACAAAAGTAGAAATATCAAACTATTAGTTTTCCCCATTGTAGCATGCAGATGGGAAAGCAGAACATTATGAAAGAATGAGGGGCAGAGGTTCAATGTACTGAAAATGCGGCACTGAAAAAGACTGCTCAAGATTCCATGAACAGCAAGGAGAACTTATTCTATTCTGGTTCAAATAAAACCTGCTTCTTCCCTTAAGATTATAATGCTAAAGCAGAAATGTACATTCTTTGGACATATAATATGGGTAAACAAAAGCACAGCAAACATGATCACATCTGGCAAAAAGAATAAAACAGAATACAAGATGACTAGATGGGACCCAACAAGCCACTAACGTCTCCACAGCAACTTTGGGACATAGTGAAAGAAATAGTCCATCAGGTCACCAAGAGCAGACATTGACTTGTCAGCACTAACAAGCAGCTTGTGAAGCAGAAGCAAACTATTTCACATTTAAATGCTATGTAGTGGGTTAGAAAATGAGATTTATAAAAGTCCAAAAGCTTTCAAACCAATTTCTAAAATAGAAATGATTATAAGAAGTGTTCTGATGCAGCGAGTACTTAATGCATATTTAAAAAATAAAGCAAAAATGCCATCTTTTGGATTACCTGCTGGGTGTTTAATAGGCCTCCATGCAATCATACCAGCATGAAGCACAGTGCTAAAGCTGAACAAAACTATGATTTGGGAACAACCAAAGATTTTTTTCTATTAAATTATTTTCTGGAATGTTGAGGATGCAATCTTTGTAGTACAATTAAGGAAGTACATGGCCCATAAAATGCACTTCAGTAACTCATCATAGACCAGCACATCTTACCGTGAAAATAAATTATTTTTCTTGAATAACACAGGTACACTACCAAAAAACTGCCTCCAGTTTTGCAACTGATTCCTATAGATTTTGGGGTGCTGAATCCAGGAAAAATAGCCAAAATGCTCCATCACGTCACATTTTCTTGCAAAATTAGATTTCTTACCCATATAAGGAATGCTCACATAATTTCTTTTTAGCCGACTGCAGTTTATTTTCTTGGCCCAAAATAGAGGTTGTAATGGTTAACTAATTAGAAACACTCCCTCATGATATTTTAGAGTGTTTTGTATTCATTTTATACATTAACAGGACAATTGGGAGGCGGGGGGCTAAATCCAGTACTCGCACTGGCGCATGTTCTTTCCTGTTCGCCTCGCCTCGTTCGCTCGCTCAAACACGGTGGTTGCGACATGAACGTTCCTGTCAAATTTCAGTTTCTTGCAAGTTCATTATTACCTTTTGTTTGCTCAGTCGTAATCCAGCTTTATTCCGAAGTGGTTCACTACAGTTGTAGTTTGCAGTGCTGAGTATTTGTGATGGCTCACAGAGCCAGAGGTTGCGTCAACTCTCCGGACAGTTTTTGTTTTATTTGTGGGGAATATACCGTGAAAAAGCGGCAGAGGAACATTTCTGCATTTATTAAAAAAGTATATTTCGCCTATTTCTGTTTGAAGTTAGGCGATCAAGACAAACCGTGGGCTCCTCACAAAGTGTGCAAAACATGTGAGGAAGATCTACGTTTATGGATGAAAGGTAAAAAACAAGCATTTCGTTTCGGAATACCTATGATGTGGCGTGAACAAAGAGACCACAGCAGTGACTGCTGTTTTTGCTCTTGCATTGTGAAGGGATACAACTTAAAAAATAAGAACGTAATAAGTTACCCCAACCTTCCCTCAGCAATTAGGCCTATGCCTCATAGTAACGAAGTACCTGTGCCTGAACCACCAAAATCTTTGGATCATATTTGTGTGGACGGTTCTGATCATGATGAGACTCATCAGATGGCTTTTCCCGATGAGTCCAGTACTTCCGAGTTTGAAACTGAACCAGATCCGAAATCTGAACTTTTCTCTCAAGCTGAATTGAATGATTTAGTCCGGGATTTAGGACTCCCAAAAGATGCTGCCCAACTGCTAGGTACTCGGCTTAAACAGAAAAATCTATTGTCACCAGGAACAACTTTTTATTGGTACCGCAACCGCGAGACACAATTTTTGAAGTATTTCAGCAAAGAGGAAGATTTGGTATTTTGCAACGATATATACGGAGTGATGGAAAAGTTTAAACTCAAGTATGATCCTGCTGAATGGCGGCTATTCATTGATTCGTCAAAAGACAGCATAAAAGGTGTTCTTCTTCATAATGGCAACACATTCGCTTCAGTTCCTATTGCTCACTCTGTTATTCTCCAAGAAAAATACAAGAATTTGGCCCTGATTTTTCAGAAGATTCGTTATGATAAGCATAAGTGGATGATTTGTGGAGACTTTAAAATTCTATCCATGCTATTAGGGCAGCAATCCGGTTTCACCAAATATCCCTGCTTCCTTTGCTTGTGGGATAGCCGGGCCCGCGACCTACACTGGGGGAAAAAAGACTGGCCAATTCGGGAGTATTTGAGACCCGGTGAGAAAAATGTTCTTCATGAGAGCTTGGTACCTCGTGATAAAATTCTATTACCACCTCTCCACATTAAGTTGGGTCTCATTAAGCAATTCATCAAGTCCCTTCCAAAAGATGGTGAGTGCTTTCGGTACCTTTGCTCAAAGTTCCCCCGACTTTCTGAAGCAAAGCTAAAGGAAGGAGTGTTTGTTGGCCCTGATATAAGGAAACTCATTTCAGATGGAGCATTCGCTGAAACGATGTCTGAGAAGGAAAAAGAAGCCTGGGATTCCTTCAAGGATGTTGTTCTCAAATTCTTGGGGAACAGGCGGGATGAGAACTATAAGGATATTGTTGCCAGGATGCTCAATGCCTTCAAAGAACAAGGCTGTAACATGAGCCTGAAAGTCCATTTCTTGCACTCCCATGTGAACTACTTTCCCGAAAACTTGGGGGCGTACAGTGAAGAACAAGGTGAAAGGTTTCACCAGGACATCAAGGACGCAGAGAGAAGGTACCAAGGAAGATGGAACACCACTATGATGGCTGATTTCTGCTGGTTGCTGCTGCGGGAAACCCCAGATGAAAAATACGCCAAGCAGCGCACCAAGAGAAGCATTCGGGGGAAGAAGAAACGGGCCCACCAGGAGATTGATTGACCCAAGAATGACTTTAAAATCTAAACTGTGTTGACAAATATCGTGTTTTTACTAAACTTTGAAATAAAAATTTGCTAGTTATTACCACAGTGTCGGATCTCATTTATTAGAATTTTATTTTCACACCATCAGGTGTTTGTCTTCATGTATTGCAATGGTGCGGTTTGCGTTTTCTATTCTTACATACATACCTGTACAACATTTTTTGCACATTTCTTTGCTTTGCTTTGTGTCTAACCTCGCTCTTATATGCTCAATGTTTGTGCACATGTATGTGGCTGTTTTAAGTGCAGACAATTTTGCTACCATCACAGTGTGTTTTGTTGACATTACTCTATTCTTATGTGCTGCCTTGTTACAATTTTCTTTATTCTTATTTGAATAACTACTAAACAATTAGTATAAAGAATTCATCCAAGAAACTTTTATCTCGATTGCACTCAATCTGAAACGTTCACCTCAAACTGCTAACCCAATGTAGCAAAAAATCTGTACATGATGGAGCAAATTGGTTACCAGATTTGGATTCAGCGCACCAAAAAACGTAAAAATCAATCGAAACATTAGAGGCAGTTTAAAAAAAATTTTTTTAGTGTACCTGTGTAATGCTTGGGTACTAACCACAGTCAGTTTAGTGTGGTTGCAATCATTTGTCCTTTAATTCAGCTAACTCTCCTAAAATACAGAGTTGCCAACTTGTCCCAGATCTGCCAAAAAGGCTGATCCAATTCTGGTTTTGCCCCATTACATGAATGAAGTCATAGTTCTAATTATTGAAGGTTAATTAATGGGACAATCAGAAATATTACTCCAAGCATGCAACAGGGAAAAAAACAGGACTGCGGCAGTCTGTTCGGTCAACCTGGCTTGAGCTAACAACCCTCCTAAAATACTATGTCTAATGTATTACACTTAAAAAAAAAAAAAAACCTCCATTAAGAAATCAAGGCATGTTATTCAACTCATTAACTGTAATTCAAGAATGAAGCTTAATTATTTTGAAAGAGAAGAAATTTAGCTGTGCTCAGTCTTAAGCAGCTAAAAAATGCTAAAAGTAATTTTGGTTGCATGAGATACTCAATAAGATCTTTTGAAAAAGGCAGGAGAAAGTGTAATTCTAGCTAATCTGTCCTCTTTCTGTATCTCCATAGATCTCTTTGAGCTCTTTTCTGTATGGTCTGCACTAATCAGGCTTCTTTTTTGTTTTGGGTGTTCTTTGTCTTTGTACTTCATCTTTGTGCCAGACTAAAGACCCACAGGTCAATATTCATCCATAGAAAATCAATGCCTTCAAATTATGGTGCTGGTGAAGAAGTGTGTATACCATAGACTGCCCGAAGAACAAACTAGTTGATACTAAAGGAGATCAAATCTAAGCTTTCTTTAGAAGCTCAAACGACAAGACTTTGACTTTCATATTTGAACACATCATGCAAAGACAGAGAGCATTAGAGAAAGACATCATGCTTGACAAGGTTTAAGGTCAATGCAAAAAAGGAAGGCCAGCACTAAGATGGATCGATACAGTAACAGCAGTGATGGATGCCTATCTATCAACAAGTGGGAAGGGGCGTGTAGAACACAATCCATGCAAAACACAGGCAAGCCAATCAACAAATGCTGGAAAGCAAAGAGCACAAATGCTTGAAGCCTAACCAACAAAGTTCCTGATCTGGAAGCCCTAATGGTGGAAATGGACTTGGACATTGTGGCCATTACAGAAACATGGTTTAATGAGTCACATGAATGGGATATAGCCATAGCTAGCTATAATCTATTTAGAAGGAGGAGGAGTAGCCCTATATGTCAAAAGCAATATTAAAGCTGCTGAAATACAGGGGACGTGGGGAAAAGAAGCAGTGCTGTGGATTGTGTTGGAAAGAGGAGATGGCACTGTCATCCATACTGGTGTAGTCTATAGACCTCCAACTCAAACTGAAGAAATGGATAGCAAATTGATTGCTGATATTGCAAAGATAGCCATGAAGGGGGAAGTGATCATATTGGGTGACTTTAATCTATCCAATGGAGATTGGAACGTTCCTTCTGCAAATCTGGAAAGAAGTAAAAAAAAAAAAAATTGTGGATACCTTCCAAGATGCATTACTTAGACAAATGGTGATGGAACTGACCAGGGAGAGCTCAGTGCTGGATTTAGTGCTCAGCAACAGAGACAGCATGTCGAATATCCGGGTGGGTGCCCATCTGAGCAGCAGCAATCATCACATGGTGGGGTTTGAGATAAAAGCCAAGGTAGAATCCAATCACAGCAAGCTCAAAGTCCTTCAGTAAAATGGACAACTACCTGAAGGAGGCATTGGCAGGGTGGGAGGGCATAAGGGAAGTGGAACTGCAATGGGCTAAATTAAAGGAGGCAATAAAAGGGGCAACAGATACATATGCAAGGAAAGTAAATAAAAACAAGAGGAAAAGGAAACCTATTTGGTTCTCCAAAGAAGTGGCTGCACAAATAAAGGCAAAAAACATAGCCTTCACAAAATTCAGAAGTTTGCAAACAGAGGAACACAGAAAAGAATACAAGATCAAACTAAAAGAGACAAAAAGAGAAATAAGGATAGCAAAATCAAAGGCAGAAGAAAAGATGGCTAAAGATGTGAAGTATGGTAACAAAACTTTTTTTCAGGTATATTCGGGAGAGAAGGAAAATCAGAAGTGGCATTGCAGGACTCAAAAGTGCTGGGAACAGATTTGTGGAAAGTGATATTGAAAAAGCAAAAATGTTAAACAAATACTTCTGCTCTGTGATTGACAAATATACAAATGGGAATGGAGTAGATACCACACCATTCACAGAAGATGTGTTAGAGCAGTTTGCAAAACTGAAAGTGGCCAAGGCCATGGGACCAGATAGGATACATCCCAGGTTACTGAAAGAGCTCAAAGAGGTCCTTGCAGGGCCTTTAAAGGATGTTTTTAATAGATCCTTGGAGACAGAGGTTCCACAGGAGTGGAGAAGGACTGATGTGGTACATCTTCACAAAAGTAGCAGTAGGGAAGAAGTGACAAACTGCAGGCCAGTAAGCCTTACCTCGGTGACGGGAAAAGTAATGGAGGCGCTTGTTAAAGAGCAAATAGTGGATTTCCTCGAAACCAACAGGTTGAATGATCTGAGGCAACATGGTTTTACCAAAGGACGTTCTACCAAACAAATCGGAGTTCTTTAACTGGGTGACCAGAGAACTAGATCAAAGGCATGTGATGGATGTGATCTACCTAGTTTTCAGCAAAGCCCTTGATACTGTTCCTCATAGGAGGCTTATCAATAAACTCAGCAGCTTGGGGCTGGGTCCCAAGGTGGTAAACTGGATCAGAAATTGGTTGAATGACAGACGACAGATGGTGATGGTAAATGGAACTCGCTCAGATGAAAGGAAGGCGATTAGCGGTGTGCCCCAGGGTTCAGTCCTGGGACCGGTACTGTTCAATGTATTTGTGAGTAATACTGCTGAAGGACTGAATGGAAAGATCTGGTTTTTTGCAGATGACATGAAAATTTGCAACAGAGTGGACTCCCCTGATGGAGTGGATAACATGAGGAAAGATCTACGAAAGCTGGAAGAATGGTCTAATGCTTGGCAGTTAAGATTTAATGTGAAGAAGTGCAGTGTCATGCACTTGGGAAGCAGAAATCCAAGGGAATTGTATGCAACAGGGGGCAAGAGGTTGGTGTGCACGGACCAGGAGAAGGACCTTGAAGTGATTGTTTCCGAGGATCTCAAGGTGGCGAAACAGTGTGATAAGGTGGTGGCAAAAGCTAGAAGGATGTTGGGTTGCATACAAAGAGGAATTACCAGCAGAAAGGAAGAGCTACTAGTGCCACTGTACAAGTCGCTGGTGAGGACTCACTCAGAATACTCTATTCAGTTTTGAGACCATATCTCATAAAGGACATAAAAAGGCTGGAAACAGTTCAGAGGAAGGCGACCAAAATTATTTGGAGCCTGCATCAGAAGACTTATGAGAAGAGACTTGAAGACCTAAATATGTACACTCTGGAGGAGACGAGGGACAGGTGAGATATGATTCAAACCTTTAAATACTTAAAAGAGTATTAATGAATAAACAAACCTCTTCCAAAGATGGGGAAGCTGTAAAATTAGAGGGTATAACATGAAGCTGCAAGGGAGTAAACTGAAAGGCAATGTCAGGAAATGCTTTTTCACTGAAAGGGTGCTGGATGCTTGGAATGCCCTCCCGAAGGAAATGGTGGGGGCAAATACAGTGACAGAATTCAAAATGGCATGGGACAGACACAGTGGATTCCTTTATAGCAACAGGATAAAATCAGAACAAACATAACTATCTCTTTCTCAACAAATAGGGGTGACTACATGGAGTGATTGGTACATCCCTAAACAAAGGCATGGGAAGGGGTGACCTGCACGGAGTGGCAGATGAACCTATTCTTGCCACCTTGCTGGGCAGACTAGATGGACCATACTGGTCTTTATCTGCCTTCATATACTATGTTACTATGTAACAATTACTACTGAAGATCAAACATAGTTTAGGACAACTATCCAGACTTGATGGCACTTAACAACAACAACAACAGCAGCTAAACCATGGATATTCAGTACTGGTAACCAGATTATGGAACATCCCTAATATCTGGATAGTGGATCAAGAGCCACTATAAGGATAGCCTTAGGACAGCTTATTTGATTATCCTAGATTATCCAGATGGTTATCCATTTAGCAGCATGAATATCGCTATTATACGCCTAATTATTGCCATCTCTTCCCATGGACGACTCTAGCACTACCCATATAGTACTGCTTAATATTGGTCCACCATTTTTTTTTCTTTCCAACAGAAGTTAGAAATAATTATATAAAAGGGGTTGAAAATGTCTGTCTGTCTATCCATCCATCTGGGGGCAAAATAATTCTCTGAAAATTTAATAGAATGGGATGAAACTTGGCAAGTAAAAAAAACTAGTAAAAGACACATCAAGTTCAAAAATGGGCCAAACTGGACCAGCGGTTCTAGAGAAATAAGCTCCCCAAAAAGTGGTCCAATGCATGTCTATGAAAGATAAACCCAGAGAATTCCAGCTTCTGTAGCCTAGGGACATACATAGTGTGAAACACAGCAGTTAGGAATTGCTCCTTTCAAACTCCTTCTCCCTGTTCGCCACTCTCCCAATCTGCCCCACCGCCAAAAACTACCTCCTCCACAACTGATGCACCACTCTACGTGGTCCCAAACAAAAAACATAACCACGCTTGCAGAGCTAGGCTGAAGTCACACCCAGACTCCATGGCAACCCTAAGTAAGGATAAGGGACACCTGTGGGTGGAGCCAGAGGGGGAGGCACACTGCCCAGCATTTAAGGTTAAGCAAACAGAAAGTGATAGACTCGGTAGAACTGTTAGAAGCCTTGGAGGTGTTGGAAGCCCCGGGAACAGCTTGAGAAGCAGCAGCTGGGGAAAGGCCAGAGGACAGGCTGAGTACTTTCCTTCTAGGAGAGAGAAGGGCAACAGGCTGGCTGTAAGAAAGCTAGAACAGGAAGGCTCAGCTTCTTCTGAAGAAAGACAAATCTTCAGGCTGAGAAAGCCCAGGAAAGCTGGAAGAAAATCCTGCAGTGATTCCCTGAGCAGCTCTGACTCAGAGGACGCAACCTCCAACAGATGTCATGGCTGTGAAACTCCCACAGTTAAGCTCCAAGGTAGGAGAGGAAAGTTGGAAAGAGTTAATGCTTATAACTCTGACTCAGATACTGAGGAGATAGTTATACCTGCTAGCACACAGAACAGGAAGAAGGGTTTTGTAGATAAAACCAAGCAAACAAAGCCTGTTAATGTTTTACCAAGAGAAAGAAAGGCAGTTCAATGGGAGAAACTGTTTAAGCTGTTAAAGCATATAAACCTTAAAGTACCTGAACGTATTCAAGTTCCACAATCAGGCAGTGCAGAGGAAGAAATGGAGGTGGATTATAAGGAAGATGACCCTGATTCCACTTGCTCTGAAATGGAATGTGCTCTATGTGTTACTGCTGATTGAAAGAAGTAAAATACTAGGAAGAATCTCAGGAAGCTGTTCTCAGGTTCATGATAGCTGAAAGCTTTGAAAAGAGAGAAAGGAAATCTCAGTCTAAAACTTGCAAAGCTCTG
Organism: Ichthyophis bannanicus; assembly: GCA_033557465.1. Lineage (NCBI taxonomy): Eukaryota > Metazoa > Chordata > Amphibia > Gymnophiona > Ichthyophiidae > Ichthyophis > Ichthyophis bannanicus. The sequence continues at coordinate 142,396,127 of CM066036.1, forward strand.
TCTGTTGAAGAGAAGTAGATGATGCAATTGAGTTCTGTGCTGACCAGCTGAGAAGTGTTTTAAACTGAAGCAGCTAAAGGGAGCCGACAGAATTACTGAGTTCCGTTGTGTGCTTTAACTGCAAATAAAGCTGTTGCTTCTGAGATGAGAAATTTCCTAATGAAAGAAGTAAAGACATTTACTTGTAAATAATACCACTGAAACACACTGTTTGTAAAGAACTTTATTTGGGAGAAAATATCCTTGTTTTCTGTTGCTGAGTTTGGAATCTTCTACAAAGGACTGTTACGAAACTGCACCAAGTTAAAAATCAATAAAAATTCCTGTGTTGCTTTAAAACCACTTGGACTGCTTTTATACACAACTACACGTTTAAAGCTAAGAGATACAAGATGGGAGCCTGTCTTCACTAGGCGACCGCCTGGTGGAGGCGCGCCCGCCACAATATATCTATATATATGTGTGTATATCTATATATATATCTATATCTATATCTATCTATATATATACACATACACATATATATACATACACACACATACACACAAAAACAGTGTAGTATAATATTGTCTTCTGTTAAGACACTTTTTTCTTTTCATACAGATTGCTGATTTAAGACCGTGTTTACTAAAGCTTAGCATGTGCTAACAGATATAAGCATAAGCTAAGTGCCGAGAGGCCCATTGTAATAAAACGGGCCACATGTCATTTAGCATACGCTCATGCATGTTTAGCATGCTAATGGGCCCCTTAGTGATTAAAACATACTAAAATACAAAATACCACTCACAACAAATTATTCTACATTCTCTGCTAGATTTAATGGAGGAAATAAAAATTAAGGATAGAATATTCACTCTAGTTTTCGTTCAGCTTCATCACAATGTGCAGTTACTACCATTAAGGTATTTCTTTGGTGCATTCTATTACCCTTCAAAATCCTTCACTATCGGGCCGAAGCAAAAAGCCGGCATTAGAGTTGTGTGCTAAAAGTTGTGCACAGAAAGTCTGCGTCAAACTGGCACGCACATGCACAGAAGTATCTCCCAAGCATCTAGAATAGATCCTGTGTACAAAAAGGCACTTGTGACCATATGCTGGAATTCTATGTGGCAGATATTTCTGCTCAGAAGTTTTACTCTGAACAATATCAGTGTCCTGGACTAGACTGGAGGGACATAGAAACACAGAAATATGACGGCAGAAAAAGACCACATGGCCTATCTAGTCTGTCCTCCCATAACAACTATGACAGTCCCCTTTTTACCTTTAGAGATCCTCTGTGTTTGTCCCATAAGAACATAAGATATGCCATACTGGGTCAGACCTAGGTCTATCAAGCCCAGTATCCTGTTTCCAACAGTGGCCAATCTAGGTCATACGTACCTAGCAGTTTCCCCAAAAGACACAGGTTCTGCAATGCTTGTAATAGGTCAAGCATTGATATCCTGGGTCCCTTCCTAACAATGGTTCATGGACCTTTCCTCCAGGAACTTGTCCAAACCCTTTTCAAACCCAGCTACACCAACAGCCCCCACCACATCCTCCGGTAACAAATTCCAGAGTTTGACCACACGCTGAGTGAAAAAATATTCTCTTTCACCAGTCTCAAATAGCTTACCCTGTAGCCTCATTGCATATCCCCTAGTCTTCCCATATTCCGATAACGTAAACAGTCGATCTACGTTTACCTGTTCCGCTCCGTTCATCAATCTATAGACCTCTATCATATCTCCCCTCAGCCGTCTCTTTTCCAGGCTGAAGAGCCCTAACCTTTTTAGCCTTTCTTCATAGGAGTATCCTTCCATCCCCTTTACCATTTCGGTGGCTCCTCTCTGAACCCCCTCCAATAACGCTATATCCTTTTTAAGATACGGCGACCAGAATTGCACACAATATTCAAGGTGCGGTCTCACCATGGAACGGTATAGAGGCATTATAATATCTTTTGTTTTATTTTCCATTCCTTTCCCCATGATACCCAGCATTCCACTTGCTCTCTTGGCCGCCGCTGCACACTGGGCCGGGGCTTTAGCATGTTATCCACAATGACGCCCAAATCTCCTTCCTGTGTGGTGGTTCCCAATGTGGAACCCCGCATCGTGTAACCACAGTTTGGGTTGTTCCTCCCCAGGTGCACAACCCTGCACTTGCCACATCAAACTTCATCTGCCATTTTGATGCCCAGTCTTCCAATTTATCAAGATCCTCTTGCAATTCTCCACAATCCTCCTGGGTTCCAACAACCCTAAATAGTTTTGGTCATCTGCAAATTTGATAACCTCACTCGTTATTCCACTCTCCAGGTCATCCACGATCGTGTCAAAAAGCAGCGGACCCAGCACAGATCCCTGGGGTACACCACCACTCACCCCTCTCCATTGGGAAAACCGGCCATCTAGCCCAACTCTCCGCCCTCCATCTTCCAACCAGTTCCTGATCCACAGCAGTACACTGCTTCCTATCCCATGACTCCCCAGTCTTGCCAAAGGTCTCCGATGAGGGACCTTGTCCCATGCTTTTTTGAATTCAGTTACTGTCCTCATCTCTACCACCTCCACTGGGAGACTATTCCACGGATCCACTACTCTTTCCGTAAAGAAATATTTCCGCATATCACTCCTGAATCTATCTCCCTTCACCCTCATCCCATGTCCCCTCATAGCAGAACTTGCTTTCAATTGAAAGAGGCTCTCTCCCTGAACATTTATGACACAGCGGTATTTAAACATCTCAATCATATCACCTCTATCCGGCCTTTCCTCTACGGTGTACATATTAAGATCCTTCAGTCTGTCCTCATATGCTTTATAATGAAGACCACTAATCATTTTAGTAGCCACCCTCTGCACTGACTCCATCCTGTTCACATCCTTTTGAAGGTGTGGTCTCCAGAATTGCACACTATACTCCAAATGAGGTCGCACCAAAGACTTATACAGAGACATTATCACCTCCTTTTTTCTGCTAGCCATTCCTCTCTGTATGCACCCAAGCTTTTGCCGTCGCCTTTTCTACCTGTTTAGCTACTTTAAGATCATCAGACACAACCACGCCTAGGTCCCGCTCTTCTTTAGTGGACAACAGTACTTCACCCCCTATACTATATTGCTCCCTTGGTTTGCTGCAGCCCAAATGCATGACCTTACATTTTTTAACATTAAATCCCAGCAGCCAAATTCTAGACCATTCTTCAAGCTTAGCTAGATCCCTCCTCATGTTATCTACCCCTTCCTGAGTGTCTACTCTATTGCAGATTTTGGTATCATCTGCAAAGAGGCAAACCTTACCTGAAAGCCCTTCCGCTATATCACTAACAAAGATGTTAAAAAGAATCAGACCAAGGACAGAACCCTGGGGCTCACCACTGATAACATCCTTCTCCTCAGAGTGAGCTCCATTTACTTGTACTCTTTGTCGCCTCCCACCCAACCAATTTCTAACCCAAGCAGTAACTTTAGGGTCCATCCCTAGGGTGCTCAGTTTGTTTTTAAGTCGCCTGTGAGGAACAGTGTCAAAGGCTTTACTGAAATCTAAATACACCACATCTAGGGCTCTCCCTCGGTCCAACTCCCTGGTCACCCAGTCAAAGAAATCAATCAGATTTGTCTGACAAGACCTGCCTCTGGTGAATCCATGCTGCCTCGGATCCTGTAATCTGCTGGACTCCAGATTTGCCAAATCAAATAAAGTCCTTTTTACTTAATTTATTCCTTGGTTGTTTCTTACCACGTTCTCTGACTGTGTGCCTCATCTGACGTGGCTCTTTGCTCTGTGCAGGATGTAATAAAGGGACTGGAGGGACTATAGGAAAGCAAATTAGCAGGTAAGGTCTAATTTCACCTTCCAGGGTGCCCCTCCATTCCAGTCCAGACAAATAGGGATGTAGCAGAGTAATACTAACTTTGGGAGGGAGCCGAAACCCCCGCCTGCAGCACCGCTACCCCAAAAACACGTGTCCTGCCGGGCCTGCAGATCCAAGCGGTAATGGCACACAAAGGAATGCAGGGAGGACCAAGTGGTCACCCAACAGATGTCTATGGGAGGAACTCTTCCTCGCTCTGCCTAAGGGGATGCCTGAGACCTCGTGGAATGAGCCCGCAGACTCAAAGGCGACTGCTGGCCCCGCAACAGGTAGGCAGGCTCAATGGCTTCTTGGGTCTAATGGACCAATAAGGCCTTGGAGATCGTCTCACTCTTATGAGAGCTGCCAAACAGAACAAACAGGCGGCCCGAGTGGTGGAACACCTGGGTAACCGCCACATAATGCTTCAGCACCCGGCGAACATCCAGCTTATGTAGTAGGGTCGCCTCTGAAGACCCTGCCTGCCTGAGAAAGATGGAAGGACCATCGACTGATTAAGGTGGAACTCAGACACCACCATAGGCAGAAAGGAGGGGACTGTCCGAAGGACCACCTGCTCTCTGGAGAAGACCAAAAAGGACTCCCTACAAGACAAAGCCTGTAATTTCTGACGTTTTGTCACCCAACCTTCGGGGAGAAACACCATCCCCCATGCAGTGTCGAACCGGGCTCCCAGGTATTCCAAGGACTGGGACAGGTGCAACTGACTCTTCGGGAAATTCACTATCCAGCCTAGAGACTGCAGGCAATGAACCACCTGCATAGTCAACCTCTTGCACTCCTCGAGAGTCTTCCCGTGAATCAACCAGTCATCCAAGTATGGATGGACCAGAATGCCCTGCTTGTGGAGATGGGCTTCCACTACCATCAGGACCTTAGTAAAGACTCAGGGTGCCGTGGCCAGCCCAAAGGGCAACACTTGAAACTGGAAATGCCCCTTGGGTACCGCAAAGCGCAGAAAGCACTGATGCTCTGGGTGGATCAGCATATGCAGATAGGCCTCCATGAGGTCCAAGAAGGTGAGGTACTTATCCTGGCGCACGGCCACAATCGCGCACCTCAAGGTCTCCATGCGAAGTATGGACACTTTGAGGAACTTGTTTACTCCTTTGAATTCTAGGATGGGCTTCCAGGAGCCTTCTTTCTTGGGCATCATGAAGTAAATAGAGTACCACCCTTGGCCAGCCTCGAGCTCTGGGACTGGCACCACTGCTTCAAGTAGTAGTAGACATTTGAACGTCTCCTCTACAGCCATCTGCTTTTGCACCACCATGCATGAGGAGAACATGAAGTGGTCGGATGAAGAAATTTGAGTGCTTAGCCCTCGCAAATCACCTCCAGGACCTAGGCAGGGGAGAAAACGCTGCAGGTGCCCGCTCACTGGCTGCAACCCCACCAGGGCCCTGCACCTTCATTAGGAGACTTTGGGGATCGCTGGGGAGGAGGGAGTGAATCCCCTACCCTCTCGGGCCCTCCCTCAAAAGGGTGAGCCCCCCATAGGAAAAAGGTTCTCTGGGAGTTACCCCCACATGATGGCCAGTAACCCCAAAAACTGCCCCCATGGCACTGGTCAGGGCCATTCCTGCTTGTCTTGGGCTTATCCTCAAGCAGATGGGGAACTTTAGACTCACCCAGAGTCTTAACCAATTTCTTCACCAAAGAGCAGCTTGCCCACAAAGGGGAGTTTCATGAGCTTGACCTTAGAGATCACATCCACCAAACAATTCCAAAGCCACAGAAGGTGGCTCTTGGCAGAAACCCTCAACAAATCATAGAGCAGGTCCACCAAATAGGCCATCCCGGACTCCAGCCTGGCGTTCAGAGCTCATCCAGCAGCCCTCCTCTCACATAGGCCCCACAAATGCTCACATAGGCCCCACAAATCACACCCTGCGTCCCCCAGGGCTGATACCTCAAAGGTCTGCTTAAGTACTGTCTCCATGCGCCGGTCCAGGGATCCTTGAGGGCTGAGCCCCCTTCCACCCAGATAGTAGTCTTCCAGGTGACCATCATCACCATGGCATCCACCTTGGAGAGATGCAACTTATCCTTCTCCTCCAGAGGGATTGGATAAAGGCACAACATGCTCTTTCCCACCTGGAGCTCTGCATCAGGAGTAAGCCATTCTTCCTTGATCACAACCCGTAGGACCCTTTGGACCTGGAAGGACTGGGATGGCCTCCTAATTCCTTCCATTATGGGGTCCTCGTCTGGTGCAGAAACCCCGGTCACCGGGGAGGGACTCGGAACCTCTGGGTTCTGCACCCCTGGCCTCAGCTACCCTAGGCTTCAGGCAGAAACCAAGGCTCCTTAGTCCAATCCAGACAATGCTACACCACCTGCTGAGACTGAGAAAATACTGCCGAGACTGAGGGGTACAGGCTACTTATATTGAACTGAGAAAGTGTTCCTCAGTCTCCACCTGCTTGTCAGTGTGCACAAACCAATTATCTGGACTGGACGGGAGAGGACACCCTGGAACATGCAATTTGAATGTACGCTAGCATTGGCAACATCTTCTGCTCAATAATTACATTTGCACCAATTCCTTTTCTGCACTGCAGTGCGACGTCTATGCATAAAAAATATGCCCAGATGTTGCACTGGTGTGCTACTGTTTCTACATTTGCCCCCTATGAGATAAACATTCACTTGCAGTGAATATGTTGCAACAACTACTGTAAAGAAGATATAGCTATATTGGCTCACAAGTTAGAACATAAGATATGCCATACTGGGTCAGACCAAGGTCCATCAGGGCCAGTATCCTGTTTCCAACAGTGGCCAATCTAGGTCATACGTAGCTAGCAGTTCCCCCAAAAGACAGGTTCCACAATGCTTGAATTGGTCAAGCATTGATATCCTGGGTCCCTTGTCCAAACCTTTTTTAAACCCAGCTACACTAATAGCCTTTACTACATCCTCCAGTTGATGGAAGAGGCAGTACTATTACTTAAAGAAAATTTTCAATAAAAATTACAATTACAAAGAAACAAAGTATGCCATATGTTGTATGTAGTCTTAACTTTTGAACACAAAAGGGCTCAAACCTCTAGCTTCAAAACATTGCTACATTACCAAAAAATACAAATATGTGGAAAAACATCTCGAAAGATGAAAACGGCATTTGTAAACCAAAATTCAATTTCCAAGGGTGATGGTAGTGTCAAAAATCAAAGAATACTTTTAAAAAGAAATGGCACTAGAATGTCGCATTAAGGATACATTTTACAAAGGATTTTTATGTGTAACATGCTGTTTCACATATAGAAAGCACCTTCTACAAAGTTGCCACCACATACATGTATAAAAATATACAAAGGGAGTAACCCTACATATACTTATACATCTTTATGAAGTAGGAATTCCCAATCTAGAAATGCCCTCACACTGCAGTGTAGATAGTTTATGTATATAGTTAACCCAGTTATCCAAGTTTGTACTCCTGTTCAATGTAAAACCTGACAGTTTGTCGTTATGGTCGTTTTGTTATGATGTAAACCGCGCTGATTCTAAATAGCGCGGTATATAAGAAACTGTAATAAATAAATAAATAAATAAATAAATAAGAGAAGATGGTTTGAGGCTGAGGTTTGCAAATATAAGCCTCTGTTTACTAAGCTGCAACTGCACACTAACAGTGTCTTAACGGTAAAGCACACAGTAGTTTCTGTATTAACAAACTAATGTTGAAGGGATCCTGGAATAGATGGAGCGCTGTTAACTGTATCATGTTATCTGCCATTCAGTTAGCATATGCTAAAAAAGGTCTCTGCATTAACTAAATGGGGAAAAGTACAGTAATAGGAATGCACTCAACAGTTAATGCAGAGTTTTTGCAGTTACCACATGAAAATGATCAAAATTAGTGTGCGCTAACTGCAAAACCTTATTATACTTAAGTAAACAGGGGCACAAAAACATGTTTCCCTTTTGCTGCTGGCTGCATGTCTAAGTGGCAATTTTAGAAGGGAAAGTACCGAACATGTGCATTTTCCCTTTCCCTTTTTACACAAGTCAGCTATATTCATGTCTATGGAGAGTTTTAAAATCACCTCCTTAATGCATTTCAACAAATCAGACTAAATTATGTTCCATAAATTATTTTCTTTCAAAGTGATATTTATCTATGATTCAGCAATTAGATTAATTTATAATTCAACAGATTTGTTATTTACTATGCTTTACAGCTTTGTAAATTATTTATTTGTACTTGTCTATGAATGACTTTTCCTTAAAAGTGGAAAAACGTCCACCATCTCCCTCAGAGGGAGGCTGTTTCATTCAGAAGTATGCTATGAAGTCACTGGAGGTTATGCCTAAGCTTTCTTCCTTATCTATGCTTTTCTATTATGCCTTTGCATGTAGATAGGAATGTATGACCTCCCGGAAAGATCAGCAGTAAACCTATCTGTGAACGCAGGGTGAGCTCATAGAGATCCCTGGACTCCTTTCTTGCTCAGTGACATTGGCAGAATGAGGTCTGAAGATGTGCTAGTTTGTTGGCCCAACCCTCTTGATTGACATCAAAGTACTGCCAAAAACTGGGATAAGTTGAGCACAGTTACAGGTGCTCACCCGAAGAGGGGTGCCCAAAAGAGAACATCCTTTGGTTATCCCTTCAGAGGCACTCTAAAGATCAACAATTTTTAGAACTACGGAGGTGAGCGGCTGATAATCCAATAAACTCTTCTCAACCCAGGGTAAGTCAACTTTGCAAGTTTTCAGCTCACTTTGTTACCAAAATGATAAAATAAGATGCTATTACTGAAGACTATCAGGCTAACAAAAGGGACCAAGAGAATAAGATCATCTTTCTCAAACAGGCTAATTTCACTGATTAAAAGGTAACACTATTACAGAAGAAATTTAAGCATTTTGAAAATGCTATGAAATAATCAGCGTTTGATGAAAATTTCCCAATGAATAGATTCATTTCAGCTTATGAGGTCATGATACATGCTCCTGACACCCTTCCATATTCCGTACTCACCAAGGAAGTCTAGGGGGGCAAGGAGACGGGATTATCTCAGTATTCTTCACAAGTGGCAACCTGTTGGAAACTTCAGTGGAAGAGACTACCAACAGAGCTATGTTGATGGCTGCCTTTCTTGTAGTTCGATAAGCATGAAATTTTGAGTTTATAGCTTGCGGATGTTTCATGAGTTAATGTATTTCCAGATGTCTTTCTCACTACACAATTGTTTATAAGGTAGTTTCTTGCTCCTTGCCCCAGACTCTGTCTCTGCGAATGAGTTTCTTTTTAAAATTTTTCAGAAACTGTAGGATCAAGTCTCATGGGAGGAATGATGATTTTTATGAACTTATCCATCTTAAAACATTTTCTTCGGGAGAGATCAGCAGTTGATAACGGCTCCGTTCAGGAGAATCTGGCCCTTCCTCTCTCGACTGACTGAATGGGAAACTGCAACGCAGGAGCATTTATTGAAATGTTGGAACATCCTTTTCTGGGCAGCTACTGTCCAAAACTTTTTTCTTTTTTCCCCTCTCTGCCTGATCTTCCACAGGCACGTTGAGGACATGTGGTTCTAAGTTACCTTTAATTTTTGAATTCTTGATTTCTTTTCATCTTCTGACTGTTCCATTTTATACTTTAATAAAAAGGTGAAATGTATAAAAAAGTATACAACCTGCTTGCAATGATGTAGGCATTCCATGGGAATCATAGTTTGCATGCAAGAAAAATGCTGGCATCAAAATCATAAACTGGCAAAGAAATGTTGCTATCGTAATGGATACATGGGGAGATTATTGTACATGCATAGGGAGGGCAAGTTTCAAAAGGCATTTCTGTAAGCAAACAAGGGTTTACCCACAGAAAAGTCTCCTGTGAAAAGCGTCAACCATGCAGTGGCAAAATATATCTTCATTAGTAATAGAGGAACTCAGAGGCAGCAGAATGCCTTTTTGGTTGGGGAAGGAGGGGTATGGCTAAGCAAACAAACCCAGTTCTGCCCCTAGATGCCACCCTGACATTTATACTATGTCCTGCTTGCATACATTTATGTAAAAGAGTAATTAGACCTTACCTGCTAATTAGTGTTCCTGAAGGAACTCCAGTCCAGTCCCTTTCCTCTGGGTTGTGCTCCCCTTCCAGCAGCTTGGAGGCTGAGCTCATCATCAATTTGATGACTCTCTGGTATAAATACCACTAGCACCAGTAATTTATTGAAAAGGCAGACTTAATGGAGAGACAATTCAGTAACAATAACTTCAAAATTAACTGCCAAACTCTAGAATATCCCCTCCCATCTCCCCCGGAAGGAAATTTCCACCACCCGGGAAGAGGAGGAGGTGGCTTACCTGAATCCGCACCAGCCCTTACCTAACAATTCCGCAGGGCCATCGCCAGTCCATACCGCTTCACCACTGAAAACCTCTGCAAGGAGCCATCAGACCTCTTCTTCACTCCCTTAACAGAACTTCGGTCCAGTGATATGATTCCAGAAACTGAATCCTGAAAAACAAACTTGGGTGGGATCAGGGACTGGACTGGAGTTCCTTCAGGAACACTAATTAGCAGGTAAGGCCTAATTACTCTTTCCTTATCATCCCTCCAGTCCAGTCCCTTTCCTCTGGGATGTAACAGAGCAGTTCAAGCCTGGGAGGGGTCCGCCATCCCGGACCGAAGCACCGCTCTTCCAAACCCAGCATCCGCTGCCACCTGAACATCCAACCTGTAATGCTTGGCAAAGGTATGTAAAGACGACCAAGTGGCCACTCTACAAATGTCCAGCGGCGGAACCAAACTATACTCCGCCCACAAGGCCACCTGGGCTCGAGTCAAATGCGCTCGGAAGCTTTCCGGAACCTGCTTCCCCTTCAGGATGTAGGCCAACGCAATGGCTTTCCTGAGCAATCTGGAGATGGATGCCTTGGCCGCTGCTTCACCCTTACGCAGCCCCCCGAACAGGACAAATAACCACTAGAACTTACGAAATGGCGCCGTGCGACTCGGATAACGCTTCAGCACTCTGTGCACATCCAGACGGCATAACCTCGCATCATCCATCTCCAGCCCCTCTCTAGGAAAAGGACGGGAGAGAGACGGACTAAGTCACATGAAAGGGAGAAACTGCCTTTGACAAAAAGGAAGATACGGTACGCAAGACCACCTTCTCCTTAAAGAAAGAAAGAAATGGCGGAAGCGACGACAGAGCCGGAAGCTCCGAAATACGCCTAGCGGAATAGACGCTGATGGGACCATTGCTGCAGCAGGGCCCGTTGAAGAGGCCGCATCTGAGCCTTGGCCCACGGCACCAACTCTATAGTTGCTGCCATGGTCCCCAGCACCTGCAAGTAGTGCCAGGCCATAGGGACCTGCCTGTCTAGAAATTGCGACACCAGGTGTCTCAGGTCCCTTACTCTCTGAACCGGCAGGAACACCTTGCCCCTTACAGTATCGAACCTTGCTCCAAGGTACTCGAGTTCCTGCGTGGGCACTAATCTGCTCTTTGTCAGATTGATAACCCACCCCAACTCCCACAGGAGTCCAACCACTCTGTCCATTGCTAGATATATATAGATATATATAGATGACAGATATATATCGATATTTAGATATCGATATATATAGATAGATAGATATCGAAATCTAGATATAGATATATATAGATATATCGATATATATATATATAGATAGATAGATAGATATAGAGAGAGATATTGTGTGCATAATAAAAACGATGAATTGAAACTTTCCTATGATATTAACAGCCTTGCGTAGTAAGAGGTATAATGTGGGGCTTAACGGAGGATTTCATATTTATGTTGAATACATTTTATATGGTCTGTTAAGTTCCCAAAATGTTCAGAGAATAGGTGGGTTTCAATTTCCTTACAGAATATTTGCCACATGAGTAACAGCAACACAAACAACCTCCACAATCAATAAACATTAGATAGATTTGAATGGAGTACCTATATGCAAACCTCTCTTGTGTATATTGGCCATGCATATACTGAAAACCAGACTGGAATGGCTTCTTACTGCACAGTACTGGAAATACAGCTCTAGGAATTCAGTTTTATTTGGATAGTTTGAAGGGGGCATTCAACACACACACAATTAAGTCCTATAGTGATATCTATACATATACTTTAAAAAAGCATTAAGTGCCATCAATTCAATGCCGACTCCTGGCAACCCAGCAATCCCTTCTTGGCAAGGTATGACTGAAGTAGACTGCCAGGCCTTTTCTTCTGAAGCAATGGAGGGTAAAGCTTAGTTACTCACCTGTAACAGGTGATCTCCAGGAACAGCAGGAATAAGTCTTCACAAATGGGTACCGTCGACACCAACGGAGCCTGCGCGGGAACGCTCCCCAGCATCCAAAAGGAAAGCTTTTGGGAGCATCCCACCACGCATGCGTGCTGCCTTCCCGCCCAACTACCTCTCTCACTTCAGTTGAGTTGAAAGCTGAGACCAAAGGAGAGAAGTAGAAGAAAAATAGAAAGAGAGAAAGACAACTCCTAGGGGAGGTGGGTGGGTTGTGAAGACTTATTCCTGCTGTTCCCGGAGATCACCTGTTACAGCTATCTCCAGGAACAAGCAGGAATGTAGTCTTCACATATGGGGACTCCCCAGCTAAAAATGCCTAGGGATGACCCCAGCATGTTGCGGATCTAAGTAAGATGGACCATGCTTCTTCCCAGGGACCTCAGGCATCCAAGAGTGGATGGTGGGAAGGAGTTGATCTAGGAATGGAAGAGATGCTGTAGAACAGCCTGACCGAACAAGGCATCCCGATGGAAGTCCTTGTCTAAACAATAGTGGGCAGTGAAAGTATGTACAGAAGCCCAAGTTGCTGCTTTGCAGATCTCATCAATAGCAACTGAACGAAGATTAGCTGTTGAAGCTGCCATGGCTCTGACATTATGAGCTGTGACATGGCCTTCAATTTACTCTGATAGGTAAAGGAAATACAGTCTGCAATCCACTTAGAGAGAGTTCTCTTAGTGACTGGAAGTCCTAAATGACTAGAGTCAAAAGCCAGAAAAAGTTGAGAAGACTTTCTAAATGGGTGAGTTCTGTGAAGATAAAAAGCCAGAGCCCGTTTACAATCTAAGGTATGAAGATTCCTTTCTGCGCTGGAGGCATGAGGCCTAGGAAAGAAGAGTGGGAGATAAACCGATTGGTTTAAATGAAAAGGTGATACCACCTTTGGCATAAAATGAGGATGAGTCCTCAAGACTACTTTGTCATGATGAAACCTCGTATAAGGCGGGTCAGCCACTAAAGCCTGCAGTTCACTAATGCGTCTTGCAGAAGTGATAGCAATAAGGAAAATGACTTTCCATGAAAGAAACTTTAGCTCCGAAGTAGCTAAAGGTTCAAAGGGTGGCTTCATGAGTTGACCCAGAACAAGATTAAGATCCCATGCCACCGGAGGTGGTTTGATAGGAGGTTTTGTTAAAAGGAGACCCCTCATAAATCTTGAAACAAGAGGATGAGAGGAAACTGGTTGTCCATTGAAGGGTTTATGAGATGCAACAATAGCACTAAGATGGACTCTAACAGAATTTGTCTTGAGACCAGAAGCTGATAAGTGAAGGAGATAGTCCAGAAGGGACTCTACTGGTACCAAGAGGGGATTAAGTCCCCTCTGGGAACACCAGACTGAGAACCTCTTCCACTTAAAAGCATAAGAACGCCTTGTGGAAGGTTTTCTGGAAGCTAGAAGAATATCCTTCACTTGTTGTGAAAGGCCTAGATCTTGAAATTCTATGCCTTGAGTAGCCAGGCCTTGAGATGAAGGGACTGGAGATTGGGGTGTAGTAGGGATCCGTTGTTCTGGGACAGAAGATCTGGAGCACTCCCCAACTCCAGAGGAGTGGCTCGGGAGAGACCTAAGAGAAGAGGATACCATGTTTGCCTTGGCCAACAGGGAGCTATGAGTATCATGCGACCTCTGTCTCTCTGGAGTTTGAATAAGGTCTTGGGAATTAGGGGAATTGGTGGGAAGGCATAGAGAAAATCCTGGCCCCAATGGAGCAGGAATGCATCCCTCGCCTGACAATTTTGAGCCGGAAGTCTGGAACAGTACCGGGGAAGTTTGGCATTCTGTGGACTTGCAAAGAGGTCTATGTCTTATGTTCCACAGACTTGAAATACTCGAGCAAGGTGATATGAGTGGAGAGACCACTTGTGTGGCAGCAGGACTCAGCTGAGCCTGTCCACCCAAATGTTTTGAATGCCTGGAAGGTATACTGCCAATAAATGAATGTGATGCTCTCTGGCAAAGGCCCACAGTTGCAAAGCTTCATTGCATAATTGCAGAGAGCCTGTTCCGCCTTGTTTGTTTAGGTAAAACATGGCCACTTGATTGTCGGTTTGCACCAGAACTGTTTTGTTTACGAGATGGAAGCAAGACTCGAATAGCACTGGAAATGGCCCTTAGTTCTAGGAGGTTTATTTGAAGAGTAGCCTCCTGTGGGGTCCAGAGACACTGGGTAGACAGATCGCCCAAGTGGGCTCCCCAACCCAACTTGGATGCATCCGTCTTCAAGACAGCCTGAGGGTAGGGGTTGCTGAAAAGGAGAGCCTACTGTAAGGTTTTCCAGAGATTGCCACCAATGCAGAGACGCAATCAGGCGTGTGGTAACTCTGATCTTGTCCGACAGGCATCCTGAGGCCTGGGACCATTGGGAAGCTAAGGTCCACTGGGCCGCTCGCATGTGAAGGCGTGCATAAGGAATCACATGGACTGTAGATGCCATGTGTCCTAGAAGTTGAAGCATCTGTTGGGCAGTGAGGAAGGTTTGTAGCACTGCTTGAGATGCTAGTTCGATGATGCGCAGACAGCGAGGCTGAGGCAGGAAAGCCTTTGACTGCTGTGTGTCCAAGCAAGCCCCTATAAACTCGAGGGATTGAGATGGGGTGAGCTGGGACTTTGGAAGGTTTATGATCCATCCCAAGTACTGTAGTATGTGCATTGCTCAGGAAGAGCATGACTTACCTCTAGAGCTGACGGTGCTCGGATGAGCCAATCGTCTAAGTAAGGGAAGACAAAAATTCCCAGAGTCCTCATAAATGCTGCTACTACTGCCATGCATTTTGTGAAGACCCTTGGAGCAGAGGCCAGTCCGAAAGGAAGGACTCTATTGAAAATGTCTTCCTTTGACTAGGAATCCAAGGAATTTTCTGTGATCTGCATGAAAAAGAATATGCATGTAAGCATCCCTTAAATCTAGAGAACATAGCCAATCTTGCTCGTGAAAGTATGGAAGAAGTGTGCCGAGGGAGATCATTTTGAACCTTTCTTGGACTAAATATTTGTTCAATTCTCTGAGGTCCAAGATTGGTCTTAGTACCCCTGACTTCTTTGGAATGAGAAAATAGGGGTAATAGAATCCTGTGCCCTGCTGGGACATTGGTACCTCTTCTATAGCCCCTTGAGCCAGAAGAGTCGTGACCTCTTGCCACAACAGGTCTGAGACTGGTGGTTGAGATTTGAACTGCTTTATTAGCGTGGATGGGGGCAAGCTGAGGAAATGAAGCTTGTATCCCAGAGTCACGACAGATAGAGTCCAGTCTTCTGATGTGATTTGTTGCCATCTTTTGGCAAAATGGCAGATACGGCCTAGAATATTTAAAGGTTCTGGGCTTAGAATAGGAAGAATGGCTAAGTTCTCTAGACAATAGTCAAAGGACCCTGGGGAAGCTGGGCCTGCTGAGCCTGCTGAGCCTTCTAAGCTTGTGTCTTTGTCTAGTTTGTTGTTGCCCCTTCTGGGGAACATGTGTTTGCTGGGTGGAAGATGGATAGAACTACTTCTTTTTAGAGAAAAAGGGTTTTTTGAAAAACTTTTTCTTGGCTGGGTTAGCTGTAGATTTTGACAATCTGTCTAAAGTTGTATTATCAGTGTCAATTTCATTAGCTTTGAGCTGCCAATCCTTGCCAAAGAGATTTTCTCCTGTGCAAGGAATGTTTCCCAGCTTATCTTGCACCCATTCCTCCAAGTATGAAGCTTGGAGCCAGGCAATACGACGTGCTCCTATGGATATAGCAGACGTTCTGCTAATACATTCAAAACAGTCAAAGGTAGCACGATTCATAAACTTAGAGACATTTTGAGCATGTTTGACTAAAGTCAAATGATCTGCCCATTTATCCTCTTGAAGAAAAGGGTTTAAAAGTTCCAAGTCTTTTGTAACCTGCTCAAGAAACATTCCCATGTATAATATATAGGAACTGATTCTTGCTGATAGCATGGAGGACTGAAAGCATCGACGACCAAAGGCATCCAGTGTTCTAGACTCACGATCTGGTGGATTGGAAGTGTGTCTTTTAGCACTCTTAATCCGCCTCATGGTGGACTCTACCACCATAGAATGATGTGGTAACTGAGTCTTCTGAAACCCTGGACAAGGTGGTACTCGATACATAGTGTCAAGACGTCTAGAGTGTGGAGATACTGTTAAAGGAGCTTCCCACATTCTTAACATTAGATCATGTAAGATCTGGTGGATAGGAAGCATAGCTGCCTCCTTTGAAGCCAAAGGATATTGAAGAATTCGCAATTCTTCTGCCCTAGGCTCCTTTTCTGGTACTAATGTAATGGCAAGACCCTTTGCCATATCACATACAAAATCATGAAAAGACATATCCTCAGGAGGGGACATTCTGCGTTGAGGAGAAGGAGTTGACTCTTGTAAAAGTTCAGCTCTGGTACCGGTGGAATCATCCGAGTCATCGGAATCGGAAGACTCAAAAGGAGGAAGCACCGGGTTCTCCCGAAGCAGATGGCGTCAGTACCACTCGATGTCGGTACCTGATCCCCCATGCTGGAGAGAGATTCCAAACTCGGCATCGGGGGAAGCATGCCTGTTGAAGCAGATAATGAGGGCACTGGCACCGGTACCGGCATTGGCACCGGTGCCTGCGGAACCGTCTGCAGCGACTTTAGCGGTATCGAGGTAGCTAAAAGAGTCGCTAGACTGCGTTCGATAGCGAGGAGTCTTTTGTCCACTGCCAATGCCAGGGTGTCGGTACTGGTGGTAGCAGCCACAACCCTCGAGCATGGCACCAGTAGTTCTATCGATGCCGAGGCCTCGGGAACATCCTGGAGCCCTGATAAAGCTTTGGAGCCCGAAGACTCCCGCCAGGGCTGTTTTGCCAGTGAAGTATCCTCAAGAGCAACGCCAGTGGCATCTCGATGTTTAGAGGGAGATCTATCCTTTGAGGACCAGCTAGTCTTAGAAGACTTGTGTTTAGTTATCTGAGATCCTTGGGAAGAAGTAGAAGCCCTGGAAGACAGACATTGTGTCTGAAGCAAAAAGGGCACCGAGTTGATTGACTAAAAGAAGTCTTCTGAATCGAGTGAATTTCCTACAGGAGAGACACTCCGCAGGGCAATGGTCAGGTTCTAAACATTTAAGACACCAGTCATGGGTGTCAGTAATAGAAATTGTACCGCCACATTTTGAACATTTTTTTAAAACCAGTGGCTGGTTTTTGCATGGTAAGGGAAAAAAAAAAAAGAGGGCCTAATGCCCAAAATGGCGCCAAGCACCAGAGCAGGGAAAAAATTCCCTGAGAAAAGCACTAAAACTGAAATATATTTAGAAGAAAAGAAAGAAAAGCACCGGTGGCAGACGCAACCACAAAAAATATATAAAAATAAGATAAATTTTTCTGCGGTGACAGGGGACATGTCCTGTCGGCTCCATGGAAAACGAAGAACTGAAGTGAGAGAGGTAGTTGGGCGGGAAGGCAGCATGCATGCGTGGTGGGATGCTCCCAAAAGCTTTCCTTTTGGATGCTGGGGAGCATTCCCGCGCAGGCTCCGTTGGTGTCGACGGTACCCATTTGTGAAGACTTATTCCTGCTTGTTCCTGGAGATAGCGACTTCCTCAACGTCACAAGGAATCAAACCCTGATCTTTTGGGTACTAGGCTGCTGCTCTAACCTCTAGGCTACTCCACCACTCCATTGAGTAATGCTTAAATATTTATAAAGCATTATTTCTAATACGAAATAGAAGAAATGGAGATAGAAATGTTAGCCTCCCAAATTTTTTAGAAAATTATCAAAAGTAGATGGCTAGAAATGTTACATTTCATAGGCAAATAAATGTTTTAAGATGCAGCCTTTCACTGCTACTAATGTCTGTACTTCAGACAGTTGCTTATACACAGGAGCAGTGATGCAAAACTATGACTGAATCAAGTGCTGGCACAGTGTTGGAAATCCGTTCTATCAAGGCCATCTCAGTAATCGGAATACTAGGACACAGGTCTAGAAACCCTTTCTAATTAAACCACCTGAACGATCAGAGTATCAACAGAACCAGGACTCCTTCCTGAGGAGCTCAGTCAAGCGATCCCAACAAAGAAGGAATGAAATGCTCTTTAGACAAAATTATCTAAGTGAACGGAGCAGAAGGATCAAAATCCCTCCCACCTGTTTTTCTAAATTTTTGATAACTTTACCCTAACATCCTGTATCTTTTACAAGCACCTAGGCATACCCACCCTCCTAGTTTCAGAAATTCTGATCTAGACCAGAAGTCAACAAAGTTGGTATTTGAGAGCTGCCACATAGTTCGGTTTTCAGGATTTCCATAAAGAATAAGCACAAGATCCACCTGAAGAGGAGGTAGTGCTTAGGGGTAGATCTCATGCATCTTCACTGTGGATATCCTGAAAGGTCAACCATTTTCCAGCCTTTGAGGATTGCGTTTGTGAATGCCTGATGTAGGCAAATGCCAGTTATTTCAGGGCCAGCTCAGGTAGTTCAAGGTATTGGTGCCTTAGGCAGACATTAAGGGCCCGATTCCATCCAGGATGTATAGGCGGAACCGGACACACAGAGGGAGTCACGATTCTGATACCACGGGGCATGTCTAGCCCCGCGGGATCAGAATTGCAAACAGGCCTGTACGTGCAGACCAGGACCATGATTCAGCCCGGCCTGCAATTGCAGACCTTGCCTGGCTAATTCAGTCAGGGCTTTTAAATGGAGCCGCGGTGCCATGGCTTCCGGTTGCCATAGCATCAGGGCTCCATTTAAAAGCTGTGATCACCGGTCGCCAGCTCCTACAATGCTTTCCCTGCAGCCTAACCCCCGATCTGGCCTCCTAAGGCCAGAGTCGGGCTGCAGGGAATGTCCTCGGGCCCCCCTGCCCCTTCCGTGCCACAGGCCCACCATCCCCCAGCGACTAGGGAACTTATTCCATTTCTGAGGTGGAATAAGTTCCCCATTCAAGTCGCCGGCCCTGGACGTAGAGGGCCAACATTAGAATCGGCCCTGTATGTCTGGGGCTGACAACCGCCCACTGCCCGCACTAATGCCGCGCCCGATCCGCCCCTTTCCCGCCCCATCTAACTTCCCCATACAATGTGCGGGGAAGAAGGACAGGGCAGGGAAAAGGCATGAATAGCGGGGATGGACATCCCAACGGGCCCAGAATGACCTCTTAAGCTTTACACACCTCCTGGCTGTCAAAATCTATTGTTCAGCTTTGAATGCCCTTCCCCCCCCTCCGAAGTTGCCACACTAGGCAGCCACCTAGTTTGTCTAATGGAGTCAGCCCTGCCTTATTTACATGTTCTTAAAGGATTAATAAAAACAACTGACACGAATGACAAGTTACCCTCACTTATTGAATATGAAGGACTGAAGGTATTCTTTCAACAAATATTAAGGCTTTGAAGGATGCAGCTGCTGATCTATGCCAAGTGGAATATCCTAGAAAATGCCTCATCTGACATGCTGCAAATGACAGCTTGCATAACATGCCAGTACTCTTAATTTGCTTTCTCTTTATATGATAATTCAACAAGCAAAGCAGATGCTGGAAATGAGAACTAAAGGGTGCTTTGCTCATCATGGGGGCAATCTCTAAGCCACATAGCAACAAGGGCCACAAGTTTTCACCCATATAACTTTGGTGACTTTTCAAAGAAACAGCAGAGGCAAACTATGCCATTCCCCTTGCCCTTGCTATTTCTGGGAGAAATTATGCACACATTTGGGCGTTTTATTATACACGCCTAGGAGTATGTTTTCCAAAGTTATTTTCACCTGTGTGGCCACATATAAAATCCCCACCAGCGTAAAACTATACTCTTGGGCATGATACTGCGTATGTTTCCAGAAGGCATGCACAGGGGCAGAGGGTGGGCAGAGCATGTAAGTATGCTCGTAGATTATAAAATACTATAATTTATGTGTGAACCTGACAATTATAGACACAGACACAGCCCCAGAGCTGGTGTAAATATCTGCACCTGAAATGTTGGTGCTAGATCTGCCACTTTAGCTAGTATTTTATAAAGATAAGTAGGCACCTACTTGCTTTTATAAAAATTGCCTTAATATAGGCACCCCCTTGTAAAATTACCCTCTTACAGGGTCATTCCGAGGTGCAAATAGCGGGGCTGGACGTCCCGCTATTCGGCCCCTCTGCTGACCCCGAATAACTTCCCTGTACGTTGTACGACGATGGTTAATCAGGGGCGGGAAAGGAGCGTTGCAGGGGCGGGGTTAGGGCAGGGAGTGGGCGGTCAGCGGCCCCGGACATACAGGGCTGATTCCAGTGTCGGCCCCTGTACGTCTGTTAAGGCATATACGGTATTGAATTCTATCCTTTCCTTCACTGTAAACCAGTGCAACACCATAAAGATGATTGCCTGCCACATTATGAGTGGCCTGCAGTCTTCAAATAACTTTTTGATGCAGCCTAATAAACAAAGCATTGCAGTAATCCAGGGTGCTAAGGACAAAAGATTGCATTGCAGAAAGTAAAACATTTGGCTGAACCTAGAGATTCAACTGCCTTAAATGTAGCTTATAATATATAGTTTGTGATATATAATTATAATATACAAAAATAATACAGCCAATTAACTCCTCACATAGCTCATGAGATCCTTTTGAACCATGCCCTCACTGTCCATCACTAGTAAGAAAAGACAGTGATAGACAAACTCATCTCTACCCCAGGGCAAAGATTCAAATTACGCCCATAATCTCTGGGATTATCCAAAACTGACAAATATTTTGAATGTGCATTTGCCGGCTTGTTTCAATAAAATACTTGTGTATTCCTTCCTAAGAGTCTGAATAAGTCAGAGAACTTAAAATATATATATATATTGTAAATCATTGTATTTGGGACCCAGCAAGACATTTTTCAATCCATTCTCCATTAGTAGAACAGTTCACGGATTTATCTAGTTACAAATCAATCTGGCACTTCTTGGCATGACTGGAAGCCTTTAGCTAACAATTTTATACCAATTTCTAATAACCAATCATCTTTCTCTATTAACTGGCCGTTCTTTTTACAATACATTGTTGAATTGCAATATTGCCTTTCATGGAAACCATGAAAATAATGAATCAAGTAAAGAAAAAAGATTTTAAAAAAGATTTTAAAAAAGATAAAAAGAAAAGAACAAAGTACACCAGGTAAGTTTCTGAAAAGAAGCTACCATGTAACAGGCAGGCCAGGAAGTATGAAGAAAGTAGCCAGGGAGGAAAGGGAGGGTAAGGGAAGGTATTGGCAACTCTCTGCCAGGTAGTACCAATTAACAATAAAATGCCTGGCTAAAAAAAACTTATAAGAGGAAGATTAATCTGAGATGAGCAGACAATGCATTCCACAAGGTTGGTGCTAGAGAGGTGAATAAAGTATAAGTACCCTCAAAAAGAACCTTTGCTAGAGGAAGAATGTTAAGAAAGTTATCCTGAAATGGGCGCAGAACCCAATGAAGAACATAAGGAACTGGCCAACTGGAATAATGTCAGAATGAGCAATTTCAACTTAAATGTAATAAGCTATTGGGAGCAAATATGAAGCATAAAGGAAAGGGTAACATGATCAGTTCAATGAGCTCTAAGAATAAATTTGCTACTGTGTTTTGATGTAATTGAAACAGTTTTGAGGAGTTGATAGGGCACTGTTATAGAGGGTAATATAATAATCCAATCTATTTATTGCAAGGGTTTGAACCACTAAAGAATGATTTTAATTGTAAACCATGATGTAGCCCTTAGGTGCAAATGTGGGTTGATATATAGATATAGATATATAGATATAGTATTGTTATTTCAGTTTTCTCTCATCCAGGAGTCCCCTAACAGATCTAACCTTCCAAAGGGCATAGAAAAAGGATTTGACCACAGTTGCTATCTGAAGCTTAAAATATCCTGGGATTCCAACTTGACCTCTTTACGTACACAATACATAGTTTGGGCAAAACTAGGAAGGAAAGTTCTCAGAAACCCAGATAAGCTTAAGTTAAACACCTCAAAGAGTAAAGGTATTTAAGCAGAGCCAGTCAGCAAAGAGTTTAAGCAGTGGGTTAGGTGACCCATGTCAAGGGTCAAAGTTCCTTGAATGCAACAAATTTGGTATCGTCATCATAGAAATATGAGCCAATATCAAGAGATTGGACAAACAGGGCCAGGGGGACAAAAAGATATTAAAATAGAGTAAGTGCCAATATAGACCCCTGCAGAACACCACAGCCAATATTTATAATTACTGAAATAGGGTCTGCATAGCGGCTCATGCAGGTCCCCAGTTTTACCAGAATCATATTCTATGCTCAGACTGGCTGGGAATAATGTGGAGGCAGCACCCCCGAGGATGAGAGGGAGTCATGGTTATTGATTAAAGGCAACACCTAGAGGCCAAATTAAGAGCCAAAGATTGAAGGATTTTGAAAGAAAGCCTTTGGGAGTTACACTGTGCATGCGCGGTCACCTTCCCACCCAAAGGTGACATCTTACCTCAGTACAATGACATAGCTTAGTAAAGCATAAAAAAGAAAAAACTCCACAAAGAGGAGGGAGGATTGTGAGGACTGATTCCTGCTGTCCCCAGAGAACACCTGTTACAGGTGAGTAACTATGCTTTTTCTGGGAACAAGCAGGAAGTCAGTCCTCACATATGAGACTCCCAAGCTACAGGTTACCGAAAAAAACCTATAAAAACCACAGGCAACCCAAAAAGCAGACCGTAAATAGCAGCAGGAAGCTCTGGTTGGCTGGAAGTCCAACACTGCAGCAGCAGCATCGAAGATGCAATCCCCCTACAGTAGCCTGGACACCACAGGCTGGAGAGAAGAAGTTGCACTAAACCCTGAAGAGCTAACAGAGTACTGCCTGGCCGAAGGCACTAGTCCTCCAGGTTTCTTCCAAGCAGTAATGCACTGCGAAAGTGTACATAGAGGACCAAGTACCAGCCAGGAAGATGTCCAGTAAGGGCACCGAACGCAAGCTGGCCACTGAGACCCCCATGGCACGCACACTGTGTGCAGTTACATGATGCTCCAGAGAAAGACCCACATGTTGTTAGGCGAAGGAAATGCAGTTGGCCACCCATCATGAGAGGGTGCACTTGACTGCAACCCCAAAGCAACTGGGGACAAAAGAGATAAAGCGCTGCAATGAGCGGCAGAGGGGCTGCGTCCTCTGGAGGTAAAAGGACAAGGCATGCTTGCAGTCCAGCATGTGTAGGGAGGCCTCCGCCCTGGAGGAATGAGGCCTAGGAAAGAAGGTGCGTAACACTACCTTTTGATTCAAGTGGAAGGCAGAGACGATCTTTGGCAAGAATTTTGGGTGAGTCCGAAGGACGACCCTGTTCTTGTGCAACCTGGTGCAGGGCGCATGGGCCACCAGTACCTGCAGTTTACTCATATACCTGGCCGCTATTAGGAACACGACTTTCCAAGAAAGGTACTTGAGATGGCAGGTAGCCAGGAGTTCAAAGGGTGGAGCCATGAGCTTCCCCAACACCACAATGAGGTCCCATGCCACCAGTGGTGGGCGGATCGGGGGCCAGGAGAAGAGAAGGACTCATATGAACCAACCCACAAAGAGGAGCATTGACAGTTTGGCCATCCACCGCATGGTGATGAACCAAGATGGCACAGAGGTTCACTCTGACTGTGCTGGATTTGAGGCCAACCCCTGACAGATGCAGGAGATATCATAAGGTGTCCAAAAACACACAGAAGGGAGTTCAGATCCTCGTCCACACACCAGAACAGAAACCTGCGCCACTTAAAGGCATATGCCCACTGCATGGAGTCCTTACGCATGGCAAGCAGAACATCTTCTACCACCCTGGAGAAGCAGTGATGCACTATAGATAACCTCTCAGCAGCCAGGTTGTTAGGGCAAGGGACTGAAGGTTAGGGTGCAACAGGTACGGGACGCTCCCCAGCGGCAATGGGTCCCTCTGGGACAGCTGCAGAATTAGGCCACCTGGGTGTGATGAATATGACTGAAGCCACTTGGATCTTGAAGAGTGCTCAGGGAACCAGGAGCATAGGTGAGAACGCATACAGAAAAGCCCCTGGACCATGAGAGGAGGAAGGCATCTGCCGCCTCCCATCCCCAGGCCGGCTTCTGAGAGCAGAGGCGTGGCAGCCGCATGTTTTTCAGACTGACAAAGGGGTCCATCTCAAGGGTCCCCCATTGTCGGAAGACCTCCCCCAGCACCGTCAGGTTCAGTCACCACTCATGGGGCTGGAGAATTCGGCTCAGGCGGTTGGCCAGTACACTGTCCTGGCCCGGCAAGTACACCGCTTTGAGGGAGATGTTCTTCCCCGTTGCAAAGTTCCAGAGGCACACCACCTTCCAGCAGAGGTGGTACGAGCCTGTGCCTCCCTGCTTGCTGATGCAGTACATGGCCATCTGGTTGCCCAGATGGTCCTGGAAGACCCGCAGGGTGTGATAGACTGCTCCGATTTCCAGCAGGTTGTTCTGCAAGGCATTCTCCTCTGGCAACCATGGTCCGTGCAACTGTAGGTGATCACTGTGGGCCCCCAGCCCAGTTTGGATGCGTTCGTTGTGAGTATGTGTTGAACTGGGGGAGCCTGGAAGGGCAGGCCAGCTCTGAGGTTGATGGGGTGAGAGATGCTGCCAGGGCTAGCGTTATCTGGATGCAATCCTCCAGACAGCCTGAAGCCTGTGTCCACTGGATGCTAAGAGTCCATTGAGCCTGCCACATGCAGAAGCGGGCAAAGAAGGTGATGTGGATGATAGATGCCATGTGCCCCAGGAGGTGCAGCATCTGCCTGGCTGTCACCGCTGAGCTGCCCTGCACAGCCTGCACTAGGGCAGATAAGTGCAATGCTCGGTCCAGTGGCAGGAAGGCCCTCGCCTGAGTGAAATCCAATAGGGTACCAATGAACTCCAAGTGCTGGGTGGGGGCCAGAGGTGAGACTTCGGGAAGTTGATCACAAATCCCAGGTGCTGGAGTAGCCCTATGATGTGGTACGTTGCGTTGCGCACCTCCTCTGGCGAGCTGGTTCGTATGAGCAAGTCGTCCAGGTAGGGGAAAGCAAAAAATCCCAGGAGGCATGCGGCCATGATTGCCAGGAATTTTGTGAACACCCGAGGAACTGAGGCTAGACAGAAGGGGAGCACCCTGTATTGATAATGTCACTCGTTGATGATGAACCGCAGGTACTGACAGTGCCTTGGATGGATCAGGATGTGGGTGTAGGTATCTTTGAGATCTAAGGAGCATAGTCAATCTCTCTGCAGGAGGTAAGACAGCAAGGTTCCAAGGGATACCATTTTGCACTTTTCCTTGGCCAGAAAGCAATTGAGGTCCTGCAGATCCAGGATGGGCTGGAAACCCCCTATTTTCTTGGAGACAAGAAAGTAGTAGGAATAGACCCCCTGGCGCTGAAGAGAACAGGCTCCACTGCCCGATCCTTGAGCAAGACCTTGAGCTCCTTCTGCAGGAGCTCCCTGTGCAAGAGGTCCATGCAAGAGCTCAATATAAGCAATGAGGAACCTGTGTCTTTTGGGGAAACTGCTAGGTACTTATGACCTAGATTGGCCACTGTTGGAAACAGGATACTGGGCTTGATGGACCTTGGTCTAACCCAGTATGGCATATCTTATGCTCTTATGTTTTATGGGTAATTCCTCTGGGATGAAAGAAGGAGGCAGTTGGGAGAAGTGGAAGAGATACTCTTCCCTGACCACCTGCAGCATCTAGGCATCTGCCATGATGGTCGGCCATAGATGTGCAAAGTAGACTAGCCTGCCTCCCGTGAACCTTGGACCTGTTACCTCCTGGGGGAGGGAGGCTATCCCCAAGGAGTCAAAAGCTCCCCCCAGGCTGCAGCTAGGGAAGAGTTTGGGTTTTGGGGGCCTTTGGCTTATGGGGGCCATGCCCCTGGCCCTGCTTTCCCGGGGGCGTGATAGGTTTGAAACTTGGGGTAGTTCCCGTAAGCCTTTTTGGTTTTCAGGTGGAAGGACTTTTTCCCCCGAAGTCTTCCTGCAGAAAGATTCAGACACCTTCTTGGACAGCCTGGTTCTGGTCATGAATTCCTTCTCCAGCTCATCGGCCTTCTCAGTCATGAGCTTGCCAAAAAGGTTCTCTTCCTGGCAAGAGACATTGGCTAATTTGTCATGAACCCACTGCTCCAAGTCAGAGGACTGTAACCAGGCAAGATGGTGGGTACAATGCCTACCACAGCTACCCGAGCAATTGACTCGAAGCAGTCGAAGACTGCCCAAGTTTGAAACTTGGAGCACTCCTTGACCAACGATACCAGGGTCCTGAAGTGCTCAAGAGGTTCGCCTGATAAATCAGCTGAGAACCCGATGGACTCCTTTGCCAGGTCTTTCAGATTCATGCCCATGTACAGCTGGTATGCCTGGATCCGGGCTGTGACCATGGAGCCCTGGAAACACTTCCTGCCAAAAAAGCATCTATGGTGAGGGCCTCCCTTGCCAGGGGCCACGAGACGTACGTCTTCTGACTTTTAATGTGACACATAGCCGACTACCACCATGGAGTTATGTGGCAGTTGTGTCTTCTTGAAGCCGGGGCTCTGGCCGACTCGATACTGTGAATTGAGTCAACGGTTCAACACATCCTGAATGGCAGCCGCTCCAGGATGGGAGGCATGGGCATCATCAGTGCCTCCCGAGGAGAAGGAGCCTCATATTGGAGGATCTCGAGATCCTTGGTACACGGCTCATCCTCGGGCACTGCCACAAAGGCAGGTGCCTGAGATATCTCCCTCACAAACTCCAGGAAGCCTAGATCCTCTGGAGGTGACTGCTGCCGATGGTGTGGCAGAGACGGGTTGGAGAGGATGTCCCAGTGAAGGATGATGTGGGAGACTCCTTATCTGTTTCCCAAGCTGAGTTGGAGTTATTGGCAAGTGTCCCACGGTCATTAAACCGACTCTGCATCAACTACTCCTGGAGTCGGAGCTCCTGCACTACTGTGCCAGATGCCATGTCGGGTTTCGAGGCGGTCGCCGACATAGTTGGCACCAATTGAGCCAACCTCTTCAGAATGGATGGAGCATCCTCCGGGGAGATCCTCGTCAAGGATGGCCCCGTGACTGGCACAGACAACCCGGAGTTACCAGGAGTCAGGCTTCGCTGTGCTTTGAGGAATGCAGCAAAGCTGCATTCTAGGGCCACCATCCTGGCTTTGATACCAGACAGCTCTACAGTGGTATGCACTGGCCTCAAGGATGTTGAGGCCGGCATCAGATCCCTGATGATGATCATATTGGAGGACCCGACCTGATCCCCCGACTCCATGGAAGACTCCTCTCACTGGGGTTACTTAGAGAGTTGCCCCCAGCCATCATCACAGGCATCGGGTCAAGGACTCCGCGCCCAGGCACTAGATGTCTTACACACTGGGCAGGGGTTGGACCTCAACTTTGGCTTAGACAAAGCCCACGACGCACGGGAAAGGTCCTCAGAGGACGACTCAGATGCCTGGTGACCTCATGGCTCCGACCGAGCCCGAGCACGCAACAAGTTGTCTAACGCCAGCATCGAAGGCAGGGATTCCACCACAATGCTGATCCCGAGGCAGACTTACCAAACAACTTCCCCTGTCATCTTTCATGACATCAAAATGCAAAGTGGGCAGGAAGACACGTCGTGGTCCACCCTGAGGCATTTAATGCAGGTGCTGTGGCAGTCCATATGGGACATAGTGCAGTTGCACTTGCCACACTGCTTAAATCCACTGGTCAAAGACATAGCAGGGAACAATGGCCCTCACAAGATCAAACTCAGACGTCTCGACCAGCTAGGCCATGAGCAAAGAACCCGCATGCCAAAAAAATAAAAAGAAAACATAAGTACCCAAGCGAAAAGCATGACACCGAGAAGGTGGATTCAGGCGGCGGAAAGGTGATTGAACCAATCCCAGTGAAAAGCAGAAGAAAAATACCAAAGGATGGTAGAAAAAATATCCACTTTATTCGGGGTGCACAGACAGCACGTCTGCAGGGCTCCACGGAAGAAAGGAGACTGAGGTAAGATGGTACCTTTGGGCAGGAAGGTGACCACGCATGCACAGTGTAACTCCCAAAGGCTTTCTTTGAAAGCTGGTGAGTGGATCTGCGCGGGCTCTGTCGGTGCCAATGTCACCCTTATATCAGGACTGACTTCCCGCTTTATTCCCAGAGAAAGCTAGTTACAAAAGTATCACCTATAAAACTTGTTTCTTGAGCTTTATCTCTGTGTATCCAAGCAGACTAATAACAGCCTCTACACTATTCTATTTTCAATTGAACGCACCCTGCAAGTATGACAGAGATTCATAGTTAAAGCCCAGAAACCAGAACACAATGCAGAGGGACCCTTTTCAAGCACAAATACAGCAACAGTTTGCTGCCCCTATTGTGAAGATTGCACACTAAAAAAGAAACAGCATGAATTATAAAAGTCAGAACTCGATCTAATAAAGTGAAAATGCCTCTAATGTTCTTTAGTAGCATGGGCCATAAAATGGTATAATAAAACTGTTCAAATATATTGCAGCAATCTAAAATGTACTGAAAAAACGTAAGTCAGAGCTACCTTGACAAACTAAAATGACATTCTTGAACATGGAACACATCAGTCGGTGAACAAGTTCAGAAAAACAGACAGGACAACAGTTCAACCTTATAAAACCGGCACCAAACAAGCCTGAATGAAATGGGAATAATGGACTCACAATAAGAACAAACAAAAGCCATACGGAGTCAGAACAAGGTCCATCAAGCCCAGCATCCTGTCTCTGGCAATGGCCAATTCGGGTCAAAAGTACTAACAGATCCCAAAAAGCAGATCTGTTTCTCATAACACATTTCCACAGATGAGAAATGGCTCTCAAAGTTCACCTGTGTAATCATTTTTATACAACAAAATAGTGGTTCTTCACAGAGCAAATCTACTGTTGAGACTTGAACTAAAGTTTGCTCAATCTACATCCGTGGAATTTCAATCATATATATGCTCCCATATTTTGTATTACCAAACATATTATAAACAGGTTTGTAATTGTGGTCTTTTAAGCAACTGGTCTCAGACTTCACTGGAGCTGTACTTTCGGTTTATATTTCTAAACCTTTCTAGTGCTCCTTTTTGCATCAGTGACCATTTACATCGCTTAACAGACGTACATTTCAATAAGTTATTCAAAAATTGTGCTTATCTGATTTTCAATCGCCCAACGCCATCTTTAGTGCTATCGCGTTTCACTATTGTGCGTTTCGTCAGGGGTTTCACGCACAGCCTGTTATCTTCAAACATCCAATTATAATTCTCTTAGCGGGCTTGGCTTGCTGGATATATTTGTTCCGCAATCAAATAGCTCAAAAAACGCCGCGCTGGCGTTGGGCGATTGAAAATCAGATAAGCACAGTTTTTGAATAACTTATTGAAATGTACATCTGTTAAGCGATGTAAATGGTCATTGATGCAAAAAGGAGCACTAGAAAGTTTTAGAAATATAAACCGAAAGTACAGCTCCAGTGAAGTCTGAGACCAGTTGCTTAAAAGACCACAATAACAAACCTGTTTATATTATGTTGGAAATACAAAATAAGGGAGCATATATATGATTGAAATTCCACGGATATAGATTGAGCAAACTTTAGTTCAAGTCTTAATTTTTATAGACTTTTCCTCCAGGAACTTGTCCAAACCTCTTTGAGTCTCGCTATATTAGTTGCATTGACCACATCCTCCATCAAGCGATTCCACAATTTAATTATGCATGCTGGTCTTAAGATCGGCTGCGGTCTTTAGTTTCATGGAGTGCACTCTTGTTATAGGATTTCAAAGTTTACAAAATCATCAGCGGAGTGTAATGGTTAAGTTAGAAACTGTTTTATTTATTTATTCAACAGGTTTTATATACCACTTTATCCTAGAGTCAAAGCAGTTTACATTGAAACTTAAAAACATTTACATGAAACAATTTTAAGGGCGTGTCTCGCATGCATGGAGGGTTGAACAACTTTAATATTATAAATATTTACTGTAAATAGTTAATCATTTAGTATTTGCAGTGAGGGAGTTTGAAGGGAAGGGAATCATTTTGGTTCTGTTCGTGGGTTCAGGCCATTTGTCTTTCAATGTATGTGTTTGCTGTTAAGTGATACTACCAAAATTCAACAAACAGGAATGTTCTTAGCTTTTTTCAAAAGTCCTTAATGTCCTCCGTTGCTCTAATATCCTCTGATGGGGAGTTCCATAGGTCTGGAGCTGCAAGTAAGAACGCTCGCTTAGAGGTTGATTGTTTGGTTTTTGAGTATGCCTTGGGTTGTATTAGAAGGTTTTTGTTTTTGTTTCTTCTGGGTCGATTTTGAGAGCCTCTTTTGAATAGTTCTTGTAGACTTTCTACTGATGTGTTATGGATAATTTTGAATAAATTGAGTATTGTTTTGAACTTTATACATGAGTGTATTAGTAACCAGTGTAACTGGTGCAGAATGGGTGCAACATTGTCATGTTTTTTGAACCTGCGATAATTCAAGCAGCCGTATTCTGTGCCAGCTGAAGTGGATGGATTGCGTGCTTTGGTAATCCTAGGTAAAATGAGTTGCAGAAGTCATGAGTTGGTCTGATTATAGCTTGGCAAACAGTACAGAAGTTGTCTTGGTTAAGTTTTATTTTCGAATACTCATCTTCTAGTAGGTGTTCCTGATTGTGGTGTTTATATGAGACTGTATGTTCAGGTTTTGGTTGAGTATAACCCCTAAATATCTGATTTAATTCTTTACTGTTATGTTACCGTTGATCATGTTTAATGGATTAAATGTCATATTTCTGGTGATGTGGAGAGCCTCTGTCTTTTTGTAATTTATGGTTAGGTTATTGTTGTATAGCCATATGGTCATTTCTTCTAAGCAGTTGGTTATGGTTTGTCACGCTGCCACCACCACTCACCTCTAGGTTAGAGGGGCATGGATTATTGGAAGAACTTTCTGCTATATGCTTTTCAGCTTTTTTTTCTAAGCTATTTCCCAGCAATGTCCTCTGGGAAATGTAGTCCTTATTCAGCTGTATGAGTGCACCATGCAGAAAGCTGTAGTCAGGCTCAAGTAGGTAAGGAAAATGACAGAAATTTATTATTTTTATATACACAATGGTTCGATCATACCACACATAGGATTGTTGGTTCAGGACTCTTGGAAGCAAAAATTGTCCAAAACATTTCCAACCATAAAATGCAGTTTTAAAGGTTCTCTCTATTGCAGGATACACAGTCTTTACCAGCAAGCCTAATGTATTCCCCTTCTTGGCCTTGCTGGCTAAAGCACCAAACAAAAGGCACATTTAAAGTCTGTGGTAAGCTTCCCCTTTATAAACACAAGGGAAACATAGCCACCCTGCTTGTGATATAAGGGTACCTTTTTCCTAGGAGACCTTCTTTCAGGACTGGCTTGCTTTTTCAATGTTCCCAGGTTTACAGCTTGGCACACGGAACAGTCCATGGGAGTGTCCTCAATCAGCTTCACCTCGGGCTCTCCCAGCTGCATAGGCTCTGTCTCCCCGTCCTGCTCAGCATGCTCAGCTAACAGCCTCCCGGGGGATCTTGGAGTCTCTCTTGTTCCTGGCTCCAAACTCTCCTGCAGCCATGCTACATGCCAAATAACACTTTCTCCAGCTGGAAGCTCCGTTCCTCTGCTCTGCTCAGCCTGGCTTCCTGCTTCTCCTCTCCTCCTTTCCACTAAATCATACTCTGCTCTGGGTTTATACTTCCAGGATTCTAGCTCCAACCCCACCCTACTCAGGTGACGGCAATCAGCCTGACTCCGGGCACCTGAGTGCTTGAAGCATTCACTGCCTAAAGGGTTCTGAGCCTTGTATCCTCTCCCCTTCCTTTCACTAGGGGGAGCCTGAAATGTTTTCCACGTGGATGTTTTCTGATCCCTGGAGGTGTTTATGGCTTTCCTACCCTGATTTGAGTAAAGGGGGCCCTTTACTAGGGTGAATTCCCTGTCTCTTTGTCCTCCCCTGGACTCTGGATAGGCCTCCTTGCCACAGGTTGTATAGTCCAGTGTGTTTATGTCTATAGGGGTGTAGATCATTGTATCATCTGCTTTAGCCTTTCTCCAAGCTCAAGAGCTCTTATCTGTTCAGCTTTTTGTTTTGTTTTTTTTGTTGTTTTTTTTTAAATGAGAGGTATTCTATCCTATTTATCATTTTTGTTGCCTTTCTCTGAACCACTTCTAGTTCTACTATAACCTGTTTGAGATGGAGTGACCAGAACTGCACACAATACTCAAGATGCGGTTCTACCAGGGTCCTATACAAAGGCAGTTTTGTTCTGAAATCCTTTATGAATATTCCCTAATATCTATTTGTTTTTTTAGCAGCTGTGACTCTCTAGGTTAAATACATTAATGTATTGTCTACAATGACTCTAAGGGGTATGTTTACTAAACCGTCTTAATGTTCCCGGTGCTAGTTGCAGCAATAATGTGAAGGATGCCATATAAGGAGTAGGCTTTCCGGTCTTAAGGTAGCAATCGCGGGTTATCGCACGATAAAGTGCGCTGTGTACATTATCGCGCGATACAGGGAGCCGCGCACGTTACCGTGCATTAACCTTAACTTCACGTGCTGACCTGCAATCACAGCAACAGAGGTGTAGCACACTGGTTAATACAATGACTGCTGAAACAGGGGTCATGAGTTCGATCCCCCAGTGGGCTTAATGAGTAAGGCTGTCTGAGGCATTACCCTTTACTTTAAATCAGTGCTGTCTGAGGCATTTTCTTTTTTAATTTAAATTAATGCTGCCAGCAAACACACCCTCACAGTGCCGCAACCTAAGGTGCCGCATAAGGCGCCCTATAAGGCACTCCAGAGGGCACATTATAAATTATAGAGCGCTTTATGAGGCACCTTAAGGTTACAGCACTGTGAGGGTGTTTTTGCTGGCAGCACTAATTTAAATTAAAAAAGGAAATGCCTCAGACAGCCCTATCAAATAATACCACTGTGGGATCAAACCCATGACCTCTGCCTCCACAGTCAGTAAAGTAACCAGTGGGCTACATCTCTATAGCTACTAACAAACCCCTGGCTGGCTACAGAAGGACTGCAGGTCACCACACAAACTGTCTGCTGTGGTTACCAGGATAGGGTTAACCCACCCGTACCCATGATGCACTGCACATGCAGATCAGCAGTCTACAGATGATCACAAGATGGGGTATGCACCCCCACAGCACCTCGGCCTGGTAGGGGGAACTGACCGTGTGTGTTACTAGCACAGAGTAGCTACAGATCGTCACAATGTGCTGGTACTGTGCTCACCCTGAGGGCGAGGTGGGGCGCCCAGCACCAGGTCCGCAGCACCTGGCTTGGCTGAGATAGGCTATGCTGCAGGTCGCCATCAGTGCCAGTGTGTGATAGGTAGTCCTTGCAGACACACCTAGGATACACCTGTGTCCATACGTATTTCCCAGTCACGTCTAGCCCTTGTGGACTATGATGCATCCAGACTAGTGCATATCCTGTATGGGTGCCATGGTCACATGATTTAAGTGAAGGGGGGTGTTTGGACCCATAAGCGGATTATGTAGCATCACCCAACCCGCCCTCTGGGGCTCAGAGTGGGGGGACAGGATCTCCCACCAACAGATCCACATTCTACATCCCTGCAATGGTGGCAGTAGAGGGGACCATCAACCCCAGTCCTGCTGGGGAACGGGCACCCTACAGGCAGTCAATGCAGATCTGTACACCTCCATAAGGCAATGGCAGACAGTAGGCCTGGAAATGCTCAGCTGCCCCCCACCACTATCTGACATTCTCCAGCAGCGAGCACAGTGAGTCTCCAGCCACTGCACCCTGCAAGGTGTTCTAGCCATACACATACTAACTGCAGACAGTCTGCCAGCTTGTACATAGTGCATGTTCCTGGAGGAACTGTGTGCACCCAAAAATGGGATGTGAGCGCACACACCAAGCAGACAAGTCAGTGATTGAGCCCCAGAAAAGGGAACCCATAAATATCACTTGAGAGAAATACTATATAGCACTATGGGGGAACCTAGCCATGACGTGGTCACTGCTCAGTCAGGGTGAGTGACCTCCCAGCAGGACATGCTGTGACCACCCTGTCCCTGTAGATGGTGGCCGGGCATTACAATGTCCCAGCCACTGCCCTATGCCCTGTGCAGATGCATCCTGCCCAGGCCACCCACAGTACCATGCTCCTCATTATGCACATTGGCAGACTAACACTGGAAACAGTGCAAGCAGTGTGGGCTGAGTAAGGTGTAGGCAGCCACAACACACTGGATAGACAGACACACACTCCCACACCTATACCAGCATTGCGCAAATATAGAGGTTTTTGGCAGCCCTGGCCACACCAGTCCTGGACACAGTGCAGGCATGGCTATGGTACGCAATACTGTTGTGGTCACTCCCCAGGGTGGTAAACACTGTCAGAAACCAAAACTGAAACACATTCCACAGATATCAGAAAGGTTGCTATGATACAGCTCTATCAGCAAATTGTGCTTAACTTAGGAATTGTTATCTGCCATTAATCATAGCAACCTTTTGATATATGTGTAACATATTCCCAAGTTTAGGGCGGCATTGCTAAGGTATGCAAGTGCTAGTATTGGGAGATGCTGCTGCTGCGCGCAGGGCCCAACAGCCTGATTCTCCATGAGGCTTTGGATAGTGGAGCCTGTGGGTGTGGGTGTTTATGCCCCTGTTGGCCGCTGCTCTAGGGCAGAGGTTCCCAACTCCGGTCCTGGTGGGCCAAACACTGTTCAGGTTTTCATGCTGTCCCTAATGAATATGCATGAGATACATTTGCATACAATGGGGGCAGCGCATACTAATGCAGCACAGGCATATTTATTAGGGACAGCATGAAACCTGAATGGTGTTTGGCCCTCCGGGATTTCAGTTGGGAAACTCTGCTCTAGGGATTGCACATGTTTATGGTGTCTGTGCTCTGTAGGGTAAAATATAGGTGTTTCAGGCATGTTTATTTTATCTGCAATAAAGGTTCCATCTTTATTACCACGATTTAGTACCGGGTAAAATATGGGGAAAGGGTTGGCAGGAGCCACAGCTGGGACTTGAACTTGTGACCTTCTGCTCCTGAACACACTGGCTGTGTGTACTGCACCACACTGTTGCCACAGGGACAGTTCATTCCCTGGGGATACCATGACTGTTCATCAGACAGACCCTGTCTGTTGCATTGCACGGCACCCACCTAAATGGGGCTAGGCCATGGTCTGCTGTGGGAAGATGCCATTGCCCCCTCTGCCAACAGCATACCTCTGCCACCATGCTGCCATGCCATTATGCCGGTGGTGCTGGTGGTGCGCAGTCCCAGGCCATCCAATATGCCGGTAGGCAGCTGCCTATGGTGTGGGTTCTCAGGTAGGGGTGCTACATGGACATGCGTGCTCTCCCCCCCCCCCCCCGCACCGCCTGCCAATGTTATGTGCCCTTGGGGGTACCTGCTGGGTAATCTCCCCTGTGAGACACACACTCGTGCCCATGTTGGACCCTCATCAGTTGCTGTCTTGCTGCTTTACTGTTTCGGCATTCCTATGTGCCACCTAGGCATCTGCCTAGCCCGCACTGTGCCCCAGCTGGACCACAGCATGCAGCCCCCTGTATCCCATTTACAGCATCAGTACAGTTGCCCTTTCCAACGTGCCCACTCTGCTGTTGCTGCACATGTGCACGCCATAACAAACCTGCCCAATCTAAATGGCAGAAACCCTGATCAGCGCTATTCAATGTGGGATCATTCACTTTGTAGGGGAACAGAGCATAGACCTTTCCAAACATGATATATTAATTTATACGCTTTGTCAGTAGTGTTGCTTTATGTTTATCATTAATATCACTATTGGCCAGCTTGGTTATTGGGATTTTAGATGTGTTTCTGGCCCTTTTATATGTTTATTTGCCTTTTTGGTCCCTGCACATGTATCACAACTATCACTTTTCTGGGTTTCCCTGCCTTTGCTGCACATTGCTTAATGAAATGGTTTCTCTTTCCTGCAAATGTGCCTTAACGCGAGGGTTTCACTGGTGTTAGTGTTCAGACCCGGATTTCACAGCGTTAGTGTGCCTGGAGCCTCTCCCCTCCCACTCTCCGCCCATTGACCCCTTCTCTCCGCCCTCTGGGAAGCCTTACTCCACCCTTCAGACCCGGATTTCACAGCGTTAGTGTGCTTTAACGTCCCTTATCGTGCGATAACGTCACATCGCGCGATAATACCACCGCTGCGACATTAAGACGGTTTAGTAAACATACCCCTAAGATCTTTTTCTTGGGTGGTGACTCCTAATTCAGAACCTAGCATTTTGAACCTGTAGAGTTGAGATTATTTTTCCTGTCACTATTCACTTGACCACATTAAATTTCATCAGCTATTTAGATGCAAAGTATCCCAGTCTTGCAAGATCCTTCTGCAAATTCTCACAATCCTCTGCAATTTTCATGGCTTTGAATACTTCTAGGCCATCTATAAATTTGATCAGCTCATTCATCACTGCACAGGTCCTAGTACAGAACCTTGGGATGACACTCTACTACTGATCTTCCATGTGGTTAACTGACCATTAAGTCCTATTTTCTCTTTCTTTTAAGCCAGTTTTCAGCCCAAAAGAGGGCATTACCTTCTATCCCATGATTACTTAATTTCCTAAGGAGTCATTCACGAGGGACTTTTGTCACATTTTTCTGAAAAGCCAAATACATCATAACAATGAGCTCCTCATTATCCACATTTGTTTACACCTTCCAAAAAACTCTAAAAAAAAATCATTAAAATCATTATGTTTGCTGAATTCATGTTTACTCATATCCAATAAGTCTATATATGGGGCAGTTTCTTCAAATGGGTTATGCGCATACCATGACAGTCATGAACCTTACTTCTAAGCCAGGGTAGGTGGAGTATGATCTCAGTCTCTCAAATGTACTGCTAATGCTCGGCATAGTATTTGCATCATGCCAAAGAGAGCTTTCTTCTGGAGTTTGTAAGACGTAATGTATATGGGTAGTTTGTCAAGATGTGCTTGGAAATTCTTCTTTATCAAGCCTGTGGCTC
Source organism: Ichthyophis bannanicus (assembly GCA_033557465.1). Taxonomy (NCBI): domain Eukaryota; kingdom Metazoa; phylum Chordata; class Amphibia; order Gymnophiona; family Ichthyophiidae; genus Ichthyophis; species Ichthyophis bannanicus. The sequence goes on from CM066036.1 coordinate 142,433,353, forward strand.
CCAATATGATGGGAAATACGTCTGTATCTTTCTGCTACATTTTCTTGGTCTTGGATTGCATTTCTTGGTACTTCAGGATCTTCTGTCTCTCCATGTGATTCACAGAATAATCACTCAGAACAGACACCTCTATTTATCAATGCCATACTGGTGTTTTTCTCCTTTACCACTGTCTGGTATATTCGCATCCAGTTTTTTTATCTGGCAAAATGGGTATGCCCAAGGTGATCATAGTAACATAATAAAATAGTATATGACGGCAGATAAAGATCAGTATGGTCCATCTAATCTGCCCAGCAAGGTGGCAAGAGAAGGTGCACCTGCTGCTCCGTGCAGGTCACCCTTCCCCATGCCTTTGTTTAGGGGTGTACCCACCGTTCTGTGTAGGTCATCCCTATTTGTTGAGATATAAGAAATAGTTATGTTTATTTTGATTTTATCCTGCTGCAATAAAGGGATCTACTGTGTCTGTCCCATGCCATTTTGAATTCTGTCACTGTATCATAATCTCTTCATTCTCTGTAATTCTTATGGTCATGATCCCAGTGCTTTTCAGGCACAGTGATATTGTAGTGTTTACAGAGTTTCCAATGGATGAGGCATGCTACTTTGTTGTGCCTTTTTGTATTGGAATTTTTCACCATCAGAACTACACATCCAGCTATAAGGCGAGTCACTGTTTCTGGGTCTTTTGTATAGAATAGACATATGTTTGTGTTGCCAGTTTTTTCAATGTTCGCTGTAAACCATCTCATCTGTAATCCACTGTTCTGGGCTGCAACTATCAATCTCTAATCCTTCGGTTTCAGTTCACTTCTCCTTAACCATTCATGTGTCTGTTTGTGATCGACAAAGGGTTCCTGGAGTAACACTTCATACTTCCCACTGTATTTGTGCATTTGTACTTGTTCTTCCTCCTTTGCTGATCTAATTCTTTGAAGAGTTTTTTTCTCTTGTTTTGTAAATTCTGTTGCTTCCTTTCCTGTGTGTGCTTGAGGATTCTCACTCTATTCTCTTTAGTCATCAGAACGCTAGTCCAAGTCTTATGATGGAGACAGATTCTGGTTGTTTACTTTCATAATTCCGTACTTTTTGTGTATCTGGATCCAATAATGCTGTCAGGTAGGCCTAGAGGCCTACGATAGTAGCTCTGTATGTGTAATCAATCTTTGTGAGGCCTAGCCCTAGGAATGTACAGTCTTGGCATACACTGATTCTTGTAAATTCTCATAGGTATGGAGGAAGTTTCTTGTTCGCACATCCAGTTTTTCAAGATCTTCAAGAGGCCACTCTACAATCTCAAAGCTGTATGAGAGTACAGGAATTGCCAGGTGATTGATGGCTTGTATCTTATTCCGTGATATTAAGACACTTTTCAATAATGATTTTAACCTTCTATAGTATTCTTTACTGAACTTTCTCTCAGTAATTTCTGCTTGAGTGTCTTTTCTTCCTCTACTCCAAGATATTTATATATGCCTTCCTGTTCAAGTTCCTTGATGTCACAGCCATCAGCCAGGGAGATGTTATTGTTTTGTTTAATTTTCCTCTAAGAAAAAAGTTGCCTTAGCACATTTGTCAATGCCAAAAGTCATCCTGATGTCCTCAGAAAAGCTTTTCGCTATATGGATTTGCTCTGCTAATTGTTGGTCACTGGAACTGTAGAGTTTCAGGTCATCTACAAATAGTAAATGGGATCTTACCTCCGAGTTCTACCTTCTTTAGGATTCAGGCTACATCCGTATCCCAAAGAGTTGCGCATACTCATTGGATTAAGTGCCATATAAAACAGAAGGGGTGACAGGGAAGCTCTCTGAAAGATTCTTCACTGGATATTGATGTTAAGAATGATGTACTAACCATCTTCGTACTTCAAAAATAAGGTGGTTTGCCACAATGTCATGGTGAATTTAATGTACTCTATCAAACCAGGATTTATTTTATACATTTGAAAGCAATTTATTATCCAAGAGCGTGGGACGCTGTCAAAAGCTTTGCTATAATCAATACATGCTATGTTGAGATTTCTGCTTTTCTTAATGCTGGGACATGATGGCCTTATTTAACATTAACTGGTTTTTGGTTCCATATGCTCCCCTCTTATTGCCCTTTTGCTCTATTGCCATGATGTCATTGGACTCGATATGATCATATATTCTGTCTGCATCTATTGCAGCGAACAGCTTGTAGATTGTAAGTAGACAGGTTATTGGTCTATAATTTTTGGGAATATTACTTGGGTCCCCCTTTGGAAGGAGAAATGTTCTTCCTGTTATAAACCACTGCAGTGTTAAGTTCGGCTGCTTAATCAATTGGTTTTTGCAGTTTGCCAGGTCTTGGCGGAGTGATGTTAACTGTTTGAGCCAAAAGTTGGTCACTCCATCTGGGCCAGGGCTCTTCCAGTTGAAGGCTCATTTTAATCTGCTTTCCAGCTCTTTTGTTATTACTACAGGCCATTCTATAGGTTTGATGTTTGATTTTTCTAAATGTTCCTGTATGCAGGGTAACCATTCTGCTTCTTGATTATGCTCGTATAGGCTTCTCCAGAAGTTTCTGTTTCAGCTTTGGTTGGTGGTGTCTTTACCATATTAATGCTTTTTCTCAATTTCCTGTAGAACTGTTTTGGATTCTCTCTAAAAAGCTTATTTTGATATCTATATTTTCCGTTTTCTTCATGTCTTCACAGTTTTTGCACTTCTGTTGCTACTTTCAATTTATTGTTGTAACAAATTTCAGGTCTTCTTCTATTAATGCAGCATGCTTAAGTGTTATGTCTTGGATCTTCCTCAGTATCCTTGATGATCTTAATCCTTTTAGATACCAGTCTATAAAAGGATACCTCCGCACGTAATACTTGTATTTTTCCTTCAATGCGCTTTTCACAAGGAGGAACCATTATTCTCTTTTTCTTCTGGATCTACCTTTCAATTGGTAGTATTCTAGCAGTTATAATTTTAGATGCACATTATTGTATTCTATTTATTTCAGTGATGTCAATAAATGATCCTTTTATACAGGATATAGCCTTATTCAATTTATCATACTTTTAACTTGGGTGTTGAATTTAACTTGGGTAATCTTTCCCTTGTCTGGAACCCAACATATTCATCATTTTCCATGTGGATTAGGAGTTTGATCTTGAATTCCTCAACCTCTATCTTTTTTCTCCCTCCTCCTCGTTGATTTGTTGACCTATCCTTTATTCATCTCGCTCTCCTGCAGTTCCAGATCTCTAAGCTCCATCTCCAACTCAACAGCTCTTTCTTTTTCTGTGTATTCCTTTTCTGGTACTCTCACTTTCCTGTTTTTCTTTTTCCACAGAAGCCCTTAGCTGATTCAAGATGTTATCATTCACATACTTCTTTACTTTGATCTGGGAAATTAAAGATCTTAAATTTGCATCTGTTGCTTTTTTCAGCTTTTCTTGTGGCAATTTTCCTCTTTCTTCCAGTTTTTGGTAGATTCTCTTTGTATACCCTCTTGTTTTAAATATAAGGTTTGTAGCATAAAAGTAGCAGTACATTCTCTCCTCTTTTTTTGTAGAAGTCCACTTAACTGTAATTAATCCTTTTAACTTTTTCATTAATTCCTGTGGTTTCTCTCCTGCCACAGTGGGCCCATAGACATATTAACCATGGCCTTTATCCGTCGCAGGGGTGTTACCCGCATCTGCAGTGTCTGCACTATCGCTACCACCATCATTAGCCTTAGTGCGAAAGCTATGGGTGGGCACCTTTTTATCCTAGGCGACATGCGGCCAGTATCTATTCTTATTTCCTACCATACTCAATTGTAGAGTCACCTGGCTGTGATTTAGTTTAGATTTTGTTCAACGGGGTCACCATGTATAGGTACCTGGCAAGACTTGGGGAAGGAACTATATTCTCTCCCACTAAGAGATGCACAGCAATTCACAACTACAGCTAGTGAATTATATGTTGCAGTGCCCTTTGATCTATATGGTCAGTAATTTTATTGTTTAGTATATCTTCAACCATTTTGCCAAGCACCATCAGACTCACCAGACTATAATTTTCCAAATCAGCTCTGGAGCTCTTTATAAAAATTAGAATTATGGGGGAGGTGTGGTTAGCCAAGATGGCATTATGAGTTTGTGCTCCGCTGCCCTGCCCAAAAGGCTTGGAACTGCCAGCAGATGTCTTGGAGAAAGCCGCATCGGAAGTTGGTGGTGTGTTGATCTCCAGGAGTGAGGATTCAGCGTTGGCTGATCAGGCAATACCTTCCAGCAGTATCAGAGGTATTTTGGGCAGTGTTTCAGCGGAAGGGAAATCTCAGTTTAATGGGACCGGCGTGGAATTATCATCGGACGCTACCCAGGGTGCCTCTGCCCCTATTTCCTGGTCTCTCCAGCGGCCTGAGTTGGTGACTTTAGACTCTATATGGGAGGTAATAATTTTACTTTCTAAAAAATTGTTGTTCATCAGTCTGAGGACATTTTGGCAAGGGTCCAGTCAAACTCTGATTAAGTTTCGGCATGTAGAATCTCTTCTGAATAGCTGAAATCCAGATTGGATGTTTCTGAACAATGATTGTTATCTGTGTCCGACATGAATGCTGTCTTAAAGATAACACTGCCATGAATTTAAAGTTGGAAGCTCTGGAGAATTCAATGTGGGCAGTTATTCTTCGGGTTTTGAACTTTCCAAGAGTGGATGGGATATCGCCCATGGAATTGTTCTTGGACACCAGAATGTAGATGGAATAATAGCCCTGACCCTGCTCTACCGAAGGCAGAATGCACAAGTGCAATAGCCTGCAATTGCAGAAGATGCTGAAGAATTTCATCTATGGCAACCCACTTGAGTGGAGAGCTGCAGAGAGACTCTACAAAACACATCCCTTAAAGGCTCTGACAACTCCAGCACCTCGAGAATCCACTGATCTGAACTAGTGTGGACACAACCTGAGCCATCCCTTTAACTGGCTACCCCTTTGAAGGGACCCCCCCGAATTTGATGGTGAGGATTTACTGGCATCATTAGTAGCTGAGGAATCTTGGGAGCGCTGAGTTCTTGAAAGGACTGTCCCTTACTGGGCTTAGGCCAAGAGGAAGATAAGAATCCTGGCTTGGGAACCCAGAGTTCGATTCCCACTAGCACTTCTTGTGGTCTTGGGCAAGTCACTTAACTCTCCATTGCCTCAGGAAAAATCCAAGTCATCAATGTCCTTATTTAATTTACATTACAAAGTTTAAGTTTCAATGTAAACCGCTTTGATTGAAATGATAAAGCGGTATATAAAACCTGTTAAATAAATAATGTCTTAGCGGTCTGAGAATGCCTCTGCCTCTCAAAGGGTCTTACGTGGACTTAACACCCCTGGGTCTGTTTTCTGGAAGCCTTTGCAGGCAAGAATCACTCGGGGTCTTTTACCAGCTTTAAGGTCCTCCCCAAAGAGCAACTACAGCTTGGAAGTTGCATTCGTAGACCAATTACGCAGCCAGATCCATTGCCTCACCAAAACCACTGATGCTAAAGACTTGGAAGATATCCTGATCATATCATAGAAAGCATCCATTATATAGCCATGCTAGACTCTAATCTGGCCATGTCTAGGCTATCTGGGAGCTGCTAGACCTAGTGCACATGTACTCTGGCCACCAGGCCTGCAAATGGACCACCAGGCCATATAGGTATTTTGAAAGAAGGTCTCCACCTTCCGATTATGAGCATCTTTGAGCATAACTCTATCTTCCATTGGGATAGTAGTGCACTTGGTCATGGCTGTGACGAGGGTATCCACCAGAGAGCGCCCAAACAAGTGATCTAGTTCACAGTTTGACAGGGGAAACAACTGAGAGAGGATCTTTGGGCCCTCAAGACCCATCTACAGATTCTCCCATTGAGAGCGCATTAGCTACTTCATTGATTCAGGCAAAGGAAAAAAAATCCAGAAAGACGCCTCATCCCTTCAAAATCCCTCAGGGGTCCACCTGAGATGCTTGCACCAGGGAAAACTCCACAATGTGTAAGGCCACCACAGTGTCTTGGATCAACATAAGCAGGTCCTCTCAATAAAAAGGAGTAAGCATTGAAGAGTCCTCACTCTCTGCCAAGGCAAGTTCTCCTTCCTCCTCAGGACTTACCTTCCGGAGAGATAGGGTCCTCTTCAGAATCCCAGCCACCCTCTGCAGGGGATAAGGTGGGGTTCCCTGAGGAAAACACAAGTGGAGAAGCAAAGAGGGGATGTTTAGCCCCCTTACCAGCCACAGCAGAACCACCCAAAAGTCCAGGTTCCTCTGTAAAGGAGCCTCAAACCTCTGCAGAGAGGATTACCAAGCAGCAAAAAAAAAAAAAAAAAAAAAAAGAAAACAGCCCATGAGCTGTCTCAATAGCTGCTGTTGACACCAGCAGAATAAAGAACCTTGGGGCCCTGAGTGGTCCATAGAGGGCTATGGGCCAGAGCCGCAATCCTCCTCAGTCCTGATTTCCTATGCCTGGCCAATACTCAAAAGGATCACCTGGAACGGGAATGCTCCACAGACCCAAAGAAGGCCTCATAAGCCACATGGGGTCCCATGGAGAGTCTCAACAATGCCATCAAAATGACTCTGGGCATTCCCATTACACAAGGGGAAAAAAGAGCCTACCACATGAGGCACAATGCCAGGCAGCAGGCATGCTTTCAATGCTCCACATGGCCAAAAGCAAAAGAACCATGCAAAAAAAAAAGCAAAAAATAATAGCACAGAATAAAGTACAATCACAATATAAGGGGAAACCTGAAAAGGGAATCCCAGCATACTAGTCAGGGAAACCCAAACAGGACTTCCCCAAATGCCTACACTGATCTAGGAGGCTCAGCTGCTAAAGAAAATCTGACTCTTTTATTAAGCAACTTTATTAAGCATCATAGAGGGCCAAATACAGCCCCACAGATATGAATGGGCTTAAAAATTTAGAAAAAAAATCTAAAAAATTGCTATCAAGCAGAAGAGACAGCAAAAAGGAAGGAGGGCCTAGCCCCAACTTACCAACATCTCCTCAGGGGCCCCTGTGAGGACCTCCTACTCCACACTTCAGGCCTACCAGCGCTGGAACCGGTAGATAACAGTGGTAGTTCACACAGGGTGGTGCCAGCTCAAGGAGACAGGGGCGTATCTAGGTTCCAAACACTGTGTGTACAAGTCTCAGTCATACAGACCACAGCACCGTGATATAGGCCAGGGAAGACAGGCCTATCTGTACTGCTGCACCAGTCCACACATCTTGCTGCCTGCTGGAGGCAGACAAATACTGACTTCTCTTAGCACCGCGCCAGCAGATGTACCCAATGATGACATCATTGAAAGTTGTTTAAGCCTGCTTCCACCTGCTGGCAAGGCAGCATAATCTACTTGTCTGGACTGATCTAGCAGGATAAGGACTAAATGCCACTGCATCACATCATTCAGAAAACATTTGCACAAATCAGCTCACATATTCCCAAAAGATGTATGCACGTACAAAAAAAAAAAATCATTCCACATATAGAGAAATATTAGGAGATAACTGACATGTGGCACTAAGACGTGGGATCCTGTCAGTTACCAAGCCTCCTGCTTCGCTCTAAAACCGATTGTGATCTGCACATACATGCGCACATTCACACACTCCCATTATCACCAAAGATAAAAGTGAAAGTAAACCTGCTCTGCAGTATTTATGATGCTCATTCTGTGCACTTTATTTACTGTGTGCCAAATGTTCAGCAAACTGTCATTATGCCATAGGCACCTCCCAGCGGAATAGAGGATTCTGAAGACACCTGGGATCCAGATGTCAACGGCACATGAAATGACTGATTTTTAGTTTTATTTAGTTCTTCTTATGGTGTTCCTAATCTAGGAAGACAGAAGGTCTGCATGATTTTTAATTTTATTTTGCACCAAAACAGATAAATCAGTTCTGGATAGTCGTTACAATTTGAGAACGGCTTTGCAGAAACATACAAGTGGTATGTGATTTTAATTCTGTGTCAGGTCTGCTTTTGTGCTGGAAACCTAAAGCAAATACCCCTTGCCGTAAACCTGAGGTCTCCGTTATGCACATCGTGTACTGTAAAACTTGTAAAGAGAATTTTAGCACAATTTCTTACAGAGAAAGTAGGCATAAATCATCAAATTTCTGCCACAAACAAAGCCTCGGCCCCTTTTTTTATTTGTTCTCAGTGCCTATGACACAATCAATTCCTTCTCATTTCCTACAGGGAAAGAGACAGGTTCAGTTCAGATTGAATTGCAGGTAGGGAAGAGCAGGTTTTGATGCTAATAAGCATTTTGTAAGCTACCCTGTCAGTGGTAGTAGTCATATGCAAATTCCTGCAGCAAACAATGAAAACGAGGCATCATGAAATGACACATCTAACATCACATAGCTCCTTGTTTTATTATTATAACTGTATCATTGTAATCGTTGTTCGGTTATGTGCCCAGATAAACAAATGTCAAACACTTTCTAGGCTCTCCACTGCAAGAGCCAAATATCTCTGAAGAAATCTAAAACTGTCACTTTGTGCTAAACTCGTGACTTACGAGCATATTTTGAATTAAAAAAAAATAATTGCATAGTACCATTCCACAAAATGACAGCCTTCTTTATTTAGCACTAAATTGATGCTCCAACATTATTTTTAATTAAACTAAGCAGAATGTTAAATTACTTTACAAACAGTCTGATAGGCTGCAGTATAGAGCATTAATTTCACAGACGTTCTTAGCATTGCAGTGCTTGAAAAGATCAAAACAACATAAAACACACATTTTAGCTTATTATGCCAATGATCCCCTCTAGCCACAGCATTTACTAATAGCTCTCTCGTATGATTTCTGTTTTAACTTTCCTTGCCATTCTTTCTAAAGTGGCATTCAATTTTCCACTTTCTTGGTACAGCGTGCTCAGCCAAACCCCATCCACAGCAAGATTTGGACTTAGCCCCCTCCACACAGCTTTAACTTCAGGTTTTGTTGCGTATTCAGGGGAGGGGGAGGGGGCATTGCTACACTACAAAAAAGGATTCTTCTTGGTCCAGCAATTGAAAAAGAAAGATACTGGACTTCCCAAAAACAGTCCTGTTTTGACTTACATAGTACAATTGCTACAGTTTAAGCATCAACTCTCCTCTACTTTAGGATCCTCCCATAATTTCATCCATCCACTCCCAGGTATTTTCCGACAACATCTTTAGAAGCAATTTTACCCAACACTATCTGACAATATTATTTGATTTAAAATACAAAAAAAAAAAAAAAAGTCCACCAGAGGGAATAAAAAAACATAATACACAAAAACAACCCTCTCCAAACCCCTAAAGCTAATAAAGTGCACCACATAAACTATAAATAAAGCAGGAGAAAAGGACCATCAGTATGGCAATCGGCGCTCTGAAACGATTTAGACAGAGCTGCCCTGTGCCCCAACACATCAAATAGTCCCAACTCCACCCCCCCCCCCCCCACACCAAATTGGGAATAGTTGCAACACAGAGCAGAGTTATCTAAATCATTTCTTTGCCAAAGTTTGCAAATTTCTCAAAAGTCAGCATTTTGAATCCACAGTCTTATCCACCCTCATCTAAATTATTTTTTGCAACATTGATATCCAGCCCAAACGTGCAAAATTCTTTCCCGAGTTTCAACAAAATACTGTCTACAGCAGCAACGGTCACAGACATTAAGATGATAAACATAATCTGGGCGTAAAACACTGCCCAGCTATCAAACTTGTTTTAAGATGCTGGCATTATCTATAAACCCCTAGGCAAAGATAAAGATAAACACATATTCAAATTTGATTAGCAAACAAGTTCAAAATTCTCTGCTCCAAGTATGACTTGAGAACACTGGGTTGAATCTGTACACTTTAGTTTGGTGCTTTGCACAATCTTTGCTTAGCAGATCACGTTTCATAGGTCAACGCTCAGGACTGCTGACAAAATACAGCAGCCTTCTATTTTGGCTAGATCTGCTGAAAGCAGGTGCACATTCCTCCACTAAGCAAAGATGTTTGCCCACACTGACAATTTTTAGCAATTCCGGGCTGCTCTTTCCGTATTCTCTCTCGAGAAAATGAGAAGACTCCTCCTGATGGTTGATGGCTGCCTAAAACCATTTGTTCCACTGGTGATTACTGGAGCTAGAGGGTGCCAGGCAATTTGCCAGTGTATTCTTGATATGGCATATTTAAGGCTTTTCCCCAGGCAAGCTAGAAAAGCTTTCAATAACAATTTACACAAAACAGTTTGAGCCATCTTTTACTTTGAAGGTTATTAACCATATCTGAATAGGTGAAGGTGGAGAGGGGGGAACTTAGATGCACCTAATTAAGCTTATTGTATATGCTCAAACTTGCTATACAGTAGGAGTCAATGTTTCTTAAAAACGGATTCAGATTTTTAACAAGTGGACTTTTTTCCCCCAGAAAATCCCAAATATACTATGAAAATTAAACTCTATAGGCAGCTCAGACTATACTGTAATTTTAAAAATCTGTACATAAAATAAAATAAATATACTATATTAGAGGTAATTATTTAGACAGATTTGTATACCACCTTATCCTTAAATCAAAGTGGTCACATCACAATTGGAGGGTTACATTTAACATGAGGGTACTTAACAACATTATACAATGAACTCGTATGTCTATAGTTGGGATGAGTGGGTATCGAGTTGGCCAAGATAGTTGCATTACCCTTATGACAGCAGGTAAAGACCAGTATGGTCCATCTAGTCTGCCCAATCAGGTGGGTAGAGTAGTTGTACCCACCACTCCGTGCTGGTCACCCCCTCTATTTGCTGAAGTATAAAAGATATTAAGTTTGTTATGAAAACATAATATAAGCCAGCAAATATGACAAATTAATGTAAATCTTTAGAAAAATACAATTTAGATTTTTTTTTAATTTAAATATAGCTGTAGAGAATGGATCACTGCAGATGTGTTGCACAAACAAGCTGATCACCATGATTTAAATCACGTTCAGGGATAAAAAGGGAAAGCGTGGTTACTCACCTGTAACAGATGATCTCCGGGAACAGCAGGAATTAAGTCTTCACATATGGGTATCGTCGGAACCGACGGAGCCCGCGCGGGAACGCTCCCCAGTGTCCTATAGGAAAGCTTTTGGGAGCATCCCACTGTGCCTGCACTGCTGCTTTCCCGCCTTTCCAGCTCTCCCTCTTCAGTTGGGTTTGTAGCTGAGACAAAAGGAGAGAGAGAGAGAGAGAGAAAGAGAGATACAGATACAACACCTGGGGGAGGTGGGTGGGTTGTGAAGACTCAATTCCTGCTGTTCCCGGAGATCACCTGTTACAGGGAGTAACTACGCTATCTCCAAGAACAAGCAAGAATGTAGTCTTCACATATGGGGACTCCCAAGCTTAGAGATGCCAGGGAGATGACCCTATAGAGCAGCTAAACCCAGGCTAAGGTGAGTCATGCTTCCTCCAAAGGATCTCTGGTATCGAAACCCGGGACGGGGAGTAGGAGTTGTTCTAAGTCTGAAAGAGATGCTGGAGAACAGCCTGGCCAAACAAAGCATCCCGATGGGAGTCCTTGTCTAAGCAGTAATGGGCCACAAAGGTGTGGACCGAGGACCAAGTGGCTGCTTTGCAGATGTCATCGATGGACACCGAGCGAAGGTTGGCCGTAGAGTCAGCAATTGCTCTAACACTGTAAGCTGTGACATGACCTTCGATAGAAAGTCCTTTACTCTCATAGGTAAAGGATATGCAGTCTGCAATCCACCTGAAGAGTGTTCTCTTGGAGACTGGTAACCCCAGGTGGCTGGAATCAAAGGCAACAAAATGATGTGAAGCCTTTCTATGCTGCCTAGTTCTCTGAAGGTAAAAGGCTAAAGCTCTTTTACAATCTAGAGTGTGAAGATTCCTTTCTGCACTAAAGGCATGAGGCCTAGGAAAGACGACAGGAAGATAAACCGACTGGTTTAAATGAAAAGGCGAAACTACCTTTGGCATAAAGTGAGGATGAGTCCTAAGGACTACTTTATCATGGTGGAACCTTGTGTAAGGAGAATCAGCCACTAAAGCTTGTAGCTCACTGATGCATCTTGCAGAAGTGAGGGCAATTAGGAAGATTACCTTCCAAGAAAGAAGCTTCAGGGATGTAGTGGCTAAGGGCTCGAAGGGCGGCTTTATGAGCTGTCCGAGGACAAGATTTAAGTCCCATGCCATGGGTGGTGGCTTAATGGGGGGCTTAGTTAAGAGTAGACCTCTCATAAACCGCGCTACAAGCGATTGAGAGGAGACAGATTGTCCATCAAAGGGCTTATGGAAAGCCACAATGGCACTAAGGTAGACTCTTACTGAATTAATCTTAAGTCCAGAAGATGAAAGGTGGAGGAGATTTATTTATTTATTTATTTATTTATGTTTCTTATATACCGCGCTATTACAATCAGTGCGGTTTACAGTAGGAACAACTTTACTACAATGAAATAACACATTGAGCTTACATAGAACAGGATATTAAAAAAAAAAACAAAAAAAAAACTTGGAAGGAACTGAGGGAAAACTATATACAGATTATGTACATGTTACAGTAACGATTAATCTCAGCAGGTATGTAAGGGGTCTGTACGGATACTAGTACACATGGGTCAGAATGGGGAGAGGGGAGAACTGGTTAACCATTATCGGTGGGGGGATGTTCAGTGGGTGGAGTTAGGTGGGGGGTTCGAGGGGTGGGTGTGTGTTTCTCAGACTGGGAGGTCGGGTAGTGCTGTATGAACAGGTGGTGCTTTAAGGCTTTTCGGACCACCACTAGGTTTTGGGTGGCTCGGAGTTCTGCTGGGAGGGCATTCCAAGCAATCGGTGCAAAAATAGAAAATGCTCTGTTGGCTGTTGATTTTGTACATTTTGTTATGAACTTGGGGACTTCAATTGTGTTCAGCTGCGTATTTCTTCTTGTTCTGTTGATTGTGGTACGGTGGAGAAGTGCATTGATGGGTGTGGGGGGCTGATTCTTGAGGGCTTTGAAGGTTAGTATTAGTAGTTTGTAGGTGATTCTGGCAGGAAGAGGCAGCCAGTGTAGGTTTATCAAGATGGGCGTTATATGATCTGACCTTGATGCCCAAACTAGAACCCTTGCAGCTGTGTTCATGGCAAGTCTGAGTGGGTTTAAGGTTGATTGTGAATATCATCCTTCAGGGACTTCCACAAAGTCCAGATGTGGGATGATTAGAGCTTGGAATATTGATCTATAGTCAGAGAAGTCGAGTAATGGGCGAAGGTGTCTTAGCGTTCGGATCTTGTGATAAATTGCTTTTGTGGTGTTTGTAACATGGGCTGACATATCAAGGCGTTGGTCGAGGGTAATTCCTAGGTATCGGATTGTGGGTTTTGTTTTCAATTCTATATTGTTGATCTGCAGTGATGGTGGAGGTGTGAAATTCCGATTCCTTGTGACGAATAGGACGTCAGTTTTGCTGTTGTTGATCCGGAGATTTTGAGTTAGAAGCCATTCTGACACTGCTTCGAAGCATCTCAATATTGGAGAGAAGTCAGGTTGATCAATCGTAAAAGGTGTATAGATGAGGATATCATCAGCGTAGGCAAGACAGTGGACATTGAAGGAGCGGATTAAAGCACAGATAGGCTGCATATAAATGTTAAAGAACAGGGCAGATAGGGATGAGCCTTGAGGGACACCTTGTTTCAGGGGGAAAGGCTCTGATGTCATGGGGCCTGTTCTTACTTGTTGCCATCGGTTGCAGAGATAGGATTTGCACCAGGATAGTGCTGAGCCTTGTATCCCTTTTTCTTTAAGTCGGAGTAGTAGAGTGTTGTGGTTCACGGAGTCAAAGGCGGCAGCAATGTCCAGGAATATCAAGACAAATCCTTGGTGAATATTGTCAAGGCCTGTGATTAGATTATTGAAGAGGGTTGTGAGGATGGTGTCAATACCGTGGGCTGCTCTAAAGCCATGTTGGGAGGTGTCTAGAGGTGATTCAGTATCCACGTGCTGTTGAATTTGCCGGAGAACTACTTTTTCAATAATTTTAGCAAGCAATGGGATGCTTGAAATTGGCCTATAGGATTCTACTTTGGATGTGTCGAGTTTGCTGTTTTTTAGTAGGGGTTGGATAGATGTGTGTTTTAATCTTTGGGGGAAGGATCCTGTAGATAAGGACTGATTCAGGATTCTGCAGATAGTTGGGCTGAGGTCATGACGTAGTTCTTTGATCCAGCAAGCAGGGCAGGGGTCATTAGGTGCAGTGGTGAGGTTGATGGAAGTTATGGTGTCAATGATCTCCTTGTCAGAAATCGCAGAGAAATTCAACAGGAGATTTGACTGGGAGGTTGTCAGCAGGGTAGAGGTAGGTATGATGTTGGTGCTTGTGCTGGTTTGAATCATCTTCGATTGAAGGTAATTAGAGTATTCCTGCGGTACTCCAGTAACACCTCTACTGTAACTGAAAAAGGATTAAGTTCCTTCTTTGAACACCAGATAGAGAACCTTTTCCACTTGAAGGCATAGGCATGCCTTGTAGAAGGTTTCCTTGAGGCTAAAAGGATATCTTTAACCTGTTGAGAGAGGTTGACATCCTGGAATTCTAAGCGCTCAGCAACCATGCCTTCAGGTGTAAAGACTGAGGATTCGGGTGCAAAAGCATCCCATTTTCCTGGGATAGAACATCTGGAGCACATCCCAACTCCAGACGTCTGGCTTGAGAGAGATGTAGAAACAGTGTATACCACGTTTGTCGTGGCCAGCATGGGGCTATGAGGATCATATGACCCCTGTCTCTCTGAAGTTTGAACAGAGTCTTGGGAATGAGGGGAATGGGTGGGTAGGCATACAGGAAGTCCTGACCACAGTGGAGGTGGAAAGCATCCATTGCCTGACTGTTCTGAGCTGGAATTCTGGAACAGAATCGGGGAAGTTTGGCATTCAGAGGACTTGCAAATAGATCTATATCTGGGGTTCCCCAGATTTGAAAAATTTGAGCAATCTGTTCTGAATGAAGCGACACTCATGTGGCAGAAGCACTCGATTGAGTTTGTCTGCCAGAAGATTCTGTGTGCCTGGGAGATACACCGCTAGTAGGTGAATCTGAAGGCCTCTTGCGAAGGACCAGAGGTGTAGAGCTTCATTGCACAACGCTTGAGAGCCTGTTCCCCCCTGCTTGTTCACATAGAACATGGCTACCTGATAGTTCTTGTCCAGACAGACAGTCTTGTAGCGCAGATGGTCCTGAAATACTCGAAGAGCGTAGAAAATGGCTCTGAGTTCCAGCAGATTTATGTGAAGACAAGTCTCCTGCTGGGTCCAAAGACCTTGAGTGAAGAGATTGTCCATATGAGCACCCCAACCTGACTTGGACGCATCCGTCGTCAAGGTAGCTTGGTGCAGTGGCTGCTGAAAAGGTGACTCTATGAGAAGGTTTTCTAGTGTTTGCCACCATTGAAGGGATGAAATGAGGCGTGCAGAGTTTCTGATTTTGTCCCCCAGGTGACCTGACGCCTGTGTCCACTGAGAAGCTAGGGTCCACTGGGCTGCTCGCATGTGTAGGCGAACATAGGGGACTACATGTACAGTTGACGCCATATGCCCCAGCAACTGAAGCATTTCTCGAGCAGTCAGGAAAGTTTTTATAGCTGCTTGAGAAGCCAGTTGAACTATTCAAGCGCAGTGGAGTTCTGGCAGGAAAGCCTTTGATTGCCGTGTGTCTAGAAGAGCCCCTATGGACTCTAGGGACTGAGAAGGGGTGAGATGGGATTTCGGGAGATTTATAACCAATCCCAAATATTGCAGGATTTGCATTGTGCAGGAAAGAGCAAAGCTGGCTTCTGGAGCTGTTGATGCTCGGATCAGCCAGTCGTCTAAGTAGGGGAAGACGAATATCCCTAGAGTCCTTAGAAATGCTGCTACTTCTGCCATGCATTTTGTGAAGACTCTTGGGGTGGAAGCCAGGCCAAAAGGGTAGAACCCTGTTCTGGTAATGTCTTCCCTGAAAGAGGAATCTAAGAAACCTCCTGTATTCTGCATGAATAAGGATATATGTATAGGCGTCCTTTAGGTCTAGAGAACATAGCCAATCCTGACTCTGAATGTAAGGGAGAAGTGTTCCAAGAGAGATCATTTTGAATTTTTATCGGAAGAGATACTTTTTTAACTCTCTGAGGTCCAGTATGGGCCTGTACTCTCCTGTTTTCTTTGGTATAAGGAAGTAGGGGGAGTAAAAGCCCAGGCCTTGTTGAGAAAGAGGTACCTCCTCTATCGCACCCTGAGCAAGGAGTGAGATGACCTCTTGACACAAGAGAGTGGTGAGGGAGGGTGGCCGAGAATTGAACTCTCTTGAAGTAAAGAGAGGGGGCATACCGTGGAAGTGGAGTTTGTACCCCTCTGTCACTATGGAGAGAGTCCAATGCTCTGTTGTTATCTGCTGCCATCTCCTGGCAAAGTAACACAGTCTGCCTGGAATGTTGAGAGGCTCTTGTATTTCTAGAGGCAGGATGACTAGGTTCTCTAGGAAAGAGTCAAAGACCTTGCGGAGGCTGTGTCTACTGAGCTGGTTGAGCTCTGGAGACTTGAGCCTTTCTTTGTTGATTCGGCTGCTGTTGCCCCTTCTGGGGGGCATGGATTGGACAGTGAACAGTTTGGGTGTAAGAAGGATAGAATTTATTTTTCTTGTTGAAAAAGGGTTTCTTAACTGTCTTTTTCTTAGCTGGGTTTGCAGTGGTCCTGGATAGTCTACTTAAGGTAGTGTTCTTGGACTCAAGCTGAGAAGCTTTATCCTGCCAGTCCTTGCCAAAGAGGTTTTATCCTGTGCAAGGAATATTCCCCAGCTTATCTTGCACCCACTGCTCTAAATCAGATGCTTGTAACCAAGCAATCCGACATGCACCAATAGAAATAGCAGATATCCTGCTAATGCATTCGAAACAGTCAAAAGTTGCCCTGTTCATGAACTTAGAAACATTTTGGGCATGCTTAACAAGAGTAAGGAAAAAATCGGCCCTCTTGTCATCGGGGAGAAGAGGAGCCATGAGTTCCAAATCCTTAGTAACCTCTTGAAGAAACATACCCATGTAGAGTATGTGAGAACTTATTCTGGCCGAAAGCATAGAGGCCTGAAAGCATCGACGACCAAAGGCATCGAGAGTCCTCGCCTCACGGCCTGGAGGATTAGAGGAATGTGGTCCTGGCACTTTTGATCTGGCGCATCGCCGATTCCACAACCATGGAATGGTGTGGTAACTGTGTTTTTTGGAATCCGGGACGCTGTGGTACCCGGTACATTGTATCGAGTCTTCGAGAATGTGGAGACACGGTTAAGGGTGTTTCCCACCTTCTGAGTATGAGATCATGCAAAATCTGGTGTATGGGAAGGGTTGCGGCCTCCTTAGAGGCTGCCGGATACTGAAGAATTTCAAGTTCTTTAGCTCTCGGTTCTTTCTCGGGGGTCACGGTGATCGAGAGGCCCCGAGCCACATCCCGTATAAAGTTTTGAAAAGACGTCCTCCAGAGGAGACATTCGACGTTGTGGTGAAGGAGAGGGATCCTCTGGAAGAACCGCTCCAGTATCGATGGATTCATCGGAATCGGAAGACTCAAAGTATCGACAAGCCGGGTGCTCTCGTACTGCCTGTCGACGGTATCGATCGAAGTCAGCATCGGAATGCCTCGATACCGGACCCTCTATGCCAGGCACCGATTCTAGGGCCGGAACGGGTGGTAGCAGGGAGAGCTGTGTAATGGCAGATGCAGATACATCCGGTACTGGAGTCGGTACCAATGGCTGTGGGACCGATTGTAGCGGCTTTAGTGGTACGGAGGCTGCTAACAAGGCCGCAAGACTGTGTTCAATGGCTAGGATGCGTTGATCCATGGAGCCTGACGATGTCTGAATGTCGGTACCGGCGGAGCGGGCCACGACCCCAGAACATGGCACCAAGAGCTCTCTGGAGGTGGACACCTCGGGAACATCTTGGGACCCCGTTAATGCTTTGGAGGCAAGGACCTCCCGCCGGGGTTGTTTGGCCGGTGTATTCTCTTCGAGGGCAATGCTAGAAGCATCTCGATGCTTAGAGGGAGATCTACCCTTTGGACTGACCAGTCTTCGAAGAACACCTGGGTTTGGTTACCTGAGATCCATGGGAGGAAGATGAAGCCCTGGATGACATTGATGCAACGGACATTGCATCCGAGGCAAAAAGGGTGCCGGGTTTCGCTGCTCTATTCTGCAGGCCCCTCTTAGTCATCTTTCTGCAGAGGAGACACTCTGATGGAGAATGGTCTGGGCCCAAATATTTAAGAAACTAGTCATGAGTGTCGGTAGCAGAAATGGTACCACCACATTTTGAACATTTTTTGAAACCACTAGTTGGTTTCTCCATCTTGAAAGAAAACAGGGCCTAGTGCCCAAAATGGCACCGAAGCACCAAGAGGGGACAGACTCAAGAATTTTTTTTTTTTTTTTAAGAAAGAAAATAAAGACACCAGTGGTACCGGTGTAGGTGTCGACGGGAAGGCAGACACGACCACAAAAAAGAAAATTTTCTGCGTTGACAGGAGTTGCTGCCTGTCGGCTCCACAGAAAATGAAAAACTGAAGAGGGAGAGTTAGAAAGGCGGGAAGGCAGCAGCGCAGGCGTAGTGGGATGCTCCCAAAAGCTTTCCTATAGGACGCTGGGGAGCGTTCCCACGCAGGCTCAGTCGGTGCTGACGATACCCACATATGAAGAGTACACTCCTGCTTGTTCCTGGAGATAAAAGTGTTCTTATTTCAACTGTTGTATCTCCCAGGTTTATCCAAAGCAGGTAACAAGAAATATGCATATGTATAGTGAAACATACAAGACAACGTTAAACATAATCAACTTGAAATTTAGAGCATTAGTTGCAATTTCTTAGTTTCTTTCTTTCTTATGCTAAGAAATATTCCTAGTAGGTAATTCCAAATAAATGACAGGGGTACAACTAGCACCTTTACCCAGCTTTAAAAGGTTTAGTCGTGATTTAGACATCTGAAGATGTGCATGTGGACGTCAAAATCAGAGACACGTCTCCGTAGCCATTCTACAAATGATGTTTGCAGACATCTCTGGTGCCAGGGTGTCCAAGTAGGCACAGGGGTGTGGCAGAGGTGTGTCCAGGGTTGGCAATGTACTTACAAGTCCCCATTCGATCTCAAAAACGCTGGAGATGTTTCCAGGCACAACAATGTTTATACCAGCTCCAGGCACGAAGAGGCATCAGGAATAGGAATAGGCATCCAGAGAGTGTAGAGAAGATGGGGAATTAAGTGACTAGCCTTAGATCACAAAGGCCCACATTAGAATGGAACCCTGACCACTCTGCTCTTAAGCCACTTGATTCTGAAATGCTGTCCTGGGGACGTCTATATAGACATTTGATACACATGCATATCGGGCACGTCTACGTTTCTGAAATCGTGCTTGAACTTGCACGTGCCTGCTTTTGTTTCAGACATTCTGGCTTTGACGTCCCAGATTGCACTTGGACATCCCATTGTGAAATGTGTCTCTGTGTGCAATCTTGCATGCACTTAAATAATTACAGGATACACAGGAAGACAAGGGAGATACCAATAAGTAAAACTAGTTAATCAATAATGATATTTTAATATATATCACTGTTGTCATAAAAAAAAGACATCCTGATAAGCTTTTCAATTTAAAATGTCAGAAACACATATAGTATGCAGTTAACGCTGATGACCTAGAGCTAAAATTACTTCTGCTGAATCTGTGATACAGAATAAAAACTTCACACGTTGCAGGATTTTCCTGAATTGCTTTTCAATATTCTACTGCTACTACTGTTAATCGTTTATAAAGCACTACAACACATAACTCAGCGCTGCACATACAGATATAGCATAGTTACTCACCTGTAACAGGTGATCTCCGGGAACAGCAGGAATTTAGTCTTCACATATGGGTATCGTCGGTACCGACGTAGCCTGCGCAGGAACGCTCACGAGCGTCCAATTAGAAAGCCTTTGGGAACATCCCACAGCGCCTGCGTGCTGCCTTCCTGCCTTTCCCAACTGTCTCTCTCCAGTTGAGTTTAAAGCTGAGACAAAGAGAGAGAGAGAGAGAAAGGGAAAGAAAAAAAAAAGAGAGAGATAGAGAGATACAACTCCTATGGGAGGTGGGTGGGTTCTGAAGACTAAATTCCTGCTGTTCCCAGAGATCACCTGTTACAGGTGAGTAACTATGCGATCTCCAGGAACAAGCAGGAATGTAGTCTTCACATATGGGGACTCCCTAGCTACAGATGCTAGGGAGAAACCCCAGAAGTTGTGTACCCTTTTGAAAGGGTTCCACTTCCCCCCATGGATCTCTGGCATCCTACCAGGGATGGTGGGTAGGAGTTCAGATGAGCCATTGAGGCTGCCATGGCTCTCACATTGGGATAGGAGATCTGGAGCAGATCCTAATTCCAGAGCTGGAGCTTGAGAGAGATGTAAAAGCAGAGGGTACCACACTTGTTGTGGCCAATGTGGGGTTATGAGAATCATATGGCCTCTGTCTCTCTGAAGCTTGAACAAAGTTCTGGGAATTAGGGGAATGGGTGGGAAGGCATACAGAAAGTCCCGACCCCAATGGAGGAGGAAGGCATCCCTGGCCTGACAACCCTGGGCCAGAATTCTGGAACAGAACCGGGGAAGTTTGGCATTCAGCAGACTTGCAAAGAGGTCTATGTCCGGGGTTCCCCAAAATTGGAAAATTTTGGCCACCTGGTCTGCATGGAGAGACCATTCGTGTGGAACCAGAACTCAACTGAGTCTGTCTGCCCAAGAGTTCTGAATGCCTGGAAGATACACTGCAAGGAGATGAATCTGATGCTCTCTGGCGAGGGCTCAAAGTTGCAAAGCTTCATTGCAGAATGACAGAGAGCCTGTTCCGCCCTGCTTGTTCACATAGTACATGGCTACCTGGCTGTCCGTTTGAATTAGGACAGTTTTGGAGCTGAGCTGGGTGTAAAACACTCAAAGAGCAAGGAAGATTGCTCTGAGCTCTAGGAGATTGATGTGCAGATCGATCTCCTGTGGAGTCCAGGTACCCTGGGTGGAGAGGCCTTGCAAATGGGCTCCCTAACCCACCTGTGAGGCATCTGTTAGAGTTACTTGGGGTGGGGGTTGCTGAAAAGGGGACCCCACCAACAGATTCTGGGGTGACTGCCACCATTGGAGAGACAACATAAGATGATCCAAGGTTGCTATTTTGTCCGACAGGCAACCTGATGCCTGAGTCCATTGAGTGGATAGAGTCCACTGGGCTGCCCTCATATAGAGGCGGGCATAAGGGACCATATGCACGGTGGATGCCATTTGGCCTAGCAATTGTAACATTTCCAGAGCAGTGAGGCGAGACTTTAGCATTGTTTGGGAAGCTAACTGCACAATGCGAAGGCAGCGGGACTGTGGAAGACAGGCCCTTGTCTGCCTGGTATCCAACAGGGCTCCTATGAACTCTAGAGAAGGAGTGGGAGCTAGGTTGGATTTTGGGAAGTTTATGACAAGTCCCAAATATTGGAGAATACGCATTGTGCGAGATAGGGAAATCCTGGCCTCTGGCTCTGATGGGGCTCAAATGAGCCAATCGTCCAAGTAAGGGAAGACGAATATTTTTAGGGTGCGGAGAGGCCAGGCCAAAAGGAAGAACTCTGTATTGATAGTGCTTTCTTTGAAATAGAAAGCGAAGAAACCTCCGGTGAGTTGGATGGATGAGAATATGAGTATACGCATCCTTGAGATCTAGAGAACAAAGCCAGTCCTGACTCTGAAGGTATGGCAGTAGAGTTCCTAGAGAAATCATTTTGAATTTCTCTTTGAACAGGTATTTCTTCAGTTCTCTGAGGTCTAAAATGGGTCTGTGCCCTCCTGTTTTCTTTGGAATAAGGAAAAAGGGGGAATAGAACCCTGTACCCTGTTGATGAAATAGTAATTACACTTACCTGGTAATTGTAGTTCCTTGAGTGACGACAGCTTAGTCCTCCACCTATGGGTAGTGCACCTCCTCCTGCAGCTTGGAGACTGGACCAATCAAAACTTGTCCTTACTAGCAGTAGCTTGCTGGAACTCCTCCTCAGCCCCAGTGAACTATTGACAAAGCAGACTCAACAGAGCAACAAATAAGTAGCTAACCTCTTATAACTAATTCAACATCTGAAGCTAAATATAACCTTTCGCCGAACCTGGGAAGGATGAAATTTCCCTCAAGGAAGGCTCCCCCCTCCTGCCGAGCCACAGACAGCCAGCGAGAGAAGAAACCTCCCCAACAGAATAAGTGCAAGAACTGACTGAAAGCGAAACACCACTCACCTGTAATATTGTCTCTCAGAACTGAACGCGTGCCGTGCCCACTAAAACCTCCAAGGGCGGGAATGAGGACTAAGCTGTCGTCACTCAAGGAACTACAATTACCAGGTAAGTGTAATTACTATTTCCTTATCGTTCCTCCAGCTTAGTCCTCCACCTATGGGATGTAACAGAGCAGCATTAACGGGGGGGAGTCCACCAGCCGGCACGCAACACAGCTGAACCAAAACAGGCATCCCCCACCGCCAGCACGTCCAGACGATAATGTTTACTGAAAAGTATGCAGCGAAGACCACGTCACCGCTTTACAAATTTCCACCGGCGGCACTAGGCTGTGCTCCGCCCAGGATGCCGCCTGCGCCCTAGTAGAATGCGCCCTCAGCCCTACCGGAGCTGGGCACCCCTGTAACATATAAGCAGAGACAATCGCCTCTTTAATCCATCTGGAAATAGATGCTTTGGCCGCAGCTTCACCTTTCCTGGAACCCCCAAACAGCACAAACAAGCGATCCGACTTGCGGAAGGACTCGGTCACCGCTAAATATCGACGCAAAACACGCTTAATGTCTAATCAAGGTCAGATGACTGCTCCTCCGCCGCTCGCAAAACGGGCAGCGACACCGACTGACTCACATGAAAGGGAGATGCCACCTTGGGCAGGAAGGAGGGCACCGGCCTGAGGACCACTTTCTGGGAAGAGAAGCATAAAAAGGGCTCCCTACACGATAGTGCCTGTAGCTCCGAAATGCGTCTAGCCGAACAAATAGCTACCAAAAATACCGCCTTAAGAGTTAGATCTTTCACTGAAGCCTGAGACAAGGGTTCAAAGAGGGCCTTAACAAGCGCCCTTAACACCAAGTTGAGATCCCACGGTGGAACAGAAATCCGCCGCGCCGGACGAAGCTTAGAAACGGCCTTAAGAAACCGCATGACGTCGATGTGCGCTCCAAGAGCTATGCCTTGCACCTTACCCCTGTAACAGGCTAGGGCCGCCAACTGCACTCTTAAAGAACTAGCGGCCAGCCCCTTGTCGAAACCATCTTGCAAAAAATCCAATACCACAGGGATAGACGCCGTGGCCACGCGGATCTGATGTCTCGAACACCAGTCCTCAAAGACCCGCCAGATGTGCACGTAAGCAAGGGAAGTTGACCGTTTACGCGCCTGTAGCAAGGTCGCAACCACCGACTTGGAATAACCCTTCTTTCTCAGCCGCGCCCTTTCAATGGCCAAGCCGTAAGCGAGAACTTCTCCACCCGAGGCATCAGCAGTGGCCCCTGAATTAAGAGATCTTGGGACAACGGGAGGCACCACGGATTGCTGTCCAACAACCTCACGAGATCGGCATACCACGGGCGTCTGGGCCAATCCGGCGCTATCAATAGCACCCTCCCCCGGTGCGCCTCGATCCGCTGAACCACGCGGCCAATGAGCACCCACGGAGGAAACACGTAGAGGAGACCTACTGATGGCCAGGGATGCAGAAGAGCGTCGATCCCCTCCGACATGGGTTCCCGTCGTCTGCTGAAGAACCGATGCACCTTTGCCGATTGAAAAGTGGCCATGAGATCCATGACTGGGGTTTCCCATCAACGAACTAGCTGCTCGAAAACTGTGGGATGCAGCTCCCATTCCCCGGCGTCCACTTGAACTCTGCTGAGAAAATCCGCCTTCACATTGTCTTTTCCGGCGATGTGCGCAGCCGAAATTGCCTGCAACCGCGGCTCTATCCAGGAGAATAGCATCCGGGACTCCTCCTCCAAGGCCGCGCTCCTGGTGCTGCCCTGTCGATTTATGTAAGCCACGGTCGCCGCATTGTCGGAGAGGATGTGCACCGCGCGGTTCGATACTTGAGCTTCGAAGCTTTGAAGAGCCAGAAACACCGCTCTCAGCTCTAAATGGTTGATCGACCAACCGCTCTCCTCCGGAGACCAAAGACCCTGAGCAAAGTCTACTCCGCAATGTGCTCCCCAGCCCGCCAGGCTTGCATCCGTCAGGAGGGGGATCCACTGCGGCTGCTCCAAAGGCATCCCTGCTCATAAGCATTCCGGACGCATCTACCACTGTAGCTCCCTCCGGACCTGCAGTGGGCAAGGGAGACGTTTGCTCAATGCATCGGACTGATTGGACCAGCGGCGAAGCAAGGCTCGCTGCAGCGACCTCATGTGAAACCGGGCACAAGGAACCACCTCCAATGTCGCCGCCATAGTTCCCAGCACCTGGAGATATTTCCACGCCGAAGGAGCTGCGAGATTCCGGAATGAGCGCACCAGATTGCAAAGAGCCAGGGCCCTCCGCTCCGTCAGAAACACTGAGCCCTTCTGAGTATTGAACTGTACTCCCAAGTACTCCAGAACTTGAGTCAGGGATAGATGGCTCTTGACCGGATTGACCACCCAACCTAACGACTGGAGAAGAGCAACCACTTTTTCCGTGGCCTTCACACTCTCGGCCCGGGACTTCGCTCGAATCAACCAATCGTCTAGATATGGATGGACCAACACTCCTTCCTGCCGCAGCGCTGCTGCCACCACCACCATTATTTTGATGAACACCCGCGGCGCCGGCACCAATCCGAAGGGAAGGGCCTGGAACTGATAATGGCCCCAGGGAAGCGCAAAACGTAGAAACTTCTGATGGGATTCTCTGATGGGAATGTGGAGATAGGCCTCGGAAAGATCGAGAGATGTCAAGAACTCCCCTTGTCACACCGCCACAACAGAGCGAAGCGTTTCCATCCGAAAATGCGGCACTCTGAGACAGCAATTCACCCCTTTGAGGTCCAGAATAGGCCGAAGGGAACCATCCTTCTTTGGCACCACAACATAAATGGAATACCGACCCATGCCATATTCTGCTGCCGGGATGGGAACAACCGCTCCCAACCGCAGAAGATGGTCTACCGTCTGTTTCACCTGGAGCGCTTTCCGAGGACTTCTGCAGGGGGAAAGCACAAACGAGTCCAGGACCGGCCTCGCGAGATCTAAGGCGTATCCATCGCGAATGATCTCCAAGACCCACTGATCGGACGTTATGTGGGTCCAGGCAGAAAGAAAACCTCGAAGCCGACCTCCTATCGGTTGAATTTCTGCCTGGACCCACCGCCCTTCATTGCGACTTCCGAGACGCTGCGGGGGCTGCCCCTGCATATCCTCTACTTGCACCCCAGAACCCCCGAAAATCCTGGGACCTAGGCGCAAATCTTCCTCTCTGGGAGCCTGCAAAACGGGGCGATCGAAACCTCCGAAAGTCTCTAAACTGCCCCCGAAAAGCTGTGGAAGGTTTTCCGCGCTTAGGCTTATCCTCCGGCAGTCTGCCACCTTTAGATTCTCCCAAATCCTTAACTAACTTATCCAGATCCTCACCAAACAGCCTTCCCTTAAAAGGAAGCTTGACGAGCCGAGACTTGGAAGATCCGTCAGCCGCCCAATTTTTCAGCCAGAGGGATCTTCGCACCGCTACCAACGAAGCCATACTATTGGACAAAGCTCTGATAAGATCGTAGTGCACATCAGCTAGATACGCCGAACCCGATTCCAGACGCTGTAGCTCACGCACCTTTTCAATCTCCAACGCCGCAGATTGTCTGAGGTGCTGGACCCAGCGAAGACAGGCTCTGGCCACCCAAGCCCCACAGATGGAGGCCTGTAAGGCAACCGCATCCGCCTCAAAGGACTGCTTCAAGAGCCCATCCATCTTCCGATCTGGTGCCTCCTTCAAAGTCGCATTGCCTTCCACCAGTATCGTGGTCTTCTTAGTGACTGCCGAGACCGCAGCATCAACCTTCGGGGAACGGAATTTCTCCTTGTCCGCATCCGCCAGAGGATAGAGCTTATTCATGATCCGTAATCCCTTAAGACCGGATTCAGGACAATCCCACTCATGCTGAATCATCTGATCTATGACCTTGTGGATAGGAAAAACCACCTGCATCTGACAAACAGCTTGAATAATGGGATCCACGCCATCCTCTTCCACGACCGGCTGCTCCGCAGTTAGCCGAAGTGTCTGAAGGGCCTCCGTAATCAGGGCCGGCAACTCTTCCCTTCGAAACACTCGTATGATCCTCGCCTGATCCTCCGGCTCGAGAATCTCCCCTTCCTCTAAATCATCCATCTCCACGCCGAAATCCAACTCATCCTCCTCTCCGTCCTGCCAGTCCGCCTCAGACAGGAAGCAGTGGCCTCTTGGCCGCTTTAGGTACTAAGAGCTCACGCTCCGACAGCCCAGAGCGCGCCGCCGAGGAAGAAATAGGCTGGGACCTGAAACTCAGCCTCTGCCACCTGCGACAAAATGCCTGATGCATCAATAAGATAAAATCCAGAAAAAAACTCCATCTGTAAAGACACGCCCAGATCCGCCGGAGCACCAGAAATTGCCTCTGGAGAGGAAACTGAACGGCCTGCTACTGTTGCGTCCCCCTCCGCTCCCGCGGAAGCGCCTTGTGAAGCGGGAGCCATGGAACATTCCAATTGCTGCTCCATAGTGACTGACACTGATGCACAGCGTTGACAGACACCTGTTTCAGCACTAGTGCTCTTACGAGTGCCACAAATGATACACTGGGAACTTGAAGCCATGTACCCTGAAACTGAGAGGGAGCCTAAAATACCCAGGCAGAGAGCAACTAGCCTGTCCTGCCCAGGACCTGAAAGTTGAGGCTATTGCCAAATGTAGCCAATTACCAAAAGATCTGCTCCTTGGTGGTTTTCTTTTTTTTTTTTTTTTAACGTGCTGCCACTGACAAACTAGAATCCCCAAGGCAGAAGCACCTCCTGAGCCCCCCTCCGACTCTAAAGAGCCCGAAAGCCAAGACCAAATGCTCAAAAAGAAAACAAACCAAAGAAATTAAAGAAATTAACTAAATCAAATAAAAACCTCGAAATACCTTGAAAAGGGGAACCCAGGCCGCGGACCCGAGGAAACCGCTGCTCCAGAGCCCGGTATAGAGACAGTGCGCTTTAGCAATGCTGCCAGCACCGTGTGCACAAAATGGCCGCGGCTCCCCACAGAAGATTTTGGCGCGCTTTCAACAATGCTGCGAGCACCGCGGGCAGAAAATGGCTATGGCTCCCCGCCGAAGGGTTTGGCGTGCTGAAAATGAAGCAGCCCGGCAGCCCGAACAGACACAGCTCTCCGTTGACTGGCAGGCACGCGTGAGCCACTCTCTTCCCCAAGACAAAGGGACAGCGGGAAAGAGAAAGCAGCCGCGCGGTGTAAAACTGGCCTTCAGTTCCGTCCCCGAACGAGGGAAGCCGGAGACTGAGGCCAACTCCAACAACGCTATGAAAAAAGAACCGGCACTTGGTCCAGCATTGTGCTGCCCAAGGAGCTCTGCCCCGAAACGTCCTGGGACAGAGATCCTTAAATCAGGTAGGGCTTAACCGGGCTGTGGCTAGGCAGGGGAGGGACGCCTCCAAGGAGCTCACCCTGCTCCGTTAAAATTAGCCCCAGTTTGTTTCTTTTTTTTTTTTAAAGGGACATCCCCTATACATTTTAGAGAAACCAAAGCCAATAGAAGTTAATAATTCAGATCTAGAAAACGTTAGCTAACTATACTGCTCCTCATCTGTTTCTCCAGTGAGCCCAGCACCTAGGCTCACTACGTCCTCCTGCTGCGTGAAGACTGGACACACTGGGGCTGAGGAGGAGTTCCAGCAAGCTACTGCTAGTAAGGACAAGTTTTGATTGGTCCAGTCTCCAAGCTGCAGGAGGAGGTGCACTACCCATAGGTGGAGGACTAAGCTGGAGGAACGATAAGGAACAGATACTTCTTCTATTGTCCCTTGGGCAAGAAGCAGACTGACCTCGTGATCTGTGGGTTGAGAGAGGTCTGAGAATTAAACTGTCTTACCATTGTAGGAGGGGGCATGCTGAGGAAGTGAAGCTTGTATCCCTCTCTTACAATGGACAGAGTCCAACTTTCTGCTGTTATCTGCCCCCATCTGGGGGCAAAATTACATAACCTTCCTGGAATGGTGGAAGGCTCTGGGCCGTTCAGGGCCAGGAAGACAAAGATCTCTAGATGGGAGTCAAAGCCCCTGTGGAGGCTGAGTCTGCTGAGCCGGTTGAGGCTTAGCAGCCTTTGTTTTTCTTTGTTTAGGTTGCTGCTGACCCTTTTGGGCAGACTGACCTGAACAATGCCCTTGTTGGGTATAGGAGGGGTAGAACTTCTTCTTTCTAGTGAAGAATGGCTTTTTGTAGGACTTTTTCCTTGCAGGATCAGCTGTAGATTTTGATTATCTATCCAAGGTGAGATTATCAGAATCTAGCTCATTAGCTTTCTCTTGCCAATTTTTGTCAAAGACATTCTCTCCAGTGCAAGGAATATTCCCCAATTTGTTCTGTACCCAAAGTTCCAAGTCAGATGCCTGGAGCCAAGCAATCCTACGTGCGCCTATGGCAATAGCAGAAGTTCTGCTTATGCACTCAAAACAATCAAAAGCTGCACGATTTATAAATTTGGAAACATCCTGAGCATGTTTGATAAGTGCAAGATAATCTTGTCTCTCATCATCAGGAAGGAGAGGACTCATAAGCTCTAGATCTCCTGTAACTTCCTTAAGGAACATTCCCATATATAAAATGTAGGAACTAATCCTGGCAGAAAGCATAGAGGCCTGGAAGGTTCGATGCCCAAGGGCACCAAGAGTTCTACATTCACGTCCTGGAGGATTAGATGCATGTCTTTTTGCACTCTTGATCCTTCTCTTAGCTGATTCCACCACCATGGAATGGTGGGGCAGCTGAGTTTTTTGAAATCCAGGACAGGGAGGAACTCGATACATGATATCCAACCTACGAGAATGAGGAGAAATGGTGAGAGGTGTTTCCCACATCCTTAGCATGAGATCATGTAAGATCTCATGAATAGGCAAAGTAGCTGCCTCTTTGGGAGCTTTAGGATACTGTAAAATCTCCAATTCCTTCGCCCTAGGCTCTGTTTCAGGAGCCACTGTGATGGAAAGACCTCGAGCCACATCTTGGATAAATTCCTGGAAGGATATATCCTCTGGAGGAGACATCCTACATTTAGGAGAGGAAGAATCCTCAGGAAGAAGTACTCTGGGATCGACAGAGCTGTCAGAGTCTTCAGACTCATTGGAGGATTCAAAGTATCTCCTGTCCGGGTAATCGTGCATTGCACGATACCGGTACCAATCGAAATCGGTATTGACAGGGTCCGGAACCGACTTGTCAGTACCGGAGGGCATAGCTTGCGTCGGTACCAGTAGTCCACCTGCCGACGTCAATGCCCCGGTACCGATGTCAGTACCGGTACAATTGTCCGAAGCGGTTTCAGGGGCATCGATGCCGAGAGAAGAGCCGCAGACTGCATTCAATAGCCAAAAATCTCTGGTCTATCGACGCCACTGATGCCTGGGTATCGGTACCGGGCGAAACGGCCAGTAACCAAGTAGTTCTGCTGAGGTTGGGGCCTTGAGAACATCCTGGAGCCCTGATGATGCTTTGGAAGCCGAAGCCTCCCACCGGGGCAATTTTGCCGGTGTGAGTCCCTCAAGGGCAACGCCAGAGGCATCTCAATACTTGGAAGGAGATCTACCCTTTGAGGACCGGCTAGACTTATGTTTAGTTACCTGAGATCCATGGGAGGAAGACGAAGCCCTGGAAGATGTTGATGCCACAGATGCCACATCGGAGGGAAAAAGGGTGCTAAGTTTAGCAGCTCGGTTTTGCCGACCCCTCTTCGACATCATCCCACAGGCAACACACTTGGAGATAGAGTGGTCAGGACCTAAACATTTGAGGCACCACTCATGTGTGTCGGTGACGGAGATGGTACCGCCACACTTGTAACACTTTTTAAAACCCAAGGCGGGTTTTTCCATTCCATTGTAGAGGAAAGTTGGGCCTAGTGCCCAAAATGGCGCATGGCACCAGAGGAGAAAAAAAGCTGGAGGACTCCAGGAAAGATTTTTTTTTTACAAGGAAAAGAAAGAAAGAACCGGTGGTACTGGTGTAGCGTCGAAGGAAGGCAGACACGACCACAAAAAAGAAGAATAAAAGGGATATTTTCTGCAGTAACAGGAAGTGCGACCTGCCGGCTCCGCAGAAAGCATAGTTACTCACCTGTAACAGGTGATCTCCGGGAACAGCAGGAATTTAGTCCTCACATATGGGTATCGTCGGTACCGACGGAACCTGCGCGGAAACGCTCCCCTGCGTCCAATCAGAAAGCTTTTGGGAGCATCCCACAGCGCCTGCGTGCTGCCTTCCCACCTTTCCCAACTGCCTCTCTCCAGTTGAATTTTAAAGCTGAGACAAAGAGAGAGAGAGGGAAAGGAAAGAGAGAGAGATAGAGAGATACAACTCCTAGGGGAGGTGGGTGGGTTGTGAGGACTAAATTCCTGCTGTTCCCGGAGAGCATAGTTACTCACCTGTAACAGGTGATATCTCCAGGAACAAGCAGGAATCTAGTCATCACATATGGGGACTCCCTAGCTTTGGGTGCCAGGGAGAAACCCCAGAAGTTGTGTGTCCCTGAGAAGGGCTCCACTTCCCCCCATGGATCTCTGGCATCCTATCAGGGATGGCGGGTAGGAGTTGATTAAGTATGGAACAGGTGTTTGAGAACAGCCTGATCAAACAAGGCATCCCGGCGGGAGTCCCTGTCCAAGCAGTAATGGGCTGTGAAGGTATGAACCGAGGCCCAAGTGGCTGCTCGACAGATGTCGTCAATAGACACAGAGTTCAGATGAGCCATTGAGGCTGCCATGGCTCTCACATTGTGAGCTGTGACATGGCCCTCCAGAGAAAGGTTCTTACTCTGATAGGCAAAAGAAATACACTGAGCAATCCAGTTGGATAGTGTTCTCTTGGAGACGGGTAGTCCCAAATGAGAAGGATCAAAAGCAACAAAGAGCTGAGAAGACTTTCTATGTTGCTGTGTCCTCTGTAAATAAAAAGCCAAAGCTCTTTTACAGTCCAGGGTATGAAGATTCCTCTCTGCACTCGATGCATGAGGTCCTGGAAAAAAGACAGGTAGGTAGACCTCCTGGTTGAGGTGAAAAGGCAAGACCACCTTAGGCATAAAGTGTGGATGAGTCCTAAGGACTACCTTGTCATGATGAAACCTTGTATAAGGTGGATTAGCTACTAATGCTTGCAATTCACTAATGCGGCGTGCTGATGTGATTGCAATGAGAAAGATAACCTTCCAAGAAAGACATTTCAAGGAGGTGGTAGCTAAGGGTTCAAAAGGTGGCTTCATGAGCTGCCCAAGAAGCAGATTCAAGTCCCATGCCACCGGAGGTGGTCTAATGGGAGGCTTAGTTAGAAGGAGGCCTCTCATGAATCTTGCTATAAGAGGATGAGAGGAAATAGGTTGTCCATTTAGAGGTTTAAGAGAAGCTGCAATAGTACTCAAAGGGACTCTTACTGAATTTGTCTTAAGGCCTGCATTAGACAAATGGAGGAGATACTCCAGTAAAGATTCTAGAGGTATAGCAAGAGGGTTAAGCCCCTTTTCTGAACACCAAATAGTGAACCTTTTCCACTTGAAAGCATAAGAACGTCTAGTGGAAGGTTTCCTAGAAGCATAAAGAACATCTTTCACTTGCTGAGAAAGATTAAGATCTTGGAGATCTAGGCCTTCAGCAACCAAGCCCTGAGATGTAGGGACTGGGGATTGGGATGCCACAACATTCCGTTCTCCTGAGATAGGAGATCTGGAGCAGACCCTAACTCCAGGGAGGGAACTTGAGAGAGATGTAGAAGCAGAGGGTACCACATTTGCCGTGGCCAATGTGGAGCTATGAGAATCAAGTGGCCTCTGTTTCTCTGAAGCTTGAAAAAGGTTTTGGGAATTAGGGGATTGGGTGGAAAGGCATACAGGAAGTCTTGACCCCAGTGAAGGAGGAAAGCATCCTTTGCCTGAGCTCCCTGAGCCGGAGTTCTGGAACAGAACCGGGGAAGTTTGGCATTCCACGGACTTGCAAAGAGGTCTATGTCCGGGGTTCCCCAAAGTTGAAAAATCTTGGCCACCTGATCTGCATGCAGAGACCACTCGTGTTGAAGGAGAACTCGACTGAATCTGTCTGCCCAAGAGTTTTGAACGCCTGGAAGATACACTGCCAGAAGATGGATGTGATGCTCTCTGGCGAGGGCCCACAGTCGCAAAGCTTCGTTGCAAAGCGACATAGAGCCTGTTCCCCCCTGCTTGTTCACATAGAACATGGCTACTTGATTGTCCGTATGAATAAGGACTGTTTTGTAGCTGAGCAGGGTGTGGAACACTTGCAGAGCAAGGAAGATTGTTCTGAACTCCAAGAGATTGATATGTAGACAACTCTCTTGTGGAGTCCAAGTGCCCTGGGCGGAGAGGTCTTGCAGATGATCTCCCCAACCCATTGGAGAAGCATCTGTTGTAAGAGTTGCTTGGGGAAGAGGTTGCTGAAAGGGGGACCCCAGCAGCAGGTTTTGAGTGGACTTCCACCATTGGAGAGACAAAATGAGATGACTTGTGTTTGCTATTCTGTCTGACAGGCAACCTGATGCCTGGGTCCATTGGGTGGATAAAGTCCACTGAGCTGCCCTCATGTGAAGGCGAGCATATGGTACCACATGCACGGTGGATGCCATGTGGCCTAGCAACTGCAACATTTCTCGAGCAGTTAAAAAGGGCTTTAGGGCTGCTTGAGAAGCTAACTGCACCAAACGAAGGCAACGGCCTTGGGGAAGGTAGGCCCTTGCCTTTGTGGTATCCAGCAGGGCTCCTATGAACTCTAGAGACTGAGTAGGAGTTAGACTGGATTTTGGGATGTTTATGACCAGCCCTAAATACTGAAGGATATGCATTGTGCAGGATAGAGAAGTTCTGGCCTCTGACTGTGTTGGAGCTCGAATGAGCCAGTCGTCTAAGTAAGGGAAGACGAATATTCCCAGAGTGCGTAGAAATGCTGCTACCACAGCCATGCATTTCGTGAACACCCTTGGTGCAGAGGCCAGACCAAAAGGAAGCACCCTGTATTGGTAGTGCTTTCCTTGAAACAGGAACCGAAGGAACATTCTGTGGGTTGGATGGATGAGAACATGGGTGTACGCATCCTTGAGATCTAGAGAACAAAGCCAATCCTGACTCTGAAGGTATGGAAGCAGAGCTCCGAGAGAAATCATTTTGAATTTCTCCTTGACCAGGAATTTGTTCAATTCTCTGAGATCTAAGATAGGTCTGTATGCCCCTGTTTTCTTTGGGATAAGAAAATAAGGGTAATAGAACCCTGTGCCCTGTTGATGAAGAGGCACTTCTTCTATTGCCCCTTGGGCAAGAAGGATGGTAACCTCCTGACCTAACAGATCAATGAGAGAGGTCGGAGAATTGAACTGCTTCACTATTGTGGGAGGGGGCATGCTTGAAAAATGAAGTTTGTACCCCTCTCTTATGATGGAGTGTCCAACGCTCTGCTGTTATTTGCCCCCATCTGGGAGCAAAATGGCATAACCTTCCTGGAATGGTGGACGGTTCTGGTCCTTCCAGAGCCAGAAAGGCTAAGTTCTCTAGCAGAAAGGCTAAGTTCTCTAGCTGAAAGTCAAAGGCCCTGAGGAGGCTGAGGCTGCTGAGCCGGTTGAGGCCTAGCAGCCTTTGCTTTCTTCTGTTTGGGTGGTTGCTGACGTTTGGTTGCAAACTGACCTGCAGAAGATGCCTGCTGACCATAAGCAGGATAAAATCTCTTCTTCTTAGAAAAAGGTGTTTTCTTGAACAACTTTTTCCTAACAGGATCAGCAGTAGACTTGGATAGTCTATCCAAAGTAGAATTTTCAGCATCCATCTCATTGGCTTTTTCTTGCCAATCTTTACCAAACAGGTTCTCACCAGTACAAGGGATATTTCCCAATTTATCTTGTACCCAGAGCTCTAAATCAGATGCTTGGAGCCAAGCAATTCTACATGCACCTATGGCAATAGCCCAGGCCCTGCTTATACATTCAAAGCAGTCGAAGGCTGCACGGTTGGAGAATTTAGAGACATCTTGGGCATGTTTGAGCCAAGTGAGAAACTCCTGCCTTTTATCCTCAGAGATGAAAGGACTTAAAGTCTGTAGGTGATCAGTAACTTCCTTTAGGAACATTCCCATGTAGAGACTATAGGAACTGATTCTTGCAGCAAGCATGGAAGCTTGAAAGACTCTACGTTCAAAAGCATCCAGAGTTCTGCATTCACGTCCTGGAGGATTAGAGGCATGTCTTTTTGCACTTCTAATCCTTCTCATAGCAGATTCCACCACAATGGAGTGGTGGGGAAGCTGAGTTTTATGGAAACCAGGACAAGGAGGGACACGATACATAGTATCTAACCTACGAGAATGAGGAGAGGTGGTAAGCGGTGTTTCCCACATCCTCAACATGAAATCATATAGAAACTCATGAATGGGTAGGGTAGCTGCCTCCTTAGGAGTTTTGGGATATTGTAAAATATCCAACTCCTTGGCCCTTGGCTCTGTTTCAGGGGTCACAGTGATGGACAGGCCCCGAGCCACCTCTCGGATGAAGTCTTGGAAAGACATGTCCTCTGGAGGAGACATCCTGCGTTTAGGGGAGGAGAACTCCTGTGGAAGCATCATCGCTGCATCGACAGAACTTTCAGAATCCTCAGATTCTTCTGAGGAATCGAAGTATCGCCTGTCTGGATGCTCTTGCAGAGCCCGATACCCGTACCGAGCAAAATCGGTATCGGGAATAACCGGTACCAGGGAATCGGTACCGGTGGACATCGGAGGACAGGGTACCGGCATAGCAGGCATCGATGCCGATGTCGATGCTATCGGTACCGGTTGCGATACCGATACCGGTGCCGGTGGAGTTGTCTGTTGCGGTACCAAGGGCGTCGATGCCACAAGGAAAGCCGCTAGACTGCGTTCTATGGACAGAATTCTCTGGTTCATAGACGCTGCCAATGCCTGGAAATCGGTACCGGTGGAAACTGCCGGTACCCCAGAGCATGGCACCAGGAGATCTGTCGAGGCCGAGCCATCGAGAACATCCTGGAACCCCGATGATGGTGCTTTGGAAGCCGAAGCCTCCCGCCGGGGTAATTTTGCCGGTGCAGAATCCTCGAGGGCAACGCCAGAGGCATCTCGATGCTTAGAAGGAGATCTACCCTTTGAGGACCGGCTAGACTTATGTTTAGTTACCTGAGATCCACGGGAAGAAGAAGCAGCCCTGGAGGACGTCGATTCCACCGAAGCCGCATCAGAGGGAAACAGGGTACTGAGCTTAGCAGCTCGGTTCTGTCGACCCCTTTTAGACATCATAGCACAGGATACACAATCTGTGATGGAGTGGTCAGGACCTAAACATTTTAAACACCATTCATGGGTGTCGGTGACGGAAATGGTACCGCCACATTTTGTGCACTTTTTAAAACCTGAAGCAGGTTTTTCCATATTAAGGAAATTTCTGGGCCCTAAGGCCCAAAAAGACAGGTGCACCTGAAGAAAGTAAAAGAATGGATAAATTAAAAAAAATTTTTTAAGAAAAAAAATACCGGCGGTACCGGTAGAGCGTCGGGGAAGGCAGACGCGACCACAAAAAGAAATAAAGTACAAAGTTTTCCTAAGTTGAATCCTGTTAGATCTCCTGTTACATGTAAGCTCTCAAAGACCTACACTGGCTTCCAATCAGCTCACGCATTAAATACAAAACAATAATAAACATATTCAAAATCAAACACCACATTTCAGCCAACAGCCTGCACACCCTCATTCAGCCAGACACCAGCACCCGCCCGAGAAGACAAGGAACCTCCAACAGAGTCAACACAACGAGGGACTTCAGAAAAACACGAAAAGACACCACAGAGAGAGCCCTCTCCCTGGCAGCCCCAACCATTTGGAACTCCCTCCCAGACGAGCTGAGAGCGACAACGGACCTCAAGGACTTCCGCAAACAGCTGAAGACAGCTCTGTTCATAGAACATTATGGACACGTCACTTAATCAACAAGGTCTGTTCAACAAAGACCCCCCCCCTGACGAAAGATTGTATATCGGCACAGGATTTATCCCATGACCTATCTGAATAGTACCTAGTATTATAGAACATGCTGTATCATAGCGCACCCTGTACATAGCCCCCCTAATCTAGAACACACCCCCCACACGCACACCACCCCCCTGCACTCCCTGCATGAACCCCCCCCCCCCGCACCTCACTTCCCCATCACTGCATGAACCCCCACCACATCTTCTGATTGTTTTGTTGTGACACCGCCTTGATTTTTATGATAAGACGGTCTAGAAATACTGTTAAATAAATAAATAAATAAATAAATAAGCTCACCACAGCATGTTGCTATCTGTGAGCACTTTATGTTTACTGTAAACCGCGCTGATGAGAAAGAGCGCGGTATATAAGAACATTAAATAAATAAATAAATAAAAATAAATAAGGAAATTCTTCTGCGGTGACAGGAACACGACCTGCTGGCTCCGCGGAAAAAGAAGAACTGGAGAGAGGCAGTTGGGAAAGGCGGGAAGGCAGCATGCAGGCGCTGTGGGATGTTCCCAAAAGCTTTCTGATTGGACGCTGGGGAGCGTTCCCTCACAGGCTCCGTCGGTACCGATGATACCCATATGTGAAGACTACATTCCTGGTTGTTCCTGGAGATAAAGACAACTCCTAGGTCATAACTTATCTTGACACACTGCAACAGCAATTATGAATTTCTCTTGACTATGAAGTCATCTGTTCCACATTCTTCCTCTCTCTACTGTTTTTCTCTTCTCTTCCGAATAGTAATAAACTCCTTTGCTTTTCTCCGCCCGAATATATAAACATGCAGTTCATTTCCGTTTTGAAACTTGTTTAGTACCAGCCCCATTCAGACACAAATTGTGCCTATGTGTGTACATATATATACACAAACACACACACATATACATACATACACACACACAGTTTTTTAAATTTGATCCAGACAGTTCCCTTTTCTTCCTCTTGGGTTAGAACTGGCATGATGAATCTTCATTCACAACTATCCAGGGATTTTTCTCCCCTCTTTCATATTCCAAATTCATATATCATGCTTTGCTTAGGCTAGAGAACCCCAACTGCACCTGCTAATGAACTATCATCCCTTCTACAGACAATTTGAGATTAACCTACAAACAATTCCTATCAAATCTCTGCTCAGCCCCCCTAAGCTCTCCAAGTCCTTCGAGGAAGCCATGGATGCACTAGAATACACCCAGGTCATCGACGAACCTACTCACGAGAGGGGAGGTATATTAGACCTCATTTTTGTCTCTAAACACATGTGCAGAAACAATCTCCTTTCATCCCCCATTATTCTGCCAGCCCCTTAGTCTGACCATAGAACAATCACTTTCTATTTTCCCCAAGGCCTGCAATTAGTGACAAATACCCAACCACAACCTATCACCAGAAGATTCCAGCACCTGGACAAGAAAGTTTCGGGATAAATTATTCCTCAGCTAAACCAGTAATTGTAAAACCTTGACACCCTGGTCCAGAACTAGGGTCAGGTATATGCAGAGCGGCAACCACACCACAGGCAAACAGAACACTAGGAAACACCACTCTGCTATCTGGTATTCTGCAGATCTAAGAAATGCCAAACGTAAACTTCGACAACTTGAGAGACGACCTGTTTAGGCATAAGAATTAAGGACAGTTTTGCAAAAAGGATCTAGATGCCTTACGATATGGAGAAGGAGGAGTTAAAGAGGGGACCGGCACTAACCGTGCAGCACAGATATTGGAAGCTGCACGGTTAGTGCTCAGCACCTATAAGATAGGCGAGGAAAATCCTCACCTATCTTATAGGTGCCAAGCACTAACCATGCAGCATCCAATATCAATGCTGCATGCTTAGCCTCGGCGGCTACAGGGCAGTGCGGCCAGACCCGGATAATCACTTCCATCGTTGCGGAAGTTAATATCTGGGGTTAAGGGGTTGGTGGGCAAGGCTAAGTGGCTACGGCACTTAGCCCTGCCCAGATGAATATGGGGCCCTAAATCATTAGTTGTGTGACGAAGCAGTCATTACTTGTGCAATGAATAGAACTCCTTGTGTGGCTCCCCCTCCCCATATAATTTCACACAATTTCTTCATGTGACCAACAACTCTGAATTAATCAAAACTGGCCCAAGAGAAATTTTTCTTTTATAGATTATCATGCACACTGTGCTATAAAAAATTTGTACTAAAAATTTGTCCTACTGGACAAGGATCTATAAAATCATCAGCAACAGATTCATAAGGCGAGCTCAAAGATAAATACATGGGAAATACTCTGAATGTCCAGGGGCTGGCAGAGTAGACGGAGAACCTTTTCCACCTCTGGGGTGGAATAGGTTCTCCTAGACAGCAGGGTACGGCAGGCCCGGGGCGTATCAAAGGGTGGAAAAAGCGCAGAAGATTCCTTGCTGCCCGACCCCAGACTTGGGAGGCAAGATCGGGGATAGAGCTGTGGGGAATGAATCCAGTCGTCAGCAGCTGGGGATTGTGGCTCCCTGAATGGAGCCACCATGCCATGGCAACCGGACACCATGGTGCCGCGGCTCAATTCAGGAGCCTTGCTTGAGTTAGCTGGGCAGGTGCCAACATGCAGGCCACCTGGAATCGGGTCCGGGCCTGCACGTACAGGCTTAGATGGGATTCTGAGCCCACGGGGGCTAGATGTGCCCCACAGGATCAGAATCCAGTCTACCTCTGTGTGTACAGTTCCGACGGGACGCACAGAGGCCAGGACATCCAACAGAGAATAGGCCTCTATGCTTCCTTAACACCCCTCCCCACCCCACCGTGAAATGCGGGCCCAGAGCAATTGCCCTAGGCATCTCCCACCTCTATGCAGACTCTGACAGATGTCTTATTCTTACATTAAAATGCATGGAATAAAAGGAAAAAAGAGTGAAAAATAATAGATACTGTTAACCAAGCAGCAAGTTGTCTTCTGGAAAAGAAAGGTCACTAAGAGCAGGCCTTGACAAATTTTGTGCCAATTTAGGAGCCAGGAGCCAGACCAAAATCTTAGGAGCCAGCGCTCATGACCACCCCCCTTCCAATAATTCTCTCACACTGGTTCTCAAGTCTCGTGAGACCAGTGCCACAGTTCCTACACTGCGAGTCATCTTTGGATAACAGTTATAACCTCAGATAGCAAAGTGTCTGTGTATGGTGCAATGATGGTGTGCCAGTCTGTGCGTGGGATATGGTGGTGGGTACCTTTATGTGGGTGGTGTGCAGGCTGCAGTGCATTTGCATGCGCTGCAGAACTGGGGAGCTTGTGTGTGGGTACGTGTGTATTTGGTGTGGAGCTGGGATAAGTCTCTGTCCTATGGAGGTGGAGTGCCTATGTGTTCAAGTGAATGTTGTGGTGTGCTTTCACTCTTCCTTCTCTGCCTCCAACCCCTCCCCCACTCTCTGTTCCACTTCCAGACTCTCTGATCCACTTCCAGACTCTCTTCCCTTCCCCTTCCTGCCTAATACTCACACTCCCCTGCCCTGGATTCCTCCATCCTCTTTCCTTACTTACTTTTATTATTATTATCTGGCTTTTAAAATTTAAGTTCATGTCCACCTCCACCCTCTTTCTTTTTTTTTTTTTCTTTTTTTTTTAACTTTGAGCTTTTAAGCTTTACGTTCACTCCGCCCCCCCCCCCCCTCCTGTCTAACTTTTTTTTCTTTTTCTTTTTTAGTCTGGGCCCCGACCGGTTTGGATCCCTGTGGGCAGCCTGATTCTCCTTATGTTCTACCAGCCAGGGATCCAATCTCCCACGAGCAGAAGAGAAGGGGGAAGGCCACCATCGCAGCCCATCTTCTGCCCATGGTGGATCGGTTCCCCGCAAGCAGCCAAATCTGGTCCCCTCCACAATTCTTAGGCAGCATTTCTGTCCGCGGGGGATGGGATCCCCACGAGCAGCCAGGGCTGGACATGCTGCTGCACAGGTGTCCCAAGCCCCAGCCTGATTTTTTTTAGTCACCATGGCGATCAGGTGCCTGGGGTTTGTTGAGCCCTGACTAAGGTGTATGTGTGCACTACCTGTTAAATCACCCAAGCGTGCACGCCATTGGCCCATGTTAGCAGTGCAGGTAAAACACAGATAGTGCAGATTCTGTGCTGGCTGCAGAAAGAGTGGTACCTGCAAGAGTGGGCAGGCTAGGGGTGGAGAGTGGATGTGTCTGCAACACACAGTTACCATGGACAGTTCACGCTCATTGTCAAAGTTGCAGACGGCGTGGGTGTAGACAATGCAACCCACTGAGGTGACACTCTGTGCATCTATAATGTTCCTGGGCCTAACGCTTTGCAATTGTGGTGCACCATCTGCTGGGGAAATTTGCAAATGCAGTGCGCCATTTACACAATAATGGTGCATTAGCTTCAAAAGCCTTACAGTTTAGTAAACATATGCCTAGAGGTATGTTAATCGCCATTACAAATGCTACAAACAGAAGGACATCTTGACCAAAAAGAAAACAAGAAAATAGATTACAATCTCAAGCAAACAATGTTTTAAGGGAAAGCATAAAAGTGGTAAGCGGTGGAATAGTTATACCAGATGGACATAAATAATTACAGTCCTGATATTCAAAGGCATTTATACAGTTTACAGACCTGTAAACTATGTAAATGCCCCTAAGCGATTAGTACCACTGAATATCCATGGAAACCACCGCTATACACCCCACTGCAACCGGTTAACAGCAGAGCATTCTGGGGCAGTACCCAGGGATAACGGGTGAGCGGCGATGTTCGTCTGCTGTCCGGTTATCCCTCAACAGCAAAAGTAAGGCACAGCAAAAGCTGTCCTAACGTTTGCCACAGAAGATCACCGGGCAGCGGCTGACTATCACCACTGCCTGGTTAGCTTCCTGCTTCTGCGACTGACCTGCATATTCAATGCCGGTGACCGGATATGGCCCCGGCATTGAATATCCGGGTTCAGTGTTCAGCAGTGACGGCTAGATGCTAGCCGCGGCTGCCACTGAATATCAGGCCCTATGTATTTTACAACCCAAACCATGAATCAGTGATTTTCAAGAAAATTACAGCTTGGGGTTCTGTGACATTTCACAAATTACTTATGCGTCACTCTTGGGTAATAATAGTGTGCTGTTCCAGAAGGATTTATATTTTGTAATTCATGCAGCCCACATATTAGATAGTTCAAGAATTTACGACAATTCCTTCCGTCGTGCCCTGAAATTCAATTCATTCTTAACAGACTTGAACAAAGCGTTGAAATTAAGCCAAACAGAAGAATGCCTACAGCTACAAAGTTGGCCTTCTAGTGGAAAAGTTTGTTTAAAAGTGTCAAAAGTTATTTCTAAAATAGAAACTAAGGTCACAGTAGAGGGATATACCTAAACTGAAAACAACTCAAAATATATTAGCAGTGATGAGGTTAAATCTTTTTTGTGGTTCTGCTTGTGTGTTTCAAGTTGTTCTCTGAATTTTTCTTCTAAGATCAGATTGCAGAAGTTGACAAAATGGTCTGGAGAGTTCGCCATGAGTATTTGTTTAAAAATTTATAGCTACAAAATGCCAGCATGGTAAAAATCTC
The DNA here is from genome assembly GCA_033557465.1 of Ichthyophis bannanicus. Classification (NCBI taxonomy): domain Eukaryota; kingdom Metazoa; phylum Chordata; class Amphibia; order Gymnophiona; family Ichthyophiidae; genus Ichthyophis; species Ichthyophis bannanicus. The sequence continues at coordinate 142,475,216 of CM066036.1, forward strand.
ACGTTAACTGTTTAGCGTGCAATGGGGCGGGGACTGGCCGGGTTATGGACGGAGAGTAGACACTGCCTGGATACTGCAATTACTGCAGCCATCATCAGTACGTGCTAATATTGTGAACGTTGCATTTAGCACAGACTCCACTTATCACCCCCGCCTCAATTAGTGTCATTAAATGCACCTTCGTTAACTGCAATTGCCATTTTAACGCAGTGAGGGGTTTCTCCTTCAAAGAGCTGCATGGGGACATGCTGGGATTCCACCATTAGTGCAAATCAGACACACCACCCACAATAATCTTTCTGCTTAATGTGCACTAAAGTGCTGAGTCTCGATGCACTTTAGTAAACATGCCTTTAAGGACTGAATAATACTATATTTTTATGAACTCTTGATTAAGAGACCTTCAAGGCCTTGTTTGTAGGGACCTTTCAATTCTTAAATTAGGTAAATTTTATGGATTACATTTCTCTCTGTTGTATTAAAAAAAGACAAAGTAGGTGAAAACTATTTAACTAGCAGAAAAGCTCATTAAAAATGACAAAGTAAAAAGTGAATACCTGTTCCTTCACCTTCTGAGCAGGCCGTCTACATGTGCAGGGCGTAGATTGTAGCTAGGAGGAAGATGGATGCCATGTATGTGGGGGGAGGAGGTACGAGAGATTGTGTCTGTGCATATACATTAGTTTTTAAACAAGCCAGCAGGCATGACTGGGTGGATGTGCAAGTGAGTGTGGGGGCAGTGGATGCTATTTTTGCAAGTATATGGGTATATATAAGTGAAAGGTATTTGTGGGTGTTTGTGGAATGTGAATGGGTGTTGTGTGGTCAGTGTCAGTAAGTAGGTGAGTAGGGGCGAGTGTGAGTATCTGCGCACACGCATGTGGATTATGAATGGTCCACGCTCTCATTGTCTGTGGCTCTCTCTTCTTCCTAGTGCCCCCTGCCATATTATTTCGTTCCGTATCACTCTACTCTCTCATCCAAAAAAAACCCAAAACCCAACCCTTTCCTTCCCCCCTTCCTCATGTCCACCTCATCCAGCTATAACCTGCTTTTCTACTACAGCATCAGGGCTCAGGTTCCCCACCTGCTACAACAGTTAGTGTCTGCTGTACCACTTCCTGTATGGATTGTGGGGCCTTGTCGCAACACGAACAATGCAAACATATTCCCCACTGTCACTTCCACATCGGCAAGTGGAATCCGGGTTCCTACCTATCATGTCCCTCACTGCCTTTGATGTTGCCTCGTGCTCTGCTCGTGAATCTTAGGTAACCTACAAGCCGTATTGCAAAGATCTTTGCCATCTCTTTGCCAAGTAGGGTCTTACACCATTGCTTGAAAGGAAGCTTGTCTGTACAGGGCTGTGTACACTGTGAGGGTACTTAGTAATATTATATTACTGAAAGCCCTCAGAAAGAGTTAACACCACAGATTCAGTAGCTCAGACATTCCAGGGCCTATTATTTAGCTAACGCTCCTTGAGAGACTCTACTGAAAAAACTATGCAGACCTTTCACATAACTAGGTTTGTTTATGATACAGAAAGTGCAGGGAAGAAACATTCTCTTCAGTCTTGAAACAAAAGATTTGAAAACTGCTTGTGCTAGAATTATTGTTTAAGAAGTTATGTCTGGGAATACATGTATGTCTCCTCCTGATGACCTATACTAATAAGATTTGACCTATGACATAGAGACATAAAAGGCACATTATGAATATACGCGATGCTTGACGTAGAAAAATAATGTGGAAATTATGCTGTGAAATGGAAGTTTGACCAATAAACATAGTGACCGAAGTATGTGTGGGCAGAGAGACAAGACTTTGGGTTATTGTATATAATACATGTGTAAGAGTGTGTGTGTGTGTGTGTGTGTGTGTGTGTGTGTGTGTGTGTGTGTGTGTGTGTGTGTGTGTGTGTGTGTGTGTGTGTGTGTGTGTGTGTGTGTATTGTATTATTAATGGTTATTGCTTCTTTCTCATTGCTCTGAGTGTGGAAATCCGTTACCGGTGAGGGAAGGAGCAGAGTACATTTTCAATGCTAACTGTACAGCTCAGCACCACGGGTGCCTCTCTTGTCTGTCAGGCAATGTCCACACATGCACAAACCACACCAAGAGCATACACAACTGTCTTTTAGGAGAGGGGAAATATTAGCTATAATAAGCTTCATACATTGTGGTGAATATTTCACTGCCCATCAAAACTTGAATGCGTTTCAACCCTTATGTATGAAAGCATTTTTTCCCAACTTAGTAAAAACCTGAGGCTGGAGGGGACGTTGGCATTGGGGGAAAGGGTGGTATAGGGTGAACTTAGTTATGAGGTTTTACAGTATACAGTGGATTATATTGAGATATGTTGTTATTTTGAGTATGAGTTGGGGAGAGGGTATTTGTAAATCACTTTGAGTGACTATTATTCAAATAAAAATTGCTCTGCTCTATAAAAAAAGATTTAGGTACTCACCTAAAGATTTAGGTTTTGCACCTATTGCAACTGGGACAAAATTTCCAAAATTAACACGTGGTAACTATAAAACCTCTGTATGAACCTTGAGGGTGTTCTCATACAGTTAGCAGAAAAACTATTGTTACGGTATGCTAATTGTCCAGCACATAAAAGGCACAGCTAACAGCATTGTGCATTAGGGTGTTACTAACTGCTCCACACTATCTGTCATAGTTAATGTGCGGTAATGACCTCGGCATTAAATGTGAGGACCAATCTCTGCTCATTCCATGTGCCCCCCCCTGCATGTAGTGATTTTTTTTTTTTTTTAGTGCTGACTCCTGGTGACCCAGCTGCCTCTGGGTTTTCTTGGCAATGTATCACCAGAAGTAGATTGCCCAAGGTCACAAGGAGTGTCAGTGGGACTTGAACCCTTGATCTTATGGGTACTAGGCAATTTCTCTAACCATTAGGCTACTCCTCCACTCCAATATGGGGATTATGCACTGGTAATGCGCTGCATTAGCTGTTCAGAATGGGAATTAGTCTAACAACACTGGTCCATGCTAAGAGTTAATTCAGCTTGAAAACAGGGCCCCTTAATATATTTTTTACCGAAGAATCCCAGTGTCACTAATGAAAGGGTACAATGTTGTAAATTCACTTCACCTTGGTTGGTATGTTCCTAAAAATATTATTAGGATAAAATTTTTAAATTCTCCATGTAAAAAGATCAAGCATTTTATAGCTGCAGTTAAAAAGTTGCATCCTTGTACATCACTCAGAGTTCTTTTGAAGATGAGTGATCTATGAAATCAATCCAATAAATTAAAAAATGTTCCAGCAACTGGTCTCTTGGTTTTCTTAGTGAATGGCCTGACTTCAGTTGTCTGTAAGAAAAGCTGCTTCTGGTCCACCTCATTGTCATGCACAGCATTTTTCAAGAGACAGCACTCGTTAAATTTTGCATAAATGATCTATGACTACATTACATGTGTGGCAAACAGAGCCATGTGACAGACCCGATATCAATCATTTTTAATTTCTATATATCTAATGACGGAATAAATGCAAAACAGGCTTGTAAGACAGCTTGAGTGTATCACTGAAAGACAAACTTCAATGGCATATGACAGTCTTTACCCTCAGCAATGTCAATGATCCAATCAAGGGCCTACCATCAGCTAAACCAAGTGACTAATCCCAGTCTTAAAATACATCGCAAGGTAAACTCACTGAGATGGCATTTGATGACGCTCATCCCATTAAATGTGGCCAGATTAATTGGTATGACAAGAGCAGCAACAATTTCTTATCAAGTGAAGCAGATATGTGCACAATAAAATATTAAAATGCTTAAATGAAGCAAAAGTGAGAAGGATACTGCCAATGGCATGCCTGCCCCCAGAGAAATACATGTTGGTTGCAATTTGGGAGGATGAACAGTTCATTATAGAAAATTTCCTTGCCTCTGAATGGAAATTAATCTTTTTTTTTTTTATTTAAAAATTATGCAGTGCTACTTAGAAAGCTACTGATCTAGGATTCTTATTCCATATCAACACCAGAGCGCATAAAAGAATGTTAAAAGATAGTAACATGGGGGTTTTGAAACACAGAAAATTAGGCCAATTACGCCTGGAAAATTGCTGAAAATTAGGTCAAAAAATTGCATTGAAAGTGTAGGCAGCTGCAGCTTGACATTTACTGGGTTATATGTGTGCTTTTCTTCTACTACTCTATCCTTCTGCACTTCCCAACTACCTTACCTCTCATTAACCGTTCTTTTTTTTTTAATTCTTTTCCTTCAAAATTTTTCCCTCGTACTACCACTAGCCATTACAAATGTTCCAATTCACAGCACAGGGAGGGGAGCGTTAAGACATCTCATTTGGAAATCTCCCATTTCTCTCTCTGCTCTTCAATATCCTCTTGTTTTCTTTATGTACAGTTCCACCCATTTGGTTGCCTTTCTTCTTATTTCCATCACTTATTTTCTTCCAAAACAAAGTTTGCCAAATTCAGTGTGGCCCTGCTTATTTCATATGGGCTTCTGAAAACTTAATTCAAATGAGCAAAGTGTCCATTTACACGTGTGAAACAGCAGATTTTATGTAAATGCTAATACACATGCAAGCAGCAATTTTAGAAAAGTTGCTACTAATATGTGTTCATCTACTGTATAATATACATAGCATGGGTTTACCTTAAAAATTTACATGTATACACACATTCCTTATTTTGCATATACATATAGTTCAAAAAATGTCTCCACTGCTATTTCCTAGTTGAAAAATGGCTAAACACAGCCACTTTGTGAAATTATGGAACCCTATTTAACTCCCACTTCTCCATATCGTAAGGTGTCTAGATCCTTTTTGCAAAACTGTCCTTAATTCTTATGCCTAAACAGATCATAATGAATATAATTAGATATAAAGTGTCACGCCCTCACCACCCGCCTCTAGCCTAGAGGGGCATGGTATCGGAGGAACTTCTCTCGATTGGCTTGGGCAAACTAACTTTCCCCAGGCGTATCTTGGGATATGTAGTTTGCCTTCAAAAATGGCTTCAAGAAGAAGTTGTAGTCATGGTCCGGAGGTAAGGCAAAGTGACAGAATTTTATTTCTTATGCAAAAGTTCAAGTACCCTGTACACAGGACTCCTTCTTATGCAGGATTATTGGTAATACAGCACTAGAACAGCATAACTGCTTCACAAGCTTCAAACACACACAGCTGCTTCAAACGATTCTCAGCCCTGAAAAACAGCATTTCTTTAGCAAGGGTAAAAATACCTCTTTTTAGCCTTGCCTTGTAAAACAATTAATGGCAACAATAAAACTTAGTCCCACTGGAACAAATGCTTCTTCTTAACTCCCTTCCCGGATTAAGTTTAAACCAAAATATGGGAGACACGGGCAGCAAAATATTCCCCAAGCTTTTTCAGCTTCCCTGCAAGTTTTCCTGGCTGTGTCACAAACCTCCGGGTGCTAGCAAAAGTATCCCCGGCCTCCTGTCAGTTCTCTGGGTCTTGTTATTTCCAGCTTTAGGAGATCTTCTCAGAAAGTGTTAGCCCTCAGCATAACGGTTCAACGCACTTGGCTTGGCATAAAGTACAGTCCATAGGAATATCCATAGCCCTCAAGTCATCCTCAGCAGTATCGACTTGCATATCTTCAACTGTTGGAGCAGTGTCCCGTTCTGAGTTCTCAAAGCAATGCTCAGTAAACAGCTCCCCCTTGGGTCCTAGAGTCACTCCTGTTCCCAGCTCTACCTGAGACAGCCGGTCAGTACCTTCAGCCTTCGGCCCGTCTCCTCGGTTGTGTTCCCTGTGGTTCAGCTCCTCCCAGGGCTCTCCTCTATGGCTCCGCTGCGTCTCCAGCTTTTCTTGACTCTCCTGAGCCTCTTGTTTCTCCAGCTCCCCTTGTTTCTCCAGCCTCCCCTCTCTTTGCCTTAGCAGGGGTTTATATTTCCACTTCCAGGGTTCCAGCCCCTCCTCCTCCCTTCCGGCCCTTCCCAGGTGATAATAATCTCTTCTCATACCTGCAGGGACCTCATAGGAGTCTGGGTGTGGCACCCTGGGCTCTCTCTCTCTCTTCTTTCTCCCTTCGCGGGGCCCGAGATCCAGGCCAGGCAGGGATTTCGTGGGTATCGGTGTACGCAGGACTCAGGTTACCCTTGAAATACACAACTGGGCTCCCCCCTAAGTCCAATTCCATGTCCTTTTCTATTCTCATGGGTTCAAGATGGGTGTCACTGTCACAATAGATATAAATATTGGGAATATACAAACTACCACTCAAACTATAGCCCACTGTGCTATAGACAAGAAACTAGGGCCCCTATTTACTAGGCTGTGTTAGGTGTTAACACAGCAATTATCAATTAAAACAATACCTTAAGCAGTCGTTGTATGCCATCGAGTCTATGCTGACTCCTGGAGACCCTTCCACTGGGTTTTCTTGGCAAGAAGTAGATTGTCAAGTCTTTAGCATGTACTAATTTCCATGTTAATTACCTAAATCACAAAGGAGTATGGATTGGACATTACTGTTAATGAAGTAGTCATCTTGCTAACTTTTAACATAACAGATAACGCAGTGATGCTAGCTGTACCTACTGAAGTGACATCAATCATATTGGGTCATCTGCCATGCTGTCAAAGAGCATTAAACAATTTTCTCTGTATTGGCCAGAAAGGAAACTATGGGGGTCATTCCATAACACAAATAGGCCATTTGGACATGTATGGGAGATGGATTTCTCCCGAAAACTTCCACGGCCGTATTCCGAAATCTGTCACCTGTGCACATCCACGGCACGAACATGGGGATTTCAGAATGTGCCCGGGAGGGGAAGAACGGGGGCATGGTTTGTCACGGAGACATATAAAGCATATTCAGGAAAGGCCCAGGTACGTTTTCTCCAAAGACGTAATCGTTATTGCTGTGGAAATGTGAAATAAAACCAATACTTAGAAATATTTCTGCTGTGCTCGTATAGACAAGTATGCTTCAAACTGGTGTGACTGCAGTCTATAAAACACAGCTAGATGCATGTATAATGAACAGAAATCAGGGCTGAGAGAATCTTGTAAGCTTAGGGGCATTAATAACTACCCCTAAAGACATTTGAAAACCAACAATAGTGAATATGGTAGCTATGCTGATAGTTGGTATCTGTGCTAAATGACCTAATCTGGGGGATCCTGACAAGTCCGGTGTTCTGTAAAGTGGGACTGTTGATGTTAGAAGTGTGAGTGAGTCTGCCACAGGAGTTTGAGTGAGAGAGAGGAAGCAGATATGTAGTCCTGGCACTCCATGCTCTTATGGCATACCAGCTTTTATCTATCTGAGCATCTGTTTCCCAGAATTATGTCTTTTGTGACAAAATGAGATAGAGAGTGTGTGCATAGGTGCGAGTGTGCATGTATGGTTTGAGGGTTGCATGGGAAGATCTAGTGTGCTGATCTGCATATCAGGGAGGAGGCCAGGCACTGGGAGACATGACTGATGTAGTGCAAGCAATCCCCATATTGTGCCATGCAGCATGCCACACCCAGGGCAAACATTTGTGGCTCAGCAGTCATATGCATCCCTTGAGGAATTGTTATGTTAGTGTTGGTTCTGTGCACATGAGGGTCCATCCTGAGCGTTTTTAAGGTTGTATGTAAAGCTGACCAATGCAGGCCTCACTGAAGCCTTTTTATGATGCCAAGTACCACTTGATACAAGGTAAGTTCTGTCACACATTCATATTTACTTTCTCTTATACTATCTTAGAATGTGCTGGGATTACATAGCACAGTTCTGGGCATGTAGGAGACCAGGATACGGTCAAGTTTGCATTAGCATGCATTTATCATTCGTTTCTATGTCTTTTATTCATCAGTAAACTACTATCAGTGAGCACAGCAGCTTAGGAGATGCACGTTTTTACAGCAGAGGCATAGCCAGCTCAGAGACGGGCAGGATCGGAGACGGCTAACTTTACAGAATACGATGAGCACGGGCATGCCCAAAACCTGATCACCATTTACCTGTATCTCCCACTATTGCCAGAGATGTGTTTCTCTGCTTTACTCTATGGTCCGTGCCTGTATCAGTGCGCGGGCCTGCTGAACATCTTGTTGGGCGTGCCGCGCCAGACACATCTAAACTCGTGTTTTCAGAATCAGGTTGGAATCGCACCCATATCCGAGTTAAACATTTCCGCGTTTGCTAGCCAGCCTATATGGAATTGGCCTCCATGTGAACACCCCTAACAGTTAATGCACAGGTTTTTCAGTTGCCACATGATTTTCGCAATTTCCTCATAGTAACTGCAAACCCTTACCACAAGTTAGTAAAAAGACCCTAAATACTTGAAAGACCTCTTGTTTCTCATAAGGACTACTTCTTTTAAAATACAAATATATTTATTTCTCATCATAATAAATAGGCAACATAATACAACTACTTGAAAGAAAACAATGTACTGAAATATATTTTTTTTCCATTGCTCATACAAATAAGGATCAATAAGAAAAAAGAAGTGTTTTTTATTAAATTTTTTTACTTAATATGACCTGAAGCTAATCAAGAAATATATTAAGCAAGCCCAATGAAAAGGTATCACCTTTATTTCCACACAATGAAGAGTACCAACATGGCAACTACTCTTACTTTCTTTAGCCATTAAAGAATAATCATACCAGTGTAATGACAATTCTATTCATATGTATCTTCTGTACAAACATAAAACAAAATAAATTAAAATGTATTTTCAATCAAAAGTCAATTAAAGAGTTTAAAATAGCCCATCAGTCTCATTTCCTAGTTGCTTATGCCATGTTGCAAGCCTATTATATTAACGGGCCATGGCTTTATTAATTATATATAAATGTTCTGTAAAATCATGTGAATTGATTGACAGTAGTGTAAACAAACACTTTAGCTTGAGGCTGCTATTTAAAAGTGAAAGTACTAAAGATAAAGTAAGGTATTTTCAGAAGTGAGCATTTACATGTGGAAATGCTCTGAAAATGCAGAATACTAGTAAGCAGTGCTATAATGTTTCTCAGTTACTAGCTTATGAAGTCTGATTGAATGTTGTATGATTTGTTTTCCTGAGTGGTATCAGATAACCTGCAAGATGTACCTTAGTCCCTTGGAGAAATATTCCTCCTCTGTTATATGAATTCCCTTCAGCTTACGTAACCCATAAATACCCCAAAGCCCCAAAACATCCTGAATGAACAGGATGTTCCATCTTTATGCCCCACCCCCTCCATCCTCAAGTAAACGAAATCCCCGTACAAAGTCTACCCTATCCACCAATCAAACCCTCATCCACCCAAATATCACCCCCTTTAATCTAAGGATCACTTCCCACCCCTAAAAGATGCCTAGTAATAGGGTTACCTATCTCCTTTTTCAAATACACCCACCCCCGATAAGCATAGCAACAATCTTGGGTCCCCCACTCCCCATCCCAACTGTTCTATCTTCACTCCCAGCTTACCAGACTTCACCTCCCAAATTAAAACATTCACCCTCCTCCTTGTTTTAGAGCGTTTTCCCACTGTTCTGGGAAACTGTATCCTTATCAGTCAGTGGCTAACCTTGCCAGAGAAAAACAAACGTAGAAAATGACAGATGTGACAACCTGTTGGATACCTGGTGCTCAGTATATTCTCATCTGATCTTTGTCAAACACTAAACTCCTGTTCCACCACATGAGAGTGTAACTAGATGCTTTAAATCCTTAGCTAAGAAAAAAAAGACAGCAAATCAGTTAAACTGGCAAGAAACTTGCTGTTCTTTCCATGCTCATTCCATTGCCCCTTCCACTGTTTTACATTTCCATCATTTTTATTTATTTTTATTTATTTAACATTTCTTATATACCGCGCTATTTGTCATCAGCGCGGTTTACATCAAAACAATAGAACACTTGACCAGATACATTGGCCGTCGTTTACATAAAACGGGGAGTTAACATGGAGGAGAACTTGGGGAGCTATTTACTATCATGTAGGGCTTGTCACTGAAGTCTGTTTAAGCCCACTGAATAAAATGAAATGGTGTTTCAGACTAGTCGGTTATCGACCCAGAACGTCATTGCAGGTTTTAATCTGGTCAACATTTTACTTAGTAACCTAATAAACGATGGCCCTCCTAATCTGCACAGCAAGGCTTTTAGAATTGTAACTGCCACTCCTTGCAGGTTACTCACCCCCCCCCCCATATGTCTTTTGAAACATGCAAGTTATTTTTATTGTTCTTCTTCCCCCCTGCAACCACCACACCTCCCAAAATCCAGCTCAACCAAAAAGATTCAACCTGTCTGAAGCTCCTTACCACATGCCATGGTCCAGCCCGCATTATATATCAGCTGGATTGAAACAGTCTTCCACAACCACACAGCTCTAGAAGGAGTAAGGAGTATTATATACCCGTGAATTATTATTTCATTTTTATTCTTTCCAATCCAATGGATGTTGGAAAGAATGTCTAGCTGCCTGGGACAAAATCTCTCTAAAACTTTTACCAAAAAAATCATCAGAACCAAATATGGCATAGGGGAAATATTGGTGAAGTGAACCAGATCAGACAGAGAGCCCCAGAGAAATCGGCTCTTCCAAAAAAAGTGGTCCAGAGAGGATCCAAAATGGCGTAGTGCAGAGACTGTTATACCGACGTGTTTTTCCATGCCGCATAGGAGGAAAGTAAGCTGGGGAAAGTACCCCAGACTGCCAGCCTCTGCCTCTACGCTTTCTTCTTCTGGACCGTTGGATGTTTTTGTTCATCGGGAGTCTCAGCCACAACATCTAGGGGTGAGTAGCCCGGCTGAGAGATCGCAGGAGCAGGCATGCTCAGCGTCTCCCTCTGGCAGTGATCTGCGGCCCCCAGAATTGCGGAAGCCTCTGAAGCAGGCGTGCTCAGGGGTGTGTTCAGAGCTCGTGGAAGCGGTGGAGACCTCCGAAGTTGGTGTGTCTGCTGCTTTGCTGGGGCCGAACCTGAGTGCACGTGCGGAAGCAGGAGTTGCTCCATGAGGTCTTTCTTGCCCCGAGACGCCGATTGGAGAAGAGTCACTGTCGGACATGGCGAGGAAAGCCGCTTCTTCCCCTACACGGGATTCCATAATGGCAGCTACCACGATGGACACTGTAAGGGAGGTTTCACCCTTTTCCTTCGATTTACAGCGACCAAAGCAGTTTACTTTGGAGGCAATTTGGTCTGCCATTAAACAGCTTGGTGAGGCCATTATTCCTCAGGTAGAACTTTTACAAACACAAGTGTTGCAGAACGAGAAAGCCTGCTCTACAAATGCTGAGTTGATTGAGACATTTAGAGCTTTTGCGACTGATTTATCGTTGAAAACTGATCGCTTGGAATCTCAAATGGAGGCACTAATGAAAGACTTTGGAAATATGAGGAGTCGGTTGAAATATTTAGATAATCATTCAAGATTGACTAATTACGTTTGATTAATTTCCCAAGGTTACCTGGTATATCTGCCAAAGAGATGTTTAAAACATATTTGTTGGAGATTTTGGGGGTCTCTTGATCTATGACCCCCATTGGTCAAGATCTATTATATTCCTAGAGGTCAGAAAGCTTTGTCTAGTGCTGAGCTATCTGGACCACAAGTGGCTGATGTATTAAAATGTAACTGCTTTGTTAGAGAATTCAGATGTGGAAATGGTTGTTCCTGCTACTTGTTTGGTTACGTTTGCATTGGCTTCTGATAGGGAATGGCTTCTTAAAATGTTTTTCAAGAAGAATGTGCCTCTCAAAGATTACCTGGTACGCATATTTCCTGACCTTGCCAGAGAAACCCAACAATGCAGAAAAGAGTTTTTGCTTCTGCGCCCGAGGGCTTTACAATTGGGTGGGTTTTTTTCCTAAAGTATCCCTGCAAGTGCCTTGTGAAATTGGAGGGCATTTCCTATATTTTTTATTTTCCATCTCAATTAATTTCTTTTTTGAATGCTCGGAGGTCCACAGTTGGGGGAGTCCGCCAGTTGCTCTACACCGCTTTAATTTGTTATAGTGGCTGATATTGCCTCTGCCAATTTCCTGTATGAGTAGCCAATATGTTTAGTATTTTCTTCTGTTTCATTGTTTCTTTTAAAGTTTATTATATCATTGGTTTCCCCGGTTTCCGTGCAAGTGATTATATCCTTGCATTATATACTGTAATTCTATAAATATAAAATTAAAAAAAAAAAAAAAAAGTGGTCCAAGGCATTTCTATGGGAAAACCAGTTTCAGCTTCTGGAGCAACAGAGTCACTGAAGCACAGCAGTAAGGAAATTACTCCTTCCAAAATTTTTCACCCCTCTCCTCTACTGTCCCAGTCACAGACATAGACAGAATCAACACAAACAAAACAGGCAAACATACTCACGCATGCTCCCCACAGAGATGGAAAATAATTCCATGTGAGGGCTCTGAATGTTTTTCCTTCCACACCCTCCTTCTCAGCCCAATGCTGCCACACCCCTATCTATCCCCGAAAGGCTGCCTCTTAGTGATTTAGATGTGTATTTCGTTTGTTGTAATTCTACTGTGAAATATACTGAAGCATACAGCCTTCTTAATGGTTGCTATTTACTATACTGTATACTGCCAAATAAGACTTGTTCTGTGGGACAGTGGCATCCTCTGGTTGAACTGTAAAATCCATCCTTTAAAATCTGTTTTTATTTATTTATTTACATTCTCTTATATACCGCGCTATTCTGCATCAGTGCGGTTTACATTGAACAAACTGAAATTACATTGAACAGGGCATTATAACTTGGAGATAACTATTTTACAGGGAACATGGGCTATGGAGGGTTAAGTGGCTTGCCCAAGGCCACAAGGAGCACCTGTGGGACTAGAAACCCCAGTCCTTCTGGCCCAATGTTGCTGTCCTCTAGTGGGATTTGAACCCCTGACCTTCCGGCCTGAAGTACCTTGCCCCAACCACTAGGCCACTCCTCCACTCCAAAGTATTGACAGAGACCTCTAATACTTTCATATATCACCACACTCTTTCATTTTATGATTCTCTCCAAACCAACAGGATTCTCTCCAAATCAACCACTCCATTCAAACTGCCCTCTGTGTGTATCTCAACACAGATTCATACATACACACACACTTGCAGAGAGATTAGAAAATATTCCATTGTAACATAACATAGTATATGATGGCAGATAAAGACTGGAATGATCCATTTAGTCTGTTCAGCAAGGTGGCAAAAGTAGGTGCACCTGCCGCTTTGTGCAGATCACCCCTCCCCATGCCTTTGTTTAAGGTGTACCCACCGCTCCGTGGAGGTCATCCATATTCATTTATTTAACAGATTGTTTTATACCGCTTCATCATTTCAGTCAAAGCGGTATACATGGTAACTTAAACTTGGAAACGTACATTAAACAGGGACATTGATGACTTGGATTTTCTGAGGCAATGGAGGGTTAGGTGACTTGCCCAAGGCCACAAGGAATGCTAGTAAGAACTGAACCCTGTTCTCTTGATTCCCAAGCCAGTACTCCCATTAGGCTGCTCCTCCACAAATTTAACAAATTTTCATGTCTTCTGCAAAAAGACAGACTTTTCCCATTCAGTCCTTCAGCAATATCACTCACAAATACATTCAGCAGAACCGGTCCCAGGACTGATCCCTGGGGCATGGCACTACTCACCTCCCTTTCATCCGAGTGAGTTCCATTTACCATCACCTTCTGTTGCCCGTCAGTCAAATAATTTCTGATCCAGTTCACCACCTTGGGACCCATCCCCAGGCTGTTCAGTTTATTGATAAGTCTCCTACGAGGAACAGTATTCAAAGGCTTTGCTGAAATCTAGGTAGATCACATCCATCGCTTGCCTTTGATCTAGTTCTCTGGTCACCCAGTCAAAGAACTCAATCAGATTTGTTTGGCAAGATCGTCCTTTGGTATAACCATGTTGCCTCGGATCATGCAACCTGCTGGTTTCAAGGAAGTCCACTATTCTCTCTTTCAGGGGCACCTCCATTACATTTCCCACCACCAAGGTAAGGCTTACTGGCCTGTAGTTTGTCACTTCTTCCCCGTTACCACTTTTGTGAAGAGGTACCACATCAGCCCTTCTCCAGTCCTGAGGAAATTCTCCTGTCTCCAAGGAGCTATTCAAAAGGCCTTGCAAGAACCTCTCTGAGCTCTTTCAGTATCCTTGGATGTATCCCATCCAGTCCCATGGCCTTGTCCACTTTCAGTTTTGCAAGGTGTTCAAACACTTCATTCTTCTGTGAATGGTGTAGTATCTACTCCATTCCCATTTGTATATTTGCCCATCACAGATGGTCCTTCTCCAGGATTTTCTTTAGTAAAAATAGAATAGAAGTATTTGTTTTGTATTTTTACTTTTTCAATATCACTTTCCACTAATCCGTCCTTGGCACTTTTGAGTCTTGCAATTCCACCTCTGATCTTCCTCTTCTCCTGAATACACCTGAAAAAAGTTTTGTCTCCACGCTTCAAATCTTTAACCATCTTTTCTTCTGCCTTTGCTTTCCTTATTTCTCTTTTTGTCTCTTTTAGTTTTATCTTGTATTCTTTACTGTGTTCCTCTGTTTGTGAGCTTCTGAATTTTGTGTTTTTTGTCTTTATTTGTGCAGCCACTTCTTTGGAGAACCATATAGGTTTCCTTTTCTTCTCATTTTTATTTACTTTCCTTACGTAAGTATCTGTTGCCCCTTTTATTGCCTCCTTTAGTTTAACCTACTGCAATTCCACTTTCCTTACCTCCTCCCACCCTGCCAATTCCTCCTTCAGGCACTTGGCTGTTTTACTGAATTCGGTGTTTTTGAAGTCTAGGACTTTGAGCTTGCTGCGAATGGACTCTGCTTTTGCTTTTATCTCAAATCACACCGTGTGATGATCGCTGCTGCTCAAATGGGCACCCACCCGGACATTCGACACACTATCTCTATTAGTGAGTACTAAATCCAGCATCGGACTGTCCCTAGTTGGTTCCATCACTGTCTAAACAATGCTTCTTGGAAAGCATCCAGAATATTTTTACTTCTATTTGTAGAAGGAATACTCCACTCCACATCAGGTAGATTATGCAATAATATGCAATATGAATATCCCAGAGATTTATTGGCTGCCGATCCAGTTCTTACTTGCCCATGTTCTGTAGTCACTGCTTCAAACACCCTCTAAGAATTTAGAGGGTAATCTTTTGCACAGCACCCAAAAGAAATCCCTAGTATTAATGGGAGAATAACTTATCAAAAAGTTAGTTTTCCCATCCTAAGTGCAGAGGGTTTTATTTTTAATTATGAAAATGCTTAACGCTTTGACTTCAAATTCTATATGATTTCTACCTCAAAAACTGAAAGCAGCAGCATCAAGCATTAGTGCATTTCGAAATAAAAACTCATTCATCCATTGCACTAGAAAAGTTTTGTTAGAGCCTAAAAATTACATTCAATTTTTAAAAAACATATTAGATGAAAGATAAGACCAATTGCTCCATCCAGTCTGCCCAGTTAATCTGGTCATTAGTACTAAGGATACATCCCTGTTGCCATCCATAGAGGGTTGACCTGGTGTATTGCTACTTATCTGAGTCCGTTTTGTCGTTTTCCTCTCTGGTTCACCACCTTGCTGTGTATATGAGAATGCAAGTTCCTAAACTGGAGCTTTTATTGTCATCGAAAGTCAACACAAACCAGTATGCTTTCACATAAGCAAGCAAAATGTCAAATCAAGACAAAAGATAGAAAACAAGATAACTTCGAAGGGTGCATAAAATTACAATATTCCATTACTTATATCTATCGCCTATTTTATATAAACCAAGAATACTTAAATTAATCCTGTGTAATGAGGTATTCTCTCTAAAAAATAATCATAGAAGATTATATATATATTATATTTATATTTATATATTTATTTTCTTTTCTTTTGGGGAATTGTGACCCACCAGCTTCCCCCTCCTCTTTCTCTTTTGGGTTTTCAGTTCAAATCAGAACTCATCTCTATTAGGCTACAGGACAATGAGCCTTCACTCATAACCATCCTGGATTGTTCACCTATTTTTGTCTTTTACTGCCACGTGGGGGCAGCCCTTGCCATGAGCCACAAACCATGGCTTCCTCTGGAGTTTATCTAAAATGAACCCTAAGCCTAGCCAGGGGGTGCTACCTCTGGGTGATGAATCTGGATCCCTCCCCTCCCTGGGGCCTAGTATACTGCCTATGCTGCAATCCCAGTTTCAGCCAGCCTAGAGAGCTTAGCCCTCATCTAGTAATAAAGTCCAGCGTTCGGTACTACTACTGCAGCCCAAGCTATACTTCAACTACCTGCACCCCTGAATGGACTGCCAGAATTAATTTTCAAAAGGATATAAACAGAATGGAGTCAGTGCAGAGGGTGGCTACTAGAATAGTCTGTGATCTTTGCCATAAAGCATCCGGCCTTGGCCATTGCTGTATACTTTATGAATTGTAAACCGTCCTGGTGTAATGAAGGAGTGGTATATCAAGAAACCAAATAAACAAACATAATTGTGGAGGATTACTGGCTCCCAATGACACCCTGGTGGAGGCTCAAAAACATTGAAAGCGCCAAAAGGCCTGCCCCTTCTCAGACTTAGACCCAAAGAACTCTCAATAACTGGAGGGCATCTTCAGGCTCTACACACAGCTCTGCAGGAAGAATCTTTGACACTTCTAGGCCTGTCTTCCAGGAGTCCCTTTGGGGAGCAGGACGTCACCATTTCATCAGGCCCATCTCGAAGAGCAATCGGTCCTTAAAGAAAAAACTGTTCAGCTGAAGTTCAGAGTCAGTATCCGCCAACTAAGTTCTGAGCTAGTGCTACCATCTGGCCATTATCAATGTCGCCATGCACTTGAAAGAGACTGAATCAAACTGAGAAATCACCAGCCACCAAGGTGGTCTGCTGCCAACCTTAAAGTCTTCAGGCTGTCTGGCAGAGGACAGATCCATCAGCAGAAGGCTTGTCTCTGCACACAGCACTGCCTGAAAGCCTAAGGCATCCTTAAGGAGGGCCTCAGCCTTCCTAAGTTGAGAATCCTCGAGAATGGCGCCTCCCTTCACAGGGATGATCTTGCGCTTATTCAGACTTGTGACCAGGTCTCCCATCCCAGGGAGCCCAAAAGGCTGATCCCGCTTCCCCTGGAGCCGAGAGTACAGTTGAGATAGTACCATAGGGCCAAGTTCAGGCGTTTCCTCCTTAAAACCCCCTATACTGCTGCAAAGGATCAAGTAGAGGCACGAACGTAGGACACGAGATACCCTCCAGACACAAAAGGGATCCTCCTGTTAATCTCATCCGAAAACAAGTTCTACAAACTGCAGAAATGCCAAAGTGTCTTGAAAGGGTATAAACAATGCTCATCTATAAAACAAAACAACAAAAAAACAGTGGATCACAGTGAACCTAGCCTTCCCCCCAGGGGAACCCTCCTACCCTCCTCAGACTTACTTTCAGTGCAAAAAGAGTTTCTCTTGACTCTCCAACCAGCAGAGACTCCTGTAGGATGGATGAGTGCAAGGGTGAAGAGGGGGTTGTGGTCCCTCTAACTGCCCATGACAGATGCTTATCTGCCTGGGGTCCCCCCTCCTCCCCCCCCCCGTAAGGGAAAGGCCAGGCCTTGGACCCCACAAAAAATGCTGCCAAGTGGGTAGCCAAGACTGAAAACAGTCTGTGAGCTGTTTCAGGAGCTGCAGTACAAGCCAGTTGAAAATAAGAACCCGCAGGCCCCAAAGGGCTCCTGCGGCCAACAGGCTTTTGGCCAAGGCTGCCCCAAAAGGCTCCTCCTTCACTGGGCTTAAGCCACCAAATTGAATGGCTGCATTGCCCATGAGGTGTCACAAAATTTATTTATTTATATTCTCTTATATACCGCGCTATTCTGCATCAGTGCAGCTTACATTGAACAAACTGAAATTACATTGAACAGGGCATTCTAACTTGGAGATAACTATTTTACAGGGAACATGGGCTATGGAGGGTTAAGTGGCTTGTCCAAGACCACAAGGAGCACCTGTGGGACTAGAAACCCCAGTCCTTCTGGCCCAAGGTTGAGGTCCTCTAATGGGATTTGAACCCCTGACCTTCCGGCTTTAAGTACCTTGCCCCAACCACTAGGCCACTCCTCCACTCCACATACTTTGGGGCTTCTAGGTATAAATTCATGTTCCCACTAGGTGGCGCATCTCAATCTGTTTACAGTTTTACTCCGACATTACAAACAATAACATTATAAACAAAAAAGGTGCCCTAGGCTTTGTAGACACAACTGGGGCAAAATGAAACAGCCACTGGAAAGAACACACGGCGGATTGCAGGCGGCATCAAGTCGATGCAGCAGCAAAAAGAAAAAACACAAAAGCACGAAAAGACCATGCTGAAAAAAGCAGTGTGAAAAGGGAATCCCAGCACCTGTCAGGCTGACTGGAGAAACGTGGGCAGGGAACCCCTGATAGGCTTGTTTGGCGGCTAGACCTATCTTAATTTGGAGCTGCTTTATTGAAAGCCTCTTTGGTGGCTTAACAGAATAATTCAGCTTGAATAAAAATGCTCTGTCATTTTGAGCTATTTTATGCCTTAACAATTCTGCAAAACTGAGGCCAAATTAACACAGTTACAGCAGAAGAGCAGTGAGAAAGGGTCAGATCTGAATACACACGCACCTGATGAACTGTTTTATTTGCAAAAATATGGGACCTTCTCAATCAAAAAACTTCCTATTTCACAAATTCCTTCTCTATGAAAGCTGTACTGTAGCAACACAGACAACCACTTCTCTAAACAGCGGCCTCCCTCACTGTGGCTTCCCTCCAAACTATAGTATTTACAAAGTGTTAGCTCCAATGAAATGTTTTTTATTATTAGATGGAAGTTCACTATTGTATAACAAGCAACAGACAACTTCCTAAAAAGAAATTCAATACGAAATCAACAGTGATGAATGCTGTTTGACAACCTTTTTTCCATTAATCACGATTCTGCTTACTCAAGAACATGACGTGCAAAATCTATGCTCATAAAAGCATTAATGGGTGACATTCATTCTATTTACACTAATTGTGTGCAAATCAATTTTAGGAGAATTGTAATTTATTCATTATTTGTCTTTTACATTTGCTAAAATAGCCCATATTTATTGAACCAAGTATGCCTTTTTGATGTTTTTCCTTGTGTTCAATTTTCACATATCTAGTTTCTTATACTGCTTTTCCAAAAGTCTCCAATTATACTACTGCAAGAAGTTTGCAATAAATTTGCAATAATTTAATAAAACACGATGAAAGGCAAAATCCTAATGTAAAGTAAAGTAGAGTTTCTTCATAGGCTCAGGTCGCAATGATCACAGGATCCCTCAGGAAAACTAAACCCTTGGTTGCTTGGGTAGAGAGTGCAGTAATCTACCAAGGATAATAAAAACATCTCGATAAATTGATGACACCAATACTTAAGACACAGTTTCCTCTTGTTCAGCATGAAGTAGAAGAAAATAAAGGGATTCACTACTTAAAAAAAACAGAACTAAACAGCAAAAGCTGTTTATATTCAGAGGCCTATGCACTAAAATTTGCACTACAAAAGGTTTTAGCATTCATAACAGTAAAATTTTAAAGTGTACACTAAAGCAGTA
The DNA here is from genome assembly GCA_033557465.1 of Ichthyophis bannanicus. Lineage (NCBI taxonomy): Eukaryota > Metazoa > Chordata > Amphibia > Gymnophiona > Ichthyophiidae > Ichthyophis > Ichthyophis bannanicus. The sequence continues at coordinate 142,494,826 of CM066036.1, forward strand.
TAGAGAGGGATAATTTTCAAAGCTTGCAAAAAAATTATGCTTTGGCCACGGACTTTTAAAAAATTGCCTGCCCGATGTGAGGTACAAGTAACCTATACAAACGTATGCAATGAAGCTCCAATGTAAGCCATTTAACACTAATAGGAGGAAATGTTTTTTCACTCACACTTCATCAAACTCTAGTATTCGTTATCAGAGAATGTAGTAAAAGCTGTTAGTGTAGCTGGGTTTAAAAAAGCTTTGGACAAGTTCTTGGAGGAAAAGTCCATAAACCATTATTAAAGATGACAGGAAAATCCACTGCTTAACCTGGGATTGGCCACAGTTAGAAACAAGATACTGAGCTTGATGGACTTTGGTCTGACCCAGTATGGCATTTCTTATGTTTACTTGAATAGCAGATATAAATGCATGCCTGAGTACTTTCATGTTGAATATACAGCAAAGTCTGCATAGTGCAAATTACGTATGTGCCTTTCGTTAATCTAGACAGTTATAAAATTACATCACCTTCTTCTTTAAGCCACAAAGCTTGATAATAGCTATGCCCTATTTTCTTTTATGACTGGGTACTTTTCTCCCGTTTGTTTGGGATTCCAACTCGATCAGACCAGAGCTGACATTTTATAGTCTGTCCCAATTTACTTTAGTCCAGTCACTGCAACAACAGTCCTTGGCCATGGCACCGCAGCTCCATTCTAAAGGCCTGACTGAACCATCCTGGCAAGGCCTGTATGTGCCCCACGGGATCAGAATCCCAGCTAACTCTGTGCATCCGGTTCTGACTGGGCGCACAGAGAACCGGGATGTCCATGTCATAATTGGGCTCATAGTGGGGTAACCTGCACATGTAGGTGGTGGTTTATGCTACCTACACGTGTCATTGCTGTCATATATGCATAAATGCCATATTCTACCAGATTCTATGTATGAGCAGTGAAGGGGCCAAGTCCCTAAAAAACAATTTTTGTATTTTTAAGAACATTTCAAATACCAGACGGGTTAAGCACATCAGGCTGTTCAATCACGTTAAATCCCTGGTCAAAATGAGGAGTTTGCTGACATTCATGTTTGTCTCTGAAGAGATGAAAAAGCGGATGGGAAATTTTAAAATATACATGTAACCCTGTGCTAAATCAGGACTAAAATGTCTTTTTTTGGACCTCACAAATCATATCCACAACAGGTTCTGATAAAATCTTTGCAGCTTGTGGCATCTACAAATGTAAAGAACGGCATCATAAGATCTGCATGTAGCGGCATAAAACCACTTTACACATATAGTGTAGTGCCCCCTACTGGTTAGGTGGTTGCCTATTAGTAGTGGGCTTACCTCTTTATGTCCTTTGCCAGTCTGATTGCTCAATGCTGGGGCTTTCAAATAATGTAGTTGTGTAAATAAGCAAATTTAACCGAGGGTTTCAAAAGGTGCACAGGAAAATTTATTAATGATTATTTTCTTCTTAGCCACAGAACTTCTTTATCAGCAGTTCATGTATTATCAAACATAAATTGGATACTTCTCCATTCAAAGAAACAAAACTTTATAGCATAGTCCATGCATCACATGTTCTCAACAGCTTGCTTTAAACGTTGCAACAAAATCTTTTCCTTCCATAAAGATCAGTTTCTTCAGAGCCAGGCTTGATACAACAGAGACCCGTATCTCCTCAGGGCTCTGCACAGCATATAAAATACTTGGCTACAAGCTGACAAACATTTGATATCATTTCCTTTTAAACAGTTTTGCATTCTTCATTCTTAAGTTGCAAACATTGGCTTTTCTTTCACTTCAAGCATTTACCGTCTTCTCTGAGCCTGGCTGGCAAGCTCAGACCTTAATGCTTTAATTAACACAATTTTCAGTGAGACATGTATCTCCCAAAGCTCCTTGGGTTTTTTTTTCCACTGCTTTAAAAAAAACGCTCAGCTTTGCTACTTCTGACTAGAGCAATAAGAGCAATCCATCTCTGAGTCAGAACAGGGACTATCTGAACAGCATTCCTCTATTTCCATGAGCTCCTCATTTGATTCACTCAGCACCTGTCTGTCCTCAGCGTCTATAACAGGCTTTAAGGTCTCCAAGAGTTTCAAAACCTGACCCCATTGGGATTCCTTTCTAGGCTGAGTTACAGGGGAAGGATAGAGGAGGTTCTTATCTCTTAACAAACTCTTTAAAGCTTGCAACGTGCTCACCTTTTTCCCAGCAACCAATCTTCCCTCAGACTTTGCCAAAGGTGGAATAGTGTTCACAGACTCTCTCAAAGATATTCCTTTACCTTGCGTTCTTTCAGCATTCCCCCCAGAGCCCAACTCTCCTGTCTTCCAAGCCAGCTGTACTCTCTCTACAAACTGGACTATCTTCAGGGCTGGAGTGGTCTGTCTGCTGCACGCAATAGGGCTTTCCTTTGAGGCATTTGCTGTCACACTTTCCTCTTACACGTGTTCTCCTGGTCTCCTCACTTCCTTTAGTTTCCCGAGACTCTCTGCTAGTCTCCTCCCTCCTGGAGGACGTCTCCTCCTCAGAGCACTCTCCCTCCTGCTTGTCTCCTTGCTGTTCTCCTGCTGTTCTCGTCTTCCACATCACCTGGGCTTCTCTCGTTTCCCAGCTTCCTCTTCTTCCTCTTCACTGCTGCTTTCCCCAGCTTATATGATTGTGTCTGCCCTATAGCTCTAGACTCCACCCCGGGCTCTCCTCGTCACCTCCCCTGGTTTCCATGGAGCTAGGGTGTGGCTCAATCTCTGTAGCTCTATACACACAGTTTTATTTCTCTGGTCAGAGTTTTAACCCCGAACCTCCCTGAACCTTTTCTCTGTTCAGAAATAAATGGCTGTTTTTTCAGCATTTTCTTGGGCTCTAACCCTGTCTCGCCACCACAATAGATACATACAATGCTGTCTCTTTTTGGCTAAGCCAGCAGCTCCATCTCTGGCCCTATTCAAATCCAGACTATAAACTCACCTTTTCAAGGTTGCTTGTGGATCCCGATTCCCTTAGTCTCCCGTTCACCTCCTGTGCGTTTCCTTACCATTCTCCTAGATATAGCCTAGTCCCCAATTGTTGTGTTGTCTGTCTGGACTAGACAGTAAGCTCTGATGAGCAGGGACTGTCTCTTCCATGTCTCTGTACAGCGCTGCATATGCCTTGTAGCACTATACAAATGTATTAGTAGTAGTACTTTAAGACACACAGGCAGCCAATTTTCACATAAAATATTACTTCCACATTTACAATATGAAAAGGAACTAATCTGACTAAGTAAGATTAGCACATCTGGAACAGACTAATGTAAAAGCAAGCAGGCTCCCAGAGTGGAAGTGTAGTATGCTTTAAACTTCAAAACGGGGAATGTAATTAAATAGCACTTTCAATTTCTTTCATAAATGTGTATAACAATGTTTGCTAATTGACTGAGGATTTAACCTAATCTACTGTGTTTTACTATTTATGTTATTGTTGCATTTTGACAGCCTAATCCAGCCAAAATCTCAATGTCAGTAAGTTTCATAAAAAGCAGTTTTATGCAATAAATCAATTAAAGCAAAAGGGAGAGTGAGAAAATGAACACAATGCATGTGGAGCTCTTTAAAAGGGATCACTTCCTAAACTGATAATGAGGCCCTTTTAGTACGACATCCCTGAGGACAACAGAAGAGCTGAACTAGGACGTTAAAGGCTATGAAATGACAAACTTTGCTACACAATAGCTTACCTGCACTGCCCAAAAACAGGCTCTAATGTACTAGAAGTGAGAGCTTTTTTGTAAATGAGGCTTCATATATTAAAAGGCTCAAAAATATCCGTCAAATGCCTCCCAGAAATTACAGCAGTCAAATGGTTTTGTGGTCTACCCTACTGTTGGTTCACAAAGGTCAAATTAGGCCTTACCTGCTAATTTTCTTTCCTGAAGTCCCTCCAGTCCAGACACGTGGGTTATGCTCATCCACCAGACTGAGAACAAACTCCAACCTCTCTCAAGTAGCCTGCGATCCTTTGCAGAGCCAGTATGAACCTCACAAAGCAGCAGAACAGAGTCCCAGGCAGGGCTGCTGTTATTTGATAAGCCTGGTAAGCGCGTCGGGGGGGGGGGGGGCGCTGATAGCAGGGGGGCACCGTAGTGCCTATCATCTACTCTAGATTCAAAGGTTTAAAAAATTTCTTATCGCCTGGGATTACTTGCCTCCAAATGGCCGCAACTCCTATCTGCTGATGGGGATCCCCACAGGCAGAAAAGAACAGCATGGTCAATCTCTTCTGTCTGCCCACAGGGATCCCAATTTCCTGTGGGCAGAACAGAAGGGAAGGCCATGGTTGTGGCCTCAATGCAGGCTGTCTGCCCAGGGGGACCCCATTTCCCTCAGGCCGAAGAGACGGTCGTGGGAAGATCTCTTCTGTTTGCCCATGGGAGATTGGATTCCTGCAGATCACCGCCTTCAGCTACAAAAAGGTTTGGTGTTGGGGGAGGAAGAGAAGGCAGGGAAAATTTAAAGGTGCAGTGGGCTTATAAAAAAGGAGGACGGGGGAGTGGTTTTAGAGCAGGGGATGGGTGTGCTAGAGAGTTTGGTGAAAGGGGAAGAATCTGGACATGGAGCAGAGTAGGGAGCCAGCAGGAGAGGGGTTGGCGGGGGACGGAAGGGTGCAAGGTGCTACTGAAAGGTGCATTCCCCTCACCCTGAGAGCACACCACACATTCACGCAGACAGGCACCCCACCTCCGCACGAAAGGCACACACCCTAGCTCCGCACTACATACACATGCGCATACACACAGGCATTCAACCTCCGCAACACATGCGCACACACACACAGGAGCTCCACATGCACACACAGGCATCTCCCCTCTGTACCTTACACACTCATTGATACCCCACCTCTGCACCATACAAACAGAGGCGCTCCAGCTCTGCAGCACAGACACATGCTCTGTAGCCCCATACCCCATCCACACAAAGGCACCCACCGCCACATCCCACACAGACAACTATAACCATCGTTATACCACGCACACATACAGACACTTCAATATTTGAAGCTATAACTGTTATCTGTATTTTTGTCTATAGATACTGCACAGTACAGGAACTCTGGCGCTGGTCTCATGAGACTTGAGAACATGAGACCAGCACAAGACATGATGGGGGAGAAGTGGCACAAGGAGATCACAGGCTCCTAAGATTTTGGCCTAGCTCCTAAATCCACACAAAATTTGTCAAGGTCTATCTTATGGCATGATGGTAAATTTAAATTGCAACTCCATACAATCTGACTCCATACAATAACTCACTGCATGCTTTCCTAATTTTTATCACTTACTACCAATTAAGCTAAGCTTTATTTCTCTCTTCCCCAGAGGAAGCTCCTTCAAGGAATATAAAGAGAGGAAACTGAGGTGGGAGTAAGGTGAAATTAGGCGTTACCTGCTAATTGGCTTTCCTTGAGTACCTCCAGTCCACTCCTGACCTGTGGGTAGTCACACCTCACCAGCAACTTGGAAACTGAGCATGTCCAATTCATGACATCAGCATACATGGGCAGCCGGTAGCACCTCCCAGCCCTCAGTATCTCAGTCTCCAAGCAGTTGGAGAGATCCGACTCCTATAGGTGGGACTCACTGTAGGGACAATTAGGATTAGAGGTGCTTGTCATAATATAGATTGACTTGTTGGCAGAGGAAGGGGGAAGCCCTGCTTGCAGGTACCCTTCCTGGGGTAGTTGAACACAGTTCTGTCGAATAAAAAAAAAAAAAAAAGGGGAGATAAAGTTCAACGGGGAGTAGCAAAGAAGTGGTTTTCTAGACCGCCTTGCAGCATCTCCCGTTGCTCCAGTGACTGCCGAGCCCATAAGTGAATGAGGAGCCAGACTGTCTGGGGGAGCCAGCCTTCTCTTCCGGGGGTTGCCGCAGCTGCTGACTCCGGAAGGGGAGGCTGAACAGCTGGCAGAACAACTACAATCTATGTGACATTTTCCTCTACAACAAAGGCAGAAGCCTTTTTCTCTGACAGGGTTTTTTGTTTTGGTTTTTTCACGCTGCCAGCATTTGTTTGCGTCTGGGACTCCCGGCACTGTTAAGCCTCATGGCAGTGCAGTAGGCCTTCCCGGCTGCACGGGAAAGGTTGGCCATCCTTTTTCCCTCCTTTTTAGTGTCAGGTGCCAGAGGGGGATTCCCTGTGGATGCTGGGATGCTCCCTGAAGCACTTCCTTTTTATTGTTTTTGCTGGGGTTTCTTTTTAATGTTTCTTAACCTTATTTAAAAAAAATAAAAAATAAAAATAAGGAGGTGGAAGCAAAGTTTCAATTTTGGGGCCTTCTTCTTGCTATTAGTTCCATCCTGGGCAAAGGCAAAATGCCTGCAAGGCCCACTTGCTTGGCTTGTGGTTCCAGGAGGTGGGCAGAGTCAGAGGAGGGCTTCTGCCAGGGATTTGAGGCAGAAGCACGGTCCATGAAAGATAATCTACTGGAGGGGAGGTTGGACAGGCCTCAGAAGGGGGAGCCCTCGGGAGGAGTCAAGTGGACCCTCTTAGCAACAGAGGAGCACCATCCCTCCACCAGAGCCACATCCTGAGGAGACCTAGGGGACAGCTCTGCCTATTCTCTACCTGCAGTGAGGGAAAGGGAGCATAGAGTCTCTAGGTCCTCCACTTCGCAGGAGGCGATGGCTGTGGATTCCCAAGCGGCTTTTTCCCCAGAGTTCATGCTGCTTATGTATAAGGCCTTCTGTAGGGTGGCCTTATTTATTTAACAGGTCTTCTATACCGCATTTCTTAAATCCAATGCAGTTTACATCAATTTATGCAAGAAGAGGGCCACGAAGAGGACCCTGTTGGACATGGAAATGTCACTCAGATCAGAGGACAAGCAGTTGTCCAGCCACAGTCAGATGGACACAGATCCCTGAGAGGACGCCAGCTCGATCCAGTCCAAAGAGCCCAAGGACCAGGAAACAGGAGTAGAATTGCAGGATGAGGCATCAGATCTAGAGGAAAGTGAGATCCCGCAAGAGGAGGACGCGTGGATTGTGTGGGTATTTCAACGGGAGGAGCTAGCCTCCTTGATCTCCCACTCCTTGTGAACTTTGCATATGACCACAGGGGTCCCAGGAGAGGAAATGCTGCTGGAGGATCTCTTGTTCCGAGTGGTTAGAAAACCACAGACCATGTTCCCACTGCATTGGGCGATCGAGTAGATGATTCAGGATAAGTAGGACATGCTGAAGGCTGGTCTAAAGGGCACGTGGACCATGTTGCAGCTCTATGCGCTTCCAGAGCACAAAAAGGACCTGTTCTGTTCACCTGAGGTGGATGCGGCAGTCTTGACAGTAATGAAGAAGACAACATTCCAGTCGAAGGCAGTACAGCACTTAAGGATGTTCAGAATAGAATGTTGGAAACCCTGCTGAAACAGGCCTTTGACATAGACGCCATGTCACTGCAGGCCTCAGTATATGGTGCATTTGTAGCAGGGCTTGTTTGCATTGGGCTCAGGGTATCCTCGAAGAGTCAGAAGGTTCGGGTCCTTCCCCGCCAGAAGCAGCCAACCTGAAGTCCGGCACGGCTTACTTGGTGGATGCCTTTTATGACTTTATTAGGTGCCTGTCAGAGTATGGCAGTGGTAGTTTCTGTGCACCATTATTTGTGGTTTAGGAACTGGTCAGCCGATGTGTCCTCCAAATCCCACAAGCAGGCTTCCATTCAAGGGGAAGCTCTTGTTCGGAGAAGCGGTGGAGAAAGCACAGTTACTTACCTGTAACAGGTGATCTCTGGGAACAGCAGGAATAAGTCTTCACATATGGTATCGTCAGTACCGACGGAGCCTGCGCGGGAACGCTCCCCAGCGTCCAGTAAGAAAGCTTTTGGGAGCATCCCACAGCGCCTGCGCGCTGCCTTCCCGCCTTTCCAAACCGCCTCTCTCCACTTCGAGTTTTAAAGCTGAGACAAAGAGAGAGAGAGGAAAGGAAAGATAGAGAGATACAACTCCTAGGGGAGGTGGGTGGGTTGTGAAGACTTATTCCTGCTGTTCCCAGAGATCACCTGTTACAGGTAAGTAACTGTGCTATCTCCAGGAACAAGCAGGAATGAGTCTTCACATATGGGGACTCCCTAGCTGTAGATGCCAGGGAGAAACCCCAGGTTGTGTGTCCTTGAAAAGGATTCTACCTCCTCCCATGGATCTCTGGCATCCGACCAGGGTAGGTGGGTAGGAGTTGATTAGGAATGGAACAGGTGTTTGAGAACAGCCTGACCAAACGAGAGATCCCAGCGGGAGTCCTTGTCCAAACAGTAATGGGCTGTGAAGGTATGAACCAAGGCCCAGGTGGCCGCTCAACAGATTTGGTCGATGGACACAGAGTTTAGATGAGCCATTGAGGCTGCCATGGCTCTCACATTGTGAGCTGTGACATGGCCCTCCAGAGAAATGTTCCTACTCTGGTAGGCGAAAGAAATACACTGAGCAATCCAGTGGGACAGAGTTCTCTTAGAGACTGGAAGTCCTAAATGAGAAGGATCAAAAGCAACAAAGAGTTGAGAAGACTTTCTATGTTGCTGTGTTCTTTGTAAGTAAAAAGCGAGAGCTCTCTTACAATCCAAGGTATGAAGATTCCTCTCTGCACTTGATGCATGAGGTCCTGGAAAAAAGACAGGTAAATATACCTCTTGGTCCAGATGAAAATGCGAGATCACTTTAGGCATAAAGTGTGGATTGGTCCTGAGGACTACCTTATCATGATGGAACCTTGTATAAGGTGGATTAGCCACCAAAGCTTGCAACTCACTGATGCGGCGTGCTGAGGTGACTGCAATAAGAAAAACAACTTTCCAAGAAAGAAATTTCAAGGAGGTGGTGGCTAAAAGTTCAAAGGGTGGCTTCATAAGCTGGCCAAGAACCAGGTTTAAGTCCCATGTCACTGGAGGTGGTCTAATGGGAGGTTTAGTTAAAAGAAGGCCTCTCATGAATCTTGCTATAAGAGGATGAGAGGAAATAGGTTGTCCATTGAGAGGCTTGAGGGACGCTGCAATAGCACTCAAATGGACTCTTACTGAATTCGTTTTCAGACCTGCATGGCATAGATGCTGGAGATACTCTATAAGAGAATTCAGAGGTATTGCAAGAGGGTTTAGACCCTTCCCTGAACACCAAATGGTAAACCTTTTCCATTTGAAAGCATGGAAACATCTAGTAGAAGGCTTTCTAGAGGCATGAATAACATCTCTGACTTGCTGAGAGAGATGAAAATCTTGAAGGTCTAGGCCCTCAGCAACCAAGCCCTGAGATGGAGCGACTGGGGGTTTGGGTGCCACAACGTTCCCTCTTCCTGGGACAGAAGGTCTGGTGCAGAGCCCAAGTCCAGGGAAGGAGCTTGAGAGAGATGCAGAAGTAGAGGGTACCACACTTGGCATGGCCAATGTGGTGCTATGAGGATCATGGTCCATCGATCTCTCTGAAGCTTGAACATTGTTTTGGGAATTAGGGGAATTGGTGGAAAGGCATAAAGGAAGTCTTGACCCCAGTGAAGGAGGAAGGCATCCTTGGCCTGAACTCCCTGACACGGAATTCTGGAACAGAACCGGGGAAGTTTGGCATTCCACGGACATGCAAAGGGGTCTATGTCCGGGGTTCCCCAAATTCGAAAAATCCTGGCTACCTGGTCCATGTGGAGGGACCACTCGCGTGGAAGCAGAACTCGACGGAGTCTGTCCGCCCAAGAGTTTTGAACGCCTGGAAGATATACTGCCAGAAGATGGATGTGATGCTCTCTGGCGAAGGCCCACAGTCGCAAAGCTTCGTTGCAAAGCGACAGAGAGCCAGTCCCGCCCTGCTTGTTTACATAGAACATGGCTACTTGGTTGTCCGTATGGATGAGGACTGTCCTGTAGCTGAGCAGGGAATGGAACACTCTGAGAGCTAAGAATATTGCTCTGAGTTCCAAGAGAATGATATGCAGAGAAGTCTCCTGTGGAGACAACATGCCCTGGGTGGAGAGATCCTGCAGATGAGCTCCCCAACCCATTGGAGAAGCATCTGTTGTCAGAGTTGCTTGGGGTAGCGACTGCTGAAAAGGGGACCCCCAACAACAGATTTGGAGGGGATTTCCACCACTGGAGAGACCAAAATAGGCGACTGGAGTTTGCTATTTTGTCTGACAGGCAACCTGATGCCTGAGTCCATTGGGTGGACAAAGTCCATTGAGCTGCTCTCATGTGAAGGCGAGCATATGGAACCACATGCACGGTGGATGCCATGTGGCCTAATAGTTGTAACATTTCTCGAGCAGTTAAATGGGACTTTAACAGCATCTGGGAGGCTAACTGCACCAAGTGTAGGCAACGGGCCTGAGGAAGATAGGCCCTTGCAGTTGTGGTATTCAGCAAGGCCCCTATAAACTCCAGAGACTGAGTAGGGGTGAGATGGGATTTTGGGATATTCATTACCAGTCCCAAATACTGAAGGACACGCATTGTGCAGGTTAGACAAATCTGGGCCTCTGACTGGGATGGAGCTCGAATGAGCCAGTCGTCCAGATATGGGAAAACGAATATTCCTAGAGTGCGTAGAAATGCAGCTACTACTGCCATGCATTTCGTGAACACCCTTGGTGCAGAGGCCAGACCGAAAGGAAGCACCCTGTATTGGTAGTGCTTTCCTTGAAAAAGGAACCAAAGGAACCTTCTGTGTGTTGGATGGATGAGGACATGGGTGTACGCATCCTTGAGATCTAGAGAACAAAGCCAGTCCTGACTCTGAAGGAATGGCAGCAGAGTACCGAGAGAAATCATCTTGAATTTCTCTTTGAATAGAAACTTGTTCAATTCTCTGAGATCTAATATGGGTCTGTAGCCCCCTGTTTTCTTTGGAATAAGAAAATAAGGAGAGTAGAACCCTGAGCCCTGTTGAAGAAGAGGTACTTCTTCTATTGCCCCTTGGGCAAGAAGGGTAGCAATCTCCTGACCCAGAAGGTTGAGGAGAGATGTTGGAGAATTGAACTGTTTCACCATGGTGTGGGGAGGAAGGTTTAAGAAATGAAGCTTGTACCCTTCCCTTATAATGGAGAGGGCCCATTGCTCTGCTGTGATTTGCTCCCATCTGGGAGCAAAGTAAGCCAACCTTCCTGGGATGGTGAGGGGCTCTGGTTCTTCCAGAGCTAGAAAGGCTAAGTGCTCTAGTTGCAAGTCAAAGGCCCTGAGGAGGCTGAGGCTGCTGGGCCGTGGGAGGCCTGGCAGCCTTTGACTTGGCCTGTTTAGGTGGTTGCTGACGCTTTGCAGCAAAACGACCTGCAGAAGATGCCTGCTGACCATAAGCAGGATAATATCTTCCCTTTTTAGAAAAAGGTGTCTTTTTGAACAATCTTTTCTTAACAGGAGCAGAGGTAGACTTTGAAAGTCGATCCAAAGCAGAGTTCTCAGCATCCATCTGAGTGGCCTTTGCTTGCCAATCCCTGCCAAAAAGGTTTTCACCTGTACAAGGAAGATTTCCCAGTTCATCTTGGACCCAGAGTTCCAAATCAGAGGCTTGTAACCAAGCAATTCTGCGTGCACCTATGGCACTAGCCGAGGCTCTGCTTACACACTCAAGAGTCAAAGGCTGCACGGTTGGAAAATTTGGAAACATCTTGGGCATGTTTAAGCCAAGTGAGAAATTCCTGCCTTTTATCTTCTGAAATAAAAGGGGCTAAAGTCTGCAGATGATCTGTGACTTCTTTTAGAAACATCCCCATATAGAGACTTTAGGAGTTGATTCTGGCAGCAAGCATATTAGCTTGGAAAACCCTTCGGCAAAAAGCATCAAGGGTCCTGCATTCACGTCCTGGAGGATTAGATGAGTGTCTCTTTGCACTCTTTATTTTCCTCATGGCAGACTCTACCACAATAGAGTGGTGAGGAAGCTGAGACTTATGAAAGCCAGGACAAGGAGGGACACGGTACATGGTGTCTAACCTACGAGAATGAGGAGAGGTGGTAAGAGGAGTCTCCCACATGCTCAACATGAGATCATAAAGAATCTCATGAATAGGTAAGGTAGCTGCTTCTTTAGGAGCCTTAGGATATTGCAAAATATCTAATTGCTTGGCTCTGACTCAGGGGCTCTGACTCAGGGGCCACTGTAATGGAGAGGCCCCTAGCCACTTCCCTAATGAAGTCTTGAAAAGACAAGTCTTCTGGAGGAGACATTCTTCGTTTTGGAGAAGCAGACTCCTGAGGAAGAAGTACCGGTGCCTTGACAGAAGCCTCCGACTCATCAGAGTCTTCGGAGGAATCGAAGTATAGCCTGTCTGGATGCTCCTGTAAAGCCCGATACGCGTACCGAGTGGGATCGACATCGGGAGTAAGCGGTACCGGTTCGGTACCGATGGGCATCATAGGACAGGGTACCGTTGCAGTCGACACCGAAGCCGATGTCGATGCAATCGATACCGGCACCGGGAACGATGCTGTTGCCGGAGTCGGTACCGGCAACGGAGATTGTTGCAGTACCGGAGGCGTCGAAGCCTGCATAAACGTCGTTAGGGTGCGTTGCATGGATAGAATCTTCTGATCATCGACGCCACCAGAGTCTGGATGTCGGTACCAGTGGAGGCCACCGGTACCCCAGAACACGGCAACAGGTGATCGGTCGAGGCTGAGCCATCGATGTCAACTTGTGACCCCATAGACAATGCTTTGGAAGCCGGAACTTCCCGCCGGGGTAATTTTGCCGGTGCAGAATCCTCGAGGACAAGCCCAGAGGCATCTCGATGCTTAGAGGGAGATTTGCCCTTCAAGGACCGGCTAGATTTATGCTTGGTTACCTGAGATCCATGGGAGTAAGAAGCAGCCCTGGAAGACGTCGATGCCACCGAGGCTGCATCAGAGGGAAACAGGGTACTGAGCTTGGCTGCTTGGTTCTGCCGACCTCTTTTAGACATCATGGTACAGGACACACAATCCGTGATGGAATGGTCAGGACCCAAACATTTTAGACACCAATCATGGGACGCGACACAGAAAAATAAAGAAAAAAATAAAGAACTTCTTCTGTGATGACAGGAACACGACCTGCTGGCTCCGCGGAAAAGAAGAACTGGAGAGAGGCAGTTGGGAAAGGCAGGAAGGCAGCGCGCAGGCGCTGTGGGATGCTCCTAAAAGCTTTCTTACTGGACGCTGGGGAGCGTTCCCGCGCAGGCTCCGTCGGTACCAATGATACCATATGTGAAGACTCATTCCTGCTTGTTCCTGGAGATGTTGGTGAAGGATTTGGGTGTGGGTGGGGGGGTCAAAGGAAGGTCAATTCCCCGAGGATAAGCAGAAGATGGTGTACTCAGACGCCAGACCGTGGCCAATCTAGGGACTTTTGCCAGTTCTGAGCAATGTGCTTTGCATCCTACCAGAGGGGGGCGCTTCCTGTTGAGAGGGCAGTCCTTTCAAGGCTTTCAAGAAGCGGGAAGAGGTTTTTTTTCTCCTGCTCTGCTTTGGCAAATAAGAAACCGCAATGATGTGAGGGGAGCCCAGGTGGGGTTACTGCCCATAGGGAAGGCTATGGGAGTTCTCCCTGCCTGGAGAACAGAGCAGTGGGTGCTGGAGTTTAGAGAAGGCTACACATTCAAGAACGCACAACCACCTGGGAAAGTTTTTCTCAGATTGCCCTACAAGGCACCTCAAGGTTAAGGCAGTGCGGGACACCCAGGAATGACTTCGGGAGCTGGGAGCCATCACGGAGGTGCCACGAAACCAATGCGGCTCGAGTTGATACTCCATCTATTTCACGGTACCAAAAAATGAAGGATCCTTCAGACCTATTCTGGATCTCAAGCAAGTGAATCGCTGTCTCCGGGTGCTGTGGTTTCACATGGAAAAGCTACAGTCAGTGATCATGGCTGTCAGGGAAGGAGAGTTCCTCACATCCCTGGATCTCACGGTGGCCTACCTGCACATTTCCATTTGGCCAGATCACTAGCAATTCCTGAGGTTTGCGGTGCCCATGAGGCATGTTCAGTTCACTGCCTTGCTGTTTGACTTTGCAACTGTTTCCCAAACCTTCACCAAGATCATGGTGGTAGTCGTGGTGGCCTTCCAGAAGGAGGGCATCCTAGTGCACCCGTATCTCAATGATTGGCTAGTCCAGGCAAAGTCCAGAGCTTAGAGTGAGTGGGTAACTGCCTGGGTGGTTGAGTTCCTGCAGAATCTCGGCTGGGTAATCAATATGATGAAGAACAACCTGCAGCCGATGCAGTAGTTCATATACCTGGCTGGCAATTCCGGACATGAGAGGGCACAGACTCCTTGCTGACCGATCAGGTGTGCAAGCTACAGCAGGTCAGAATTTTCCTCCAGACAAAGAACCCGACTGCCTGGCATTATCTGCAGCTGTTGGGGTCGATGGTGGTGACCACAGAGCTGGTCCTGTGGGCACGAGCTCATTGAGGCCCCTACAGAGGGCACTGTTGAGGAGATAGTCAGCACAGTATCATCTATTCGAGAGATGGCTACCCTGCTTGGTGGTAGTCAAGGTGGATCTCTGATGGTGGCTGAGACCGGAGAAGTTGTCAGTGGGAAATGCCCTTGGAAGCACCCTGTTGGATTTCGCTGACGACGGATGCCAGCTGGTCTCCAGAGGAGTCTGCTTGGGCCATCAACAGGTTGGATATGCAAGTGGTGCTCTTGGCCCTCCAGAAGTTCTGCAGCCCCCTTCAGGGGAATGCAGTGAGTATTCTCACACAATGCCATCATGGTGGCATACATCAACCGGCAAGGTGGCACGGGGAGCAAACAGTTGGGAAATGAGGTAGCCCCACTTCTGGTGTGGGCAGAGGACAACCTACAAGCCTTGTCGGCAGATCATGTGCCAGCAAGGAGAATGTAGTGGCTGACTGAGTGACTGACTGACTCAGCCGGATGCGAGTGGACACCGGTGAGTGGACATTCACCAAAGTAGTGTTTGCGCAGATAGTGCATCGCTGGGGTCTGCCCGTCATGAATTTACAGCAACTTTCAAGTCTGAAAAGGCAAGCCATTTCTATAGCTCACACAGAGAATGAATGTCAAAATGCCTCGATGCGTTAGTAGAGCATTGGCCAAGGACCGTTTTGCTCTATGTGTTTCCCCTGTAGGCCGAGTGATACAGTGGATCGAGGAGCATGGGGGATTGGTCATCCTGGTTGCTCCCGATTGGCCACGCAGACCATGGTATGCCAATCTCATTTGGCTAACGGTGGATCAGCCATGGCATCTGCTGGTCAGGGACAACCTGTTACTGTAGGGTCCATTGTGGGTGCCTCACAAGCATAATTCTCACTTATGGCATGATTCTTGAGAGGGCTAGGTTGAAGAAGTGTGGCTATTCAGCCTCAATATTCTCGATGCTGTTAAAAGCGTGCAAGCACTCCACATCGCTGGCCTATGTGAGAGTCTAGAGGCTCTTCGAGGGCTGGTGTACAGATCACAGAGGTGAGGCCTTGGCCATCTCAGAACTGGTGGGTTTGGAGAAGGGCCTAGTGTGTAATTTCTTGCAAGTGCAGGTGGCAACGTTAACGTGTTACTGTGAGCGAGTGCAAGGGGTGTTCTTAGAAGCCCATCTGGATATAGTGTGCTTTCTGTGGGCTGTGAAGCATGTGCGACCCCCCCCATTTGGTTCATAGTGTCTCTCTGAGACCTTAACTTTGTGTTGTCAGTGTTAATGGAGGTGCCCTTTCAGCCGCTGTTGGCTTGTATGCTGAAGGACTTGATATTGAAAGGCTATCTCTTTGGTGACAATTTGCTCAGCTAGGAGAATTTCGGAGCTGTAGGTCTTGTCCTGCCGAGAGCCATTTCTCTCTATACCTAAGGAGAAGGTGGCACTATGGCCAGTGCCGTCCTCCTTGCCAAAGGTCTATCAGTGTTAATATTAATTTATTTTTGTGCGGAAAGCATTTTAATATTTGTGCCCCTAGTGGTGGGAACATCAGGCTAGTTTATTTCATGTTTAAGGTAGTATTGTTATTAACAGGGCTGCTTTTACCTCTGGGCAAAAGGGGCAACTGCCCTGGACTCTGCACAACAGGGACCCAGCTGCCCTGATACACATAGGTGAAAGCGGCCCCGTTCCTCCCTTCTGTCCCCTCAGGCTGCTTGAATGAGAAGTGGGCAGCGCTTTAGTGAACAGACTGACGACTTCCTGCTTTTGGTCTGTTCATCAAAGTGCTGCTCATTTTACTTGCCAGCGGCTTGAGGGAGCAGAAGGGAGGAACGGGGCTGCTAACTGTGCTGCCCAGAGCCCCATAAGGGGTTGAAGCAGCCCTGGTTATTAGTGTTATTTTTTTTTTTTGCCCTGGAACTTTTAAAGTAATACCATTTTATTTACTGCTTATCCCTGTTTTTAAGGACATGTGGTTCTGTCATGCTTTTAAACTGTATTATACTGTAGCTTCCAGTCTGCTTTTAAGCCAGCTGTGCATCACTGTTAGCTTTTTGTCTTTTGGGTGCTTTTTATGCAAGTTCTAAAGCACCCCTTTTTGAGTAAATGATGGTTGCCGCACATTTTGCTTGACATATTTGGTTTTTTTATGACACTTTTGTTTTTTAGTCTTTTCTACTTGGCTGTTCTTTGACATTTTTAGAAGGCTTTACTTCTGTTGATGACATCTGTCTAATGTTTATTCTGCAGACGAGTCACAGCCAAGAAAGAAAGGAATCTGAAGAATAATGGGGAATAAATCAATTTATGGTGAATTGATTTATTCAATATAGCTCTTTTGCATTAAGTGCCACTACACTCATAGAAACAGAAGGGCTATGGGCACTTAATGCATATTCATTTCATTAACATACGTTAAAACCTTTAGTAAACATGCACCTGTAATGCAGTTATCCTTTGGTTCATCATTATACCAATTTTGATTATAGATTTTTTTTTTTTGCTGCTAACAATAAAGCTTAGACTATCACAACCTGTTCCTGGAGTGGAAGAGTAGCCTAGTGGTTGGGGCAAGGTACTTCAGGCCGGAAGGTCGGGGGTTCAAATCCCACTAGAGGACAGCAACCTTGGGCCGGAAGGACTGGGGTTTCTAGTCCCACAGGTGCTCCTTGTGGTCTTGGGCAAGCCACTTAACCCTCCATAGCCCATGTTCCCTGTAAAATAGTTATCTCCAAGTTATAATACCCTGTTCAATGTAATTTCAGTTTGTTCAATGTAAAACCGCACTGATGCAGAATAGCGCGGTATATAAGAGAATGTAAATAAATAAATAAATACTATACTATGTATTTACTGCTCAGTACTTATTTTTATTCCAGCTATGCATTTGCCCCTTCACTGCAATTTTTTTCTTTTACAGCATTCAATTTGAAAAAAATAAAGAGTTCACAAAGGAGTTTTTGAAAAATGGGGAAGGAGGGTAGCCACAATTAATAGTAATGAGGGAGGGGGTGCTGAGCTATAGGTTGCAGGAGTATACCAGAAACCCTAGCACCAACCCTGGTCCCAGAACCCCAAATCCACACTAGCACTGCAATGAAACGTGCACCCCAAAAAGACGTGCACAGCTTCTTCATTGATCTTTTTTTTTTGCATTTGGAATAGTGCCTATGCAAGGCACGCCCCCTCCCCCAAGGACCAGAGTCCACAACAGGGAGAGCAAGGGAACCCCCATTACCAATCAAAAACAAAAGGAACAAAAGTGGAATAGACATCCAACTGGCCCAAACTTTCCCATTCCAGCAATAACTCCCTTTCAGAATAGAAGCAAGGCCAGCAGAAGGCAGTAACCAAGTCCTGGGTGGGTCCCGGACTGGACTGGACTGGAAGGACTCCAGGAAACAAAATTAGCAGTCAAAGCCTAATTTCACCTTCCAGTTCATCCCTCCAGTCCAGTCCAGATGCGTGGGACATAACAAAGCAGTACTATCACGGGGTGGGGACTGATACGCCAGCCTGAAGCACCCAAACCCCAAAATCCACATCCAGACAGGCCTGTACATCCAGCCTGTAATGATGCACAAAGGATAATGCGACGACAACATTGCCACCCTGAAAATGTCCTGAGGCAGGACAAGACTGAACTCCACTCAAGAAGCCGCCTGAGCCCTGACAGAATGAGCCTACAAACCCATGGAACAACATGCCCCTTTATCAAATATGCAGATTCAATGGGAAATGGGTTACCTTAGAAGTGGCCTCGCCCTTCCGAGGCCCACCAAACAGCATGAAGAGGTGCTCCGAATGTCAAAATGCCTCCATCACCTTCAAGTATCACTTAAGCAGTCTGCAGGCATTGAGCATATGCAGATTCCTGGACTCCGCAAAACCGGGAGAACTGGCAAAGGCCAGTAAAGTCATTGCCTGATTGATGTGAAACACCAAAATCACCTTTGGCAAAAAGGAAGGAACCGGGCATAGTACCACCCTTTCCCTCAATCACCAAATCGGGCTCCCTGCACGAGAGAGCCTGAAGCTCCGAGATGGGGCACACTGAACAAAACTGCCACCAGGAACACCACCTGTAGAGACAGATCTTTCAAAGAAGATCCACCACCGAAAGAGGCTCAAACAGGGGCTTCACGAGCGCAGAGAGAACCAAATTAAGATCCTAGGTTGGAACAAGGAGATGACAAGGTGGCCTCAAATGCTTAACCCCTCAAAAAAAATGGACCACGTCACGATAAGAGGCATGGGACTCGCTCAGTGTCCAACACCAGCAACAAGCCAGGGCTGTAACCTGTACCTTCAAGGAATTTAAGGCCAAACCACCGTCAAGATCATCCTGTAAGAAAGCCATAATCTCTGGGAGTGTGGTCCCTAGAAGCCGCACACCTCATTCTACGAACCAAGCATCAATGATGTGCCAAACCCACACATAGGCCAAGGACATAGAACATTTCCAAGCCTGTAACAAGGTATCAATCACTTGAGGGGAGTAAATCCCTGCGCCTCAAACGTGCTCTCTCAAGAGTCAGGCTGTAAGCGAGAACCAATCCACACCCGACATCCGGAGAGGATCCTGTGTTAGAAGATCCGCTTCCTGAGGAAGAAGGAAAGGATCCACTACCCAAGCTGCACCAAATCCGCATACCACGGCCATCTGGGCCAGTTCGGGGTCACCAACACCACGCATCCTGCATGGGCCTTGACCCACTGCAGAATGCAACCGATTACTGGCCATGAAGAAACAGAGAAGCCCGTCGCTGGGCCAGGGTTGAACCAACGCGTCAAGACCTTCCGACATGTGCTCCTGGCGCCTACTGAAGAACCTGTGGACTTTAGCTCACCACTGTCACCATTAAGTCCATCATGGAAACGCCCCAGTGCCTCACAATCAACTGGAAGGCCGACTCAAGACAGGGACCACTCTTCTAGGTCGAATAGATGACGGTTTAAATAATCTGCCTGCACATTCTCCTTCCCGGCAACATGTGCCACAGACAGCACAAGCAGATGGACCTCCACCCACTGTAGAAGTGGAACTGCCTCCGCTGCCACCAATGAGCTTGCTGCCCGCCGCTGAACAACAGGGAGAAAAAACTCCAAGGCCATAAGCATGTCCCTAGTCTCCATATGATTGATAGACCATTGGCTCTCCTCTGGCGACCACTGTCCCTGGGACATCTGGGCTTAACAATGAGCTCCCCAACCGAAGAGAATGCCATCCATGATCATCACCACAACCCAGTCCAGGGTCTCAAGAGGCATCCTGGCCACAACTTAGACTCCGCCTAGACCACCCCATACAGCAAGGTGGACATCCATTGCAACTGCGGTGACCAGCGCACCAAAAATGCTGCCTAGAAAGGCCGCATGTGAAGCCAAGCCCAAGGCACCAGCTCCAGGGAGATCACTATCGATCTGAGCACCTGCAGATAGTCCCAAACTCTTCGGCAGGAAATGCCCGCTGCCTTCTCACCTGATTTTGCAACTTCATTATCCTGCCCTCCAGCAGAAACACCATCCCCCACCGAGTGTCAAAGCGGGCTCCCAGGTACTCCAAAGGATTGAGACGGAGACAGACTGCTCTTTGCAAAATTCACAAGCCGATCCAGTTCCTGAAGCAGGTGGATCACGCAGGCTGTCGCCTTTCGACTCTCCTGCAAAGATTTCACTTGAATCAACCAATCGTCCAAATATGGGTGAACCAGGATGCCCTGCTTCCACAGGGCCTGCCGCCACCACCAACATCACCTTGGTAAACACTCGGGGGTGGTAGCAAGGCCAAAAGGGAGAGCTAAAACTGAAAATGCCCTGTGGCACCACAAGACAGAAACCGCTGATGCTCTGGGTAAATGGGAATATGCAGATAGGCCTCAGACAGATCCAGGCATGTCAAAAAAAACCCTTGTTGAAAAGCCACAATGACAGACTACAGTGTCTCCATGCGAAAACAAGGTACCCAGAAGCCCTGTTTAACCCCTTCAAATCCAAGATGGGCTGCCAAGATCCTTTTTTCTTGGGCCCCACAAAATAAATTTTGTATGTAACCTCCTGCATCCCATTCCTATGGAGGCACGGAAACAATGGCCTCGAGCTGCAGGAGACACAAACATCATCTGAACAGCCAAGGCTTTGGCGGGAGCTCGACAGGGAGACACATGAAGATGTCCGTGAAGGGCCTTATGAACTCAAGAGCAGATCACCTCCAAGACCTAGGCGTCCATCATAAGCTGGGCCTATGTGGGATAAAGCCAGTTCATCCACAATATTGCACATCTATCCCTATCCCAAGGCTACATGCCAACTGCCCTCAAGCTTGCTATTGTCCGTCCAATACCTAAGAATTCGGCTCTAAACAAAAGTGACTTAGCAGCTTACCATCCCATTTCCAGTCTTCTCATCCTAAGGTCATTGAGAAAATTGTACAACGTCAACTCCAAGACCATATCAACTCACATATCGATTCACATGCACCATTAGACCCTCACCAACATGGCTTTTGACCTAACCATAGCGTCAAAACCCTTCTTATATTCCTATTCGACAACCTGATCAGAGGAATGGACAACATCAAGATGGGATTTCTCCTGATATTCATCGATATCTCTACCTTTGACATGGTGTCACACAGCATACTACTAAACAGACTAGAATATATTGGACTGTATGGCACCACTATTAAATGGTTTACCTCAATAAAAGACAACTTCAGGTGAAATGCAGCACGAACAACTCCACCCATTTCCCGGCAACACAGGGCATCCTCCTTGTCTGTACTTTTATTTAATCTATACATGCAACCCATCTGTGCCATCATCAAAAGCCACAAGGTCCACTACACATTATACGCAGATGACATTATGGTCTACTCTCTGATCAATCTTGAAAACCCGGATTATGCAAAAATAACAAAATGCCTGGAAGATATGACTGGATGGCTAACCCAAAACAACCTAAATATCAACTACAGCAAGACGGAAGCCCTCCTTGTCACACGTAACCCAGGATTCACCCCTCCCCCCCTTCATTCAAGCTGAACATTTCCATACCCATTAAACCTGAAATAAAATACCTTGCGGTCACCCTGGACTGCAATCTGAACCTTCAAGTGCATATTAACAAAACTTCCAAAAATGCCTATCACAAGGTGCATGTCATCAGATGGCTCAAGCCATTACTCAGCCAAAAACACTTCCGCACTGTTTTCCAGGCAATAATCACTCCCATCTTGGACTACTGCAATCCCATATACCTTGAATTACATAAACTAGCACGCCACCCCCTGCAGATGACACAGAATACCGCAGCTCGTATTATAACTGGCTCATCAAAACATGACCATATCACCCCCTCCTCCTAAATCAACTCCACTGGCTCCCCATTACCTCCTGCATCAAGTACAAAACTGCTGAACATTTTCAAAATTAAGCAAAACATTTCTGCCAATACACTGGAAAGCCTTATCAGTATGGAAACAAGCAACAGACCCAGAAGACATACCACTACTGACATTATTACCACCCCCAGCACCTATGTCAAATCCAAGCAATCTACATATGGAAGAGCTATCTCCATGGCAGCTCCTGCCCTATGGAACTCCCTCCCCGACTACCTTAGAGCCACTTCCGACTCCAAAGACTTCTGGAAGAAGCTGAAAACCATCCTCCATATTGAACACTTCGGAGACATTAATTAATATGGACAAACCTGCATAATATGGTCCATCCCGCATAATACAGACCTACCGGAAAACAAGTCCCCTCCCTGCTCTTTCACACTCATCCCCCAGCTGCCCTAGTTCCATCCCTCAACCTTTCCGTTTGTTTAATATCCAACTGTACATAACAACACAAATTAAAGTCAATGATCTCTTCACATACACTATGCACATATTCTATGTTGTATATAAGTTAACCTGAAACAAACAAACAATCTCCTGCATGCCCCCCTCTCCCATTGTTCTATGTAAAACCAACAAGTTGCGCTGTAAACTGTTTTGATTTTAGGATAAGGCGGTATAGAAATCCTGTTAAAAAAAAAAATATAAATAGTCTTAGGTGACCGCCTATTGACTGCATCTCCTCCACGGTCCCCCAAACCTTCATTGGGAGAACATGGCAGCACCGGGGGCTCCTACAGCCCCACCTCTGTCACTCCGACTGCCCACCCAAAAAGGAGAGACCTTTCAAGAGCAAAACAGGACCTTTAAGGATTCACTCCTCGGACTGGATGAAACTTCCACACCTCATGCCCCTTGTCCTTAGAAGAGGATCCATGGTCTGCCGCCTTGGGCTTATCCTCCAGAAGCCGAGGCACCTTAGTGTCCCCCAAGTCCTTCACCAATTTTTCCAGATCCTCCCCAAACATTCCCAAAAAGGGAAGCTTACTCAACCTCGTCCTGGAGACCAGATCCACTGACCAATTCCGCAGCCACAAGAAACGACGAGCCACTACAATGGTTGCCATAGACTTAGTGGACTCCCTAAGCAAATCATAAAGGTCAGCCAGGAAGATGATGTCAGATTCTAACTAGGCCACCTCCTCATGGGCAACAGCCTCTGTCAGCACCGCCTCTGGGATCTTTTGCAACCAAAGCAAATAGGACCTTGCAACATAGGAGTCACATATGGCCCCCTGTAAAGCCAAGGCAGAGACCTCAAAGGCCTGCTGAAGCAGCGCCTCCATCTGCTGATCCTGTGGGTCCTTCAAGGCTGCACCCCTTCCACCAGAATGGTAGTCTTCCCCATGACTGCAGTCACCAGCGCTTCCATCAGGGAAGATACAAGTGCTCCCTCTCATCCAGAGGACTAGGGTAAAGCCTGCCCATATTCCTATCAACCCATAAGCCCACATCAGAGACCTTCTACTCTTCATCACTTTCACCACCCAGTGGAAGGGAAAGAAGGAAGCTTTCAAATGCCCTCAAGAAGCGTATCCTCCACCTGCTCAGAGGGATCCAGCAGCAGATAGTCTGCAATCTGCAAAGCTACCAAGATTTTAACAATCAAGAAGGGAAGCTTGTCCCTATGAAAAATCTGGATGGCTGAGGAGTCCTCCCTGGCCAGGAGCTCCCCTTCCTCCAACTCCTCAGGATCATGATCCACCAAAAAATCCGACGGACCCTCTAGAGTTCCAAAGGAACCCAAACACCATCATCAAGGTCCCATCCTTGAATTCGGGGGTCCTCTCCCAGTGCAGGTGCTTCCCTGCCGCTGGGACTGCCAACATCCCCCCAGCATGGAAAGAGGTCCCTTAGCAAGCCCCTGTTGCATCAGGAAGGCCTGATGCAACAACAGCACAAACTCTGCCCACTGCTCAAAGACCCCCCAACAGCCCCGGGATGATCTGGGGACACAGGTTGCAAACCCAGAGATTCTCTTCTTTCCGGAGCAGCAGTGGAGACAGCATTCAAAATGATGGCTGTTCCTCCCAAAACCATGGGTGCTCCAGCCTCCCTCACAGGGCAATCACAGCCGGAAAGCCTCCTGCAACTGCTTCCAAAGTTGCTGAACCGCCAACCAGGCTCTCTGCGGCAGCCATGTTCTCTCTTTTATGCAGATGTGGCAAAGTCTGACCATGGAGAGCAGGCTCCAGCGGCTTTCACATGCTACACAAACAGCCCCTCTCTGCCTTGGCCATATGCACAGTCTACAGGAGACTGCGCCCTCCCCCGAAGAGAGACTCACTGATCCAGAGGGGTCCCACTGTGCTGCTGCTGCTTTTTTTTTTTTTTAAACTTTGCTCAACTGCTGGTCCTCTTCCAAAGGTCAGAGAGGAAAAGGGTTAGTGGCTGCCTCCAATCCAAAAAACCAAAGGGCTAACTTTTCAAGGTGATGGCAGCAAATGAAAGACGTATTTCACTTGCTGCCAGAGACAGAAAGGCACCAAATTCCCAGCTGTGGCAACGCACAATGCTGGAGGAAAAATTGTACCTCGGAATCTCTCCTCTTTTGCAAAACTATGTATAGAGAATACACTAATGCTATTTTCTCGGCAAAGAAGAAATATTTTTCCTCACTGATTTCTTCAAATACATCACAACCACATAAACTATTTCAAGATTTTGAAAATATTACTAAAGAGCAGACTTCCTCAATTGCAGCTAAAGTTTCTGATCTTTAGGACCACAAAGTAAATGGACTAGTTCTGTAGAGGGCATGAGTAAGAGCCTGCAACTGTCGGAAGCACTGAGGCTTCCTTGACAGCCGCTCTTTGCCAAGGAGCCAGAAGATGTCCTGGAGAAATTCCACAAACTTCAGTGTGTACCCTCTCCTCTAACCTTTCTAATCTTGTCCATGGGACTGACATATGGATCCATTCCAAGAGAAACAGCTGGAACTGCCCCTATACTGCCTGTCCCTCATAAAGGCCCCACTGGATCTGATTCGGAGGTCCTACTGCCGCCTAAGGCTGTACCCACTGAGTCCTGAGAGCACTGGGATCCCTGAAAGGGCTGACTTTTCAAGGATTTGGACTCATAGGAGGAATAGGCCATATCAGAATTCTTCCTGGCCTTAAATTGCTCCAAACTCCATGCTGGGCCTTACACAAAGACCCCATGGAACCCTTGGGCCTATTCTCTACAACGGCCTTTACCAGCTTCTCCAGATCCTCCCCAAAAGAGCAAGTGGCCCTTAAAAGATAAGACTGCTAAGCCACAACTTGGACACAGCAACCGCACACCAATTTCAGGTCTATAGCTATCGGCAAGCCACTACCGCAGCAGCAATAGATTTAAAGGAAATCCTGATCAAGTCATTTTGGGCATCTGCCACAAACAAAGCTCGAGCCTCCAATCTTGTCATATCTGGGTTGTTCGGCAATAGTGCTTGGGTCACAATGCCTGCAAGAAAAGACACCTGAATTCCCAAGGACAAAACCATAAACACATTCTTAAGGAGGGCCCCTACCCTTCTATCATGGGCATCTTCCACCGGGATAGTAGTGCACTTGATCAATGCCATGACAAAGCGTCCACTTTAAAGACCCCAAACAACTTATCCATCTCCCCTTTGGGGCAGAGGATATAGCCTCCCCAGAACATTGACACCTTTCAGCACCAGCTCCAGTATCTCCCACTGTAAGACCATGAGCCTTCACAAGGGCTTAGGAAGAGGGAAGAAAACTGAGGGCCACCTCTACATTCCAGAATAGGATATTCTTGGAGACCTCTCCAGCAGGAGGTTCCACAATACATAGGGCTGCCATGGTATCCCAAAGCAAGCAAGATGGCAAGGTCCTCCCGGTCAAACATTCAACCGAATCACTGCTAGATGTACTCACAGAAGAAAATGAATCAGCATCATCATCCTCCCAAGGGGGGGGGGGGGAGAAACAAGGTTGAGTCCCAAGAGGACTGTAGAGAGTGAAGGTCAGAGGCACTTAATCTCTTGCCACCAAAAGGGGAGACACTGGAGGGCCACAGGGAAGGTCAGAGCCCCCAAATGGGCTGCTGTGCAGTGAGCAGAAATTGACAACAGTCTGAGCTGTTTCAGGAACTGCCATTCAAAGCCAACTGAGAATGCACCCTGGAGCATCTGGGGGGCCCTTAAAGGCCTGCCAGTTCAAGGCTAAGGTTGCCTCATCCCCCCTCAACAAGGTCATTGTAGTCATCCAAGATGGCCACCAAACCCACCAGAAAGAAAATTGTAGGAGATGCAATAACAGCAGTAAAAATCAGCCTCAGTTCCCAAGACCTCTGTGGAGATGTCCTAAAATTGTTGAAAAACCTGCCTGAGGCATCCCCATCAAACTCATGGCAAAAAGATTCAGCCACAGGGTTTCCGAAAGACACTGAAGAGTAGCCAGCATTGCATCTGAGCTCAGCAGTGGTAAAAAGAAAAAGATACCTAATGAAAAAAAAGGGCAGGCAGAAAAAGAATTTCTTCCCTTGTAAAGCTGGACAGAGTTACCTGAGAAGGGCCTCCCCAGCCACCCACACAAGCTGCTAAGAAGCTTTATTTGTTTTTAAAGCTGCTTTATTGAAGTATCAAGGTAAGAGAGTCAAAAGAAATAAACAGCAAAGGCAAAAAAAATAGAAAACTAGAAAATTAAGGAGAATTGAGAGAAGGAGGGGCACTCCCAGCAAGAGCCCTGTGGGGTCCTCCTGAACCACTCTGGCCCATGGGTCTTTTCAATCCACCAAGGGAAGCTCCCCTTTCTCTGGTGACTAATTTGTTGTAGACAGTCTTCTCCTCAGCCTCTCCCTAGAAGGTACAAGACTGGACTCTCAGAGGAATGGAGAAGTGAAAACTAAAGGCACTGCCACAAAGGCAGATACCAGGAGGCCCTGATTCCCCCATAGGGGAGATCAGGACATCAGACTCTCTGTGAGCCATTCAGCTACCAGAGACTGAAAACAGCCTGTGAGCTATTTCAGCAGCTACTGCTCAAAGCCAGCTAAAGAGGGGCCCTGGAAAACCCTCAGGGGCCTGCTGGCTTGATCCTGTCTCTGTCTCACCACACTCCTCTTCAGGCAAGACCATGAGGCCATTCAAGATGGCCACCATTCCCACAAGGAGGAAGATTGTGGGAGACAGTAGAGGCAGCAAACTCAGCATCAGACCCTTGGCCCCCCCTATAGGGAGAGCCAAAAAAATGCACCCCAAAGCTTCTTCATCACACTCGAGGTAATAAGAGTCAGCCACAAAGCTCACTTGAAAGCTGAAAGCAGTACACTTCCAGGCAACTAGCATAGCAGCAGAGTTCAAACAATCAAAGAAAAATCCGCAGGGGGAAAACCCCCAATGGAAAAGAAAACTGCTGTGAAACAGATCCCTGATCAGTAAGGGAATCCCTACACCTGTCAGGTTGACCAGAGAAACCCAAGAAGGGCCTTCAATTGAAAGAGGTTCTCAGGCATTTATACCACGGAGATACTTAAACATCTCTATCAAATCTCCTCTATCCCACCCTTCCTCTAATGTATACATATTAAGATCTTTAAAGTTATATGCTTTATAACAAAGACCACTAACCATTTTAGTAGCCACCCTCTGCACCAACTCCATCCTATTAATATCCTTTTGAAGGTGCAGTCTCCAGAATTGCACACAATACTCCAAATGAGTTCGCACCAGAGACTTATACAGAGGCACTATCACCTCCTTTTTTCTGCTTGCCAATCCTTTCTCTATGTACCCAAGCATCCTTCTGGCTTTCGCTGTCACCTTTTCTATCTGTCTAGCCATCTTAAGATCATCAGAAAATTGCGCCCGGTCACGTTCTTTTTTCATGGACAGAAGTACTTTGCCTCCTACATTGTACCGCTCCCTTCGATTTTTGCTGCCCAAGTGCATGAACCTGCATTTTCTAGCATTAAATCTTAGCTGCCAAATTCTTGACCATACTTCAAGCTTAGCTAGATCCCTCCTCATGTTATCTACTCCTTCCTGGGTGTCTACTCTATTGCAGATTCTGGTATCATCCGCAGAGGCAAACCTTACCCGACAGCCCTTCTGCAATATCACTAACAAAAAATATTAAAAACAATCGGACCAAGGACAGATTCCTGCAGCACACCACTGGTAATATCCTTCTCCTAGGAGTGAACTCCATTTACCTGTACCCTTTGTTGTCTCCCACTCAACCAATTTCTAACCCAATCAGTAACTTTAGGCCCATCCCTAGGGTGCTCAGTTTATTTATAAGTCGCCTGTGTGGAACAGTGTCAAAGGCTTTACTGAAATCTAAGTATACCACATCTAGGGCTCTCCCTCGGTCCAACTCCCTGGTCACCCACAGAAATCAAATTTGTCTGACAAGACCTGCCTCTGGTAAACCCATGCTGCCTCAGATCCTGCAATCCAATGGACTCCAGAAACCTCACTATTCTCTCTTTTAGCAGCGTTTCCAATAATTTACTCACCTGATGAGGTCAGTGGCTTCAAAGAGCTTGCACTGAATGGGAAGCTGGAAGAATACAATGAACTCTAACAGACAGAGCTTTGTCCAACACTACAAAAAATTCCCCTTTTGCAATACAGAAAAAGAATTAGCTTTCAAAAATGAAAACCAAACTCTTTGAAGAGCTCTCAGGCAGAGGGATTGTATTTAAAAGCCACACAGTATTACTCTGCTTGCAATGGAATCACTGTTAGGAAATGGAACAGTTAATGGGAAAAGGGGGTTGAGTCCATATTTACTAACCTCCCTCAGAGGCCTTATGGAATCCTTCTGTGTGCTCTCCAGCCCACCAGAGCTGGAACCTGTGGATAATGGTGCTGGAGACAGGACAACTGTCATCTCAAGGAAGCAATCAGCATACCCAAACTCAGAGCAAACATTGGAGCCAAGGTCTAAAACTTATAGGGGGGGGGGGGGAACAGGGAAGATTGGTGCTGCAGTGCATATAGGCTTGTCTGCTGATGGCCAACAATACTGGCTTCTTAGTGCTGCACCAATGAATATACTAGTTATGACATCACTGAAAGTTGATGTGGTCTGTCTCCACCTGCTGGCTGGGGAGCATAACTCACTCATCTGGACTGGTCTAGTAGAATGATAAGGAAAATGGCAATGTTCTTACCTTAGATCAGTGGTTCTCAAACTTGTCCCGAGGGGGCACTAGCTAGTCAGGCTTTCACAATGAATATGCATGAGATCAATCTGAATGCAATGGAGATAGTGTGCGTTAATCATTCATGGATATCCTGAAAACCTCCAGGTTGTTTGAGAACCACTGCTTGAAAGGTACATGATTTTCAATCCTGATGTAAAGTTGTTTAAATATAACCTTTGGTACAATTTTATTTTGGTTTCCTTATTTTATTGTAGCTTCAAAGCACATGTCTATAGATTTTCAAAACCTACACAATAAAATTTTTAAAAGATTTTCACTCTGGTTAAAATGG
Organism: Ichthyophis bannanicus; assembly: GCA_033557465.1. Lineage (NCBI taxonomy): Eukaryota > Metazoa > Chordata > Amphibia > Gymnophiona > Ichthyophiidae > Ichthyophis > Ichthyophis bannanicus. Next base: position 142,524,046 of record CM066036.1, read on the forward strand.
CTGACCATAAATTAATATAAGCTGAAATCAAAATTTACCATAATCAATTTAAACAAGCTGAGGTCATAAAAGAGTTTAACAATGATAGTGAGCGACCCAAGAAAGCACTCTGATCATTTCTTTGCCTTAACACAAATGATTCTGTGTAACTGTTTACTGCTTTCTGTGATGTCTTCAATAAGGAATTCTACTTACATGATGCCTAGGGAAAAATTTATTATTGCAGAAGGAACCTAAAAGTAAAGAAGAAAATGAATTCCAAAAACATCTACAGTGCATTACAAAAATATTCATCCCCTCTGTGTTTGTCCTGTTTTGTCGCATTACAAACGAATTAAAATGGAGTTTTGGGGGTTAGTACCATATGATATACACAACATGCCTACGACTTTGAAGGTGCAAAATATCCTTTATTGTGATACAAACAATAAGTAAGACAAAAAAAACTGAAAGCAGGAGTGTGCATGTGTATACACCCCCCAAAGTCAATACGTTGTAGAGCCACCTTTTGCTGCAATTACAGCTGCAAGTCCCCTGGGGTATGTCTCTATTAGCTTAGCACATCTAGCCATTGGGATTTTCACCCATTCCTTAAGGCAAAACTGCTCCAACTCCTTCAAGTTAGATGGGTTGCATTGGTGTACAGCAATCTTCAAGTCATGCCACAGATTCTCAATTGGATTGAGGTCTGGGCTTTGACTAGGCCAGTGATGGCTAACCTTTTTGAGCCCGAGTGCCCAAACTGCCGCACAAAACCAAAGAATTTCCTCAAAGTGCCAGCACGTCAATTAAACCTTAACAACAAGATTTTAGTATCTAAAAACTCTTTATAAAGTTGCCTGAAACTATGTAACATCATTTGTAAAGGTTTGGAATCTTTGTATTGTCAGAGAATCAAATTGATTCACAATCCATTGGTATACAATACAATATATAGGCAAATTATAAAGTATTAATGATTTCATTCAATATAGAAACAGGAAGGCAATAATAAAACAGGGAACCCCAAAAGCCAAACTAGGAATGTACAAAAACACTTTAGAAATAAAACTATAAATTAATTTCCTCTTGTACTAAACAAAGCACAGACACTAATGATGCACATTTCCCAGAGCTGACATATTCCAGTTAATAAATTCAAAATAAAGAGATATCTTTGTACCTTTTGTGCATTTTTTTCAGTTGCAATTGTTCCAGCCACTTTCTTCTGGTTTATTTGTGTCTTTGCTATCTCTCCATCGTCTGCCTGTCCATTTCTCCTTTCTTATCTTCTAGTTTATTTCAATTCTCTCTCTTAATCTGCTTTAAAATAATAATATTTCTCCTTTTTTAGTCTCACAATACACGGCCAATTGTACATTTTTCTTCCCTCCCACACAAAATATTTTCCCCTCTCCATTTCACTCTCCCAGCCCCATCCCCTTCTAATCTCCCCCAACATCAGCTCCTTTAATTCCAGCCCCACCCAGTATCCGCTCCCTTCTAGTCCCCACATCAGCCCATTTCCAGTCCTGGCCCCCCATCCGTCCATTTCCAATCCTATCCGAGTCCCTGCATCAGCTCATTTCGAATACCAGCCTCCCAGCAGCCCATTTCTAGTCCTTTCTAGCCCCACCATCACTCAGCCCATTCTAATCCAAGCCCCCCATGAGCCTACTTCCAGTTCTAGCCCCTCCATGAGTTCATTTCAATCCAAGCCCCACCACAGCCCCATTTCCAAACTTAGCTCCCCAACACCCAAGTCCCAGTCCTATCCTAGCCCCTCCATCAGCCCATTTCCTGTCCTAGCTCCCCCCTAAGAGCCCATTCCCACGCCCCCCTTCCCATCAGCTATTTGCAGTTCAAGCCCCTTCCACTCAGCCCATTTCCATTCCAAGTCCCCCTCCCCATCAGCTATTTGCAGTTCAAGCCCCCCACTTCCCCTCAGCCCATTTCATTCCAAGCCCCGTCCCCATCAGCTATTTGCAGTTCAAGCCCCCCACTTGCCCTCAGCCCATTTCCATTCCAAAGCCCGACCATCCCCATCAGCTATTTGCAATTCAAGCCCCCTTCCACTCAAGCCCATTTCCAGTCTAGCAACCCCCCCAACCCATTACCAGTCCTAGCCCCCCATAGCCCACTCCAGTCCTAATCCCACCAGCCCATTTCCAGTCCTAATCCCCATCACCCCATTTTCAGTTTAAGCCCCTCATAGCCCATTACCAGTCCTAACCTCCCCATCAGCCCACTCCCAGTCCTAATCCCACCAGCCCATTTCCAGTCCTAATCCCCCATCACCCAATTTTTAGTTTAAGCCCCCCATAGGCCCATTACCAGTCCTAACCTCCCAATCAGCCACTCCCAGTCCTAATCCCACCAGCCATTTCCAGTCCTAATCCATCACCCAATTTTTAGTTTAAGCCCCCCCATAGCCATCACCATCCTAAAAACCCCCCAGCACCCAGCACCACTCCTACCCCCCAATGCCCCATCACCACTCCTAAACCCCCAGTGCCCATCACCACTCCTAAACCCCCCAGCACCCATCACCATCCTAATCCCCCCGCAGCGCCCATCACCACTCCTAAACCCCACCAGCCCAGCCCAGCCCCAGCCAAAATTTAAAATAAAAAAAAGCTGTCTTCTACCGCTTCCGGGGCCGCCGCGGCAGAATCGAGTGTGCCGCGGGGCCCCCCTGTGCCTGGCAGAGCCTGCCCTCCAGATCACTGCTTCCCGGTATCAGTCCCGTTTTCCAGCTTGTCACACGCGCCGGCTTTCAGAGCGCGAAGGGAACTAGTTCCCTTTCGCGGCTCTGTTAAGCCCGCGGGGGCTGATGGGAACTTCCCATCCAGCCCCCGCGGGCTTAACAGAGCAGCGAGGGGAGAAACTCTCCCCTCGCGCTCTGAAAGCCGGCACGTGTGACAAGCTGGAAACAGGGACTGATACCGGGGAAGGTAGAATCTGGAGGGCAGGCTCTGCCAGGCACAGGGGGGGCCCCGCGGCACACTCGATTCTGCTGCGGCGGCCCCGGAAGCGGCAGAAGACAGCTTTTTTTTATTTTTTAAAATGCGGACCTTCCCGCGTGCCAGCTGCAAGGCCTTCGCGTGCCACAGCTGGCACGCGTGCCATAGGTTCGCCATCGCTGGACTAGGCCATTCCAAGACATTTAAATGTTTCCCTTTAAACCAGCTTTAGGTCACTGTCCTGCTGGAAGGTGAACCTTCATCCCAGTCTCAAATCTCTGGCAGACTGAAACAGATTTTCCTCAAGAATTGCCCTGTATTTAGTGCCATCCATTGTTCCTTCAGTCCTGACCAGTTTTCCTGTCCCTGCCAATGAAAAACATCCCCACAGAATGATGCTGCCACCACCGTGTTTCACTGTGGGAATGGTGTTCTCGGGGTGATGATGGAAGTGTTGGGTTTACGCCACACATGGCATTTCCCATGATGGTCAAAAAGTTCAATTTTCATCTCATCTGACCAGAGAACCTTCTTCCATGTGTTTGGGGGGGGGGGGGGGGTCCGCCACATGCTGTTGTGCAAACTCCAAACGGGTTTTCTTATTTCTTTCTTTAAGCAATGGCTTTTTTCTGGCCACTCTTCTATAAACCCCACTCTGTGGAGTGTATGACTTAAAGTGGTCCTATGGACAAATACTCACATCTTCGCTGTGGATCTCTGAAGCTCCTTCAGTGTTATCCTTAGTGTCTTTGTAGCATCTCTGATTTATGCCCTCCTTGCCCGGTCTGAATTTTGGTGGGCGGTCTTCTCTTGCCAGGTTTGTAGTGGTACCATATTCTTCCTATTTTGTTATAATGGATTTAATGGTGCTCTGAGGGATATTCAGAATTTGGGGTTTTTTTTCTGACTTATCCCTGATCTATACTTCTCCACAACATTGTCTCTGACCTGTTTGGAGTGCTCCTTGGTCTTCATGTTGCTTGCTTAGTGATGTTGAAGAGTCAGGGGCCCTTCAGAAAAGGTATATTTATACAGGCATCATGTGACAGATCATGCGACACCGACTGCACACAGGTGGACCCTAATCCACTAATGTGACTTCTGAGATTAATTGGTGGACTAGATCTTATTTAGGGGTTTCATAGCAAAAGGGATGAAGACATATGCACTCACAACTTTTTAGTTTTTACTTTTTTTTTTTTTTTTTTTTATTATATATACAAGGTATTTTATTGCCTTTTCACTTCACCAATTTGGACTATATTGTTAAGTCCATTACCTAACATCCAAATGAACCTCCATTTTCATTCCAGGTTGTACGTAATGCGACAAAGCAGGACAAAAACCAAAGGGATGAATACTTTCGCAAGGCACTGTATATCAGAGTCACAAGCAATCCAAAAAAACCAGCAGAGAGATGATCCTGTATTCCAATCCCCTAAATCTCCTATTCACCTCCTATGTTTTTCTTTACTATTCCCCCCAGGTGTTGTGCTGTCTGTCTTGACTAGACTGTAAGCTCTTATGAGAAAGAACTGTCTCTTACATGTCTGTATAGCGCTGTGTATGCTTTGCAGCGCTATACAAATGTAAGTAGTAGTAGTAGTAAAAAAAAAAAGGGAGACTAGGATCAGAAATATTTATTATAACTAATAAAAAGCATAAACAGTTAAAAAAAACAACAAATAAAAGGACAAACTATTGCAAAAACATAAATTAGTTTCAAATAACACAACAGTCATTATGTAGTCCATGTTTTGATGAAGTGCCTGCATAAGGGGATTTGGTTGTAGCAATAATGCCTAATAAAGCGTGGCGATGAGTGTCCAGGGGAGGAGGGAGGCTAGGAAAACAAATCAAAAGATAAAGGAAAAACACCACACTCAAAAAAGAAATTCAAAACTGAAACATGAGAGACATGTAAAGAATATATAGGGGCCTGTTTACTAAAATGTGCTAAGCAATTAGGGTGCAAATTAGAGCATGCTGTTAGTGCTAGAGCATGGGAACCGATATCGACCAAGCAGCATGTATGTTATGGGGCAGTAATGGATGGATTATGGGCTGATACTACTAATGGGCATGAACTGCACACTGAGTTAAGTATACAATATTTTACCACACACTGTCATGGCTACCATAGCACAGATATATTTAACGCTTCCTCAATGAGGCTCCAGACTCCCCCCCCCACCCCCCACACATACTTTCTACCCCTCAGTTTCCCCCAGCACTTACTGGGAGGTGCCTATGGTAGGTTAGTGGGGGGGGGGAGGGCCCTAAGAGCCATCCCTAGACTCTCCTGCCCCATTTCTGGCCTGAGTGCAAAATGACAGCTTTGTCCCTTAGTGGTAGTCTCATGGTATTACTGCTAAAGGTCAAGTTCCCTCATTTGGCAGCATCATCACTAGCAGGAGTAGTATTTAGGCCACACCTTTCCAATGGTAGTTCAAGGCATTTTACATTCAGGAACATAGATATTTCCCTGTCCCCAGAGGGCTTACAATCTAAGAGGTGTGATCAAAAAGTATTAAGACTTGTACAATAACACAAGAAGTATAACACTGAAGTTACTGTACTCAGTCTCCTTCAAAGTAGTCCCTTTACGATAAAACACACTTCCTCCAGCATTCCTGCCACTGCTGGAAACAATTTTGAAATGTCTTTTCATTATGCTGAGAAGCTGCTGACATATCCCATGGGATCAGAATTCTGGCTAACTCTGTGCGTCTGGTTACGACCAGGCGTACAGAGGGCCGGGACGTCTGGGTCTGAATCAGGCCCCTTGTGATTTAAAAAAGTACAGGTGTGTTGCAGCCATGCTACGCTCTGCACACGCAGAGCACATAACTAGGTCACTGCATGCTTAATAGCATTGTGGTGAGACATATTGTTATATAGCTGCACAACAAGTCTCAATACTTTTTGATCACACCTCATAAGTTTGTACCTGAGAAAATGGAGAGTTAAGTGGCTTGCCTAAGATTACAAGGAGCGCTAATGGGAATTGAACCAGATCTCTTGGATACTAGGTTGTTGCTGTAACCACTAGGCTACTCCTCCACTCGAAGTTCTGCAAGATTACCAGTCCATCGGGGACAACCTTGGTAAGTGCCGGGGAGATTGTGATGCAATCATGATATGAATCAGAAGGCATTTTTTAATGCCATGGGCTATGGTAACTGCATCCAGATAGCTATCTACACTATATGCCCATGCATTTGCCTTGTGCTAAATGTCTGTCCTGTGCATTTACTGTGAGCAGATGTGCAGTACACCATGAACAGTTACTGCAAAAACTAATAGCTAAAACCTGCTGTTTCTTTCTCAACATCATCAACAAAATTTGCCCATTTCTTTCTGAACACACTACTAAGACACTTAGTCACCTCCCTTTTAGACTACTGTAACCTGCTCCTTGCTGGACTCCCTCTGAGTAATCTCTCTCCCCTTCAATCTGTTCAACACTCTGCTGCGCAGCTAATCTTCTGCCAGCCTCGTCATGCTCATATTACCCCTCTTCGCAAGTTTCTTCATTGGCTTCCTATCCATTTCCACATCCAGTTCAAACTTCTCCTGCTGACCTATAAGTGCATTCACTCTGCAGCTCCTCACTACCTCTCCTCTCTTATCTCTCTCTACACCCCTCCTCGGGAACTCTGCTCTTCTGGCAAATCGCTATCTGTGCCCTTCTCTTCTATTGCCAGCTTCAGACTTCGCTCCTTTCACCTTGCTGCTCCTTATGTTTGGAACAAACTTCCTGAGTCTGTACATCAGGCGCCTTCTCTGGCCCTTTTCAAATCCAGGCTGAAAACTCACCTCTTCGCTGCCGCTTTCGGATCTTGACTCACCTGATCTCCTTTGTGTTTCTTTACTATTCTCCCTAGACATAATCCATGTCTACAGCTACTGTGTTGACTGTCTGAACTAGATTGTAAGCTCCGATGAGCAGGGACCATCTTTACATGTGTCTGTGCAATGCTGCTTTCACCTTGTAGTGCTATAGAAATGTTTGGCAGTAGTAGGAGTAGTAGTATTTAACTTGCATTAAATTTTCAAACTAACTCACAGTAAGTGCAAAACACTACTGCACCTTAATAAACAGCCTCCCAAAGTCTTACCCACAGGGGGTTCTGACCACCTGGAATAGAAGGATCTGAGGTCAAACGATTAAAGATGACATTATGAGTGAGATAAGTAACTAAAAATAAAAATATGTATGTCGAAGCCAACCACAGATGGGTATTTAACCCCTAGAGCAGGCCTTGACAAATTTTGTGTAGATTTAGGAGCCAGGCCAAAATCTAGGGAGCCAGTACTCGCAACCGCCTCATCCCCCCCCCCTTACCCGTTCTCTCACAATGGTCTCATATTCTCAAATCATGTGAGACCAGCGCCACAGTTCCTACACCGTGCATCATCTATAGATAACAGCTATAGCTTCAGATAGCAAGTATCTGTGTGGGTGCGTGGTGCCCCACTCCATGTGTGGGATGTGGTGGTGGATGCATTTGTGTAGATGGGGCGGAAGGCTGTGGTGCATGTGAGCTTGTGTGTGCATGTGTAATGTACTGTGGAGCTGGGATGTGTCTGTCCTACAGAGGTGGGGTGCTTGTGTGTGTGTATGTGTATATTTGTATTAGTTCCTCTGGGAGGGGAATGCACCTTCCAGTAAACACATTGTGCCCTTTTGTCCCCATGCATTCATCCCTTTAAATCATGCACTCCTCCTTCCCCCACCTTGAAGCCCTCCCCATTCTCTGTTCCCCTTCCAAACACTTCCCCTACCCCTCCCCCTAGCATTCCCCCCTTCCTTTTTAAGTTGCTGGCCTTCACGCAACTTTTTTGTTGTTGTTTTAATTGCAGGCCCCGAGTGGTTCTCTTCATCTGCCCGCAGGGTTCCTGCCCTGCTCTCCTGCTCTGTCCATGAGGATCCAATCTCCCATGGGCAGAAGGGGAAGGCCACAATCGCAGCCCAGATGCAAGCTCTCTGCCCGCGGGGATCCCATCTCCTGCAAACAGACAGCTTACATCTGGGCTGCAATCACAGTCTTCAACACTTCTGCCCATGGGGGATAGGATCCCCTGCTGGCAGCCAGAGCTGGTCCAGGCTGCAATCACAGCATTACTGTCCACAGGGAATAGGATCCCCATGGGCAGCTAGAGCCAGTCCTATGAGCCAGGTCTGATTTTTTAGTCAACTTGGTGTCTTGGGTTTGTCGAGCCTGCCCTACAGAAAACACCATATAATTCCCCTTCAGGTGGCAACAAGACTAGATTACATCAGGATACAGAAACTTTCTAAAAATTAAGACAAGGCCTCCAGCCCTTTCCCATACATTTCAGAAGATACTGCAGAATATAACTAGGGGAAAGAAGGAAGAAGGGAGGTAAAGACAGCGCCGGCCAATTCACTAGGAGGGCCAGATGGCATGGCAGACCTCTGTGGGTGGCGCGGCAACTGCAGCAGGCCATGTTCTTCGACACAAATGACCTGCCGTCTGTGCCCCCATGTGAGCCATGCTGCTCTCCCCCCGACCACTGATTCTGGTAGTGGGGTTGGGGGGGCGGCTAGGCTCGGAGGCAGTGGCAAGCTATATGTTTCGGCACACACGGCCTACTGCTTCTGACCCCCCGGTTGTGTCTGGCTGAAGCACATGGCCTGCCGCTACCACTGAACAGCCCCCCTGACACCGCCACTGGAATCTGCAGCAGCGAGGAGTGGCGGTGAAGCTCAGCATGGGGGGGGGGGGTGCGATGTGGATTGGTGCATAGGGGTGTTGGCGGCACGGCCGAGGCTTCTGCCTGGGGCAGCAGAAACCCTTGGGCCAGCCCTGGGTAAAGATCAGAAATCACTAGCTCTCCAATCAGGTATAAGCCATGATTCCACTATCACAGTTAAACAGGAGCAAAGTTGAAATATTAAGTCAGTTTGCCAACATCTTACTTTTAAACGAATAGGCATTAAAATGCAATCATAAAGGGGATTATTTTAGCACTATTTGCAATTTAAATGTGTATAAGCAGCCATATACAAGTGCAAATTGCAGCTATGTGTAAATGATCATTTTAGAAAGGATGAAGTTTACATGTGCATGACGTCACCATGTTGAAACTAGACGGGGAGGGGGGGTGTCGGAGACATGCCCTGGAAGAGACAAAAATCGACATGTTTATCTCCCATTTCATATAGGGTATGCGCATATGTAAGCCCAAAATCATCCACGGTCAAATTCACACTTGCTCCCTGGCACAAATATGGATTTAAAAAGTGCTCTTTTAGGTCATCCCTTCACAGGGAGGATTATTTCTCTCGCTAAATTGAAATGGGGCAAGAGATTCTCCCCTCTACGAGCAACTGTAGTCTGTTTGCAAAATGACCCAAATAAACGTTTAAGTGCAGACATTTGCACGTGCTTGTTGTGAAATGCCAGCACTAACTGTAGTCTGCCGGGTTTCCTTGTTGATTTTTCCCACGTGCATCTTTCTGAAACCGCTCTTCCCGCAGCTCGAGAATGGGTATTTTAGAAACAGCTCCATGGATAGGAAAGCCTCATTGCAGATGCTGAAGCAAATTACAAGTCCAAAATCGGGACCCCCCAACACATACCCCAGCATCACACACGGGAGCGCACTCTCCTTAGTTTGCTTCTTGGGCCGCATTCTGACAGTGGCGCAACACCAATGCAAATGTCAAGGTCCCATTTCAACAGCGTGATCACTAAATACTCAAGATGGCATTTGCTTCCTAACTGCATCTCATCAGGTTTAAGAGTGGAAATTAGGTGGCAGACAGACAGATATGATCTACCCATTCAAGGGTCATCTTATAAAGTTTTTTCTACACGCAAAGCCTGCTTTACGCAGGAAAAAGCTTTCACGAAACTGTGCAACAGCATACATACATAAACAAGCAGAGAAAGTGTGCTTACTTTTAGCAATCTGCATGAAGGCGTTCCCAGGGGTTGGGCAGAGTGAAGATGGACTATACGCAGAGCAACAATGTACCCGCAGGTTTTAGGAAATAAACGTCTACACGCATAGAGTAAACATACATTTACACCTTTTCAGGGCAGGGTTAAGTACTGTGCGTGGGCATTTGCATGTTACTGGAGCTGGTTGTGGGACCTTTTTTTTTTGTATACAAAGACAAATATGCACCTATGTTGCCTTTATAAAATAAGCTTAAAATAGGTGCCTTCTGGGACTTCTTACAGAGACAGCCAGTTATAACATTACTTCCCATGTGTTCAATTTTACTTTTTACTTTGCAAGCTTGTAATAAAAATGATTTACTATACATTTTTTGACTTCAAAAATAATTGATGCTCTAATCCCGTAGCCAGAACATCATATCTTACCTTCAGCTGCTTAATTAAGAATGTAACACGATGATGAAAATCCAACTTATAATAAACACAAAGAACAGTACGCTTTCTGTATGACTAGGACACCAGGAAGACAAAATTAAGTCAGGACATATGACTGCTGTATTTTTATATCCAGAATACTACCCTAATAGGTACTTCCACCACATTACATTCTAGAACTGTGGCTCTCAACCCAGTTCTCTGGGACCCCCAGGCCAGCCAGGTTTTCAGAATATCTACAATGAATATGCATGAGATATCCTGAAAACCTGACTGGCCTGGGGTTCCCAGAGGACTGGGTTGAGAACCACTGTTCTAGAAAGACCTGGATATAGAAAAGGCCGCATATCATTTTTTTAGTAGCCAGAAGTGTGCCATTATTAATTTTCTTAAAATGGCACTACATTTGTATAGAGAACACAAGCTTCATGATCTATAATGTACCAAGCATTGACAAGGAAGATTAATTAGAAGGTACTGTAGAAATAATTAAAATAGCGCTCACTGCCCTCAGCACTAAATATCCAAAAAACATGCAAGGAAATTTTACTTAATTTCTTATTCCAAGAGTATTTATTAGTAATATGCTAATTAGCGGAGAAAGAACAAAAAAATCATTCATTACGAAAAATAACATGGTCTACAGAATTCAATATGCACTTAGAAAAGCATTCAGACATACTGAAGGATATATGTGGACCTAAGGCAGTAATTGCTTATAGAAACCGTTTCAGAGACAAGCAACGGGAACCTTCTTAGCTAGAGACAGCCAATTTTTATCAATTTGTTTGCTTAATTGGAGGGTCTTCTTTTGGCTATCTTCTTTCTTGGTAATCCCTTGCAACAAGAAGATGGCCTTCAATGGGTTACCCATCTGTGGATCCAAAGACAACCGATGAGGTTGATTCAGGGCATGCGTTTTCGAACAAGATGGATATTCCCCTAGTTGCCAATTTGGTCTGCAACCATGCTGTTGCTGCTGCTCCAGTTTTTCTGCCCTCGTAAGGTTTCAAAGTGCTTATTTCCAAACTTTTTTTTTAATTTATTTATTAGGATTTTACAAAAAACAAACAAACAAGAAAGCTAACAGCATTCTTGAAGAAAAAAGAAGATACATCAGTAAATAAACATGGTTCGAAGTAACATATATTTTCTCTTGTTTGAGAGTTACTTTATTTATCTTCCACACTAGCCCACGATAAACAGGGGAGACATAGCCATTCAAAAATCAAACAAACTACAATATATAAACAAATTAAGTGCAGCCATCTAAACTGTGACAGTAATACTATGTGAGATCAAGTGGGGCAACAACAGAGGACTCCAAACGCCTAGCATTAATGAAAGCTGTAAGTTGAGAGGGGTTATAAAAAATATAGGAAACCGCTTTATATTTTACCAAACACTTACAAGGATATTTAAGAAAACAGGCCCCCCCCCCCCAACTGAAGGATGCCAGGGCGTAGCAAGAGAAACTCTGACGCCGTTGTGTATCCCCTAGCCAGATCCGGGTAAATTCTTACCATTAACCCTTTAAATGGCAGGTTTCTTTTCCTAAAAAAAAGCCTAAGCAACCACTCTCTGTCAGATAACAGTGCAAAGGTAACCAACAATGTAGAGGGAACAGGAGTCTCATCCACAGATTTTTCCAATAGGTCAGTTACATTTAGAATATTACTTTGTACCAAATCAACCCCCTCCTGACCCACATCAGTGGACAATTTAGCTTTAGGCAAGTAGTAAGCCCTAACCAATGGAGGAATTAGCTCAGAAGATACCCCAACACCTCAACTAAGTATAATTTAAACATTTCTCTAGGAGATACAGAAAGAATTCTAGGAAAATTAATTATCCGAAGATTATTTATTCTAGCAAGATTATCCAGATGCTCCAACTTAGCTTGAGTGGAGGAAAAGTTCTTCCTAAAGGCATCCGACTGTTCTTCCAAGCCTTCCAGCTTTCCTTGCATTTCTACCACCTCAGGTTGCAATGTCATGACTTTTTGTTCCAAACTCTCCGCAGCCAAACAGGTATTATTCACTTTCCGCTCCAAAGAGGTTACCCGTGGTACCAAGGCCTCCCCAAGGGAAAGAATCGCCTGCCAAATCGATTCCAAAGTAAAACTCTCCGGCCGCTGAAGAGAAAACGGCAGACCCGAGTCAATTCCCAATGCACCAGATTCCATTTCTGCTGCAGGCACCTGCCCTCGAACCACCTCAGGCAACTTCTGACCTGTGGATTCTCCCTCACTCGGCACTGCTGAAAAAACAGGTTTATACACCGCAGGAATTTCACTCCTGCAGAGCAACTGCACCTCTGTTCCCGGTCCAATCGAGCCACCAGTTTCCCCCAACTTCGGAGGGAAGCCGAGCTCCAGGAACCCCTCCGGAAGGGGCAGGGCACGAGAAACCTTCGATGCTGGACTCACCGGGGAGAGAGATAGACCCGAAGCAACCGCCGAGCCTCCCGACTCCGGCGTTATCGCAGCTCGGGATTCCTCCCCTAAACCTGTCACAGCCCGGTTTGTGCGATGAACAAAGGAATCCATCGGACCTGAGGAAATCGGCATAGAGGTAGGTGGAGATTGAGAGGACAAAAGTTCCCCCCTTGCCTTTACGCTTCCGACCCATTCAGGTATCAAGAAAAACGCTCTCTCGGGAACGACAGCTGCCACCATCTTGGCTAAAGACTCCTCCCCCTGCCCCTTGCATATTATTTCCAAACTCTTTCTGTTATCTTGACTGGAACTGTTCTCTCTCCCCATTAGAGAGGCTCACTAGTAGAATTTTTTTCTAGGTAAAAAGAAGAGATCAGAAGGTGTATCCTATTAAAGTCTACCATTAAAAAAGCCTCTACTTTCTGTGTATGTGTCAGCCTTCCAATGTGTGTCCCCAAGCAGAAGCAATGAATACTCATTAAAATGTTTAAAATTTGCTACCAAGGCATTTTGAAGGTACAAGTGGAAAAATAAGATAGGGACATTAGGAGCATCTGTAGCGGGTGCATGTGCACACTGACCGATGGAACCAAGTCCAGCGTTGATGCCATGGACCCCAGAAGATGTAAATAGTTCTAGTCCCAAGGGGCAGGCTGCACATACAACTCCAAGAGTTGCTTCTGCAGCTTGAGCATCCTCTCCATTGGGAGGAAAACTCAATGGCCTCTGAGCTGCTCTTGGAGTAATTTATCACCACCCCCAGCCGTTCAGCCACTGAATCAAAAAGGCTGTGTCCTATCTCGATTTCTGCATGCAGTCTGACTGAATTAGTCAGTCATCCAGGAAAGTGTGAACACAGATCCCCTGCTTGCACAGGAACGTCATCACTAGCACCATTACTTTGGAGAATGAGAGAGGAGCTGTGGCCAAATCAAACAGCAGAACTCAGAATTGGAAATGTTAGTCCAGAATGCAGAAGTGGAGGAACCACTGATGCTGTTCTCTGATGGGAATATGAAAGTAGGCCTTGGCTAGATCTAGAGAGGTAAGGAACTCCCCTGGCCAAGCCAACACAATGACTGACCGGATTGTCTCAATGCAAAAATGGGAAACTGAGCCTGGCACCTAGTGCTTTTAAGTCCAGAACAGGCCAAAAGGAAATCGACAAAGTAGATGGAATATCAGCCCTGACCTTGCTCTGTGGAAGACATAGGTAAAATAGCCTGCAACTGCAGAAGGTGCTGCAGAGTTTCTGTGAATGTCACATGCTTGGTTGGGAAGCTGCAGGGAAACTCTAGAAAAGTATCTCCTACAGTATCTGCCAACTCCAGTGCATAGTTATAATGCCCTGTTCAATGTAATTTCAGTTTGTTCAACGTAAAACCGCCTTGATATCATGAAAGGCGGTATATAAGAAATGTTAAATAAAAAAAAAAAATAATAATACCCCTGACCTAGCACCTCCAGAAACCATTGGTCTGATGGGATATAGATCTATTCCCAGATAAAATGCCAGAGGCACACTTTTACCCTATCCTGGAGGGTATCTGTGTCCTTCTGGTTTCTTCCCCATTACCAGAACCGATGGAAAAACTTTCTCAATGGGAGATTCTGGAGGCAAACCAGGAACAGTATTTTGTTTGTTTTTTTATTTTGTTTTTTAAATTTTTTATTTATACAATTTCAACTATACAACAAGAATCAATCTTGATAAGAAATGGAGCCACCAAAAGTAATAGAAATAAAGTTATATCTAAACACTATTAAATCCTGAAGATAAATTATACAAAGGTACACTCCCCCAAGCCCCAATTTAGAAGGAGAAGGATACACAATACCCAGGAAAACATAAAACCAAAAACAGTTGTACAAGTGAACAAGGAGTTACATAACCAACTGACTAACTTGATCTATTTGAATCAAGCTCATTTCAAGGAGGGTCAACAGCATCAAGTTGGACACCAACACTCCTAGAGGAAATAAAGACAGACAACTGTCGAGGGTCTAGGAAAACAATTATTCCCAGCCAATTTGACCAGGCACTTACATGGGAAATGAAGAAAAAGTAACCCTCACAGCTGAAGTACCCCAGATTTAAGAAGCAAGAACCGTTTCCTCCTTTTCTGTGTTACCCTCGACACGTCAGGAAAACAACCTAATGGTGGACCCCATAAACTCCTTAACAGGAGACCGAAAAAACATTTTAAGGAGCCAGTCCCAGTCAACATCTAACACCAGGGTGACCAATAATGTGGCGGTCAACCCGGAATCAGATCCCGATCGCTCTAAATAACCAGTCATGTCCAGGCTATCACTAGACAGTGCCAGGATAGAAGATAAACCCTGACCTGGTCCACCAGCCACCTTAACCTTACCAGAAGGCAAATAGGCATGAGAAATCGGCAGAATAGATTCCACTAGAACTTGCAAAACACCAGTCAAGCTTCTTAAAATGTTCCAAAGGTGGAATAGATGGAATTTTAGGAAAGTTCAAAAAACTCTCATGTTTTTGCTTTTCGCTGCAAACTCTCTGCATCCCGCATAATAGCTTCAACTGAGTCCTTGATCCACCCTCCACTCCAAAGAGGAAACGTTCACCGGCAGATCACCCAAGAGTTGCTCATGCACCCCAATCTGTTGACCAACATTCTCCAACTGAATATAACCTGCAACTGTCCCAACAGAGACTGTTCAAGCTTATAAAGTGTCTCCCATACTGTCTTCAAAGAAAAAAACTTCGGGTCACACCAACGCCACCCGGGACACAGGCAAAATAACTTGTAAATCAGACAAGCCAAGCAGCACAGCAGAAGAACTCCGTAGCTGCTCTTCACTCAGTCTCGGCTCCAACTGACCATTCTCAGCCTCCACCTCTCCAGTGATGCTGGCAAGGAACTCAGTCTCCCGGAAAGCCCTTCTGGAGCAGGAGGGCCGCCTATCAAGCGAGGAAGAGCCCGTGGCACCAACCAACAGGATTCCACCCATTGCAGCCACGCTGACCTCACTTGCCGGTTGTGCAGGAGGAAGCCGGAGCTCTGGGATTAGTGAAACATTGGGCCCAGGACTGAGTGAAGATCCACCTTCCATCCCTACGTCTGCCAGCAAGCTGCCTGAAGCCATCACTTCTCCTCTGAGCAGAAGAAAGACATCCATTGGCCCAGCCTGCTCTGTGAGCACTGGCTAAAGCTTGTCTTTGCATTTCCGCCCAGTATGTTGCATAAGGAAAATGATAGGTAACAGTAAAGCACAGTTACTTACCTGTAACAGGTGATCTCTGGGAACAGCAGGAATTAGTCCTCACATATGGGTACGTCGGTACCGACGGAGCCCGTGCGGGAAAGCTCCCCAGCTTCTTAGAATAGAAGCTTTTGGGACCTCCCACTGCACATGCGCACTGCCTTCCCGCCTTCCTGAACAGCTCTCCTCAGTTTCGAGTTTATAGCTGAGTCAACAGAGAGAGGACAGGAAGATAGATAGATAAAAGATACAACTCCTAGGTTGTGAGGACTAATTCCCTAGCTTAGATGCATGGAGTCCTTGTCCAAACAGTAATGGGCTGTGAAGCCGAGGCCCAGGTAGCGGCTCGACAGATCTGATCTAGCTTCAACTGGAGTGTCTCTGAGAGCGTCCACTCGCACAGCCACCATTTTCCTTCTCCTTTAGAGGAAAGGATCCGGAACAGTATTTTGGACTTCCACAGTTGGATGTCTTGTTACAGCAGTGGAAGGGGGCGTTGTGCTTAAGACATCTCATGACAGGAAGGTAGAGACCCGCCTTTGTGACCTTTGCCTTGAGTTCCCAAGCAGCCTGGTGACCAGGGTGCTTTTGAGCTGGGTTCATCGACTACTGGACACCTCAGAAATTACCAGATTGGAGTCTGGAGTTGCCTGGATTTCTTCCAAGTTCATAGCAGCAATGGCTCTGGCTTTGCAATTGGTCAGAGGATGTGGCCTCCAAGCTGCATCTGATCAAGCTCTCTTTCAAGGGCATGTAGCGCTTTGGAGAGGATCTTGAAGTTGGAGGAGGACAATTATATGCACATTAATTCATAGGTATTTGTGTCTACAAGTAATTTGCATGCACTTTTAATTTTTAGGCACCCAAATGAATGAAATGTGTGCTTGCAAAATGCACATTTACTGTACAGAGAACGGTGAGCTGAAAAATCGATCTAACCATTCCACTTCTCTATAGTGAAGAAGTGGAGTACAAGGAGCAACCAAAAACTCTCTGTATAGCAGTGATAGTCAGTTGCCCACATTAAGTGGACAGATGTGGCAGCGCTAAATATGTATATTCAGTACCATTAACTCTCCATATAGCAGCACTGAATGTACCATATTTAAAAGCCATGGCTATGGTGTTTAAATGTATACGCTGGCTGCCACTGCTGAAGTTGACCCTGTTGCTGCTTTAAAACTAGTTTATAATTTAAAAGATCTTCAAATAAGAAAATATGTAAAAGGGATCTACCTTGATACAGATATTTGCCCAGCTGCTGGCTTCTATGGATATTTACTGTGCTTTTGGCCCATAATAATAAATCTCTAAATCTTGTTTAGACTATTTTCCCCCATCTCTTCCATTATGAACCATGTGTGAAGAGCATACAAAGTACACGTTTCATAGAAGTATACAAATATCCATAAATAATCTACTTTACCTTCCGACATGCTACTGCATGAAGTAAAAGGCAGAAAATACATGCAGCACTGTATGAAAACAAAATGTTACTCTGCCCTTGAAAAGTATGCAGGAAACACCCATTTGTGCTAGTCTAAATCCTCATGGAGAGGATTTTAATGCAAAACATAAAACATTAAGTCATATCGAGAACGAAGACTGGCAGAGTTTTGCATTTTAAGTACAACCTCTCTAGATGCAGATCAGAGATCCAATCGCTATATAGTCTGGCACAATACGCTCGTTCATCATTGCTCATTAGTTCTACCAGCTTCCTTTTGCAAAAATAAATTTAAAAAACAAGCAAGGGCTTTGTTTTCTCTCTTAAATACATACAAGGGAAAGAGCCTCCTAGCGTTTTGAGTCATCGTTCTCCCTAAAAGATGATGAATATGAACCTGAATATTAACATGCTATTTTCCCTTCCAGATCAAGTTCCCTATTTTGATGTTGCTTGGTATTTGTAATTCAAATGAGAGAAAGCACAGGTGTGAGGGTTTAAACAAAGCTGGAGCAGACATGAGCCGTGAACTCTGTTACTTAACAGACAGTACATGTTGTCGTTTCCTTTCAGATGTTCAAATGTTGCCCTTATCTCAGTATGTAGGAGCAGCATAACAAGAATATGTTGCTGAAATCTGTGAGACAAGCTCTTAGCGCTGCAGCGGATGTGTATGCATTCCAGAATTGCAACAGTATAGTCGTCAAACTAAATGGCCTCTAGTGCTCAAAATGACTAGGTACTATTTATTTTTTGATACATCTCTATACTGGAGTTTAACTGCAGGTCAAAAAGAACACAATCAAATGATAAAATACTGCCCCCAAAAACTGATCATATGAAAACCCTGCAGGCACATCTGAGGTCCCATTCCTAGCCCTTCATCGCTGACCAAACAGAAGTATTTGTTAAGCAATTCTGGCCTCCTTTCACACTGGCAGGAAAACTGTGAGAGATGTGGTAGATGCAGTAAAATCAGCATCAGGTCCAGACACTCACAAAGAAATTGTACCCTTAGGCATCTCCATCACATTCTTGAGCAAAAAAAGAGACAGCCGAGGAGCCCACTCGATGGGAGTGACAAACTGCACACCTCTGTATGCTCTGGCATTGCCCAAAGCGAATCTGCAAAGGAAAAATACCAGACAGAAAACGGTGGTGAAAAACAAATCCCCACTCAGTAATGGAATTCCTGAACCTGCCAAGAAGGGTTTCTCCAACTGGGAAGGCGGAGCTGCCTGAAAGAAGGCATTTTAAGCTGCTTTATTCAAGCAGCAAAGACACAGAACTAATTAAAGTTACAGGGCAAAACATTAAAACACAAAATAGGGCAAAATAAGCATTAAATGCAGAAATAGACAATCAGAGAGGAGGGCCTGGGCCTAGGCTTGCCAACCAGTCTTTTAGGTGCCCAGCGGCATTCTCCTGTCCACTCTGGCCTACTAATGCTGGAACCAGTGGGTAGCTGCACTGGACACAGGGCAACTGTTGGCTTGTGGAGAGAATGGGTGTACCCAAGCTCTAAGCAAACACTGAGCCAAGGTCTCACACAGGCCACCAGACCGTGATTTGGGCCAGAGGAAAATGAGCACTGTTGCATCAGTCCACACAGAAAATACTGGCTTCTCTCAATGCTGCAGCAACATATATATAGATAGTGACAAGTGGTTCTGGTTTGTCTCCACCTACTGGCTGAGGGGCATAACACTAGTCTGAATTAATCTACCAGGATGGTAAGGAAAACAGGCTTAAAATTCGTTTTTAAATGACACCATACCAAACATAAATCCCTCCACAATGGAACTAGATGACCTCATAAATAACTGGAACTCGACCATCGCCAAAGCTGCACAGACCACCGTACCTCACCACATAAAGCACAAAGAATCCAAACCTTGGTACACTTCTGAACTAAGAAAGCTAAAACAAAAGCTCAGAAAACTAGAAACCAAGTGGAGAATCACAAGAACAGATGCAGACAATCTGCTCTACATGTTCACTCTCAGAGCATACAAAGATGCCATTAACAAAAGGAAAAAAAGAATACCATGCCAAACTCCTTACAAAATCCCTCAACCGACCTAGAGAGCTTTTCTCGATTGTCAAATCTTTAACCAAATCCCCCAGTCATGACACTGAACTTCCCTCAATAAAACCCCAAACCATAGCAAAATTTTCTTATGGAGAAACACATCCCCCAGAATAAATAGTCTTACTCATTCCAACACCCATGCAGTCAACTGAAACCAGACTAAACCCCACAACCAAACCACCTGGTCCTCATTCCACCACATAAATCTCAAACAACTAAAAAACACCATTACAAACATCAACACGACCACCTCCCCATCAGATCCTTGCCCAGTTAGCTGGCTCAAGCTAACAAAAAAAAAAAAAAAAAAAAAAAAAGAGTCCAACGTAGCAGACAAAACCCTCCCAAACTCATATAGGCTCATCACCAGCCTACCATTCCTGGCAAAACTGATTTCCATTGACAAAATCTATTCTCTCTATCTCCTCCATCTCTCTCTTCCCCGCACAATATGTATTCATTACAGTAGATCATTATTGTATATAGTTATGTTAGTTACTAATTGCATATCGCATTTTATCTTGTAAATAAGTTGCTCCAATGTTATAATGTAAAGTTCCTGCTTGTTCTCTGTAAACCGCCACTGGAATTGGCGGTATATAAGTTGTAATAAATGAATAAATAAAAAAATAAAATAGGCACCTTTTTCTCCGATATCCTGTAATACATTTTGGACCGGAATTTACATTTTTGCACTCATTTACGCCGATTTAAATTCGTTTTTACCATCTACAGTAATCAGCTATTCAGCCTCCATAGGAAAAAAAAGGATTACAACATTCATAAAGCAGACAACAGCCAGAATACCTATGTGGATATTCAGGTCCCTTTAAGATACGCTGAATACTATAGGTCATTATGACCTACAATAGTTAGTGTAACACAGCAACATAGTATATGATGGCAGATAAAGACCATCATGATCTATCTAGTCTGCCCAGCAAGTCAATTGGCAACATTTCCATGTGCCTTTTCCAAATTCTCATTTTTCTAGAAGATCAACAAACATCTAAATTTCAGATGAAAGGAAATATGAACAAACAGAATTTAACATTGTCCTTGGTATAATGCTTAGTTCTGTATCTCTTTTCTTAGTCATGTGTCTTGGCTGCAAGGCATTTATAAAGATGACCATCTTCACTGCCCTAGTGCCATTTATTACTGTAAAGTTAATTAAAAATGTACTTCAAATAGCTCTTAATTATTTAGAGTTATTTGAAAAGAATGTAACATTCACCCATTAATGTTAATGAGAGATTAGGTGCTTTAAAATGAAAAACGGGTTCTCTCAAGTCAATGTCAAAGTGTTTACACTCCAAATCAGAGGCTAGATTTGACAGCACATGATAGATCTCATAGAAGTGTAGACTGCCTAACTTCAAAAGGCTGCTTTTATTATGGAAAGCACATTAGCCTTGATCACATCAGAAATAAAACCCTCCAACTAAAAATTTACATAACAAAGCATTCATTTTAAAACACACTCTTGCCTGCCTCCCTTTGTTAATCTTAATTTACTTCTGAGTCAATAAGCCCCTAAAATTTAAGGAGATAAAATAATTGTTGTGACAAGTCCAATGCCAGTGAACAGATTTTTTAAAATCACAAATATAATCTTGGCTCTTCTTCCCCCCCCCCCCCCCCCTTGCTGGCACCTTAGAAGTGAATCATTCATTCCTTCTGGCATTTTGTAAATGATCAAACACTACAGACAACACAGTCTCTTATTTCTCTCAGTAATTTCATAAAGTGTCAAGCTTGAAGCACTTTAACAATTTTTTAAAATAAAGTTCTGTGAAAAGTAAACACCTGTCTAGCAGATTTCCACTCTCTGCGGCCATATGTTGCCTTCAAACCATCATCTTCAGAAAAGGAACTCTGCACAGGGCGTTATGCAGATTGTGTTGCTGCATACATCTAGGTATATCAGCTCCTTCCCTTATAACAATTTTATTTATTTGTATTTATTTTATATATATACATATATATAAAAATACATATATACATACATACACACACATACACACACACACATATACAATTATGTTCAAAGCTTTGTCGTCGTTAAGTGCTATTGAGTCGGTGATGACTCATGGCGACCCTCTGGATAGTTGTCTTAAACTGTGTTTGGTCTTCAGTCAAAGCGTAGTACAATACAAAAACAATGGATTGTTGATGTTCTGTTTTTATCATTACCAAACTCCTCCTTCCCCCCACAATGGAAAAGGGTATGAACTTCGAGCGAATAACCACATTTTAACTTTCTTACTAAAAACAAGATAGAACTCTGAACAGAGAAAGCCTAATGGCAACACATGCCTTGAACTGTAAAGGCTCTATGACTAGTACACTGCAACTGAATTCCAGCTAGAACCACTGTTGAGAAGATCTGAGATTTCTCCTATGAATATAGAAATGAAGAATTGGTTTCAACTATTTTGGGCCATCAAATGAGGAGCAAAAATCCAAACAATGCAATACATGCCGAGCTAACGAGGACTCCTAGCAATCCAGCCCCTGAGTTTTCTTGGCAAGGTATGACCAGAAGTAGATTGCCAGCCCTTTCTTCCATGCACTGAGTTTACAGCCCCAGGTATTCCAAGGTGGCCATCCATCCAAGTACTAGCCAGGCCTGACCCTACTTAGCTTCAGAAATCAGCCAAGAGCAGGTTCATTCAGGACAGCTGAAGCCTTAAAAAAAAATCCAAAGCACAATATTTTAAAATAAATTTGTCGCTCAATAGGAAGCCAATGTAGATACTCCAAAATTGGGGTGGATCCAGGTGTGATCCAATCAGATGACTTGTTATATGATAACCAAGCTTTGGACCAGCTGAAATCACTTCAGATGATGCGTCGGCAGCCCACATTAGAATCAAGTTTACTTGTAATCCACTAATCCACATCTTAGTCAAAGCCATGCTTTGATCTGTACCCATCTCCAACCCCAAGTAACACATTACCCCATACTGATGAATAACCACAGCGATGTACCACAATTCTGGATGAATATATCCCATTCATAAATCTGTCTAAACAATGCTGCATTCCACAATCTGCATTTATTTTATTTTTTTTAGACACCAGTAGAGAGAGGACCCAGTTTGCCAGAGTGAAAACCTGTAATCTATAGCAAATCTTTAGCTCATTCAGTGATAATGGAAAGAACCTAGTAAGCCTTTTCCTTCCATCCTAGAGGAGCCTACAGATGAACATCCATACGGCTTACTCTCAACCACAACTTTCCCCTTTGATTTTCCTAATTTTAGTATCAAAACGTTCACTCAACTGCTGTGGTAAAACCTATGGATTCCTCCTCCTTTTGGCAATTATTAATGCATAAAAAGACTTGAGTATGAGACGACAAGTGTTGAGGCCTATGCGCCCCTCTCTCCAACTGAGCTTTCATCTCCTCCTGAGTATAAAAGTGTATATGCTCTCTAGATTATCCCGTCTTGTTCTTCCACCTAATTGTTTCCGCAGTCTTTTCAACATGCGCAAGCCTGGGTGATACCAGGCTGCTCTTATTCTGGCAGACGTCTTATCAGTCACTCTCTCTAGGCCTAACAACTGAGCTACACGTTCAGTTTTATAATACCAAATTTGTACTTATGCTCCAACATCTAACCCTTGTAATTTCTGCTCTCCCAAATTCACAGTCACTTGGATCTCCTTTCAAACTCTCCTTACTAGAGGAGAACTTGAGTCCACCACAGATCTTGCAGATCAAGAAGTCCTTGTCATGATCAAATGATGATCTGACCAGGGAACACTAGACACTATAACCCAGGCTTTCACAAATTCTTTTGGAATCTAGGAGCCATCTTAAACATTTAGGAACTGGCCGCTAAGACCTTTGTCACAGTGCCCCTCCTCCCACCCTCAAAAGATATATTGCAGCTATGTTTTTTAAGGGCCTGATTTACTGTTTTCCCATGTTCTAAGGGAAAAGAAATCTTAATAAATTAAGCCCTTAATGTGCAATTACAGTGCCAATAGAAGGAAGCGACTCTCCTTAAACACAACCATCCACAATGAGTATGCTGCAGGAGCCTATTGGTGACTCTTTATAGCTGCACATAAGAAAACTTCCGTTTTTGCTTCATATATCACCATGGCCCGGCAATATATGAAGCAAACAAAAAATCATAGCCCCTCCCCCAGCCATTATAGTTAGTGTGTGTGTGTGTGTGTGTGTGTGTGTGTGTGTGTGTGTGTGTGTCACCCCTGCCAAATCATAGCCCCTCCCCCAGCCATTATTGTGTGTGTGTGTGTGTGTGTGTCTGTGTGTGTGTGTGTGTCTGTGTGTGTCTGTGTCTGTGTATGTGTGTCTCACCCCTGCCAACCATCACTTGATAGCTTACCATTGTTTACTCTCACTGTGATCGGCTCTGCACGTAGTTTGACCTGCGCAGTGAAGGAAGCTTGCACATCTTACTAAGACTTGAAACAGCAAGATTAGCAAACCTTCCGCACCACATGGTTCCAAGTACATGCAGAGCCCAACACGGTGAGACCTCAGGTAATGGCCGGGGGAGGGAGGTAATCAAAACCTGGGTGCAATTTATAGTTGCCATGACGACCTGGTATCCAGGATTTGTCAAGCCCTACATAACCTGCCTAAACGCTACACTGCTGCAAACAAGTCCCATCTTATGCATGAGACAATTCACTATCTGCGCAAAACCTGACATCCATGGAGGCCAAGAAGCTCTCTTTGGACTTATTTAAATGTCTTCATAGTGGATATTAAAAGTCTTCCATTATAGTAAGCTTTTGACACATATTTGGTAGGTTTTTCAACACCACCTCACTAAGAGGGGCTAGATATACAACAATTACACCGTTCCCACTAGAAGCCATACCAAATATACATTCACAACAGTCTATTTGCTAGTTGTATAAAGAGTGGCACAGCCTTATGCTACAAATGAAGAGACAAGAAAACAATAAAAATCTCATTATGTTTAAATAAACATACAAAAATTAAGATGATATTTCTCTCATCAGGGGGCAGTTGTTGAAATGAAAGGATGATTATAAATGCTAGAAAAACCCATTAAAAAAAGCACTCAGGCTATGGCCTTGCAACATGTATTATGAAATATCAAATAAAAGCTCTCTCATGTTTTTGCTTGCCTGCCCAAATAAGGTCAAAAATGCCCGATTCAAAAACAGACAAGAATTACAATTGTGGTCTATATCATTGGCAACCTTGCATTAATATCCAATAGCTCCTAAAAACAAAGTGCCCAGTGAAATGGCTTTGGACTGTATTGCACACATATTTGAAACATAAAGGAATCAAATAAAACTTGACCAATTACAAAAAGGAAATAGTATAAAAACTGGGACATTGCCAGGACATGATTATTGGCACCCCTATAAACAATTCATATCAGTCTGACTAGAATCACATTCCCATTACAGTAAAATTAGACACACCTGTGATCAACTGCCAATTCTCACATGACTTGAATCAACCAATGAATGATGGCTCTAATGTTTAAAATGGCCACATTCACTCCCTGCTCCATTTTCACAATGGTGAAAGACCAGAGAGCTGCCTGAGACCATCAGAAAAGCCATTATCACCAAGCATGAAATAGGTCATCTCCAAAGACCTTGGGATTCCTGTGTCTACAGTTCACAATGTTATTAAGATGTTTTCTGCTCATCGCACTGTCAAGAACATCCCAGGACATGGTGGGAAGAGGAAAATTAATCTAATAAGTCTTTGAAGGTTAGCGTGAATGTTGTAAAAACACCATGTATGACATCCAAAGAGTTTAAGGCTAACCTGGAGCAGTCTGGAGTGATGGTTTCAATGCACAAAATACGCCATACACTAAAATAAAGAAGGACTTCAAGGGCAAAGACAAGGAGGACCCCGCTGCTCAAAGACAGACATAAAATGGCACACCTGATCTTTGCCCAAACCCACCTTGAGAAACCACAATCCTTTAGGAAAAACATTCTGTGGACAGTGATAAATTTGCAGGCGAAGAAATGAAAATTATAAGGAAAAATATACCCTTCCTACAGTTAAATATGGTGAAGGTTCCATAATGTTGTGGGGCTGTTTTGCTGCCTCAGGAACTGAAGGTATGGAATGTATTGAAGGAATCATGAATTCACAGGACTACCAAGGTATTTTGGAGTGAAATGTGCTGCCTAGTGTTAGAAAGTTAGGTCTGTGTCGAAGGCCATTGGTCCTCCAGCAGGACAATGACCCAAAACATACATCCAAAAGTACATGGTTAAAAAAAAAAACAAATGGAACGTTTTAAACTGGCCAGCAATGAATCCTGATCTGAATCCAATTGAGAACCTTTGGAAAGAATTGAAATCTGCCACTGGTAAAAGGAATCCTGGAAACATTCATAAGCTGGAACAAATTGCAGTTGAAGAGTGGGAGAAACTATCAGTAGACAGACGTACGAAACCTATAGATGACTACAAGAAACATTTGGAATTTGTCAACACTTCCAAGGGTTGTGCAACCAAATATTAGTGACGGGTGCCATTAATCCTGCCCAGGGCATATTTTGTTTTTTTTTTCTCAGAAATTACTACATCTATGTTGCACAGACATATTTATTTTGAACATATAATTAAAATATTATGATGACATACAGTTGGAATATTTCCAATTTTTAAAGATATTGTACACAACATACCAAAAATGCAAGGGTGCCAATAATGTTGACCACAACTATATTTTAAAAATTTTTAATTCAAGAGTTATGCTCCTAAAAAAAGCCCCAAGGAGTCCCTTATACTTCTTGTATGCAAAGTAGGTACTGTGCCATATTAACTCTTCTGTAACTCTTGAGTAAGACAACCCTAATGTAACATAAGATATGCCATACTGGGTCAGACCAAGGTCCATCAAACCCAGTATCCTGTTTCCAACAGTGGCCAGTATAGCTCACAAGTATCTAGCAGGTTCCACAATGCTTGTACTGGGGCAAGCAGTGGATATTCTGGGTCCACTTTAATAATGGTTTATGGACCTTCCCTCCAGGAACTTGTCCAAACCTTTTTTTAAAGGTTTGGATAAGCAAAAGCTGTTAGTGTAGCTGGATTTAAAAAAAGGTTTGGATCTTTTGGTTTGAAGATTCATCCACCAGTATCAGTGGCCTTTTTTGTGCATTTATTTTTGAGATCATCTTTCATACACTTTGTCCATTAACTAATAGAATATACTTCTCAATAGCTGATCTTTCCCTATTGCTGAAGTTCCATAAAATATATAGTAATTTTCCAATACATATAAATGGGCATAATGTAATATGCACCCCAAACCGCCAAAATCTCTCAAACAAACTTTATTACCAAGTATACTACACATCCTTATTTTAGAACTCCTCTAGTTCTGCAGCCGACTTGAGTTTGCATACTGTTGGTCCATTGGTATGTGTCTTCTGGCACAGATCTCCACCCTCTTGTCCTTTTTTTCACCTGAAATGGCAGTGTGCAGTTGGAGGCTACAGAAAATTAGATACTGAGAGACTACAGTAGCACATGTGTTCAAATTTCCAAAGCTTGTATTCAGGGGGCCACTGTAGTCTCACAGTATCTGCTAGTATCATGGCCTCCACCTCTACAGTGATTCTACTGCTGGAGGAATAGAAAACTAGGCAGATAGGAATTAGCAACAGCAACTACATACTGAAAAGATGGTGGCGTAGGGATTAAAGCCAAATGCACAACAGGCTCAGTGCGTCTGATTCAAGGAAGATGAGGAACAAGCACAAGTGCTGTAATAAAACAGTATCAATGACAGTGAAAGCAGCATGTTACATGAACCCTTCAAACTTAAGGTAATGGAAGCCGATGAAAAAAGAATGGTAACAGAATGTTGGCATGCGAATTTCAGATTAACAAGGCTGACGGCCTACTTTGGAGAAATTCAAAAGCACTGTTCGAATTCCCAAGGCAAACAAGAGATAGTTAATAATCTTGGATTTACGCAGGCTCAGCAGCCACAACTCCAGCAACATATGGACTCTATTCACCAATGTCAAACATCTGTATGTATAGATAGCACTATAGAAATTAACCTGAAATACCTTCATAGCACAAAATATTTATATCTCACTAGCAGCATTAAAACTCTAAAAGGCCAATATTTATTTTATTATTTTATTTAGCAAGTTTTATATACCGCTATATCTACAAGTCAGAGCAGTTTACAATCAACATAACCGTCACATTAACAGAACTGTTAAGCGGTTTACAAGGAACTTTATTTTTAAGATATAGTTCATTGTAAAACTAAATACATGGAAGAGGGAGGAGGGGGTATGGGGAAGAGGGTAGGTTACTGAATTTTAGTACGTACAAGCATTATAAGGAGGGATTATATTGATGCGGGGTAGGTTCAGATATACAGTCCATAGTGCTCGGAGAAGTACAGTCTTTAATTTTCGCCAGAACTCTGCTGTGGTTTCGGATGAGCAGGCATCAGTGGGAAGGGTATTCCATTCCTTGGGTACATATAAGGAAAATGCTCTCTGTAAGTTTATTACATCTGAGTTGGAGGCTAGGTATGGTGAGGAAGTCTTGGCAAGGTTTTCCTTCTGCTCCTGTTGTCTGGTGTTTTGTGGATTAGAGTTTTTAGGATGTTTGCTGAGATGTCATGGAGGATTTTGAATGTTATAAGTAGAACTTTGTATTTCATTCGGGAGAGTATTGGGAGCCCATGTAGTTGGCCACAATTGGGCTGTTGTGGTCACTTTTTGGTGTATTGATTATGAGTCTGGATGCAGTATTCTGTGCTTTTTGCAACGGGTTTAGGGAGGATAGAGGAAGACCATGGTATATTATGTTGCAGTAATCCCAAAAAGGTGTTAGTATTGCCTGACATACATCCCCAAAATCTGATTGGTCGAATAGAGGGTGCAGTCGATGAATGGTTCTCATCCTGTGGTAAGCCGATTTGGTTACTTGTTTGATGTGGGGATGGAAGGATGATTTGTGGTCTAGTGTTATTCCCAGGTATTTGACTTGCTCCTTGACTGTGAGGAAAGCAGGAATAGGTCTTCACATATGGGTATCATCGGTACCGACGGAGCCTGCGCGGGAACGCTCCCCAGCGTCCAATAAGAAAGCTTTTGGGAGCATCCCACAGCGCCTGCGTGTTGCCTTCCCGCCTTTCCCAACCGCCTCTCTCCAGTTCGAGTTTTAAAGACGAGACAAAAAGAGAGAGAGAGGGAAGGAAAGATAGATAGAGAGATACAACTCCTAGGGGAGGTGGGTGGGTTGTGAAGACTTATTCCTGCTGTTCCCAGAGATCACCTGTTACAGGTAAGTAACTGTGCTATCTCCAGGAACAAGCAGGAATGAGTCTTCACGTATGGGGACTCCCTAGCTGCAGATGCCAGGGAGAGACCCCAGAGTAGTGTGTCCTTGAAAAAGGCTCTACCTCCCCCATGGATCTCTGGCATCCAACCAGGGTAGGTGGGTAGGAGTTGATTAGGAATGGAACAGGTGTTTGAGAACAGCCTGACCAAACGAGGCATCCCGGCGGGAGTCCTTGTCCAAACAGTAATGGGCTGTGAAGGTATGAACCGAGGCCCAAGTGGCCGCTCGATAGATTTGGTCGATGGACACAGAGTTTAGATGAGCCATTGAGGCTGCCATGGCCCTCACATTGTGAACTGTGACATGGCCCTCCAGAGAAAGGTTCCTACTCTGGTAGGCGAAAGAAATACACTGAGCAATCCAGTTGGACAGTGTTCTCTTAGAAACTGGAAGTCCTAAATGGAAAGGATCAAAAGCAACAAAGAGTTGAGAAGACTTTCTATGTTGCTGTGTTCTTTGTAAGTAAAAGGTGAGAGCTCTTTTACAATCCAATCCAAAGTATGAAGATTCCTCTCTGCACTTGATGCATGAGGTCCTGGAAAAAAGACAGGTAAGTATATCTCTTGGTTCAGATGAAAAGGCGAGACCACTTTGGGCATAAAGTGTGGATTGGTCCTGAAGACTACCTTATCATGTTGGAACCTTGTATAAGGAGGATTAGCCACCAAGGCTTGCAATTCACTGATGCGGCGTGCTGAGGTGACTGCAATGAGAAAGATAACCTTCCAAGAAAGAAATTTCAAGGAGGTGGTGGCTAAAGGTTCAAAGGGTGGCTTCATAAGCTGGCCAAGAACCAGATTTAAGTCCCATGCCACTGGAGGTGGTCTAACGGGAGGTTTAGTTAAAAGAAGGCCTCTCATGAATCTTGCTATAAGAGGATGAGAGGAAATAGGTTGTCCATTGAGAGGCTTGAGGGACGCTGCAATAGCACTCAAATGGACTCTTACTGAATTTGTTTTAAGGCCTGCATGGGATAGATGCAGAAGATACTCTAGTAAAGAATTCAAAGGTATTGCAAGAGGGTTAAGACCCTTCTCTGAACACCAAATGGTAAATCTTTTCCATTTGAAAGCATAAGAACGTCTAGTGGAAGGCTTTCTAGAAGCATGAAGAATATCTCCGACTTGCTGAGAGAGATGAAAAACTTGAAGGTCTAGGCCTTCAGCAACCAGGCCCTGAGATGGAGAGACTTGGGGTTTGGGTGCCACAACGTTCCGTCTTCCTGGGATAGAAGATCTGGTGCAGAGCCCAACTCCAGGGAGGGAGCTTGAAAGAGATGCAGAAGTAGAGGGTACCACACTTGGCGTGGCCAATGTGGTGCTATGAGGATCATGGAACCTCGGTCTCTCTGAAGCTTTTAAAGTGTTTTGGGAATTAGGGGAATGGGTGGAAAGGCATACAGGAAGTCTTGACCCCAGTGAAGAAGGAAGGCATCCTTGGCCTGAACTCCCTGACACGGAATTCTGGAACAGAACCGGGGAAGTTTGGCATTCCACAGACTTGCAAAGAGGTCTATGTCCGGGGTTCCCCAAATTCGAAAAATCCTGGCTACCTGGTCCATGTGGAGGGACCACTCGTGTGGAAGCAGAACTCAACTGAGTCTGTCTGCCCAAGAGTTTTGAACGCCTGGAAGATATACTGCCATAAGATGAATCTGATGCTCTCTGGCGAAGGCCCACAGTCGCAAAGCTTCGTGCAAAGCGACAGAGAGCCAGTCCCTCCCTGCTTGTTCACATAGAACATCGCTACTTGGTTGTCTGTGTGGATGAGGACTGTCCTCTAGCTGAGCAGGGAGTGGAACACTCAGAGCTAAGAATATTGCTCTGAGTTCCAAGAGATTGATGTGTAGAGAAGTCTCCTGTGGACACCAGATGCCCTGGTTGGAGAGATCTTGCAGATGAGCTCCCCAACCCATTGGAGAGGTATCTGTTGTAAAGGTTGCTTGGGGTAGTGACTGCTGAAAAGGGGACCCCAGCAACAGGTTTTGAGAAGACTTCCACCACCGGAGAGACCAAAAAAGGCGACTGGAGTTTGCTATTTTGTCTGACAGGCAACCTGATGCCTGAGTCCATTGGGTGGACAAAGTCCATTGAGCTGCCCTCATGTGAAGGCGAGCATATGGAACCACATGCACGGTGGATGCCATGTGGCCTAAGAGTTGTAACATTTCCTGAGCAGTTAAATGGGACTTTAACTGTATTTGGGAGGCTAACTGCACCAAGCGTAGGCAACGAGCCTGAGGAAGATAGGCCCTTGCAGTTGTGGTATCCAGCAAAGCCCCTATAAACTCCAGAGATTGAATAGGGGTGAGATTGGATTTCGGGATGTTTATTACCAGTCCCAAATACTGAAGGACACGCATTGTGCAGGTTAGAAAAGTCTTGGCCTCTGACTGAGAGGGAGCTCGAATGAGCCAGTCGTCCAGATATGGGAAAATGAATATTCCTAGAGTGCGTAGAAATGCAGCTACTACTGCCATGCATTTCGTGAACACCCTTGGTGCGGAGGCCAGACCGAAAGGAAGCAACCTGTATTGGTAGTGCTTTTCTCCAAAAAGGAACCGAAGGAACCTTCTTTGTGTTGGATGGATGAGGACATGGGTGTACGCATCCTTGAGATCTAGAGAACAAAGCCAGTCCTGACTCTGAAGGTATGGAAGCAGAGCACCGAGAGAAATCATCTTGAATTTCTCCTTGAATAGAAATTTGTTCAATTCTCTGAGATCTAAGATAGGTCTGTAGCCCCTTGTTTTCTTTGGGATAAGAAAATAAGGGGAGTAGAACCCTGTGCCTTGTTGAAGAAGTACTTCTTCTATTGCCCCTTGGGCAAGAAGGGTGGCAATCTCCTGACCCAGAAGGTTGAGGAGAGATGTTGGAGAATTGAACTGTTTCACTATGGTGTGAGGGGGAAGGCTTAAGAAATGAAGCTTGTACCCTTCCTTTATGATAGAGAGTGTCCATTGCTCTGCTGTAATTTGTTCCCATCTGGGAGCAAAGTAAGTCAACCTTCCTGGAATGGTAAGGGGCTCTGGTACCTCCAGAGCCAGAAAGGCTAAGTGCTCTAGCTGCAAGTCAAAGGCCCTGAGGAGGCTGAGGCTGCTGGGTCATGGAAGGCCTAGCAGCCTTTGATTTGGCCTGTTTAGGTGGTTGCTGACGCTTTGCAGCAAAACGACCTGCAGAAGATGCCTGCTGACCATAAGCAGGATAGTATCTTCCCTTTTTGAAAAAAGATGTCTTTTTGAACAATCTTTTCTTAACAGGAGCAGAGGTAGACTTTGAAAGTCGATCCAAAGCAGAGTTTTCAGCATCCATCTGATTGGCCTTTGCTTGCCAATCCTTACCAAAAAGGTTTTCACCTGTAAAAGGTGAAAAACCCTTCGGCCAAAAGCATCTAGGGTCCTGCATTCACGTCCTGGAGGATTAGATGAGTGTCTCTTTGCACTCTTTATCTTTCTCATGGCAGACTCTACCATAATAGAGTGGTGAGGATGCTGAGTCTTGTGGAAGCCAGGACAAGGAGGGACACGATACATGGTGTCTAGCCTGCGAGAATGAGGAGAGGTGGTAAGAGGTGTCTCCCACATCCTCAACATGAGATCATACAGAATCTCATGGATAGGTAAAGTAGCTGCCTCGTTAGGAATTTTAGGATATTGTTAAATATCTAACTCCTTGGCTCTGGGTTCTGATTCAGGGGCCACTGTGAAGGAGAGGCCCCTAGCCACTTCCCTAATGAAGTCTTGAAAAGACAAGTCTTCTGGAGGAGACATTCTCCGTTTAGGAGAAGACGACTCCTGAGGAAGAAGTATCGATGCCTCAACAGAACCCTCAGACTCAGAGTCTTCAGAGGAATCGAAGTATCGCCTGTATGGATGCTCCTGTAAAGCCCGATAGCCGTACCGAGTAGAATCGGTATCGGGAGTAACCGGTACCGGTTCGGTACTGATGGGCATCATAGGGCAGGGTACCGTTGCAGTCGACACTGAAGCCGATGCCGATGCAATCGGTACCGGCACCGGGAGTGATGCCGGTGCCGGAGCCGGTACCAACAACGGGGATTGTTGCGGTACCGGAGGCGTCGCAGCCTGTATGAATGCCGTTAGGGTGCGCTGCATGGTCAGAATCTTCTGATCCATCGACGCCACCAACATCTGGATGTCGATACCAGTGGGAGCCACCGGTACCCCAGAACATGGCAACAGGTGATCTGTCGAGGCCGAGCCATCGATGTCAACCTGTGAACCCATAGACAATGCTTTGGAAGCCAGAGCTTCCCGCTGGGGTAATTTTGCCGGTGCGGAATCCTCGAGGGCAAGCCTGGAGGCATCTCGATGCTTGGAGGGAGATCTACCCTTTGATGACAGGCTAGATTTATGCTTGGTTACCTGAGATCCATGGGAGAAAGAAGAAGCCCTGGAAGACGTCGATGCCACCGAAGCTGCATCAGAGGGAAACAGGGTACTGAGCTTGGCTGCTCGGTTCTTCCGACCTCTTTTAGACATCATGGTACAGGACATACAATCCGTAATGGAATGGTCAAGCCCCAAACATTTTAGACACCAGTCATGGGTGTCGGTGACAGAAATAGTACCGCCACATTTTGTGTGCTTTTTAAACCCAGAAGCGGGCTTCTCCATGAGGAAAATATTTTTAGGCCTAAGGCCCAAAAACTGAAAATGCACAGTGAAGAAAAGATAAATTGTTTTGTTTTTGTTTTTTTGAAAGAAAGAAAAGAAAAGACCGTCAGTACCGGTCCGACGTCAAAGAAGGCAGACGCGACACAAAAGAATTAAGAAAAAATAAAGAACTTCTTCTGCGGTGACAGGAAGACGACCTGCTGGCTCTGCGGAAAAGAAGAACTGGAGAGAGGCGGTTGGGAAAGGCGGGAAGGCAGCACGCAGGCGCTGTGGGATGCTCCCAAAAGCTTTCTTATTGGACGCTGGGGAGCGTTCCCGCGCATGCTCCATCGGTACCGACGATACCCATATGTGAAGACTCATTCCTGCTTGTTCCTGGAGATTGCATCATGTATCCTTAAAGTGGATGTGGGAGTAAAAGTGGTACTTCCTGTTATATAGAGTACCTGTGATTCATGGTTAGGTTGTTTTCAGCAAGCTAGTTGGAGATCTCTTCAAAACATCTTTGTAGAGCTGTGTAAGTGGGGTTATTTGTGGAGAAAGTTATATAGATTAGCATGTCATCAGTGTACAGATGGTACAATACCGTATTTACTCAAGTCTAATACGACATCGAATCTAATGCGCACCCCTATTGTGAAAGGTCTGAAATTTAAAAAAAATGTTTGCTGGCGATTGTAGTGCGCACCCAACCCCCCTTAGTTCTGCTTTGCCCCCGTGCAGCCGCTGCTTCTAGACTCCGAGCCAGCCCCTTACGATAAGCTTAACAATCGCCTCTGTAGGACTCCTTCAGAGCAGCTTTTCTTGGGCGTCAGGAGCTTATCTCTGAGCTGCTCCCTTTCCTAGGACTCCGATCCAGCCAACCTCCGGCTTTTCTCTCGCAGTCCACGAACGCAATCCCCAATCCCCCATGCAGCCGCTGCTTCTGCTTTTCACAAATTAACTTTTCAATAAAGTGAATTTGAAAAGGAAAAGAAACCTGTGAGAAGCCCTCCGGTCGTCCTAGGAAACTCCTTCGGCAGCACCCGGCCCCTCTGACATCACTTCCTCGGGCGCTGCAGAAGGAGTTTCCTATGACGACCGGAGGGCTTCTCACAGGTTTCTATTCCTTTTCAAATTAACTTTATTGCAGCTGTTGCTCTGTGAAAAGCAGAAGCAGCGGCTGCACGGGGGATCGGGATTGCATTTGCGGACTGCGGGAGAAAAGTTGGAGGTTGCCTGGATCGGGCTGTGCTAGTGTAGAGCAGTGTTTGCCTCCAAATGTAAGGCACCCTCGAATGTAATATGCACCCTGAGTTTAGAGCCTCTTTTTGGCCAGAAAAGGTGCGCTTTACATTTGAGTAAATACGATATCTTGTGTGTTTGAATAATGTTGCACAGTAGCTATATTAGACATTGAACACAAACGAGGAGAATTCGGATCCCTGTGGGAGCTCCTGTTTTTGGTTGTATCACTGTGAGGTGATTGATCCTACCTTGACTTGCTGGTCCTCCTGAAACAGCATGGCATATTCATATGTCAAAGCAATGCAAATCAAGTAATGCCTGCCTGACAACTTACATGTCATACCATCATTAAGCTGAAGAAACAATTGCACTATAGCGCTTGCCATATTGCCAGTGCAGATCAGACATCTTTCACATTTGACATTCCTTTCATTTGAACTTTGGCTTTTAGATTTTTTATCTTATCAATTTGGCCATGATTTTTTTGTTGTTGCCAGCAAATATTAGAGCAAATGGAACTGGAAATAAGATGCTGCAACATTTATGGTTTCAAGGCTGCAAGATGTGAACGTGTGTGTACATGAGAATGGATGGATAATAATGAATACCTTCATCAAAGACTGGCTGCAATGCATGTTGGGTAAAGGTATGGGAATACTGTATGGTAGTTCAAAGGCAATTAAAAAGTTCAAACACATCAAGCATCAAGAAAATAAAAAGTATACAAATTTCCACACCTAATCAAAACCTGTCAGCCCCCTTCCTCATTTCAAGCAATAATGCAGTAACAATCCAATTAGTGAGGCCACTGCCTGAACACCCAGCCACCTAGGTAGGTCTCCATGCACCACCAACCTGCCTGCTTGCACTGACCTAGCTAGTTACTGAAAGGTTGTAGCCTACTGGTGATCAGTCTTACATGAAAATCAGATGGATCTGGCCATCCTTCCAGGAGGCATGACGGGCCAGTCATAAGTGAAGGATATCAGCTGCAACCAACCAATTAAACAGACACAGCAAAAATGGAGCAAGTAGTTTCTCCTAGGCACATGCATTTCTACCATCAAGTAACCAGAAGAAACCATGTCTTCTGCCTATTGCCATATAGATCAAAGATGCCTAGGATGCAACTGATCTGTCAGTGATCAAATACAGCTTTAAGGAAGTTTGCCTCACAAATGCCATACATAGTTGAGAAGATGGCATCCTCTGGGATAACGAGGCAGTCAGGGTGGACAATCAGGATTATGGTGAGGATGAGAGACTCACAGAGATAGTAGTGGAGATAAGCAAACAAATGACTTGATTCATTCAGACTCTGAAGGTTTTATTTAACACAGTTTCTTTGTATTTTCTAATATTTCAGAGTGCACATTTACATTTAATAAATGTTAAATCTCATTAAAAAATAAGAGTAGATGATGGCAGTAAAAAAAAACAACAAAAAAACCCCAACACAAACCAACCATCTATACCATTTAGAATTCCCAAGTTCTTTCATCCAGATTGCTAAGAATATATCCCAGCTGCTACCCACTGCAAGGATATTTCCTCCTTATCAAAGATGCATTCTGTTACCTTCCTCTTTGCATATTGCCCCTTTCAAGCAGATGAATATACAGTTCCTGCACCCAATCCAAAACCTAACCGTCCCCTCTCACATCTTGCCTGTAAGCCCTGAAGCAATCCAAGCAATTACCTCAAAGGAGGTGGAAAATTAGAACTCATATTAGGGAACATCCCCATTCGTGGTGGGGGGGAGGGGGGTTATCAGATTGAACGTTACAAAGCCTAAAACATACTGCTATATGCTATGAGGGTAATTTTCGGCTTTAAATGTAGAAAAAGTTGTATATTTTACAATCACAAAAGGACTTTGATAAAACAGTGCAACTGCATGCATGCAGAAAAAGTTTCCAGGGGAGTAGTTTGGAAGGAGCAGAGACAAGGGTGCGATATATGCACAGATATTATAAGTGGTGGAATGCCCTAGTGGTTAGTTAACATCCAGCAGATTGGGGTTCGATTCCCACTGGCACACCTTGTGACCTTGGGCAAGTCACTTTACCCTCCACTGCCTCGGAAGAAAAAGCCTGGCAGTCTACTTCCTGTCATACCTTGCCAAGAAATTCCAGGGGCTGCTGGGTCCCAAGGAGCCAGAATGGACTGACAGCACTTAAAAAGAATTATAAAATATGCCTGTACACACATTAACAGCAGCTTTGGAGCAGGTGTAATTTTGTGCATCAACATTTGTGCACTACTGGGCTGGGTCTGGGAGCCTATTTTATAACAGGCATATATGCCCTTTTATTGCATTTATAAAACAGATGCCGTCTTGGGACCTCTCCATAGGTATCCTGTTATAAACATCAGGTGCTTTATGTATAAACATACTGAAAAAAAAGCTGACAAGTACAATTTTCTTCTCTTTTTAACTTACTGCTTACAAACAACTGGGCAATGTAGAGCACTTTTAATATAATGTTAGCAATTATATCTTGATGCCTTCTTGGTTTCTAGAGTCCTTCTGTACGCCTTTATCTTGCTCCTTTTACTATGGGCCTAATGTACTAAAGGATTTTACCCATTTTGGAGGTAATTTTATAAGCCTTTTCCACATCTAAGACACCAATTTCTGCGGTTAAAAGGCCTGTTCATAAAAGCATGCATGATGCACTTCTTAGGGCATACTTTAAAGAGTAAACGTGCTCATGGGACAAGGTTGGGGGAACATGGGCAGAATTGTGATTTACGCAAAATATACACACACTTTACACACTATTACGCTTGCTCTTGAGCAGGCATCAATGTCACATCCACAATGCAGGCATTACTTCTGCAAGACTTATGCTGGTATTCTACAGAGTTGCCAAGTTACCTAGTTCCAGGAGTGAGATTTTTTTTTCCAGTTCTGGTTTTAAATTTGCATTACAACGTAGTATGGTATTTGTAGTCCCTGAATTTACCCATTGGAATCAGTGCTGCGGGTCCCATAATGCATTAGAATGAGATAGTCACTCCTGGAGCTGGGTAATTGGGCAATTCTGATTCTATAAAGACAAATAGGCCCTTCTCTACCTCCAAACCTAAATACCTTGTTATAAAATAACCCTCCACATGTCTATAGGGAAAAGGCTTAGTACATAGGAAACTATGTACCGACTTTTCAAAATATTTAGTGAGGCCATGGCTCGAAAATCTGTCTACCTAGCTCTCTGTGGCCTTGTTACATGGCACCTAGCCACCACAGTACAGACCTGTTTGGTTTCTGAGAAACTGGTTCCAAACTGGCTATCCCATATCCTGCAGAGTTGCTTATTTAAGCTCTCTTTATTCTCCTTATCACCATATAAACAGTACCTAGCTATCACCAACTAACCAGCACAAACTAGCAGGGCCATACCAAGGGCTGTGTGACCAGTGTGACCGCACAGGGCACATGTATAGAAGGAGCACCAATATCATGCATTGGGCTTCCAGGAAGCTCAAGAAAAGTGAGTTAGTGCATGTGGCTGGGGCTAAAGGGAGTACCAGATTCGTTAGTAGCATACGGTACATTTTAAGCTTGGTACAGTCCTGCCAACTAGCTTGTTTCTGGGGAGTTGTGGCTTTCCCATAGCCTGCTGTATCTCTAGGTTTAGTCAAACTCTGAACTCCATTCTTACTACCGTCTTCCATATCTTACTGAAACATGTCCAGATTCCCTTACAAATACCGGCCTCCACTATGATCGGGACATTTAGAGTCTGATTCTATACAGTGCAAGTGGAAAATAACACAGTACAAGAGGAGTGCATAAGTTCCTATTCTCAAGGATTTATGCAAATGAATGGGCACTTATGTGAGTGCTTTGGGTGTTCACTATTCTGTAAGAGCGCGCTATACGTACTTTCCATTCAGGTATGCACAGGAAGGGCCAGAGCAAGGAGATGAGACGCCATAGGCGAACCTTATCCCTTACATGCCCCCCACGGCACCCACTGCCACCTCTCTTCAGGAGAGTGCTGGCAAAAGCCGTAAACAACCCTGCAGCGCTTACCGTCAAGCTTCGGCGCCATGGGGCTGTTTGCTTCCATTGCTCTCCACCGCTTCCTGTGCATCAGCACCGGGGGGCTATTTGCTTCCAGAGAGGGGCAGAAGCAAACAGCATCAGTGCCACGGGACTGTTTGAAGCCATTGCTGCCATTGTCGGTCCCAGAGAGGGGTGGCAGTGGTGGCAATGGCTGCCACGGGGAGGGGGGCCCCAAGGGATGAGGTTCGCCTAGAATGCCTAGAACGTCTAACGGTAGCGCTGGCCCTGTGCACAAGGGCAGTGATTGGACAGAGCATGAGCAGTGTCTAAATTACCAAGCATAGATCATAGAATATTCTAACTTATGCATTTTTCACCAATCTAGCCACGTGTAGTTAGAGCAGAGAAACGAATGCCAGCTTGCCCTTATTTTAGCAAGTAAAGTACGCACAGGCTTCATGTCATAAAATAGGCCCCAAATGCGTACACTTAACGCGCACTGCCTGCATGGGAGTTTCTAAAAATTGCCCTCTTAAATACCTCCAGGGCATAAAAGCACCGAAGGGGAACCTCTTTCAACCGAAAGGAAGATGCTCTGGAACAAGGGGGCATAGACTTGGGAGTAATCTATGGAAATATTTATGGAAAAAGTGGTTGATGAGTGAAACAGCTTCCCAGTGGAGGCGACAGAGATAAAAACTGTATTTGAATTCAAGAAAGCACTGGACAAGCAAAGAGGATCTCTAAGGGAGAGGAAGGCAATTTAGAGCTTAGTAGTTGGTGTAGATGGGCAGACTGGATAGGCCGTATGTTTTTTAATTGCTGTCATTTTCTGCTTCCATGTGAATAATGGTCTGTTACTAGTACACTAAAAAAAAAAAACAACAAATATATATATATATTTGGAAAGTGACAATATTTAAAATCTGAGCCATACAAGACAGAGAACTAAAATTTAAAAGGAAAGCTCATGGTTGCAATCTCATGGGGTTTTTTTTCAAATTGAGGTTAGATAAGCCAACTCCATGGTAAATTATGATTTTAAATGCCAGTCAGCAAAGCTGAAGCACCTCAGATCCATTAGTAACCAAACACAAGTATCCAGGCTGAAAATTTAATCAGTGCCAAAGTGCTGGCCCTACCATGCTGTATACCTCTTATTCAGCAACATGTTCCTTCAAGACTTCTCAAAGGTACTTGAAATTCAGTTAAACTGTCTCAAAATATTAATGTTTTTGTCAATAGTGTTGGATCACAATTAGACAAGCTCTCTTTGGGCCTCACTTACTAAGCTGTTTTTCTCCATCAACAGAAAAAGTCTTTAGTAAATCAGGCTCCATAAATTAGTTTTTTTTCATTTTTTTCTCAGTACAAAGAACTTTCTTTGATTTCTAACAGTTTACTTTTACTTTTAATGTAGTGTTCATAGCATGCTAAAGTGTTATATTTGTTTTGTGTAAAAATCAATAAAAATCACATTTCAAAAAAGGCTCTCTGTGAAGTATTAATATTTCAGATCTACTGGGATGTTGTCAATACAGTACATTTTAAGGCGAGATATTTGTAACACAGCCAGAACCAAAAAGTGGACTTGGTATGTCAGTAAACTTCAAAACTGCATTCTTTGATTCGGGAATAAAAAAAAAGGCAGAAAAGCACAACCCTAGCACAGTGGTTCCTAAACGGTAGGTCAGAACTCCAAATGAAGACATATCAGGGCCACTGCAAGGACTGGAGGTATGCACTGGAGTTGGAGGGGGGGCAGAAGCAGCAGGTAGTAGAAGACAAAAACCGCGACACAGTGCAGGAGAGTTTATGTAAACATTGTGTCACAGTTTCTGACCCATTGTTTTTGCTGCAAGCCCTGGAGAGGGGAGGAGTGGCAGTGATGGGCACCCCCCCGGATGTCCAGAACTCCAGGTCACGGGTCCCATCATTAGTAGTTTGGGGGGTGTCACAGAAACAGGGCGCCCCCCCATGCATCTCCACTGTCACCTATGTCCCCTAGTGGCAGTCAGCATGGGGTCTGCGAGTCTATGAACATTCACAGATCCTGCCCCCTCCTGGGTAAGCTTCCCATTAGACTGGCAAGTCATGGAGTCTGTAGGTGCATACTGAACCACACAGCCCTGTGCTGACCTCTGCTGCTGCTTTCATGCTTTGGAAATGGGGGAGAGGAAGAGATCAGAAGTCTGCTACTTTGTTCTCATCATTTAAGCCAAGCAGGATCAGGCCTGGTTAGCACTTTGATGGGAGACCACCTTGAAATACCAGGTGCTGTAGATTTACTGCACGGAAGAAAGGCCCGGCAATCTACTTTTGGTCGCTTCTTGCCAAGAAAACCTAGTAGACAGTGGCAACTATTCACAGGCAGGGGCGGCACAAGGGTGATGCAAGGCCATGTGCAGAGACTCATTTGCATATCCACTGGACCTCATTTGCATAAATGTACTTTATTTTATTTTAAAATGTATATGTTGCCCAACTAAAATTTTAGGCAACTTGCAAAGGAGCCCTTCACAAGAATCTTTTTTCTCCTGGCAATGCACTTAGGGGCATGTTTACTAAATATTAATGTGTGTTAAGTACCACTGTGCCAATAGAAATAAATGGGTGTGCCTGCACTTAACGCTTATTAACATTTGTGAATGCACATTAACTTTTAGTTAACATGCCTCTTAATGAGTGTCTGAATACCATTTGCATGGGCAGTGAGGATAAAGAAAGATTACCAGATTTCTACAATACTATTCTCCAGTGTCAACTGCCAGGAACATTAGAAAGTACTATAAACCCTGTCCATTTAGATCCCATAGCAAACCCACCCTATCAAAACGGCACTACACGGACTCACAAAAGCCTACCTATGAAAAGGCAGCACTGCAAATATTATTCCAATACATCTCCTACTGGGGAAAGACAACAAATGGCACTGTCAAACAGAAACTACAAGAACAGAATACCTCCGCTCGGTTACACATGCAGAACAGAGACCGTCAAACACAGAACAAAGGATAGTAATTTAGAAATATGAAGACAATAATTAAACTGGGAACCCCAAAAGCCAAACTTGGAATGTACAACACTGAAGAAATAAAACTATAAAATTAACTTCATCTTGTACTAAACAAAAAGCAAAGACAGCAGTGTGTGATAAGGAAGCTTATCATAGCTCAGGTAGGAGCTATAGAAAAGATGATGTGACTCTGAACAAGCAACCTGTCAGTTCTGGTAGAATTGAGAAAACAGAGTTTTCACATAAAAGACTACCAGTCCCAGAATGCACCAGCTTTCCAGCAGCCATGAGAGGGGCTGAAGTGAGAGAATGTGTGTGCAATCAAGAGAGCTATGAGGTAATCCCTAAGCACTCATCTCAAAGGGCAGGGCTTGATTCAACACAGCTGCGCTGTGTTAGGGAGCAGCACACATTAGGAAAGAATAAGAATAGAGATTATTCTTCAGGAAACAGTTTCAGCAACAGTTTCAAGAACAGCTTCAGGAAGAGATACAGAGGGGAGAGCTTCAGCAACGGCTACAAGCACCAGTATCACCTGGAGAAACAGAAGCCAAGCCAAGCAGATAGAGAGAGAAGGAAACTCTCTGGAAGGAAGAGAAGAAAGGCCATTGGAAGGTCTGGGAGATTCCAAGGCAGTACTCATACTGGGAGGTATTCCAAAGGCCAGCAGAGTCCATTGGACTGGATTCAGCCAGAGGAATGGAGTGGCAGAGATAGGAATCACCAGTGGCTACCTGGAAGAGAGAAGACTGCATGTGGAAGGGACTTTCAGACCAAGGCCAGAAGGTATGTGAGAGAAGATCCAGTGTCCAGGGATCAAGATTGGAAGGCTGGACATCAGAATTGGATTACATATTGGCCAGGCTATACAGAGAGGAATAATGATAGCAGGAGAGGCTCAGGTATGAACACTGATCCAGACCCTATCTATAATAGAGAATGGCAGCAAGGGAATAAGCATTCTCATGATAGTGCCTTAATGAAAGACTCATCTGTGCCAATGTATGATATTGACCCTATGATTGTTGATGCAGGGGGAAATACAGCAGATGAAACTATTTACATGGACTGTTCTTTATCTAAATGCTATTGCTAGTTTTCTATGAGCAAACACATCAGCCATCACAAAGAAACCTAACTTTGTTCTTTACTTCCACTGCAAACAGCTCTTAAAGCAGGATTTGGGCTCACACAGTAGCAGCCAGCCAGCTAAAGGCTTTCAGCTGGTCCATGGATAGTAATTAGGGCTGCACCTGATTGTGTGTGTGAGCAAGGGAGAATCACTGCTGAGATCAGCGTGGAAAATAAGCAGAAGTTAACCTAACCAGCAAAGTTTATTCTTTACTTTGTGCCTTTGTATTTGGTAATTACTTGCTAAGAAAACATTAGCTAATTGCCTGACAAGTTGAAGGTTGTTTTCTGGTTTACTTTGTGACTTTTTGTTATCCCTTTAAACACTGCAAGCAAGTAACCTCATTTATAGTGCTATCAAGCATACATGTGCTGGGTGAATTAAACCCCATCAATAAAAGAAGTATTTTATTGATCTTACCACTTGGTTTCACAACTCAAATTATTGTCATCAGCTGTGTTTGGGAGTGAATGAACTACAATACCCACAATACCTTGCAAGAATCATATGAATATATGCATCGTCAAGATTGTGTAAGTTCTCACCCTAGGCAGCCGTCTGACAAATGGCGTATTTTTTCGGATTGCTCTTGCACCAAGAGGATTTACTTGTTGTGGATTACAAATAAAAGTCAAGTTTAAAGCTGTAAGAAGATTTCTTTCCCTCATCTGCACTTTGGAAGAAAAGTGGTTGTTCCAGGAAGCTGTCCCAGATGAAAAGACCCTGTGAAAAGCTGGATTCATCACTGAGACAAG
Organism: Ichthyophis bannanicus; assembly: GCA_033557465.1. Classification (NCBI taxonomy): domain Eukaryota; kingdom Metazoa; phylum Chordata; class Amphibia; order Gymnophiona; family Ichthyophiidae; genus Ichthyophis; species Ichthyophis bannanicus. The sequence continues at coordinate 142,567,721 of CM066036.1, forward strand.
GTAATATGTACCTGGGCATGTCTAGTGGTGGATGTGTGTAAGCACAGGGGGTAATTGAAAAAAAAAAAAAAAAACCACACCTGGTTGGAAGGTGCTGCTCTTGGGTTTTTCTTTTTTCTTTTCTTGCAGGGGTCAAGATGGATCCGACGGAGATGGCTCAGTGGATGGCAGCCCAATTTAGCAAGCAGCAGGAGCTATCACAGCAGGTCCAGGACACTGCTATGAAGGCCATAATGGAACAGCAGAAACCAGTGCTTGATCTGGTGCAAGCTCTAGTTCAGCTGCAGAGCCAAAGTGGAACAGATGCAAGACCAGCAGTTAGTACTGGTACACCACATATGGACAATGTGGGACTCAATCAAGGGATTGGGGCATTTAATTTTGGGAAATTAACTCCAGAAGATAATGTTGATGATTTTCTAGAGTCTTTTGAAAGAGTGGCACAGGCTTTAGCATGGCCAGAGACCCAGTGGGCAGTAAGGCTGGCAGCCTCATTAACTGGTGAGGCACTAGCAGCTTACAGAGCAATGCCAGCAGCCCAGGCTTTGATTTATAAGGATGTAAAGGCAGCTATTAGAGATCGCCTAGGGTTGTCTATTTCAGAGTATAGGCCAGTGATGGCTAACCTTTTTGAGCCCGAGTGCCCAAACTGCCGCACAAAACCAAAGAATTTCCTCAAAGTGCCAGCACGTCAATTAAAGCCCCATTTGCATAAGGTGCTTCATTTGCATAAATATTTGCATAATGTTACCATACACTAACTTTTAGTAAACATGCCTCTTAATGAGTATATGGATAAAGAAAAAGACTAAAAGGTTTTCTACATTACTATAATCCAGTACCAACCGCCAGGCACATTAGAACTACTACAAACGCTGCCCATTTAGAACCCTAGCAAACCCGCCGTATCCTAACAGCACTACCAGGACTCACAAAGCACCATACTCTACCTATCAAAAGGCAACACTGCAATATAAAACCAATACATCTCAGAGAACAACAATACATGACCTACTGGGGAAAGAACAAGTGGCAATGTCAAATAGGAATTATATAAACAAATACCTCAGCTCAGTTACACATGCAGAACAGACCATCACCAAACAAGGATCACAATTTAGAAACAGGAAGACAATAATTAAACTGGGAACCCCAAAAGCCAAACTTGGATATACAACAACACTGTAGAAATAAACCTAAGACTATATATTAAATTTCCTCTTGTACTAAACAAAGCGCAAACAATTAATGATGCACATTTCCCAGAGCTGACATATTCCAGTTTAATAAATTCAAAATAAAGAGATATTTTTCTACCTTTTGTGCATTTTTTTTTTCAGTTGCAATTGTTCCAGCCACTTTCTTCTGGTTTCTTCGTGTCTTCTGCTAACTCTCCATCTGCTGTCCATTTGTCCTTTCTTTCTGTCTTCTTGTTTTTTTTTTTCCATTCTCTCTCTACATCTGCTTTAACATACTAATCTTTCTCCTTTTGGCTCTTTCCTCATTCCTATTCATCTACTCAAAATTTACCCCTCCATCCTCATCCCCACTTACTCTCCCAATACCCGGCCAATTGTAGATTTTTTATCCCTCCCACACAAATATTTTTCCCCTCTCCATTTTACTCTCCCAGCCCCATCCCATTCTAATCCTCCCCCAACACCAGCTCCCTTCTAGTTCCAGCCTCACCCAGCATCCATTCCCTTCTATCCTGATCCTGCATCACCCATTTCCAGTCCTAGCAGCCCCCCAACCCAAATACCCAGTCCTATCCCCCCCTCATCAACCCACTTCCAGTCCTAACCCCCATCACCCCATTTTCAGTTTAAGCCCCCCCCTATAACCCATTACCAGTCCTAACCCCCCACTTCCAGTCAGGCCCCCATAGCCCATTGCCAGTCCTAACCCCCCCATCAGCCCACAGTCCATTACCAGTCCTAACCCCATCAGCCCACCTCAAGTCCTAACCCCTCCCCATCAGCCCATTTCTTGTCCCAAGCCCCCCATAGCCCATTATCAGTCCTAAACCCCCCCATAGCCCATTACCAGTCCTAACCCCATCAGACCACCTCCAGTGTTTAACCCCCCCATCAGCCCATTCCAGTCCTAACCCCACCCAACAGCCCACCTCAAGTCCTAACCCCTCCCCATCAGCCCATTAGCAGTCCTAACCCCCCCCGAGCCCCGTAGCCGTCCTAACCCCCCCCTCTCTAGCCCATTAGCAGTCCTAAAACCGCCCCCATAGCCCATTAACCAGTCCTAACCCCCCATCACCCCATTTCCAGACAGCCCCCATCAGCCCACAGCCCATTAGCAGTCCTAACCCCCCCTAGCCCATTAGCAGTCCTAAACCCCCCCCTCCTAGCCCATTAGCATCCTAACCCCCCCCTAGCCCATTAGCAGTCCTAACCCCCCCCCCCTCCTAGCCCATTAGCAGTCCTAACCCCCCCCCCCCCAGCCCATTAGCAGGCCTAACCCCCCCCTAGCCCATTAGCAGTCCTAACCCCCCCCCTCCTAGCCCATTAGCAGTCCTAACCCCCCCTCCTAGCCCATTAGCAGTCCTAACCCCCCTCCTAGCCCATTAGCAAGTCCTAACCCCCCCTCTCTAGCCCATTAGCAGTCCTAAACCCCCCCCCCTGCCCATTAGCACTCCTAACCCCCATCCCCCCATTTCCAGACAGCCCCCATCAGCACACCGCCCATTAGCAGTCCTAACCCTCCCTAGCCCATTAGCAGTCCTAACCCCCCCCCTCCTAGCCCATTAGCAGTCCAAACCCCCCCCCTAGCCCATTAGCAGTCCTAACCCCCCCCAGCCCATTAGCAGTCCTAACCCCCCCTAGCCCATTAGCAGTCCTAACACCCCCCCCCCCAGCCCATTAGCAGTCCTAACACCCCCCCCCAGCCCATTAGCAGTCCTAACACCCCCCCCCAGCCCATTAGCAGTCCTAACAGACCCCCCCCCCCGGCAAATTTAAAAAACAGAAAAAAAGCGGGCTCTGGCTGCTGCCGCGGACTCGGCAGCATGCAGTGTCCCGCGGGGCCCCCTCCGCCCGCTAAGCCCCTCTGCAGGGCTTTCAGATTCCGCGAGGGAGACAGCGTCTCCCTCGCGTCTCTTGTTAAGCCCGCAGGGGCTAATGGGAAATTTCCCATCAGTCCCTCTCGAGTCTAAAGGGGCTGATGGAAATTTCCCATTAACCCCTACGGGCTTAACAGAGACGCGAGGGAGACGCTGTCTCCCTCGCGAATCTGAAAGCCCTTGCAGAGGGGCTTAGCGGGCGGAGGGGGCCCCGCGGGGGGACACTGCATGCTGCCGCGTCCGCGGCAGCAGCCAGAGCCCGCTTTTTCTTTTTTTGCGGACCTTCACGCGTGCCAGCTGCAAGGCCTTCGCGTGCCACAGCTGGCACGCGTGCCATAGGTTCGCCATCGCTGGTATAGGCGAATGTTTAGAGCTGTTACATTGAAAGTGGGTGAGACACCCAGGGCTCTGAGTCAGAGAATCAGAAGTTTAGCTGTAAAATGGTTGGAGCCTGAGCAAAAGACAGTAGAAATGTTATTAGATATTATAATGCTGGAACAATTTATGCTTGGGGTACCTAAAGATTTGAATGTTTTTCTTATACAGCAAAATTGCCAAAATCTTGGAGAGGCAACCATGCTAGCAGAGAGATTCTTGGAAGCCACGCAGGCTTGCCATAGAATGGGTGGCCCTCTAAAGATGGATGCTGAGGCTAGATGTGCTGTATCAGAAAAGAGAATAATTAAGAATGTTTCTGAAAATGAATGTACTGTATCAAACCAGATGACACAGTGGAATAGAAAGAAATGTTTCAAGTGTGGAAAAGTGGGACACTTAGAGAAGAGATGCCAGACACACACTAGTTTAATGGTCTGGATTTAAAACAGCCCAAGGAAGGATTTCTTTTGATGGTTGATGTGCAAGGAATTACCACAAATGCATTATTAGACTCTGGGGCAGACCAGAGTATGATGTCAAAAAGGCTTTGGAAGAGGATAGAGGCCCAAGAAAGATTTGTGCCTAGAACCCCTGAAAGCCAAGTTCACATCAGATGCATTCATGGTGCTGCATCATCATATCCCACCTATAGGCTAAAGGTTAAGTGCCTAGGGAAACAAGAGGAAGTCCTATTAGCAGTGGTGCCTAGGCTACCCTTTGATTTGGTTCTAGGAAGAGACTGGCCAAGATTTAAGCAGGGTCTAGTGGAAGGACTAGGAAAGAAGGAGGGAGAAGGTTTAATGGTAGTAGCTCCCGGGCCTTTATTTGGAAGTCCTCAGACCCCAGCTAAAAAGATGGTTAAGCGTCCAGAAGACCAAGCTACCCCAAAGCAGATATTCGTCCTAAAGTACCATAAGGTCTCTGAGAAGGCCCAAGCTCCTAAGCGGGCAACCCCTCAGTCTGCTGGGTTTGACCTGTGCAGCATAGAAAATGTGATTGTACCTAGGCAAGGGAGAGCCCTGGTTGACACCGGTCTCCAAGTGGAAATACCAATTGGATGTTATGGGAGAGTAGCCCCAAGGTCCGGATTAGCCCTTAAATATTTCATCGATGTGGGTGCGGGAGTAATTGATCCCGATTACAGGGGCAATATTAAAGTTCTGTTGTTTAACTTTGGACAGAATGAGTATCATGTGAAGACAGGAGACAAAATTGCCCAATTGATTTGTGAGAGGCTGGGTTTTCCACCGGTGGAGGAGGTCACATCCCTAGAGAATTCTGAACGTGGAGCCAAAGGCTTTGGTTCTACTGATGTCAAAGGGGTTAAAAGCTTAGCTGCCACCTGTGCCCGAGAGAGGGAGGTGAGTGAAGAGGAAGATTTGGGACCCCAGGTATCTGATTGTAAAGAAAAATCAGAGCCCCAAATAGGTGAGGACCTGACAATGGTACAACAGGAAGAAATTAGGAAGTTGCTTAAGGAATTCCCAGATGTGTTGACCCCCATACCTGGGGAGACCCATTTGGTGGCCCATGAAATAATAACTCCACCTGGGAAATTGGTTCGTCAAAGGCCATACCGCTTGCCTGAAGCCAAAAGACAGGAGGTAGTGGCACAAGTCCAGGAGATGTTGGACCTGGGGGTAATAGAGGAGTCAAAGAGTCCCTGGAATAGCCCCATAGTCCTGGTGCCGAAGCCTGATGGATCCTTAAGATTTTGTATTGACTTCCGGCAGGTAAACGCCATATCAGTTTTTGATGCATATCCAATGCCAAGAATTGAGGAGCTGCTAGACCAGCTGGGACAGGCTCAATACTTAACCACCCTTGATATGACAAAAGGATATTGGCAAATCCCGCTCACCAGGGAGTCGAAGCCGAAAACTGCGTTCAGCACCCCCGTTGGCCTTTTCCAGTTCAAGAGGATGCCTTTCGGACTGCATGGAGCAGCGGCTACCTGCCAAAGGTTAGTGGATCAGGTACTTCGACCCCACCAAAGTTATGCTTTTGCATACATGGATGATGTCATAATCCATAGTAACACCTGGGCGGAGCATTTGAAGAGGATCAGGGCAGTCTTGTGCTCTATGAAGCAAGCGGGAATCACTTTAAACCCGAAGAAGTGTGCCTTTGCAAATAGGGAGGTAAAATACCTAGGCCACCTAGTGGGAAGAGGAAAAATTAAACCTCTATTAAGCAAAATAGATAGCATCAGGAATTTTCCTCCTCCAACAACCAAGAAACAACTAAGAAGTTTCTTAGGACTTATTGGATACTACCGCCGGTTTATACCGCAATTCGCAGAGAAAAGTGCCATTTTCACGGATATGCTGCGAAAGAATTGTCCAAACCAGATAAAGTGGACACCAGAAGCTGAAAAAGCGTTTTCAGTATTAAAAGAAAAATTGTGTACAGGACCGGTACTGAAAGGAGTAGACTTCAAGAAACCCTTTCTGGTTCAAACCGATGCATCGGATGTAGGGCTAGGAGCAGTCCTATCCCAGTGCCATGATGGGGAGGAGCATCCTGTGATGTACCTGAGCAGGAAGTTGTCACTGGCTGAACAAAAGTATTCCACGATAGAAAAAGAGTGTTTGGCTATCAAGTGGTCAGTGGAGGCGTTAAGGTTTTACCTTACAGGGAGAAAGTTCCAGTTGGTCACGGACCATGCCCCACTTAAGTGGTTGCAGCAAATGAAGAACCACAATGCCAGGTTGACACGCTGGTACATGGCCTTACAGGCGTTTGATTTTCAGGTTGAACATCGTGCCGGGAAGTTACACAAGAATGCGGATGCACTTTCCCGTATTACGGACTGTAGAGAAGAAGTTTCACCAGTAAAACCAGTCCGTAATAACTTAAGCAGGGGGGTATGTGATAAGGAAGCTTATCATAGCTCAGGTAGGAGCTATAGAAAAGATGATGTGACTCTGAACAAGCAACCTGTCAGTTCTGGTAGAATTGAGAAAACAGAGGTTTCACATAAAAGACTACCAGTCCCAGAATGCACCAGCTTTCCAGCAGCCATAAGAGGGGCTGAAGTGAGAGAATGTGTGTGCAATCAAGAGAGCTATGAGGTAATCCCTAAGCACTCATCTCAAAGGGCAGGGCTTGATTCAACACAGCTGCGCTGTGTTAGGGAGCAGCACACATTAGGAAAGAATAAGAATAGAGATTATTCTTCAGGAAACAGTTTCAGCAACAGTTTCAAGAACAGCTTCAGGAAGAGATACAGAGGGGAGAGCTTCAGCAACGGCTACAAGCACCAGTATCACCTGGAGAAACAGAAGCCAAGCCAAGCAGATAGAGAGAGAAGGAAACTCTCTGGAAGGAAGAGAAGAAAGGCCATTGGAAGGTCTGGGAGATTCCAAGGCAGTACTCATACTGGGAGGTATTCCAAAGGCCAGCAGAGTCCATTGGACTGGATTCAGCCAGAGGAATGGAGTGGCAGAGATAGGAATCACCAGTGGCTACCTGGAAGAGAGAAGACTGCATGTGGAAGGGACTTTCAGACCAAGGCCAGAAGGTATGTGAGAGAAGATCAAGTGTCCAGGGATCAAGATTGGAAGGCTGGACATCAGAATTGGATTACATATTGGCCAGGCTATACAGAGAGGAATAATGATAGCAGGAGAGGCTCAGGTATGAACACTGATCCAGACCCTATCTATAATAGAGAATGGCAGCAAGGGAATAAGCATTCTCATGATAGTGCCTTAATGAAAGACTCATCTGTGCCAATGTATGATATTGACCCTATGATTGTTGATGCAGGGGGAAATACAGCAGATGAAACTATTTACATGGACTGTTCTTTATCTAAATGCTATTGCTAGTTTTCTATGAGCAAACACATCAGCCATCACAAAGAAACCTAACTTTGTTCTTTACTTCCACTGCAAACAGCTCTTAAAGCAGGATTTGGGCTCACACAGTAGCAGCCAGCCAGCTAAAGGCTTTCAGCTGGTCCATGGATAGTAATTAGGGCTGCACCTGATTGTGTGTGTGAGCAAGGGAGAATCACTGCTGAGATCAGCGTGGAAAATAAGCAGAAGTTAACCTAACCAGCAAAGTTTATTCTTTACTTTGTGCCTTTGTATTTGGTAATTACTTGCTAAGAAAACATTAGCTAATTGCCTGACAAGTTGAAGGTTGTTTTCTGGTTTACTTTGTGACTTTTTGTTATCCCTTTAAACACTGCAAGCAAGTAACCTCATTTATAGTGCTATCAAGCATACATGTGCTGGGTGAATTAAACCCCATCAATAAAAGAAGTATTTTATTGATCTTACCACTTGGTTTCACAACTCAAATTATTGTCATCAGCTGTGTTTGGGAGTGAATGAACTACAATACCCACAATACCTTGCAAGAATCATATGAATATATGCATCGTCAAGATTGTGTAAGTTCTCACCCTAGGCAGCCGTCTGACAAGTGATGCACATTTCCCAAAGCTGACATATTCCAGTTAATAAACTCAAATTAAAAAAGTATTTTTCTACCTTTTGTTTGTGCATTTTATTTTTCAGTTGCAATTGCTCTAGTCACTTTCTTCTGGTTTCTTTGTGTTTTCTGCTAACTCTCCATTGTCTGCTGTCCATTTGTCCTTTCTTCTCTGTTCTAGTTTTTCCCCCCATTCTCTCTCTACATCTGCTTTAACATATTGTTCTTTATCCTTCTGCTCTTTCCTCCCTTTCTTTCTTTATTCCTTTTTCACAGTAACATAGTATATTGCAGCAGATAAAGACCAGTATGGTCCATACAGTCGGCCCAGCAAGGCGGCAAGAGCAGGTGCACCTGCCGCTCTGCGCAGTTCACCACTCCCAATGCCTTTGTTTAGGGGTGTACTCACCGCTTCATGTAGGTCACCCCTGTTTGCTGAGATATAAAAGATAGTTATGTTTATTTTGATTTTATCTTGTTGCAATAAAAAGGTATCCACTGTGTCTGTCCCATGCCATTTTGAATTCTGTCACTGTATTTGCCCCTACCACTTCCATCAGGAGGGCATTCCAAGCATCCACCACCTTTCAGTGAAAAAGTATTTCCTGACATTGCCTTTCAGTTTACGCCCTTTGCAGCTTCATGTTATGCCCTCTGGTTTTACAGCTTCCCCGTCTTTGGAAGAGGTTTGTTTCTTCATTAATACTCTAAGAATTTAAAGGTCTGAATCATATCTCCTGTCCTTCTTTTCCTCTAGCGTATACATATTTAGGTCTTCAAATTTCTTCTCATATGTCTTATGATGCATGCTCCAAATCATTTTGGTAGTCTTCCTCTGAACCATTTCCAGTCTTTTTATATCCTTTGCGAAATACGGTCTCCAAAACTAAACACAATATTCCAAGTGAGACCTCACCAGCGACTTGTACAGTGGCATTAGTACCTCTTCCTTTCTACTGGTAATTCCTCTTTGTATGCAACCCAGCATCCTTCTGGCTTTTGCCACCACCTTGTCACACTGTTTCACCACCTTGAGATCCTCAGAAACAATCACTCCAAGGTTCTTCTCCTGGTCTGTGCACACCAACCTCTCGCCCCTATTGCATACAGCTCCCTTGGATTTCTGCTTCCAAAGTGCATGACACTGCACTTCTTCACATTAAATCTTAACTGCCAAGCATTAGACCATTCTTCCAACTTTTGTAGATCTTTCCTCATGTTATCCATTCTCTCAGAGGAGTCCACTCTGTTGCAAATTTTCATGTCATCTGCAAAAAGACAGACTTTTCCATTCAGTCCTTCAGCAATATCACTCACAAATACATTGAACAGTACCGGCCCCAGGGCCGAACCCTGGGGCACACTGCTAATCACCTTTCTATCAACTGAGTGAGTTCCGTTTACCATCACCTGTCGTCTGTCAGTCAACTAATTTCTGATCCAGTTCACCACCTTGGGTCCTATCCCAAGCTGTTGAGTTTATTGATAAGTCTCCTATGAGGAACAGTATCAAAGGCTTTGCTGAAATCTAGGTAGATCATATCCATCACATGCCCTTGATCTAGTTCTCTGGTCACCCAGTCAAAGAACACAATCAGATTTGTTTGGCAAGATCGTCCTTTGGCAAAACCATGTTGCCTCGGATCATGCAACCTGTTGGTTTCGAGAAAGTCCACTATTCATTCTTTCAGGAGCGCCTCAGTTACTTCTCTTGCCACTGAAGTAAGGCTTATCCACTCAAATTTCACCCTTCCAACCTCAAGCCCCACTTACTCTCCCAATAGCTAGCCAGTCGTAAATATTTCTTCGCTCCTACATAAAATATCTTTTTCCCACTCCATCCTCACTCCTCCAGCCCTATCCCCGTCTAGTCCTCCCCCAACATCAGCTCCCTTATAGTTTCAGCCTCTCCCAGCATCTGCTCCATTCTAGTCTCATTCTCCCCCTCCCCCTGCATTAGCCCATTTCCAGTCCAAGCCCCCCAATCGGCCTATTTCCAGTCCTATCCTAGACTCCCCCATCAGTCCATTTCCAGTCCTAGCCCCTCCCTCTCGAAGAGCCTTGCGCCTGCCTGTCTGGCTTCAGAGGGAGCCGGGGAGGTCCAAAGCCCCAGTTCACCTCTGTACAGCTGCTGGAGTGAAGAGCGACGTTTTCCTTCACTCTAGCAACTGTGTTCTCTTTCAGCCCGCCGGCACGCTGAAAGAGAAAACAGCTGCCAGAGTGAAGGATAACGATGCTTTTCACTCCGGCAGCTGTGCAGAGGTGAGCTGGGACTTCAGGCCTCCCTGGCTCCCTCTGAAACTGGTCAGGCAGATGCGAGGCCAAGTGCGGAATCGGGACGCACTCAGTCTATCAGACAGAATGTGCGGCATGAAGTTGGCATGGGGCCCTATGCGAACAACATTCACGCACATGTGTCGAGCCAGCCCTGTTCACAGGGTCGCCAGGAGTCAGCATCGACTGAATGCCACTTACCATCATCATCTGGGGTCACAGGAATTTTTTGAAGTGATAAAATGGGGTCACACTGGATAAAAATGTTGAGAAAAAGGATCTGTGTGTATCCTGTATGCAAGCAGTTCTGTAAATTTTTTACCTGGTAAACAATTTTTCAGATGATTATTTGCAGCTGACAATAAAGGCATAAAAGAGATATCCAAAGATAATGCTCTGACTGTAGATGCAGCTTTGCCGGCCCCTTGTGGCCTTGGGCATGTCTCTTAACCCTCCATTGCCTTGGAAGAAAGGCCTGGCAAGCTACTTCCAGTCACACTGCAAAGAAAACCCAGGAGCTGCTGGGTCGCCAGAAGTCAGTACTGACTTGAAGGCACACATTGTATTGCTAGGCTATTTTAAATTAAGTATCACTCAAACAATATTCTTTGTTATCTGACAAACAAAATGTGCAGAATTTTGAATAATTCAGACCTTTGGACACAGAATTTTGAATTTTGTGCACAAAATTCAAGCAGAAGTAACAGTATGACGTTGAAAACTAAATAGTATCAATGTCTAATTTCAAAACATTTCTTTAAAAAATCTATACTTTCTACAAATCATTTAATATAAGCAACAAGTAAAAAATAAAAAATAAAAAAAAAGAGCATTTCTTTTCTCAGCTTTTTTTTCCATTTAGATTTATAAATAAAGTTAACAGAACTGCACTTATGCATCAAGTATAGTACAATCAAATCTAATAACGGTATTTTTTTTTGTTGAAAGGGAATTTTGCTTAATATCAATTCTTATTCTACTAGCTCTCACAGCAGTCAGGACCTGCAGGCAATACGACTGGGGAGTATAACAGACAGACAGCTGAATCACAGGTAGTTCCTCTCCAATATCCCCCTCCCTGCTGCAGTTCTCCCTGCCCACTTTCAGGTTTCTCCAATAATTCATTATCAAGTGAAAAGAGCATACCATTGGTGTTTTTCCTATCATTATCATATTAGACTACATACTTTACCAGTCACGGGCAATTCTGGTCCTCGAGAACTGCAAACCAGTCTGGTTTAGGGTAATCAAAATATGCAAATTAACATATCTTGCCCCACACTTACATAAATATCTCTCATAAATATTCATTATTGTTATCCTGAAAACCAGACCAATTTGGAGACCTTAAGGACCAAAGCTGCCCAAAATTACTCTACCAAATAGGTGCTACATAAGCAAGCAGTTTACTCAAACTTTCAAGCAGGATTTGGTCTTTACTGCTATAGAACCTAATATAAAAATAATTTAAAGAAAAAGTTCCCCATTCTATTACCCACCTCAGTTGTCATAACCCATAGAAAACAGCACAGCATTAATCATTATCCATTTGTAGTCCGTAATATTTATGGGTGGAACCCTACACTGCTGTTTTGCTTCTGTGGCGGGCAACAAACTATTCCAGCAGCTCCAGGAGCAGCCCTTTCAACAGAGGGTTCATTTAGAACCATCAGTGCAGGGCCTACTTGACTTTCACAGGAAAGGGAAGATGCTGCTCGTACTGCTGACAACACAGCCAAAGAGCCAACAAATGGCCCTGAAGAGGGGACAGCTGACCTCTGCACTCCCTGAAAGGATTGCCCTCTCCTAGCATTACTGCTGTATGAAGAATAGGAAGGAGCAGACACCTTCCCCACCTTGTGATGGTCCCAGTCCATACAGTTTAGCTTAGGCCTAACTCTGGGTTAACCTCTGGATCAGTTGCATTACCAGAGCCATCTATGCACTACAACTGCTGATGTCACTGATTTCAAGGAGATCCAAATAAGGTTGCACAAGGTGTCACCTACAGAAGGAGACAACAGAATCTAGCTTTGTGCTTTCTAGATTATCTGGTACCTTCTGGATCTACCAGAGAAGCACCTTTGCCAAAATGGCTGTACAAAGAACTGCTTGGGTCTCCACAGCTAAAGCTGAGAAGGCACTCAAGGAAACCCTCTCATGGGGTTTCCTTGAGGGTAAAATCACCTTCTGCAAGGATAGTTATCCACTTAGTCACAGCCATGACCAGAACATCCACCTTAGGGTCACTGAGCTCAGGACTGTACCTAGCACAGGGAGCAAAGGCTTAAGGGGCGCATTTCAGCTGTCTGCCAACACCACTTTTTCTTCTCTCAACGGCAGCGGCAGGCAACGGCAGATAGCTGAAATGCGCCCCTTAAGCCTTCTCGCAGCATGCTTAACAGGTCTTTAGCGTGCCGGCATCTTGCATGTCGGGCGTGTCTCTTTTCTCCCGCTGTCATCAAGAAAGTGGCTAGATGGAGGTGGGGGGGGGGGCGCGTGCCCGATGTGCAAGACACACAGGACGCGATTCACGTTCAGTATGGCCCTGCAGTTCTAGGATCCCCTGGTGCAGCGGATACAGCCTGGCAACACACTACTGCCTTCCAGAACCGCCCCCCCCCCTTTCAGGCATCTCCCATTGGGTGATCATTGGCTTCTTCAGAGGTTCAAAACAGAGAAAAACCCCGATGGTCATCCGGACCCCTCCAAGATGGGGTCCATGTCCAAGACCACTTCCAGAGGAGAATCAAAAATAGAGAACTGCCATGAAATCCGCAATCAAGGCTGGGACGGCCTAGGCAGCTTGGCATGCTTAGTACTGGATGGGGAGGGCCCCAATTCCCACAATCCCCTGCATCCTCACTAATGAATTGCTTGAAAGCAGCCCATGAACTGCTTAAGCAACTGCTGCATTAAGCCGGCTGAAAAAGGCCCCAGAGCCCCCAAAATGGGCTCCCTGAGGCTGTGATTCTCGATCCCCTGGTAGCTCACCTTTCCTCTCCTCTATGGGGACCCATGCAACCATTCAAGTGGCTGTCATTCCATGGGTGGGTGTGTGAAAACAAGATCATGTGAGGCACAGGATCTGCATGTAAAATAGCCTTGAGCCCCCGGCCCCCTGTGCAGGATCTAAATTCAGTATAGGAAAGTTGATCCAAGATGTTCCTATCACAAGCAGGTTAAAATGAACTTGCCACGGAGCTGATTCGGTAGTGCCACATACAGTACAGTGTTGAGCTTCCGGCATCGTGCCTGCAAAATAAAGCCAGAAGAGATAAAAACAGGCCACCACAAAAAGAGGGTCCTGATCACACACAAAAACTCATTTCTCCCTCCCCACTCCATAGAAAGCCAGAAAAACCCCTAAAATTTAGAAGAATGTGAGGGTGAAGAGGACAGGAGGGGGCAAGGGTCCTTACTTCCCACTTCCAGCAGGGGGGGGGGGGTCTATGTGGCTGCTTCTCCTTGCCCAATAGTGCTAGAACCCATGGATAATTGCACTAGACCACTGCATCCTGTAGCTCCAGGAGGCAAGGACTTATCCAAGTCTCTGATGGGACTTCGGAGTTCAACCACAAGGGCCACAGGACTTTGGTCTGAGCCCAGGGAGGTAGGACAAAAGAAACTGCTGCACCAGACTACACGCCAGCCATTTCGTGGAGACAGAGAATACTAGCAACTTCCAGTGCTGCACCACCACTTATACAGGTAAAGTCATTGAAGGTTGTCTTGCTCTGCCTCCGTCTGCTGGTTGGAGTGCGAAACCCACTCGTCTGGACTGGTCTGGTATAGGGATTCTCAACAGAGTCCTTAGGACACACCTAGTCAGTCAGGTTTTCTGGATAATGACAATGAATAGGTATGAGAGAGATCTGAATGCACTGCTTCCACTGTATGTAAATTTCTCTCATGCATATTCATTGTGGCTATACTGAGAACCTGACTGGCTAGATGTGTCCCGAGGACTAGGTTGAGAACCCCTGGTCTAACAGGATAAGGAACACTGCTTTAACTGTTTCTCTGTGCAGCCTGCCATAATGCTCTTTTTACTATTCTTTTTACCAATGGGACTTTGTATCCCATTTGGAATAAATCAACTGCAAAGTGTTAGAACACTCCTTGAACGTCCTTTGATCGCGTCTCAATTTGGACTACTTCCTCAAGATTCAAGAGAAATTGTCCCACAGTCCAAAGACGATTCACATGTTGAAAAACATCCCCAGCCTCTGGGACCTTATTTCAACTATAATAATTTGTAAAACATTGATTCCAAGGTGGTATCTGCAGATCTCGGTCATTTGGTCCATCTGCCCAGGCAGCGGCAGTGATGTGCTGGCAAGAGAGAAAATGCTATGATGCAACTTTTGGTTTGAAGCTACTGGTCTCAATTACACTCCTTGACTCGTAACTGCCGCATGCCATCATTACTGGAGAATGTAACAGAATTAGATATCCAAAGCCTAGAAAAAGCATGCAGTTCTCATAAAATACATGACCTTCCTTAAAAAAAGAAAAAGAAAAGAAAGACAAGCACTCCTCCACTATGAGAGTCCCAATCATCACTGAATACAGCAAGTCAAACATTAGTCAATCAGCAGCTGCAAGATGTAGAATCTTCTAACGCTGCCGGCTTTATGTGCTGTTCTTCGGCACCCTATTTCATTTCTTTGGATTGTCATTATGCTGGTGCATCATTCTAAACACTGGCTTCAATGACACTTGCTTTAGGGGATGGACAGATGGCAGAAGCAAGGGCTAAAGACTGGCCTTAATCAACAGAGTGCTGCCATCATGCAGTCAAACAGCTTACTAGATGAAGTGGCTTAAAAGAAGTTTGCAGCAAACTAGAATATCAGGAAGAGCATAAAGATTTACTCTTTATATTAAAAAAAAATCATAAACAAAACAAAAACCACCACCTACTATTAGCTCTTCAGTATAATAGGCAATTATTTTAAAGAGAGAAATGTTTTAGTTCTTTGCTTGCTTTCTGGAAGAACATACAAAATTATATTAAGGTCAACTGAAGGAGATAAAAATAATGAGCAGATGGCTGCTTGCCACCTATCATAATACCAATATAATAGGGGATTTGATTGTATCATGAAATGAGTCCCTGGGATGTTTAAACTGCCTTTTCTCATCAATGAACAATGCTATTTGACTCAATAGAAAATTAAGTCCTAGAGACCAATGGCAAAAGAAAAGTCCACAGAATAAATGATCCTATGCCCAACCTATGGTAACTGACCTCTTATCAGAGCCTTTGAGTTAGATAATGGGAAAAGTCTTACAATAAATAAAAGATAACTACTGGAATCAGAAAGAGGAAAAACAAGAGCCTGTAAAACTGAATATTTATTTAATACGTTTTTTTTATACCACTTTATCATTTCAGTCAAAGTGGTTTACACTGTAACTTAAACTTGGTAATGTACATTAAACAGGGACATTTATAACTTGGATTTTTCTGAGGCAATGGAGGGTTAAGAGACTTTTCCAAGGCCACAAGAAGTGGTCTCTTGGCTTCCAGGTCAGTGTTCTAACCACTAGGCTACTCCTGTCAGCAGAATCTGGAGGCTCCAATGTAGAAACTGGGCGGGCCATGGCATCTTCATGGTCACCAGACTGCCTTTCCCACAGTCCAATGAAGAATTTGTGATGGCATAAATTGAATATAATTTCAAGCAACGGGGGCAATAAATACCAAACATGGTATGCATCCCCAACCCTTTGGCATGTAATTTCCTGAGAATGGCATGTTTTGTTGTTGTTAAGTACTGTCGAGCCGGTGTCGACTCACAGCGACCCTCTGGATAGTTGTCCTAAACTGTGTTCAGTCTTCAGTCAGGCGGCTCATTGTTGACAGAGTGGCATCCATAGCTGCCATTATTGTACTGATCCATCTCATTGCTGGTCTTCCTCTCTTGCGATGACCTTCTACCTTGCCAAGCATGGATGTCTTTCTCTAACTATCTTATGATGTGTCCAAAGTATGAAAGTCGAAGTGTTGTCATCTGAGCTTCTAAGAAAAACTTAGGTTTGATCTCCTCTAGTACTGATTAGTTTGTTCTTCGGGCAATCCATAATATACACAGTATTCATTGCCAGCACCATAATTCAAAGGCATCGATTTTCTTCCCGTCTGTCTTTTCCACTGTCCAACTTTTGCATCCATATGATGTTATTGAAAATACCATGGCTTGAACAAGTTGAATCTTTGTATGGAGAGACACATCTCTGCTCTTGAAAATCTTGTCCAGGTCCTTCATAGCCATTCTGCCAAGAGCAATGAGTTGCTGGACTTCTTGACTGCTTGTCATTTCTTTATCAATAGTTGATTCAAGTAGATTAAAGTTGTCAACTATTTCAATTTCTTATGCATCAATGATGAACTTATTTTGCCAGTTGTCAGGATCTTTGTCTTGTCTTCTTTACATTAAAGCCCATTTTAAGACTATGTTCCTTGATCCTTAAAAAGGATATAGCGTTATTAGAAAAGGTACAGAGAAGAGCCACTAAAATGGTAAAGGGGATGGAAGGCTGCTCCTATGAAGAGAGGCTACAAAGGTTAAGGCTCTTCAACCTGGAAAAGAGACGGCTGAGGGGAGATATGATAGAGGTCTATAAATTAATGAATGGAGTGGAACAGGTAAACGTAGATAAATTGTTTACGCTATCAGGATATAGAAAGACTAGGGGACATGTAATGAAGCTACAGGGTAAACTATTTAAGACAAATAAGAAAAAATATTTTTTCACTCAACGTGTAATCAAACTCTGGAATTTGTTACCGGAGGATGTAGTAAGAGCTCTTAATTTAGCTGGGTTTAAAAAAGGTTTGGACAAGTTCCTGGAGGAAAGGTCCATAAACCATCATTAAAAAGGGACCCAGGATATCAATGCTTGACCCAATACAAGCATTGTGGAACCTGTGTCTTTTGGGGATACTGCTAGGTACGTATGACCTAGATTGGCCACTGTTGGAAACAGGATACTGGGTTTGATGGACCTTAGTCTGACCCAGTATGGCATATCTTATGTTCTTATGCTCTTAGGTTCTTATCCTGAGAAGCAAAATGTTTCAGATGACCTTCACTTTTAGTCAGTAATGTGGTATTATCGGAATAGCAAAGGTTGTTGATGAGTCTTCCACCAATCTTCAGATCTCGGTTGTCTTCATACAGTCCTGCTTCTCTGATGATTTGTTCTGCATATAAATTAACCAGATAGAGGGAAAGTATGCAGCCTTGTTGTACACCTTTGCTGATTTTAAACCAACTCTCAGGTATTTTGTATACCCATGCTTCTTAATGTAGCCCAGAGTTTCTCATGGTTTACACAGTCAAAAGCCTTGCGAAGATACCTAGCAGGATAATTTCTTGCCAAAACTCTTTCTGTCATATCCCGAGCTTGTTTTTCAAAGTCCTGAGACTTGGTGCATATCCATTTGGCTCTCAAAAACTGACTAACTGGTAGATGATTTTTGAGTGAAGGGTTATGGAAACTCGTGTAATGCAATAAAGTATTTCTATCGGTCGGTTTCCTAAATAAAGTGGTGGAAAAGGAATCTTGTTCTTTTCTGATTAATAAATCCAGATAGGAGATATGTTCCAAATCATAAGTCATTTGGAATCGTAGGTTATCATCCAATTGATTAATCCATGCATGAAACTGGGAAAGAGTATCCATAGATCCTTTCCAAAGGATAAGGATATCATCGATATAACGTATCCAAAGGGCAACATGAGATCTAAACGGATGAAATTTTAGGAAAGTTTCTTCGACGTGAAACATGTAAAGATTGGCAATATCCGGGGCCATTGAAGACCCCATTGCGACACCCTTAATCTGCTTATAAAACAAATCTCTAAAACAGAAAAAATTCTCACAAAGAGCAAAGCGTACTAGCGTGATAAGAAAGGCAGTGGGCATGCGTTTGTGATCAGATCTTTTAAGAAGAAATTGTTCTATTATATGTAGGGCAGCTACTTGTGGGACATTGGTATTTATTTTATTTATTTACGATCTCTTCTATACCGCACTATTCAGCATCAGCGCGGTTTACATAGAACAAAAAATGCTCAGTACAGATAACATGTATGAGTTTACAGATAACAGGGTAAGAAACTTGGATAACAGGGGTAACTATTTACAACATTTGCTACATGATCTTGGATAACAGTGGTAAACTATTTACAAATATTGTTACATAGAGTCATATGGAAGGGATTCAGTAGATACAAATGAACCACTAAGAGTTAGAGAAACTTTCATGGCATGTTGTTGTTAGAGCAACTTTAATGGCATGTTGTTGGGAAACCATATATTTCCTTAGCGGATTGGCTCTCTATCTCAGTGCGTTGGTTCTATGAGATATTTATTGAAAAGATGGTATTTAAGGGCTTTCCTGAATTGTGTGAGGCTTTCAATAGCCCGGATATCTGGAGGTAATGCGTTCCAGCATCTTGGTGCGCTGATGCTAAACGCCCTATTGGCTGTAGTTGCTGTAACGTCAAGAGTAACCAAAATAATATCAGAACTAAATTGATTAAAAGTAGATAGAGATTCTTCTCACGTTTTACAGATTCTAACATAAGACCACATCTCCTGTACAAAGGGGCGTAACAATAGGTCTAAAAACTTCGAAATGGGTTCCATGAGAGAGCCAATGGCTGAAACAATGGGGCGGCCAGGTGGAGCTTCTAAGGACTTGTGAATCTTCGGAATGATATATATCGTCGGAATAATGGGATTATCTACCATCAGAAATTATTTCTCCTTTTCTGTAATGTATCCAATTTCAAAGGCTGAAATAACTAGGTTATCTATACTCTTCTTAAGGCTATAGGTAGGGTCACCATCTAGTCTCTGATAAAACATGGTGTCGCTAAGTTGACGAGAAATCTCCGCAATGTAATATTCTTTGTCCATAACTACGACCGCTCCTCCTTTATCAGCCGGCTTGATAATTATTGTAGTATTCTTTTGTAATGATGTAATGGCTTTCCTCTCATGATATGTAATATTATGAAAGGTAGAGTGATGGCCCCTTAGAGCCTCAGTGACCTGATGAGACACCACTTTTTCAAAAGTTTCAATGACTGGATCAGTGATCTGGGAGGGAATCCACATAGATTTATTGCGGATAATAGAATGGTCTCTAGGGTAATGAGTGTCACTATTACTAAAAAAATATCTCATGCAAACCTTACGGAAGAACTTATACAGGTCAACATGAATATCAAAGGAATCAAGTTTCCTTTTAGGCACAAAAGAGAGCCCTTTGTTTAATAAGGATAACTCATCAGTGGTAAGAGTATATTTAGATATATTGATAACATTATTGGGTGGCTCTATTGACGATGCCATCTTTCTTCTCATCTCTCCGAGTTCCAACCTCCCCTCCCTCCTCTGCCGCGACTACATCCCCTGTATGCATTGTGTGTTTTGTTGTTGTCTAGGAGATACATGTTGTCCGGCTCTGGGGGATGGGCACGCCCACGAGAGGCCCCTCGACCTCCACCTTTCCATAACTGATCCATGCTGAAAAAATAATCCTTATTCTGCTTGGGTGGAGGGTCTTTTTTCTTAATCTTTTCTTTCTGAGAAGGGGCATGGTCAGTATGATGAGAAAAAAGGGACGCCGAGGCATCCAAATTTCCTGACTCACTCCTACTATGTTTCTTTTTCTGCTCTATGGGAGTGACATTTTGTTGATTATCTGTAATACTATCTTTGTGGTCAAAAATAGACTTCCTTTTTTTAAACCACAGTCGGTCCTGTTCAATTTTCTTACTCCAGTGATATACATTTATTTATTTATTTATTTATAGCTCTTCTATACCGCACTCTTTTTCATCAGCGCGGTTTACAATGAACAAGAATACTCACAGCAAGCAACAGGTTTACATGAAACAGGAAAATTCAACTGGGATTCAACTTGGTGAAAACTATGTACATATATGTTATGAAACTATATACAATGAATAGAGATTTATTAACATCTTGTATAAATAATATATTTACAATTTTTCTATGCTGGCTTGGAATGTATAAGAGGGTTGATAATGGGCATTGGGATTGGTAGAAGTGTAGAAGGAACAGGTGGTGTTTTATGGCTTTTCTGAATTGCTTGAGGTCCGTGATTGCTCTAATGGTAGGTGGTAGGCTGTTCCAACATTTGGGTGCGTAGTGTGCGAAAGCCCTGTCTGTGGTTGTGCGCGTGCATTTTGTGGCTTCTGATGGTGTGGCTAGGGTATTTGCAGCTACGGATCTCCTGGATCTAATGTTAGGAGTGTGATTGAGGAGGTTTGAGATTGCTGAAGGGGCAATCATGTTTATCGCTTTAAAGGTCATAATAAGGGCTTTATAAGTAATCCTGCAGTATATGGGGAGCCAGTGTAGTTCCATTAGGATGGGTGTAATGTGGTCACTTTTTGAGGCGCCGTAAAGGACACGGGCAGCGGCATTCATGACAAGTTGTAATGTATTTAGGGTGTTTTTAGGGAGGCCATGTAGTATTATGTTGGAATAGTCAAAGTGGGGTGTGACTATGGTTTGGAGGTGGGACAATGCTGCACAGAGCCCGTTGAGAGACGGGAAGGCTCAGCAACATTTTCACAGGCACAGCCGTGGTTCCCTTAGAGGCAGGGGAGTCGTGGCTGCAGAAGATTGGAAGCGGTGAGTTTGCTGCTGCCGAGAAGCGGACTCGGCAGCGACAGCAACTTGTGCCCTTTTTTCTTTTTATTTTCTTTTTTAACTTGGCAGAGTGAGGCGACCCCTGCTAAATCCTGTGGCGACCCCCATGGGGGTCATGACCCACAGGTTGAGAACCACTGGTCTAAAGGCACTGGTACTACTGCCTCCAGGAACAGTAGCCTTGACAGAGTGTCTTCCACCACTGCTCTCTTTGTCGGGGAACTGCAAGGAGACTGCACAAACACTGGCCGAACTGGCCGTGCAAACTCGAGAGCATATTCTTCTCGGACCACCTCCAAAACCCATTGATCGGACGTGACCCGGGCCCAGGCAGGAAGAAACTGCCTTAACCAACCTCCCACCGGCAGTACCCCCTCCCGGGCCCCCATTGTCTTATTGCGCTTTCCTAGGGCCCGCAGCAGAGGAAGAGGCCCCAAAACCTCTTCCCGCCCCTCGAAACCCCCGGAAACTTTGTCCTCTCGAGGGGAAACAACCTCTTTGAAATGGTGCCGACCTCGCCGGCCGAAACCTCCGAAAGTCTCTCAGCTGGCTACGCGTGGGAGCAGGCGAACAGCCCTGTTTCGGCCTTTCCTCAGGGAGTCTGCCCCCCTTAGTCTCGCCTAGCTCCTTTACTAACTTATCCAAGTCTTCTCCAAAGAGCAACTTCCCCTTAAAGGGGAGTCTACTAAGGCAGGCCTTCGAGGAAGCATCCACCTCCCAGTTACGCAGCTACAAATATCGCCGAGCTGCTATCACCGAGGCCATATTCTTAGCCAGACTCCTAATGAGATCATACTGACTATCCGCCAGGTAGGCAGCACCCGACTCCATTCTAGCCGCCTCCCCCTGCGCATTACCTGTAAGGTCACCAGCTAACTGAAGCTGCTGCGACCACCTCAGGCAGGCTCTAGCCACCCAAGCCCCGAACACCGAAGCCTGTAAGGTCAGAGCACTAACATCAAAGGCTTGCTTTAGCAACGTATCCAGTTTTCTATCCTTGGCATCCTTCAGAGCCAGACTGCCCTTGACTGGGATGATAGTCTTTTTTGTGACCGCCGACACTGCCGCATCCACTCTAGGCAACCGCAGCCATTCTTTGTCTAGCTCCGGCAAGGGATACAAATGAGCCATAGATCGTACCCCCCTTAAGCTGGATTCAGGCTGATTCCATTCCTCCTGAATCATCTGACGCACTACTCTGTGCACTGGAAAAACCTTCTGGGATTTCCTGATGGCCTGGATCAATGGGTCTTCTAAGACCTCCTCGTCCGCAGGCGCGTCCGACACCATATTCAGCACTTTCAAAGATTCAGTAATCAATGCTGGAAGTTCCTCCTGGCGAAAAACTCGTACTATCCGGGCTTGCTCTTCTTCCGGAATCTCACCCTCTTCGAGTTCCTCTTCTTCCTCCCCTAACTCCCTGTCCGAGACCTCTCCTTCCAGAGTCTCAGACAGAGGGAAAGTGAGGTTCTCTCAGCAACCTAGCGTGCTTAGGTGGGACGCCTGCTTCCTGATCCTTTGCCCTCACCTTTCTGGAAGGCCTGCTTACCTGCGGAGCAGACCCTCCCGTTCCTTGCTGACACATACAAAAAGCTTTGTGTAGCAGTAGAACAAACTCAGGGGAGAAGTCCCCCCAGCCTCCCCAGAGGACGTGGAAGGGGTGGGCTGTGAGAGAGGGCCCCGGCAGATCCACGGTCAAAGATAGGGGAGAGGTCCGCTCCGCCCCCCCCCCCTTCCAGAGGGTCCCCTGATCCCCAGGAATCGGAGACCTGTTCTTGGGCTAACCCCCCTTGCATTTCCTACTCCACCGAAGCAGCCTCTGCAGTACAGTCCCTGCAGACCCCTGCCTCTGACACCATGCCCCGCCAGGTGCCGCAGACCAAACACTGCGGCCTACCCGGCATGGCGTGGAGCTCTCTCTCACTTTCAGAAACTCAGAGACTAACCACTATCCTAACCCCCCACCCCTACAATTAAAACAATACAAAGAAAAAAATCTTTTTTTTAACCTTCTTCTCTTATTATTATTTTTTATTTATTTATTTTATTTATTTATACAGCACTGAATGGCAGCAAAGTCCCCTGATTCAGGGAACTCCAAAATCCTTCTTCCCCCAGGGCTCTCTAAAACCGCACGAAGAAAAACAAACAGTCTGACCCCTATCTCCTGCTTCCCCATGTGCAGGAGAAGGCCGCTCCACTCGCTGCTGTCAGAGACCACAAGGGCCTGAATTGCCACGTGGCTGTCCTCTTCAACTGCTGCCCTCTTACCTTGCAGCCGCCTGTTCCCTCCGAGCTGGAATTCACCCTCGGGGAACTTTTCTCCGCGGCCACGGCAGCACCGTCAATTCACCAGCCCCGCGCTCAGCCACCAGACAGGGCTTCAGCACGAGGCTGGATGGGCGGGAGCAAGGCCCTTGTAAGCCGGCTGGCTCTCCCCCACTGTCTCTTCCCGCTGCGGCAGACAGTAAAACCTCCTCCTCTGTAATCTCCGAGGAGCAACTGAACCTCGGGGGGGGGGGGGGAGGGGAAGGTAGAATAAATGAATTAAATAAATTAAAGAATTTAAATAAATTAATCCAATTTAAATTAAATTAAATAGTCCAAAATCAAATGAAATCAACACAAAGATAAATTAATAGGCACTGGAACCCTATTAGTCCCCCTAAGGCCTAACTGTCTCTCCAGTAAGCCCAGAGCTCTGGCTTACTGCTACCCTCCAGCTGCTTGGAGGCTGAGCTTACTGGTGCTGGTGGGTGGTGCCAGTGGTATTTGTACCAGAGGATCATCAAATCGATGATAGGCTGAGCCTCCAAGCTGCTGGAAGGGGTGCACAACCCAGACGAAAGGGACTGGACTGGAGAGATAAGGAACAGCACTTGTACAACAAGCAAATTGAGCGCTTGGGTAGGAACGTGCATTGGAGCTGCTTGGGCAGAACGTGCGCTAACTACGCAACCTCCAGATGCACAATAGTAAAAAGAGCTAGTTTAACGTGTGCAGAAAATGGCAGGAAACCCCCCCACACACCCCAGATGGACGAAATCAGGAGACCCTAACAAGGACAATGACAGGTCAAGACTTGGTACTCACCCTCTGAGAGCCTCAAGCAGAAATCCGTGCCAAGCCCAGCTCTATCCCCCTGAATCCATTTCTTTGCATTGCAGGCACTGCGTTTAAGGTGGCTGCAGGCAAATTCCTCTGAGAGCCTTCTGCAATTTTCAGAGAGAGCAAGGGGGGAGGACAGAGGAGGAGGGAGGGAGCATTGAGGCTGTCTGAGGCTGCTGTACTCTTCTAAATCCTTCCAATCCTTCCATTTTTCTGGCTGCTCAACAGGCTGTTATCCGGAGTAAGAGCGTGGAGCTGAACTGTTTTTTCCTCTTACTAAAGCTACCAAAAAGGCTACAGTCTAGTGGAGCCTCCCATGTCGCACTCAAGTGAGAGAGTCATCCTCAAGGTGGTTGTTCACGAGCATTTAAATCAATCTGTACAATGTGTACAAGACTGCTAACCTGTTATATGTAAACCGCCCTTGATCTCTGGAAGGGGCGGTATAAAAGAAATAGTTAAATAAATAAATAAAATAAATAAATCTTTTCCTCTCAGTTCTTCAAAGAGGGGAAAATCCATTCACCATCTGCTGGAGACAAAGAAATATTGAAGAGACCTCTGGTGGCTGAGGTGGATAGAGACATGGGCGCGATATCATTTGTTCTTTGTCTCCATCAATCTGCTGGTAGTGGAACACAACCCACTTGCCTGGTCTGGTCTAGCAGGATGATATGGAATTACCCATACATGTTACATCTTATGAGCTCCAGAAAAAGGCTGTCTTTGGCACAAGGCAAATACTACACTGAGCATTAGCAGTAAATTTGAGAGATTGAGATCATACCCTGGCTTAGAAGCGAGTTTCATGACTGTCACGATATGCGCAAAAAAACACATTTGGAGAAACTGCCCCAAAGCACAGTACAGTGTATCCAACGGGCGAGTGTTCCTTTTGTCACTACTACACCCAATTCACCTAGATCAATGTATTAAGAGGCTTTGTCCTGAAATAATAGGCCAGAGCTCTTCCGCAATCTAAACATGTGAAGTGCTTGCTCCTCTTCTGTGCATGTAGCCTTGGAAATAAAAAACATTAGCAATACAATAGATCAATTAAGATGGAATACAGACATTACCTTTGGAAGAACTTAGGATGTGTCGTCAATACTACTTTGTTGTGGAAAAATTGAATATATGCAGCATAGGAGACCAAAGCATGCAGCTCACTAATTCTGCTTGCTGACATAACTGCTATCAAGAACAACATTTTCCATTTTAGTAGCTCAAGAATTGCTGACTCTAGGGGCTTGAATGGCGCTTTCATTAGTTGTGCAAGCACTACATTTAAATCCCTGGGCACTAGGGGATTTCTCCCAGGCAGCGTTATATGAATTTGAATACTAATGGCTGAAGAGGCAATAGAACTCCATTATAATGCTAAAAAAATACACACTGGCTACGCATTCAAGCGTGCATCAAATATAAATCCATCATGAATACTTACAAGTCCATACATAAGCATGATGCAGCCTGCCTACACACATTGATACAGAGGATAACAAACAGATCAAGAAGACAGCAAAATCAAAACATATCAAGCAAATAGCACACAAGCAGCATGTAAAAGAGCATTCTCTATCTACGGACCATCATTATTGGACTCTCTCCCAAGCACCCTAAGAGATATCAAAGATATAAATGACTTCCAGAAAAAAAACTTAAAACCCACATCTTCCAAGAATTTTTCGGATCAGATACTTAATAACTGATCTGTAGTCATCAATATGGTAGCACTTTTTTAATGAGGTATATTCTCACTCCTCATCCTGATCTTTTGAACACTTTTTTCAACCCCTCTGAACTCCATTAATATCCTAGGAGGCATCTTATCCATTTCCATAGCTTTGTCCATTTTAGTTTGGATAATTCCTCTGAAATACCCTGCTTTGAACAGAGTGATATCTACCCTACTCCCCCTGCCAGCAATCAGTGGTCCTACTCCGATCCCGTCTTCGATGAATACAAAACAGAGAAGCAGCCATTTCTTTAGCATTTCAGCTCTTTCCTTCTTCCCTCTGCACACTGTTCTTCATCCCCGCCCTGCCTAACGATCTCGCACCTTCCGCCGACATATCAAGCCAAGCCTCGCCTCGCCTCAATTTGGCTCTTTAGCTATGGTTTTTTACACTTGCATTTCTGACATTCCGACTGCCCACCCTGCCTTCTTTCCAATGTCCTTCTTTCTGATATTAATCTTGTTGCCCTTAGTTTTTGTGTCACCTATTTGTTTTTCCCCTTTTATCTTTACTTCATGCCAGGAAGGATTGTTGTCCTTAGTATAAGTTACTATCAGGGCTTTTTTTGAGAGGGTATTCGGTGGTTCCGTACTGACACACTTTTCATTGCCTGCTAAAATTGATCTTTGGTCTTAATGTATTAATAAAAGAGCCCTGCATTTCAGTACCAGCACCTTTTTTTGCCAGGAAAAATGCACTGGTTACTGTTCTTCACATACGTCTCCCTCACTGTCTTTGACTTCTTGAGGTAAATCACCTATTTTACCAAAGTCAGTGTTATTGAAATTCCATGGCTTTGAGCGTTGTGCGATTTTGAGTTTTGTGCAAGTCTTCTCTGCCTCAGCCATTATGTCAAACCACCAGCAGGGCCAACATTAGAGGAACGCAACAAGGGCAACTGCCCCAAGGCTCACATGCCACTGGGGCCACCCAAGCCTGCATGAAGCTGAAGGAGATAGGGCCCTAAAGCCTGTCAGGCTGCTTTCCAAATTTCTACCCTTGACCCCAACATGTTTAACACCAGCCCCAATTACAGGTGCTCATTAGAACAGCTACCTGGGATACTGAAGACGCTTTCTCCATTTGAAAGAATCTACAGCACAGCAAAGTCAGACAGGGGTGTGTGGGCGTTCTAAGCATCTCTGCACAGCCATAATTTAGATTCCGCACTGTGTGAGGTTTTTGGCTTGCCCCTTCTCAGCCAGGGTTTATTTGACACACATCCTTTTGCTTGAAGGGGAAACATTTCAAGAACTGAGGCTGAAAAACAAAAATTTTAAAGCAAAATTTTCATGTTGCTTCTTTTCTTGTTTTGTTCTTTTATTTTTTGTTTGGATTGTTTTTCTATGGAAAGGAAAGGAGTTCAGCTCTTTTTTGGGGCTGTTGTTTTTTGCTATATTTTTCTGTTTGCTTATTTTTAAGTTTAGTTTATGAATTACTATTTATTAAAAAAAAAAAAAAAAAAAAAACTTGATAAACCACCTACAATACCAAAGTATCCTTATTAGTTTGCTATCCAATTTTGCCTCGTTGGGGCAACCCTTTTCCATCTCCACCTCCCCCTTCCTCCTCTTCTCCGCCATTCTAATTCCATCCAGGCCAACTCAGTGGACCAATGGTATAATGCAGTCACTCTTGTTCTTGGAGGCATGACAGCATGAGCTGCACCAGACCAGAAAGCTGAGCTTTCCCCTTCATGGGTGGTGCTATTGACTTCACCCAGTCACATGAATAAGGGGCTCCTTCCAAACCCAGTAGTAGCTCTGAAGACACCAAGAATCAAAAAGAGGTCAATTTTCTAAAGTAGTCATATGTTTTACAGGCAGCCAGGACAGCTTCTTTATCCACACATATTGCCAGACTGAAAATAAGTCGAATCACCCTGCCACTGTCCGTAGAATGCAAGGGGGGGGGGGGAAGAGATGGATACAACAAGGACAGAACCCACAAAGCTGCACAGCAGTGATATTCCTTCGCGATACAGATTTATTTATACGTTTAATTTAGACCTACCAAATACAGGCCTAAATTAAACGGATAGCAGTGATGGCAGCCAGCAGCCAATATATATATTCAGCACCACCGACTATGAGGCTGAAAATATATTCAATGCCGTGACTGCCCCCGCTGAATATTACTTGCAAAGTTTTCAGCTGCCTAAGCTACTGAGCATCTGTAGCCAAGAGATGCAGCAGTGTGCTGCTTTGATCAATCACCAATTCTGAACACCAAAGCATCATTATGCGTTCCCCATCCAAGTGCTTTGCCTGATCTTTCAGCACAATTTCTTTGCCCAAGAGCAGCACACATTCGAAATCAGCAATCAACCCTTCTCGCTGCCTGACAGGGCAGAGATTACTGATGAAACGCTGCACTTAAAACAAAAGCAGTTCCTACAATGAAGACTGAATTTGCAATCCGGAGTCATTTATGCATTTTTGTTGCTAAGAAAAAGTTAGTAACATTACTAATAATTAAAGCTAAATCCCAAGTGACGCATTACTGTTTTATCATGTTTTTGCTGTAAACCAGTTTGGTCTTTTATTTCAAAAGGCGGCTAATTAACTCAAACTAAATTGAATGCCCTTTGATGGTATAAGGGTTCATCGGGCAGACTGCTCATGAAGAAAAATCTTCATTTGGGTCTAGCAGAGAACAGAGAAGAAACATGTATTACTGACATATATGATCAATATTCCTACACAGCCTATAGCCCTATTTTTAGCTCAAAACAGGTGTACTGTGCTATAAATAAACAAATACAGTGCTAGCTATGATAAATGCTGCTTTAAACACTAGAAGGCTGGTATACATTATAACACTAGGAACAGAAGCCTGAAACGCCCATATTTTACACGCCGGACTCTTATAAGAGGAAAGAAACAAGCACCTGTTTGAAATGCCTTTCAAGGATAGCATACTCAGTCTGCCACTATAAGATGGAAGCTGCCCAGTTGCCCTAACCAATGACCTGAAAACAGAAAAAAGCCCTTATTTTTGTCTATTAACATCCCTAGTGTAGCAATGCACAAGAAAACACCACCTACAATCACAATCATGCCCTCCAGAATGACTGGGTAAAAAGGCACGGACCGAGCGTATCAAAATGTGTATTTCCTTAATTACTTTCAGGCCTGTCTCAAGAAATATCACCAGCATTCTGATGTGTGTGATATTTAGAAGTTGGATATCTAAACTCTCTCAAAGGCATTTATTTCATCATCTGTAATCTTATTCCAGCTAATGAAAGACAATTTGCCAGTATGCTTTCCTCAGGAGAGCTCGAATGGAGCTGTCTGCGCTGGCATTGCCCGAGCATCCCATTTACCGCATTCCATCTGGCCAAATAACTTTCTCCTGACAGGAACCTGTCCACACAAGATAGCAGAGAATGAACTGCTGAGCATTAAAGAGACCAAATTCATTATCTTTTAACCCCTCAGGTAATTAGTGGTGATTTTCCTGAGCTCTGCAGGAAAACGTCAGAAGGAGAAAACCAAAGAAAAACAACTCTGCTGACCTTAAGGCTGATGCAAAACAAACAGTAAAAGACAAAAATTTGGTTCCCCAGAAGCTCCAGCATATTCCTTCCTTTTTGTCACTCATGAGACAATCAACGTGATAAGGGTGACTTAGGGAAAATACAGACACCTGTTCCAGGGACAAACTCCACAGGGAGTTCAATTTAGCAGGCTGCCTTTCAGCAAAGGGACCATTATTCTGAGCACAGAGATTACACCCTTTTCTGGCCTAAGTAAAACAGGATGCACTAGATATGCCAAGACCAAAATGTCTGCCTCAGACAAACCTCTGAAGGGGCTGTGGATATGAGGGACAGACCCTCACTCCCTCTAGTACCATAGAGAAGTGTGTTGCGAGAATACAGATGGTACTTTATTATCATCATCAATCTGAAGCCTGCTAAATTTGTCTAATTTCCCCACTGATCGCTATGCCCTAGTTATTTCATACCACCTCTACTCCTTTGAGAGCAAGTCACAAACTTTCAGTGGAATTTTAGTAGTGCCATCTGCATGCACCCAGCTACGACAGTGTTATGGCTCTTCATACAGTAAAGTTCCCTAGACTCATTGCTATGCTAAGTGGCTCCATGTTTTGGGACCATTCGGTCCCTTTACTCTAGTTGCTGCTTTTATATCCCAGATCATTCATAAAATCCAGCTTGGTTACCACATAAAAATCTCATGAAGACAGGAAACAAGAAGAACTATTTCAAGGAGATAAATCCTAGAACAATAAATCATGATATGCTACAAGTCCGCATAGTATAGTGAAGCCATCTTCTCTTAAAGCATGTTGTCTAAATAACGTTTCTTTAAAGCCGGTGTGCTACCACGCTATATCATCAGAAGGTGGGGGGAGGGGGGATTCAGTGGTGTTATGGAGGCTAAAACAAAAACCTCTTAAGAACAGAGAGCAGACCCCTATCTTCAGTCAAGGCCTGCATACACTGCCCCACCTTTGACTCTTCTGTTTGCTCCTTGTAGATGCCTGAAAGTCTATTAAGCAGAACAGCTTGGATAGATTATTTTTTTTAAATAAAAGATGGACTATTTGAAAACAGACTGCCTACTCTTCTGAGTAACATATATGCTCTACAAAGTGACACCTGCAACTATAGGAGAATATAAAACACAAGTGCAGCCTTCTACAGTGAACATTTCCTTACATAAGAAATAGGACTCTTCACTATGAAACCATATGCGTTTCATCCTGATAGTATCATCAAGTCAGCAATTCCAGAAGTTCACGGTACGATGTCTTTTTTTTAGGTCATCAAGACATTCAAGATTTTTCTGCATTGCTGTTTTGCTCTCTAAAATAACCCTTTTGCTAAATCAGGACGCACCTAGCCAGTCGGATTTTCAGAATAGCCACAATGAACATGGATGAAATTGATTTGCATGCATTGCCTCTATTGTATGCAAATCTCTGTCATGCATATTCATTGTGGTTATTCTGAAAGCCTGACTGGCTAGATGCATACTGAGGACTGGGTTGAGAATTCCCACACTATAGGAATGATCTAAGCAGGTGATTCAGTCCTTTCCACAGCATTTAAATCACTTTTGAAGACCCATCTGCTTATCATGGCCTTTCAGGGGATGACTTGATAGGGCAGGCTGGACACTAGACTGTTTTTAGTGCTGTTGTCAATGTCTTCTTAACTGTCTCTAATCTTTCCTTTCTTGTTTTTATCGTAGCTCTATTTCTTTTATTTTTTTGTTTTTAGAATTGCAAATTGCTCTGGTACCTCGTGGCAGAGAGTGGTAAAGAAAGTTTTAATTAACAAACATTTCCCCTTAAGCACATCATGCACACTGGTGACTATGGGTCCAAAGCTGTCCACAGAGTTTGAAGATGCAAAATTTCCGGCCTGAAAGTGTGTAAAGAGCTAATCAAAAGGCCCAAATAGACCCTGCTGGGAGGGTCCTGGCTCCAACCCTTTTCCCTATGGGGAAAGCTATGAATGCTGCCGATTTCTGGAGGTGCCACTGTCGAATTTCAAGAACGTTGAGAGCCTTCAACAGACAAGCCTCTCTTAGGCTTAGGCTCTATCTGAAGTCCTAGCAGTCCGAAGGCATTGCTATGCTCAAGGAAAGAGCCCACACAAGGCACTTCTGGTCCCCCTAGATTATCTTTCAGGAGCATCTAAGGGCGAGCCTCACCCAAGTCTTTCACAAACTTCACCAGGTCATCTCCAAAGAGCAACTTGCCCCTAAAGGGGAGATAGTTCAGCTGCAGCTTAGAATCAGCATCAGTCGACCAATTGTGGAGCCAAGGCCTCTTCCTAGCTACCACTACCACTGCCTGGACTTAGAGGAGATTCTGATTAAAGTCATATAGGGCATCAGCCACATATGCAGCTCCAGACTCCAATCTTACCATCTCTGGGCTATTTGACAGCTGCTAGACCCAGTACGAGAGGGGCCAGGACCACCAGGCTTACACAGAAGGCATTCTTAAGGAGGGCCTCTGCCCACATACCATGAGACTCCTTAAGCATATCACTGCCTTTCGCTAGGATGCCTGTCCACTGTGTCACTGTCCTGATGAGGGCATCCAGTCACGGAAGCCATAAAGGTTAATCCAGCTTGCCCTGGGGCCAAGAGTAGAGCTGAAACAGGACCTCAGGGCCCCTAGAGCCCAGCTCAAGGATTCTCCCTTGGACTATGAGTTGCTGCATTGGATCAGGTAGAGGATGAATGCAGCAGGAGACTGGATACCCTTCAGGAGAGAGACTGCGCGCTAACCCCCAGTCTGCAGGGATTCAAGGCTTGGGCAGAGCTGCTATAGTATCCTGAAGGGGCAAAGGAAGGTCCCTTCGGGGAAACAGGTAGATCACAGAAATCCTAGCCTTCCACTAGAGGAATCGCTCCGTCCTCAGACTTACTTTCTGGAGGAAAAACCCTCTCTACAGCATGCCATTCAACTCCCACAGGGAATAAGGTGGGGCTCCTGGAGGAACAGATGAGGAAAAGGGCAAAGTAGAGGTGCTTAACTCCTTACTGCCTGTAACAGGAGATGCTAGAGGACTCCAGATACCCAGTAGGAGAGGCCCAGGCCTCAGACACCCACAGAGGGGTCTGTCGGGGAGCTAGAAGAGACTGCAAAGTCAGTTGAAAAAGGGCGGCCTGAAGGGCCTCCAAAAACCAACTGGACTTGAGGTTATGGCCACCTAGCTAGGCTCAACCTCTGCAGTAACCAAGCAGCCATCTCAAATGGCCGCGGTGTCCACTGGCAGAAATAACACAGAGTAAAAGCATCAAGGGCAACAGAAATAGGATCAAACCCTGGGCCCACCCCGTGGGATCCCAACATGCCGAAATAAAATACCCCAGGCATTCCTGCCTCAATCTGGGCCAGAAATAGCAGCTGGGGTAAAAACTGCTGGGAGTCACAGGCTGCATCAGGCTATACTGCTGAGCACCAGCAGCAAAGGGAAAATAAGACTACAAAAAAAGGAAGTCCTGAAAAGAGAAACCCAGCATCTTCTGGGCAGACTCGACCAGGGAAACCCAAGCACAGAAAGCCCAACAGCTCACACAGGCCCGAGAGGCTCAGTTGCTGAGAAAAATCTTGTTTAAAATTTATGTTTAGAGCTGCCTTATTGCAAGCAGCAAGAAAGCCAAATACAGCCTACTGAATTCAGTGGGAGGAAAAATCTAATTCAGAAAAAAAAAGCAGAGACAAAAAAATCATGCAGACAGAAGACTGCAAATGGCAAGCGGGACTTGGCCCGACTTGCCAAACCCCCTCATGGGCCCAGTCTTCTCTAGTCCACCAAGCTCTAAGAACCCCTGGATTGCAGCCTGGCCCGTCTTTTGCCAGTGTGAGGCCCCTTGCACCTGGCGGCCTGCAGGGGCCCCGGATGGGCCGGATCCCACATGATGAGCCCAGCTGCCCATGTCATGGACTCCTCACTAAAGTCACTCGTGACATCATTTCGCTACAAATCATTGAAATCAACTTTAATCAATTACTGACAAACTGACCAACAAAGCCGACAATCATATGTCCACATCACAACTCACAAACAGCTGTCAGCCTGTCAAACTCAAACAATCAAATTGGAAATTTACAGTTTCAAGCATTCTAACTTTGCAATGCATTAATGCGCATTCCATGTGCTGACTGCTGACAGTTAGCTAAGTATCAACATGTCGAAGTTCGAACACGTGTTAATGCAAAGTCACGGATAATGAACTCAGAGTCAACTTCTCTCAGAAGGTCCTACTCAATACTCAACAAGCTAAGCATGTTCAGGCGCTCGTGCGACATCGTTGATCTGAGATGATTCTTAATCAGCTTCAGCTTGCTGAATGACTGCTCACCTGAGCAGTTCGTCACCATGAGGCAGAGGAAAATGCGCAGTGCGATCTCTGTGTTCACAAACATGCTACGGAGGCCATTATCAACGATGAAGCAATGCAACTGAATTTCGATCTTGCTGCAGACTGTAGCATTATCAGGATCGTCATTCTCATCTTCCTCCAGGTCATCTGACTCCGACGCCTGCAATGCTTCCTTGCCCAACTTTGTTTGCAGAGCTGCCTTAAATTGTACTAACTCTTCTGCCAGTTCAGACTGCAGATCGGAGGCATAGCGATTAACTCATTTGCTTGCACCTTCTCAAATTTCTGCATCAGAATGTGATTACATTTTACACAAGAAAGCAAAATCGGTCAGCCAATTCAGCATATGTTTCCTTGTGCTTCGACAGTGCAGCAGCAAGGCTGTCGATGATAATGATGAATGTGTCAGTACGGAATTTATCATGTGGTTGCAAATGAATCTCAGTGTCTAAGCCGGATTCATCGTATCTGCGATTTCGTCTGCGTACTCGCTTGCTGAGATCAGCCTGATAGTTTTCACAGCATGACAGGTCTTTGCCGTGTGCTTCAAAGTGGTCGAACTGTTCACGAAGGCTTTGGACATACATCTGCAGCGAGTCATAAATCGCAGCAACAGAATTCAAGTTTTGATCAGCTGACTACGATGACACGCTGTTCGCTTGGAATCTTGCGAAAACCTTCTGCCAGAAAACAGCCATTATGCCCGTCTCAAGGCACTGCATTCGATCGTGCAATCCTCTGGCTTCTTGACACGTCTCTGCCTTGTGTTCACCCACCTTGTCATCTATAATGTCCTCCAGAGCTTTGACAATCTCATCATAGTCCCTCACCAGAGCTTTGCCGCATCAAATCGTGCTGACCACCGTGTGTCGGACAGTCTCTTTAATGTTAACCGGCCTGCAGTCTGTTCCAGCTTGTCCTTGAGGATGGCCCAGCATGCTGTCGAACCAGCAAAAAACACATACAGCTGTTGGACAAAGTCAAAGAACGATATGGCATCAGCACAACAGGCTGCTGCGCACGGACCAATGAGATTCAAGGAATGGCCTGCACAGGGTATGTAGGCCTAATTCCTTATTATGTACGGTCAAATTTAAGCAATAAATCAAATTTTATTAGTTTTACAGGGTATGTAGGCGGCATGAGGATTTACCTGCCGTATAAGAGCCTGCATACCTCTGTATTTGCCACTCATGTTGCTGGCGTTATCATAAGACTGTCCTCGACAATCGTCAATGTTGATCCCCCAACTGTGCAGAAACTGAAGCAAGCTATCTGCAAGCTGTTCACCTTTGTGACCTTACTGAGGTAGAAATGTAAGGAACCGCTCAACAGGGCCAGATGGCAACACGTAATGAATAATCACTGTCAGCTGATCTGGTGTGTTATATCAGGCGGCGTCGAATCAACTGAGATTGAGACGTGCTTGGCAGACTGAACTTTGGTCTTAATCTGATCGACAACTGACTGGCCAATCAGTTGAATTAGTTGATTTCAGATGTTGGCAGACAGGTATGAAGTGTGTCCTTTTCCCTTGTTAGCATGCATGTGCAGGTGTTGCGCCATGAAGGGATCAAATTTTGATATAAGTTCAAGGATTCCCAAATAATTCCATTATGGGCAGAGCCAACGATCTGGTTGTCACCTCTAAAGGCCAGGCCACGTTCAGATAAAAAGGAAATAGTTTCAAACAACTGCTCGAGAACAGCACGCCAATACTCATGTTGTCACGTTGCTTTACTAGTGCCTGATCAACACGTTTTGCTGTCACTTCGCGTTAGCAGTTTAATCACGGATGCTCGATGAATAGAACTGACCTCGTGCTCCATGATTTGTTGCTTCTTATGCTTTCAATTGCAAAAACTTTTTGTGCCGAAGGCTACAACTTCTGGTGACATTAGCTTGCATGGAAAGCAAAATAGACGAAGCTTAGATGGTGAACAGCAAAGCCAGTCACGATCAATAGGTTCCTTCGACATTGGATGAGTTGTTTTGAACAGGTCACGAGAGCATTTCCTTGGTTTTCCATCGGCTGCATAGACAGTTCTGGTTGGAGTGAAATCCGAGTCCCAGTGGGCACATTGCACACTACCTGCTGTCATCCAGTACTCGAGCATGTCATCGACAATCTTGACGGGCCATTCGCCGAGGTCTGTAGAGTAGCAGACAGACACCGAACTGGAACATCATCAAGTTCTAGAAACTCGGTAACATCCTTTGCAGCGTCTTCTGCCTGCTGGAATGGCAGACAGTCCACTTTCATTTTCTCTTCAGTTTTAACTGCTGCCTCATTTACGTTAGTAGTCGCAGTCATTGAAGCTTCGACATCTACTCCTACCTCAGCCTCCTGAGCTGGAGCCATCATGCAGGGCTGCGTTGTCTGCCCAAAATACATCATAATCGACTGCGTTCCAGTTATAGTGGCAGCATCGCGCTGCGCCTGTTCATGGCGTTTTTACCAACCGGACTTATACTTGCGGTTTATGTTGCGCTCCCTTGAAGTCATGCAGTTATATTAACTGTAGCTTTGTTATATAATCTGTAATATAAAATATATAAGCAAGTTAATATTACGGTAACCAGTAAAACTAACCACACAGACACGGTTAAATTAAACCAGCAAAACTTAGTAATAGCAGATGACCGTGACAAAACTTGTGTTTACATTACATTTACATTACAAAGAATAGCAAATATATATATTATATTATATAACATATCAGACCTTCAGACTTCTTTGTAGTTTAATACTATTTAATATTATTTAAATTAAATGTTACGTTGTCAGGTGAGGTGTCAGCAACTTTCAGTGTTTACAAGTTAAACCGGAAGTAGATTATGATAGCCTCGTTCCCGGTCTGCAGTCTACTGTTCAGGAACACCAAACAAGCTGAACGAAGGACCAAAACATTTAAAAATAAAACTTAAAAAAAAAACTTTACGTGTGTAAAATAAAAATGTAAAAAAATAAATTGAAACTAGAATAAGTAAAGAAATAACATAATAAAAAAATTCAACTTTAAATGTCTTAAACATAAAAAGGACTTATAAAACTAAAACATTACAACAAGCAGCTGCTGGAGCGCGTGGGGCCCCTTAGATGCACAGGGCCCCTGGCACAGTGCCATAGTGCCAACCTCATTGGTCCGTGCGCAGCAGCCTGTTTTGCCAATGCAGCACTGGACAGAGGGCAAGCTGTCGGTTCCAGAAGACAGGGGTGCACTAGAGCTCTG
Source organism: Ichthyophis bannanicus (assembly GCA_033557465.1). Taxonomy (NCBI): domain Eukaryota; kingdom Metazoa; phylum Chordata; class Amphibia; order Gymnophiona; family Ichthyophiidae; genus Ichthyophis; species Ichthyophis bannanicus. The sequence continues at coordinate 142,604,553 of CM066036.1, forward strand.
AGCAAACGATAGGCCACATTTCTCAATCACCACAGGCCACAGGAACACAGTCTGGACCAGGGGGCGAGAGGGCTGTCTGCACTGATTCACCAATCCACACACCTTGCCACCTGCTGGAGGCAAATACTGGCTTCTTTCAGTGTTGCACCAGCAGATATATCTAATGAGGACATCACTGAAAGTTGCTCAAGTCAACCTCCACCTACTGGCAAGGGAGGACAATCCACACTTCATCCTGCTAAACCAGGCTAGACAAGGAAGGCAGCATTCATTTTAACCGTAAACTGCATTGATGTTATTGAGAGGAATGGTATAGCAATAGTTTAATGAACAGATATAATTCAGCGAGATGTTAATAAAGCACATCATCACACAGAAGGATGGAACTGCGGTAGATTCACTTTTACAGATCGATGCAGAAAACTGTACTACAGTTAGCTCAGGTATCTGCAGGGCTTACGTAGAATTTTCTGGGCTAGCGTGGGCGCAGAATGCAAGGAGGAAACTAAGGCGAGCAGAAACAACGTGTAAATGCCTGCGCTAACAGCAGCATATTGTGCATTTCAGTCCATTTAAATGGATGGTAATGATGCAATTAGTTATGAAGTGCAGATGCAGAGAATTGCATAGAAGACCAGAAGGCTGAGCTCAACACAAGATTTTAAAGCGAGGTCTAAGGAGGTGTTACAGGTCTGCAGCCACTGCTGATGAAGAATTTATGCCCATTTCTTCAGCATACAGCACCTGCAACTTTTTTCTGGCTTTGCTAAAGAGAATGCTGGAACAATGTTATGCACATGAGCTGGAATGCTATGTGGCGCTTAAACAGCAATATTATTCTACACAGAGGTGCTGCTCAGAATATTATCGGTGTTTATGAGAACAGATATTATTCCAAACACAACTACTGCTCAGAATAATATTGCTGTGTGTACGCATCACATAACAATCCAGCATTTTTGGGCATAATCGATAATTTTAGGCATTATCGATTATGCCCAAAAATAGCATAAAAATAAGAATTTGTATTGCATTCACTCATTTTAAATTTAGGCAAGCACTAATTTCCATAGCTACCAACTTGCACCAAGTATCCATTTAGCACACATGCTAGATCAGTGGTTCTCAACCTTTTTTGTACCGTGACCCCTTTTACCATTGGTGAACTTGTGATGACCCCCAATGATAAAATCAAATGAGTCTCTCTTCCTTTACTGTTAACGCATTGTCGCTGTAATCATTTGTTGACTTATTATGTATTTAGATTTCAGTAAAGCCTTTGACACTGTTCCTCACAGGCGACTTATAAACAAACTGAGCACCCTAGGGATGGACCCTAAAGTTACTGCTTGGGTTAGAAATTGGTTGGGTGGGAGGCGACAAAGAGTACAAGTAAATGGAGCTCACTCTGAGGAGAAAGATGTTACTAGTGGTGTGCCCCAGGGATCTGTCCTTGGTTCGATTCTTTTTAACATCTTTGTTAGTGATATAGCGGAAGGGCTGTTGGGTAAGGTTTGCCTCTTTGCAGATGATACCAAAATCTGCAATAGAGTAGACACCCAGGAAGGTGTAGATAACATGAGGAGGGATCTAGCTAAGCTTGAAGAATGGTCTAGAATTTGGCAGCTGGGATTTAATGTTAAAAAATGTAAGGTCATGCATTTGGGCTGCAGCAATCCAAGGGAGCAATACAGTATAGGGGGTGAAGTACTTTTGTCCACTAAAGAAGAGCGGGACCTAGGCGTTGGTTGTGTCTGATGATCTTAAAGTAGCTAAACAGGTAGAAAAGGCGACGGCAAAAGCTAGAAGGATGCTTGGGTGCATACGGAGAGGAATGGCTAGCAGAAAAAAGGAGGTGATAATGCCTCTCTATAAGTCTTTGGTGCGACCTCATTTGGAGTATAGTGTGCAATTCTGGAGACCGCACCTTCAAAAGGATGTGAACAGGATGGAGTCGGTGCAGAGGATGGCTACTAAAATGATTAGATGGCTTCATCGTAAAGCATATGAGGACAGACTTAAGGATCTTAATATGTACACCTTAGAGGAAAGGCGGGATAGAGGTGATATGATTGAGATGTTTAAATACCTCCGTGGCATAAATGTTCAGGGAGAGAGCCTCTTTCAATTGAAAGCAAGTTCTGCTACGAGGGGACATGGGATGAGGGTGAATGGAGATAGATTCAGGAGTGATATGCTGAAATATTTCTTTACAGAAAGAGTAGTGGATCCGTGGAATAGTCTCCCAGTGAAGGTGGTAGAGATGAGGACAGAAACTGAATTCAAAAAAGCATGGGACCAACACAGAGGATCTCTAAAGGTAAAAAGTGGACTGTTTTAGTTGTTGATACGGAAGGACAGACTAGATAGAAACATAGAAACATGATGACAGAAAAAGACCACATGGCCTATTAATATATTATAGGCCTTTGCAATATGTTTTTATTTATAAAATTTACTTATTTAAACCACAATAATTAATCACAACAACACATAATATTTGATTTCAAAATTATGATATTTTGTAGTCAAATCACTAATATGAAATAAAATTATTTTTTCTACCTTTGTTGTCTGACCAATTTATTCTCTGATCATGCTGGTCCCGATCTGAGGCTTCTGCTTTCCTGGCTTCTCTTAGCTCTCTTTCTGTGGTCTATGGTCCATCTGCCATTTCTTATCTCTTCTTTCGTTTTCTTCACTTCTTTCCATCAGCCTATTTCCAGCCCCAGTAACCCTCCCCAGTATCAGCCCCTTTCCAGTCCTCACTCTCAATACCTTCCAATGTCAACTTGCATTCGCATGACTGCCACTGGTGTCCATTCCTTCCAGTCCCCCTCCTTCCCCACTGACCAGTCCCTTCTAGTACAAATACCATGGCAGCCCCTCTCAGATCCACTCCCTTCCAGTTCCATTCTCCCATCCCCTTGTATCAGCCCATTTGTAACCTGAGCCCCCAGTTTTCTTCCGGGGCCAGCAGCTCTATCCTCCCCTCCCCACAATCAGCCCATTCCCAGTTGAAGCCCCCCAATCAGCTTGCTTCCAGTGCTAGTCCCCCCTCAACCCCATTACCAGTGCTAGCCTCCCCTAATCAGCCCAATACCAGTCCTACCCCCCCCATCAGCTCATTACCAGTGCTAGCCTCCCCTAATCAGCTCATTTCCAGTGCTAGTCCCTCCTCAACCCCATTACCAGTGCTAGGCTCCCCTAATCAGCCCATTTCCAATCCTAACCTCCCCAATCAGCTCACTTCCAATGCTTGCCCCCCATCAGTCCATTACCAGTCTCAACCCCCCTTGATCCGTCCATTCCCAGTCCTAGCCTTCCCTAATCAACCCATTACCAGTCCTAGCCCCCCCATCTGCCCATTATAATCCTAACCCGCACTGTCTCTCCCCTCTGTCCAACATTTATCCCTGTCTGTCCAGTACGTCCATCTGTCTCTTCCCTCCCTCCACGTCAGCCCCCTCTCCCTCCCTCCATCCATCCATGTCAGTCCTCCCTCCCTCCATCCATCCATGTCAGCCCCCCTCCCTCCATCCATCCATATCAGCCCCCCTCCGTCCATGTCAGCCCCCCACACTCCATCCATCCATATCAGCCCCCCTCCCTCCATGTCAGCCCCCTCTGTCCATGTCAGCCCCCCTCCCTCCCTCTGTCCATGTCAGCCCCGTTGCAGGTTCCCTGCTCCCATCTCCCCATGTCTGCCTCCTTCTTCTGCAGCCGCGGCTATGCCTGTAAAACCGTTGCGGAGCCTTCCTGTCTCTAAACAGGCTCCGTGCAGCATTGTCCCACCTCCAAAGGAAGTGGTAAACAACTTCCTTTGGAGGCGGACAATGCTGCATGGAGCCCATCGAGAGGCAGGAAGGCTCCGCAACAGTTTTACAGGTACAGCCGTGGTTCCCTACGAGGCAGGGAGCCGCGGCTGCAGAAGACTGGAGTCTGAGTTTGCCGCTGCCGAGAAGCAGACTTGGCAGCGGCAGCAACTTGTGCATTGTTTTTTGACGGCGGAGTGAGACGACCCCCACTGAATCCTGTGGAGACCCCCGTGGGGGTCGCGACCAACAAGTTGAGAACCACTGTGCTAGATGCTCAATGCACAATCTGTAGAACTGTAGCTGGTTTTTTTTGCATGCCTAAATAGCCTTAGTATGCATAAAGCACAGTTACTTACCTGTAACAGGTGATCTCTGGGAACAGCAGGAATTAGTCCTCACATATGGGTACGTCGGAACCGACGGAGCCTGCGCGGGAAAGCTCCCCAGCTTCCCAGAAAGGAAGCTTTTGGGGCCTCCCACTGCACATGCACGCTGCCTTCCCGCCTTCCTGACCAGCTCTCCTCAGTTCGAGTTTATAGCTGAGACAATAGAGAGAGGAAAGGAAGATAGATAGAAGATACAACTCCTAGGGGAGGTGGGTGGGTTGTGAGGACTAATTCCTGCTGTTCCCAGAGATCACCTGTTACAGGTAAGTAACTGTGCTATCTCCAGGAACAAGCAGGAATAAGTCCTCACTTATGGGGACTCCCTAGCTAAGATGCCTGGGAGATCCCCTTCCAAGGGTTCGCCATCTTCGTATGGATCTCAGGCATCCATCCTGGGAAGGTGGGCAGGAGTTGTTCAAGTATGGAACAGGTGTTTGAGGACAGCCTGACCAAACAAGGCATCCCGGCGGGAGTCCTTGTCCAAGCAGTAATGGGCTGTGAAGGTATGAACCGAGGCCCATGTGGCGGCTCGACAGATCTGATCTATGGATACAGAGTGAAGATGAGCCATAGAAGTGGCCATGGCTCTCACATTGTGAGCTGTGACATGGCCTTCCAGAGAAATGTTTTTACTCTGGTAAGCAAAGGAAATACACTGAGCAATCCAATTGGAAAGTGAACGTTTGGAGACTGGAAGTCCCAAATGAGAAGGATCAAAAGCCACAAAAAGTTGGGAAGACTTTCGATGTGGCTGAGTCCTGTTGAGGTAAAAGGCGAGAGCTCTTTTACAATCTAGAGTATGAAGGTTCCTCTCTGCACTGGATGCATGAGGAGCTGGAAAAAAGACAGGTAGATATACCTCTTGATTAAGATGAAAAGGCGAGACCACTTTGGGCATAAAGTGGGGATTCGTCCTGAGGACCACCTTATCATGATGAAACCTGGTATAAGGTGGATGAGCCACTAAGGCTTGTAGTTCACTGATGCGGCGAGCCGAAGTGACTGCAATAAGGAAAATGACCTTCCAGGAAAGAAATTTCAAGGAGATAGAAACCAACGGTTCAAAAGGTGGCTTCATAAGGTGACCTAGAACTAGGTTCAAATCCCATGCTACCGGAGGAGGCCGGATGGGAGGTTTAGTTAGAGTCAGGCCTCTCATGAACCTTGAAATAAGAGGATGAGAGGAGACAGGTTGTCCATTTATAGGTTGTAAAGATGCTGCAATAGCACTCAAATGGACTCTTACTGAATTCGTCTTAAGGCCTGCATTGGAAAGATGCAGGAGATAGTCTAATAGAGAATTCAAAGGAAGTGCTAGAGGGTCAAGACCCTGTTGAGCACACCAAATGGAAAAGCGTTTCCATTTGAAAGCATAGGAACGCCTCGTGGAGGGTTTCCTAGAGGCATGAAGGATATCTTTCACTGGCTGAGAAAGATTGAAGTCATGAAGGCTTAGGCCTTCAGTAACCAAGCTCTGAGCTGTAGGGACTTGGGGTTTGGGTGCCACAAAGTCCCCTCCTCCTGAGAGAGAAGGTCTGGCGCAGCTCCCAGGTCCAGGGAGGGTCCCTGGGAGAGATGCAGAAGTAGAGGGAACCACACTTGGCGTGGCCAGCGTGGAGCTATGAGGATCATCGATCCGTGATCCCTCTGGAGTTTGAACAGAGTCTTGGGAATCAAAGGAATGGGTGGAAAGGCATATAGGAATTCCTGACCCCAATGCAGGAGAAAGGCGTCGTAGGCCTGAGCTCCCTGACACGGAGTCCTGGAACAGAACCGGGGAAGTTTGGCATTCCACGGACTTGCAAAGAGGTCTATGTCCGGGGTTCCCCATTCCTGAAAGATTCTGCCTATCTGGTCCATATGTAGGGACCATTCGTGTGGAAGCAGAACTCGACTGAGTCTGTCTGCCCGAGAGTTTTGAACCCCTGGAAGATATACTGCCAGAAGATGAATTTGATGCTCTCTGGCGAAGGCCCATAATCTGAGAGCTTCGTTGCAAAGCGACAGAGAGCCTGTCCCTCCTTGTTTGTTTACGTAGAACATGGCCACCTGATTGTCTGTCTGAACTAGGACGGTCAGGTTGACAAGGAGGGTATCGAAGACTTTGAGGGCAAAGAAGATTGCTCGCAGTTCCAGGAGGTTGATGTGAAGGGTGGTCTCCTGCGGAGACCAAGTACCCTGAGTGGAGAGGGATTGTAGATGGGCTCCCCACCCTGTTTGGGAGGCATCTGTTGTGAGGGTTGCTTGGGGCAACAAAGGTTGGAAGGGGGCCCCCAACAACAGATTCTTGGTGGACATCCACCATTGGAGGGACCAAAACAGACGCTTTGAGGTGAGTATTTGGTCGGAGAGCGCTCCTGATGCTTGAGTCCACTGGGTGGCCAAGGTCCATTGAGCTGCTCTCATATGAAGACGAGCGTAGGGCACCACGTGTACCGTGGAGGCCATGTGGCCCAGAAGTCGCAGCATTTCTCTGGCTGTCAAGTGACTGCTGGACTGAGCTTGGGATGCCAAGCACAGCAGACGTTGGCCCCGGACTTCAGGTAGGTAGGCCCTTGCAGTGGTGGTGTCCAATTGGGCCCCTATGAATTCTAGAGACTGAGTAGGGGTAAGTTGAGACTTGGGAAGGTTTACCACCAGTCCCAGATACTGCAGAAGGTGCCTTGTGCGGTCCAGGGAAATCTGGGCCTCTGATTGAGATGGAGCTCGGATGAGCCAGTCGTCCAGATATGGGAATACAAAAATTCCCAGACCTCTTAGAAATGCGGCAACAACTGCCATGCATTTGGTGAACACTCTTGGAGCAGAGGCTAGACCGAAGGGAAGTACTCTGTACTGGAAATGTTTTCCCTGAAACAGAAATCTTAGATATTTTCTGTGGGATGGGTGGATGAGTATATGTGTGTACGCATCCTTGAGATCTAGAGAACAAAGCCAATCCTGACTCTGAAGGTATGGAAGGAGAATGCCTAGAGAAAGCATTTTGAATTTCTCCTTGTACAGAAATTTGTTCAATTCTCTCAGATCTAGGATAGGTCTGAATCCCCCTGTCTTCTTTGTTATGAGAAAATAAGGGGAGTAGAATCCTGTCCCTTGTTGAAGAAGAGGAACCTCTTCTATTGCCCCTTGGGCAAGGAGAGAAGAGACTTCCTGATCCAACAGGTCCGGGAGAAATGGGGGAGAATTGAAGTGCCTCACCATGGTATATGGAGGAAGGTTGGAAAAATGAAGTTTGTAGCCCTCTCTGATGATAGAGAGGGTCCATTGCTCTGATGTGATTTGCTCCCATCTGGGAGCAAAGTGAGCTAACCTTCCGGGAATGGTGAGGGGCTCTGGTTGTTCTAGAGCCAGAAATGTTAAGTTCTCTAGGGGCAAGTCAAAACCCCTGAGGGGGTTGAGCCTGCTGAGGAGTGGTAGACGCTGCAGGCTTTGACTTTGCCTGTTTAGGTTGCTGACGTTTAGCAGCAAAGCGAGGCTGAGAAGATTGTTGGCCAGTATTTGTGGAAAATCTGGCCTTCTTGTAGTAAGGCCTCTTGAAAGACTTTTTCTTGGCAGGAGTAGAGGTAGACTTAGAAAGTCTATCCAATGTAGCATTTTCTGCGTCCATTTGAGTGGCTTTAATTTGCCAGTCCTTACCAAATAAGTTCTCACCTGTACAGGGCAGATTCCGTAAGCCATCCAGGACCCAGGGTTCTAGATCAGAGGCCTGGAGCCAAGCAAGTCGTCGGGCTGCAATAGCAATGCCCGAAGCTCTACCGGCACCCTCAAAGGAATCAAAAGCTGCTCTGTTGGAGAACTTAGAAACATCTAGAAGCCGTTTCACCAGAGAAATGAACTCCTCCTTTCTATCCTCAGGGATAAAGGAGGCAAAATGCCGTACCTTTAGGGCAAGTTCCCTTAGAAACATGCCCATATACAGACTGTATGAATTAATCCTGGCTATAAGCATACTAGCCTGGAAAAGTTTCCTACCAAAAGAGTCTAGGGTCTTACATTCTCGCCCTGGAGGGGTAGAAGAGTGCCTTTTGGTACTCTTAATCTTTTTCAGTGCAGACTTCACCACAATGGAATGGTGAGGCAACTGAGTCTTTTGAAAACCAGGAGAAGGAGGGACCCGGTACATGGTGTCCAACCTACGAGAATAAGGAGACAACGTTAGAGGAGCCTCCCATAAGTCCATCAATTGTTCTTGAAGGATTTCATGGATAGGCAGGGTGACTGCCTCTTTAGGAACCTTAGGGTATCCTAAAATATCCAATTTCTTTGACCTAGGTTCTTTTTCAGAGGATGTGGTAATAGAAAGTCCTTTAGCTAGCTCTATAATGAAGTCTTGAAAGGACAAATCCTCTGGTGGAGACATTCTCCTCTTTGGGGGAAGAAGGGTCTTCATGAAGAACTAGAGACAGCTCATCAGAGTCCTCAGAGGAGTCAAAATCCTCAGAAGAATCAGAGTATTCTCTATTTGCTTCCAACGCACGATACGCATACCGATCGGTATCGACATCGGGCGTACCGGGTATGGGATCGGTATCGGGTAAAAACCCGGATCCGGCATGCGGAACCGATCTGCGTTTGGAAGTGGATGGTCTTGGTTCCGGTATGGGAGACGATACCGGAACCGGACCCGGTACCGCTGAACGCGGTACCGAGGGCGTCGCAGCATTAATAAAAGCCAGCATGGCCTGCTGCATGGTCTGAACAGTATTGCTCATAGACGCCACTGCTGACTGGATGTCGGTACCGGTATGGGCCGGTACCCCAGAGCAGTCTAACAGGTGATCAGTCGAGGCCGTGCCATCGATGTCAACCTGTAACCCCATAGATGGTGCTTTGGAAGCCAGAGCTTCCCGCCGGGGTTGTTTGGCTGGGGCAGGATCCTCAGATTCAAAAGTGAGAGCCTCTCGATGCTTTGAAGGAGATTTGCTCTTTGAGGACCTGCCCGAAGAAGGTTTGGTTACCTGAGATCCATCCGGAGAGGAAGACCTGGGTGACTGTGATGCTGGATTATCTGAAGCAAACAGCACATGGAATTTGTTGGCCCGGTTCTGCAAACCACGTTTAGACATCTGGGAGAAGAAGGATGGGCAGTCCGGAATGGAGTGGTCAGGTCCCAAACATTTAAGACACCATTCATGGGTGTCTGTGACAGAAATAACAGCACTACACTTGGTACCCTTCTTAAAACCAGGGGCTGGTTTCTCCATGAGGAGAATTTGTGTAGGCCTGAGGCCTAACCGAAGTCACCAAGTTGTGCAAAGATAAAGCTTTTTTTTTTTTTTTTTAAAGAAAAGAAAAGAGAGACCGGCGGTACCGGTTTCGGTATGGGGAAGGCAGGTACGCGGTCTAAAGAAACAAACTAAAACAATAATTTATTCAGCGGTGACAGGAACACGACCTGCTGGCTCCGCGGAAAAAGAGAAACTGAGGAAAGCTGGTCAGGAAGGCAGCGCGCATATGCAGTGGGAGGCCCCAAAAGCTTCCTTTCTGGGAAGCTGGGGAGCTTTCCCGCGCAGGCTCCGTCGGTTCCGACGTACCCATAAGTGAGGACTTATTCCTGCTTGTTCCTGGAGATTGGGCTTTACTGCCTAGGGCCCTTAATGTTAGAAACTTGTTACAAATCTCCTAACACTTACTGTTAAGCTGCCAAATAAGAAAACAAAGAAAAAAGTCAGTGTGAAATTTCCAACACTGATATCAATTAAGGAAAATAAAAAAGCTTCCAATATCCTAGAAAAGACTTCATTAACAACAATTTGTTGTAGATGTGGAATAAGGTTTCCCTTGGCAAAATGACATTTTTGGAAAAGAAGTTCATGCATTCATTGCATAAAAATCTTTTATGCATATTGCTACTTAAATGTACGGCTGCTCTAAAGAGCTTTTCCCCTTTTGTTCTAATTTTATGAATGCCTTCTGGTTACCCATTCTGTAGCATTGTAATCTGTAGAACCTTGTAAATTTCCATTTCAACAACAATACCTGCAGTAAAAGCAACATAGAGGAATTGCACAATACCCCTTTGCAGAGTAAACAGTGATTGGATTGCATCATTAAGCTAGATTACTTTTTCTGCATCACAAAACCAATGGAAAACTATGAAAGCTGGTAAAAGGAATTTCTCTCTCTCTCTCTCTACACCCACCCTCATCTTTCATTAACAAAGTAAAAAAAATGCCATATAAACAAATAGAATGTACTAACCATTATGACCCCCTAAACAGGGTTAACACATGGCATCTGCCATAGGACCTATATGAATAAAATGGGTCCTCTGGCAGATTGCACATGCTAACGCTGTTAGCATGAGTCAACTGTTAGTAAATGACACCCTTTTTGCTATATGAAATTCTTTGTACTTTAATGAAAGACTGGCATCAAATGAGTTTCCTATTGTAGCCAAGGCATACTTTTCAAACGGCAGAAAGGGCAATAGCCTAGGGGCAGATGCTCCTTGAGGGGCAGCCACTCCACCACTGGAACTCACCCATCACTGGAAGTTGTGATCCTGTGCAGCACTTATATTAGGCTAGCCAGCTGATGCGATATTGAGAGGGCATCCCTCTAGGCCTGTTGAAAATCAAGATTAGATAGGGGACTCTGCTTCCAATTGTAGGTGGCAGCTGGCTATCCCAATGCTTAGAGGCTGCTGAATGATTAAATCTACCACAGATTATATGGCCCAAGCAATAATTCCATGGTATGAGTGAAGTTGTTCTAGCTGGTCGGTAAGGAGGAAAGGTTCAAATCACCCAGGAGAATGAACCATTTGTTTCTGTGGTACTCCGAACATGCTTCTTCGATGAGTGGTGAAAGGTCAGTGGGCCCTGTTGAAGGAGGTCTGTATGTGAGGTTATAGAGATGATATCTAGAGCACCTTGAGAGAATGATGTAACAGCTTTGAAGTGGAGGTCTTTCCTAGCCATTATGATTACTCCTCCTCTTTTAAGTGATCTTGGTTGGTGGAAAAGCTGGTACGAAGTGATGGCGAGCTGGTTTAGTAGGACACTTTCTTCTTCCTCGAGCCATCATTCCATTATGTAGATAATATCAATATGGTTTTCTTTTATGTAGTCCATCACGATAGGGATCTTGTTGCGGATTGACCTGGTGTTTATAAGAGTACATCTGAGCAGCTGAGTAGGAGGTGGAATGCTATTCGTAGAGAGGGGACCGTGGGAGGGCCATATGTTGATTAGGTTGTGGGTGTTCCTTGTTCTGGGCTTGAGTATGGTGGGGGCTGGAACCTATTGTCATATGAGTGATGCATAATTGGGATGAATGATGTTGTGATAAGACCTAAGGATTGAATGATGGTGTGGCTGGCAAGGAATAGGATAATGATGTATGAGGCTATGTGGAAATTATGCTTGAGGGAATCAGACTTATGTGGGGGGGTGGGTAGATGGACAGTGATGGCCTAGTGTGTTGCAGAGGAGAATTGTCTTGTGTCCTACATGGCTTGCTGTTGAGTGGTGCAAACCTCAACAGCACCACCTCATCACTCGACCCCTGTCCCTTCTCTTGGATCAAGATGACCAAACATGACCTCGCCTCAACCATTCTTCATCTGGTCCATGCATCTCTGAAACTTGGCTATATGCCAACATCTCAGACCCCTACAAAAAAAAAACCACACACACTCAGCTGACCCCTCAGCCCCAGCTTCCTACAGACCCATATTGAGCATCCCCTCCCTAGCCAAAATCATAGAAAAGGCAGTGCAGCTTCAGTTGCAAGAATTCATATACATCCATGCCCCTCTTGACATGCACCAGCATGGATTCGGGCCATTCCACAGTATCGCAACCCTTCTGACCTCCCTTCTGGATAAATTAATCAAGGAACACAGAAAATTGCCCAAGGATTTATTCTCATCTTTCTCGATGTCTCTGCAGCCTTCGATTCGGTCACCCACACCCAACTAAGTGCCTGTCTCCACTCAATTTGAATCAGAGATACAGCACTAAGTGGTTCCATTCATACCTTTCCAACTGGTCCCAACAAGTAAGAATCAGAACTGAAACCTCCAAACCTTTCCAGCTACTACAGGGGTTACCTCAAGGTTCCGCATTATCGTCACTTCTGTTCAACATCCTTATCCAGCCCCTATGCACACTCATAAAACACCACAAGATCCACCATCATCTGTATGCAGATGACATACTGATCTACACTCCATTCTCCACTACCAATCCAGACTACTCCATGATCAGCGGATGCCTAGAAGCAACCATCCAATGGCTCAGCAAACAAAATATGCACATCAACCCCAGCAAAACAGAAGTCCTCCTCATAACTAAACACCCATCCTTCACTCCTCCAAATTCTATCAAACAACAAGTAAAATATTTGGGCATCACCATGGATCGGCACCTGAGCTTTCACCACCACATTAAACAGGTAACTAAAGCCACCTACTTCAAGATGAGAACACCCCAACAACTATGCCCACTGTTGCACCAAAATGACTTCAGAAAACATCTGCCAAGCACTCATCGTCCCCATTCTGGACTATGCAAACATACCAGGGACTCCCCAAAGCTACCTTACTCCCCTTAGAGCTTGCCCAAAACTCTGCAGACAGAATAATCACGGGCACAGGCTCATGAGAGCACATCACTCTCATTCTGAAACATGTACACTGGCTGCCCATCCACATGAGGATTAAATATAAAGTCACACTAACTATATTCAAGACCATCCACCACCTCTCTGCAGACATCCTTTGCCCCCTTCTTCAACAACCACTCAACAAGATATCAACATGGTCCACCAGTCACAACCTCCTCTCGATTCCAGTTTCTTTCACCCACTCCAACAATACCACTACTAACAAAGCCTTCTACTATGCACCATTCATTTGGAACTCCCTCACCTCAGAAATCCGTGCCCTCACAGACCTAGGCGAAAGCTAAAAACCTCCCTCTTTTTGGAATACTTTGGCACACTCTTAGCTATCCTCCCATTACTTTATCAAATGGATCTCCCGCAACACCAACTATGTAAATAGTTATTTTGCACACAGTTATCTATTGTTTCCAATGTTCGATATAAAAGTTACTTGTTCTTTTCTTCCATGTAAACAGCTGTGATTAGAAGATACAGTGGTATAAAAAAGTTGCTAAATAAATAAAATAAATAAGTTCAGAATCTGAAGCATAATGGAAAGTCTTCACCATGCTTCCTTACAAGCCTCTTTTTTCACCATTCATCACAACATTATTAGCTGTATTGCTATTAAGCAGACTTTCTTGCTTTTTCAGCACTCTATATTACTCCTTCCTCCAATCTTTTCTTGTTGTCCTTATTCTGTTTCATATTTGTTCTTACATTTGTTTGAAAAAAAAAAAAGAAGAATAGGATTAACCCTCATCCTACCAACAAATCTTACCAATTGGGGTCTGAATGGACCCCATGTAGTTTTGTGATTGCTGATGAAAGTTATCTCAGAACACTTTCTTAATGTGGAAAACATAGTCTTTGATGTTAACACCACAAAATTTAAGTTACATTTTTCTTGTAGCGCTTTTAATCAGGAATACTTATAAATCAATCAACGAAATGTGACTTTGTAATGAAATTGTGTCCGGTTTTGATGTTACATATGAACTTAAACTATGAACTTTAGAAACTAACGGTAGACAAGGTTTGTGATAACTTTACAAATTCTGACACAGGAATGCACACATTCACTTATATTTTAATGCATTCATTACAAACAGTACTTATAAACTAAAGTCCAAATAATTTGGGGTCCTTTTGGACCCCAGAGACTAAATAGCTGCTGTGGGCACAAAAACATTTAACATAAGAAAAGAATATTTGATTTGGACTTACCAGTGGTGAGAGAAAGACTATACAGCCTATCCAGTCTGTCCTTCCATACAAAAACTACTACAGTCCCATTTTCCTTTTAAAGATCCTCTGTGTCAGCCCCATGCTTTCTTGAATTTAGATACTGTCCTTACCTCTACTACCTACACTGGAAAACAATTCCACATGTCAACCACTCTTTCTGTAAAGAAACATTTCCACATATTACTCCCGAGTTTATCCACTTTCACCTTCTTCCTATGCCCTCTTGTTGCAAAGCTCTCTTTAAATTGAAAGATGCTCTCCCCCTGTGCATGATAGAGTTCATATAAGTATAGCAAAACCACCAGGAGAAGGACAAACCTCAGCATATCCAACACCAAAAAGAAAAAAAAAGCAGAGGTGGCCCAAAGTGAGGACAAAATCATACACTGGATATCAAAAGTAGTTATTAAGGAAAAGACCCAACATAATAGTGTTTTGGCAACCTCAGTTGTGTCAAGGATCCAAATATACCTGCACAGCAACTGGACAGCACTTTTTAAAAAGGATTGTTGCAGAAATACAGTGATCCTTAGTTGCAGTGCCTTAGGGTTTCCTAATCTTGCATAAGAATTGATGATTTGGACCCCTGACGCAGGCTGTAATGCAAGTATCACAACAGCAGTGCATTAATTCACAAAGGAGGGTAGGAAGGAAAAAACAACAACTTTAAAACATGATTTGCTCAGGAATTTAAATTGCAATCAGAACAAAGGAAGAGTCTATGTAAAGACTGAGATCAAAACGGGGCCTATGATCCCTAACAGTAAGCTGCTAACTAAAGGCATGTGCTCCTTACTACCACTAGGGATCAAGCTGCCTAATATCACAAGACTACCACTAGGAGTCAGACAACATTTTGATCCCAGACCACCAATGGGGTAGGAGAGCTGAGGATTGCTCCTGCTTCTTACAAAAACATCAGGAATCACCACTAAGAGCTGGGGGAAGGAGGGGGGATTTTTATTCATTTATTCTTTTTTTAAACGGTGGCTGGTGAGTTTCAGGGGGTTGCTATTGCACCAGCAAGTTAACTACAATTGCAATTAGCATGGATGCCCTAAATGCCTCCTGTTGAAGAGGCAAAAAGTGCATCCGCACTAACTGTACAAGTGACAATGCATGGTAAAGTTCCACGTGCTAACTACAATGTGAAGTTCAGGCCCATTCTCTATTCCTAACCCGCACAGTTCCTTCCTCCTAAAAATCAGGATCAAAAAAGGGCCCTAGTGTGTAACCTTTAACCCCGACGCAGACAGTCACCACTGAAACACAGCCATGTCAGGTTGTGACATTCATTCAAACCTTCTGCGATTTACTCATTGTTTCCACTCTTGGAATCTCTTTGTTCTGTATCCTTTTTATAACCCTGCTGTGTTTTTATCAATTGTTTGGGTTGAAGGCATATACTTCCAATTCACTTAATCACAACACAGCAATCCCCCAGATATCTGCTGCAAAGCTGAAATTTTCAGCTAATATGGCAGTATGTGGCACTCTGATATGAATTCAAAATTTGATTCATCCCTTCATTGGCAACTTTGACAAAAATTTCCATCAAGAATGTATTCACCAGGCTTACAAATGAAAGTACTTATTTGCTTGGCAAAGGTTAACAAGTAGCTCTGCATCTTGCAGAAGCCAAATAAGCCCCTTCCACAGGAGTTTTTAGGTCAGATAATATGTTCCATCCATAATACATTATCAGGCTCTTTATAATGTGCACATGGTTCATTATCTCTTTTCAGATATACAAAGCAATATTCTTGATGCCAGAAACCTCTATAATAAGGCAGAGGAAGCACTCATGGAGACTTCTTTTAGAATCCTTATTTACAAATTTCTACATGGAAATGGCATTCATGTGTGCATGGCAATTTTAGAAAGGGTTAAATTTATACAAGGATGTCCATAATATGGAAATATTTTACATACCTGCTAATATCCTTTCCTTGAATCCTGCTAGACTAGTCCAGAGCACTGGGTTATGCCCCCAAGCTAGCAGGTGGAGACAAACTAGAACAGCTTTAAGTGACATTTATACTTTCCTCTCACTTCTGCACCAGCCAGCGTGACACTTTCTAAGCAGAAGCAAGAATGAAAAACTCAAAGTATTAATCAGTATAAAGTATAAAAAAAAAGAAAGTACTAATCAGCAATGGCTTTGTACAAACACTCTGGCTCTCTTACTTCACTTGCTTCAGATACTAGTGATACTGATAATGCATTTAAAAGGCATCAGAACTCTCAAACATATAGAAGTCTTCCAACAGTGGATTGTGGACTGGTCTAGCAGGATTCAAGGAAAGGAAATTATTAGGTATATAAAATCCTTAGCATGCCATCTGCTCCAGCTTCCACAAAAAAACCTGTAAAGCTTTACAAAGGTGCTCAGGGATGACCTGGTAACCATCTTAGAAACGTCTTCCAGAAACACCAAGGCAGACTCAACTCATGGCAAGGCTTCTGCCCTAGCGGAGTGAACTCAATCTCCCTCTGGCACACGTTTTCCATACAAAAGGTAAGCAAAGCTAACAGCTTTGTTAAGCCAATGGACAACTGAAGAGATGGCCTTCTTCCTCATTTATAACAGATACAGAGTAGGATGACAGATTAAGATGAAAGGGAGGCAGCACTTTGGGGATAAAGGATGGCACAGTCCTCAAGTAGATAGATAATGACAAGATGACCATAAATGGCTACTAAGGACAAGGCCTGTAGTTCTAACACTCATCTGGTGGGAGTAATAGCCACCAGAAATACCACCTTCAAGGTCAAATCCTTGTGAGAGGCCTTCCAAAGGGACTCAAAAGGGGAACCTTACAACGCCTTCAACATTAGAGAAAGGCTCCACTGCAGCACCACCTGTCACACAGGGAGATGAGACAGATCTGCTTCACTCTTGAGAGCACAAAACATATTTGTGTGCTCTGCCAAGGACACACCTTAAGCTTGTCCTCAGAAGCATGCAAAGGCCACCATCTTTACCCTGATAGAGATCAGCGCTAAACCTTCATCCAAACCAGACTGTGAGAAGGACAAAACAGTCACTCTATCTGCCTCTTGGCCTCCAAGGCTCGAGAAAACACCACCTCTCAAAGACCATCCAGACTAACATAGGCCAAGGACATAGAAGCCTCTGGGACTTAAGAAGGGCATCAACTACCATCTTAGAGTTTAAAAAAATAGAGAGACAACTTGTACTTCTCAAAGGGCTCGGTCATAAGCGAGAACGGCACAGTGTCCTCCATGACCAGGGGACCCTGCCACAGCAGTCCCCTCTGAGATGGCAACAGGAGATCCTTCCAACAGGATCAAGAGATCTGTATATCATGGCCTGCACAGCTAGTCTAGTGCCACAAGAAAGCACAGTTACTTACCTGTAACATGTGATCTCTGGGAACAGCAGGAATAAGTCTTCACATATGGGTATCATCGGTACCGACGGAGCCTGCGCGGGAACGCTCCCCAGCGTCCAATAAGAAAGCTTTTGGGAGCATCCCACAGCGCCTGTGTGCTGCCTTCCCGCCTTTCCCAACCGCCTCTCTCCAGTTCGAGTTTTAAAGCTGAGACAAAAAGAGAGAGAGAGGGGGAAGGAAAGATAGATAGAGAGAGATACAACTCCTAGGGGAGGTGGGTGGGTTGTGAAGACTTATTCCTACTGTTACCAGAGATCACCTGTTACAGGTAAGTAACTGTGCTATCTCCAGGAACTAGCAGGAATAAGTCTTCACATATGGGGACTCCCTAGCTGCAGATGCCAGGGAGAGACCCCAGAGTTGTGTCCTTGAAAAGGGCTCTACCTCCCCCCATGGATCTCTGGCATCCAACCAGGGTAGGTGGGTAGGAGTTGATTAGGAATGGAACAGGTGTTTGAGAACAGCCTGACCAAACGAGGCATCCCGGCGGGAGTCCTTGTCCAAACAGTAATGGGCTGTGAAGGTATGAACCGAGGCCCAAGTGGCCGCTCGACAGATTTGGTCGATGGACACAGAGTTTAGATTAGCCATTGAGGCTGCCATGGCCCTCACATTGTGAGCTGTGACATGGCCCTCCAGAGAAAGGTTCCTACTCTGGTAGGCAAAAGAAATACACTGAGCAATCCAGTTGGACAGTGTTCTCTTAGAAACTGGAAGTCCTAAATGGGAAGGATCAAAAGCAACAAAGAGTTGAGAAGACTTTCTATGTTGCTGTGTTCTTTGTAAATAAAAGGCGAGAGCTCTTTTACAATCCAAAGTATGAAGATTTCTCTCTGCACTTGATGCATGAGGTCCTGGAAAAAAGACAGGTAAGAATACCTCTTGGTTCAGATGAAAAGGCGAGACCACTTTGGGCATAAAGTGTGGATTGGTCCTGAGGACTACCTTATCATGATGGAACCTTGTATAAGGAGGATTAGCCACCAAGGCTTGCAATTCACTGATGCGACGTGCTGAGGTGACTGCAATGAGGAAGATAACCTTCCAAGAAAGAAATTTCAAGGAGGTGGTGGCTAAAGCTTCAAAGGGTGGCTTCATAAGCTGGCCAAGAACCAGATTTAAGTCCCATGCCACTGGAGGTGGCCTAATGGGAGGTTTAGTTAAAAGAAGGCCTCTCATGAATCTTGCTATAAGAGGATGAGAGGAAATAGGTTGTCCATTGAGAGGCTTGAGGGACGCTGCAATAGCACTCAAATGGACTCTTACTGAATTCGTTTTAAGGCCTGCATGGGATAGATGCAGAAGATACTCTAGTAAAGAATTCAAAAGTATTGCAAGAGGGTTAAGACCCTTCTCTGAACACCAAATGGTGAATCTTTTCCATTTGAAAGCATAAGAACGTCTAGTGGAAGGCTTTCTAGAAGCATGAAGAATATCTCTGACTTGCTGAGAGAGATGAAAAACTTGAAGGTCTAGGCCTTCAGCAACCAGGCCCTGAGATGGAGAGACTGGGGGTTTGGGTGCCAGAACGTTCCGTCTTCCTGGGATCGAAGATCTGGTGCAGAGCCCAACTCCAGGGAGGGAGCTTGAGAGGGATGCAGAAGTAGAGGGTACCACACTTGGCATGGCCAATGTGGTGCTATAAGGATCATGGAACCTCGGTCTCTCTGAAGCTTGAAAAGTGTTTTGGGAATTAGGGAAATGGGTGGAAAGGCATACAGGAAGTCTTGACCCCAGTGAAGAAGGAAGGCATCCTTGGCCTGAACTCCCTGACACGGAATTCTGGAACAGAACCGGGGAAGTTTGGCATTCCACGGACTTGCAAAGAGGTCTATGTCTGGGGTTCCCCAAATTCGAAAAATCCTGGCTATCTGGTCCATGTGGAGGGACCACTCGTGTGGAAGCAGAACTCGACTGAGTCTGTCTGCCCAAGAGTTTTGAATGCCTGGAAGATATACTGCCATAAGATGAATTTGATGCTCTCTGGCGAAGGCCCACAGTCGCAAAGCTTCATTGCAAAGCGACAGAGAGCCAGTCCCTCCCTGCTTGTTCACATAGAACATGGCTACTTGGTTGTCCGTGTGGATGAGGACTGTCCTGTAGCTGAGCAGCGAGTGGAACACTCTGAGAGCTAATAATATTGCTCTGAGTTCCAAGAGATTGATGTGTAGAGAAGTCTCCTGTGTAGACCAGATGCCCTGGGTGGAGAGATCTTGCAGATGAGCTCCCCAACCCATTGGAGAGGCATCTGTTGTAAGGGTTGCTTGGGGTAGTGACTGCTGAAAAGGGGACCCCAGCAACAGGTTTTGAGAGGACTTCCACCACTGGAGAGCCCAAAAAAGGCGACTGGAATTTGCTATTTTGTCTGACAGGCAACCTGATGCCTGAGTCCATTGGGTGGACAAAGTCCATTGAGCTGCCCTCATGTGAAGGCGAGCATATGGAACCACATGCACGGTGGATGTCATGTGGCCTAAGAGTTGTAATATTTCCCGAGCAGTTAAATGGGACTTTAACTGTATTTGGGAGGCTAACTGCACCAAGCGTGGGCAACGAGCCTGAGGAAGATAGGCCCTTGCAGTTGTGGTATCCAGCAGAGCCCCTATAAACTCCAGAGATTGAGTAGGGGTGAGATTGGATTTTGTGAGGTTTATTACCAGTCCCAAATACTGAAGGACACGCATTGTGCAGGTTAGAAAAGTCTTGGCCTCTGACTGAGAGGGAGCTCGAATGAGCCAGTAGTCCAGATATGGGAAAACAAATATTCTAGAGTGCGTAGAAATGCAGCTACTACTGCCATGCATTTCATGAACACCCTTGGTGCAGAGGCCAGACCGAAAGGAAGCACCCTGTATTGGTAGTGCTTTTCTCCAAAAAGGAACCGAAGGAACCTTCTGTGTGTTGGATGGATGAGGACATGGGTGTACGCATCCTTGAGATTTAGAGAACAAAGCCAGTCCTGACTCTGAAGGTATGGAAGCAGAGCACCGAGAGAAATCATCTTGAATTTCTCCTTGAATAGAAATTTGTTCAATTCTCTGAGATCTAAGATGGGTCTGTAGCCCCGTTTTCTTTGGGATAAGAAAATAAGGGGAGTAGAACCCTGTGCCTTGTTGAAGAAGAGGTACTTCTTCTATTGCCCCTTGGGCAAGAAGAGTGGCAATCTCCTGACCCAGAAGGTTGAGGAGAGATGTTGGAGAATTGAACTGTTTCACTATGGTGTGAGGGGGAAGGCTCAAGAAATGAAGCTTGTACCCTTCCTTTATGATAGAGAGTGTCCATTGCTCTGCTGTAATTTGTTCCCATCTGGGAGCAAAGCCCTAATTCATCTTGGACCCAGAGCTCCAAATCAGAAGCTTGTAGCCAAGCAATTCTGCGTGCCCCTATGGCAATAGCCGAGGCTCTGCTTACAAACTCAAACTCTCGATTGCATTGAGATCTCGATTGCATTGGCCTGTTTAAAACAGTACATTTTTTCCCTTTTAACCATTATTTTGTACTTTTGGATGTACGTTTTGGATCATTGTCCTGCTGGAGGACCCATGACCTTTGATCCAGACCTAAAGCTTTCTGACACTAGGTAGCACATTTTGCTCCAAAATACCTTGGTAGTCCTCTAATACATTTCAGGCATCCGGTTCTTGAGGCAGCAAAACAGCCCCACAATATTATGGAACCTCCACCATATTTAATTGTAGGAAGGGTTTATGTTTATTTTGTTGTTTGATAAACAGACCTTCGTAACACCATGGTGGTGTACAATAAACAAGTTAATCGGAGAATGGCTAAAGCCAAAAGAGAAAAGGAACTACAATGTTGGATAGGAAAGAGACACAGAGACAAAGGACATGTATAAAGAAGGAGGGGTTTCTCAAGGGGGGAAATCCTCAAGGGGAGGAGGGGAGGAAGTCAAAGGTGGAGCAAAAGAGAAGAGTTTTCAAATATGCTTTGAATTTGGGAAAACTGTTGTTTCAAGTCACTGCCCGGCCAGAACGTAGACGGGCTTGAGACAGACCCAATTCCACCACCGCGGGGCCCGGATATACCCACGATGGTGGAATTGGGGAGATGCATGCTCGGTCCCTCACTTGGTTTGCAGCTTGTCGTGCTGTGAGGGCTTGTGTGCATTAGTGATGCTGAGAGCTAAACTATCGGTAGTTTAACTACTGGCATGGTCTCCCAAGATGGACAGGTCTCAGCTGAGGTGCCAGACCAAAACAAACCACCCATCTGGGCAGCAGCAGAATGGGATAGTGTTGACGGCGGAGGATCACATTTCTATGACAATGGCAACACCACCAAACTTATACTGCGCAGAAGAAAGGCCCGGCAATCTACTTCTGTATCTTGCCATGAAAACCCAATGGATAGTTACAACAAAACAAATTGTGCTATAGTGCTGGAAGATGAGATCCCCAGGTCGGAAGGCACTCAACTAGCTACTGGGGAAGAGCTGAAGACTTCTCAGAGTAAAGCCAGCATTTATGATGTGGTTGGATCAAAGCCCTCGGGACATCTGACTGCTGATGTAGCTGCGCATGAAATGAGAGTCAGAAGCTGTAAAGATGTCTTACATATTGGAACATGTAACGTATGAAGCATGAACCAAGGGAAGTTGGAGGTGGTCAAGAATGAAATGGAACGTGTACAACTTGATCTGCTGGGTGTCAGCGAACTGAAATGGACTGGCATCGGGCACTTTGCATCAGATGATCACATGGTCTACTATGCTGGAAATGAAAGAAAGAAGAAATGGTGTTGCATTTATAATAAAGAAGAAACTTGCAAGAACTGTAATGAAATACAATGCAGTCAGCGAACGCTTAATCTCTATTCGTCTACGAGGAATGCTATCAACACAACTATAATTCAAGTATATGCCCCAACAGCAGCTGCAGAAGAGAATGAAATTGAAGAGTTTTATGAACAAGTACAAGCTGAAATTGACAGAACATGCAAATAGGATATCCTGATAGTCATGGGTGACTGGAACGCAAAAGTTGGCAACAAAGAAGGCAAAGTAGTTGGAAAATATGGACTTGGCAACAGAAATGAAGCTGGAGAAAGACTGATAGAATTCTGCAAGACCAATGATCTATTCATCTCAAACATCTTCTTCCAGCAACACAAGCGGCGACTGTACACATGGACTTCACCCAATGGATTGTATAAAAATCAAATTGACTACATCTGTGTTAGTCAACGATGGAAAATCTCTAACATCAACAAAGACAAAATCTGTGGTACAGATCAACTACTAGTATGCAAACTCAAGCTAAAGTTGAAAAAGAGCAAACCACTCATGAATGCAGCAAAATATGACCTTGAGAATATACCACTGGGATTTAAAGACTGCCTGCAAAATCGATTTGCTGCTTTAGATACAAATGACAGAACTCTAGAAGAGTTATGGAATGACATCAAGAAGGTTGTGTTGGAAGAAAGCGAGAAGTCTCTACAAAGGGTGAAAAAGCAAAAAGGGTGAAAAAGCAAAAACAGCCAAAATGGATGATGGAAGAAATTCTTAAAATTGCCCCGAAACGCAGAGAAGCTAAAGCCAGAGGAGAAAGAAAGACAGACAATCGCAGAACTCAGAGATTTCCAATGTGCAGCAAGACAGGACAAGGAAAAGTACTACAATGACGCATGCAAGGAAATAGAAGCAGAAACTATTAGAGGAAGAACAAGATCGGCTTTCCTAAAGCTATGAGAGTTAAAGAAAAAGTTCCAGCCTCGAATTGGAATGTTACAAGATGCTCAAGGTTCTATGTTGAATGATGCTGAGAAGATCAAGAAAAGGTGGAAGGACTATACAGAGTTTTTATATGATAAAGATCAAGTGGACCAACAGTCGTTTCAACCTGTACCTTATGATCAGGAACCATTGGTGATGAAAGAAGAAGTTGAAGCAGCATTGAAAGCCTTATCAAAGAACAAAGCACCAGGCACTGATAGCATTCCCATAGAAGTATTACAGCAATCTGATGCAGCTGTTACCGTACTTACAAGACTCTGCCAAGAAACATGGAAGACAACATCATGGCCAACTGACTGGAAAAGATCTGTGTTTATACCAATATTAAAGAAAGGTGATCCAACTGACTGTGGAAATTATCGCACAATCGCTCTGATCCCACATGCCAGCAAGATTCTACTGAAGATTATTCAAAAGAGACTACAACCATACCTGGAACAAGAACTACCTGAAGTGCAAGCAGGGTTCAGGAAAGGGTAAGGAACGAGAGACATCATTGCGGATGCGAGATGGATTGAAAAGACTAAAGAATACCAAAAGGATATCTATTTGTGCTTTATCGACTATAGCAAGGCTTTGACTGTGTAAACCATGAGAAACTCTGGGCCACATTAAGCAGCATGTGTATACCAGAACACCTGATTGTTGTCTTGCACAATCTGTACATTGATCAAGAAGCAATGGTTCAAACGGAACAAGGAGAAACAGAATGGTTTAAAATAAGCAAAGGTGTAAGACAAGACTGGATACTTTCCCCTTACCTGTTTAATTTATATGCAGAACAAATCAGAGAAGCAGGATTGTATGAAGACAACGGAGGTGTGAAGATTGGTGGAAGACTCAACAACCTTCGCTATGCTGATAATACCACATTACTGGCTGAAAGTGAAGATGATCTGAAACATTTGCTCTCACAATCAAAGAACAGTCTCAAAATGTGCCTGCACCTTAATGTAAAGACGACAAAGATCATGACAACTAGCATAATCAACAGGTTCATCATTGAAGGAGAAGAAATTGAAATTGTGAACAACTTTAACCTACTTGGATCAACAATAAAGAAGCAACAAGCAGTCAAGAAATCAGATGACGCATTGCTCTTGGCAGAATGGCTATGAAAGACCTAGATAAGATTCTCAAGAGCAGAGATGTCTCTCGCCATACAAAGATTCGACTTGTTCAAGCCATGGTATTTTCAATAACATCATATGGATATGAAAGCTGGACAGTGAAAAAGATAGACAGGAAGAAAATTGATGCCTTTGAATTATGGTGCTGGAGGCGAATACTGTGTATACCATGGACTGCCCAAAGAACAAACCAGTCGTTACTAGAGGAGATCAAACCTAAGCTTTCTTTAGAAGCTCAGATGACAAGACTTCGACTTTCATACTTTGGACATATCATGCAAAGAGAGAGATCATTAGAGAAAGACATCATGCTTGGCAAGATAGAAGGTCAACGCAAAAGAGGAAGGCCAGCAATGAGATGGATCGATACAACAACAGCAGCTACGGGTACCAATCTGTCAACAATGAGCCGCCTGACTGAAGACCGAACACAATTTAGGATAGCTATCCAGAGGGTCGCCATGAGTCGACTTCGACTCGACTGCACTTATAACATGATGCTCGGTCGCTCCCCATTTGCCAATGAGATCAGCGTAAGGGAAGCTGCCTGTCCCCATGCCAGAAAGCCGCTGCTGGAGCGCAGGAGCAGTGACATCCTTGCACCATGACAACGAGCTGTCCACATGACGGCTCAGAATGCCATGCCCCAATACGGCCCCTGCAGATCACTGTCCGGGCTGCGCCCGTGGCTCCTGTGGCCCACATCGTGGCTGCAGGGGCACAGCGAGGCCTGTCCTGAATAGGCTCTGTACGTTCTGGCAGCTGGCCACTCCCCTGCTCTGCCCCAGCACCACCCCCTCCTGCCCATATACAGCTCTCCTTGCACAGATGCTGTGTACGAGCAGGGAGCACTGGTGGCGGAATCTCGGTTAGGAACTGAGCACAAGTTGGACGTCCAACCGTGCTATTCGCAGCATAGAATGCCCCCCTTAGTGTACATTGTATGGCACGGGTTGAAACCACCACTACAGATTACTCCAGGTCAGCCTTAAGCTCTTTGGATGTTGTACATGGTGTTTTTCCAACAGTTTGCACTAACCTTTAAAGACTGACTCCTGGCAACCCACCTGCATCTAGGTTTTCTTGGCAATATATTACTGGAAGTAGATTACCCTCCATTGCCTCAAAAGAAAAGGCCTGACAAAGTGACTTGCCCAAGGTCACAAGGAGTGCCAGTGGGAATTGAACCCTTGATCCTCTGGTTACTAGACAGTTGCTCTAACCGCTAGATCTATTCCTCCACTCTATGATTAAATGAAGGCGTAAATATTTAAAAAAATGTTAAATATTAATAATTAAATATGAAGAAAAGAGTGAATGAGATCTTGTATTTTGTATATTTTGTCACTTAAACATGATGCAGGCAATGTTAAATATTATTAGTTTATTTTTAATATCTGCTACTTAAAGGGTACTGCAACTTTCAACAATGTATATTTGGCGTTGAACTGTTGCTCAATTGTAGCAAACCCAATACAGTAGGAGATCTGGGGCATCAAAGCTGCATTTGATATTGTTTAACTCTCTAGAAAACTGCAACATATATGAAACTCAAGCACATTTTCTTGAAGCAATTGCAGTTTTAAATTTAATTCTTGAAGAGTTACCTCAGTAATAACTACAAGGGACATTTCATTATTTTATGTTCCTTTCCAGGGGCAGCAGAACACATATTTGTTTGGGGGGGGGGGTCATAGCTCTCCCTTAACTTTGCCTTAAGTTGCGAATCTCCTCCCCACACCAGTGTCCTTCCAACCAGCAAGCCAAGCGGGCCTTTAAATTTGCAAGCACCGGGAGAAGCGGGAAACCACCGATCACCGGTAGAGAAAGCAGGACAAAAGCTCCTCCCTACACCAGCATCCTTCCAACCAGCAGGCCTTTAAATCTGGAAGTGCCGGGAGGCAGGCCTGCGCTGGAGGGCCTCGCCAGAGGGCCCTTTTGCATGGCCTTTAGGCATGGATGAATACCAAACAGCTCAAGACGAAATGAAGGAAGGAATCACCCTCTGATCACCATAAGAGAGAGAGTGAGCAAGCTCTGTGCAACACCTACAAGGATATCACAGCCCGCTTCAATACGGTGAAACAGCCCAACTCACTGCATTATCCTACTACACAGCAGCTTCATCTCGGACCTTTTAGCCTAAGAGGGGATACTTCGACCCAATCGTCTTCATACAAATAGATTTCAATGATCAGCAGTTCTAACAAGGTAAACAAAGGTGAGAACACCCAACTGTGAGTACCTAGACTGGCAAATTAAATTAACTCCACTGATCCCCAGACCTAACCCTCGAAATGAAAGGGAACACTACGAATCATACCTACCTTCCATTGCCTCCTTCATATCCTCTTATGTACTGCATTACTACTCTCTCTCTTCACGCAGACCATATCCCTTACTGCTAAATCTAACCACATCCCAATCATCCGTGGGTATGGCACTCCAGATACAAGATCTCCACCTCAAAGAATAAGAATTAGAACTCAATCTTTTCTAGTACACATACCAATAATTAATGCTGCCTCCTCGGATCAACATATTACACTTGAAAATTGCCATGTTACCCTGAAGTGTATCCTCATCAATGCATGCTCAGTCAGAAATAAGACACAAATCCTTTATGATTACCTAAAAGATAATGATATTGACCTTATGTGCATTACAGAGACATGGGTTTACTGAAGCTGACACT
This sequence comes from Ichthyophis bannanicus, assembly GCA_033557465.1. Classification (NCBI taxonomy): domain Eukaryota; kingdom Metazoa; phylum Chordata; class Amphibia; order Gymnophiona; family Ichthyophiidae; genus Ichthyophis; species Ichthyophis bannanicus. The sequence goes on from CM066036.1 coordinate 142,631,611, forward strand.
ATACTTGTTAATCAACTAGCACATCCAAACTATGACATATTTAACTGCTTCCGAACTGGTCACAGAGGAGGTGGCGTATGCATAATTGTGAAAAGGAGCTTACTATTTAAACTTGTATCTATTGCAAGCAAAGATGGAATTGACATGTTAACCATATCTAATAAACAGAATTCCATATGCTTCACCTACAGATTGCCCACTTCCAGTCATGAGAAATTTGCAACACTCCTCGAAGTAGTATGTTCACACACAAGTCTAAACTGCCCACTAACAGTCTTGCGCGACTTTAACTTATCATCTGTTCCACATCGGCTTTCACCGATGGCATGGCGTACTTAAATTACACATAAATAGTACAACAATCAACACACGAAAAAGGTAACACCCTTGATCTAATATTCCTCCCATGAATTTCTAGATGTTCCCTGTCAGACCACAGCACCATTTCCTTTCAAATTCCTTACCAGCTGCAAGAAACCCCAAAACATAAAGGGAATTAAACCTCCACCAATTTAAACAATTTGAGTCCACCATTAGTGTGGGAATAATGTCTTCAAAGAATGACTTATCAAACGACCTAGACTTCATTGTCTCCAACTGATATGAAACTATTGGCACTAATGCTATTGCTCCTCTTAACACAAAGAGAGCACGACACCACAATCATATGCCCTGGTACTCTGTAGACCTGAAAACGCTGAAACATAACCTCAGAAAAGCGGATGCAAATGGAGACAAACCCATGAAGATCAACTCACAACCGATTACCTACACATCCTGTATTCATATCTGATTCAAACCAATAAAGCAAAAAGACAGTACCACACAAAAATTATGAAATCACTAAACATACCAAGAGAGCTATTTGATATTGTTAAGTCTTTGGTCAAGAAAAACAAGCAAACACTATCTCCGTGTATTCCTGGACCAGAAGCAGTTGCTTCACATTTCCAATGCAAACTTCTTAACTCACCTCCTGCTATAATTAAAAACATTCAAGCCTGCACTTCCAACCTAAATCAATCATTCTGCCCAGTTACACCTCAACACCTTGAAGTTATAATAAGTATCTCAACATCCCCTCTAGACCCATGCCCGGTAAGTTGGCTCAAACTAGCAAGCTGCGCTAACCCCAACTTTATATAGAATGGCACACCTTTCATTTTCTCAAGGATATTTACCTTCCAGACTTAAGATAGCATCCATTCGGCCTTTACTAAAATACCCTATGCTAAATCAATCTGAGCCAAGTTCATACAGACCTATATCTAGTTGCCCTTCCTGGCAAAAATACCGGAAAAGATTGTCCAAATCCAACTGCAGGATCACATCAACACAAATGCACCCCTTGACCCACTGCAACATGGATTCTGATCTGGCCATGGAATCGAAACCCTGCTAACCTAATGGACAGACTGATTAAAGGCATAGAAAAACCAAAGCAGGATTTCATCCTCATATTTCCGGACACTGTGGCAATGTGACAATAGGTCATGACATACTAATATGACTATTACAAAGCACTGGCATCCATGACCTAGCCCTTACATGGCTTCGCTCCTACCTCTCTGGCCGTCGACAAATAGTTTAATCAGGAACAAATGCCTCAGACCCTTACACTCAAAATAAGGTCCCCCCCCCAAAGCTCAACACTTTCAGCCCTTTTGTTCAATATCTATATTCAACCAATTTGCAACCTCATCTGTTCTCATGTCTTCTATCATCTATATGCGGACATCATGATCTATGCTCCCTTCTCAACCATTAATGCAAATTTTAATCCTATAACAAACTGCTTCACTGCAATTAATCATTGGCTCTCTGAACACCGCCTCACAATTAACTACAACAAAACTGAGGTCCTCTTTATAAACAGAGATAAGAACTTCTCCCCACAGATTACCTTAAAAGTCGACAATCAGATCTGTTGGTTAAATCGGAAGTCAGATACCTTGGATTAATCACACTGATCAGCACCTCACACTACAATCTCACATAAACAAAGCAACAAAAATCATTTACAATAAAATTCAGACTCTACAACATCTGCGACCCCTTCTCGAGGCAAAGGATTTCAGAACTGTCTTCCAGGCAATGATACAATCCTCCAAGGTATACCTAAAAGTTATTTACATCCACTGCAAATGGCTCTGCTTGCAGCTGCAAAAATTCTCTTTGGTGCACCCAGAAACAGCCACATCACCCCCATTCTGAAGGGACTGCACTGGCTACCCCTATCTAGCAGAATAGAATACAAAACATAATGAACATATTTAAAAAGTTTATCATGAATTATCCTTCTCAATCAATAATAGCAAGAACACTGAATAATTGGCATAGAAGGAGCCCTGCTCAACATCTACTCTCACAACCTTCCAACTTCACCAAATTCAACCAGATAACCAGTTCATGTGCATTCTTATACATGCCCGGTCTTTGGAACGCCATACCTGGACACATAAGAACTACCACCGATACTACAATTTTCCGGAGGTTATTAAAAACTCTCCTCTTCACAGATCACATCTCAGGCATAACTTAGGCTCTCATTTATTTATTAACTTCTTGAGTAGTGCATTCCATCCTATCCACTTGTTACATCTGGATCACTTGATTCCCATTTGACTTTAGCTCCTAAATCCACATCACCCTGACACCCTAACTTCTAGTTAAATGGTTGAATGTTAAAAGTTGAATGTAAATTCTAAATTAAATAAGTGTTAAGTTAATATATACCTATTTAAAATATTCCCTATAATGTTACGTTATGTTTTCTGTAAAATGCCTTGATCATTGGAAAAGTGATATATAAGGTAAATAAACAAACTCTGCCCCTAGGCCCCTACGATTGCAGCAGGGAAATTTTGGTAGGGCCAGAGCCCATGTGGCCCACCTCATTCCAATGCTTATGTTCTTTACAACATAAATTATGACACTGTCCCATCACCTCATGCAGAGGGCTAGGTTATCTTGTGGCACTTAGCGTGTGCGTGCGTGCGTGCGTGTGTGTGTGTGCGTGTGCGCGTGTGCGTGTGCGCGTGTGTGGTGTTTTCAAAGTCAGTTTATTTATAAAGTCTGTATTACCTCATGCCTTTAAAACAGTGCTTTTCAAATGTTTATCCTATATGACCCCATTTTAGCTACTGAAAATTCATTCGACCCCAGATGGAGAAAACAAAAAATAGTAGGTCTCCAGCCTCGTTCCCCTCCCTCCACTCATGTAAAGCAGCTGCAACAGTAATGGCAACTGCAGCAGCAGTCAGCATTGGGTCCCTTGTGTCAGTGTGTGCTTACCGACCCCAGTACTCAGTATGTGTTTCCAGTCTAATAGGACGTTTTCCCAGTAGGGGGGAAGGGCCTATGAATGTTCACCGACTCACAGGCCACATGCTGACTGGCGACTGCTACTGCTTGGTATAGGTCACAGTGAAAGTCCAGAGAGAAGGGAAATGGCCACGTTTCTGTGACCCCATCCGCTAATGATGTGACCTCATTTAGGGTCCCGACCCCAAGTTTGGGAACCACTGCTTTAAAATTTAATGCGTGTTAAAACTTTAATTTTAATAGAAACCATGCATCCCATCTAAAATCCACATGTGTTGTGGCATTAATGATATACAGCAGCTCAGGAACAGGACGTGAAATGTTATGCTTATACTGAAATTGAAGTACACAGTACATTGTTGAAAGTGTCAGTTTTTGGCAGATTTAATAACTTGGTCAGAGAATTTGTGCACTAGAGAAAATACCTTTTGGAATATCATTTTTAAAATGTCAAGATAGTGCAGTGAGTAAGCGCACTAACCTTGCACCTCTTACCTTCACATCTCACTTGACTCTTCATTCTAAATATCAAAAGAAATTTTTGATTACTTCCAAGTCTATGCCAGTAGATATTTGCCCTCTTTATCAAATCAGCGCCCAGTTCATGGAAATGCTCTCCAGCTTTGCAATTAAATGTGGCATTTTTCTAGTAATTGTGGGGCGACATCTTGAACTGCCATGGTTCTTCTGACCCAGCAATTGTCTTCTCCTTTTGTGCTTTAAGCTTGCTTGAAGACCAGGGCTGGGATATGGCACCAGGAGCCTTCATTCACAGCTATCTGGGGCATTTCCCCCATCCTCCCTAGTTTATCCTATGCAGGTGAGGCATATATTTCAGAACACACTTGTTGTTGGGTGTGTTCCCCATTGGCTTGCAAGCCGTTTTCAAAGGGAATTCTCCATTTATTTACTGTATTTATTTAAAAGGTTTTATACACTGCTTTATCGTTTCAATCAAAGCGGTTTACATTGAAACTTAAACTTGGTAATGTACATTAAACAAGGACATCTGAGGCAATGGAGAGTTAAGTGACTTGCCCAAGGCCACAAGGAGTGCTAATGGGAATCAAGCCCTGGTTTCTGGGTTCCCAAGCCAGTGCTCTTAACCATTAGGTTACTCCTCCACTCCATAGACTTTCCCTTTTGAATATCCTCAGACCTTGCAGGTTGGATTCAGAAGCACTCATGGTCTCTGGACCTGTTGTTGTGTGGGTCGCGTTTATAGTAACAAGCAGTACATTTTTCCTAGCAAAAAGGGACTCTTACGCACAGGGCCGTACCTAGGACTGTGTGAGCGGTGCGCTGCACAGGGCGCATGTACTAAAGGGTGCCGTTATCACTGGGCTCAAAAATAGTGAGTTGTGACTTAACCTATAAGTGGGATCCCTTCTAATGATTTAGTGATTTCTAAAGCATTAAGGAATTCATCATCACTAAATTATTTATGTAGGTTGTTGGTTTGGCATGAGCCTGAGCATATGTTATGCTTGAGGGCCTCCATTTTATTTTCCTTTTTTTATTCTTTCCAAACCAACAGAAGTTGGAAAGAATTATATAAAAAAAAAAAGTCAAGAATGTCTGTCTGGGGGCAAAATAACTCTGAAAATTTAACAAAATGGGATAAAATTTGTCATGTGGAAACAATTAGTTAAAAAGACCCATCAAATTCACACACACACACACACACACACACACACACACACACGTACACAGCTGTGAAATACAAATGAAAGATAAACATACAGAACAGAGATATACACCAGGAGTTTCAGAGAAAAAAAGTTCCCACCCCCCCCCAAAAAAAATAGCTCAATGTATTTCCATGAGAGAGTTTCACTGTTTCTATGCTGTAGAAGCTGAAACACAGCACTTAGGAATTGCTCCGTTCAAACTCACTCCCAATCCCTCAAAATACCCCCCACCATCAAAACATGCCCCCCCGAACATCTGCCTCACACTGCCCTTATTCCTCCCAAAAATACTCCCTTGCAATTGTCCTACATACCTGCCAAATACTGCCACCACAAAAACAATATCTCCTCACAACTCCCTCACCACCTTACAAATTGCGCCACCTTCAAAAGTGCCCCACCACACTATAAACTGCCCTACCCCAAACATCTCACAAATGCCACACCATGCTGCAAACTGCCCCACCCCAATAATACCCCTTGCAACTACCCCATCTCAAAAAAAAAGTCACAACTGTCCCACTTCCAAAAACTACCCCTAAATTGCCCCACCCTAATTACCACACCACAACAGCCCCACCAATTCACACATTGTCCACCCCTAAAAGATAGCTATGTGCAACTGCCCCACTACCTCACCTACTTCCCCCTGTATCTTCCCCACCGCTAGTTTCGTGACCCCTTGCCTAATTCACTAGACAGCTCCCTCCCCCTGCCCCGTATCTCTGTTTCTCCCATGTCGTGTCTCACTTCTGTCCTACTTTTTCGTTTCTTTTTCTCTCTTACTTTCCTGTCTATCAATGACGCTCCTTTCTCCCCTTTATTTTCTGTAGCCAATGGATTACTGTATAGTACACCGCCCTGACGCTTCGGCAAGGGCAGTATATCAAATGTTGCAAATAAAGATAAAGATAAAAACAGCCCAAGCTTTCTGCCTGCTGCTGGTCCACCCAGAAGCTACCCCACCAATGTACACATTGCTTTTGTGGGGGTATGTTTGTAGGGGTAGGGGCAAACACAAACAACAAAACACTCCTTCGCAACTGCCTCATGCCTAACAAAAACAATCTGTTCCACCAACATAAAAAATTCCCCACTCCCAAAACTGCACCATGCAACCTCGCCAGCCACCTCACCAAATGCCCCTGCATCTGTCTCACCACTCTGTAAACTGCCTCTACTCCCTAACGTTGCACCCTGCAACTTCCCCACCCAGCAAAAAATATCCCTCTCACAATTCCACCTATGCATATGCACCACCCCTAAAAACTCCCACGGCGACTACCTCACCTGCAAAACATGCTCCCCACACCTATCACCCCCCCTCCCCCCCAAAATTACATCCTCAATAAATCTCTCACCACTCTCAGCTACCCCAACATAGAAACAACACAAACATCATACACACACAAGGATTACAAGTACTTCCCTAGCTGTGATGTACTACATTTTAAATTATTCACATAGATTTCATTTTCTTTGCTGTTATTTCTACTGTGAAAGCTACTGACTGAACTGTTCTGCTTTCTCATTGGTTGCTATCTGTTCTCTCAGTTAGTATCTGATGCCATGGACAAGGCTGGATCGCCAAACTGCCAAGCTAGGAACACCTAGGATTTGAGTGGGGGGCGGGTAAGGGAATGCTGTCAGAGATGCTCAGCACCCGAGAGGTTAGAAATAATAACTGCCTAGCTTTTTTCATGAATCAATTGATTTTTACATTAATGTCTGGAAGCTAGAAGGAAGCCTAAACATGTCTGGCCATTTTTCAGAATTTTACACCTCTATCTGCAGCTTTCTAATTCTCCCCTCTGGGTGAGTGGCGCTGCCCTGCTTGCTTGCAGTGTAATAGTTACAGAGACTGTGGCTAGGTCCAGCCAATAGTAAAGCAGTGAGTGCAGAGCAATGGAATTCAGGTGAGCAAGTGGAGTTTCTGCATGTGGTGGGAGATAGATGAGACATGAAGCTCCCATCCAAAATATTAATGAGTTCTCATTCCAAAATGAAGGCCTCAATGCATTTCTCTAGAAAAAGCCGTTCCAACAGCTGCAGCACACTAACACCGATTGGCATCAACATAGCAATCACGCAATTCTACATGTCAAACGGCCCTCCCCGCTTATCTTCTCTCCCGATCTCACACACACATGCAGTGAAACAAAGCGTAGTTACTCACCTGTAACAGGTGATCTCCGGGAACAGCAGGAATTTAGTCTTCACAAATGGGCATTGTCGGTACCAACGGAGCCTGCGTGGGAACACTCCCCAGCGTCCAATAGGAAAGCTTTTGGGAGCATCCCTCAGCACATGCACGCTGCCTTCCCGCCTTTCCAACTGTCCCTCTTCAGTTTGTAGCTGAGTGAAAGGATAGAGGGAGAGAGAAAAGAGACAAAGAGAGAGAGAAACAACTCCTAGGGGAGGTGGGTGGGTTGTGAGGACTAAAAATTCCTGCTTTTCCCGGAGATCACCTGTTACAGATGAGTAACTACGCTATCTCCAGGAACAAACAGGAATGTAGTCTTCACATATGGGGACTCCATAGCTGAAGATGCCAGGGAGATATCCCCAGGAAGGTGCCACCGTCAAAGGTGAAAATCCTTCATCCCATGGATCTCTGGCATCACACCAGGGTTGGTGGGCAGGAGTTGGTTTAAGTTTGAGAGAGATTTTGAAGAACAGCTTGGCCAAAGAAGGCATCCCGACGGGAGGCTTTATCTAGGCAGTAGTGGGCTGTGAAGGTGTGTACCGGAGCCCAGGTGGCTGCTCGACAAATGTCATCAATAGACACAGAGTGGAGATTAGCCATAGAAGCTGCCATGGCTCTCACATTATGAGCTGTGACATGGTCATGAAGAGGAAGACCCTTACTCTCATAAGTAAAGGATATGCATTGGGCAATCCATTTAGATAAAGTTCTTTTGGAGACTGAAAGTCCCAAATGACTAGGGTCAAAAGCTACAAAAAGTTACGAGGACTTTCTATGTTGCTGTGTTCTTTGTATGTAAAAGGCTAAGGCCCTTTTACAATCCAAAGTATGAAGGTTTCTTTTTGCATTAGAGGTGTGAGGCCTCAGAAAAAATACAAGAAGATAAATTGATTGGTTTTAAATGAAAAGGTGAAACCACCTTTGGCGTAAAGTGTGGGTGAGTTCAAAGAACAAACCTTATCATGATGAAATCTAGTATAAGGAGGATCAGCCACTAAAGCTTGCAATTAACTAATGCGACGGGCAGAGGTGATTGTAATTAGGAAGATGACCTTCCAAGTCAAAAACTTAAGGGCTGTAGTGGCCAAAGGTTCAAAAGGTGGCTTCATGAGCTGCCGGAGAACTAGATTTAGATCCCATGCCACCGGTGGTGGTTTGATGGGAAGTTTAGTTAATAAAAGGCTTCTCATAAATCTTGATAGGAGTGGAGGAGAGGAAATTGGTTGTCCATTTAGAGGCTTCTAAGAAGCTGCAATTGCACTAAGATGGACTCTTACCGAATTGGTCTTTAACCCAGAATTCGATAAGTGAAGGAGATACTCTAGTATCGATTCTAAGGGTATGACCAGAGGGTTTACTCCCCTCTTGGAGCACCATATAGTAAAACGTTTCCACTTGAAGACATAAGATCTTTTTGTGGAAAGTTTCCTAGGAGCCTGAAGGATATCTTTTACCTGCTGGGACAGGTTGAAATCCTGGAGATCTAAGCCTTCAGCAACCAGGCCATGAGGTGCAGGGACTGGGGATTCGGGTGACATAGCGTCCCGTTCTCCTGGGAAAGGAGATCTGGCGCATGCCCTAACTCCAGAGGTGCTGCTTGAGAGAGATGCAGAAGCAGGGAATAACACGTTTGGCGTGGCCATGGTGGTGCTACGAGAATCATGCGACCCCTGTCTCTCTGAAAAGTGTTTTGGGGATGAGGGGAATGGGTGGGAAGGCATAAAAGGAAGTCTTGACCCCAGTGAAGGAGGAAGGCATCCCTTGCCTGACAGTTGTGTGCCGGAATCCTGGAACAGAACCGGGGAAGTTTGGCATTCAGTGGACTTGCAAAGAGGTCTATTTCTGGAGTGCCCCAGAGATGAAATATCTTTGCCACCTGGTCTAGGTGGAGTGACCACTCGTGGGGTAGCAGTACTCGACTGAGTTTGTCTGCCCGAAGGTTTTGAATGCCTGGAAGATATACACCACTAGAAGATGAATTTGATGCTCTCTGGCGAGGGCCCATAGTCGTAAAGCTTTATTGCATAACGACAGAGAGCCTGTCTCGCCCTGCTTGTTCACATAGAACATGGCTACCTGATTGTCCGTCTGGACTAGGACTGTCTTGTAGCTGAGCTGCGCGTGGAACACTCGAAGAGCTAAATAAATTTCTCTTAATTCTAGGAGGTTTAAGTGAAGACAAGCCTCCTGTGGAGTCCAGGTGCCCTGGGTAGAGAGATGACTCAGGTGTGCTCCCCAACCCACCTGTGATGCATCTGTTGTTAGGGTGGCCTGAAAGAGGGGTTGATGGAAAGGAGACCCCACTGTCAGATTTTCTAGTGATTGCCACCATTGGAGGGACAAAATTAGTCGTTGAGAGATTGTTATTTTGTCCGACAAATGACCCGTGGCCTGTGTCCACTGTGTGGAGAGGGTCCACTGAGCTGCTCGCATGTGGAGGCGAGCATATGGGACTACATGAACTGTGGATGCCATGTGTCCCAGTAACTGCAAGTAGCTCCCAAGCAGTGAGGAAGGATTTGCCTACTGCTTGGGAAGCTAGCTGCATTATGCAAAGACACCGGGCTTGTGGAAGGAAAGCCCTTGCCTGTCTGGTATCCAGACAGGCTCCTATGAATTCTAGGCATTGGAAAGGAACTAGTTGAGATTTCGGGAAGTTTATTACCAATCCCAAGTATTGGAGGATTTGCATTGTACGGGACAGTGCAGTGCTGGCCTCTGCCACTATGGAGGCTCGAATGAGCCAGTCGTCTAAGTAAGGGAAGACAAAAATCCCCAGGGTTCGTAGAAATGCAGCTACTACTGCCATGCATTTCGTGAATACCCTTGGTGCTGAAGCCAGACCAAAAGGAAGAACCCTGTACGGAAATGTCTTCCCCTGAAAAGGAAACGTAAAAATTTCCTGTGATCTGGATGGATGAGAATGTGAGTGTATGCATCCTTTAAGTCTAGAGAGCAAAGCCAGTACTGGCTTTGAAGGTATGGCAGAAGAGTTCCCAGAGAAATTATTTTGAATTTCTCTCAAAACAGATATTTGTTCAATTCTCTGAGGTCTAGAATGGGTCTCTGTCCTCCTATTTTCTTTGAAATAAAAAAATAGGGGGAGTAGAACCCTGCACCCTGTTGAAGAATGGGTACTTCCTCTATTGCCCCTTGGGCAAGAAGTGTGGAGACCTCGTGATCTAGCAGATTGTCTGCAGAGGTTTGTGAATTGAATTGCTTTAGAACTGTAGGAGGGGGTAAGATGTGAAAATGAAGTTTGTACCCCTCTCCTACAATGGACAAAGTCTAATCTTCTGCTGTTATCTGATGCCATCTGTTGACAAAGTGGCATAACCTGCCTGGAATATTGGGGGGTTGAGGACCCCTCAGAGGCAGGAAGGCAAAGCTCTCTAGGAAGGAGTCAAAGCCCTTGAACATAAGAACATAAGATATGCCATACTGGGTCAGACCAAGGTCCATCAAGCCCAGTATTCTGTTTCCAACAGTGGCCAATCTAGGTCATACGTACTGTCACAAGGTAGACCTAGGGCAACCCGAGAAAATGCAGATCAGTATGAATGATCACAGAAAAAGTGACAAGGTAAACAAAGGAATGTTTGATGGTTGCTATAGACCACCTAGGCACACGTGCATAAGCCCCATGAAGACACACCCAGGTAGTAAAGAAAGGGAATTCGCTTTGCCTGATAGAGTTCAGCTGAGTGGAGGTGGAGTCAGGAGACACGAGGATAAAATAGACTCCCAAACAATTATGCAGATGATATCCTTCTCCTCTATCACACTTGCCCTCTTTCCCCTGATATCGGTCCCCTCAATGCCTGTCTTGCCACTGTTTCTTCTTGGTTTTCTGACAACTTCTTACATGTTAATCTGTCCAAAACTTCAGCCATCTGGTTCACTGCTGGTGCTCCTCTTCCCACTCTTGCTCCTTCTCTGTCTGTTGGGCCTATTCCTCTTGTCTCTTCTATGCGTTATCTTGGGGTTACTTTGGATTCAGCTTTAACCTTCAAAGAGCACGTTTCTTCTATTGTTCAACGTTCTTTCTATACCCTGCGTCAACTCCGTGCTATTCGGCCTTTTCTTTCCTTTTCTTCTCTGACCACACTTCTTCTTTCTCTTGTGGTTTCGCGTTTAGACTACTGTAATGCTTCTCTGGCCGGCCTCCCTCTTTCTCAGCTTCGTCGTCTTCAATTGGTTCACCATACTGCTGCTCGTCTTCTGACTAATTCTTCACGTACGGCTCATATCACTCCACTTCTTATTCGTTTACACTGGCTGCCTATCCCTTTCCGTATTCAATACAAAGTTCTGATCTTTGTTCACAAAGCTCTCCACACTGGTGTTCCCCTTTACCTCTCTGATCTGGTGCGTTTTCACTGTCCCTCTAGAACGCTTCGGTCGATTCACGCTAACCGCCTCTTTCTCCCACCTCCTTCTCGGGCTCACCTCGAATCAACACGCTCTTCTGCTTTTTTCTTTCTCGGCCCCCGCCTTTGGAACTCTCTTCCCTCAACTTTACGCATGGAGTCATCTTTTAAAACTTTTAAGGCCTCCCTCAAAACTCACCTCTTCTGTGTTGCTTTTGATGTTCCTTCCCCCCCTGCCCACAGTTGATTGCTCTGTTTCTCTATTCTTCCTTTTCTATCTTTGCTGTCTCTTTTATGAATAATTGGCGTTCTTTTCTGTTCTCTCAGTAGCCTGTTTTTTTTTATTGTACACCGCTGTATGCCTTTTTGGTCATGGCGGTATAAAAAGTTTTATAATAAAGATAAAGATAAAGATAGAAGGAGAGAGGAGGTGAGGCAGCAAAGGTCACAAGCAGAGAGACTGCAGCGAACACCGTTGAAGCCATGGAAAGCATGGAGTTGGTATGAAAGCGAGGAAGATAGTGAGAATGAGTCATTGAAGCAACAAGGGAGCCAGCGTGAAGGTCGGAGAGAATCCAGAGACCTGTGTGAAACAGTGAGAAGTCAGCAGCCTGATAGCGTGTATGTGCATGGAAGACAAGAGAAGTGTGGGAAGACTGCAGTAGCAGGTACCGGGGCAAGGAGTGAATATAAGGGCTATTTGCTATCTGAGAGGGAGAAACCCTGGAAGCATAGAAATAGCCACATAAAGACAAGCTATCTAGAGGCTGAGAATAACTTTTCCCCTGGTCATAGAAATCCTAGGAGAAGAGGGATTTACTTACCAGAAAAAGCTGAAGATTTTCCCTATCATTGTGAGCTCCCAGCTTCTAGAAAAACGCCGTCAAAAGCTTTGCAATCTAGCACAGCTGAGTCCCGAAGGCTAGAGCTGAACCGGCAGAGAGCCTGCCGTAATTATCCTACTAGCACAGCAGATAGAGAGTTGAGCTATCTACTAAGATACCAGCAGAGGCAGAGCTCTGAAAAGCTCAACTCAAAGTTATATGGTATTTCCCAGAGAGGCACTAGCTCAGAGGAAGCAAGAAACTTCCTGGGTGCCGAGCCAAGCCAGCCATACTCTCATTCTACTTCTGATATTAAGAATGAAAATGCTGACGAGCCTGTATTGATGGAGTGTGAAAATTCAGAGGTAACTGAAATTCCTGAATTAATGGATTGTTCTCTAACTGTAACTGAGTCAGAGTTCTCACTAAGATAAACACTTATTTGGTGACCTTAGCTCCCGTGTTAGAAGCTGCATGCTGCATCTCACTCACTCTCTAACCAAACAGACGTGAGCTGTACTACCAGCCACGAGAGAAAGGATCTGTATTGAAACAGATAGGCTGTTTTGTTCTTTTCTTTTGTTTAAAGTTTGGAAGCTGAAGGAAGCTATTTCTGTTGTTCAGTTAACTTTGGTTGTATGCCAAAGTAGGCTCTTAATTTCTGTTACCAGAAGATAAAGAAACATCATGGGACGGGGAATAAAGCCCTAAACTTGGAAAGAAGTTTTGTTTGTGATTTATACCAGTGAAGGCACAACTACCACCCTCACAGAGCCAAGCAATACCAGTTCCTACCGCTTGGGCTGGCAGAGTGGTGACAGTACCTAGCAGTTTTCCCAAGGGACACAGGTTCCACAATGCTTGTATTGCTTCAAGCATTGATATCCTGGGTCCCTTCTTAATAATGGTTTATGGACCTTTCCTCCAGGAACTTGTCCAAACCTTTTTTAAACCCAGCTACACTAACAGCCTTTACTACATCCTCCGGTAACAAATTCCAGAGTTTGATTACACGTTGAGTGAAAAAATATTTTCTTTTATTAGTCTTAAATAGTTTACCCTGTAGCTTCATTGCATGTCCCCTAGTCTTTCTATATTCTGATAAGGTAAACAATCGATCTACGTTTATCCGTTCCACTCCGTTCATTAATTTATAGACTTCTATCATATCTCCCCTCAGCCGTCTCTTTTCCAGGTTAAAGAGCCCTAACCTTTTTAGCCTTTCTTCATAGGAGTATCCTTCCATCCCCTTTACCATTTTGGTGGCTCTTCTCTGAACCTTTTCTAAAATCACTATATCCTTTTTAAGATACGGCGACCAGAATTGCACACAATATTGAGGGGGCTGAACCTGGAGAGCTGGTTGGACTCTTGGGCCTTTTGGTTTCTTTTGCTGTCTAGTTTGTCCCTTTTGGGCAAACTGACCTGGAGTCTGACTCTGCTGGGTATAGGAAGGATAAAACTTCCTCTTTTTGCTAAAAGAGGGGGTTTTTATAAGGCTTCCTTTTGGCTGGAGTGGCTGTAAACTTTGACAATCTATCTAAGATAGAATTGTCAGCATCTAACTAGTTAGCCTTCTCCTGCCAGTTCTTGCCGAAGAGATTCTCTCCCGTGCAAGGAATGTTGCCTAACTTGTCCTGTACCCAAGTCTCTAAGTCTGATGCCTGTAGCCAGGCAATCCGTCATGCGCCAATGGCAATAGCAGAAGTTCTGCTGATGCATTTCAAGTAGTCAAAGGCTGCACGATTGACAAAACTTGGAGACATCCTGAGCATGCTTAACTAGAGTAAGAAAATCTTGTCTCTTATCATCTGGGAGAAATGGGCTCGTAAGTCTCCTGTGACTTCTTTGAGGAACATTCCCATATATAGGATATATGAACTGATCCTAGCTGAAAGCATGGAAGCTTGAAAAGTTCTGCGTCCAAAAGCATCCAGAGTCCTGCATTCACGACCTGGAGGATTGGATGCATGCCTCTTTGCACTTTTCAACCTATGCATGGCTGATTCCACTACCACTGAATGGTGTGGCAGCTGAGTTTTCTGAAATCCAGGACATGGTGGAACTCGATACATAGTATCAAGTCTCCTAGAGTGAGGAGAAGTAGTCAGAGATGTCTCCCACATTCTGAGCATCAAGCTATGGAGAATTTCATGGATAGGCAGAGTAGCTGCCTCCTTAGAAGCTTTAGGATATTGGAGGATTTCCAATTCCTTTTCTCTGGGTTCCTCTTCAGGAGCTACTGTGATTGAAAGACCTTTGGCCATATCACGGATGAAATTCTGAAATGACATGTCCTCTGGAGGTGATATTCTGCGTTGGGGAGAAGAGGGATCTTCTAGGAAAAACCCTCTAGTGCCAGCAGAATTGTCAGAGTCTTCGGAATCGGAGGAATCGAAGTATTCCTGACCCCGATGCTCCTGCAAAGCACGATCCCGGTACTGATCAAAGTCGGTACCGAAGTGACCCGGTACCGCTTTGTCCACTCCAGCCAGAGGTGGCATGGGAAGAGTTCCCACCGGGGCCGGTACCGGCATCATCGGTGTCGGTACCGGTGCCTGTGTCGATGTCGGCACCAGTGCCCTTGGGACCACCGGTACCGCAGCTGAAAGAAGAGCTGCGATACTGCGTTCGATAGCAAGAAACCTCTGGTCTATCGATGCTGCCAATGCCTGGGTGTCGGTACCGGTAAGAACGGCCAGAACCCCTGAGCATGGCACAGGTAGTTCTTGCGAGGTTGAGGCCTCGAGACCATCCTGAAGCCCCATCGATGCTTTGGAAGCCGAAGCCTCCCGCCGGGGCTGTTTTGCCAGTGTGGTTCCCTCAAGGGCAATGCCAATGGCCTCTCGATGCTTAGCAGGAGAGCTACCCTTTGAGGACCGGCTTTTGTGTTTAGTTACCTGAGATCCATGGGAGGAAGAAGAGGCCCTTGACGATGTCGATGCAATGGATCTGGCATCTGAAGAAAAGAGGGTACCGAGCTTTGCGGCTCGGTTCTGTCTTTCTCTTTTGGTCATCCCAATGCAGGAGAGACATTCAGTTGGAGAATGATCAGGTCCTAAACATTTTAGACACCAATCATGGGTGTCAGTGACAGAAATGGTACCACCACACTTAGTACATTTTTTAAAACCACTAGTGGGCATTTCCACGATTTAGGAAAAATGGGGCCTAATGCCCAAAATGGCGCCTAGCACCAAAGAGGAAAGTTTCTGAAAAGAAACAGTCTTAAGTTTAAGGGGCTTTTTGTATGAAAAGAATAGGTCCTGTTGGCTCCGCGGAAAACAAAGAAGTGAAGAGGGACAGTTGAAAAGGTGGAAAGGCAGCGTGCATGTGCTGAGGGATGCTCCCAAAAGCGTTCCTATTGGACGCTGGGGAGCGTTCCCACGCAGGCTCCGTCGGTACCGACGATACCCATATGTGAGGACTACATTCCTGCTTGTTCCTGGAGATAACAAAAGATGAACAGAGATATACACACACACTCACACACATAGACAGAGGCAATGCAGATACTGTACATTCAGATACCTGCACACATACACACAAAGGGACTGGAAAATTTCTCAAACCTTCTCTGTTTGCTCTTTCCCACTTGTTGAAATGACATTCAATGGATTTTTCCTGCTATGGAATTCACTGCCTCGTGGTTTGCAATTGGAATGTAATTTGATGCAATTTACGGAAAGTATTATTTAGTAAGGTTTTAACTTGATTCTTTAGCAGTTTAATATTTTTTGGATGTATTCTGGATATTTTTAAGGTTATTTTACATTTCTTTCATTTAATGGTCTTCATTATTTATACCCATTGTTCACCACATAAAATAGTTAAGAATGCTATAAATAAAAAATGAAATAAGATATTAGATGCCCACAGATCATATATGCAGAGATTTTTTAATATATTAAAAAATACAGGAGCCATCAACCCCAGAACTCTGCCTTGCCAGGCATAGTTCAATGTAAAGATGAAAACCTGGAGGTCAATAAAAGGGAAACAGGATTTTTTTTTTAACTGTATGGTTATTAAATTAAAAAGAAATGATCTCAAACTAGGGCTTCATCCCCTATTCTACGTGACTAAAGGTTTGCTCTGCACGCCCAGGCAGTTAACAGCTGGCTAGCAGAGGGTTCCTTTTGTTTTAACAGTTTCTTTTCTAATTTTGTATTGACTTGGTGTGGACAGCCTGGAGATAAAATATGAATGCTCGTCTAATTCCATACCGCCATCAGAAGAGTAATTTAACACTGTTGCTCTCTTTCAAAGAACCCGTTCCAGTCATTTAAAACTCAATAGCAGAAAGGTTGAATAAGGTGCTGCAAGGTCTTTGAAGTGTATTGTATGAGTAGAATTCACATATCTTGTATTAGATCATCCCAAGAGAGACTTCAGAAAGGCGGTGGGGTGATTTCCGTCACAATAAACCACACTCGCTACACTGTCCTTGAAGTAACAATAAAGAGTGACTATCAAAATACACGCACACAATACCCACTGACCAAGACAGACAAGAAAATGTCATCTTTTTATAACTAGTATACATTGTGTTTTAAAATAATGAGAACATTATACTGGCATTCACTTTAAGTAGTATCTTTCATTATTCTTTGTATTTTAATAAAACAGCACAGGTTAATTCAGTGAATCTACATGTTTCTCATTTTGTCAAAACCAAATTTACATGTGATTGAGCTGATCTTGAATAGTGTGAACTGGATTTTGGGAGTTTTTTCAATCACTGAGTAACTTTATAGATAATCTTAGCAGAATGCAATCACTCCCACACTTCACGTTTGCATTTTAATGCAATTCACCATATGCCATCACTGCAGATCTCATTTAGCATTGCCAGAGGACAGGATTCCAAATTCAAGAATCTTCCCCTGAACTGCTAGCTGAACAGTAAAACTGGAGAAATGGCGTTAGTCACTGCAGTGGTAGACTGTGAGCCCTTTGGGGACAGGGAATGCGTATTGTACCTGAATGTAACTCGCCTTGATCTCCTCCTGGAAAGGAGTGAACCAAATACTAAAAATAAAAATATATCCATGTGAGGAACAAGCCATTAGCTCTTTGAAACCGTCACTGTAGGCACCACAGCAAGAAATTTAGGGGCAGATATTCAAAAGATTTCTCCAGATAATGTCGGTAGATACTAGGCCAAGTCTGTTTTTAAAAAATATCCCACTCCACCAACTCACTTGATAAATTCTGTCCTGCCAATTCATTGGCCGGAGAAAATTTGGCGAATTATCTTTGGGCAAAAGTAGAGAGACGCTTGCCAGTACCCATGGCTTATCCAGTGCTACTTGGCAAATGGTAGCAGCACTAGGTTGGTTAAAGTTCACAGCAGTTCTAAAGTTAAACAATGGGGTGGGGGGGGGCAGGAGTTTGCTCCTCTCTCCTTAGGCTTAAGTCACTTTCATGGTTATGGCAAAAAGATCTCAAAAGGAGGGGGGATATATGTAGCTCTGTAGAGTGTTTTCCTTTATTTTTTTTCCTTATTTTTTTTATTTATTTATTTATTTTTAACTTTGATGCTACTAGGGTACACTGCATGGCTTCATCTGCTCCTTCTTAATATTTGCTCTTGCCCAAGCAGTCATCCAAGTAGTACAAACACATGAACACCCACCCACCCACCCACACCCACATCCACACCCACACCCACACCCACATCCACACCCACACCCACATCCACACCCACCCACACACACACCCACCCACACACACCCACCCACACACACCCACACACACACACACACCTCTTGCATAAAAATGCTACATTATTCCCACAACGCAGCAGCTCAGTCAAAAGGCAAAAAACATCAGTGGTATCGTTTCCTAAAGACTCACCTGCACAGGCGTACAGTATACTGAATTCACAAGAGGTATTCTTCCTATAGATACTTTACTGAGGAAGATGTAGGGATGTTACCCATGACTGAAGTGGTATTTAAAGGTGCGGAAGAATTGAAGGAAATATCGATACATCGGGAAGATGTATTATAACTATTAGATAAACTGAAGAGTAGCAAATCACCTGGGCCGGATGGTATACATCCAAGGGTGTTGAAAGAACTGAAATATGAGATTGCAGACCTGCTATTAGTAATCTGTGACCTATCATTAAAATCATCTCTAATACCTGAAGATTGGAGGATCGCCAATGTAACACCAATTTTTAAAAAGGGTTCCAGGGGTGATCCGGGAAACTACAGACCGGTGAGCCTGACATCAGTACCGGGAAAAATGGTAGAAACCATCATAAAGAATAAAATTACTCAGCATGTAGATAGTCATGACCTAATGGGAGACAGCCAACATGGCTTTAGACAAGGAAGATCTCGTCTTACTAATCTGTTATGTTTTTTTTGAAGGAGTGAATAAACAGGTGGACAAAGGTGAGTCTGTTGATATTGTGTATCTAGACTTTCAGAAAGCCTTTGACAAGGTCCCTCATCAGAGACGTTTGGCAAAACTAAAGAGTTATGGGATAGGAGGCAGTGTACTATTGTGGATCAGGAACTAGTTAAAAGATAGAAAGCAGAGGGTAGGGCTAAATGGCCATTTTTCCCAATGGAGAAAGGTGAATAGTGGTGTACCCCAGGGATCTGTGCTGGGTCTGCTGCTTTTTGACATATTCATAAATGACCTGGAAAGTGGAATAGCAAATGAGGTTATCAAATTTGCAGATGACACAAAACTATTTAAAGTTGTTAAAACCCAAGAGGATTGTGGAAAATTGCAAGAGGATCTTGATAAATTGGAAGACTGGGCATCAAAATGGCAGATGAAATTTAATGTGGACAAGTACAAGGTTATGCACCTAGGGAAGAACAACCCAAACTATGGTTACACGATGCAAGGTTCCACATTAGGAACCACCACCCAGGAAAAAGATTTAGGCATCATTGTGGATACCATGTTAAAACCCTCGGCCCAGTGTGCAGCGGCGGCCAAGAGAGCAAATAGAATGCTTGGTATGATAAGGAAAGGAATGGAAAGTAAAACAAAAGATATTATAATGCCTCTATATCGTTCCATGGTGAGACCGCACCTTGAATATTGTGTGCAATTCTGGTCGCCGCATCTTAAAAAGGATATAGCGTTATTAGAAAAGGTTCAGAGAGGAGCCACCAAAATGGTAAAGGGGATGGAAGGATACTCCTATGAAGAAAGGCTAAAAAGGTTAGGGCTCTTTAACCTGGAAAAGAGATGGCTGAGGGGAGATATGATAGAAGTCTATAAATTAATGAATGGAGTGGAACGGGTAAACGTAGATCGATTGTTTACCTTATCAGAATATAGAAAGACTAGGGGACATGCAATGAAGCTACAGGGTAAACTATTTAAGACTAATAAAAGAAAATATTTTTTCACTCAACGTGCAATCAAACTCTGGAATTTGTTACCGGAGGATGTAGTAAAGGCTGTTAGTGTAGCTGGGTTTAAAAAAGGTTTGGACAAGTTCCTGGAGGAAAGGTCCATAAACCATTATTAAGAAGGGATCCAGGATATCAATGCTTGAACCAATACAAGCATTGTGGAACCTGTGTCTCTTGGGGAAACTGCTAGGTACATATGACCTAGATTGGCCACTGTTGGAAACAGAATACTGGGATTGATGGACCTTGGTCTGACCCAGTATGGCATATCTTATGTTCTTATGTCTGTCTGCTGATAGGTTGTGTATTATTTTAAATATGTGTAGAAGTACTTTGAATTGGATTCTGGAGCTGATTGGGAGCCAGTGTAGGTGGTACAGTATGGGGGTGATGTGATCGTGAATTGTGTGATCTGTCGTGAGTCGTGCAGCTGTGTTTTGTGCTAGCTGTAGTGGTTTTATTGTCTTTTTAGGTAGTCCTTGGTAGATGTGATTACAATAGTCTAGGGTTGGAGTGATGATGGCTTGACAGACTGTTCGGAAGTGTTCATGGGCGAGGATGGGTTTGAGCCTTCTGACTGTCCTCATTTTGATGTAAGCACTCTTTGTTATTTTTGCAATGTGGGACTGGAGGTTGAGGTCCTTGTCAAGCATTACTCCCGGGTATTTTATTTCTTGTCTTACCGGTATGATGGTGTTGTTTAGGTTGATGGTGGCCGATGGTGAGAATGTCCGGTTTCTTGTGATGAATAGAGCTTCGGTTTTGCTGTAATTTATTGATAGGTTGTTTTCTTGCAGCCAGGTTGCCATTTGTTGGAAGCAGTTGGCTATGTTGGAGTAGTCTGGGTTGTCCAGTTTGATTGGTGTGTATATCATTATGTCATCTGCGTATATGGTGTATTGAATATTGTGGTCCTTGATGATGGTGCATATGGGTTGTACGTAGATGTTAAATAGCAGGGCGGAGAGAGCTGAGCCTTGTGGGACTCCTTGAGTGGCTCTGAACGGTTGAGAGGTCTTTGTTCCACACTTGACTTGTAGTTATTTGTTGCCATCTTCTGGCAAAATAGCACAACCTGCCCGGGATGGTAAGGGGTTCTGGACATTTCAGGGGCAGAAAGACTAAGTTCTCTAGAGAGGAGTCAAAGCCTCTGAGGAGGCTGAGTCTGCTAAGCCGGTTGAGCTCTTGAAACTTGTGGCTTCCTCTGCTGTCTGGTCTGTTGCTGCCCCTTTTGGGGGAGCATGAACTGGACAATGGCTCTGATGGGTGTAAGATGGATAAAATCTCTTTCTTGTTGAAAAAGGGTTTCTTAACTGACTTTTTCTTTGCTGGGTTGGCTGTAGACTTTGATAGTCTGTTCAAGGTAGTATTTTCAGATTCAATCTGATTGGCCTTGTCTTGCCAATCCTTGCCAAAGAGTTTTTCTCGTGTGCAAGGAATGTTTCCCAGTTTATCTTGCACCCATTGTTCTAAGTCTGATGCCTGAAGCCAGGCAATATGACCTGCACCGATGGAAATAGCAGAGGTTCTGCTAATGCATTCAAAGCAAGACATCCTGGGCATGTTTGACTGGAGTAAGGAATTCCCCCGTTGTTTTTCTCAGGGAGAAGAGGGCTCATGAGCTCTAAGTCTCTTGCAACCTCCTTGAGGAACATTCCCATATAGAGAATGTAGAAGCTGATCCTGGCTGCCAACATGGAGGACTGGAAGCATCGACGCCCAAAGGCATCGAGTGTCCTTGATTCACGGCATGGAGGATTGGAAGAATGTGTTTTAGCACTCTTAATCCTACGCATCGCCAATTCCACTACCATTGAATAGTGTGGTAACTGAGTCTTTTGAAAACCAGGACAGCTTGGAACTCGGTACATGGTATCGAGTCATTGAGAGTGTGGAGACACCGTTAAAAGGAGTTTCCCACATTCTTAGCATAAGATAATGCAAGATTCTGTGAATGGGAAGGGTAGCTGGCTCCTTAGGAGCCATAGGGTATTGAAGAATTTCTAATTCTTCTGCTCTAGGTTCCTTCTCCGGAGTCAGCGTGATTGAAAGACCTCGAGCTAAATCACATATGAAATCCTGAAGGACATGTCTTCTGGAGGAGACATTTCTGCATTGAGGAGAAGGAGATGGATCCTCTGGAAGGATTGCACTGGTACCAGCAGAGTCAGAGTCATCTGATACGGAGGATTCGAAGTATCTCTGCGCCGGGTGTTCCTGAAACGCACAGTACCGGTACCACTCGAAGTCGGTGTGTCTCGGTACCGGCCCTTTGATACCTGAGATAGACTCAAGGCTCGGCCTGGGGGGGGGGGGAAGCATAACGGCCGGTGTGCTCAATACCGGTACCGATACCTGTGGAACCTTCTGTAGTGGTCTTAGCAGTACCGAAGATGCTAAGAGGGCCGCTAGACTGCGTTCAATAGCAAGGATTCTCTGATCCATCGCTCCTGCCTATGTCTGCGTGTCAGTACCGGTGGAAGCGGGTACGACCCCAGAACATGGCACCAATAGTGCTGCAGAGGTGGAAGGCTCTGGAACATTCTGGAGCCCCGTTAATGCTTTGGAGACCGAGGCCTCCCGCCGGGGCTGTTTTGCCGGTGAACTTTCCTCGAGGGCAACACCAGTGCCATCTCGATACCTGGAAGGAGATCTACCCTTTGAGGACCGGCCAGTCTTAGAAGAGTTAGGTTTAGTTACCTGAGATCCATGGGAGGAAGATAAAGCCCTGGAAGACGTCGATGCAACTGACATCGTATCTGCGGCAAAAAGGGTACCGAGTTTTGCACCTCTATTCTGCAAGCCCCTCTTAGTCATCTTTCTGCAGGAGAGACACTCCGATGGAGAATGGTCAGGACCTAAATACTTGAGACACCAGTCATGGGTGTCAGTGACGGATATGGTACCGCCACACTTAGAACATTTCTTGAAACCACTAGCTGGTTTCTCCATGTTTAAAGAAAAGTGGGCCTAGTGCCCAAAATAGCGCCTAGCACTGGGAAGTAAAAGCCCCCTGAAAGAAAAAATCTTTTAGAAAGCTAGTGTTTTTTTGAAAAAGAAGAAAAAAGAACCAGCGGTACCAGTAGGCATTGAATGAAGGCAGACGCAACCACAAAAAAGAAGAAGAATAACTTTTCTGCAGTGACAGAGTATGCGTCCTGTCGGCTCCGCGGAAAACGAAGAACTAAAGAGGGAGAGTTGGAAAGATGGGAAGGCAGCACGCAAGCGCTGTGGGATGCTCCCAAAAGCTTTCCTATTGGACGCCGGGGAGCGTTCCCGCATAGGCTCAGTCGGTACTGACGATACCCATATGTGAAGACTACATTCCTGCTTGTTCCTGGAGATAAATTGCTGCTCATATTCCAGGGGTGGACACACTCTACCATGCCGACTTGCAAGGAGGTGCTGAGTTTTAGTTCTCTTTCAGCTGGATGACCTGGAGGGATTCCAAGAAGGTGTAATCCGTAGCTGCCTTTTACAGTCTGAAGAACTCAGAGGTCTGAGACTGCAATAGGTCAGCTATTTCAATTATTATTATGCTGTTTGAAATAACATTTAGCCGATTATAACATAATGCTGTGTACAAAATGTAGAGTTTTATTTTATTTAAAACAAACAAACAAACAATACTGAACAAAATCTTATCATAGGCAAAGAAAACTAAAAGCTTTATGAAAAAATATTACTTCCCTCCCTAAGGGAAGATTTTGGGATTCTGGCTCTCTCCTCTTTTTTTTTTTTTTAAATCCAATCTGTTCCTAGCTTTAATTGAATACCTACATAGGGCTTAAAACACCTCTGGCTTTGATGGCAAGGGCTTAGGACCTAAGATGGCGGCAGGCAGCGTTTGTGACTCCAGCATGCTTTCCTAAACGGGCAGAAAGAGAGGAAAGGAAAGGAAAGCAGGGTAAGCTGCCCCAGGCTACCCAGCTTACCTCCAGTGACCTCCAGTCACCTCCAGTCTTTAGGATGCTTTTGTGCTCGGCCGGAAGCAACAGCTAGCTATGGGAGCAGAATGCTTGGCTGAGAGGTGTATGGAGCTGAGGGGCTCAGCGTTTCTTTTGAGTGGTGATCTCACACCTCCGGACGTACAGACACCTCGGAAACAGTTGTGCCCTGAGCCAGGTTCTGGAGGCATTGATGCATCGGGCTCCCTTGTGGTTGGAGTTTCAGCATCCTTACTAGGGTCGCTCCTGGGGCTCAATACAAGTGTTGGAAGATACTTGTGGGACCCACTTTTGCCAGGGTCGCTGCCCGAGAGTCCGAGCTCCCCTTCAGCATCTGGTGAAGTCAGTGGTCTCCTCCTTATGGATTTGATGGTTGCAGCAGAGGCTATTGACACTGTGCAGGGGTGCTGCAGACTTTTCCTTTGTTCAACAGCCTGAGCAGTTTACTTTGGAGTCTATCTGATCCTCAATTAAACAGCTTGGAAAGGCCATTACTTCACAAGTTAAAGTGACCCAAGTTCAAGTTTTTGGAAACTTCCACTACTGATGTGATTACCTCTGCTACATATTTAGTCACATTTGCCTTAGTTTTGGATAGAGAATGGCTCCTCAAGTTGTTTTTCAGGAAGAGGAATTTGCGCTTCAAAGGCTGCCTTGTCCGGATTTTTCCTGACCTCGCTAAAGAAAACCATAGAGTTTTTGATCTTACAGTTAAGAAAAAATACCCCCCAAGCTGTAAAATCCTTAAGTCCCCCTGCAGGTATCTACTGAAGCTATGGATCTATGGGGGTTGTTATTGTATTCTGGCTGTTAATTTCTGCCTTTTTCCTTTAGAGTATCGTATGATATTGCGTCTCTCATTTTGGATCTCTATTTGTGAACTAGAGGTGGGCTTGCTTAGTTTAAATATTTCCTTATGTATCTTTTCTTTTTTGGTATATGATGTTCTTTGCTTTGGCAACCTCTATTTCCTGGGCAAGTGGTGTAACTTGTATAATTGTATGAAATTTATAAGCATTAAAATATATATATTTTTTTAAAATGATGGCAAGGCCTTAAGCCTGGTTGTTTAGGATGAGTAGCGCTTATGAGGAACCTCTTTTGGAGAGCAAATGTTTTCTATGTGGATTACACTGAAACCTCAAACATGGAGGGTGGTTTGAAATTGGCAGTGGATAGGGTCTAAAAAGTCAGAATGGTAGTTTTCATGACATTATCTCTGAAGAGATTTCCATCACTACCATGCACCCTACAGGAAAAGGCACATTAAAAATGTTTAATAGATTATTGCACCCAGGTATATCTTTCCTACACATCCTGATTAAGGTCAGAAGACCATATCTGTGAGAGCCCACAACTATCAGAGGCCATGGTCAGAGGCCATGGCGGAGGTTCTCAGTACGATTTAATAAGCATTGTAAGTCATGCTAACCAGGTACTTTTTACAGTCCTCCTCAGTCTCCATCAGGTGATAGATTTGTCCAGTATCACTCCAAGTAAAAATATGGTTATGGTTTTTCTATTCTGGCACACCTAACTTTAACCCTACTGCTTGAGCTGGCAACAACGGTGCTGGTTGGAGGGGGAGGGAGCAAAATTAGGGAGTGATTATGGAGATTTCAAGTACCTGGCTCCTTGCTTTGCACTTTCCCCAGCCTGCAGGCACACATGCTTGCTAAGGAAAGCAGGGGCTTGCTGTCTGCCAATTTTTTGGTGACACATTTTCCAGATGTTGGCGACACACCAGTGTGTCTGAGGTAGGGCAGACTGGATAGGCCGTATGGTCATTCTCTGTCTTTCTAATTAAATGTGTGTATTTTATAAAATAGAAGCATAAGTGGTATAAAAATGCATGTCAAACACGTGAAGGCATGTCTGCGCCTGGACTTTTAAAAGATACACGTAAGTTACAGCAGGCCTTGACAAATTTTCTTGGAAGCTAGGAGGCAAGCCTAAAAATCTAGGAGCTAGCTGCCAAAACCTAGGTTTACAGTGCCTGCCCCTGCTCCCCAAAAAGGTGCATCACAGTTTAATTTTTAGAATCAGATTTCCTAAGACTGTTTCCTCATTTTCTATGGGAAAAGGCGTAATAAATCTGGCTTTTAAATGGGCCCCTGCATAGCACCAACAGAAGGCAGTGGCCCTACTCCTCTCCCACCACCCCCACTCCCATTTAAGCTACACCTGCATCTGTGTGGTATGGAGGTGGAGTACCTGCGTGTGTGTGTGTGTGTGGTGCCTGCATGTATGTGGTGGAGACTTTTGCACATTCACTTTGTGTCCTTTACTTCCCATGCATTTATCTCGTCACCCTCCAACTCCTTGCACTCTTCCCTCCCTGCACGCCAACCCCTCTCCTTCTCTCTTTCATTCAACCCCAACTCTGTTTTCTTTCCCAGACACTCTCCCCTTCTCCCCCCTTTGCACTCACCCCCTGCTCTCCATTCATCATTCAATGGCACACGCTGCATTTTGTACTGCCCCTTTAAATTTCTTCAGCCATCTGTACCATCTCTAACCTTGTTTTGCAGGCTCGGCTTGGACAGACACTGCTGGTCTTGGCCACAATCCCAGCCATCTTCAGCACTTCTGCCCTCAGGAGATGGCATCCCCACAGGCAGACGTTAATAGTCTTCAGCACTTTTGCCCATGTATTCTGAATTCCAGGCACTAGGTACTGTCTAGTTGCTGTGGCGACCTGGCGCCTGGGGTTTGTTGAGCCACAGTTATAGTATTTTTATAACTTACACATGTAAATTTGCACTCTGCCCAAACTCCAACCCTGTGCACACCCACACTGAAAGTTCACATTATCGGCCTTACATGCATACTTATAGAATTGCAACTGCCTAAAAGTACGCATGTAAGTGCCTATTCACATGCATACGACCTTAAAAATAGTTAAATAGTGTGAATGGCACAGCTCTAATAAGACTCAACCATAAGACTCAACAATCCTCATACAATCCTTGTATGACAAATTATATCAACCTCTCATTCAATATTGACAGAGCATGCAAACAGAATATCCTGATAGTCATGGGTGACTGGAACGCAAAAGTTGGCAACAAAAAAGAAGGCAAACTGGTTGGAAAATATGGACTTGGCAACAGAAACGAAGCTGGAGAAAGACTGATAGAATTCTGCAAGACCAATAATCTATTCATCTCAAACACCTTCTTCCAGCAACACAAGCACCGACTGTACACGTGGATTGTACAAAAATCAAATTGACTACATCTGTGGAAGACAACGATGAAAAAGCTTGATAACATCAACAAAGACAAAACCTGGAGCTGACTGTGGTACAGATCACTAACTACTAGTATGCAAACTCAAGCTAAAGTTGACAAAGAGCAAGTCACTCACGAATGTAGCAAAATATGACCTTCAGAATATATCACTTAAATTTAAAAAGACTGCCTGTAAAATCGATTTGCTGCTTTAGATACAAATAACAGAGTTCCAGAAGAGTTATGGGATGATGTCAAAAAGGCTGTGTTGGAAGAAAGTGATAAGTCTCTACATAAGGTGAAAAAGCAAAAACGGCCAAAATGGATGACTGAAGAAATTCTGAAACTTGTCCAAAAATGCAGAGAAGCTAAAGTCAGAGAAGAACGAGTTCTGCGATTGCCTCTGAGATTTCCAACGTGCAGCAAGACAAGACAAGGAGAAGTACTACAATGACACATGCAAGGAAATAGAATCAGAAACTATTAGAGGAAGAACAAGATCTGCTTTTCTAAAGCTATGAGAGTAAAAATTACAGCCTCGAATTGGAATGCTACAAGATGCTTAAGGATCCATGTTGAATGATGTTGAGAAGATCAAGAAAAGGTGAAAAGAATATACAGAGTCGTTATACCATAAAGATCAAGTGGACCAACAGCCGTTTCAACCTGTACCTTATGATCAGGAACCATGGATGATGAAGGAAGTCGAAGCAGCATTGAAAGCCTTATCAAAGAAAAAAGCACCGGGCATTGATGGCAATCCCATTGAAGTATTACAACAATCGGATGAAGCTGTTACCATACTTAGAAGGCTCTGCCAGGAAATTTGGAAGACAAATTCATGGCCAACTGACTGAAAAAGATCTGTGTTTATACCAATACTGAAGAAAAGTGATCCAACTGACTGACAAACGCTCCCACTGGAATTTCACATTTTAATTCATCTTTCAGTCAGAATGGAAGAGGTCTCACAACTCACTCAGGTTTCTATCTGCACTGGATGATTTCCTCTAATATTTAATACATCATCCACTGTGGGCTTAAAATAATGTTACGCCACCAATGAACTACTGAACTACTGAATGCAAGTCTTCATCCATCTTGTGTTGCAATCGGAGAATAATCCTGATATTATGAGCATCCAGGAGTGGAGGAGTAGCCGCCTAGTGGTTATAACACTGCATAGCCTGTTAAGGGACAGGAATTGGGTGGGGAATGGATATGGACTACACATTGCTGTTACCGTACCTCAGCATTTCTTATTCAGGAGGCAAGTATGTTTCTGTGCGGTAACTGTATGAAACATGCTGGAAATGAACCACACAGGCTTTGCCCTTCCTATGGAGGTTAGTAAAGGGGCCCCATAGGAAAATGAAAATGTTTTTTGAAACAATATTTTAAAAACGATAAGAGTAGACCATACCTGTACCCGATACATGTTATATCACAGCCCCACTGCTTTATTTCTTTTATCTATGCCACCCTTTCGTACAAATGCTATTTATCCTTTCACTATGTAAAAATTCCTTCATATACAAACAAAAAAAAAAAAAGAGCCCATCTGTCAAGTTTACTCTTATTTTTGTTGCAGGACATGGAAGTCTTTTTCGGAAATCCATAATTGAGAAACAAGTTACCATTATCCTCTCCTGCCCCGCCCCCTTGAGGCAGGCACTGTCTGTGAAAACTAAACTGCACCTGCCACAGTAGCAGGTATCAAATATAGGACTGAACTTTCCAGAATATATCACGATTAATATGGAAGCTAGATTTTCAAGTAATGACATATATTGTACACACGAAAGGCATTAATGAAGTTTTGGCAGAGTCAGTGTGCTGACTGCTAAATATATTCCAACAGAATGGTTATCTTCTGCCTTTTTACCATCGTAAGTCAAGAGAAAAAAATGCTGTACATTTCCAGAAAGATAAGCAATTTATATACAGTGAAACAATAACAATATTAGTACAAAATAGTGGAATGAATGAAAATTAAAAATAAATACTGGATTATAGTTTGCAGAGAAGAAGGGTGGAGATATACGGAGAAATTAGATCTTACCTGCTAATGGTCTTTCCTTGAGTTCCCTCCAGCCAGTCCAGGTACACAAGGGTTGTCTCTGTCCTTCAGCAGTTGAGAACTGAACATGTCATATGGCAGCCAGGCTCAAGAGCTCCCACTTCCGCTCTATATTCCGGTCTACTATTGACCAGGCAGCTTCCAACTCCCTGTGCCAATCTTTTTGAGAGAAGTGATGCTCACTTCCCTCCTGGTCGTGCTCTAGAGCACTGAAAAGATATGAGAGACTATACCTAACTTGCACCAAAAAGAACTCCAAAACTATGTACATGAAAACTGCTACGACTTAGGGAAAATCCCCTGCCAACAGGAACACTCCAGTGTGTCAGCTGTACCTCTTCTCCTGTAAGCACTACCTGTTACTCTGACTGATAGCCTCTATGCAGGGGTCGCTTCGGCTCCCTAAACTCTACTGCTGAGATCCCAGGGAGGGCCCTGGACTGGCCTGGAGGGAACTCAAGGAAAGACAATTAGCAGGTAAGGTCTAATTTCTCCCTTCTATTCGTCCCTCCAGACCAGACCAGTCCAGGTACACAAGGATGTATCAAAGCAGTACTCATCATTGGGAGGAACATGTGAGCCCCACCTGCAAGACAGCAACCCCAAAAACTACATCCCCTGCAGCGTCTACATCGTGCCAATAATGACGAGTAAACATGTGAAGCGAAGACCAAGTAGCCGCCTTGCAAATCTCTACTGGCGGTATCAATCTCTTTTCTGCCCAGGAAGTAGCCTGAACCCTGGTCGAATGGGCCCGAAGACCCTCTGGGGGCACCTTACCCCAGCTTAAATAGGCTGTGCAGATGGCCTTCTTCACCCATTGGGCAACTGACGCCTTGGCCACCGCCTGTCCCTTCTGGGGACCTCCGAACATTACAAAACCCATCCAAACAGCAGAAAGATTCCATCACTTTCAAGTACCTCCAAATCACTCTCTGGACATCCAACAGATGCAATTGCCTATCCTCCTCAGAGCCACTTAAAGCCAGAAAAGCCGGCAAGGATATGGTCTGATTCAGATGAAAAGGGGACACCACTATGGGGAGAAAGGAAGGGACCGGCCGTAACACCACTTTCTCCTTGGTGATAAGCAAAAAAGAATCCCTAAAGGATAAAGCCTGAAGTTCTGAAACGCAGCGTGCCAAACATAGCACCACTAAGCACACCATCTTCAAGGTCAGGTCCTTCAAGTACGGCCTAGCCAAGGGCTCAAATGGCGGCACCGTCAACCCTGACAACACTATATTGAAGTCCCAGGGAGGGGCCGCAGGTCTCAGAGGATGCCGCACCAGCCATACCGCCCGAAGTGGACAACATCTGGGTGTGTGCCTAAAGAACGACCTTGAACTTGTCCACGATAAACACAAGAGAGCTGAAACCTGCACTCTCAAAGTCCCAAGAGCCAAGCCCTTCTCTAACCCACACTGTAGGAAAAGCAGTATCTCTGGTATCAGGCTCCTCAGAGGACTAACACTGCACTCCAAACACCAGTGCTCAAACACTCGCCAGACCCAAAACATACGCCAATGTGGTGGAGCATTTCCATGAGCACCGATGAGGAGTATCCTCACCGTCTCAAGCATGTCCTTTCAAGAGCCAAGCCATAGGCAAGAACCGAGCCACTTGAGGCACTAGTAGCTGCCGTAGGTCCACATACCACAGCCTGCACGGCCTATCCAGTGCAATGAGCACCACGAGACTGCTGTGTGTCTCTATACGCCTCAGCAGCCTTCCAATCAGCAACCACAGGGGGAACACATACAAGCAGCCCCTCCAACGGCCACTCTTGCCCCAGCGCATTGAGGCCTTCTGACTTGCGCTCCCTGCACCTGTTGTAAAAATGACTTGCCTTGACATTGACCTGTGTGGTCATGAGGTCCATGACTAGAACCTCCCCCCAACACTCCATAAGCTCGTGAAACACCGCCACATTCAGCTCTCACTCACCCTGATCTAATCGGTACCGGACTAAGAAAATCTGCCTGAACATTCTCCTTGCCCGCTAAGTGGGCCGCGGACAAGGCCTCCAAATTCTGCTCTGCCCACAACATCAACATCTGACTCTCCTCTAACAGAGAGGCACTGCCGGTGCCTCCCTGCCTGTTGATGTATGCCACCATGGTCGTGTTGTCGGAGCAGATTCGCACTGGCCTTCGAACTATCAAGGGATGAAAGACGTGCAGAGCTAAAAAAGAAAACCACTCTCATTTCCAGATGGTTGATGCACCACAAGGATTGCTCCTGTGTCCAATCACCCTGTACTACCTGCAACAGGCAATGTGCCCCCCAGCCAGACAGGCTGGCATCCGTCGTCACCAAGATCCACTGCGTAGTCAGCAATGGTATCCCTGCTGTCAGCTGATCCTCCTGGAGCCACCACTCCAGGCTTTCCCGCACACTCTCCGAGCACTCCAATCTCCAAGAGAGTGGATAGAACTGCGGCAATTACTTGGAAAGCAGGGCCTTCTGCAAGGGCCGCATGTGGGTCCGTGCCCACGGCACCAAGTCTAGCACCGCTACCATTGAGTTGAGGAGCAGCAGCAATTAATACCAAGCTGCTGGTGCCTTCCTCTGCAAGAAAGAACACAGTTGTGCCTTCAACTTCTGTACTCTCTCTAGAGGAATCAAGACTACCCCCGCTTGCATGTCAAACTGCACGCCCAGGTAGACCAGGTGCTGGACTAATTGCATTTGGCTCTTGACCACCCAGCCCAATTCCTGGAGAAACTGAACCATCCGCTTTACAGCCGAGGCGGCCTCGTCTTCCGAATTCGCTTGGATGAGCCAATCGTTGAGGTAGGGGTGTACCAGGATACCCTCATTGCATAGTGTCACCGCCACCACTACCATAACTTGGTGAATGTTTGCGGCACAGTAGCCAGACCAAAAGGAAGTGCCCTGAATTGAAAATGTCCCATGGGCAGGGTGAACTGTAGGAACCGTAGGTGGTCTGGGCGAATGGGGATATGTAAGTAGGCCTCCTTGAGATCCAAGGCAGCCAGAAACTCACCCGGCTGTACAGCCAGGATCACCGATCTTAAGGTTTCCATGCGGAAGTGCGGAATGCGCAAGGCCCGATTTACATGTTTTAAGGTCCAGAATGGGACAGAAGGTGCCCTCCTTTTAGGGCACCACGAAAGAGATAGAGTACCAACTGGTTCCGTACTGGTCTGGAGGGACCGGAACTACCACTTGCAGCTGCAACAACCCCTGAAAAGTGACCCGCACATCTCTTTGCTGGTTGCTTTGCTGGGAGAGAGAACGCAGGCCTCCCCGAGTGGCCAGGCAAACTCCAATGCATATCCCTCTCGAATAATTTCCAGTACACACTGGTCGGTCATAATGTGAGCCCAGATGGGGTAAAACCGTTGCACCTGACTGCCAATCTCCACTGCCTGGACTCCCCTGGATTCATTGGGGCTTTTTACTGGGAATAAGAGGATGAGAAATATCTCCTGCTGGTCCCTCGGTAACCTCAAAAGGGCTGTGCTCTTGCCCCACAACATCCTCGCTGATACAGCGTAAACCATGAGCTCTTGAATTGGCGAAAGTATCTGGGTTGACCCCTCTGGGCCTTGCCCTGCTTTGCCCCCTAGGCTTATCCTCTGGTAAGCGGCCCCCTTTAGAATCCCCCAAATCCTTAACTATCTTTTCCAAAGCATCCCCAAACAGGAGCTTACCCTTGTAGGGAAGCTTACTGAGCCGGGACTTGCAGGAAGTGTCCGCCGACCAATTACTTAACCAGAGGAAACTCCAAGCTGCCAAAATAGAGGCCACGGTCTTGGCCGCCCCTCGTACCAGACTGTAAAAGGTGTCCGCCATGTACACCGCAGCTGACTCGAGTCGACAGCTGTCTGAAGCCGTCTGACTTGTCAGTATCGGATGGCCTCCAAATTTGGAGCCAACGAATAGATGCTCTGGACACATACGCTCCACACACGGGGGCCTGCAGCGCTAGGGCACTCAAGTCAAAGGCCTGCTTGAGCAGAGACTCCAATTTGCGATCCTACAGGTCCTTGAGTGCCACCCCACGGGGATGGTGGTCTTCTTGGTCACTGCTGACACCAGAGCATCCACCTTCAGCATTCGCAATAGTTCCCTTACCTCCAGGGGAAGGGGATATAGGCAACCCATTGCCTTACTGCCCCACAAAGTAGCCTCAGGGAATTCCCATTCCACCTCAATCACCTTTTGATGACGCGATGCACCATAAAACAAGCCTGCTTCCCTTTGAACCCTTGCAACAAGGGGTCTTCCAGAGGCTCATCTGACTGTGCTGGCAGAGGGACAATGTTCAAGGCCACCAGGGAATGAATGATTAGGACTCCATGTTCTTCCCTATGGAACACCTTCAACATATTGGGATCTTCACCTGCCGATATCTTGCCTTCTTCGAGCTCCGGGGCCAACAGCTCCCCCTAGAGGTCCGAGGGCCCCTCCCCTATATCCTCCGAGGTCTGAGACTGTGGAGAGCTCTGACCTTGCCAGGTGTCAGGCTCTGTTCTTCTCTTTTCTGGAGGCCCCTC
Organism: Ichthyophis bannanicus; assembly: GCA_033557465.1. Taxonomy (NCBI): domain Eukaryota; kingdom Metazoa; phylum Chordata; class Amphibia; order Gymnophiona; family Ichthyophiidae; genus Ichthyophis; species Ichthyophis bannanicus. The sequence continues at coordinate 142,665,203 of CM066036.1, forward strand.
AAGAGACTCCTCATAGAGGTAATCTCCCTTCTTTAAACAGACCCCCTCACTCACAGTAGCCTTCTCCCCAGCCTGCTGCTGCTTGAGGCAATAAGCCCTATGACGAGAGTATAAACTCCAGGGAGAAAAAGGGTTCTGGCAAGGCAGACCTCCTCTGAGGCAACACCAGAGTCTCCCCAACCTGCTTTCTCTTTCCCTTTATCTTGCCATTGGATTTTACCGCGCTTGTTCGAATCACCTGGGAACATGGCCGCCAGCAACGGGAGGCTGCCTGTCTTGGCGGGAACCACAGGTTCCCGGATATTCCCAGAGGAGATGTCCTCCGCGCCCGCCATTAGTGTCTGAGACAGAACTGCAGCAACAACCTTGCCCTCTCGCGAACACCACCGGCAAAACCCGACGGCTCAACTCCGCATCTGTCTGCACAAATTACACACTGCCCAAGGCCCAACAGCATGCACGCAGCCACTTTTCTAAATTGCTACTCAAACCAATGCCACCACGTGTTCCTCAGTTGTGACCAGACTGCCTCCTGTGGGAGCTTCCCTGGAGGAGCTGCACAGCTGCAACACACTGGAGGGAACCTCGGTCCTGTAGCTAACAGGTTCACGGTGCCCCCCCCTCTACTGCTGAGGGAGTAAGGGTCCTGGGGCTCCCAGGAATTACTCTATGAGCAGGAAGCTTGGCCGACTCAGTCACGAGTTCTCCGCATTCCCCTGCACCAGCAGATGGGAAACCTCTCTTCCGTATTCAATGGCGCTGACCAGAGAGGCTACTCTGCCACTGCTCTCCATTGTGCACCCTAGTCTGTTGTCTCCGCTTTATCCTCTCATTTTTTTTTAAACAGCACTTCAGAGGTCTAGGCAAGAGCTCCTTCAGCTGCTGAGAACTGAGCAAGACTGGAGTGTAGAGTGGAAGGGGGAGCTTTTGAGTTGGGCTGCCAGAAATCTGACATGCTCAGTTCTCAGCTGCTGAAGGACGGAGACAACCCTTGTGTACCTGGACTGGCCTGGAGGGATGAATATGAACTTTAGATTTAAATTTATCTCACACCATTGCATTAGTAGCCCAAGGGCATACTGATCAGTCTTCATTTTAGAGCATTGCAGGCATGGAAAGTAATACTGTTCTAATATCTTTATAGAGTTCCCTAAGAATACTGGATCTCCATGCTAGAAGTGGCTCACCTTCCACCCCTGGGTATGGACCTACATGGTCATACTGTATATGACCTACTGTATATGACCTACATGGTCATACTGTATATGACCTTTCCACTGCCTTTGATCTGGTTGATCACTCCCTTCTTCTGTCCCGCTTACACGATGCCGGTCTTCACAGTACTGTTTTACGATGGTTTCATTCTTTCCTCTTCTCCCACTCTGCCGCTGTTTTACCATCATCCTCATCACACTCCCCTTCTGAACCATTTCCTCTTGTCTGTGGTGTTCAAGGCTCTGTCCTGGCCCCCCTTCTCTTCAATCTCTTTCTCACTCCTCTTACTTTACTCATTCAGCAATTCGGAATCACTGCTTTTTTTTACGCTGATATACTCCTCCTCCATCACACCTCCCCTGTCTGCCCTGACTTAGCTCCCCTTAATACTTGTCTAGCTGCCGTTTCAGATTGGTTGACACAAAATTGCTTGCACCTTAACTTATCAAAGACTATAGCCATATGGTTCTCCTACGGCCATCACCCCCCTTCCTTGGCTCCATCTTTCCCTAATGCACCCATTTCACTAGTTTCTACTTTTCGGTACCTTGGGGTTCTTTTTGAATCCGATCTCTCCTTCTCAGCGCATATCTCTTACGTCTCTAAACTCTCTTTCTTTCACCTTCGTCAGATTCGCACTATCCGTCCTTTCATTTCTCCCTCTGCCATAACTACACTGTTACTGACCCTTGTTATCTCCCGCATTGATTTTTCTAATTCCGTTCTCTCCGGTATCTCTAAATTGCAACTTTCACAACTCCAACGCATCCAAAACACTGCCGCCCGTCTTATCACCCATTCTCCTCGGGATCACGTCACTCCCCTTCTTCTCCAACTTCACTGGCTCCCTATTTCCTTTCGCATCAAGTTTAAACTTCTCACACTAGTTCACAAAGCACTCCACACCTCTACCCCCCAATACCTGTCTGATCTTCTCCGTTTCCACACCCCCCGCCATACCCCCCGCTCTTTCCACCTCAACCGACTAGTACTCCCATCCCCCTCAAGTGCCCATCTACAGTCCACACGATCCTCAGCTTTCTTTTTTATTGGCCCTGCTCTATGGAACTCCCTTCCCCCACCTCTCCGTCTCGAACCTCACTACCCCACCTTCAAGCGCTCCCTTAAAACTCATTTGTTCTCCCTTTCCTTTGACCTTCCCCCCCCCCGACCCTTGATCCTTTTGTCTCTTCCTCTACCCTTCCTGTTATTGTTCTCGCTCTTCTTTCCTATCCAATATGTAACTTCCTTTCTGACTCTTGGCCTTGTGCCTTTCGTTTGTAATTTTTATTGTAAACCGCTCTGCCTATTAATGAAGGGCGGTCAATCAAAAAAATGAATATGAATATGAATAAGCTATTGTTCAACAATCCAGAGCCCTGCAAAAAGCTGATTATCTCAACATTTTTTTTTTAAGTGCCTTCAAGTCAATGCCGACTCCTGGTGACCCAGAAGCTCCTGGGTTTTCTTGGAAAGGAATGACCAGAAGTAGATTGCCAGGCCTTTTCTTCAAAGGCAATGGAGGATAAAGTGACTTGCCCAGGGCCACAAGGAGTGTCAATGAGAATTGAACCCAATGGGCAGTAGGCCATTTCCCTAAGCACTAGGCTACTCCTACCACTCCTATCTCAACATATCATGCCATTAACTTTGCTATTTGCATTGTGATTTTGCTGGCTTGATGCGTTTTTGGACAGTAATTATGAAAGCTCCACCTAGCAGGAAATACCCCGATATCAAGGATAAAGGTAAGGTTTGCAATCACACTGCAGAAATCAAACTGTAGCTCTTCTGTCTTTAAGAGCTCATAGCTCTACTCTGTGATACTGAAGAGTTTAAAAAAATTGTATGACAAAGTGGGTCATTTTAAAAGGTTTAGTCGTGATTTGGACGTCTGAAGACGTGCAGGTGGACATCGAAGTCATGGACACGTCTCTCATAGTCAATCCACAAATAATGTTCATAGCCATCTGCAGTGCAGGGACATCCAAGTAGGCACGGGCGTGTGGTGGAAGCATGTCTGTGGAGTGGCAATGTATTTACATTGCACCCGTTCAATCTCAGGAATGTCAGAGATGTTTATAAGCACGTCAATGTTCACGAATAAGCATCAGGAATGTGCTTGTTTACATCGTAAAACATCCAGAAAGTGTAAAGAAGATGGAGAATTAATTGACTAGCCTTAAATCACCAAGGCCCACACTGGGATTTGAACCCTGACCATTCTTATTATACTATTAGATGTCTTGATTCTGAAATACTATTCTGAGGACATTTATATAGATGTTTGATATACGTGCATATCAGGCAAAACCACATTTGCAAAATTGTGCCTAAAGTTGCGCGTACCTGCTTTTTTTTTCCCCAGACATTCTGGCTTTGATGTCCCAGATTGCACTTGGATGTCCCATTGTGTATGATGCCTCAAAGTTAAAACCCACCATTGACTAGGCATTTAAACAGGAATCTGGAAACAACTGGAGAATTCTGGTAATTCCAGAAGGAATGAAGGTGATGATCCAAAAAAATTAGAGAGACTTTTTTGCAAACTGGAATTTCAGGTTATGAAGGGCTTTGAAAGAGCACAAAGAACATCGTCTCATAACACTGCTAACAAAAAAAATGCACAAGATCAATGATGATTTAAATCTTAAGGCCAGAAGAGTCCATCAAACACTGACATGGTAAACTGCAATGAAACTGCTACCTGTCTCCTCTCCCACACGTCCCCTCCCTCCTATATCTCTCCACCTGGTCCAGTGACAACTTCTGTTCTACATGGCCAGCAGGCCTGGCTTCCACTCAAGTCAAGCCAAATCTCCCCCGTCATCTTCATTCATGTTCCTTGGTATCAAGGTGTGTTCAATGGGTAGCATTGCTGCCTATTCTTCAAGCATGGACTGGGTGTTCACTGCTCCTAGCATGGCTGTGTGCAATGCTGCACTCTATGCACAGTTCACAAACAGTTCACCCCTCAATGATTGTCTTACTTCTGTTGCTGATTGGTTCCGCGCTAATTTTCTCATCGTTAATCCCTCTAAATCTACAGCTATCTGGTTCACTTTTGGTGCCCCTTCCCCCACCTTGGCACCATCCATGTCTCATTTGTCCATCCCTCTGGTCCCCACCCTCCGTTATCTTGGCGTTACACTGGATTCCATACTTTCTTTTCACCATCACATCTCTGGGGTCGTGCGCAGTTCCTTTTATCATCTTCGTAGGATTCGGGCCGTTCGTTCCTTTCTCCCTCTCGCCTCACTCACAACCCTGGTCCTAACCCTGGTGATCACTCGGCTTGATTACTGCAATTCTCTCCTTGCAGGTCTTCCTCAGTACCAACTCCGCAGGTTACAACTGGTTCAGAACACCGCAGCTCGCCTTCTCACTTTCTCATCCCACCGGGATCATATCACCCCCTGCCTTCTCTCTCTTCACTGGCTTCCTGTCAAGGTCCGTTTTGTTTACAAGCTTCTCATCACCACTCACAGGGCCCTTCACACTAGCACTCCGCAGTATTTATCCGATCTCATCTTTCTACAACCCACCCCTCGTCTGCTTCGCTCTGCACATGGGAATCGTCTTTTCTTGCCATCCCCTACCCAGGCCCACCTTGAATCAACCCGTCACGCCGCCTTCTTCTTTGTAGCCCCCGCCCTGTGGAATTCTCTCCCACATTCTTTACGTATCGAATCATCTTTCTCCCGTTTCAAAGCTCTTCTTAAGACCTATCTTTTCTGCCAGGCTTTTGACCTTCCTTTCCCCCCGGTTACCCCCAGTTAGTTTACCATACCTCTCACCAGTGAGCCCCTGTCCCTCACCCTCCATTATTCATTCCCCATCCCTCTCTCCTCCCCCTCCTCCCTCCCCCCCATTCTTTCACTGCATACCTGGTTGTTTATTGTCTTGTCTTGTTGCCTGCTCTATTGTCCTACATGTTGTTTTGTCTGACCCTTTCTTTCCTTGCTTCTTTTCTCCTCTTTTCTATCCACATATTGGCGTTCCTTTTCTGTTTCCTTTAAGCAGCATTATTTTGTTTTTATTGTACACCGCCTTAACACCTCGGTATTAGGCAGTATATCAAATCTGTTGAATAAAGATAAAGAACACATCCAACAAGCCTCCAGTGCATACTCAACTGGCTTTTTATATATTTAACATTTCTTATATACTGCCTTTCATGATATCAAGGTGGTTTACATTGAACAAACTGAAATTACATTGAACATTAGGGCATTATAAAACTTGGAGATATCAATTTTGCAGGGAATATGCGCAATGGAGGGTTAAGTGGCTTGCCCAAGACCACAAGGAGCACCTGTGGGACTAGAAACTTCAGTCCTTCCGGCCCAAGGTTGCTGTCCTCTAGTGGGATTTGAACCCCCAACCTTCTGGCCTGAGGTAACTTGCTGCAACCACTAGGCCACTCCTCCCTCCTATTAGTAAAAGGTATATTAGTATATTAATAAAAGTCAAGGTATAGGCACTGTACTATGGAAAAAGAAAATTTTGACTGTCATGTACAGGCGACATCAAGGATAGAACCAGAATTGCAGTCCTATTGCCAAAAAAAAAAATAAAAAAAGGCAGACCAACAACATCAGTTTGAAACACAGGAAGAGAAATTGATTCTCTGGGGGGAGCCTGGGAAGAAGGAACTACTGAGCACCATATCAGGAAGGCCTGATGCCTCGGGGCCTGAAAAAGAGCCACAGGAGGGACAGCCAAGATGGTCTAGAAGATGGAGTTATGGTGGGACAGTAATGAGAGCAAAGACTGCAGCCTAGGTGAACTGGAAGCTTCCAATGCTGGGAGCTGAGACTCACCTGCTCCTATTCAGTATCTCACTAGTCCATTGCAACAGAAAGTGGAGAAAACACACAGTGAAACTTCTACACTGAGTCTGGAGTTGGCCCAAAGGCAAGCAGGAGACTTTATCCCAATGACAGCACAGAAAGGAAAACATTTTGGCAATACTAGAACAACTAATAAATAAGAAAGCAAGGTTCAGACTGCTCAGTCAAGTAAGGATCAATGTCAGTATGAATAATAAGGCCAAAACATTTTAGAATCCTGAACAAATTTATATTGATCCTTTCAGAAAATAAAATGGAGACTCAGTAATTCATTTGTGCAGAAGGAGACAAATGGAGAGTAAGACAATGAGCTTAGAACTGTAGCCCTGGTTACAAAACAACCTGCAGTTTGTCATTGATCGGGAGTCAATTCATGCAAACTTTGTAGAGTTTGAGAGCATCATGTCTGCAAGTAAATTTGTTAAAAAGAACTGTGAAGTCTCCTCATATGTAAAAGTTTACCACGAAAATAAAATGTAGTTCTACAGTATCTTGCCACAATGTGTGTGTGTGGGGGGGGGGAACCTTCTGGAAATTTCCTGTGAAATATAAATCAGCATGCTGAGAATGCACAGTAGTAACGGCAAGATTTCCATATTGACTTGGATTATGTGCCAATACACATTTAAAGATAAACCAAGTACGGCTTTAACAGAAAATACTCATATGAAGCTGTGAGAACATATCAGATGATGGAGACTGGGGAGGGAGGCGGATAGTTTGCACTATAAAAAGGGGTGAGAGGATGTTTACTGACCTAACACTGACCAATAATGGGGAATAAACATTATGGAAAATTGGCGTTTTACATGCACATAAAAAATAAAAAAAAGGTATCACACATTTCTAGAGAGATGCAGCCAAGTTCCATGTGATGCAAAAGCTGAAGGAACTACTTATCCCCGGGATGGCTCAAGGGTGATGCAGAGCCATGCGTGGAGACTCACTGCGGAACCTCATTTGCATAAATCTCATTTATTTTATTTTAAAATGTATATGTTGCCCATCTAAAATTTTAGGCGGCTTTCAAAGGAGCCCTTCACAAGCCTCTTTTTCTCCTGGCAATGACTTAACACATATTAATATTTAGTAAACATGCCCCAAGTGCCACTGCGCCAATAGAAATAAATGGGTGTTTCTGCACTTAACACACATTAACATTTGTGAATGTGCATTAACTTTTAGTAAACATGCCTTTTAATGAGTGTCTGAATACCATTTGCATGGGCAGTGAGGATAAGGAAAGGCTACCAGATTTCTACATTACTATACTCTAGTGCAGGGGTCTCAAACTCAAATTGCTTTGAGGGCCAAATGAGGACTTGTAAAGTAACCCGGGGGCCGCACAAGACGCGGGCCTCATTTGCATAAGGGGCCTCATTTGCATAAATATTTGCATAATGTTACCATACACTAACTTTTAGTAAACATGCCTCTTAATGAGTGTATGGATAAAGAAAGACTAAAAGATTTCTACATTACTATAATCCAGTGCCAACCTCCAGGCACATTAGGAACTACTACAAACACTGCCCATTTAGAACCCATCTGTAAGTATCCAATACACCCTATGGAATCAACCTAACTATATCCCTCTTAAACTACTTGATTTCCTAAAAACCACCTGTGTAGTGCTGTGTGGTGCTTCAATATAATGTTGTTATTTTTTGTCGGATAACTCACCGATGAGCAGAAACCATCCTACTCTCGAAGTGCGCCCTCCATTTTATTCAAAAGTTTTTTTTAAAATGACCCACTACAGGTCACTATATCAGGTGCTACAGCACTAACAAGCCGTTGCTCCTGCACTGTGAGGACTAAATTATTCCCCTTATAAAAGACGTTTCAAGCGGCTCCAGTGTAATCAACTCATGCTCTTGAACAGTAGTAAAAGAATACTCATCTCGAACAAGATCAAACCCGTCCAATGATCTTCACAACGGCAAAGCCGCGTTGTTAATGTGAAGTGTTCAAAACAAGAGCTCCGATTCACCCGCAGCACCCGAGACTGTCTCAACGTTGTCCAACATGTCTTCCAAACCAGTAAAGGAGTTGTATGATTCGATGCAACACTAATCAGTGTTTCAAGCCGCTCAGCTCGTGGCTTGAAACACTGATTAGTGTTGCATCGAATCATACAACTCCTTTACTGGTTTGGAAGACATGTTGGACAACGTTGAGACAGTCTCGGGTGCTGCGGGTGAATCGGAGCTCTTGTTTTGAACACTTCACATTAACAACACGGCTTTGCCGTTGTGAAGATCATTGGACGGGTTTGATCTTGTTCGAGATGAGTATTCTTTTACTACTGTTCAAGAGCATGAGTTGATTACACTGGAGCCGCTTGAAACGTCTTTTATAAGGGGAATAATTTAGTCCTCATAGTGCAGGAGCAACGGCTTGTTAGTGCTGTAGCACCTGATATAGTGACCTGTAGTGGGTCATTTTAAAAAAAATTTGAATAAAATGGAGGGCTCACTTCGAGAGTAGGATGGTTTCTGCTCATCGGTGAGTTATCCGACAAAAAATAACATTATATTGAAGCACCACAAAGTACTACACGGGTGGTTTTTAGGAAATCAAGTAGTTTAAGAGGCATTTAGAACCCATAGCAAACCCGCCATATCCTAACAGCACTACCAGGACTCACAAAGCACCAGACCCTACCTATCAAAAGGCAACACTGCAAATATTAAATCAATACATTTCAGAGAACAACAATACATGACCTACTGGGGAAAGAGAACAAGTGGCAATGTCCAATAGGAATTACATAAACAGAATATCTCAACTCAGTTACAAATGCAGAACATACACCATCACCAAACAAGGAATCACAATTTAGAAACAGGAAGACAATAATTAAACTGGGAACCCCAAAAGCCAAACTTGGAATGTACAACAACACTGTAGAAATAAAACTATAAATTAAATTTCCTCTTGTATTAAACAAAGTGCAGACGTTAATGATGCACATTTCCCAAAGCTGACATATTCCAGTTAATAAATTCAAAATAAAGAGATATTTATCTACCTTTTGTGTATTTATTTTGTTGCAATTGTTCCAGCCACTTTCTTCTGGTTTCTTCGTGTCTTCTGCTAACTCTCCATCATCTGCTGTCCATTTGTTCTTTCTTCTCTCTTCTAGTTTTTTTTTCTATTCTCTCTCTACATCTGCTTTAACATACTAATCTTTCTCCTTTTGCTCTTTCCTCATTCCTATTTCATCCACTCTAATTTTACCCCTCCATCCTCAATCCACACTTACTCTCCCAATACCCGGCAAATTGTAGATTTTTCTTCCCTCCCACACAGAATATTTTCCCTTCTCCATTTCACTCTCCCAGCTCCATCCCATTCTAATCCTCGCCCAACATCAGCTCCCTTCTAGTTCCAGCCCCACCCAGCATCCGCTCCCTTCTAGTCCCCGCATCATCAGCCCATTCCAGTCCTATCCTAACCCCACCATCAGCCCATTTCCTGTCCTAGCTCCCTCCCCTCACAGCCCATTTCCTTTCCAAGCCCCCCTCCCCATCATCCCATTTCCATTCCAAGCCCCCTTCCACTCAGCCCATTTCCATTCCAAAACCCCGTCCCCATCAGCTATTTTCAGTTCAAGCCCCCCCTTCTACTCAGCCCATTTCCAGTCCTAGCAACCCCCCCAGTCCATTACCAGTTCTAGCCCCCCCATAGCCCATTACCAGTCCTAAGCCCCCCAACAGCCCACTTCCAGTTCTAACCCTTCCATCACCCCATTTTCATTCTTAGCCCCCAATCAGACCACCTCCAGTCCTAGCCCCCACCATAGCCCATTACCAGTCCTAGCCCCCCCATCAGCCCATTTTCAGTCTTAGCCCCCCCCCATTACCAGTCCTAACCCCCTCCCCCCCCATCAGCCCAAGTAAATGTAAAAATTAAAACCAAAACAAACCCCTGGCTTCTGCTGCTGCCGCCGCCGTGGCAGCGGCAGAATCAACTCTCCCGCGGCCCCTTCCCGTCTGCCCGGCAGAGCCCTCAGCTGTCAGCTCCATCAGCGGCGGGCTTTTCAAGCTGTGAAGAGAAGAGTGATTTCCCTCTCGCGGCTCTGTTAAGCCTGCCGGGGCTGATGGGAACTGCGACGGGAACCCATCAGCCCCGGCAGGCTTAACAGAGCCGCGAGAGGGAAATCACTCTTCTCTTCACAGCTTGAAAAGCCCGCCGCTGATGGAGCTGACAGCTGAGGGCTCTGCCGGGCAGACGGGAAGGGGCCGCAGGAGAGTTGATTCTGCTGCTGCCACGGCGGCAGCGGCAGCGGAAGCCAGGGGTTTGTTTTGGGCTTTTTTTTGTTTCCTCTCCGTCGCGGGCCGCACAAAGTTCTCTCGCGGGCCGCGTGTTTGAGACCCCGGCTCTAGTGCCAACTGCCAGGCACGTATAAACCCTGTCCATTTAGAACCCAAAGCAAACATGCTGTAGCATAACAGCACTTCCAGTGCTCACAAAGCACCAAACCCTACCTATCAAAAGGCAACACTGCAAATATTAAACCAATACATCTCAAAGAATACCAATACATCTCCTACTGGGGAAAGAGAACAAGTGGCACTGTCAAACAGAAACTACAGGAACTGATTACCTCAGCTCGGTTACACATGCAGATCACAGACTGTCAAAGAACAAGGGATCACAATTTAGAAATATGATGATAATAATTAAACTGGGAACCCCAAAAGCCAAACTTGGAATGTACAATAACACTGGAGAAATAAAACTATAAATTTAATTTCATCTTGTACTAAACAAAAACACAAAGATATTAGCGATGCACCATTTCCCAGAGCTGACATATTTCAGTTAATAAATTCAAAATAAAAAAATATTTCTCTACCTTTTTTTGTTTGGGCATTTTTTTTTCAGTTGCAACTGCTCCAGTCACTTTCTTCTGGTTTCTTCATGTCTTCTGCTAACTCTCCATTGTCTGTTTCTTCTAGGGTTTTTTCCCATTCTCTCTCTACATCTGCTTTAACATACTGATCTTTCCCCTTTTGCTCTTTCCTCCATTTCTTTATTTATTCCTTTTTCATCTACTCAAAATTTCACTCTTCCATCCTCAATCCTCACTTACTCTCACAATACCCGACTAATAACAGATTTTTCTTCCCCCCCACACAAAATATCTTTTCCCCTCTCCATCTTCACTCCCCAGCCCCATCTCCTTCTAGTCCTCCCCCAACATCCACTCCCTTCTAGTTCCAGTCCCACCCAGCATCCGCTCCCTTCAAGTCCCATTCTCCCCACATCAGCCCATTTCCAATCCTATCCTAGCCACCCATCAGTCCATTTCCAGTCCAAGTCCCCCCATCAGTCCATTTCCAGTCCTAGCGCCCCCCCCCCCCATCAGCCCATTTCTGGTCATATTCTAGCATCCCCATCAGCCCATTTCCAGTTGAAGCCCCCCCAATCAGTCCATTTCCAGTCCTAATCCCCCCCCATCAGCCCATGTTTGGCCCTAGTCCCCTTCCCCCCAGAAGAGCTCCATGCCTGTCTGATCGGCTTCAGAGGGAGCCGGGGAGGCCCGAAGCCCTGGTTCACCTCTGCACAGCCGCTGGAGTGAAGAGCGGAGTTTTCCTTCAATCTGGCACTGTGTTCTTGTGCAATCCGCTGGCATGCTGTGTTGTCATGCAGCCCGCTGGTGTACCGAGTACTGGGAAACAGTAAATGCTCTTTAACCACTGATGTGCCAGCGGGATGCACGAGAACACAGTCGCTGGAGTGAAGGAAAATGCTGCTCTTCGCACCAGCAGCTGTGCAGAGGTGAACAGGGGCTTAGGGCCTCCCCGGCTCCCTCTGAAGTCAGCCCTGCAGATGGTCAGGAGCCAAACAGCATGTCTAGCATGAAGTTGGCACGGGGCCACCTGAAGCATGGGGCCCTGTGTGAAAACATTCCCGCAGAGTGGATGGGCCAGTCCTGCTTAACCATAAACACAATGTTACGATTCGTGAGTTGCACAATGCATGTGCCTTTTGCCCGACGTGAAAGGAGGGAGATCATTAAAGCATGCATGGAGATTTCATTTTGCAATTTCCACATGTACCTCATAGCACATACTTTGCACTTGTGGACATGAAGTAGGTCGGTACATCCAAATTTTCACAGAAAAACTCCTTGTGAATAACCTGCATTTGAATATTTTTTATATATTTAAGATTTTATTTTTTTATTTATTTTATTTATACTTCTTATATACCGCGCTATTATAATCAGTGCGGTTTACAGTAAAAACAAAACGAACTACAATGTAATGGCACATTGAGCTTACATAGAACAGGATATTCAAAAACTTGGAGGAACTAGGGGGGGAACTATATACAGCTTATGTACATGTTACAGTAGCGATTAATCTCAGTGGGTATGTAAGGGGACTGTACGAGTTCTAGTACACATGTGACGGGGTGGGGGAGGGGGAAGCTGGTTAGCCATTATCAGTGGGTGGGGTTAGGTGGGGGGTCCGAGGGGTGGGTGTGTGCTTTTCAAACTGGGAGGCCGGGTAGTGCTGCATGAACAGATGGTGTTTTAGGGCTTTCTGGAACACCACCAGGTTTTGGATGGCTCGGAGTTCTGCTGGGAGGGCATTCCAGGCAATCGGTGCAAAAATGGAAAATGCTCTGTTGGCTGTTGACTTTGTACGTTTTGTTAGAAACTTGGGGACTTCAATTGTGTTCATCTGCGGAGTTCTTCTTATTCTGTTGATTGTGGTACGGTGGAGAAGTGCGTTGATGGGTGTAGCGGGCTGATTCTTGAGGGCTTTGAAGGTTAGTATTAGAATTTTGTAGGTGATTCTGGCAGGTAGTGGCAGCCAGTGTAGGTTTATCAAGATAGGCGTTATATGATCCGACCTTGATGCACCAACTAGAACCCTTGCAGCTGAGTTCATGGCAAGTCTGAGTGGGTTTAAGGTTGACTGTGGAAGTCCATGTAGGATGACATTCGCAAAGTCGAGATGTGGGATGATTAGAGCTTGGAATATTGATCTATAGTCAGAGAAGTCGAGTAATGGGCGAAGGTGTCTTAGTGTTCGGATCTTGTGATAAATTGCTTTTGTGGTGTTTGCAACATGGGCTGACATATCTAGGTGTTGGTCGAGGGTGATGCCTAGGTATCGGATTGTGGATTTTGTCTTCAATTCTGTATTATTGATCTGGAGTGAGGGGGGGGGCGTGAAAGTCCGGTTCCTTGTGACGAATAGGACGTCTGTTTTGCTATTGTTGATCCGGAGATTTTGAGTTAGAAGCCAATCTGAAACTGCTTCAAAACATCTCAATATTGGGGAGAAGTCTGGTTTGTCAATTGTAAACGGTGAGTAGATGAGGATATCGTCAGCGTAGGCAAGACAGTGGACGTTGATGACAAAAAGATGACAAAAAAATCCCCTTTGCTATTTTATTTCTAAAGCTTAAGGACTTGCAGAGAATTTCTGGGAAATCCAAATTCAGCAAACATGGAAAAGCAACGTTTCATGGAATTACTGGTCAACATAGTTTGACTTTAAATGCAATGCACTGAATTTTATTAGCATGGCACGGAGGTGGGCACTCTTTTTTAAGACAATTTCACCAAAATATCCATTTGTTCAAGAAACAGAAGAAATACAGAATGAAAATAATTTCTAAAGAAAACAAGGTAAGAGGGAAGACAAAATTCTAATCATTTCTTTTTAGACCATAAATAAAAAGGAGGGGAGAAAGGACATATAGGCGAAGCCAAAAAGTAAGGAAAAAACAAAATCTAAGAGAAATTAGGGCATAGGAGCAAAAAGGGGGCAAGTTTAAAAGCCTTAGTCATGGGGCAGTGCAATGGACTTAGACATCCTTGCTCACTCTCAGAAACGTTAGAGATTTCTGCGGGGACGTCCAAATTTAGACCTGCTCCAGGTACAAATAGGCATCAGGAAAGTGCTTGTTTTAGTCGTAAAACATCCAGAGGATATAAAGTTAAGAGATTTGCCCAAGATCACAACAAGCAGCAGAAATATTAGGCTATTAATTCTCACTGTCAAATACCATTCTGGGGACGTCTATGTAGATGTCCATATCTGGCATGTCCACATTTATGAAACTGTGTCCCCCCCCCCCCGACGTTCTGGCTTGGACGGCCCAGACTGCACTTACACGTCCTTTGTAAAATGTGCCTTCACATCTCCAAGTCCTTAAATTATTTGCCCATTACTCTGTTCTTCCAATCCTGAGCAAGGGATCCAGGAGGAGAAGAGGAAATATTCTTAAGATCTAAGAATGATCATGATTACTCTGGAGCAAAGAGAATGTATCTGGTGTTCAAATAATTAACCACACACTTGCAATGATACCAAAGTACAATCCTAGAACTAGGGTCTCTTGTTGCATTGCAAGAAAAAAAGCCACCTCCTCTCCTGAGTGGGTCTTGATAGATCAGGAAATACTCTAACAGGTCGACCAAGAAAAGGCTCCATCATCTTAAAATATAAACTCAATAATCAGACTCAAATCTTGCTCTAAAATTTATTTTATTTATTTATTTAATTTTCTTATATACTGCGCTCTTCAGTATCAGTGCGGTTTACATCAAACAAAACTGTTCAGTGCAGAATATCTGTACTGGACTTACAATATAACAGTTATCTAAAGTACAGCTATAACAATGTAACTAAATGTAGTTAAGCAGTGTAACTAGATACAGTTAGAACAGGACAGGGTAACTATATACAGATATATACAGGTAGTACAACATATGCTCATGAATATCAAAGCTGTGTAGCTATTGTTTCGATAGCGTATTAGCTGACAATAGTGTGAAGAGACGCTATTTGTCAGGGGGATCTGAGTTTGGAGGGTTAGGTTTCGAACTTGTGTGGTTGTTATTCGTGGGTTGCCTATATAAGGCACTGGGAGTGGTTTGCTCCTGATCAGTGTAGTATTGTAGGAAGAGGTGATGCTTGAGTGCCTTCCTAAATTGTAAGAAGTCATTGATAGCCCTGATAGCTGGGGGTAGTGCTTTCCAACAGGTAGGTGCGTAAAGCGAAAACGCTCTGGACCTGGCTGCTTGTGAGCATTTTGTGATCTGATTTGGTAGGGTCAAAGTATTTATAGCGGCTGGTCTTCTTGCTCTGTTGGAGGGTGTCATCTGGATGAGGTCGCTGACTAATGTAGAGGAGCAATTGTTTACGGCTTTGAATCTCAAGGACATCACCTTGAACGTGATCCTGCTTTTGATTGGAAGCCAGTACAGGTTCTTTAGTATTGGTGTTATATGTTCCCTCCTTGATGCACCATGAAGGATTCTGGCGGCATGAAGCTGACCAGCTGCTGGCCTAGAGAGGAGGCGTGGTTTCAATATGGCTGCTTGAGGATGTGCTCCGCTCTTCTGCCCCAAGCCGAAAAGGAAAGGAAATACTAAGGCTTACCCCACCAAGCCACAGTTCTGATGGATCGATTTGTGAGGGTCACAGCAGCTGCAAAACGATATTCGATCAGGCTTTGCTGCGGTGGATATGGAGGAATCTTTGCAGCCAGCTGACCCAGATGTGACCCTTTCTCCCGAGACACAATTTCTGCCTCCATCCTTGGACGTTTCTACCCTTCCTCACCACCTCTGTCACCTGCCTATGTGTCTGCTTTGTCCAAAGTTGATGATGTGGGCACCCTAGTGTGGGGGGATTCAGCAGCAGAGGTTGAAGTGGTTGCCTCCAGTTCTTCTAGAGGTACTCATGGAGGTCAATAGCCCTGGCGAGGGTAAGGCTGTTGAAAAGCCATCAGTGCATTGACACCAATTGCCTTAACTTTATCTCACCCGAAAAAAGATACCTGGATAATATCTGGGAAGCAATTACTCATCTTTCGGAAGCCACTTCTCGTCAAAACTGCTGATACTTACGCTAAACTGGTGCAAACTACTGAGAGGTCGGACACGTATGTGAGTCTGGCTAACAGTTTAAAAATCTACAGTTGTCAAGAATGACCATAAGCTGGAAGTATATTCTGAAACAACTTTGGCTCTTATTAAAAAAAAAAATGTGGCTTTAAGAGCCAAACTAGAAATGCTTGAAAATACTGTCCGAGCAGTTAACCTAGGAAAATGTAACACTCTTAAATTATCGGGAATCTCAGCAATGGAAATGTTTAAAAAATATCTTATGGAGATCCTTCTGGTACCACAGGAACCGATATCACCTATTTCCAAAGCATATTATTTGCCTGGAGGGGAAGAAAGTATCCAAGACAGCACCTGGTTCTAAATATGGACATTCGGACTGTCTCGGACTTATGTGTATCGGGCTCAGAATCACCTAAACCCTTCTTGTTACCTGTGCTTTAATAACTGATAGGGAATGGCTTTTAAAAATGTATTTAAAAAAAAAAAAGAGGTTGCTTTCTTTTTATGGCTTGACAATATCCATTTATCCAGATATTGCTTAATATTCGCAAAAAAGGCAGAAGCAATTTCTTTTACTTAAGCCTGCCATGTGGCAGTTGGGGGCCTCTAATTATCTTCGCTTCACTTGTAAATGTTTAGTATATTTTTTTTCAGCCTTCCAACCTATTAGCTTTTATTAATACCAGGTTGACAGTTACACCATAAAAACATAGAAATATGACGACAGAAAAAGACCACATGGCCTATCTAGTCTGTTCTTCCATATCAACAACTACAACAGTCCCCTTTTTAACTTTAGAGATCCTCTGTGTTTGTCCCATGCTTTTTTGAATTCAGTTACTGTCCTCATTTCTACCACCTCCACTGGGAGACTATTCCATGGATCCACTACTCTTTCTGTAAAGAAATATTTCCGCATATCACTCCTGAATCTATCTCCCTTCACCCTCATCCCATGTCCCCTTGTAGCAGAACTTGCTTTCAATTGAAAGAGGCTCTCTCCCTGAACATTTATGCCACGGAGGTATTTAAACATCTCAATCATATCACCTCTATCCCGCCTTTCCTCTAAGGTGTACATATTAAGATCCTTAAGTCTCTCCTCATATGCTTTATAATGAAGGCCACTAATCATTTTAGTAGCCACCCTCTGCACCGACTCCATCCTGTTCACATCCTTTTGAAGGTGCGCTCTCCAGAATTGCTATACTCCAAATGGAGGTCGCACCAAAGACTTATACAGAGGCACTATCACCTCCTTTTTTCTGCTAGCCATTCCTCTCCGTATGCACCCAAGCATCCTTCTAGCTTTTGCCATTGCCTTTTCTACCTGTTTAGCTACTTTAAGATCATCAGACACAACCACGCCTAGGTCCCACTCTTCTTTAGTGGACAAAGGTACTTCACCCCCTATACTATATTGCTCCCTTGGATTGCTGCAGCCCAAATGCATGACCTTACATTTTTTTTTAACATTAAATCAACTTCCACTGAACTTCCAGGGACATCTGACCATGTGTTCTAGTAAACAGGCTTTGGTCCCTCTGCAGCCATGTTTTTACTTCTCTTGTATTTTTGGTTTCTTGATTGTGAGCATGTCAGGATTAACCTCCTGCCTGACTATGCATTCTATACACTTTCCTTCTCAAATTGTGGACACAGGAATGGTCATAAGAAGTTCTCATTGTATTTTTTTTTAAATGTTTCTATTGCCATTTCTTTCTGTACAAGCTAGTCTTGATACTTGTCTTGATATTTGACAAAATTCTATAAACAAACATTTTTTTTTAAATATGAAGCTGACCATTAAAGTAGATCTTTCTTTCTCTTCCAAGATAGAAGTCTCTAATACAGCTGACAGATGGGAAGGCTCAGTTACTTCTCCCTTGTTAGTCTCCAGAGTAAAACATATACCCTATCAAAATGGGGGTAAAGTGGTCTCTGGCACTAAAAATATTTAAGAAATAATGTGCTTGAAGTTTAACTGGTAACATGTTAGGAACCTTTGAAAAGTTCACACACAAATTAAGATGTCTCAAATGGTTTTCAAAGTGATCCAGTCTGCAATGAATCAAAGATCTGTCCTTTACCAATGTATCAATTGATCTTGCATCTTTAATACCATTCTCTGAAACACCAATTTTGTCATGTACCTCTTTAGCCAAACTTTCCTGCTTAAAGATTCAGTGGTCCACAATCTGAACTAATGAATTAATATCCTGGGAAGATTTTTAGACTAATATCCAATTTAAGATGCATTCCCTAAACCTCTTGGAGTGTTAATCTCAGGAGAATCAGAGATGCATACTGCAGCAACAATCTTGGGTTTACCAGACAGCATCAGAGATATAAGTTCTATTAACCTTCCCAGAGTTAACTCAGTTGTATTGGAAAATAGAGGACTCGACACCAAACCTCTCAGCTCAGATTTCCCATACCAAAGAAACCCCTAATTCTTCTTCTTGAGTTGAAACAGGCAAATTCCTTCCCTTGACTGGAGTGGAAACCGCTAATCCACGATATTGCTGAGGTGGTATAGGGCTAGGCCACAGGCTTGACGCAGAAATGCTCCCAAGCAAAGAAGGCCAGCCACCAGTCGCCTATGCAATGGGGATTGAAAGATGGCATTCTTGATGGACAACAACTAGAGATGGCTGTCAATATGCTGCTGTTGAAGTTAAGGGCTGTTCCTTCCCCTTCTTAGCAGCCATCATGGAAACTGAAAATAAAAAAAAAAAGTTTAATAGTATTTTGGAGAGCTCTTCTGATGCACCACCATACTGGACTCCTCCCCCAACAGGGTGCTGTTTCTGAGCATGGTACAGATGGCTTAAAATGGAAATGTAGCAGGGATAATAGAAAGCATTATAAACTAAAGGCTGTAAAAATGTACACACGAGTCTTAAAAGATAAGATGGGGTGGGGGGCATTGAGAAGTCTGCAAGGCTAATCTAGGAAATTCTAGGAGGCAGACAACAAAATATACATAATGTTAAACGGGATAAACTGAATGTACTAAGTTAGTTAATGAGACATGGCAAAATGCTGCTGTATGAAATGAGTGTTGCAGTCTTAATAAGAAATCGCAATAGTAGTTGGTTCTGGAGCATGAGGACCACCCTCAGTCAGGGAAGTAAATGTTTGTGTCTGTGATACACTTGTTAAAATGAACAGAGGCCAACCTGATGGCTCAAGTGGGAAGTGATGTGCACAGCCATGTCAGGTCTTTGGCCCTTGGGTCAACCCAGGCTGGAGATGCTGAGAAGGAAGGGATGACAGTCTGCGGATAGGAAAAAGGAGTTACAGTCATTGCTTATTGATATCCAGTAGCTGGATTCAGGCCCACGACTGGAGAGGTTCTTGTACATGGCCTCCAGCTGAGGACTGTCACTGTGATGTCTGGACTAGATGTCCCATATAGACTACGGGGGGGGGGGGGGGAAATCCACAGATAATAGCAAATGAAGGTTCATGGTACCAGATCCCAGTCTGGGCCTTCACTTAGCTGGAAGCATAGAAGAGCAGGAGAGAATTGCCAGGATTAAAAAAAAAAAAAAAAGAGTGAGATTAAATGGAACATTTACAGAAAGAAGAAGAAAAATGCAGAAATATATCTGGAACAGGTGAGAAGGTGAGACTGAAAAGTGATGAGGTGATGAGTTTTCTTTAGAACTGCTTTCAGTACACAAAAACAAAATTATTCAGGTCTTGTTCCATACTCGGAACGAGAGAACAACCTTGGTGACTCAGACCCATAATATTAGGGTACTTTCTCTATGTCTAAAAACAGCAAAGTCTTTCATGTGAAATGCAAGGTGTGGGAAGTAAAGACTGAACGGAGTCTCCTCCTGTACATACTTGGACTTTCACTCATAGGACAAAATGTTTCTAGGGTAATTTTAAAGTTGATTTCTTCTTTCAACTGCAGAAGTTGTGAAGTATGTTGGCTACTGACATTAAAACATTGCTATGCAGACAAATTATACTATACAATATGGTGGCTGGATACTCTTATCTGAGAAAATATTATAATGTTTCATTTGTATATAAAAGTATCTTGTGAATTCAATACAAATATATAGAACACAAAGAAAGTTAAAATGTGTGTTTTTAGTTTTTCACCAATTATTTTTGTTTCTCGATGAATAATGAATATTATGTGTCATGATCTCCAAGACTTATGACAGATGATGGTAAAGTGGGTGCCCTTAAAAATTGCCTCCACTGCCTTTTCACCAATGAGAGAATCTAGGAAGAATATCACTCAGTAGAAGAGAACTGTCAGCTTTGCATATGCTCTTTGAAATTACAGATCTGGGGAGCCATCCTGTGCAGGCAATCATCCTAGGCTCTATGCCCTGGTATATCAGAAACTTCCGGAGTACCACCTGTCAAAGTCTTTCCTTGTGGGTAGCACAGACAACTTCTTCCACTTCCAGCCATATTCCTCCCTTTAACCTTTGAGCACAGCAAAATCCTCTCCTGCTAGCCAAAGAGTTGGGAGGCAGCGTTTCTTACCCACAGCCGTCTCCTCTTTCCAAAGGACCAAACAATATGGAAGTGAAGTGAGCCATCTAATTGCTGGTACAACTAATAGTTGTTCCAGCACTTAAGCAGTAGCTCAGTTGGAAGAGCCAGGAGCAGGGCCGGATTTACCTATACGCCATGGCGTAGGGCCCACAGCTGGCAAGGGGCCGGCCCACACACCGCAGGGCTTCAGAGGGAGCCGGGTAAGCTCGCACGAGGCCCCGGCTCCCTCTGTACAGCCGCCAGCGTGAAGAGCCTTTTCCTTCACGCTGGCGGCTGTATCTGTGAAGCCGCGAATGCTGGGAAAGGTTAAAGGGCATTGCCTTTAACCTTTCCCAGCAATCGCGGCTTTACAGATACAGCCGCCAGCGTGAAGGAAAAGGCTCTTCACGCTGGCGGCTGTACAGAGGGAGCCGGGGCCTCACGCGAGCTTACCCAGCTCCCTCTGAAGCCTCTCAGACAGCCGCGGTGCTGGTCGGGGGGGGCCAAGGACTGCATGGGCTGTGATGGGGGGGGGACCTGGACCGGAAAAGGGCGAGAGGGGAGGGGGACTTGGACTGGAAAGAAATGGGCTGTGATGGGGGGGGGGACCTGAACTGGAAAAGGGCTATGGGGGGGGGGACATGGACAGGAAATGGGTTGTGATGGGGAGGGGGACCTGGACCGGAAAAGGGCTATGGGGGGGGGACTTGGACTGGAAATGGGTTGTGATGGGGGGGGGACCTGGACCGGAAATGGGTTGTGATGGGGGGGGACCTGGACCGGAAAAAGGGCTATGGGGGGGGGGGTAACTTCGACTGCAAATGGGCTGTGATGGTGGTGGAGGGGGGGGGGAACTAGGACTGCAAATGGGCTGTGATGGTGCAGGGGGACTCGGACTGCCAATGGGATGTGATGGTGGGGGCTAGGACTGGAAATAGGCTGTGATGGGGGGGGCTAGGACTGGAAATGGCCTGTGATGTGAAGGCTAGCACTGGAAATGGGCTGATGAAGAGCTGGAATAGGACTGGAAATGGGCTGATGTGGGGCATGGGAGAATGGGACTAGAAGGGAGTGGATGCTGGGTGGGTCTAGAACTATAAGGGAACTGATTTTGGGGGAGGACTAGAATGGATGGGGAATGAGAATGGAGAGGGGAAAAATATTTTGTGTGGAAGAAAAGTCTATGATGGGCTGGGTATTGGGAGAGTAAGAGGGGCTTGAAAATGGAAGGGTGAAATTTAAATGGATGATAAAGGAATAAGGAAAGAATTGGGGGAAAGAGCAAAAGGGAAACAATCAGTATGTTAAAGCAGAAATAGAGAGAGAATGGAAAACATCTAAAAGAGAAGAAAGGACAAATGGATAGCTCGCAGAAGACACGAAGAAACCAGAAGAAAATTACTGGAGCAATTGCAACTGAAAAATAAAATGCCCAAACAGAAGGTAGAAAAATACTTTTTATTTTGAATTTATTAACTGGAATATGTCTTTTTAAATGTATTTCTTGAATTCCGATGCTGATTTTGTCCCTATTGCCTCTTTATGTCAGGCAATTCTATACATCTATTGCCATTTCTGTTTTGGTAAGTTGATCTCGTTTTTATTTTTTCTGGGGGCCCACAATTTTTGTTGGCGTAGGGCCTCACTCAAGGTAAATCCGGCCCTGGCCAGGAGCCTTTCCTCTTCTTGTTGGATTTCCAAGGCAATTCTGGAGACCCAGGGGTGGGGCAAGAGCTGGGTACAGGGCCAAATTTAAGATTCTGGCATACAAGATAGGACTGAAGAAAAGGGACAGAGGAGGAGTCAGAGTGCCACAGTGGTTCTTGTTTGGGATGCATGCCCTAAACCCAGTCCTTGGGACACGCCCAGCCAGTCTGATTTTCAGGACACAATAATGAATATGCATGAGCTAGATAAGCATGCACTGCCTCCACTTACCCCTCTGAAATTTAGCCAGTCAATAAGGGTTTTGTCTGGCTAAGTCCTGAAGTTCAGGACAAACCCTTTTTGAATACTGTTGGTGCTATTTTTACAAATGTATTGCAGTTTGATACTTTGCAATCATAGATCCCCACAGTTTTTCAAACGATTGGATGCCAACATGATGATTTACACTTTCGATCATCTCTAAGCATACTTAAAAGTCTGAGGCCACTGTTTCATTATCTTTGTATGGTATTTTCTGTCCTATTTTTCCCCAACACTGCTGTGGCGATGTCTGCCATAGCATGGCGCTAAAGCACAATCACAGAGAAGACATCACTCTTCCCAGCACTCAGGCTACAGACTGTTTCCAAGTCAGACATCTGTCCTCTGAAGTGAGAGTATATTAAAACAAGGAGGAAAAAAGCCACAAGACAAAAATAAAAATAAATAAAAAAAAAAGTAATAACTTCCCAAACCGTTGTACAGCCTATTGGCATTAGATCATGGCAACCAGGTTCAAAACCAAGTTAAAGGCGGTGTGTTGCCCAGCTACAGACACGTTGAGCCAATCAGGAAGAAGCACCAAGGTACTGCAGCCAGAGGCCTGAGAGAACATCAAAAGCTTGTCAGCTAGGAATTTTAAATCCGAAAAGGAAAAGTTGGACACAGAGAACCAAAATACAGAACAAAAGGATGTTCCAAATCAACCAGATGATGGTAAAAAGATCAAAGTTAATTCACCAAATAAATATATACAATGGTTTTGGTAACTTGTTTCAGTAAAAAACGCAGAAGGATCCGCACATAAAATGGTCCTTTTAATTTCAGCAACAAACTGGACTGATTTATTTCTTCCCTCTCTTATCTGTGTTTTTCTTGCCTTTTTCCTTAAAATAAGGTCATACTTTGAGAAAATGAAATTAAATTTTATCTTTGCATGTTAACATCAAAAAAGAGAATTTGTTGCTTCACAAGAGAAGAACACAGACGCCTCCTTTTCTCCCCCCCCCCCCCTCCCTTTCTTTAACAGAGCTGGTATTTTCTTCTCTTTCCTTTTAGTTCAGTAAAGGTCAGGACTGGGATCTAGCCCCATGAGCTTTCCTTTGCAGCAGTAAGGGGATTTTTCTTCTACCCCCCTCCCCCCCCCCCCCCACAATACTCAGTGGAGGCCAGGCAACGTGATGGTCCTTAGCTGGGAACCATGCACCAGAGCTCTTTCCAGAACCCAGCAATCATGGGTCCTAAATACAGCCACTAGGAATTGCAAATAGCATAGTGACTGAACTCCCTCCCCCAGGGGATGTAGCTGCTTCAAAGACATCCCCAGTTCTAAAGTGGCCCAGGGAAGGGGGGGGGGTGAATATTAATACTAAGCCATCAGGCCAGCCTCTTCACCCTCTACTTTTGTCATCCTCCCCCACACATGCACATCCTTAGCAAGCCATTGTAATGACCAATTCTGATTGACTGGCACAGACTGGAGCTGTCTTCAGATCCCAGTATGCACACACTAACTCCAGCTTATAAGAATCAATGCTATGGTATGGCTGAGATCCCCTTTACCTCAGAGGCTGTGAATGTTGCCTCTCCAACATCCCCAGTCATCCCATCAAGCACAGCCAAACTTGGGAAGGAAATCCTAGTCTTCCTCATGCAGTGCTACCAAGCCAGTCTTGTGGACAGAGAGCAGATCTCTCTTGAAAGATGTTACAAGCGCTAACTTTATGGGAATACAGGGCATGGGACAAAATAAATCCTAGTGGGACCCCAAAATGCTGCCACTTTGTGGTTTCACTTCCAAATCTGATAGGAGTTTACAGTACTGGGGACAGGATTACCGCAGCCGCATGCCGCCCCCCCCCTACTTGTAACCCTTAAGGATGACCCTGGTCATAAGGTACAAAGTGCATGGCTTGTCTTCAGGAAAACCTGCTAGTACAGCAAAGCTCTGTGATATGGTTTTAAAGGGATCCAGATCCCCCCATAAACCTAAACATGAGATTCAATCTATTCACTGCATTTGATGAGTGCTATTGCCATGGTAGTACCACCCCAAGACTAGCAGGAAACTGTACCCCTGGTGATAGCCACGGGCATCTCTACCCTTCCAGACATGAACAGTTTCCAAATGGTCTTTTCCTTATTTCAATTTCCTGCAATGGAAAGGCGAGTTATCCTTCCAGATTCTACTAATGCTACAATCATCTCCAGGAGTTAATTTGAGCAGCTACTGTACTGAAGTGCTGTCTTTATTCTTACAGTTGCTGGAGAAAGTAAATTAATGCAGGGGACTGCACACAGAGGCCTAATCCATTTGATGTAAATCAATGCATTGCACATTTAAATTGCTCTGCTTTCCCTCAGAAAAGTACATTGAAGTGATTCATTAGGCACTGAACTGTTCACAAGAAACAGACCGATTCTCATAGGCATGCCAGCGCATCTCTGCAACTCAAATTTAAAAAGCAATCAAATCTACTAATAAGTCCTTTTCGCTGACATTTACACTGGCAGAGAACACGATTCTTGACAATTCTGATTTAAATAAATGAGGGGTAAATTCATCCGAGTTAACACACCTCAGAGCTGAGGCTTGAGTTGTGATATTTAAACTACCCATATTTTATCCTAACACCCCTCTAATATGGAATCTCTTAACATCTGTGCATATCTGACAAATCTAAATGAAGCAGTTTCAGGAACGTATTAGTGCTGGTAATTATTACAGAATTGGAAACAGTCAAGTCATGATCTTTGCAGTTTTCCAGGTCAGGTCACGTCTTGGTAAGTGGAACTAACGTTTCAGCCACTGTCTGTGGCTTTCTTCAGGGTGACGAAAGACAGTCAGTCCGAGTCCCTTTAACGAAAATTTTAAGTCACAACTGAATTCTGCATTTTTTTTAAATAGTTCTGAATAAAGCAAAAGCAACGTACTGGACAGTGACCCTGCGCAATCAAAGCTTTCATGGTATCTAAGCCTACTTACTCTATTCGGTGAAGAGGAATGAACATGAAAATAAATTTCATGCACAAAATATATAGCGTATGATAATGGCGACACTACTAGAATTTCTCACGAGTTACTATAGCCTCACATATATTCAAATGAGCATGGTACAGTAAGAACACACATCAAAAGAACATGGCAGAAAAAGGTCTACGTGGCCTTGAAAGTTCATATTTACCTTACATCATTTTTATGGTCAGTCAAATAAAAGGGTATCACAGCCTACAAGAAGGATTATAGTTGTGCCCTGTAGGTTTACTAGGACCCTGGGCTAAGGTGCCACCAATTTCTTTGCCACTTGCACCAGAAAGCAAATTTTTGTTTTGGCCCTCAGAATATGCACAAATTATGCCAAAAAGATATCTTCTTTCAAAGAGGACTGCTCTGCTGTGGCTATTTATACAGAGCAGTATGTAAAATGCAGGTTTCTTTATTAGTCTGGTTTGGTAGAGAAATAAAAGGTATAAAAGAGCATATTTGGAAGATCATTTACTAAGGGCATGTGCTAAAATGCCATTCCTGCATGTTATCTACTACAGGACTCATTTTATGGAATGGGTCCTGCGGTATACAGCCCATGCTAACAGCATTAGCACAAGGTTAGCAAATGTCCTCTCTTGGAGTTCGAAGTCAAGCTCTATTATTTGCATCTGATAAGAATAATTTCAAGACTCCTATTGCACAGCAGTTTATTCCAGAACAGTTTTGCCATTAAGCTTAATTGGCTACACCTGAGCTTGTTATGTGCAAAAGATTTCTTCCCTATTTAGTTATAGTTAATCAAGCTGACTGCACAAGTTGGAAGGCTGAATACATAATGGGAGACTTAAAATATATTCCAGGTGCCTGTGCTAGGTGTGGCTTCAGAGAAAGCCTTTTTTTCTTTAAATTGCAATTTACATATTTTAAGGTATAATACAACTGTGGCTAACTAAAATGTTTAATCTGCTGGAGGGTCGGTGCTTTTGTGCCACAGAAGGAATACAGATTTGCACCATGAGACCACATACGCCAACACATCCTGAGAAACATCTAGGGGATTACCATAAAGATTTGTCTAAGACAGCCACCAGCATGCCAATCTATAAGCTTTCAAGAAATATACCCCTTTTAAAAGTAAAACACTATTGTAAAATAAAAGACCAATTCTAGGTCCATTAAAGATGTGTTTCATTCATACATAATAACCGTCTTAACAGTACTTTAACCTTTAGTTTTCCTGTGGTGTTAGAAAGCTTGAGAAAAATACCAAGTGAGTTGGTGCAAGTGTCTGCAGATCTATGCTTTTCAATATAGCTCTTCCTTCTAGTCACACCATCCACTGTACAAGTTAAAGCTGATCAGTTCCTGCTCTAAGGTTAACTTTCAATAAAATGCCACAAGCCTTTTACAGAAGAGATTGTTTACCAGTATAAGCATTTTATATTGTGTTAATCACAAAATATAGACAACAGTTTAATAGCCACAAACAAAAATACATTGTAATTACCATCAAAGGTACTCTACAGTACATGACTATAAGAAAAGTGACCTCCTCACTAAAGCATTCATTCTATAGCACACTCATGAACTGTTTACCAGATTTGACTTCATGTAAATTAGAACATGAATCTTCACAGCAAAAATGCTACAATTCTAGTTTATTAGACAATAACATAGTTAGTGTTTTGCATAGTAAAAGCATCAAAATTGTCACTATCAAGAAAATAGGTGTTTAAAAAAATGTGACCCATGAGATTGTTAGGGAGTTTATTCTGCGTTTAACTGGAAGCTAATTCAGACGACAAATTGTAAAAGGCTTCCAAAAATAATTACATTTCATGCTTAAACACTTCCAAACCCCCAGCTAATATACAAGTTCCATGCAACAGTGAAACTGTACCACACATTAATATTTATGAACAAAGAGAGAAAAAAGCAAAGATTCTGACCCATGCAGACAGTGCTCTGAATTCTATATAGGTACAAATAACGAATCCATTAACCACCATAATCCTGCCGCCCAACTTGCTTAAATATCACCCAGTTTATCTGCAGTTACCAGTCTAGCTAAGGTGAATGGCACAGTTCTAGATCTCTCCTGAACATCTGAAGCACCAGAACAGTTTGAAAGCACCTGAATAAAGCTTATGAGTTTGGTAAAACCAGGCTGTGATATTTTTATAAAAACGAAGGATACACTAAAAATCCTTCCCAAGATACTGCTTGCACAATTTCATAATGAATTCAGAATGACAGATTTAACAGATAGGTTTATAAATCTTATGTTCTTATAAACCTGTTTGAGAGAAATGGAAAAAATATCAAAGGGAAATCTCACGCCGATATAAAAAAACATGTTTGAGTATATGAAAGCATCTACTACTGCACCATAGCTCACTTCTATTTAAAAAGTGTTGGCAAAAACCTTACAATTTGTTATTCCAATAGTGCCACTGCAGCCTGGATAGTTAAGAGACAGTTTCTGTTTTTATTTTTAATTTAAGAAAGGAATATGCATTTACATCAAGGAGAAAACAGAAACAAATAAGATTTAAATTGTTCATTGATTCAATAACCCTTTCCTCTCCCCCTAAAAAATTGAAGTGGGGCTTGTGGCTGGTCAGTTGCACAGCTGGAAACATTTTGATCTCCACAACAAAACGTATTTGGCTGAGATTACGTTTCTTAATTATTTCAACTACTACGGCCTGAATTACTACAGTTTTTATTCCATGCTATTTCTATAGAAAAAGCCTTAGTAAATCGGGCCCCACTGATTTCCTAAACGTCTTCCAAAACAATTAAAATATATAGTTAAACGCTAATTATTTTAGGTGTGGAAACAGATAATGACCAATTTTTCAGCTGCATGACAATGATCCGACTTCGAAATAGTTTCTACAAAAATGTTTTTATTAAATACCCCACACATATTTTTTCCGTGGGTAATAAATGCGAAAACAGACTTTGTGAATAGGCCCTTATAGGGCAAATCAGTGAATTCACATGAAGCCCAGATATGCAAGAGGCTACTTCATATACCTGAAAAGTTGCCCTAACACTGATGCTGTAGCGCAACCTAGCAGCAAGGTAAACCTCCATAATGACAGGACCGAGAGTCCGGATAGGCAACGCTCATATACTTAAAGAGAAACACCGCTGGATGCAATTCTGGCGGAGACTAAAGCGGACTGAAAAGCGTAAACACGATCATCTTCAAATATTGCGCATACGTTTAACTGATAACTTCCGACTCTCCCCCCCCCCCCCCCCCCCCCCCCCCAATTAAAAAAAAATCAGTTTGAAGCGCCCAGCAGGTTTCATGCACGATGAGGGTTTTGCCCTCTGCAATCCTCACACAATTACGGCCGCAATGCTAGTTAAGAGGGGGAAAAATCCTCTGCGATTTCTCACAAATACAGCACTCTCTCTTAATACAGAAACGCGCATTTCAACGGTCTGGTTTTCATAGAGTCACTGAGCTTCTGCGAGAGGGATGGTTGTGGACTATTTGCATCAGTGGAAGCAAAGACTACCGACTCTCTGCCCACTCAAGAGATAAAACGTGTACGCTGCAAACAAAAGACTCTGCCCCCTGAGGCCAGTGATCTCCGAGTCCTTAAACCAACGATTTAAAAGGGCTTCAATAAATCAGACACCCGAGCCGTAAGAAAAAGTGCAGAGCCCCTTCCTAGCTGTGCTGCATAAAAGTTGCACGGCTGGGAAAGCGAGCGCCCTTGCTTGCCAGTGTGCTCGGGTGTGTGTGCGTGCACGCCGCTGCTGCTGCTATTTAACTCACCTCGTGGGTCTCAGCTTGACTTCTTTCTTGTTGTCCACCACTGCAGGGACACAGTTGGTCAGCTCCGTCCAGTCTGCGTGCAATCCACAGCTCCAGCCAGTTGAAAACCGGGAGAACAACCAGGTCTCCTTCTTCCCCGGTCTGTGGCAAGTGCATTTCTTCTGGCCGGCTTTGCACTCGCAGGGCTGCTCGAGCTGGATGTTCCTGACCAGATGGCGACCAAAAGTGGTCCCCCCGGTCTTCTGGATGTGCAAAAACACGATCAGATCATCCCCTTTTATGTTAAAATCTACCTTCCGCAATAGGTCGTCTTCTGAAAAATTGAATTTCGGGACAAATTTGACCGGAGTTTCGTCTTCTGCCCGGTAAGGGTCTGCCATAGAGGAGCTGAATGCTTGCAATCTCAGAAACTGGCATTCTGTGCCTGGACAAACGTACTGCAGGACGATCACAGCGAACAGAAAGACCATCACCAGGGCCAGCAGCAGCTTGTTGGATTTGTCATCCATGTTCCTGGTGCAGTTGGAGATCCAAGAGCATTACGACAATTCCCGATTGCGAGTGTGGGATGGTGAAGAAGTGAGGGGCAGCCGGGCACGGCTCGCACTAGCAGCTCGCTGCCTTCCTTTCCGCCTGCCTCCCTCCAGACAGTAAAAAAAAAAAAAATCAACCTCCTTCCCAAGGCTGATGTAAACAACTTGCTGATTGGGTAATGCACATCGGCTCCTGATTGGCGGCAACCAAGACCTTATCTCATTGGCCAGAGTGAATTATACAAGGAGGGACCAGGAAGGAAGGCTTCCCCATAAGAAAAATATGCTGTCAGGAAAAAAAGAAGCGCCTCCACGTTCTACAGTTTCTGATTGGCTGGCCTGTCTGTCTGCTGATTAGGCAGCTCCACTCCCTCTCTCTCCTATCTGCCGTGCTGGGAGAAAACCTCGAGCCGTCAAGTGGGCTGCAAACTCAGATGCTCACGTGAGCATGTTGGAGTAAGGCGGCAGAGTTTTGTTAAAGAGGCTATAGTAAGGTTCTGCAGTTAACCGTGAACCTGCCGATCCGTTTTTCCTTTACAGGACTTCCTCATGCCATTTGTGTCTAATCAGCGAAGAGGACAGCTGAGCACGAGAGACAGTTGACATCCTTCCTACCGACAGGGGCGGCCCCAGGGGGGTCCGGGGCCACATGCGGAGACTCGGTGTGGGACCTCACTTGCATAATGTTAAAGAAAGACTAAAAGATTTCTACATTACTATAATCCAGTGCCAACCACCAAGCAGATTAGGAGCAACTACAAACACTGCTCATTTAGAACACATAGCAAACCGCCCTATCCTGAGTGGAGGAGTAGCCTAGTGGTTGGGTCAAGGTACTTCAGGCCGGAAGGTCGGGGGTTCAAATCCCACTAGAGGACAGCAACCTTGGGCCGGAAGGACTGGGGTTTCTAGTCCTACAGGTGCTCCTTGTGGTCTTGGGCAAGCCACTTAACCCTCCATAGCCCATGTTCCCTGTAAAACAGTTCTCTGTGTGCTGTGCTTTCCTGTCTAATCAATGTGTTTATACCTCAAAAATTTCCTGTCATGATTTGACAATTTCCAATCTGTAATCAAAAACCACTGCTGATCGCTGGAAGTAGCGGTATACAAATGTATACTAAATAAATAAAATAAATAAATCCTAACAGCACTACCAGGACTCACAAAGCACCATACCCTACTTATCAAAAGGAAACACTGCAAATATTAAACCAATACATTTCAGAGAATAACAATACATGACCTACTGGGGAAAGAGAACAAGTGGCAATGTCAAATAGGAATTATATAAACTGAATACCTCAGCTCAGTTACACATGCACAACATAGACTATCACCAAACAAGGAATCACAATTTAGAAACAGGAAGACAATAATTAAACTGGGAACCCCAAAAGCCAAACTTGGAATGTACAATAACACTGTACAAATCAAACTATAAATTAATTTCCTCTTGTACTAAACAAAGTGCAGACGTTAATGATGCACATTTCCCAGAGCTGACATATTCCAGTTAATATTCAAAATAAAGAGAGATTTTTCTACCTTTTGTGCATTTTTTTCAGTTGCAATTGCTCCAGCCACTTTCTTCTGGTTTCTTCGTGTCTTCTGCTAACTCTCCATCATCTGCTGTCCATTTGTCCTTTCTTCTCTCTTCTAGTTGTTTTTCCATTCTCTCTCTACATCTGTTTTAACATACTAATCTCTCCTTTTGCTCTTTCCTTATTCCTATTTCATCCAATCAAATTTTACCCCTCCATCCTCAATCCCCACTTACTCTCCCAATATCCGGCCAATTGTAGATTTGTCTTCCCTCACACAAAAAATATATTTTTCCCTCTCCATTTCACTCCCCAGCTCCATCCCATTCTAATCCTCCCCCAACATCAGCTCCCTTCTAGCTCCAGCCCCACCCAGCATCTGTTCCCTTCTAGTCCCCGCATCAGCCCATTTCCAGTCCTAGCCCCCCATAAGCCCATTTCCAATCCTATCCTAGCCCCACGATCAGCCCATTTCCAGTCCTAGCTCCCCCATCCATTTCCAGTCCTATCTGAGTCCTTCCATCAGCTCATTTCCAATCCCAGCCCCCCATCAGCCCATTTCTGGTCCTTTCCTAGCCCCACCATCAGCCCATGTCAAATCCTAGCTCCCCTCCACTCAGCCCATTTCCAATCCAAGCCCCCCATGAGCCTACTTCCAGTTCTAGCCCCTCCATGAGTCCATTTCAATCCAAGCCCCCACCACAGCCCATTACCAATCTTAGCACCCCCAACAGCCCATCTCCAGTCCTATCCTAGCCCCTCCATCAGCCCATTTCCTGTCCTAGCCCCCCCCCCACTCAGCCCATTTTCAGTCTTAGCTCCCTCCCCTCACAGCCCATTTCCATTCCAAGCTCCCCTCCCCATCAGCTAGTTGCAGTTCAAGCCCCCCTTCCACTCAGCCCATTTCCATTCCAAGCCCCATCCCCATCAGCTATTGGCAGTTCAAGCTCTCCTTCCACTCAGCCCATTTCCAGTCCTAACAACCCCCCAGCCCATTACCAGTCCTAGCCCCCACCATAGCCCATTACCAGTCCTAATCCCCCCATAACCCATTACCAGTCCTAAGCCCCCCATCAGCCCACTTCCATTCCTAACCCCCCATTAGCCCATTTCCAGTCCTAACCCCCCCATCAGCCCATTTCCAGTCCTAGCCCTCCCATCAGCCCATTTCCAGTCCTAGCCCCCCCATAGCTCATTACTAGTCCTAATCCCCCCCACCAGCCCATTTGCAGTCTTAGCACCCGCATAGCCCATTACCAGTCCTAACTCCCCCATCAGCCCATTTCCAGTCCTAGCCCCTCCATAGCCCATTACCAGTCCTAGCCCCCCATCAGCCCATTACCAGTCCTAACCACCCATCAGCCCATTTCCAGTCCTAGCCCCCCATAACCCATTACTAGTCCTGACCCCCCCATCAGCCCACTTCCAGTCTTAGCCCCCCATAGCCTATTACTAGTCCTAACCCCCCATCAGCCCACTTCCAGTCTTAGTCCCCCCAGCCCATTACCAGTCCTAAAGCCCCCTCCCCCCATCAGCCCAGGTAGATTAAAAAACAAACAAACCGGCTGCAGCTGCTGCTGCTACTGCTGCCGCTGTGGCAGCAGGAGAATCAAGCGTCCCGCCGCGGGGCCCCCCCTGCCCGGCAAAGCCTCCCTGCAGCATCAGCTCCCAAGTCCCAAAGTGCGGGCTTTCAGAGCCGCGAGAGTTTCCCTTTCTCGCGGCTATGTTAATCCCACCGGGGCTGATGGGATTTCCCATCAGCCCCAGCGGGCTTAACAGAGCTGCGAGAGGTCAGAGAAGCTCTCCCTTCGCTGCTCTGAAAGCCCGCGCTTTGGGACTCGGGAGCTGATGCTGCAGGGAGGCTCTGCCGGGCAGGGGGGCCCCGCGGCGGGATGCTTGATTCTGCCGCTGCCACGGCGGCAGCAGCAGCAGCCGCCATTTTTTTTAATCTACTTGGGCTGATGTAGAATGTTTTTTGCATGGGGCCCCCTGAAACGCGGGGCCCCTTGCAAAAAACATTCTTGCTCAATGGACGGGCCGGCCCTGCCTACCGAAAATGGCATTTAAATATCACAAAGACTAGCAATGCAGCATAAGCAAAGGTTGATGTCGCAGTAATATGAAAATCTGCAGAAAACGTGGTTAACGAAGGCTAGCTTTAGTAGTATTATTTTGGGAGAGAGGGAACAATATGGTAAATCAGAGCACCCATATGGAACTTATGCATAATTTGGGTTCTTAAATATTTTAGCAACATGGTGGCGTAGCCTAGTGATTAAAGCAGCATCCTACTACCCACAAGATTTGGGTTCAATTCCCACTCCTTGTGACCTTGGACAAGTCACTTTACCCTCCACTGCCTCAAAAGAAAAGGCATGGCAATCTACTTCTGGTCATACCTTGCAGAGAAAAGCCAGGGGATGCTGGGTCAGCATTGGCGTGAGGGAACTTAAACATGAGAGTGAAATGTGAAAATTCATTTGCGGAAGGAAAATAGATATTAGAATAAAAGATTTGCTTATTTTTGAAAATTTCTAATGTTAGTGCTGGTGGGTACTGACTACTACTTTTGTGGTAGTAGTATCTTAACTGTTTTAAAGATTTTTTTTTAAACCATGAATAATAGAAAGTGTAACTTTTGGTATGTTAAAGCTACAAAGAGAAATTTATTTTTCATTCCTGTTTCATTGTGAAGGGCACTGTTGTCCTTCTGCTCATCATCTTACAATAGCAAAGAAAACATCCTCAAACACAACTTTGGATTTAGAGGGCTACAGTTTATTTGGTTACAACAACCTGAGCCATTACAATACCAGGTAACAATTCCCTTACCTACTCCCCCCCCCCCCCCCCTCCATACCAGCCCCTGGCATCTGTGCATTTGATCCATCACAGCCCCAGTGTTTACCATCTTCAACCACATGGGTTCAGATACCATCCAGTGGTTGCCTACCACATAAACCAGCCACCTCTGCAATCACCCAGCGAGGCCTTTACCCCCAAACACCATGCCTCACTGTTTTGTTCTTTTATAACAAATCCTGAGCATTAACCTCTTTGGCTCAGTTTTTAGACATCACTGCAACATAACATGAACTAATCAACATTCTCGGGGATTTAAAAAAAATCCCATGCCAGACCAACACCAACAACACTCCACCTCCATTAAGAGAAGTAAAGTGAGACGGTTTTGGGAGTACCTTTAGGCCCCAAGCCATGTTAAGCACAGCCAGGAGATACCCACCTCCAGCCTTGTACTAATATTGTCAAGAGTACTGTTGTCCATATCTGCTTCACCTTTCAACATCAAAGAAACACACATAACTTTGTATTTAAAAAACAATATAGTTTAGATAACAATTACCGCATCCACATCCTTACACCACTCTCTGGTGTCTAGGCAGTTGGTCTAACACAGCCCCAGCACCCACCGCCTTCAACCACCAAGATTTTAGATACTGCCCAATGATTGCCTGCCCCATAAACTGGCCACTTCCATCATGACCCAGTGAAGGGGACCCAATCTGATGAGCCTAGCACCTCAGTCTCCAAATCACAGCATGGCTATACCCCCAAAGAGTACTCTTACATAACTAAATCTGAACATTGACCTCTTGGACTCAAATTTCTGTCATAAATAAGGATTGTCAGTTTTGATCTTTGCTTTCACTCCAGAAAATTGCAGTCCTACATGACACTAAAAATGTCCCCCAGGGCTTCCTTAAGCACATAAATTAAATTAAATAGTCAAGCCCAATATCGAACAAGTAAATCCTATCCAATCAAAGCAGCCTGAAACATGCTCCTATGGTCCAAGTCACGGCCCTGACACCCTGGGACTAAATCCATTTGCTCAGTTACTTGATCACTTTTACCATCCCTTTACTCCTCAGCAGCTTGTCTTTAAACTTGGGCTTTTAAATGATGTCAAACCACCCTCACCTGGTGCCAGGCAACAGAGACATAAGCTCACTCAAGTCCTTCCAAGTTATTTCTGGAAATTCCCTGTTACGTCCTCTTGCCCAAATTGTTTCCCCCCAGGTATATAAGCACTGCATCCAGCTGGGCCCCTATACTCACCAGTCATAGAATCAAATCCTTGAGATATTTCCGTAACATTCATCACTTGCCCAGTGATCGAAGAGTCACCTGTTGCAGCACCAAACCAAAAGTGCATACCATATAGTTGAATTAGTGCTCTTCTGTGGCCCTG
Organism: Ichthyophis bannanicus; assembly: GCA_033557465.1. NCBI lineage: Eukaryota > Metazoa > Chordata > Amphibia > Gymnophiona > Ichthyophiidae > Ichthyophis > Ichthyophis bannanicus. The sequence continues at coordinate 142,700,667 of CM066036.1, forward strand.
ATGTATACAGGAATGGTCCATGATCCAGGCACATCTCCTGTTTGCATCAGCACCTGCAAAATAAAAGAAAGCGTTAACACCTTGCATCAATCATACCTTCAGGTCTCACACACGGAAACCTTCCGATTTCCACCACCCCAACTATTGTATTTCTCTCTCCCTCATTCCTGCAACTGCCATGCTTGTAGGCACATCTATCCTGAAGGAAGGAGTGTTGTAAGTTTCTGGTCTCCCTTCCTGTTTTATCAAGAACCCTTTTCAGACTAGTTTTATACTAAAACGTGGTGGGAGGGAGCATAGCAGAAACTGTTCAAAGTCTTGAAGACAACTACCTATGAATTCCTCAACACAGGTCCCCATGCACACCACTGATCCCCTCACTATTTATTTATTTATTTAACATTTCTTATATACCACGCTATTTCTCATCAGTGCGGTTTACATCGAACAATAAAACACTTGGACATACAGATTTTGTCCTACGTTTACATAAAACAGGGTTTTAACGGATTTAACTGGGGAAACTATATACACATGAAAATATGCTACAAGAGATTAACAGGTTGAACTTATAACGGGTTTTACAGTGAGAGTTTGATTATATATATGAAAAATATGAAAAATAATCAGTGATTCTTACCCCATTGATAAATTTTTGACTTATGGATGTATAAATGGATCATCCTGCCATTAATCTTCACATTCCCTACCTCTTTTGGTCAAGCTTTGGACTCTACTACTAATTCCCCCATTTTTAGCACTCCAAAATTCCAAGACAGATGCTTTTCTGGATAGCTTCACTTCATACTCTGAAGCACAAACTCTTGGAAACTGAGCTACTGATTCCTTTAATGATGCATACCTAATGAGCAACCTGCTATCCTTTTCTCCCACTCTCAAATTCTCTGTATCACACATTTTGCCAATTGATTTCCCCACTGCATTTTTTTAGTGCTGTCAAATCACCAGAAGTAGATTGCCAGGCCTTTTCTTCCAAGGCAATACAATGTTTGCCTTTGAGTCAGTGCTAACTCCTGGCAACCCAGAAGCTCCTGGGTTTTCTTGGCAGTGTGACCAGAAGTAGATTACCAGGCCTTTCTTCTGAGGCAATGGAGGGTTAAGTGACTTGCCCAAGGTCACAAGGAGTGCTAGTGGGAATTGAATCCTGGTTGCTTGGTTACCAAGCCAGTGTTCTAACCACTAGGCTACTTCTCCAAGCAATGGAGGGAAAGTGACTTGCCCAAGGTCACAAGGAGTGCCAGTGGGAATCAAACTCTTGATCTTCTGGGAACTAGGCTAGTTCCCATTAGGCTATTCCTCCATTCCACTCCACTGCATAATGTTGTGAAAAAAGAACATCACATCAACTGTGTTTCCACAGTCAACATTTCTAACCCCTCTTCTCTTGCCTGCAAAATAATTCACATATACATTTCATTGAGTGCTGGCCCCTCAGCCCAGCCTTGCTGCTCCAAAAATTCAGTGACTACTCACTTGCCTCAGATGCAAGATGCCCACATAGCAGGTGCCAGGAATACTTGAATCAAGTTCCACATTTGGCTTACCAAGACACCAAAGGTGATCGAGGACCCTTGTTCCTACTGGATTTGCTTATGGTGCCAAGCAATAAAATGTGTTCTGCTTTAAATGAGAAAATAGTCTGCTATAAAGTGTTTAGTACCAATGACAGGTCTCACGTGAGCAGTCATAATGAGCTGCAAACAGAACAGTACAAACTCCCTCATTCCAATTTTCTCACACACTTAGGAGCCGATGTAATAAGCCATGCATGAGAGCTATGCAGTGAAGTTCAGTGCACAGTTTCCTCACTGAAAAAAGCCATTTGCACCCAATACAGTAAACACATCGTATGCAAAAAATGTGCAGAACCATGGGAGAGCACACTGATTTCCATGGAAACATGCAGACATTCTGGTGTGTCAGGCATGCATTAACAGCAGAATTAAATATTTTGTGTGGGGATGGTATTGAGGCCTGGAGGGCTGCATGTACCTATACTGCAATATGTGAATATGAGGTATGTGTATTAGATGTGCATATCTGGAATGCCAAATGTATATTCTGCACATAGAAATTATTGGTATGATAGCCCATAATTTCACATCTGTAGGCATCTCCCCCAAACCTGCCATTTGCTCCTCATCCCAGTCTTTTTTTTTAAATTTTCCATTTTATTCATTAGATTGTCCCCTTCAATAAAAAAAGTAAAACAATTTAGTGGTAGTTCATAATGACACAAGAAAAGAAACTGGCACAAAACCCTCACGGTAACACTAGCCTCAGAAAAGTGAGCTGTTTTTAACTCCACAGACCATGTGCTAAATCCCCATAACCCAGGCACTAACGGGCCAATGCAGAAAGACTAGCTCACTCTTTACATGCAGATAACGTAACATATACGCACAAGTACCTCTATGCCAAATGCAGAAAAGAGATCAATGTGTGCGTAAACAGCAACAAACAAACAAACAAACATAGGCAGGCAGGACCTACGTCTGCCCCTCCCCTCCGGGGAACCTATCTGCCCTGATCCCTTATGCCCAATGATGACTTTACTCACAATTATGGGTAAAACAAGGCCACAGCTTTATTGCTATATCAACAAGATCAACATAATCAATATAAATATATCAGTATACGCATGCAACATATGTACAGCCGGGCAAGGTTCCCCTTTCGATCACCCGAGCCAATATGTGCCATGACCTCTTCCCTTGCTGTTAAGCCAGCCCATAGCGGGAGCTTGGAGCCTGCCTTGCAAAAATGAGCTGGGCCCAACCCTGTACAAGGGGCCTTGCCATGTCGCCTGTAGGCCGCCTGCGCCGGGTGGCTGTTGTGTATGGGGACTCACCGGGGCATCCCACCTTGGTGGCAACTAGGGCGCCCTGCCCCTTTTGTTCAAATTCTGCGTGGACTTCCGGCCTGACTCAGGTAACCGGCGGTAGCTCATTCAGCTGCAACAGTGCTGATCCGTGCAGGCCTCTCCCAGAGCAGCCATGTGGGGGATGGGGGGGCAGGGCAGGGAAGCAGACAATCCAAAAGGAGGATCACTCTGCTCCTTTTATTTATTTTATTTATTTATTTATTTATAGACTCTTATATACCGCACTATTAGGCATCAGCGCGGTTCACAAAAAACAGTGAGATACACAATTCAACAGTACTTTGTGTTTACAGAAAACAGGAGAATATAACTCGGATAACAGGGTATATATTAATAAACATAGTCATAATATCATCATGGCTTCAGTTTTGTGTGTATGTGGTCTGTGGGGTATCTGTATTGTATGTGTATGAGTGGAAGGTCTGTGGGTTGGTTGAGATGTCTTTATTGTTTACTGGATAAGATAAAAGGAAGAGGTAGTGTTTCAAAGCTTTGCGAAACTGCAAAAGGTCTGGTATTGCTCGGATGTTTTGAGGGAGGCTATTCCAACACCTTGGTGCACAGAATAAAAAGGCCCTGTCTGAAGTAGTTTTGGTACACTGTGATATTGATTTAGGGACTAACAGAGTATTGAGTGTTACTGACCTTCTGTCTCTATTGAGGGGTGGTGTTTGGATCAAGTCTGATATTGATGAAGATGAGAGTTCTTTGAAGGCTTTGAATGTAATTAGTAAAATTTTGAAAGTGAGTCTACTTTGAATTGGGAGCCAATTTTGCCTTTTATTGGGGTCTGAGATCTTGTCCAGGCATATGAGGCAATGACAATTGTCGCAAGGATTGCCCCCCACAGTGGTAGGAGTTTTCCCACCGTGCCGGGCGAGATCTCAGCCCCCTCTGAGAGGCAGGGGGGGCAGACAGGCCCGTTGCACTAGTCTCGGCCCCTTGTACTAACATAGGCAGGCGGGACCTACGTCCACCCCTCCCCCCGGGGAACCCATCTGCCCTGATCCTTTATGCCCAATGATGACTTTACTCAATTATGGGTAAAACAAGTGTAGCGCCCCCTACGGGTTAGGCGGTTGCCTATATGTAGTGGGCGTACCTCTTTATGTCCTTTATCACCTGAATTCCCAATGCTGAGGCTTCTCAATAATGTAGTTGTGTGGTAAGAACCAAAACAGCAGAGGGTTTCAAAGGTAACAGGAACTTTATTTTCTACTTAACCATTGAACTTCTTTGTCAGCAGTTCAGATATAACCAGAACAAAAATGGGATATTTCTCCATTCAAAAAGGAAAAACAAACTTTACAGCACAGTCCAGGCATTAGCCGTTTCAAACAGCTTGTTTTAAACAAAGCAATATACCTTGCCTTCAGTCAAGATTACCTTCTTAGGTCCCAGGCTTGGTATAGCACAAATCTGTATCACTCAGGGCTATGCACAGCACCTTGGCTTCTTGGTTACAAACTGCTAAACCTTTGTATCATTCCTTTTTAAAGACATTGGCATTCTTCACTTTCAAGTTGCAAATATTGGCCTTTAACTTCCAGCATTCATAGCCTTCTTTGAGCCTGTCTGACTAGCTCAACATTAGTGCTTCAATTAACCAAATTTCCAGCAGGTCATAAACTTTCTAAAGCTTCTGGCTTTTTCACTACTTTAAAAAAAAACATACAGCTTTTACTTCTTCTGACTCACACAGTAAGAGCAATCCATTTCAACATCAGAACATAAACTTTCTGAGAGGCATTCTTCTACTTCCATACTTTCCTCATTTGGTTCAATTAGCACCTGGCTGGCCTCAGCATCTCTAATGGCAGGATTCAGCTGCTCCAACAATTTCAAAATCTGTTCCCATTGGGAATCCTCGCTACGCTGAGTAGCAGGGGAAGGATATAGGAGATCTTTCTTTTTTAATAAACCTTTTAAAACTTGCAAGGGGTTCACCTTGTTCCCAGCAAACTGTCTTCTCTCAGGCTGTGCCACAGGTAGAACCTTCTCCACAGACTCTCTCACAGAGATTCCTGTTCCTTGCCTTCCACCAGCATTTCCCCCAGAATCAACTCTCCTGCGTTCCAAGCCAGCTGTACTCTTCCTACCAGCTAGGCTTCCTTCAGGACTTGAGTTGTCTGAATGCTGCATGCAATAAGGATCTCCTTTGAGGCTTCTGATAAATCACTTTTCTCTTACACGTGTCCTCCTAATCTCCTTACTTCCTGTAGTTTCAAGAGATTCTCTGCTAGTGTCCAGCCTGCTAGGGAATGTCTCCTCCTCAGAGGATTTCCCTCCTGGACTCCGCCCATGGACACAATCTCCTCCTGCTTTCCTTCTTCCTGGCCTCTCTCCTTTCACTCCTCCTCCTCCTTTCGCTTCCCTCTCTCTGGAAGACTCCCTCTGCTTATATGATTGGGGCTGCCCTATAGCCTCAGACTCCACCCCCAGGCTTCCCTCGTCACCTCCCCTGGTCACCATGGAGCTAGGGCATGGCTCCCTCTCTACATCTCTGTGCACAGAGTTTTTTTTCTTTGGTTAGAGTTTTAACCCTTAAACTCCCTGAAGCTTTCTTCTGCCCAGAGGTAAAAGGCTGTTTTTTCACACTTTCTTTGGACACTATACCCGTCTCGCCACTACACAAGCCCACAGCTTTATTGCTAGATCAACATAATCAATTCATATATATCAATATATGCATGCAACATATGTACAGTGGAGTGAGGATCCCGCTCCAGTCACCCGAGCCAGTATGCGCCATGACCTCTTCCCTTGCTGTCAAACTAGCTCACAGTGGGGGCTAGGGGCCCACCTTGCCAAACTGAGCCTCTGCCCACCCCTGTACAAGGGGCCTTGCCGTGTCGCCTGTGGGCTGCCTCCACCAGGTGGCCGTTGGGTATGGGGACTCACTGGGGCGCCCCGCATTGGTGGCAGCTAGGGCGTCCTGCCCCTTTTGTTCAAACTCTGCGGTGCGCTTGCAGCCTGGCTCAGGTAACTGCCACAGGTATGTGGAACATGCCTTCCACATGTCCCCCACTAAGGGAACCTCCTGCTGATGCCCAGCACCGCTGGGACTTGCAGTACACTGGCCTGAAGAACATTCTCCAAGGTCTCCTGTAAGTCATTTAGGAACAAGTTCAGTCCAATGTCAAATAAGTGCAGCAGGTCCCCAGCGAAGTATCCGGGCAATAGGGGGTGTGTCCATTTGTGTCATATCTGCCATCCTCTGGCACGCCGGATGCAGAGGGCAATCTTCCTGTTGACCTTCTTGAGCTCCATGCCCCACAGGCAAGTGTCCACCCACCTGAGCGAGGGATGATGCCGGACCAGATGAAAATCGTGAGGGAAGGTTGAGTGCCACCCAGGAGAGGTCCATTCTGATCAGGTTGATGAGATGCTTTCCGGAGACTGTTCCAAGGTCATTCTTCCCAGGTGCACAACCAGGGCTGCAGGCAGGGTGTGAATCTGTAAATGCTGGCAAAGGAAGGGCTGCAGATGCCCCCAACCCATGCCTGGGAATCCCAGCCATAAGAGGTGCACACTACGATCACAAAGTCCAAGGTGGGTCTCTAGGGGCCTCATGGATGCCCTTGCATCTGCATGGCAGACAAAGGAGTGACTCACAATCCAAAGTATGTATTCTGCAAAAGAGGAGGGGTATGGTTAGCAGAGGCAAAACAGTCAGTCAATCAATGGTGCCAGTCAGATCCAGGTGAATATATGCAGAGTTGGCACGGGACTGCCATCATCCCAGCGCCTGGATCACTCATACTGGAAAGTCCCTTTCTGCTGCCACTGTCGCAGCCCCAATACGGAAGGAGTGCATCCCGAATAGGTTGGGGGATAGTCCCAGCGCTACCAACGATTTCCTAAACACAGCTGCGAACTGGAATTTGGAGAGCAGCATGCCAACGAGGTGTATCAGGAACTGAGTGGTCGAAGAGGGCCGGGCTGAGAGGTACTGGAGTGTGTTGGCCCTGGGACATGTGCGAAAACCAGGTACCGCCTTGAGAGAGATGGCTTGCCCCTTCCTCCTGGGATCGTTTTTGGGCCCCATAATCTGAATGTGCAGCAGCTCCTGTGACACCAGGACCGCTGAGAGCTGAAGACCAGAGGGGACCTGTTTTTTTGGAGGCTGTCACAATCTTGCTGATTCGGAAGGCGCTGAAGAAGGCCAGCTTAAATGCTGCCCAGAAGAGACAGGTTTCGTACTTGGACGAGCAAGTGACGGACAGCACCACCCAGAGCCTGTCCAGTACTTCATGAGTAATCAGATGTCTCGTATTAGGCTGTAGAAGGAGGCTCCATGCCAGCCCTTCATCATTTTAAGCAACGTTGTTGCACAGGTTCCCTCAGCCTACCAGCTTAGCAAAGAAGGAAAATCCGGCCAGGTGCAACTGAACGGCCTGTCTCGACAGGTCCCGGGAACATGCGTTTGTGACATATGCCACCAACAGCCCTGGGTGCGGAAGTCCATGTCTCCAGCCTTGCGATGCAAGGTAGGATGAAACAGCTGTATAGCCTTGGATGCATGCTGCCCAGGTGTGGGGGGCTACTGCCTATTGGACGAGCAGCCACTCCATGTGGACATCGTGTCCCATATCCAGTCTGGCAAGGGGGGTGGGGTGCTTGTTTGCTGCCAGGGCCAGTCGCCAAAATGACTCCCACTGTAAACAGGAGAGGGAATCAGCAATGCTATTAGACTGCCTAGGAACATGATGTGCATGTGCTGTAACATTCAACTGTAATCACTTTAGGATAAACTTCCGTAGGAGCTCGGCCACTACAACACACAGGGACTTCCGTAGGAGCTCGGCCACTACAACACACTTGTGGTGGAGTGACTGTTCACAATAGTGACAACAGACTGGTTGTCGCAGCAAAAAAGGATTCTGTGGTCATGCAGGAGTTGTCCCCAAATGCACAGGGCCACATAAAGGGGAAAGAAGGCAAGGAATGTGATATTTCTGGTGAGACCACTAGCTACCCAAGAGGCCGATCAGGGGGCAGTGGCCCAAGAACCCCTAAAATCATGCCGAAGCCAGAGGCCCCCACCGTGTCTGTGAAGAGGTCAAATTCAACATTGTTGTATATGCCCCGCTGACATGTGCTCACGCCGTTGAACGTATCCAGGATATATGCCCAGATGTCCATGTCTTGTTTCCGGCTCCACGAGATGCGAAGATGGTGGTGACTCTTGCGCAGGCCGGCCGTTGCATGCGCGAGGCATCTCAGGAAAGGGTGACCCATTGGGATAACCCTGTATGCAAAGTTCAGCGAACTGATGAGGAATTGGACCGTCCGGAGGGTGATCTTCTATTGATCTTGCATAGCAGCGAGCTTCCCCTTGAGATCTTCCAACTTGTCCCAGGGTAGGCGGATGACTTCTTGCCTTGTGTCAATCTTACTGCCCTGGAATGACAACATCTGGACAGGACCGACCATCTTGTCCCACTCCAGGGGCATGCTGAATTATTTTGCTATATCCTGGAAGGTTTCCAAAAGCATTGCACATGAGAGGGAATGCTCCGGGCCGACGAACAGGAAGTCATCAAGGTAGTGGACCATGGATGACAGGCCTGTCCGCTGCTGCACCACCCAGTGAAGGAAAGTGCTGAAAGCCTCAAAGGCCGAGCAGGACACTGAGCAATCCATCGGCATGCATCTGTCAAAGTAGTACATGCCCTTGAAGAGGAAGCTGAGTAGGGGAAAGCAGGTGGGGTGGATAGGGAGGAGCCAAAAGGCTGAATCAATGTCCACCTTCGCCGAGTATGAGCCCCGTCCAGTGGATTTAACAATGTACAGAGCCTGGTCAAAAGAGGCGTACTTCACCGCACAGGCCTCGGCCGGGATGTAAGCATTCATGGAGATCCCCTGTGGAAAGGAGAGGCTGTGGATTAACCTGAACTTCCCGGGGTCCTTTTTTGGTACTGTCAGGGGGGAGATGTGAAAGTCAGGAAATGGTGGGCTGCTGAAAGGTCCAGCCATTCACTGGAAGTTCACCTCTGCGTCGATCTTCTCCTGCACGTTGCGCCACATGTGTCGTGGTGGCTGAGTAGGGTGAGCGATGGGGCCCTGGGTACACCCCTGAAATGGTATTATGAAGCCAAAACAGAAGCCCTCCCTGAGGCACTTAGCGTCCATCCTGTTAGGGTAGATGTCAAGCCCGGGGTCCTAGGCCATGCTGGACACTGGCATGGGGGCTTGTTGGAAGGCAGGGTTACTGCCACGGTTGCTGTACAGTCTTTGGCTGCATCTTCCTGGCACACTGGGATGCGGGGTGGGAGGTTGCGCAGTGGAGGCAGGCATGTCGATATTTGCAGTCACAAAAGGAACATGTGCCCTTGTTGTAGCATCTGCAGACATCGGTGCTCGAAGCAGGCTTGCTTGCAGTGGGCACACTTAGCTTTTGAAAACTGTCCATACTTAGAGCTCATCCTCCAAAGCCAAATCCCCATGTCATCTGCACCCCATGACATGTTGGGCGCACTTCCATCTTGTCACAGTAATGCTCATTATAAGACAGTCAAGCATACTCCTTGTACTCCTTTGCGGCATTGACGATGATGTCCATATATGCCAACATGTGCCTGAGCTAGGAGGGATCTTTGCAGCATGTGATGCTGATCAGGCAAGCATATGCGATAGTCCAGTTGAGGATGGCATGTGGAATATGTCGCTCTCCCATGTACAAAATCAAGGATTTACTCCACTTTAACTTGCAGCTATTTCCGGGGCATCTATGATGTAAAGAACTCATCAATGAACTCTCCTAAGCCCATGTGTAGTCTCAGACAAACGTAGCGCTGTTAATCACCAACAAATAGTGAAACACAAATAGCGCTTTACTAGCATCAGTGACTACTGGGCAATTATTTTTATATCCAGTGAAAATGATTTTTTTCTTTTTTTGTCTTGTTACACCACTAATGTTGTGTCCCCTTCCGTTTAATTAAAAACTTGTATCAATCTTTTGAATAAATGAAAATGCTTATCTTTTATCATACGTCCACCTATTCTTGGTGGGTCTCTCCTTTCGCTGAAATTTCTCCACTTAGCGCGCTTGCGTTTCACTCCCTTATGGAGTTTCTTCAGGAGATAAATTGTTGTCTGCTGCCCACGTTTCTCTACTTAATTCTTTCAACTTAATTTTTTCAACCAGAACGCCGCGCTCTCCCATGTACAACAGATCGCCGGTCTTAGCTCTCTTCTTTGCATTGCGCCGGTGCCTCCCTTCTAGAAACTTGAAGATAATGAAGTATTCTCTTCAGATGACCTTCTTCCTGAGGTACCTAGGGACAGTCTCCCACAATTCTGATGTGCTGGGTGGCAGCACAGCATGGGTGGTGGCCGCCCTGGCTCCCTCAGCCTCGAGGAAGGAAGAGGAGGATGAGGAGGAGGTGGACGAAGAACTGGAGGAAGAAGATGAGTGTGCCCGCTGATGCCTCTTCTTGTGCTTGTGTGAGGGTCTCGGGGCCAGCGTGGCGGGGGCATGCTGGGCAACGGGGACACAGACCAGGGGGATAGAGAGTGAATCAAGGGAAATGGTCTCACTTGATCTCTCCAATGCTGTGGGTCCCATTGGCCCCACCAGAGTTGCTCCAGATGAGTTTGGTGGCACCAGTTGCTGGGACTGCGGGGACTGTGTGCCGTCTGTCAAATGCGCTGCCAGGATCTTGGACTGAGGTGCCTGAGAGGGTGCAGGCGGGTGGTAGATGTCCTCGGAGGGAGGTTCCTCCCTTTCGGTGTGAATGGCGATGGTGGTGTCTTTTCCATTGGGAGCTGCCATGGGAGGGGGATCGAACCAAAGAACTGCTGCACAAAGCACGGTGCCCCCTCCTGTGGTGCTGGCGATGTGAGCAGTGGCCCTGCTTGTACAATGATCTGCGACGGTGCCGGCTCTGCGCCGAGTTCCAACTTCAGCTGCTATCACTTGAGGATGTAGAGTGATATCTTCTCCTCCACCTGGATGTCCAGGATTTGCTGATGTGTCGATCCCACTGCCTGGGGGCCCCAATGGATTTGGAACTGCGAGATGGAAAATGTCTCTGAGGGGTTATCAGTGCAGGTGGGCCGCTGGAGTCGCAAATGGGAGAAGCTGCTAGAGGGTCGTAGCCAAACCCACAATTGGGTGGACTGGGGTGGGTGCATCCTCTGCTGCTGGTCCTATGTCCCCCAAGTGCTGCCCTGGCATCAAGGGCATGTGTTGTATGCTGGGACTATGCTCCGTGCTGCGGCCACCCCCTTTTGAGTCAGTGGGAGGTCGGGGTGGCAGCATATCGCACTGGGAGTTTCTGGAGTCTTTTGGGGCAGCCCCCAACTCCACCCTCGGTGTCCTGGGCCATGCTGGGCCGAAGGACGCAAGCTTAGAGAGTGGGATGGACGTTCTCCTCGCTGCAAGCATCTTCTGGGCATGCTGATGGTCTTTGACCATGATTGCTCAGTCCCGCTGTTCTTGAGAAGGGGCGGTTCCAACTGTTGGGGAGCAGGCCAGAGGGTAACTTCCCGACCCCTGTGCTGCCCGGCGAGAGGACTTTCATCTGTGCCTTCTTTGCCAGAAGGAGGCTCTGTGAAGAGCCTTTTTGCTGAGGGGGACTCTGTGAAGAGCCTTTATGCTGCAGGAGGCCCTGAAAAGAGCCTTTTTGCTGAATGGGGGCTCTGAAAAGAGTCTTTTTTTGAGGGGGACTCTGAAAAGAGCCTCTAGATGCAGGTATAGTCACTGGCCTGAGAACAGCTGACTCCTAGGAGGTCCACTGCAGCTGCCTGAAGCTGCAGCAGCCTGATGGGAGAATCTTCTGTAGATTGGCAGCATTTTTGAAGCAGAAGAAGCAGAATCTGAAAGGAGGATCGCTGTGCTCCTTCTGCCTTTTACTGGGGGCTGAGATCTCATCCAGGCATGCAGGACAGCAACAGTTGTCATGAGGATTGCCTCCCCCCCCCAAGTGATGAGAGTTTTCCTGCCATGACTGGCGGGATCCCAGCCTCCTCTGAGAGGCTTGGATGGACCTGCCACCATGTTAAGCTGCGGGTCCGTCGCACTACTCTCGGCTCCTTGTACGTATGCACACACAACAACACCAAGCATATTTAAATAATACATATATGAGCTGTGCATATTAAAATGGAATGCCCAATGCAGAGAAACGTGTAAAGGATGACATAACAAGGCGGAAAGTTCCAGAGCACCATTATCTCTGTGCCTGGTCTGAGGTGTCTTAAAGATCTTGTGCATGTAGGGAAAGACTGTTTCTGGGTATGTACTGTTGAACAGTTTACCTTCAACGTGAACATTTTCTGCATGTATCTTTATGTGTATAAGCGAACATTCGGCATTCAAGAACTTGCTTCTTACCCCTGTGTGCTCTTTGGACTCACTTATATCATTCTCCATTTACTGTTATGCCTCTTTGATCTGATTTCATAAAAACAATTTTTTTGGGGTGAAACAGTGTTGATTATTATGGGGTGAACACCAAAAGGACCTGCACATCTATGTGCATAATGTGAGTGTTTGACATTTACGCACATGCGCACACGATCATTTGTAGCACATCTATTGTGAAATGTAAATACAGAAATGTATATTTAGATTTGTGAGCCCCAATCCAATGTATAAAATATCTAATTACTATTTCCTGTGCTATGTAAATCATCGCTCAATCGAAATGTGTATCTTAAAAATCACTGTATTGTACGATACATTATGATTCTGTAAAGTAAACCGCTGCTGATCGTAGGAAGCAGCGGTATACAAATGTTTACTAAATAAATAAATAAATATTGTTTGTGCATGCATTGGCTTCCCTCTTTTCAACTTTATGCTAAAGTTTTACACACAGCTCATTTGCATACTATTACTACTAATCATTTGTATAGTGCTACAAGGTGTACGCAGCACTGTACATATAGATGTAAGACACAGTCCCTGCTCATTGGAGCTTACAATCTAATCAAGATGAAAAAACCGCAAAACTGGGGACTAGAGTATGGCAAGATACACATAAGTAGTGGACATGAGAACGAGAAGCATCAGTATCTAAAAGTAGTTTCAAAGAGGTGGGTCTTCAGCTGGAATTGAATGGGTCCAGAAAAGGAGTCTGATTCAGGTAGTTTGTCCCAAGCATATGGAGCAGGAAGGTGGAATGAACGAAGTCTGGAGTTGGAAGTGGCAGAGAAGGGCACAGATAAAAGGGATCTGCCAGAGGAGTGGAGTTCCCGAGGAGGTGTGTAGAGTGAGATGAGAGAGGAAAGGTAGTGAGGAGCCACAGAATGAATGCACTTGTAGGTAAGCAGGAGAGGTTTGAACTGAATATGGAAATGGATAGGGAGCCAGTGAAGTGACTTGAGAAGAGGGGTTACATGAGCATATTGACAATGGCAGAAGATAAGCTGTGCAGCTGAGTTTTGAAGGGAGAAAGATGATTTAGAGGGAGACCAGTGAGGAGCAGGTTACAATAGTCAAGACTGGAAGTGACTAATGAGTGGATGAGGGTCTTAATAGTGTGTGTAGAAAGGAACAAACAAATTCTGCCAGTGTCATAGAGAAAGAAGCAACAGGTATTAGCTATGTGTGTTCAGAGAAAGAAAGAGTAGAGGTTGCGAGCTGAGGAAACAGGGAGGAATGTAGCATTATCTACAGAAATAGAGAAGGGAGGAAGGGGAGGGCGGAATTAGGGGGAAAGATAAGGAGCTCAGTTTTGGCCATGTTCAGTTTCAGATGGCAGTGAGACATCCAGACAGCAACGGCAGATAAGCAGGCAGAGATCTGGGCTTGAATTCCTGGAGAGATTTCAGGCACAGAAAGACAGATCTGAGAGTGGTCAGCATAAAGATGAAAACCATGGGAGGAAACAAGTGCACCAAGGGAGTGAGTGTACAGAGAGAAAAGGAGAGGTCTCAAGACAGAGCACTGAGGTACACCAGTAGAAAGCAGGATGACAGTAGAGGAGGATCCACCAGAATGTATTCTAAAAGTGCAATGGGAAAGAGAAGAAGAAAACCAGGACAGAACAGAGCCCCTAAATCCAAGCGAGGACAGGGTATCAAGGAGAAGGTGGTGATCAACAGAGTCAAAGGCAGCAGAAAGTTCAAGAAGAATGAGACTCGAGTAGAAGCCTTTGGATTTGGTGAGGAACAAGTTGCTGGAGCTTTTTTGTGGAATGTAGAGAACGAAAGCCAGGGAAGCCAGACGGACTTGAGAGGAAAGTCAAGACAACAGCGGTGAACCACTCATTCAAGTAGTTTTGAAGAGAAGTGGAAGGGAGAGAGAGGTCGATAACTGGAAGGACTGATAGGGTCTAATGAAGGCTTTTTGTTGCCCTTTGCTGCATACCGGCGCTGACGTTTCACACTGACGCACTATAAAAACACGTACATAGCTAATAGTGTGTGACTTTAGCACTAGCTTTCTGCATCCAAGTCTTTGGATCTTGTGCATACTTCTTTGAATCTTGTGCACACTTCTTTGCATCTTTCTTTAATTCTAATACCCTCATTACCACTGGATTTTAATGAACAATGTGCTGGTGCCTATGCAGTTTTTTGTGCAGTTTCTTGTGCGCTAAATTCCTCTGTGTGCAGAACCCTCAGTAAGCTGTGCGCTAAGGAGGGTATTTTAGAAGCCCTATTCATGAACTGGACATCTAAAAATGGGCACTTATACATGCAAAGAATGGAGACATCCCCAGAGCCATTTTAGAAGCTGGGTATATAGACATCCCCAGCACAAGAATATCCATGTAGCACAGGAGTACTGTGGAAATGTGGCCCGTGAAAAACAAAAAGAACAGACCAAGAACTGATCCTTGCAAAACACCACTTGTAATAATCCTATCCTCAGAGTGAATGCCATGTTCTTCTACTTTCCTTCCACTTAAGCAGTTTCTAACCAATGGTGTTCATTTATTTAACCATTTAGCCAATGTTCATTTAACCAATGGTGTTCATTTATTTTGCCATTGTGGAACTGCGTCAAAGACATTGTTGACATCTAAATACACCACACCTAGTGCTTTCCCCTGATCCAACTCTGTGGTTACCTAAATAAATTGACCAGATTGTCTGACAAGATGTACTCTTAGGGCCTGATTCAGATCGGGGCCCATCTGGATGTCCCAAATCTGGACGGGCCGGATTTGCATCCGATTTTACACCCATAGGATGTTCCTGCAGGAGCAGAATCAGCTGCAAAGGGCCTGAATGGGTAGGACTTGCCCCGATTCCGTGCCACTGCCTGTTCAGCTCCCAGCCCGTCCAACCCAACTAAAGTGCCTACATGGAGCTCTGGTGCCATGGCATCCCATCACCATGGCACTAGGACACCATGCAGGAGCCCCAGTTCCCCACCACTGCTCAAACGTCTGTTTCCCTGCTGCCCAACCTCTGAAAAGGCCTGCCGAGGCCAGGATTGGGCTTCGGGGAACCTCCATGTGCTCCTCACAATTTCTGGGAGGTCCGCTGGTGCCGCTTCCCTTCTTTGGGGAGACTTATTCTACTTCCAAGGTAGAATAAGTCCCCCATCCAGTCCTGCCGCCCTGGACATACAGGGCCGTGACTGGAATCAGCCATCTATGTCTGGGTCATGGGCATGCCTCCATCCCGCCCTCGCTCCTCCTCTGGCCCACCCCCTCCCACTGCTGTCCAGAACTCTCTGCACATCTCCTCTGTATGTGCAGGGAACTTTGAGTTGAGAATTGGCCTCTGGCGTTTAGCGGGGATGTACATCCATACCAGACGTATGTCTTCGCTAAATGCTGCTCAGATTGACCCCCTTAGTAAAACCATACTATCTTAGATTCTTTAATCCACTGGATTCCTGAAATTGGGCTATCCTCTGTTTTAGCATCATTTCCATTAATTTATTCACCACAGAGGTCAGAGAAACCAGCCTGTAGTTCCCACCCTCATCCTTACTTCTGCTTTTGTGGAAAGCAGTCACATCTGTTCATCTTCAGTCCTCTGGGACCACTCCTGACTCTAAAGAAATGTTAAAAAGTTCAAACAGCAGAGCTGCTAGAACTTCCCCAAGTTCCTTTAGTAGCCTCAGATGTATCCTATCAGGCCCCATCACTTTGTCTACTTTTAGTTGAGCTAACTCTTTATAAGCACAGTCTTCTGAATATCGCTCAAGGTCTATCTCACTTCCATTACTATTTGTATTCTGTGGTTCATCTTCCAGCCCTTCATCTGTGAACACAGAACAAAAATATGTGTTCAACAATTCTGCTTTTTCCTTATCAGCCTCTACGTATTCCTCCCCATCATTCTTGCACCTTTTAGATATCCTGCTGCTCCATTCATTTCCCAGCCCCTGCTCATCTCCACCATGCCATTCCCGGGTCTACCATACCACTAATGATTCAGCCAAAGTCTGCCATAATCCATGTCTAGCTACCACTCCTCCCCTTATAAAGCAACTCCATTTATATCCTGTTCACCCTCTTCCTAGGTTAGCAAAGCTTCCATGCCACCTCATGCTTGTTCCAGGCACAGAGTACCACATGCTTCCCCCGGCTGCCACCTGCCCTATTCCCAGGCCCTCTGGCCCTAAGACCCCAGCTGCTCTTATGTCTTCCCCCTCCCCCACCCCTTGTTCACCCAACCAGAACCACCACCTCCAGACCCCCTCCAAGCTTGTGTAAAATCCTCTTTCCTATGACCTCTTCTGCCCTTTCTGTGTTTGCACTCTTTAGTATAGTACCATTAATACCCAAGGATCCTTAAAGCCCTTCTTGCCTAACTCTGCTGTTCTTTCTTTTTCTCTCAGTCCTCACAGCTGCCTTGGCCTCCTTGCCCTCCTTGTCCCATCTTTACATTCTTCATGCTCTTTTGAACTTTGGAAGCCTTCCCCTCCCCCTCCCACCTTGCTCTTACCCCAATCCATGTCTGAGCTGCAGCATCAGGTCCTATCAGTTGCCATTTTTTTATATATCCACTTGTTATACTTTAGGAAAACTAACTTTGCCAAGATGGGACAATATCTCAAGGAGTCATCAGCAGGTTGGGAACAGTTGGAGGATATAGAAAAGCAATGGGCAAAACTGAAAGGGGATATTTTAAAGGCAACAAATCTATTTTTTAGAAAGGTAAACCAATGTAAAAGGAAAAGGAGGCCACTATGGTTCTCAAAAGAAGTAGCTGAAAAGGTGAAAAAAAAGAGGGTGACCTTCATAAAATAGAAGCGATCACAGAAAGAGGAAGACAAGCATCAATATTTTAAAAAAACTTAGAAACGCTAGGAAAGTAGTCAGGAAAACAAAGGTACAAAAAGAAGAAATAGCCAATGTAATAAAATGGAGCAATGACATTTTTTTCAGATATGTTAGTGAGAGGAGGAAGTGCAAAAGTGGTATTGTCAGACTCAAGAGTGAAGGGAAGGAATAAATAGAAGCTGATGAGGATAAAGCGGAATTGCTTAACAAAATATTTTTGTTCTTTTATCAGAGATGAAGGGCCATGAGCAGGATCTCAGAAAACACTCACAAATAGGAACAGAAATGAAGGGAATCTTGAACAATTTTCAGAAGACTGTGTTCATGAGGAACTAGCTACTGTAAACTAAAAGTAGACAAAGCAATGGGGGGATACATCCAAGAGATTGAAGAAACTTGGGGAAGTTCTAGCTGCTCCACTGTCTGACCTTTTCAATTCTTCTTTAGAATCAGGAATGGTCCCAGAGGACTGCAGAAAGGTGCATATGGTGCCTTTACACAAAAGCGGAAGTAAGGACGAAGTAGAGAACTACAGGCGGGTTAGTCTGACTTTCTACAGCCACAGCCAGTAGGGTCATCGCAGGATATATTGATACATGACCGGTTATAAAAGAAAATCATAGGAGGTTGTTTAAACTGGACATTGCCAGAACATAATTGTTTATTGAATCAAAAAAATGTTGTTCGTCTCACATTCAACTAACTAAATAAACTTAAGAGATAAACTCTAATTCCCTTAACGACCCAAAGAAAAAAAAATTTTGTTGGATCATTTGCTTTGAAAGGAAACTTTTCCTCTCTCGCAGCAAATCGTCCTTTTTATTCTGTTTTAAAGAGAGTAACTACTCTCGTACCACCATACCAAGGTATAATTAACCAAATTATCCTCAGATACCTTGACGCAAGCAGAAATTTACTGAAAAGTACTTAGCTGCTGTAAGCCTCTTTCTTTCAGCAAACGCCTGGAACGGACCCTAGATCCAGCGTCGAATGTTGGCGTCCAATTATAGGCACACTGCCACTCCTCAACAACTCTGTCCCTTGGATCCAGCTCTCATTCCAAGGCCTCTTTTTCCACATATGCTCTCACTCGTACTTTCCAGCGTTGTCACACTTCAAAGCATCTGATAACTAGAGCAGCATCCCATTCAAAGACGTATCAAAAAAACTGTACACAACGCCGTGTTTCAGACCTTGACTCTCCCTTCTTCATGCAAATTATGTCACTGCCCTACTTCCTGTTCTGCCATTCTTAAAGTCAAACCCCGTTCCCGTGGTAATAGGCCTGGGCTCTCATTGGCTGTCTGTAAAATCAATTCAGTTCACCAAACCCCACCAATCAAGGTATCTGAGGATAATTTGGTTAATTATACCTTAGTATGGTTGTACTTTGCCCTTTCTGCCTTAGGTTGACTTGCACCTTGCTTCTTATGGCGCCACATCAATTTTTTATTTATTTATTTATTATTTAGCGTACACTTGTATCCCGCTACTTCCAGCGATCAGCAGCGGATTTCTATACATAAGGGAGAGGCTGTACAGGCCAGAATTAGAACATACAGTATGATTGCAGGGATGGGTAATAAGCATAGCAAACGGTTACAAGTTTACATTTGATTTGTTTGAGAGGAATCTTACATATATACATTTGATTGCATAAGAAGCGGCTTTACATATATACATACCTTTACGTAATTACAGAACACATTTCTTGCTGGTATGATTAGTTTAAGTGGGCATGTTACTCTAGTAGTATATGACACTCTGATTAGGTTAGGTTGTAGTGGGTCTGAAAGAGGTGTGTCTTAAGTTTTTTCCTGAAATCCTTCAGGTCCTTGTTTGCTCTCAGTTCATAGGGCAGTTGGTTCCAGAGTGCTGGAGCAGTAAAGGAGAACGCTCTTTTGGTGGTGTTTGCGTTGCAATTTCTCATGCTATTCGGGACATGTAGGGTGTTGGTATTTGCTGTTCTTCTGCTTCTGATGGTTGGCTGGGCGGAGATTAAGGTGTTGAGGTATGAGGGTGCTACGTTATGAACGAGCTCGAATGTGGTTACTAAGAGCTTATATTGGATGCGGGCCGTGATGGGGAGCCAATGAAGCTCAATTAGTACTGGAGTGATGTGTTCAGTTAGTCCTTTTTTCATGATGATTCTGGCTGCCATGTTTTGTGCTAGTTGAAGTATGTTAAGGGTTTTTTTAGGCAGACCTTGTAATATAGCGTTGCAGTAGTCCAAGTGGGGAATGATGAGGGCTTGTGCCACTGTCTTGAAGTCCGAGTGATCGATAATATTCCGTAGCGGTTGCAGAACTCTTAATTTGTGGAAGATGGCCCGATTGGTAATACGGAGGTGCTTTTCCATATTTAGGTTGCTGTCCAGCATTACACCTAGGTATTTTATTTCAGACTTTGTGGTATAGACATTATTGTTCATGGTAACTGTTGATGGTGGGTTAAAGTCAGGTTTTCTGGAAATGCACATCACTTCAGTTTTTTTATGGTTTATTGACATATTATTCCGTTGCAGCCAACTTTGTAGTTCGCTTAGGCATTTTTCAAGTTGGTTGAGGCTGGGGTTGTTTATGTCGAGATGAGTGTAGAGCATCAAGTCATCAGCATATATATGGTAACTGATCTTGTGGTCCTGCAGGATTTCACAAATAGGTCGTATATATAGGTTGAACAAGAGTGAGGATAGGGCAGAGCCTTGTGGTATGCCTTGGGTCTGAGGGAAGGTGGAGGCATTTGCGTTGTTGAATTGGACTTGCTGCATTCTGTTACTTATGTAAGATGAGAACCATTTCAGGGGGGTCCCAGATATGCCTATGGAAGCAGGTCTGTCCAGGAGGGTGGAATGATGCACTGAATCAAAGGCAGATGATATGTCTATGAAAATGAGCATATACATTTTGTTTCTGTTTTCAAGCCCCTTGAGTAGTTTGTCCATTAGGGCTAGTAGGAGAGTTTCCACGCCATGATGTTGGCAGAAGCCGTATTGGTGAGCATCAAGGGCATTGTTGACATCAATGTGATCTTGCAATTGTTGCTGGATGGCCTTTTCGATAATCTTGGCTAAGAAGGGTATGCTTGAAATGGGATGGTATGAGGCAGGGTCGCTTTCGTTAAGAGTTTTGTTTTTTAGGATGGGTCGTATGAGAGATTGCTTGAGCTGATTTGGCATGATCCCTTGTAGTAGAGATTGGTTCACTATATGGGCGATATACTTGGCAGCTTCTTGCTTCACAGCCTTAATCCAGGCAGCTGGGCATGGATCAAGGGGGGAAGTTGTGGTGTTTAAGGAGGTAATTATGTTTAGGATTTGTCTGTCATCTATGTTTCGGAAGGTATCCCATTCTTGGTACTGGTTTACACTTTCAGATGTGGGAGTTTTTTGCTGGGTGATGCTTACATCCAGCTCTTTAGTGTGGTGTGTGGGTGTTTGTAGTTTTAGCTTGCTGTCTTGAGGGTTAAGCTTGTTGGCATAATGATCAGCTAGAGTTTGGGCCGTCATTGTTCCGTTTTGATTTGTTGCTTGGGACGTCTTGGTGAGTGATTTGACAAGTTCAAAAAGTTCTCGAGGTCTGTTGAGGGCCTTATTGAGTATGGAGGAGTGGTGGGTTTTTTTTTTTTCGCCAGGTTGATTTCATTCTTGTATGTTGTGAGAAGTTTAAGGTATTCACTTCTATGTTCTTCAGTTTTGGATTTTCTCCACTTTCGTTCTAGCTTGCACAAATCTATCTTTAGCTCTCTTAGGGTAGAGGTATACCACGGTTCAGTTTTGGGTTTAGATGGGTTGGTTGGGGGTTTCAGGGATGGTTGTGAGGTTGCTTCAATTCCTCTATTCCATTGTTTCACTAATTTTTCGAGGTCCGAGTGTTCCAGTGTCATGTGGGACGTTATGGACGTTGTTAAGGCTTCTTTATCAAATTTTTGGAATCTCCTCCGTAAGTTTGTGTTAGAGTTGGATTGTGAATGGACTGGAGCGACAGGGAGGTGTAAGGAGAATTCTATTTGGTGATGATCTGACCATGGTACCTGGGTTATTTGCAGTTTTGATTGCTTTGGTTCCTGACGATTGGAGGGCAGAAACACCATATCCAGGGTATTGCCTTTGATATGTGTAGCGTCATGGATTATTTGTTCATATCCAAGTTGCTCCATGGCTTTGAGGAAGCTTCTTGCTTGTGCTGAAGAGACTGATGCAAGGTTTAGATCTCCCAGAATGATCTGCTGCTTTTTGATTGAGGTGGTGCTGATGAGTTCCAGGACAGTGGCTAGGCTTTCATGTGGTGATGCGGGGGGTCTGTAGGTCAGACAGATGGATATAGTTTTGTTTTCCACTCTGAGAAAGTCTATGCCGTCATTTGAGCTTTGAGATGTGTTTGTTAGGTGATAGGAGGCCTTGGCGATGATGAGGACTCCTCCTCCTCTTTTGCTTGATCGGGGACAATTGTAGATATCGTAGCCAGGATTGGTAATTTGGTTGATGATGGCTGAGTCCTTTGTTCCCTTTTCTGATTCTTCCTAACCTTCTTCCCTCATTCCATCACCCTAATACCCCCCTCCTTTTCACCCGCTCTCCACTGTCCCTATTTCCTACCCCATTTTCCTCCACCCTTTCCTCAGCTCTTGAGCTTCACTTTTTTCTTCCTCTCATTCATTCCTCTTCTTCCTCTCTAAAACAACCTTATTCTCATTTCCGCCATGCCATCTCCTCTCTCTCTTGCACTCTTCTTCTCCTTCTGTCTTCTGGTGATATTAATCCCAACCCTGGCCCACCTTCATTTTTCCCCTCACTCCCATATTAGTTCCTCTTTCTACCACCCCAACATCATCCATATCCCTCTCCTTTCCCCCTCCTCTCTCCCTTTCTCAAGTGCACTATGGAATGCTCATTCCATTTCTAATAAACTTCCCTTTACCCATGATCTCTTTACTGCATCTCTCATGCTTTCCATCTTCTAGCTCACACTGTGACCTGGCTCCTTCCTGATGATACTGCTTTGGTCACTGCCCTCTGTTATGTTGGCTACCAATTCTCCCACACTCCTCATGCCATTGTCCGCATTGGTGGTGTCAGGTTTCTGCTTTCTCCTTCTTGCCAATTTCAATTCCTCCTTCTACCTCACTCTTTCCTCCTTTGAAATCCACTCCATCCATCTTTTTAATCCCCTGCCTCTCTAGATTGCTGTTATCTATAGACTCCCTGACAAGTCCACTTCTACCTTTCTCACTGACTTTGACTCATGGCTTTCCTTATTTCTGATTCTTCTTCCCCCTCCCTTATTTTTGGTGACTCTAATTTTCATATTTATAACCCTTCTGATCCCATGCATCTAAGCTCCCTTCTCTTACCTCCTCATGCAACCTCTAGCTTTGCTTTTCTGCCTCCACTCATCAGCATGGTCACTGCCTTGACCTTGTCTTCTTTTCTAATTGTTTATCCTCTAATTTCCTTAGCTCAATTCTTCCCTTATCTGATCACCACCTGTTAAGTTTCACTCTTCATCACTCCCTGCCTCAATCTTGCTCATTCTCCTCCTACCTTTTTAGGAATGAATTCATGCTATCAATCCATTGATTCTTTTCGCTACTGTCTCATCACCCTTTTCTTCCATTTTGTCTTCTAAATCTGTCGATGAGGCTATAATTTCCTATAATACTGTTCTCTTATCTGCTCTGGATTCTCTTGCTCCACCCATATCATGTCCTGTGAGGTGCTCTTCATCTCAACCCTGTCTGTCTTCAACTACCAATTACTTATGCTTCTGTGCCCATTCATCTGAGCACACTTGGCTCAAATCCCGTTCCCTTTCTGACTTTCTTCACTTCAGATTCAAGCTTACTTCCTTCCAGACTGCCATTGCACTCGTCAAGAAAAAGTATTTTATCCTTCAGATTAACTCTCTTGCCTCTGACCCCCACCACCTCTTTTCAACTTTCAATTCTCTTCTTAAGGTGCCTCTGCCCCAATCCCTCCTTCTCTTTCTGCTCAAACTCTAGCTGACTTTCCATGACAAAATCCATAAGATTACACTCCAGTTCCCCACTAAATCTGCTTCACCTCCTCCTCAATACCAAATTTTTTCTCAACCTGTATCACTCTTTCATCCTTTTCTAAGATCTCCGAAGCGGAAACCTCTCTTCTTCTTTCCTCCTCTAAACTCACTACCCATTCCTCCTATCCAATCCTTACCCATCTCCTTAACTCCATTGCCTCCTCCATCATTCCTTCCATCTCACATATTCTCAACCTTTCACTCTCCATTGCAAATTTCCCTGCAGCCTTCAAGCATGCTGTGATCACACTTCTCAAGAAACCTTCACTTG
Source organism: Ichthyophis bannanicus (assembly GCA_033557465.1). Lineage (NCBI taxonomy): Eukaryota > Metazoa > Chordata > Amphibia > Gymnophiona > Ichthyophiidae > Ichthyophis > Ichthyophis bannanicus. The sequence goes on from CM066036.1 coordinate 142,724,100, forward strand.
ACTCTACTTGTCCTTCTAATTATTGACCTATCTTCCTTCTTCTCTTCATTTTCAAACTTCTTGAAAGCGCAGTTCTCCATCACTGTCTTGAATTTCTCTCCTCTCAAGCTCTCCTAGATCCACTTCAGCCTGTTTTTCATCCCTTTCATTCTACTGAAATGGCTCTTACCAAAGTCTCCAGTGACTTGTTCCTGGCTAAGTCCAAAGGTCTTTACTCAGTTCTCATTCTTCTCAACCTTTCTGCTGCTTTTGATACTGTTGACCACTTTCTTCTCCTCAACACTTTGTCCTCTCTTGGTTTTAGGGGTTCTGTGTTATCCTGTTCTCTTCTTATCTCTCCCTTTGCGCTTTCAGTATTTGTTTTGGTGGATCCTCTTCTACTGCCATCCCTCTCTCAGTTGGTGTACCCCAAAGGACTGTTTTGGGCCCTCTCTTTTTCTATCTCTATACCCAGTCCCCTCCAATGGCTTTCAGTATCATTTTTATGCTGATGACTCTCAAATCTATCTATCTACACCTGACATTTCTCTTGCACTCCAAGCCCGTATCTCTGCCTGCTTATCTGACATCGCTGCCTGGATATCTCACTGCCGTCTGAAACAGAATATGGTCAAGACTGAACTTCTTATTTTTTCCCCCTAAACCCTCATCCCCCTTCCTCCTTTCTTTATCTCTGTTGATAGCACTCTTCTACTTCCTGTTTCCTTGGCCTGCAACCTTGGGGTCATCTTTGACTCCTCCCTCTCCTTCTCCATACATATCAATCAGATAGATAAAAACTGTCATTTCTTTCTCTTTAACATTAACAGAATCTGTTCCTTCCTCTCTGAACACACTACTAAAACTCATCCACTCTCTGGTCACCTCCCGTCTCGACTTTTGCAACCTCCTCTTTGCTGGTCTCCCTCTTCAATATGTTCAGAACTCTGCTGCGCGGCTAATCATCTGTCAGCCCCGATACACTCATATAGCCCCTCTTCTCAAATCACTTCATTGGCTCCCCTTCTGTTTCTGTATCCAATTCAAACTTCTCCTTCTGACCTATAAATGCATTCACTCTACTGCCCCTCATTATCTTTCCTTTCTCCTCTCTCCCTAAACCCCTCTTCGTGAAGTCCGCTCTTCCTCTGGCTTTCTTCTTTCCATGCCTTCTTCTTCCACTGCCAACTCCAGACTTTGACCTTGCTGCTTCTTTTGCCTGGAATAAACCTGAATCTATACATCAGATCTCATCTCTCCCCCTTTGCAAATCCATGCTAAAAGCTCACCTTTTTGAGGCTACTTTTGGATCCTAATCCCTTGTTCTGCTTGGGTCTTCTTTCCCTACTTAAACCCCTTGTTTCTCTTATATTGTACTGTCTTTTTTGATAAGATTGTAAGCTCTAATGAGCAGAGACCGTCTTCTATATGTACTTGTACAGCACTGTGTATGCTTTGTAGCACTATTTAAATGATTATTATTAGTAGTAAATTAATGGAAACGCTGCTAAAATAAAGGATAGTGAGGTTTCTGAAGTCCTGTGGACTGCAGGATCTGAGACAGCATGGGTTTATTAGAGGCAGGTCTTGTCAGCCCTTCTTGTATATACAAACCTATTCTAATTGTATTTTGTACATATGTTTATAGTTATCCTGTTGCTCCAAATTTAAACTCCTGTTACAATGTAAGCTCCAAGTTTAAACTCCTGTTACAATGTAAGCACAGAACAGTCTTCTGACTGTGCATCCTTGTTATATGTGAACCGCACTGATAACAAATAGCGCGGTATATAAAAGTTGTTAAATAAATAAATAAAAATCTGATTGATTTCTTTGACTGGGTGACCAGAGAGTTGGACTGAGGAAAAGCCCTAAATGTGGTGTATTTAGTTAGATTGACACTGTTCCACACAGGCAACTTATAAATAAATTGAGCATCCTAGGGATGGATCCTAAAGTGCTTGACTGGGTTAGAAATTGGTTGAATAACAGGTGACAAAGGGTATAGGTAAATGGAGTTCATTCTGAGGAGAAGGATGTTACCAGTTATGTGCCTCAGGGATCTGTCCTTGGTCGGATTCTTTTTAACATTTTTGTTAGTAATATTGCAGAAGAATTGTCGGGTAAGGGTTGTCTCTTTGAGGATGACACCAAAATCTGCAAAAGACACCCAGGAAGGACTAGATAACATGAGGGGGGATCTAGCTAAGCTTGAAGAATGGTCAAAAATTTGGTAGCTGAGATTTAACACTAAAAAATGCAGACATGTATTTGGGCTGCAAAAATCCAAGAGAGCAGTACAGTATAAGGGATGAAGTACTTCTCTCCACAAAAAAGGAGCAGGACCTAGACTGATTGTTTCTGATGATCTTAAAGTGGCTAAACAGGTAGAAAAGGCAATGGAGAAAGCCAGAAATATGCTTGGGTGAATAGGGAGAGAAATGGCTAGCAGGAAAAAGGAGGTGATAGTGCCTCTGTATAAGTCTTTGGTGAGACGTCATTTGGAATATTATGTGTGGAATTCTGGAGAACACATCTACAAAAGGTTATAAACAGGATGAAGTCAGTGCAGAAGGTAGCTATCAAAATGGTCAGTTGTCTTCGTTATAAGCCATATGGGGACAGACTTAAAGATCTCAGTATGTATACAGTACAGTACTTTAGAGAAAAGGCGGGAGAGAGGAGATATGATAGAAATGTTTAAATACTTCCATGGCATAAGTACACAGGAGGAGAGCCTCTTTCAGTTGAAAGACAGCTCTGCAATGAGGGAACATAGGATGAACGTGAAAGGGGATAGACTCAGGAGTAATATGTGGAAATATTTCTTTATGGAAGCGTGGTAGATGCATGGAATAGTATCCCAGTGGTGATAGTAGAGACAAGGACAGTATCTGAATTCAAGAAAGCATGGGACAAACACAGAAGGTCTCTAAAGGAAAAAAAGGGACTATAGAGGGAGACATGGAAGGACAGACTAGATAGGTCATAGGGTCTTTTTCTGCTGTCATGTTTCTATGTTATTGGAGTTGTAGTACAGTGCAGGGAACAGGTATGCAAAGCCATCTCGGTTCATGGAATACCGGGACCTATGTTGGTCCTGCTCCAGCCTTCCCAACTGGACATCCAGCCAATTGCTGGTCCACACCTGAGAATTCAAAAATAAACCCTGCATTGGACCAGCACCCACAACATGCCCACCCCTTTCACTGAATAAAGAGAGATGAGGGAGCCAAGGGAGTAACTCCAGCCCCTGAGTCATGTTAAGACCAGCCAGAAGGTACCAACTCCTGACAACATACATCTGCTCCACCTTACCAAAGTAAAATTGCTTAAGGAACGGATAGAGAACAATGCCATAAAACTAACAGAATAAAATGTTGAAGGGACATCCATAGTTCATGTTCAGTATTCAGTTCTTTAAACTATTTCTTACTAAATAACATGGGAAATAAAACTAGCCCAGATTTATTTATTTTATTTAGCTGTATTTATATCCCGCTTTTCCCCAGGTCAAAGGGGTCAATTGGGGGATACATTTAACACGAGGGGATATGAGACATATATGCTAATACTTACAGGGAACATGGGCAATGGAGGGTTAAGTGGCTTGCCCAAGACCACAAGGAGTGCCTATAGGACTAGAAATCCCAGACCCTCCGGCCTGAGATTGCTGTCCCCAGGTGGGACTTGAACCCCTGGCCCTCTGGCCTGAAGTACCTTGTCCTAACCACTAGACCACTCCTCCCTAGATTTAGAAAAGATCTGTTTTCCTACTCTGCCAGCATTTACCCCCAGTCCCTTGCTTCAAGCACTGTCATATGACTATAGTGATGAGGAATGGGTTGGATTCTGGTCACTGCATCTCAAAAATGATACAGAGGAATTAGAAAAGGTGCAGAGATGGGTGACCAAAATTATAAAAGGGATGGAACAATTCTATGAGGAAAGGCTAAATATGTAACGATGAGCATGTCTGCTCTAGTGGCAGCAAAGACTTGAAAAATGCGATGGGGGTCGATAGGCCAGTTGCATGTGCATGCAAGCATATTTTGGGACTTGCAACTGTGCACAGTGTGCATGAAGGTCACATTTGGGCAGTAAAATAAATGTGCCTGATGACAGTTCTGTACATGTGTCCTGCAGAGCCACATCAATGTGCTTCTGTTGCATGTATAGGCATTCCAAACAGGGGCTCTACAGGTCAAACAACGATACCTAAGCTCCACGAACAGAACAATGGCTGGGAAAAATCATATCGCTAAAGCTGTTGCCCCGTTACAGCTTCTGCCTCTGCCCAGACAGAGGTCCCAATGCCATTTGAAGGACCGGTTCCATGTGCAGGGTGCCTGCATGCTGAAGCTCTGAGGAAACAAGTGGAGGAACTCAAAGAAGAGGTGGCGAGGCTGAGGAGCATTAAAGACAGTGAGAAGTACATTGATGAGATGCTTCTTGAAACATCCAAGCTCTCTAGCAGAGGAGAAGATGGGTGCCAACAGAATGACGAAGGTTGGACACAAGTCATCAGGGCCTGCAGAATCACCCATCCAACTTCTCCAGCCCTTGAATTGGAGAACCATTATGCAGCCCTGGAAGTGGAGGAGGTGAAAGTATCCCTGGAAAGGGAAGAACCAGCGCTCAAGTACCCCAAAGTTGCAGAATCAGTGACCACAAGGAAGCGAAGGGTAGTGGTGGTTGGTGACTGTCTTCTGAGGGGTACTGAGGCGTCCATCTGCCTGGTGCCAAAATCCAAGATGTTACGGAGAGTTTGCCGAGACTCATTAAGCCCACTGACTATTACCCAATGTTGCTAATCCATGTCAGAACAAGTGATACTGCCAGGTATCCCTCTGAGCATATCAAAAGTGACTTCATGGCTCTGGGACAGAGGGTGAAGCAGTTAGGTGCACAGGTGGTGTTCTCTTCAATCCTCCCTGTTGAGGGTAAAGGCCAAGGCAGAGAGGCTCACATCCTGGAGATGAATGCATGGCTGCGTGGATGGTGTCATCAAGAGCATTTTGGTTTCCTAGACCATGGGATGCTGTTCCAAGGGTTGCAGAGCAGAGATAGCATCCATCTGTCCAAGACAGGTCAACGCATCTTCAGTAGTAGATTGGCTAATCTACTGAAGAACTAGATTCGTTGAGGATGAGTGAGAAAAGCCCCCAGGTAAGTGATGCATTAAATACCTTTATGGAAACGGGTAACAGGGGTAACATATGGAAAGCAGTGTGTATTAATGCCCGTAGCATGGGAAATAAGATCCCTGAAGTTGAAGCTTTGGTGGGAGTGGCTGACTTGGATTTAGTGGCAGTTACAGAAACATGGTTCACAGAAAACCATGACTGGGATGTAACTATACCTGGCTATACTTTATTCAGAAAGGACAGGGTAGGAAGAAGGGGAGGAGGAGTGGCACTATATGTAAAAAATACTATTAAAGCTTTGGAATTACAGAGCTTAAAAGGGAGAGAGAGGAGGCATTGTGGGTTAAACTAGAAAGAGGGAAAGAGAAATCTATTTGCATTGGCTTGATATACAGACCTCCCTCACAAGAGGAAGAGGTGGACAGAGTTAATTGAAGACATACGCAGCATTGCTAGGAAAAGGGAAGTGCTACTGATAGGGGATTTCAATATGCCAGATGATGTTTGGCACATTCCTGCTGCAGTATCATCTAGAAGTAAAGAGATCCTGGATTCTCTACAGAGAGAACTATTCAAGCAATTGGTAACAGACCCCACATGTGAAGGGGCCATACTGGACTTGGTGCTTACCAATGGTGAAAGTGTTTCTGATGTTATAGTAGGAGATCATTTTGCATCCAGTGATCACCAGATGGTGTGGTTCAGTATTAGGACTAGGGCTGTTAGAATTCATTCAATGGTGAGGGTCTTAGACTTTAGGAAGACTAACTTTGCCAAGATGGGCCAATACCTCAGGGAGTCGTTAGTGGGATGGGAAGAGCTGGGGGATGTAGGAAGACAGTGGGCAAAACTGAAAGGAGATATTTAAGGGCAACCAACCTTTTTGTTAAAATGGTAAATAAAGGTAAAAGGAAAAGGAGACCGTTATGGCTTTCGAAAGAGGTAGCTGAAAAAGTGAAGAAAAAGAGGGATGCCTTCATGAAATACAAGAGATCACAGAGAGAGGAAGACAGGCAACTGTATTTGGAAAAACTTAGAGAAGCTAGCAAAGTAGTCAGGAAAGTAAAGATTCAAAAAGAGGAGGAAATAGCCAATGCAATAAAATGGGGGGATAAGACATTTTCAGATATGTTAGTGAGAAGAGGAAGGGCAAAAGTGGTATTGTCAGACTTAAGGGTGAAGGGGCGTAAAATGCAGAAGTTGATGAGGATAAAGCGGAATTGCTTAACAAATATTTCTGTTCTGTTTTCACATATGAAGAACCAGGAGCAGGACCTCAGAAAACACCCACAAACAGGAACAGAAGCGAGGGACATCTTGAACAATTTTCAGAAGACTGTGTTCGTGAGAAACTAGCTCAACTTAAAGTAGACAAAGCGATGGGACCGGATGGGATACACTCTAGAATACTGAGGGAACTTGTGGACGTTCTAGCAGCTCCACTGACTGACCTCTTCAATGCCTCATTGGAGTCGGGAGTGGTGCCAAAGGACTGGAGAGAGGCTCATGTGGTGCCTTTACATAAAAGCGGAAGTAAGGATGTGGTTGAAAACTACAGGCTGGTTAGTTTAACTTCGGTGGTGAGTAAATTATTGGAAACGCTGCTGAAAGAGAAAATAGTGAGGTTTCTGGAGTCCAGCAGATTACAGGATCCGAGGCAGCATGGATTCACCAGAGGCAGGTCTTGTCAGACAAATCTGATTGATTTCTTTGACTGGGTGACCAGGGAGTTGGATCAAGGGAGAGCCCTAGATGTGATGTATTTAGATTTCAGTAAAGCCTCTGACACTCTTCCTCACAGGCCACTTATAAACAAACTGAGCACCCTAGGGATGGACCCTAAAGTTACTGCTTGGGTTAGAAATTGGTTCAGTGGGAGGCGGCAAAGAGTACAGGTAAGGAAGGAGGTTACCAGTGGTATGCCCCAGGGATCTGTCCTTGGTCCGATTCTTTTTAGCATCTTTGTTAGTGATATAGCAGAAAGGCTGTCGGGTAAGGTTTGCCTATTTGCGGATGATACCAAAATCTGCAATAGAGTAGACACAAAGGAAGGTGTAGATAACATGAGGAGGGATCTAGCTAAGCTTGAAGGATGGTCTAGAATATGGCAGCTGGGCTTTAATGTTAAAAAAATGTAAGGTCATGCATTTGGGCCGCAGCAATCCAAGGAAGCGATATAGTTTAGGGGGTGAAGTACTTTTGTCCACTAAAGAAGAGCGGGACCTGGGCGTGGTTGTGTCTAATGTTCTTAAAGTAGCTAAACAGGTAGAAAAGGTGACGGCAAAAGCTAGAAGGATGCTTGGGTGCATACGGAGATGAATGGGTAGCAGAAAAAAGGAGGCGATAGTGCCTCTGTATAAGTCTTTGGTGCGACCTCATTTGGAGTATAGTGTGCAATTCTGGAGACCGCACCTTCAAAAGGATGTGAACAGGATGGAGTCGATGCAGAGGGTGGCTACTAAAATGGTTAGCGGTCTTCATTATAAAGCATATGAGGAGAGACTTAAGGATCTTAATATGTACACCTTAGAGGAAAGGCGGGAAAGAGGTGATATAATTGAGATGTTTAAATACCTCCGTGGTGTAAATGTTCAGGGAGAGAGCCTCTTTCAATTGAAAGCAAGTTCTGCTACAAGGGGACATGGGATGAGGGTGAAGTGGGATAGATTCAGGAGTGATTTTCGGAAATATTTCTTTACGGAAAGAGTAGTGGATCCGTGGAATAGTCTCCCAGTGGAGGTGGTAGAGATGAGGACAGTAACTGAATTCAAAAAAGCATGGGACAAACACAGAGGATCTCTAAAGGAAAAAAGGGGACTGTTGTAATTGTTGATATGGAAGGACAGACTAGATAGGCCATGTGGTCTTTTTCTGTCGTGATATTTCCTTGTTTCTATATTACGCCACACTAGCAGAGCACAAATATATCTGATTTGACAGCCAAACCCTTCTCTGGCAGAGACCATGCTCTGTCTCTTGTTGATAGTAGCTGAGGAGGATCCCCCATGCTTCAGAAAGGAAGGCCTGAGAGAGAATCCGCTTGGCCCAAACCAGTTAAGAAAAGTATTATACTTGTACCAACATTTCATAGGAACTACTTAGCAGCTTACTGGCTCCCATTGTGTAGTCATGGAAACATGGGAATCAGGGCTGCCCCAAGCTTTAGGCTAGACTAGGTAGTTGCACAGGTCAACAAATTTTACGAGTGCCAGCAAAGAAGAACTGTCAAAGTTAAAGAAAAAAAAAAAAGAAAAGACCCTGACAGGCATACATATCCATAGAGCCATCATCACAGTCATATACCTGCAGGGAGAGGGGGCATACACACACATACAAAGCAAATTGTACCATAGACAAGGTTAATGGGCAATGAAGCATGTTGCCAGGAGCATGTGAGAAGGGCAGAGTCCCAGTGATTATGGCTGTGTAGTCAGGGCTGGCCCAGGGTTTCTGATGTCCCAGACAGGAGCCCTGGCTATCCAGTGCCGCTGATTCCATCCTCGGGGAGGGGGAGGGGTGGCGCTTGTGGTAGCGGCAGCAGTGACAGTTTAAAGGTAGAGGCTTTGTGCTGCTGCTTTGGTGAAAGGAAGTTCTGTTGGAGGGGGTCAGAAGCGGCAGGCGATGTGTGCCGAGGACAGGCTGGGCCTGTGTGTAGAATAGCTACCAGTCTCTTAGGGGGAGGCTTGTATGGTTGTGGGGTAATCTAGAGTGCTTAATTCTCTAGTGCGAGCTCTGATGGAACTGCCATGATCAATCATGGAGCCTGCAAATGGCTTTCCCCCTTTGCAACCACACCCACATCTATGCAGCTGTGTAAGCACATGCTTTAGTACAACCATCCATTCTGTGACACACACCAGCTGGACAGGGCTGGCACATGACAAAGGGCAACATATCTCAGGTGCAGCCACATGGAGATGTGTGGCAACGTCAAGAGCCATGGACCCAGAATGGCAAGGCAGTGCATACACACAGGCATCCAGGCAGAGAGGACCTCTTTCCACCCTACATGACATATGCAGATGAGACAGATCATAAAGGCATAGGTTTCCTAGGCACACAGAGCTGCACCATAACAGTTCCAATCATAAAGGACTCACATAGCAAACGCCCAAAAACGGAGAGGCATACAAGCATACCCCCCTCCCCCCAGCTAGGGAGCTGGTGAGAGCAAACAGTGCAGTTCTAGAGTCAGCCATTTAAAGGCACAAAGGTTAGAGAATGGAAGGCACTGGATTCACAGCTAGCTGCATCTTTAAGGAAGCTTACATGAATGGGAAATATTACTTCCCTTGGGCTAGGCATATTTAAAGTTTGAGGCCAATGAAGTCTTCCTGTTGACCTTTGGCAGGCAATTATTTTTCCCCACAGCCCCTTAAAATTTGAGGAATGCATGGGCTTGGTGGAAGCCTGTTTACATAATTGCTGTTCAGCAGTTTGCAAAATTAACCTCTGTATACCTTTAGGTTAGAAGGAGTATGTGTGTTGATTGCTTAGTAGAGGGAATGAATTAAGGAGCTCAGACAAGGGCGTTCAGCTGCAGTGGATAGGAACTTTTGCAGAGAAGTGACTGGGGAAAGGAGCTGGAAAAAGGTTTTGGTTTTTCAGGCTGCATGCAAACATGCACTGACTGACACATAACCAAGCTTGGCAGTGTCTTCCAAAGAGGAGCAAGTGCTGGTTCTGTTCAAAAAAAGAAAAAAAAATCAAGTTATAAAATGAACCAGCTATGAAAGAGATACCTACAATAGATAAGACATTGGACTTGTGGCAAAAAGAAAAACCTGTGGGACGTCCATCCCTGCTATTTGCCCCACTTCCATCCTCGGCAGAAGTCTCCCTGTATGAACAAGGAGCTTGCATGGGGAGGCTTAGTCGTGAGTGGGAGGTGGCATTCTGGAGGTGGAGTAAGGGCGGGGCATGGGCGGTTCGTGACCCCAGATGTGCAGGGCTGATTCTGAAGTCAGCGCTGTACATCAGGGCCGGGGTCGGCAGATTGGACGGGGAACCTATTCCACCTCGGAGGCACAGGTAGCATCAGTGAGATGAGGGGGTGAAGGGTGTTCACCGGAGTCCAATCCTGGCCATGGAAGGCCAGATGGGGGTTTGGGCTATGGGGAAAGAAAAGTGTGGTTGGTGGCCGGGGATCACGGCTCCTGAATGGAGCCGCGGTGCCATGGCAACGGGACACCATGGCACCACGATTCCATTCAGGAGCCTGACTGAATTAGCCGGGCATGGGTCTGTATGTGCAGGTCGATTGGAATCGGGTCCCGGTCTGCATGTAGAGACCATAGACCTGATTCTGATCCCGCGAGGCACATCTAGCCCCTGCGGGATTGGACATGGGTCTACCTCTGTGCATTCCAATTTTGATCGGGCACACAGCAGCCTGGACGCATATATTAGAATGTGCCTCATAGTATATCTAGACTCAGAAAACATTTGATAAAGTCCCATATGAGATACTCCTGAGAAAGTTAAAAAGTTATCGCATAGGAGACAATGTTGTGCTGTGGGTAGGAAACTGAGAGAGAGAAAACAGAGAGTAGGAATAAATGGTCAATTTTCTTAATGGAGGAAGACAAATATTGGAGTACCCCAGGGATCTGTATTGGGACTGATACTTTATAACATACTTATAAATGATCTAAAATTGGGAACGACAGGTGATTAAATTTGCAGATGATACCAAATTATTCAAAGTTGTTAAATTGCCTGTGGTTTATGAGAAATTGCTGCAGGATCTTTTGAGACTGGGATACTGGGCATCCAAATGGCAGATGAAATTTAATGTGGACAAGTTCAAAGTGATTCATGTAGGGAAGAGTAACCCGAACTATAGCTAAACAATGCTAGGTTCTAGGTGACATGATGGACAATATTTTGAAATCTTCTCTTTAGCGAGTGGAAGCAAGCAGAATGTTAGAAGTCATTAGGAAAGGAATGGAAATAAAGAATATCATGATGCCTCTGTATCACTCCATGGTACAGCCTCCCCTTAGGGCATGTTTACTAAAGGCTGCTCGGTAGTGTGTGATTGCAGCACGATATCAGCAAGGTGGCCCATGCTATTGTTTGTGGGAATGTGCCGCATGGTGATAGCATGTTGCAATGGCATGGCACTGTGCTAACAGTCATGTGAGTTAACGTAATGGCATCTGTTGAGGTGGCATGATGTGCACCCGCACTACTGGCAGAAATTGCAGTTTGTGCGTGCCATAAGGCCCACGCTAATTGTGATGCGCCATCAACATCCACATTATGCCCCTAATCTGCCTTGTCACTGCCCACATGCACTAACTGGTAGCATAGGATTGTTAGTGCAGTGCCCTGCGCTAAATGTCAGCATAGCATACACGGCACATGCTGACCCTCATGCTACCCTGTAGTGCCATGTAGTAAACATGCCCTCTTGCAAGTCAGGTCCCCGTATTTCATAAAAGATACATAGAAGGGCAACCAAAGCGATACAAGGGATGGGATTATTCTCCTATGAGGAAAGGCTAAAGAGGTTAGGGCTTTTCAGCTTGGAGAAGAGGTCCATAAAATCCTGAGTGCCGTGGAATGGGTGAATGTTAATTGATTGTTTACTTCTTCAAAAAGTACAAGGACTAGGGGTTATGCTATGAAACTACAAAATAATATATTTAAAACACATATGAGAAAATATTTTGTTTCTCTCAATGTACTGTATAATTATGCTTTGGAACACATGGCCAGAGGATGTGCTAAAAGTAGGAAGCATAGTTGGGTTTAAAAAAGATTTGGAAGAAAAGTCCATAAACTGTTATTAAGGTATACTGAGAGAAAACCATTGCTAATCCCTGGGGATAGGTAGCATGGGGCAGCTGGCTATTTTTGGATATGCCAGGTACAAGTGACCTGGATTAGTCATAATTGGAAACAGGACATTGGGCTTGATGGGCCTTTGTTCTGACCCAGTATGGCAGTTCTTATTAGGGATATTTCCTATTTTGTTTTGAGTTGTTTCAACCCCTCCTCCTAAATTTCATCACGTCCCATCTATCATTAATATTGCACTCAATGGCTCAATTCTGTGCACTATTAAGCAAAATTGAGAAAATTACAACAGTGATGAAACAAAGAATTCTGCAAAAGACATGAGAAAGTGAACAAAATGAGAATTTTTGGCCTGCACAGTCCTAGTTTTTATGCACTAACCAAAGAAGTCAGGGTTCAAACCCTACTTCTGCCACTGGTATTCCTTTTGACCTTAGACAAGCCACTTTATCTCCTGCTGCCACAGATGACCACTTAAGAGGTGCACGGGCACAGCTGTGTGAGTGTGGTCTCGGTGCTGGAATAACATGGGGTGCTACATGACAGGAAGGAGAAACATTGGTAGACCTTGGTGTGAATGTGTTGATAAACATAGATAAGGGTGAGGTGATTGATGTAATATATCTGGATACTTATAAGGAATTTGAAAAAGTCCTTTATGAGAGATTCCAGAGGAAATTAAAAAGTTATGGGATAGGAGACAATGCCCTTTTGTGGATTGTAAATGTGCTAAAATATTAGAAACAGAGAGTCACAGAATTAAATAGCAGTTTTCTCAGGGCAAAAGATAAATGGTGGAGTGTCCCATGGATCAGAAATGGGATTGATTGCTTTTTAGCACATTTTAGTTATTTACAGGAATTTGATATACCGTTATTGATATCTGGGACATCATTACAGCAAACATTTGTATTTCAGAGATGATAAAAACAAGGATACAAGGAAAGAAAGAAAAGGAAGGGAGAGGCATAGTAGCACAAAATCTTTTCCAAGTAACAACACTTAGGTGCATGTGGGCTATAGGAGGGGGAAAGGATGGAGCCATAGAAGAGGAGAATCAATTTCTCATTGGAAGGCCTGGGTGAAAAGCCAGGTCTTCAAACTAGCTTTGAACTTTTTATATCAGGTTTCTATTTGGAGCTCAATGGGCATCAAGTTCTACAGATGGGGAAAATAATCTGGAAAAAGGAAAGAGGTGATCAAATTTGCAGATGACCCAAAATTATTTAAAGCTCTTAAATTATGAGTGGATTGTAAGGAGCTACAGGAGGAGCTGGTGAGATTGGAGAACTGGGTATCTAAATGGCAGGTGAAATTTAATGTGGACAAGCACAGTGATGCATTTAGGGAATAATAATCCTAATTATGGGTATACAATGTAAGGTTCCACATTAGGAGTCACCACCCAGGAAAAGGATCATGGACTCATTGGTAAAAATACATTGAAATCTTTAGCTCAGTTTGAAATAAATAGAATGTTAGGAATTCATCAGCATGGGATAGAGATTTAGGGCCATGTTTACTAAAGATAATGCGCATTAATAAATGTTAACGCTTGCTAAGTGCCACTATACCCAGAGGAATGAAATAGACTGCAGCCACACTTAGTGCATGGAAACCTTTAGTAACATAGCCTTTAGGGACTAACACAATATTTGCCACTTAACGCATGATTTTAACTTTAACTCACATTACCACCAAGGAAAAGGATCTGGTCATCAGTGTGGGTAATATATTGAAGTCTTCTGCCCAGTGTGCAGCCACAGCCAAGTAGAATACTAGGAATCATAAAGAATGGAATGGAGAATAAAACAAAGGATATTACAGTATAATGCTGCTGTATCTCTCCATGGGGCAACTGCATCTTGAATATTGTGTGCAATTATGGTCGCCATATCTTAAAAAGGATATAGCAGAATTAGAAAAGGTGCAGAGAAGAGTGACAAAAATGGTAAAGAGGATGGAGCATGCCCCTTTGAGGAAAGGCTTAATAGGTTAAAGCTCTTCAGCTTGAAAAAGAGATGGCTGAGAGGAGATATGATAGAGGTCTATAAAATAATGAATGGAGTGGAATGGGTAAATGTAGATCAGTTGTTGACTCCTTCAAAACGTAGAAAGACTAGGGGACACTCAATGAAGCTACAATGTAGCACATTTATGACTAATCAGAGAAAATATCTTTTCACTCAACGCATAATCAAACTCTGGAATTAGTTATCAGAGAATGTTAGTGTAGCTGGATTTAAAAGAGGCTTGGACCAGTTTCTGGAGGAAAAGTTCATAAACCAATATTAAAGAGGACCAGGGAAATCCACTGTTTACCCATGGGACAAGCAGCATAGAATCTGAATACCTTTTGGGGACCTGACAGGTACTTGCAACCTGGTTGGCCACTGTTGGAAACAGGATAGTGGACTTGATGGATTCTTGGTCTGACCCAGTATGGCATATCTTATGTTCTTTTCATAACACATATTAGTTTCAGGCAACATGCATTGCACAATAATGAGATGGAAATGTATGCAAAGCATCTAATTATTCTGCTGTTCTGAAATTGCACCGCACAATGCAATTCTTTTCTCTGCCCAGGGCATGTCTCCACCACGCCCCCATGCTACATGGACATTCTCATGCTAGAGACGTCTATATACCTGGTTTTCTAAAATGGCTCTGGGGACATCTCCATGGTTTGTATATCTAAGTGCCCGATTTCAGATGTCCATCTCATGAATAGCCCTTCTAAAATACCCCCCCTTTGAATATGCCCCCTTTTTGTTTTGTATTTGTTACATGTCATATTAAAATAGAGAACAACAATCATACACCATCCTTGAAAGCCAAAGAGAATACGTGTGTTTTTAGGGACACTCGGAATTTCTTGTAGGATGGTGTATGATTGCTGTCTGTCATGATAAATCGATATAAACATTTTGTTAAATAAATAAATTGTGATGTCTAAGCTAAATGATTTATCTCTGTGTACTGCGTTCCTCTTTATACTTATGAATGCTGGCATTCTTTTCTAATATTTTATCTGTCTTTTATAGTTGATATTCTGTATTATTAAGCACTTTGATTTGGGGAAAGGCATTATAGCAAGTAAGACAATAAACCTAATCATAAAGCTGATATATTACTGTCCATCCTCCATGCTAGCCTTGGGAGTTGCACTCCTGCCAAGATAGAAACATATAAATTGATGGCAGAGATACCATATGGCCTATCCAGTCTTCCCATCTCTAAGAACTATAAACTTCTAGAATTCCTTCCTCTCCCTCGGAGATCCTCTGTTATTTGTTCCATTGTTTTGAGTTCAGATTCAGTTCTCATATCCACCAACTCTACTGGGAGGTTGTTCTATTCATCTACCACCCTTTCCATAAAGAAATATTTTCTCAGATTATTCCTGAGTCTATCCCCTTTTACCTTCATCTTAAGACCTTTCATTCCAGAACTTCCTTTCAACTGGAAGAGGGCCACTTCATGTGGCTTTATTCCAAGTAAACATTTAAATGTCTATATCATGTCAGCCCTCTCCCACCTTTCCTAAAAAGTATACCTATTGAGATTTTGTCTGTCCCCATATGCCTTATGATGAAGATCAATGACAATTTTATCAACTGCCCTCTGGACTGATTCCATCATGTTTATATCCTTTTGAAACTGTGGTCTCCAGAATTGTACATAGTACTCCAAATGAGGTCTCACTAGAGACTTATGCAAAGGCACTATTACCTCCTTTTTCCTGCAGGCCATTCCTCTCCCTATGCACCTAAGCATCTGTTGCCTTTTTTACCTGTTTGGCCACATTAAGATCATCTGATATGATCGCCCCCAGGTTCTGCTTTCTTGTGCACTGAAGTATTTCACCCCCTATACTGAACTGCCCCCTTGGGTTTTTTGAGCCCAAATGCATGACTTTGCATTTTTTAGCATTAAATTTAGCTGTCAAATTCTTGACCATTCTTCACACTTCACTAGATCACTCCTCATGCTACACATACCTTCCAGGATGTCTATCCTGTTGTAGATTTTGATATTGTCTGTAAAGAGGCATACCCTTCCTGATAGACCTTCTAAAATATCACTTGCAAAAAATGTTAAAAAGAACAGGACCAAAGACTAATCCCTAAGGCATGCCACTGCTAACATCCTGTCTTCAGAATGAACTCCATTTATTTCTACTCTCTGGTGTCCCTCACTCAACCGGTTTATTTATTTAGCAATGCTTATATACCACTTCACCAGGTGAAAGCAGTGTACATTCAGGTACAGTATTTTTCCCCTTGTCCCCAAAGGGCTCACAATCTACGTTTGTACCTGAGGCAACACAGGGTTAAGTGGCTTGCCCAAGGCCACAAGCAGCACTTGTGAGACTAGAAACTCCAGCTCCTCCGGCCCAACGTTACTGTCCTCCAGCAGGATTTGAATTCTCAGCCCTCTGACCCAAGGCAACTTGCCCCAACCACTAGGCCACTTCTTCTTACTCAATTTCTACCCAGTCACTCAGTTTATTTATAAGTCATTGATATGAAAGGCATTGCTAAAATCTAAATATACCACATTTAGAGCTCTCCCCAAATCCAACTCTCTGGTTACTCAATCAAAGAAATCAATCATATTTGTTAGACATAATCTACCTCTATCATATCTCTCCTCAGCCATCTCTTTTCCAAGTTGAAGAGCCCCAACTTTTTAAGTCTTTCCTCATAGGGTATCCTTTCATCCCCTTTGCCATTTTGGTGGCTCTTCTCTGTACCTTTTCTAATTCTGTTTATATTTTATTTTATTTAACAGGTTTATATACTGCTTTATCATTTCAATCAAAGCAGTTTACATTGAAACTTAAACTTGGATTACATTAAACAGGGACATTGATAACTTGGATTTTTCTGAGGCAATGGAGGGTTAAGTGACTTGCCCAAGGCCACAAGGAGTGCTAGTGGGAATCAAACCCTGGTCTCTGGGTTCCCAAGCCAGTTTTCTTAACCATTAGGCTACTCCTCCACTCCATATATCAATTTCTATATCCTTTTTAAGATATGGTGACCGGAATTGCACACAATATTCAAGGTGCAGTCGTACCATGGAATGATACAGAGGCATTATAATATCCTTTGTTTTATTCTCCATTCCTTTCCTTATGATTCCTAGCATTCTATTTGCTTTCTTGGCTGTGCTGCACACTCAGCGGAGGGTTTCAACATGTCATCCATGATAATGCCTAAATCTTTTTCCTGAGTGGTGGCTCCTAATGTGGAACCTTGCATCGTGTAACCGTACTTTAGGTTATTCTTGCCTAGGTGCATAACTTTGCACTTGTCCACGTTCAATTTCATCTGCCATTTGGATGTCCAGCCTTCCAATGTATCAAGGTCCTCTTGCAAGTTTTCATAATCCTGTTGTGTTTTAACAACTTTGAATAATTTTTTTTATCTGCAAATTTGGTCACCAATTTCCGGGTCAGGAGAGGAACCACATTTGCCTATCTCTAGTCCTTCAGGATCACTTCTGACTGTAAAGAAATATTGAAAAGGTCAACCAGCAGAGCTGCTAGTATTTCCCTGACCCATCTGTCCCCATTGCTTTGTCCACTTTTAGTTTTGCTACCTCCTCTCGAACACAGTCTTCTGAAAATTATTAAAGTTCTACCTCACTCCCATTCCTATTCGGGTTTATTTTCTGAGGTCCCATTCCTGGTCCTTCATTTGTGAATACAGAACAGAAATACTTGTTAAGCAATCTCGCTTTATCCTCAGAAGCCTCTACATATTCCTCCCCTTCACCCTTGAGCGCCACCCCTGCACTTCCTCCTATCACTAGTATACCTAAGAAGACTTGCCCCCATGTTTTACTGTATGAGCTATTTTTTTCTTCTATCTGCATCTTTGATTTTGTGACTACCCTACCAGCTTCTCTTACATTCTCCATATATGTTTGTTGCCTTCCTCTTTCTGCAATCTCTTATAGTTTTTAGAAACATAGGCCATGTGGTCTTTTTCTGCCATCATGTTTCTATCTAGTCTACTCAATTTTCCCCATGAGGCTAACCTAATTTTCTTTATCTTTTCAGTCACTTGTTTTGAAAACCATAGAGACCTTTTCCTCTTACTTTTATTTTATTTTCCTAACAAAAAGGTTAGCTGTCCTTTAAAATATATCTTTTTAGTTTTGCAACTCCTTGAGGTACTACCCCATCTTTGCAAAGGTAGTTTTCTTGAGATCTAGGACCGTCGCTTTTGAATTAACCATCTCCACCTGTGTCCTAGTATTGAAGCCCACCATCCAGTGATCACCCACTGCAACAGTATAAACACACTCTCCCTATTTGTAAGCAGTGAGTCCTGTACTGACATTTCCCATGTGGGTTCCATTACCAATTGCTGGAACAGTTCTCCCTGTAGAGAATCCAGGATCTCTCGACTTCTAGTTTACACCCAGTGGTGGCATGTTGGTTTCTGCTGCCCTAGGCAGACCCTCCATGCCACCAACCCTTCAAAGACTATGCCTCCGACCAGCCCACCATGCCTCCCCCACCTTGTGCTGAAACGGCAGCAGCTGAACTGCCACTTCAGCACTGCGTTGGGCCTTAAAAGTGCCTGTGTGCATGCACACATATGGCCTGCTGCTCATGCTCCCTCTCCGATGCAACTTTCATGGAGGGCTGGCAAGAGCGGCAGGCGGGAACTGTGCGCATGTGCGTGGGTGTTTTAAAACCTGCCACGGTGCTGAAGCAGCAGTTTAGCTGCTGCTTCTCAGAGGGTTAGGTTAGCGATTCCACCCTCCAGGGTCTACTGCCCTAGATGACCCCCTAGTTTGCCTAGTGGATGGGCCGGCTCTGATGACACCACAGCATGGCTATCTCAGTTTACTTCTGGAAAATTGAAATCTCCTACCAAAAGTACTTCCCCCTTTAATAGCAATATTGTGAATGTCTTTAATTAAATATGTATCTGTTTCTTCTGTCAGGGCAGTTTTTCTAAATGGGCTAGTTTTGTGGATACTATTAACCGCACAAGAGTAAAAACACAAACCAACACCCTTGACCTTACTTTCATAAATAAACCAATTTTTCAGTATAAATAACTATTTTATAGATTCCAATAAGGCATAAATGACCTCAGGATGGTCTTACCATGACATGTGGCAAACTAGTCACCATAGGATTTAAGAGCAGACACTCACATCATGGGTCACTGCCTCTAAACGTTTTCAAGCCAAACCTCAATCTAACAATGTTAACAGTATAGAACACAACCTTACCACCTACCAACAAGACATTTATTGAGATTCCTAAAAATTATAAAAAGTGCCTGCATTACAGCATTGAACCGGAGCATATAAATTCGTCAAATGGTTCCCTAAAAGAGAAAAGAAAATATTTTCCCCTTAGACAGCAGAATATATGCCTTTTTCAATAGAAATGTATTTACTTATCTGAGCGTTTTCAAACATCCGGTTCTTGTCAGCAAGCAGGCATCACACAACAGTCTTGTCCAAATGCCAAATCACATAGAAGGTACACCGTCCTGGCACGAGGTATAATAACCCCACCATAGAAACCTGACAGAAGCTTTTGTTTCACCCAATAGGCTTTTTCAAGGAATTTTCAACAACAATATCGGCATTTCACATCCTCCATATCGGATACACAGCATCTCCCTACTGACACTTCATTAGCGTCTGACGTCAGTAACTTTTAAAATACAACTAAACACATGATTCGCTCACAAAAGGTGACTTAATGTCCTCCCAAAATCCTCATTCAATATACAATAGAGCTCAAACTCATTTAACAGCAAACCAATAAAAAGAATTAATGAAAAAGACTATCATAAGGAATTAGACCAGAACGCCGATATTGTTGCTGAAAATTCCTGGTGAGGCCGCGGGGCAGGGTCCCCCCCGGCCGAAGGTAACCAGGCACGCGGCCCGGTGCGGGACCCTGCCTACGGTCAGGGAGGGGAGGGCCCTCGCAGGCATGATTCAAATTCATTGGCTCGCCCCGATGAGGAGTTGGGTGCGAGCCAATGAGCAGTGCTGGGCAGAGGGGGTTTAAAAGGGGGCGCGCGGCGGCGACGGTCTCTCTGGAGACCAGCAGCGGGGAGAGAGGTCCGTCGTCGGCGGTCTGTGGGTGATCCGGCCTTCGTTCCCGGTCGTTTGGGTGGCGTTTGCCGAGAGAGGACCTTTGCCGGTGTAGGGGGCTTGCGTCGGGGTGCCCGTGGCAACATCTGGATAAGGGCAGTCGACTGCGCGCAAGTGTAAAAAAAAAAAAAAAGGGTAAATAACTAATTAATTGAATAAGAAATTTAATTGAAGGCTTGAGGGTCCGTGGGGTCAGGAGGCAGACTGAGCCGGGCTCCCTTCGGGCGGCCGGTTTGGGCGGCAAAAGTTTATCGGCGTGCGGGGGTAGGGAGCATGCCGCCGTGGAGAGGCCGGCAGGCCCGCAGTGCAACACGTGGTCGGGGTGAGCATGGCCAGGGGATGCGACGTGGGCAGCCTTCGCCTGCTCCTTCGGGAGGGCCGGGGGAGGGGGCGGCTAGAGGAGCGTCTGGAAGGGGGTTGGGGCAGAAAGTGGCTGGGGGGGCCAGGGTCCGGGGAACTAAAGGTGCTGGAGGGGCTCGGGCTCAGGGGGGCAAGGCAGCAGCCTCAGCAAGAGGGCAAAGGAGAAGGGATGGTAGGGTGGAGAGAGAGCTGGGCATGGGGCCGGTAGGGGTGGAAACTGGGTCCCAAGGACAAGGAGGGGATAGGGCGGTGGGGGGGGGGCAGGGGGGTTGGGGGGTAGGGGGGAGGTGAGCTCGGGTGGGCAAGGAGATGCAGGGTTGGGGGCGGCTGATGTGGTGAGTAGCAGTTGGGAGGGACAGGGGATGGGGGGGTGGGCTGGGGGGGGAGGGCCATTCTTCCCTGGGTGGGCTTCTCCCTGGTTTGGAGCGCAGAATTATGGGCAAGGGCCCTTTGGCCATAGGGGTGTCGCTGGGAGCATGGGAACTCCAGGGGGCTATGCGCCGTGGGACCATTGGCAGGGGGGAGGCCAGGGATCTTCCGGGCAGAGTGGTTGTCTGCTTGGCAGCCGGGTGGTTCCCCTGTCGTCCCCTCTCCCCCCTCTTCTTCTCTTTTGTCTTCACAGGTCGACTCATCGGTTCCGGTGGCAGTGCAGAGGTCCGGTGGGCAGCGAACGGCAATGGCAGAGGGCTTCGGAGCAGGCTCAAGGGAACCCCAATGGCGTGAGGACCGCCCAGCGAGCGTGATGGGGGCGCAAGCAGCCGGTATGGGGAGGCGAGAACAGGAAGGGTTGCTGCAGGATACGCCGGCAAGCGTCGGAGGTGCAGGGGGTGAGTTGTCTGGGGGCAACGGGTGGGGGGGCGGGACGGAACAATTGGAAGGGCAAGACAAAAGAGGGCGGAAGGCTAAGCGTAAGTGCCGGCATGTAAGACGCCGTCAGCACAGTTCGGAGTCCTCTTCGTTGTCCACGGTATCCACATCGTCATCTTCGATTGCGCCTTCCCGTTCAGGGCAGGGTGGGGAGCCGGTGCCTTTGGGACCCTCGGGCGGAAAGGGTGTTCCTACGACAGTGGCATTCATGGAGTTGTGGGAAGGGGTTCCGCGGCATCTGCGCCGCAAGATATGGAAGAGGAGGTATATCGATATATTTCGATTGCTGGAGGGCCGGAGGCGGTCAGGGGAGAGTAGGAAAAAGCAGAAGGAAGACGAAAAGGCGGGTCGCGTCAAGAAAGTGTCCCAGAACGTTCTTAATTGGGTTCGATCCTTTTTAAGGTTGGCGAGTGTTTGGGGGCGGCAGGCTCCAGAGGATTATGGGATGCTTTTGGCGTACGCGGACTCTATTGTAGAAGCTGCACAGACCCATGGCGGTTTTGCGTGGCTGAATTACGATGAGAAGTTCCGGGACAAGATGGAGGAGAGTAAGGGGCTGTCCTGGGGAACACAGGATATCAACTTGTGGTTAACCCAGATGTCCGTTGGGACGGCTGGGGGTGGGGGGGCAGGGGGGCGTGGGGTGGGGAGCGGCTTGGGGGGTGCAGGGTGGCCCTTTCGTGCAAACAGTGGTTCTGTGCAGCAGAAAGCAGGGGGGGGGGGGAAGGGGACATCTGTTGGCGTTTCAACAGGTCCTCGTGCCCTTTCCTGGACTGCAAGTTCCGGCACGCATGCTCGGCCTGCGGGGGCGGGCATTCCGCACTCAAATGTTTCAAAAAGGGCGGGGTCCCCCCTCCTGCCCCAGCCAACAAGTAATTCCGATTTGGCGGAGTTGGCTCCCTCTCCACTTTCCCGGGAGGTGATTGGCGAATGGTTGTGTTCTTATCCGCGGAGGCGGGAGAGGGAAGTGTTGGAGCGTGGGTTTTTTGAAGGGTTCATTATTCCGGTGCAAGAGACTATAGCGGGTAGGGCTGCGCGCAACTCGCCGTCAGTGCGGCGCTTGGCGGCGGTGGTTAGGGAGAAATTGGCGGGCGAGTTGCGTTTGGGCAGAATAGCAGGTCCGTTTGCGGAGCCGCCAGTGGAGAATCTGGTGGTTTCCCCATTAGGGGTAATCCCTAAGAAGGAGACGGGGAAATTTCGTTTGATACATAACTTTCCTTTCCATTGGGGGACTCGGTGAATGATCATATTCCGAGAGAGCTGTGTGCGGTCCGCTACGCGTCCTTCGATGAGGCTGTGGGTCTGGTGAGACGTTGTGGCCCAGGGGCTCTGTTGGCAAAAGTAGATATCGAAGCGGCTTTTCGTTTGCTGCCGGTCCATCCGTCTTCATTTTATTTGCTGGGTTTTTCGTTTGAGAACGAATTTTATGTGGACAAGTGCATGCCGATGGGCTGTTCGGTGTCTTGTGCCTACTTCAAAATGTTTAGCTCCTTTTTGCACTGGAATTTAGTACGGCGGGTGGGTGTTAGGAATGTTGTACACTATCTGGATGATTTTCTGTTTGTGGGGGCGGCTGCGTCTGGGGAGTGTCAATAGTTGATGGACGGTTTTCTAAGCATGGCTAGGGCGTGTGGGCTCCCGCTGGCAGAGGACAAGACTGAGGGTCCCGCCACTTGTATCACTTTCTTAGTGGTTGAGATTGACTCGGTCGGAATGGTGGCGCGCCTCCCGATGGACAAAGTGTGCAAGCTACGGGTCCTGGTGGCGAATGGGTTAGCATCTACCAAGTTATCTCTGAAGGAGTTGCAAATCTTGATTGGCTCGTTGAATTTCGCATGCAGGGTCATTCCGATGGGCCGGGTATTTATGCGTCGCTTGGCGGCAGCCACGGCGGGGGTGCGCAAGCCGCATCATCATATTCGAATGTCGCAGGTCATGAAGGCTGATTTGAGGGTTTGGGATGTTTTTCTTGAGGACTTTAATGGGGTATCTGTTCTGATGGAGGAGGAGGTCTCCAGTGTGGAGTTGCAGCTCTATACGGACGCGGCAGGCAGTAGGGGTTTGGGGATTTACTTTGGGGGTGACTGGTGTGCTGCGCAGTGGCCCCATTCCTGGCACGCGGCGGGCCTGACTGCCAACATTACGTTCTTGGAGCTATTCCCGTGGTTGGTTGTCTTGCACTTGTGGCCGGAACGCTTGAGGAACCGCAGAGTGACATGGTGGTGTGACAACGAGGCGGTGGTGGCGGTAGTCAACCGGTACACGCTGCGCTGCTCGCTGGTAACGGGTTTAATGCGGGACATAGTTTTCGCGTGTTTGCGTTTAAATGTCGCGGTGAAGGCGCGGCACATTCCGGGTTGCACTAATCGAATTGCCGATGCTCTTTCTCGTTTCAAGTGGGATCTGTTCCGGACGTTGGCGCCGGAGGCAAGCGAGGAAGGCATGGAGGTTCCAGAGCATTTATGGACGATTGGCCAGCAGAGATGGTTCGACTGTTGAAGAGTTCCCTTGCACCGTCGACTTGGGTGGCTTACCAGAAAGGATTTGACACTGTAATTGGCTACTTAGAGTCGCACGGCTGGCGGCCCGGAGCCGGGGTTGACAGTTTACTGGGACGCTATGTAGTGGAGGCGAAGTGCACTGGCACATCCCGGGCATCCCTGCGAAGGCGGTTGGCGGGCTTTACATTCTTTGCCAGAGCGGCAGGCTGGGTGTCAGGGAAGCCTGGGTTTTTGGTACAGCGGCTACTGCGAGGCTGGGATAGAGGGAGCCCGCCGCCCCGGGACGCTCGGTTGCCAGTGACACATGATCTTTTGGTGAGACTTTGCGAGGTACTGCCGAGTGTGGCGGCTTCACGCTACGAGGCGGTTCTGTTTAAGGCATTATTTTGCTTGGCCTTCTTTGGGGCCTTTCGGATTGGGGAGCTGGTGGCCAGCTCTGGCAGGGCAGAGCGGGCTGGGGGACTATTGTTTACGCATGTACAGCTTGGACAGGGGCAGCTGCGGGTTAGGCTGGCGAGGTCAAAGACCGATCAATTGGGCAAGGGATTGTGGGTGGTGCTGAGGGAGGTGGTATCCCTGCCGACTTGCCCTGTGGAGGCTGTGCGGGCATATCTAGCAAGGCGCCCGGGTCGCAGATCACTTGTTTTTCTTGCATGAGAATGCAGATTGGGTGACCCGATATCAAGTTGCGGCGGTGCTGCGGTTGGCCATTAGGAGATTGGGCATGGATCCGACACACTTCGCTCCGCATTCCTTCCGCATTGGAGCGGCGACAAGTGCAGCTGCGGCCGGACTGTCGGAGGTCGCGATTCAGAGCATTGGCAGGTGGCGGTCGCAGGCCTTTAAAGGTTATGTCCGTTTATAAGGGGAACGGGGGGTCCTGTTAATAACCTGTGCTTTCTTTTTCAGATGCTGTGCGGTGCCCGCAAATATGCTGGATGATCGGGCATTCATTCGTGCATTGGGCGGGACTGCAGGCAGCTGAACGACCGCTGGGGCCTAACTTGGGACTGGACCCGGCTTTGGTGTCGCTTCTATGGCTGGGTGAGCGTGGTCTGCGGTGGCCGCAGTTGTTACCTCTGCTTCGACACCATAGCCGGGTGAGAGCTGAGCCCGCTGTGATCCTGCTGCATGTTGGAGGAAATGATCTGAATGGATGGACATGTAAGCAGATCATTCGAGCAGCAAAACGGGATTTTGCAATAGTGTCTCGACTGTTCCCACAGGTTACATTAATGTGGTCAGACATAATTCCAAGGCCTGTTTGCCGGCAGCAATGGCGTTGGTCCCGGGGGTTGGCAAAGGTCAATCGACAGATCGGGCAGTGGGTATGTCAGCATGGGGGGTATCAGATTATGCACCCCTGGGTGGAAGTGGACTGCGCTGGGCTCTATTGCACGGACGGCGTGCATTTATCACCAGTGGGAGTAGACCTCCTGTTAAATGACTGGCAGGAGGCCTTGGAATGCATGGTCCAGCCGGAGTCTCGATGGTCGCAGCTTAGGGGGGGGGGGGGCGGCGTAGAGGCGCAGACGGGCTCTACACCGGGTGGCGGGATCCCAGAGGTTTCCGGGGTCCGGATCCTTAAGCTGGATTTGGGGCGGGGGCGGGCGCCCCCAACCCGGATGACCCCTGGCCGGTCTTTGCTAGTAATATGGCGAGGCCGGGGAAAGGGGGGGGTTGGCTTTGCCGCTGGCTCGGCCGCGGCGGGAGTGGAATGAGGTCACCTTGCTAGTAATATGGCGGGTGAGGGCTCATTCCGCTCGGGGGTTTGTTATGTAATGGTTGTATGGTTTAAGCAATGTTTGGAATGTTATAATTTGGTTAATAAAAGCTGCGACCATTTCGAGCCAAGTTATTGTCTGGACTGATTATTGGGTGAGAAAGGGAGAAGGAGGAATTAAGGGGTGAGGGGGGGGGGAAGGGGGGAGGAACAGGGTACCACCGGGTCCGACCTGCCTTGGTTATGGTGAGGCCGTGGGGCAGGGTCCCCCCCGGCCGAAGGTAACCAGGCGCGCGGCCCGGTGCGGGACCCTGCCTACGGTCAGGGAGGGGAGGGCCCTCGCAGGCATGATTCAAATTCATTGGCTCGCCCCGATGAGGAGTTGGGTGTGAGCCAATGAGCAGTGCTGGGCAGAGGGGGTTTAAAAGGGGGCGCGCGGCGGCGACGGTCTCTCTGGAGACCAGCAGCAGGGAGAGAGGTCCGTCGTCCCACCCGCCCGCCCTTGCTGTGGTGTGGGCATTGGGTAGGGTTGTCGCAGCTGGTGGGGGGCGGGATCCTGGAGGTTTCCGGGGTCCGGAGCCTTAAGCTGGATTTGGGGCGGGGGCGGGCGCCCCCAACCCGGATGACCCCTGGCCGGTCTTTGCTAGAAATATGGCGAGGCTGGGGAAAGGGGGGGGGGGTTGGCTTTGCCGCTGGCTCGGCCGCGGCGGGAGTGGAATGAGGTCACCTTGCTAGTAATATGGCGGGTGAGGGCTCATTCCGCTCGGGGGTTTGTTATGTAATGGTTGTATGGTTTAAGCAATGTTTGGAATGTTATAATTTGGTTAATAAAAGCTGCGACCATTTCGAGCCAAGTTATTGTCTGGACTGATTATTGGGTGAGAAAGGGAGAAGGAGGAATTAAGGGGTGAGGGGGGGGAAGGGGGGAGGAACAGGGTACCACCGGGTCCGACCTGCCTTGGTTATTGAAAAAGCCTCTTGGGTGAAACAAAAGCTTCTGTCGGGTTTCTATGGTGGGGTTATTATACCTCGTGCCAGGACGGTGTACCTTCTATGTGATTTGGCATTTGGACAAGACTGTTGTGTGATGCCTGTTTGCTGACAAGAACCGGATGTTTGAAAACGCTCAGATAAGTGAATAAATTTCTATTGAAAAAGGCACATATTCTGCTGTCTAAGGGGAAAATATTTTCTTTTCTCTTTTAGGGAACCATTTGACGAATTTATATGCTCTGGTTCAATGCTGTAATGCAGACACTTTTTTGTAATTTTTAGGAATCTCAATAAATGTCTTGTTGGTAGGTGGTAAGGTTGTGTTCTATACTGTTAACATTGTTAGATTGAGGTTTGGTTTGAAAAAGTATAGAGGCAGTGACCTATGATGTGAGTGTCTGCTCTTAAATCCTATGGTGACTAGTTTGCCACATGTTGGGGTAACATAAGAACATAAGATATGCGATACTGGGTCAGACCAAGGTCCATCAAGCCCAGTATTCTGTTTCCAACAGTGGCCAATCTAGGTCATATGTACCTAGCAGTTTCCCCCAAGGGACACAGGTTCCACAATGCTTGTATTAGTTCAAGCATTGACATCCTGGGTCTCTTCTTAATAATGGTTTATGGACCTTTCCTCCAGGAACTTGTCCAAACCTTTTTTAAACCCAGCTACACTAACAGCCTTTACTACATCCTCCGGTAACAAATTCCAGAGTTTGATTACACGTTGAGTGAAAAAATATTTTCTTTTATTAGTCTTAAATAGTTTACCCTGTAGCTTCATTGCATGTCCCCTAGTCTTTCTATATTCTGATAAGGTAAACAATTGATCTACGTTTACCTGTTCCACTCCGTTCATTAATTTATAGACTTCTATCATATCTCCCCTCAGCTGTCTGTCTCTTTTCCAGGTTAAAGAGCCCTAACCTTTTTAGCCTTTCTTCATAGGAGTATCCTTCCATCCCCTTTACCATTTTAGTGGCTCTTCTCTGAACCTTTTCTAAAATCGCTATATCCTTTTTAAGATACGGCAACCAGAATTGCACACAATATTTAAGGTGCGGTCTCACCATGGAACGATATAGAGGCATTATAATATCTTTTGTTTTATTTTCCATTCCTTTCCTTATCATACCTAGCATTCTATTTGCTCTCTTGGCCGCTGCTGCACACTGGGCAGAGGGTTTTAACATGGTATCCACAATGACGCCTAAATCTTTTCCCTGGGTGGTGGTTCCTAATGTGGAACCTTGCATCGTGTAACCATAGTTTGGGTTGTTCTTCCCTAGGTGCATAACCTTGCACTTGTCCACATTAAATTTCATCTGCCATTTTGATGCCCAGTCTTCCAATTTATCAAGATCCTCTTGCAATTTTCCACAATCCTCTTGGGTTTTAACAACTTTAAATAGTTTTGTGTCATCTGCAAATTTGATAACCTCACTCGTTATTTCACTTTCCAGGTCATTTATGAATATGTCAAAAAGCAGCGGACCCAGCACAGATCTCTGGGGAAAACCACTATTCACCTTTCTCGATTGGGAAAACTGGTCATTTAGCCCTACCCTCTGCTTTCTATCTTTTAACCAGTTCTTGATCCACAGTAGTACACTGCCTCCTATCCCATGACTCTTTAGTTTTGCCAAAAGTCTCTGATGAGGGACCTTGTCAAAGGCTTTCTGAAAGTCCAAATACACAATATCAACCGACTCACCTTTGTCCACTTGTTTATTCACTCTTTCAAAAAAACATAACAGATTAGTAAAACAAGATCTTCCTTGTCTAAAGCCATGTTGGCTGTCTCCCATTAGGTCATGACAAGCAAAATATGATACTCTGTAAACCTTACCATGAAAGTGTAACTTATATATACTGGAACCTGATAAGATCTAAATAGATCAAGTCTCAGAACTAACTTATAATATTTAATGTGACTAAAGTAGCCAAAAAAGGTCTCAGAATTAGCTGCAATCGTTGACTTTGATTCTCCGTCAAACGAATTGCCACAGCCAAACATCAATGACCTTATTTGTATATGGCTACAAGCCTTTTGAATTTTCATGGTAAGGTTTACAGAGTATCCTATTTTGCTTGTCAAGATTTAACTCTGCATAAAGGACCACAATTGCATTTGTCCCATTAGGTCATGACTATCTACATGCTGAGTAATTTTATTCTTTATGATGGTTTCTACCATTTTTCCCGGTACTGATGTCAGGCTCACCGGTCTGTAGTTTCCCGGATCACCCCTGGAACCCTTTTTAAAAATTGGTGTTACATTGGCGATCCTCCAATCTTCAAGTATTAGAGATGATTTTAATGATAGTTCACAGATTACTAATAGCAGGTCTGAAATCTCATATTTCAGTTCTTTCAACACCCTTGGATGTATACCATCCGGCCCAGGTGATTTGCTACTCTTCAGTTTATCTAATAGTTGTAATACATCTTCCCGATATATCGAAATTTCCTTCAATTCTTCCGCACCTTTAAATACCACTTCAGTCATGGGTAACATCCCTACATCTTCCTCAGTAAAGACTGAAGCAAAGAATTCATTCAGTCTCTCCGCTATCGCCTTGTCGCCTCTTAGTGCTCCTTTAACCCCTTTATCATCTAATGGACCAACTGACTCTCTCACAGGTTTTTTGCTATGAATGTACTTGAAAAGGTCTTTACTTTGTGTTTTTGCTTCCGCAGCAAGCTTCCTCTCAAATTCTCCCTTTGCCTGCCTTATCAATGCCTTGCATTTGACTTGCCAGTGCTTGTGCTGTTTCCAGGTTTTGTCGTTTGGCTCTTTTTTCCATTTCCTGAAAGATGCTTTTTTGGCAACAGAGCTGGTCTGGGCTTCCAAGATAGTATTTTTCAACAACAGCCAAGTCTGATGTACGTCTTTAACCTTTGCAACTGCTCCTTTTAGTTTTTTCTTAACTGTTTTCCTCATTTTATCATAGTTTCCCTTTTAAAAGTTAAAAGGTAGTACTGTGGATTTCCTTACTATCCCTCCTCCACTAATTAAATCAAAGGCAATCATGCTATGATCACTATTGCCAAGTGGCCCCAACAACCTTATCTCTTGCACTAGATCTGGTGTTCCACTAAGGTTTAGGTCTAATATGGCTTCCCCTCTGGTCGGTTCATGAACCAGCTGCTCCAAGAAGCAGTCATTTATTTCATCTAGGAACTTTATCTCCCTAGCATGTCCTGACGTGACACTGACCCAGTCGATACCGGGGTAGTTGAAATCACCCATTATTATTACTGTGCTGTAACTTTTGTTAGCTTCCTTGATTTCTTTGAGCATTTCATCATCCATTTGGTCATTCTGGCCAGGCGCTCGATAGTACACCCCACTGCCATTGCCTTCCCCCTTTTACATGGAATTTCAATCCATATAGATTCTACAACAGATTTTGTTTCCTGCAAAACTTTAATCCTTTCTGACTCAATGCCCTCTCTAACATAGAGAGCAACCCCTCCACCAATTTGATCAGCTCTATCATTACGATATAGTTTGTACCCAGGTATCACAGTGTCCCACTGGTTGTCCTCCTTCCACCATGTCTCTGAGATTCCAATCATATCTAACCTCTCATTTAGTGCTATATATTCTAACTCTCCCATCTTATTTTTTAGACTTCTAGCATTTGCATACAAGCATTTTAGAGAATTTTTTTTTATAAACTTTATTTAATCATCACCAACAAGAACAACAAGCATAACACAACCAACCTCCGGAGGGGTGGGTTCTCATCCGCACCCGGAGGGAACACTTACAGGAGATGAATACAATTTAAAAATTTCCCCCCCAACCCCCCCCACTCCTCCCATCACACCCCCCGAGCCCCCCTGCCCCCCCTTCTCCCCCTCCCAGTCGCACCCCCTCTCAATCACGCCCCACCCCTCCAAGCCTCACCGCCCCATACCTCCTACCTTATTCATATTAATTTGGCTATTGTTAGACATGGGTAATTTGGGATCTTTAAGCTCTGTCTGCTCCATACTTGAGGGCATTTGGGCTACTTTACTCTTTTGTGGAACCTCTCTGCTTTTGGTAGTATCCTTCAAAGATACATTCTTCCGAACCATCCGCTCTCGGGCGACTGTTGGCTTTCCCCTAATATCTAGTTTAAAAGCTGCTCTCTCTCCTTTTTAAAGGTTAATGCCAGCAGCCTGGTTCCATCCCGGTTAAGGTGAAGCCCATCCCTTCGGAAGAGCCCCTCCTTTCCCCAGAATGTTCCCCAGTTCCTAACAAATCCAAAACCCTCATCTCTGCACCACTGTCTCATCCACGCATTGATACTCCGGAGCTCTGCCTGCCTTTTGGATCCTGCGCATGGAACAGGAAGCATTTCGGAGAATGCTACACTGGAAGTTCTGGATTTCAACTTCCTACCTAAAAGCCTAAATTTAGCCTCCAGAACCTCCCTACCACATTTTCCTATGTCATTGGTACTGACATGTACCAAGACAGCAGACTCCTCCCCAGCACTATCTAAGACCTTATATAGGTGGCGCGTGAGGTCCGCTACCTTCGCACCAGGCAGGCATGTTACCAGGCAATCCTCACGTCCACCAGCCACCCAGCTATCTACATGCCTAATGATTGAATCACCAACTATAACGGCTGTCCTAACCCTTCCCTCATGGGCACATGGCCCTGGAGAAACTTCCTCGGTGCGAGAGGGTTTTTACATCACCTGGAGGACAGGTCCTAGTTACAGGATCACTTCCTGCCACACCAGGGTGATGCTCTCCTGTCACGTGACCTCTCTCCTCCATGGCAACAGGGATGCTGCCAGACTGGAGGTGAGACTTCAGGACTATATCCCCGTAGGTCTCGTCTATGTACCTCTCTGTCTGTCTTATGCTTTCTAAGTAAGACCATCCTGAGGTCGTTTATGCCTTATTGAAGTGTATGAAGTAGTTATTTATACTGAAAAATTGGTTTATTTATGAAAGTAAGGTCAAGGGTGTTGGTTTGTGTTAGACTAGTTTTGTGGATACCATGACAATCATGAATCTCAATTCTAAGCCCAGAGTTTGTAGAGTATGATCTTAGTCTCTCAAATTTACTGCTAATGCTTGGCGTAGTACTTGCATCGTGCCAAAGAGAGCTTCTTGCATTCATTCTGCAGCTTCTCTCTATCTTTCCTCTTTTATACCTCCCTACACCCCCTCCCTGGCAAATTGCTTCTATCTGTGCCCTTTTCTTCTATTGCTAACTCCAGACTTCGCTGCCTTCTTCCTGCTGCTCCTTCTGCCTGGAACAAACTACCTGAGTCTGTACATCAGGTGCCTTCTCTGGCCCTTTTCAGATCCAGGCTGAAAACTCACCTCCTCGCTGCTGCTTTCGGATCTTGGCTCACTTGATCTTCTTTGCGTTTCCTTACCATTCCCCCTAGATGTATCCCTGTCTACACCTACTGTGTTGTCTGTCTTGATTAGATTGTAAGCTCTGATGAGCAGGGACTGTCTCTTACATATCTGTACAGTGCTGTATATGTCTTATAGTGCTATACAAATGCTCAGTAGTAGTAGTAGATCATAGACTGGTATAACTACATCCCAGTCATTGTTTTCTGTGTATCATGTCTCTATGACTGCCACTATATCCGAGTCAGCCTCTTCCATTACAGCTTCTAAATCTGTAACTATTTCTCATAGTATGGGCATTAGTATATGCAGCTCTCCAGATGGTTTCCTTTCTTCCCTTTTCTATACTATCATTTAATGTTTTATCTATCTGCGGGGCTTTGTTCACCCATCCTAGTTTAGAACCCTTTGCAGTAGATTAGCCAGTCTGTTGAGAAAGATACTTCTTCTCTTCTTTGATAGGTGGACGCCATCTCTGCTTAGCAGCCCTTGGAAAATCATGCTATGGTCTAGAAAGCCAACATGCTCTCTAACTCCATTCACACAGCCAGGCATTTGTTTCCAGGATGCGAGCTCAGTCTCTGCCCTGACCCTGGATAGGGAGGATTAAGGAGAACACTCCTGATTAAAATTCTACAAATTTGGTTCTGGATATCCTCACCCCTGGTTAAAATATCTCCCATTTTGCCCTTCACTTGCAAAATGTTGTTTTTAGCCATCTGCACTTTCAAACTGTGCTAATAATATGTTGGTCTTATTGCCATAGTCAAAATATTTTTGGTGTACTAAATCCAGCTTTAAATTGTAATGCAAGTTGACTGTGTGCATAAATCAATTTTTCTCAAGTTTCAGTATCTTTCTTTTGATCTTTTATGCATCTCTTCCAGACGAGCTATTTCTTTATTTTCCTCCTCCATCCTCTGTCTTTTCTTGGCTGTGGCCAGGGCAATTAACTTTCCCCAGATCACTGCTTTCAATTCCTCCCAGACTGCCTGAGGCAAGCATTCCTCATTCTCATTACTTCTAGATAGTCCTTAATATCTTTTTCAATTTGCTCTTTAATTTTTTTTTATCCCTCAGTAGACTGCCTAAGTCTCAATAGCACATCCTCCAGGGGTTCTCAACCCTGTCCTCGGGACCCACCTAGCCAGTCGGGTTTTCAGGATAACCACAATGAATATGTATGAGAGAGATTTGTATACACTGCCTCCATTATATGCAAATGTCTTCCATGCATATTCATTGTGGTTATCCTGAAAACCCGACTGGCTAGGTGGGTCCCGAGGACAGGGTTGAGAACCCTGCTCATCCCTCCCTCTAGTTCTACCAAAACTGGCGCATAGTCTGACCAAGTGATATTCTCTATATTGACCACCTAACTTTCTTAGAGTAACTCTTGCTCTATACAAATCAAATCAATAAGTTTGGTGAACCTAAGAATAGCAAGTAGAATCCTTGTCTCCCAGATGAGACCATTGCCAAGCAACTCCCACCCTACATAAATCCAGCATAAATTTTTAATTTACATCCAATCCTTTCTTAATTCTGACCCCGCCCCCATCCCCTGAGTTATCCATTGTAGGATTTAAAGTTAAATTAAAGTCTCCACACATTATGTATAACATCCTTAAATCCCAAGAATTTACTTGGTTCCTAATAAATATTTCCCTGCCATATGTTGGGTGCATAAAGATTCACAAATTTTTCTTGCCATTCACAGTAACATTAAGAAACAAATACCAAAAGACTTGGTGTATTTCTAATTTCAGTGTGTTTGAAAACGTTTCCCCCACACCCTGTCCTTCTTGGAATCCCCTTTAGAAACATGCAAATAATGAGCATAGTCTCTCTATAACATACATAACACCCATATTGCTTAAGAAAATGACCCTTGAATCAGGCACACATCTGTTCATAAGTTTTTAGTTTCCTTTTAGCAAACTTTGCCTCTTATGAGGCGAGTTCAAGCTTCTTACACTGAAAGTTATTACCTGCAAGTTCAGATTAGCTATGCCCTAGAGTATCTCCAAATGCCACTTTGTTCCAAACGTCACCCTGCCCACCTTGAACCTTTCATACTGCCCCACTGGTAGCTTCCCTCCCAAGCCCCCTACTCCATAATCTCCCCTCCTCCTACTAGCCTTTCTCCCCGCCATCTCCAACAGATCTCACTCCCCTTCTCCCACCTCCAGCTATACTGTCAGAAGTGAGTCCACCCCCAAGCCATGCACAGTCATTCCACATCTAATGCTTTAGCCCAACAGCTCTTTACTACTAATCCTCTATTCCACTCAGCCATTCCTCAATAAAACTGATACCTCCCCACTGTGAAAAATTCCCCAAACCATCCACAACCAGTCCATCCCCATTCACTCACCCTTTTCACCGTTCATCCTCATCTCCTCTGTTCCCATCCACTCCCTCCAAGCTCCTCATCCCCAGAGTCACTCACTCTTTCTGAAACTACCACTCCTCTTTCAACCACTCACATATGCCCCTCTAATCCTGCTGTATAACCCTCCCCCTTCTAACCATTCCAGTCCCCCTTTCACTCGCACTATTTAACTTCATAGAAGATAAGTTAGCCATCTACCCTGTAGAAATCCAAAATTATTTGTTCTGTAAACTGAAAATGTAAAAAAATGTTCCTGTAGCTGGGTCAAGTAAGTCCATCTCATTGAGCTGCATTGAAATTGCTTTAATTTGCGGGTCTTCTCCAATCAGTCCTCCAGTTAATGCTGGTTTCAACATGCTTTCCTTCAGTCCCCTCACTCTGTCCTCCACTCTGTCTAGAGAATAATATTGCCGGCTCTTTTGGGTGTCCTCCATCCTTTTGCCATTTTTATGCTGCAAAGTTCTGTTTAGCATTCATCCCTTTGGGTTTTGTCGTAGTCCAGAGACCATCCTTTTCAATAACTCCATGCCTCCTTAACAGTAGAGGCCCTCCTATTATCTCTTTTGGTAATAAAAAGTAAACCAGAAGGGTATAGGCCCCTCGATTTCTCCTTTTTAAGTAGAGCTGCCACCTCATGAAATTCTCTTCTCCGTTAGTGTACTATAAGGAAAACCATGATAAAACCTTTTTAATATTCAAATTGTTCCATCCCAAGGAGTCTGCTTGGCATGTTTTACTCAACTTCCTCTCTTTCTCCACAAAAATATGTATACAGGCCATGATGTCTCTGTCTAGACCAGGAGTGGGCAAACTACGGCCCGGCGGACCTTTTAATCCGGCCCCTCCCAACATTCATAAGCCTGTATGGACGGCATGGTAGTGGCTGGGCCGGCCAGCAGCTAGTGGGGGGGCGGGGCCGTGGGCGGAGTACGGATTGAGCCGTACATGCAGGTGCAGGCAGGGAGTTGACGTCACGTCAGATGACGTCAACTGCCTTTCCGCGCGCCTGCTAGTGAGGAGCGATCCATGCGGCGCCCGGCAGCTAGAAGAGAAGAAAGCGCTAGCCAACATAACAAGCAGCCTATGGGCAGATGCATCTTATAGGGTGAAAAATATGGTAATCTCCTGAGGCCTTCTGACTAGTGTCCGTGATGGTATCTGCTTCTTCTTCAATTGCACGCTATTATTTGCACTTGCTTATTTTAATTTTTATTACTCTTCTGTTGTGTTTAGTAATTTCTGTTTTAACTCCTATTTTTATTTATAGATCTTTATTGCAGAATCCCAAAATTTATATTAATTCACACATACACACCGTCCATCTACTCTTGGTCCGGCCCCCGGGTCCAATATATGAACCCATTGCGGCCCTCGAGTCAAAAGGTTTGCCCACCCCTGGTCTAGACCAATCCCCAATATGAGGGCCTGGGGACCCGTGTGCTTTATCAGCCTTAAGCCCTTTTTAGGGCCAGTGTTGTCCTCCAAATTCATAAGATTATCTCTCCAAATGCGTAGATTGTTCCCTCAGCTGTAATTTAAGCCACCTTGTGTAGCAATTCTTTATGGGCCATTGTAAGCTCCTCCGTGCTCTCTCAACTCAGTTACAGCCTCATCATGCGCCTTGATTCTTTCCTCTTTGATGCCCACTCTGGTCTCTGGTTCTGCCAGGTCTGCTCTAATTTCATGCACTGCCTCCTCGATTTCACCTTTTTACAGAGGCCGTTTCCCCCTTCAGTTCCACTAGCCACTACTTCATAGTGGCCTTTGTGAATAAATGACTGTACACTGGTCCAAATGCTCAGCCACCACTCTTTCCTCTTCCAGCTCCCGCTCAGAG
Source organism: Ichthyophis bannanicus (assembly GCA_033557465.1). Taxonomy (NCBI): domain Eukaryota; kingdom Metazoa; phylum Chordata; class Amphibia; order Gymnophiona; family Ichthyophiidae; genus Ichthyophis; species Ichthyophis bannanicus. The sequence goes on from CM066036.1 coordinate 142,760,230, forward strand.
TTTTGGTCCAATCAAACAATAGTTTTAGGGTATCGAGTAAAGTTCTGGAAAAATAAATTTAGAAGAAAAGTTCAGTTCAGCTGGGTTTTGTTTTTCACCAGGATATAGAGGCTCTTGTGAAGCTTTTGATGCTACAGAGATTGAATTTTGATTAAAATTTACCTAATATAAATATGAGGGAAAGGGGAAATTAAGATTGCTCTAAATGTAGAACAGTAATTGGGTCTGAAAAAGGTTTTACACGATAAGAGTGTGTGAACAGCATGAGACACTGAGGCAGGGGTGAGTGGTTTTTAATAACCCACTTCCAGCATTATGTGGCTAATAGTCCTGCCAGTGGTTTGAGTGTGAAGGAATCGGTATGTTTTCCTGAGAAACCGAGGAAACTCGGAGTTACTGATTGTTAGTAACCCCAGTCAGACGGAAAAACAGTATACCAAAGGGAATTAGATTATGAACTTACACCTAGAAGAAGATTGACCTGTTCTGAGTAAAACTGAGCTAAAGAAAATGTTAATAGGAAACAAAGAAGAACTGCCTTTTAAGAGAGAAATTAATAGAACATTGGTCTGTTCAGTGATAAACTACTATTAAATGACAAAGTGTGTTTATTTTGAGTTCCAATGCCTACATATGGCATATCCTAATCAATGTGTTTGCCATTTTGATATGCTGTTTTAAACGTGTCGGTTGGATAACAGTGTAGTTTGCATTTACTGGAGCAAAAACGTGTGATAAATATAAAGACCATGTGCTGTCTCGGGTGCCCAGCATTAACTACACTGAAAAACTCCTTGTCGTGCATTAAGTTCCTTTGCAGTTAGCATGGGTACACTTAATACTTCCTCTTCAGGTGGCATTAAGTAAACCCATGTTAACTGAAACATTGTCAATGCATGATAAGTGCAACATGCTAACTGCAATGCGCAGTCCTTACCCCGTCGTGCATTGAGCAGTTAATGCAGGGTTTTACTGTGCTGGCTGCCTTTGATTCCCTAGTAGCCTTTACTACAGGCCCGAGCTAATAGTTACAATGTGTTAAAATGCACGTTAACTGCTTAGCACACTTCAGTGAAAGGCCCCTGCGCTAACTGTGCACTGCTCACCACGCCCACTTTTCACCCCTTACCACCCCATTGCGAGATTCCGAGTTAGTGCCGAAATCGACCCACGCAAGCTATCAATGCATGTCCCGGCATGCTTCTGCCTCTGTGCATACAGGAAGTGTGCATCAGCAGGTCATGGAGGCCAGGACCTGCAGTGCAGCGTTGGAGAGACTGGCTAAGTGCTGTGTTCCAGTCTAAAGGGCATTGCCGCTGCTGTGGGTCCCAGAGAGGGAGCAGCGGTGGTGATGGGGTTGGAAATGAAAGCAGGGAGGGTAGCAGGATGCACCTCATATCCTTGCACCAGTCCTGCTCACTACTTGTAAAAGCAGCACTTCTCATGCAGAAAATCTCTGAGAAATGCCACGGAAAATACCAGGGAGTCTTAAAGGGCCAGCGCCATCCCCTTTTTTTTGGATTGACAAACTGGAAACTTTAATCAGAAAAGTTACAAAGACTCTAAAAGGAATACCAGTGTAAACTGAAAATCTATCTTGTATACATTTATCTGATTATCCATGCAATAAACACTATTCACAAATTTTAGAGAGGTTTTGATTTTGTCTCATTTTTGATGGTGATAATTCATGCGATGATTAGTGCGAGGCTTTGCAAGTTTTAAATGTCCTGGAGGAAAAACATTAGAAGAGGCCTATAAAAGGCTACTGAGGTGGAACTTCTGCAATGCGTTTATTCAGATATTGACAGGCCAGTGAAATTAGTAATTGATTACTAGTAATTAATGTGATAGTTAAACAAAACATTTGAACTAGAAAGCTTGCTTCACAAAGCATTGTACTTTACTCTTTGATCCCATGGCAGAATATAGAGAAGCACAACATCTACTGCTAGGCACAATATATCCTAGAATAAGGCAAAATAAAATGAGCTCATGTGGGAGCTGGAATTAAATGAAGATGAAAAAATCTCATTACATTAAAAAAACAGGACCAAAAATGTGACAATAAATACAGTAGTGGCCAAAAAATTAAGGCAGAGTCCAAAATATCAGAATTTTATTAGAAAAGTACGTGTTATTGTCACTTTCATGGTCAAAAGCTTTAAGAACCAAAGATATGTCATTTTCAAAGTTTTATTCAGGAAACAATATATGTGTCAATATTTGTTAGGATGTCCATGATTTTTCAGCACAGCCTGGATTCTTGTAGGTGTACTGTTAACTAGCGTTTTACAGTATGCCGGAGTGATTTCATTGACCCATACATACTTGAGTATGTCCTTTAAATCTGCTTCTGAAGTTGGACGGTGTGCTGCCACCTTTTTCTTGATAAGATTCCAACAGTTTTCAATTACATTGAGATCCGGAGAGTTTGATGGCCAACTTGGTAGCAGTTCGATTTTGTTGTCCACAAACCATTTTTTGACTGTTTTTGCACTGTGGCATGGTGCCGAGTCCTGCTGAAATATAGTTGTGCCAGAAATATTCATGTGTATTTTAATTTTACTATTCAGCACGGATATGTATTTTGCAGCATTTACTCTTTCACCTTTCTCAAATGTGCAGACCACATTGTCCATTCGCTGAGATACCACTCCATACCATGACCGATGGTGGGTGTTTAACAGTCTTGATCGTGTACTTCGGATTTAGTCTCTCACCTGCTGGTCGACAGACATAGTTGTAACCACTCCCACATACTTGTTGAAATGTATTTTCATCTGTGAACATTACCCTCTCCCACCATTCAGCAGATTTGTCTTTCATCTTGCCGAAAACTTGTAAAACTGTATGCGGACAGCAATTTCTTTCCTGGTCATCATAGGCTTCTTGGCAGGTCTTCTGGCCACAAGTTTGAATTCATCCACAAGCCGTTGTCGGACAGATCTGGCACTTATCTTTATTCCTTGATCATTAGCTAATTGAGCCACATGTTGAGATGAAGTATGTGGACTAGATGTAATAATGCTTTTGAGGAATCGGTCATCTCGTCCAGTAGTTATCCGTCTGCGCCCACATTTCGAATGACATGTACGGCCACCTGATTTCAGAACCGCACACCTTGATATATGCAAATGTTTTGCAATAGCACATTGCGAATATCCTTCAGCATGGACTGTGACAACTTGTCCCTTTACAAAGTCATTAATATCGCACTTTCTACCCATCTTGATTGTATATTTTACATGTAACTTTCAATCTTTTCCTAGTTGTAAAAATTCAAAACTTCATCCAAGAAACCTACTACAGAGTGTAAGTAAACTAAAATTGGCGCCAGACGTATGGTGTGACTAATAGCCATGCTGATTGAATAAGTAAGCACGTGTGACATCTCCACAGTAACAATAAATTGTAGAAAAAGATACCTGCCTTAACTTTTTGGCCACTACTGTATAATAAAGATTGGACCATAAAAAATTAAAGCTCAACTTAAAACAAAAAATAAAAAAATATATATTGTGAGAGATAGTGAGTGATAGCTACCTCCTATGACCCTATTAGGCGGCTGCCTAGGGTGTTAAGATTTAAGTTGCCTTTAATACAAAAGAGTCTTGTAGTCAAGTGGTAAGGCAAAAGTAATATTAGGGCTTTATTCCCTGCCCTGAGGGGATATTCCTGGGATACAACAAACAATATGAAACAAAAGAACTGCTGCACAGAAATTATCTTCTTTCCTTCAGGCACCATCAGCTGGTTGCTTTGCACACGCTCAACATAAAGATACAATATCGTCAGATAAACAAATTGTACAATCCATGGGCACAGGGTCAGAATTATAGCTGCTGTTCTCCCACTGCATTAACTCAGAGTCACTTACAATTGCATATGGGTCACACTCTTCACAGCTGCTGTCTTCCTTAAAACTCTCCTGTGAGTCATGGGCTAACTTTTCTAGAAAGGGCTCTTTAAATCCAGGGCTCTGAATGCCTGGTATATTAAAAGCTTCCTCCTGGCTTTCCCTTCTTCTCCACGCTGGTGGAATTACTGTATAACTTTCAGTATCAAAGTTACTTCTGGTGCCATGCCCTTGCCTTTCAAACCAAACAGAACTTCTTGCCTTTTCTTTAGCAGAGCTAGGTTCCCACCTCTTAGCTGTGGTTCTGTCTCTTATATCTGGGCTTCTGGCAGCTCTCTCCTGGGCTCCCCAACTACCAGGAATCCTAGCAGGGTCCTTGGCACGCTGCTGGCTGTTTCCTGCTCTGCTGCCACACCTACTGCTTCCTTCCCTCAGTGGGTTTCCTCCAGCATGGCGTGTGTTCACTGGATGCTGGCTTAGTCCTCCCAGGTTGCTGCCCCTACTGGCCTTCCCTGGTTCTACCCTGCAGCTTTTATCCTTGTTCTCTTTGCATGCTGCCTGGGTTTCTGAGAACAGGTGTTCCTGATTAGCCTTCCTGCTTCTAGCTACGTCAGGACTAGTGCAAGGACATTTTACTCTAATGCCTTTCTGCTTTTCTTGTGCTGAGTTTGTTTGCTGCTCAGCTAATTCTACATGAGCTGGGTTTGTTTGCTGCTCAGCTAATTCTACATGAGCTGAGTTTGTCTGCTGCCCAGCTGATTCTGAGGTAAGTTCCTTACTTTCCCATGGGCTCTGTGCCAGCTGCTGTGTCACAATATTCAGAAAAGACAGTGATTCAAACTTGACCTTGACATTAACCTACACATTACCGAGTTCAAAGGACTATCTTACTGGTGATCTATATATCGACCCACAAAGGTATTTATGGACTGGAGCATAAATCAACAACTTTTAACTAAGAAGACCCCAGTTCAAGCACAGCTGTGGACCTTCAGAAATTAGTACCCTAATAGAAGACCAGGGGTTGTCAGAAAGCTAATGGAAAATCTTTTAAGTTCCCACAAAGGAAAAGTTCTGAGGTAAGGAGAGCTGAACTCATTAAGTTTAGAAAAGGATATTACCTTGCAGATGTTTAGGACTTGCCTTTTTGCCTATCTCCATAGAAGCAGCCTAACCTTTATGGTAGAGCAGTTCCCCAATATGGATCCAGGTTTTTAAATTTTTTAAATTTTTTCCAAAGTTTAAAAGTTCAATTGTTAATGTACATAATTTATGAAATGTTCAATGTAAAAACAGAAACGTTATCCTGTTTCCTTGACTGTTATATGTAAACCGCACCTGATCACTGGAAGGTTGCGGTATATAAAAGCTTGTTAAATAAATAAATAAATAGCTCCAGCTGGGAATAAACAATTCAGAGCCCTCTGGAACTGCTCCAATTGTAGTGGGTTATTTCATGTTCTAGTATTCCACAACTAAAGCTCCGGACGATTTTCCAGTCTATGATGCTTTGCCCATCTCAATCTGCCTTGGGTGCTTCCAGTAAATGTAGATACTGCTGGAAGATTCTAAAACACACTCACATATCCCCTCTTCTCAAGTCAATTTATTGGCTCCCTATCCATTTCCACATACAGTTCAAGCTTCTCTTACACATCTACAGATGCGCTCTCTCTGCAGCTCCTCATTACCTCTCCTCTATTATCTTTCCCTACACCCTGCTCACCAGAACTTCAAGAGACTACACACTCAGCTTAGGCTTTCAAACTTAACAATTACCTGTTTTTTGATAAACTTTTACCTGTAGAATATAGGTTTTTAGGAATCTTCAGCCTGCCTACTTTCCTTGCATAGTCTTTAAATCAGATATTTGAGTGTGCCCTCCTTTCATAGAAGGTCTACTAGCCAGGGACATGTAAATTCCTGTCCACCCTACCCCTCATCTCACCCAGCCCAGGATTGCATGCCTATATAGTCATCATATACATTGACATCTGTCCTTTAATTAGGTGTTAAACACCCACTTTTTCTCCTTTTCTCCTCCTAGGACAGCTGAATCAGAATGTCATGCATTCAATGCAATAACTGGTGTTTTCATTCTGAGAAGAATCATTTGAAACCTAAGAGCTTGTCCTATATGCCTCAAGTTAGCTGCTATGCATAAATAATTGACTCTACTAAGGGAAGAATTAGCTGCAATTAAATAAACCTCCTCTAGGGTACTAACTGAACAAAATCCACCACCACTCCCACAAAGAATCAAACCGCCCAGAAACAAGTGGATGACAGTGGGCTCTGGTAGGTTGCGACCTGTAACACAGAGACACCCTATACATCAAGAGATATCACTGCATAATGCCTTCTCTGCCTTGGATAATGAGGGTGCCCAATCCGTAGCAACTGAAGTGCCCTTAAATGAAAGACTTAATGCCAAATCTACTGATAATGTACCAAATAGGAAGAAAAAAATTCACAAAACAGAAAACTACTATTACTTGGAGATTTCTTCATCAGAGGCACCAACTTTGGAACTCGGCTCAAAGGAGAGAGGATGGTCAAATGCCTCCCAGGCTCTTCAGCCAGCAGGAATACAAACTAAATTGTTGGTATAGTTAGTGCAGAAAGTGAGCACTCCAAAACTAATATTCTCATTCTCTTGGGTACAAATGACCTGGCTAGAAACAGTGCCTCTACAGTTCAAAGGGACTTCCAGAATCTGGGAGAGAAACTCAAGCCATTGTTAACACTATAGCATTCTCAGAAGTTCTACCTGTTCATGGTAAGGGGGCAGAAAGGCTGCATTGCATAAACAACTTTAATACATGGCTCCAAACCTGGTGCAAACAAGAAGAATTTAGATATATAAGCAAATGGGGAAACAGATCAACAAGAGACTATTCTGTGCTGATGGACTACATCTCTCTGTTGCAGGGAAAAGGATCCTAAGTGAAAAATTCAGGCAGTATGTGGACAAGCATTTAAATTAGGGAAAGGGGGTGATGGATGGAAAAGGACAAGTTCAGTACATTACTCCTAGCAAAAGCAAAACAACATTGGAAACAGCCACACTTTTGAACCACACATCAATGGTAAGCGGGAAGGGGTGTGTAAAACAAAATCCATGCAAAACGCAAGCAAGCCAATCAACAAATGCTGGAAAGCAGTGAGCACAAATGCTCAAAGTTTGGCCAACAAAGTTCCTGATCTGGAAGCCCTAATGGTGGAAATGGACTTGGACATTGTGGCCATTACAGAAACATGGTTTAACGAGTCGCATGAATGGGATATAGCCATAGCTGGCTATAATCTATTTAGAAGAGATAGAGAGGGTAGAAAAGGAGGAGGAGTAACCCTATATGTCAAAAGCAATATTAAAGCTTCTGAAATGCAGGAGATGTGAGGAAAAGAAAAATGCTATGGATTGTGTTGGAAAGATGGCACTATCATCCATACTGGTGTGGTCTACAGGCCTCCAAAACAAACCAAAGAAATGGATAGTGAATTGATTGTTGATATTGCAAAGATAGCCATGAAGAGGGAAGTGATCATATTGGGTGACTTTAATCTACCCAATGTAGATTGGAGTGTTCCATCTGCAAATCTGGAAAGAAGTAAAAAATTGTGGATGTCTTCCAAGATGCAGTACTTAAACAAATGGTGATGGAACCGACCAGGGAGCGCTCGGTGCTGGATTTAGTGCTTACCAACAGAAATAGCATGTCGAATATCCAGTTGGGTGCCCATGTGAGCAGCAGCGATCATCACACAGTGTGGTTTGAGATAAAAGCCAAGGTGGAGTCCAAATCACAGCAAGCTCAAAGTCCTAGACCTCAAAAACACTGACTTCAGTAAAATGGCCAAGTACCCGAAGGAGGAGTTGGCAGGATGGGAGGGGATTAGGGAAGTGGAATTGCAATGGGCTAAACTAAAGGAGGCAATAAAAGATACAAGAGATACATACATAAGGAAAGTAAAAAAAAACAAGAGGAAAAGGGAAACCTATTTGGTTCTCCAAAGAAGTGGCTGCACAAATAAAGGCAAAAAACATGGCTTTCATAAAATTCAGAAGCTCGCAAACAGAGGAACACAAAAAAAGAATACAGGATAAAGCTAAATGAGACAAAAAGAAAAATAAGGCTAGCAAAAGCAAAGGCAGAAGAAAAGATGGCTAAAGATGTGAAGTGTAGCGACAAAACCTTTTTCAGGTATATTCGGGAGAGGAGGAAAATCAGAGGTAGAATTGCAGGACTCAAAAGTGCTGGGAATGGATTCATGGAAAGTGACATTGAAAAAGTGAAAATGCTAAACAAATACTTCGGTTATGTTTTTACTAAAGAAAATCCTGGAGAAGGACCACCTGTGATTGACAAATATACAAATGGGAATGGAGTAGATACCACACTATTCACAAAAGATGATGTGTTAGAACAGCTTGCAAAACTGAAAGTGGCCAAGGCCATGGGACTAGATGGGATACAAACCAGGATATTGAAAGAGCTCTGAGAGGTTCTTGCAGGGGCATTAAAGGATGTTTATAATAGATCCTTGGAGACAGAAGAAGTTCAACAGAACTAGAGAACAGCTGATGTGGTACCTCTTCACAAAAGTGGTAGTAGGGAAGAAATGCCAAACTACAGGCCAGTAAGCCTTACTTCAGTGGTGGGAAAAGTATTGGAGAAGCTCCTGAAAGAGCAAATAGTAGACTTCCTCGAAACCAACAGGTTGCATGATCTGAGGCAACAAGGTTTTACCAAAAATGATCTTGCCAAACAAATCTGATTGAGTTCTTTGACTGGGTGACCAGAGAACTAGATCAAGGGCATACAATGGATGTGATCTGCCTAGATTTCAGCAAAGCCTTTGATACTGTTCCTCATAAGAGGCTTATCAATAAACTCAACATCTTGGGGATAGGTCCCAAGGTGGTGAACTGGATCAGAAATTGGTTGACTGACAGGCGACAGAAGGTGACGGTAAACGGAACTCACTTGGATGAAAGGAAGGTGATTAGCGGTGTGCCCCAGGGTTCGGTTCTGGGACTGGTACTGTTCAATATATTTGTGTGTTATATTGCTGAAGGACTGAATGGAAAAGTCTGTCTTTTTGCAGATGACATGAAAATTTGCAACAGAGTGGACTCCCCTGAGGGAGTGGAGAACACGAGGAAAGATTTACAAAAGCTGGAAGAATGGTCTAATGCTTGGTAGTTAGGATTTAATGTGAAAAAGTGCAGTGTCATGCACTTGGGAAGCAGAAATCCAAGGGAATTGTATGCGATAGGGGGTGAGAGTTTGGTGTACACAGACCAGGAGAAGGACCTTGGAGTGATTGTTTCTGAGGATCTCAAGGTGGCAAAAGTCAGAAGGATGCTGGTTGCATACAGAGAGGAATTACCAGCAAAAATGAAGAGGTATTAATGCCACTGTACAAGTCGTCAGTGAGGCCTCACTTGGAATATTGTGTTCAGTTTTGGAGACCATATTTCGCAAAGAATATAAAAAGGTTGGAAGCAGTTCAGAGGAAGGTGACCAAAATGATTTGGAGCCTGCATCAGAAGACTTATGAGAAGAGACTTGAAGACCTAAATATGTACACTCTGGAGGAGAGGAGGGACAGGAGAGATATGATTCACACCTTTAAATACTTATCATGGAGAAACAAACCTCCTCCAAAAACAAGGAAGCTATTAAAACTAGAGGGCATAACATGAAGCTGCAAGGGGGTAAAATGAAAGGCAACGTCAGGAAATGCTTTTTCACTGAAAGGGTGGTGGATGCTTGGAATGTCCTCCCAATGGAAGTGGTGGGGGCAAATACAGTGACAGAATTCAAAATGACATGGGATAGACACAGTGAATCCCTTTATAGCAACAGGATAAAATCAAAATAAACATAACTATCTCTTATATCTGAACAAATAGAGGTGACCTACAGGGAGCGGTTGGTACACCCCTAAAGAAAGGCATGAGGAGGGATGACCTGCATGGAGTGGCAGGTGCACCTACTCTTGCCGCCTTGCTGGGCAGACTAGATGGGTCATACTGGTCTTTATCTGTCGTCATATACTATGTTACCCTCTTCAGGAACACTGCTCATCTGAGTCAGGCTTATCCATGCTCTTCTCCTCCACCACCAACTTTTCCATCTTGCTGCACTGTACACATGGAATAGACTTCCTGAGTCGGTGCGTTAGGCTCCATCTCTGGTCCTATTCAAATCCAGGCTAAAAGGCCACCTTTTTTGAGGCTACTTTCAAATCTGAACCCCTTATTCTCCACTGTAGTTTTAATCATTTCCCATAATAAATTCAACTCCCTAATCTTTTGTCCTGTTTGTCTTGAATAGACTGTAAATTCTGTTGAGCAGGGACAGTCTCTTGAGAATGTCTAGTAGCGCTTTAGAAATAAGATGTAAAAGTAAGTCCTATAGGCTCACTTCCTTATGAAATGATGTAACTGCTGACATGCTAGCCAGTTAGAATAAGCCTTGGCTTGGATCTTGGATTCCCCCACCTTCTTTGCTTGTGTATGCAGACCGGGCAGCATGGCAGGAGAGTACGGGGATCAGCTATAGTTAGGTGTAAGGGCATTGTTCCAGCTCCTCACCTCAGCAATCCTCCACTAGAGCAGGCTAACACCTGTAGACTCACTTGGCAGTGTACAGGGGAATGTTTGAATGCACAGACCCATAGGAGGATCTATTGACCTGTTGATGCTTTTTTAGAGGAGGTTGTCTGTGCTGAGTGAGGCCAGTGCTTGTCAATGCTGCCTGTGCTAGGTGAACACCACTGAATTATTGGAGTTGTCTGCTTTAGGCTGGGTCCAGCACTCATCGATATCCACAACATTGTCAAGCATACTAAGCTACTGATTTGGCCAGAGCAGCTCAGAAATTAGAATAGTGTGTGTAAAGTGCTGGTGTTAGCCTCTTGTGTGCCTTTAAGAAAGACTTGTGTCTAGTCCTCCTCTCAAGGTCCTGTTGTCATGGTTACAGGCTCTGCCAGGGCCATTATAGAACTGTAGATCCGGTCCGTATGGGGCCATGCAGGGATTCTTGTAGGAAGGGGCTTTCCTAAAATCAGTTTCAGCTTTTTTGTAGCAGGAGTTTCCATGCCATTCTGGTCAGCCATTTGTGATTCTGATTGTTGAAGGGGCAGGGACCACAATGAAAGAAGATTGTCAATGGCCAGAGGTCAGACAAGTAGGGAGATGATACCTTAATGGCACTACTTCCTGCAGCGCATCAGGCAGGCTGTCCTCGCTGGTCGAGGTACCCCAGAACGGAAAAGCTGAGGCTAAGATTTCCATATTTGATTACTAAGGAAAATAGTGTATCGGCCTGCAATACCAAAGGTTAGTTTAACCTCAAGCATACTCAATGGCAAATCAAATGTCCATGAAGGTATCATGCTAGAGGACACCTGCAGGGTGACCATGAGCTCAAGATAGAAGATGCTGTTTGGGCTTACAAGCTACAGAGGAGATTTTGCCTAACATAGTATAAAGGGTAGCCAGGGTAAACCCTGTCTAGGGGGAAGCTTTGTATATCCCATTTATCTGCACTGTTTGCAAGGGTGAAGGAGATTCTATTATGCATAAATTGTCTGCCTTTGAGTCCTATCGGACAAGTCTAATTATCTACCTTAAAAGGCTGCGGTTCCCAGAAAGTACTGGAAAATAAAAATCTAAGGTGGTAATACCCTTGATTACTGTGACCTATTAGAGAATAAAGTAGTAAAACTGGGATCTGTGCCTGATGGAACAGGGACAAATAGTCCTTAGCTCTGACACACAAAGATAGATGGACTTCCCAGCTGCAACAGGCTATACACAGTTTATCTCTGTCTCCATCTTCTGGCAGGAGAGATATAACCCATCTGTCTGGACTGATCTGGCAAGATAAACAATTTATTGGGTAAATGTAATGGAACATTTTTCCTGTTTGCCAAATTTGATGAATTTGTATCCCTTTTTGGGAGAGTTATTGTGCTAATGGACAAATGGGCAGGCCCAGATTTAAGCATGGGCATCGTGGGCAGCTGCCTAGGGCACCAAATCATGAAGTCACCAAATATCTAGACCAAAAGAAGCATACTCCTACTTAAGGGCCATGTGTATGTGCTGCTTAAAAGGGGGGTGCAACTGTAGCAGTATGACTTTCCTGTGCTCCTCTTTGCGATCTGTCATCCCCCCACTCTGCTCTCTGTGATCTACTGTCTGATCTTGCCTATGGGCACCAAAATCTTAAATCTGGCTCTTCAGATGGACACTGAAGTCTTTTATATTTAAAAAAACCTTCTTTCCAATATTCTATAGATTGAAAAGTAGAAATATCATGGGCCCGATATTCAAAGGATTTATGTTCCTAACTTTAAGAGTTATGCTCCTAAATTGGCCTCTTTGAAAAGTTTAGTTTTAATTTTATATTTATGCAATTTATATAATATAATCCAAGAATAAACCTTGTGCAGTGGCCGCTCTGAAAATTTAGTAGGGTTGAGTGCCTATATTTTTTCTTAAGATTTCACTGAACTCCTACATTTAGGAGCATAAAGTGGATGACGAGGGCGGATTTAGGGTGGGGGGAAAGTTAGGAGCTTAGCATGGATTTTCAGCTCTAGGCACCTAAATTAGGCTCATAAATCTGGCAAATGAATGGTTGGCCTAAATTTAGGAGCTCCTAAATTAGAATTAATTTTTAACTGAAAACTTACAGGCACATTTTACACATCTAGGCCTACTCCAAATGTGCACCTGCTCTAGGGCATGACTAAGCATCAGAAAAGTGCTCGTTTTAGTATATCCAGGGAGGGTGTAGAGGAGACAGTACTCAGGTATTCCCAGTACTGTCCACAGCCACAGTGACCTTTAGTAGGACTTAGGGAAACCTGTGTTGCAGTTCTTTTTCTGCCGCTTGCAGAGTGGCCAGCTGGGATGCATCCCCTTTCTGGATTACTGCTGTGGGGAAATCTATGTCCATGTCCCCAATGACGTCCATATTAGGGATATCCATATTTCTGAAATCATGGCCGAACTTGGATGACCTGGGTGTTCTTTATAAAATGTGCCTTCATGTATGTAATTTTAGTATTGTGGAAATCAATTACTATTCCAGCTTTAGCAGATTGATTAAAAGAAATGTGGAAGAGTAGGCTAGTGGTTAGAGCAACTGCCTCATATCCAGAAGATCACTCCTTGTGACCTTGGGCAAGTCACTTTATCCTCCATTGCCTCGGAAGAAAAGGCCTGGCAATCTACTTCCAGAGATACATTGCCAAGAAAACCCAGAGACAGCTGGATTTCCATGAGTCAGCACCGACTTGACAGCACAAAAAAAATGATAAGAATATATGATTTAATAGCAAGGGGATACTATATCAAGACATTATACTGTTTGGCTGCTTTTCCTATTCCAACATTTTGATGCAAGCTTATTTCAGATTTTATCCTCCTTCCTTTTTATTTTACATATTTTTCTTACAATTTATTGATACCTTACAGTATTTGTTGCTTCAAGTTATTTGACCATTATAGAGTCATGATCATGTGCTTAAACGGTTTTTCAGTTTTGTATATTACTTACAAAATTTAATAAAGATGAATGTCAAAAAATAAGGAGTATGTTTACTAGAGCAGTGCTTCTTTACCAGTGCACCGTGACACACTGGTGTGCCTTTGGAAAGTCCCTGGTGTGCCTTGGAGTGACTGATAGGGGCGTGGTTAGGCACAGGTTTATGACGATGTTTCTATTGGACAGTGCACCAGAGAACAGCCCTCTGTTTTCTACTTCGTCCTCTCTTCTCTGAGACAGCATGTAGAGAACAGGAGGGGAGGGATTGAGATTGGAGCAGACAGGAACTGTTTTGTTCCCTATTTCTGCGCTTTCCCTTTGAGTTCATGGAGTGGAGGGATGTGACTGGAGCAGACTCTGCATATTAAAGGAGAACCCCTACTCTCCCTGTTGCAGCTTATTTTTCTTTCTCTGGTAGAAGAACAGTTAGGGTTTTTCAACTTGGAAAAGAGACGGCTGAGGGGAGATATGATAGAGGTCTATAAATTTAAAGAATGGAACGGAACGAGTAAAAGTAGATCAGTTATTTACGCCATCAAAAAGTAGAAAGACTAGGGGAACGCAATGAAACTACAATGTAACCCATTTAAGACTAATAAGATAAAATATTCTTTTCACTCAATACGTAATCAAACTCTGGAATTAGTTACCAGAGGATGTAGTAAAAGCTGTTAGTGTATCTGAGTTAAAAAAAGATTTGGACAAGGTTCCATAAACCATTATTAAAGAGGACCTGGGAAATCCACTGCTTACCCCGAGACAAGCATTGTGGAACCTGTGTGCCTTTTGGGAACCTGCCAGGTACTTGTGACCAGGATTGACCACTGTTGGAAACAGGATACTGGGCTTGATGCACCTTGGTGTGACCCAGTACGGCATATCTTCTGTTCTTAGTGCTTCTTTACTGTTTGTGCTTTGCCGGCCTCAATTTGACATCTAAGTGAATGACCTCGTGCATTCACACATGAAACTGAACCAGCAGAATGAGACCCACACAGGATAAGTGCTGCTATCCTTTGGCTAGTGCAATGAACTGAAAGAAGGATCATGCAAAACCAGGTTTGGTGTACCACCAGGACTGAACAAACTCAAAAAGTGTGCCACAAAAAAAAAAAAGCTTGAGAAGCACTGCACTAGAGCATGCGAGGGCTTTGCAGGTATCATGTGTTTAGGGCAGAAATTGACGTACAATACGTGTAAGGGTCATGTGCTACCTGTGGGGAGCATGTAAAGCATGGCCCCAGCAGATAGAAACATAAAAACATGACGGCAAAAAAAGACCACATGGCCTATCTAGTCTGCCCTTCCATATCACCCACTACAGCAGTCCCCTTTTCTCCTTTAGAGAGCCTCTGTGTTTGCCCCATGCTTTTTTGAATTTAGATACTGTCCTCATCTCTACCACCTCCACTGGAAGACTGTTCCATGCATCCACCACTCTTTCCATAAAGAAATATTTCTGCATATTACTCCTGAGTCTATTCCCCTTTCACCCTCATCCTATGTTCCCTCGTAGCAGAGCTTGCTTTCAATTGAAAGAGGCTCTCCTGTGCATTTATGCCATGGAGGTATTTAAACATCTCAATCATATCACGTCTATCCCGCCTTTTCTCTAAGGTCCTTAAGTCTGTCCTCATATGCTTTAAAACGAAGACCATTAACCATTTTAGTAGCCACCCTCTGCACCGACTCCAACCTGTTTATATCCTTTTGAAGGTGCGGTCTCCAGAATTGCACACAATACTCCACCCCCTATACTGTACCGCTCCCTTGAACTGTTGCAACGCAAATGCATGACCCTACATTTTTTAGCATTAAATCTCAGCTGCCAAATTCTAGACCATTCTTCAAGCTTAGCTAGATCCCTCCTCATGTTATCTATACCTTCCTGGGTGTCTATTGTAGATTTTGGTATCATCTACAAAGAGGCAAACCTTACCCGACAAGTCCTTCTGCAATATCACTAACAAAGATGTTAAGAAGAATCAGACCAAGGACAGATCCTTATGGCATTCCACTGGTAACATCCTTCTCCTCAGAATGAACTCCATTTACCTGTACTCGTTGTCGATCCCACTCAACCAATTTCTAACCCAAGCAATAACTTTAGGATCCATCCCAAGGGTGCTTAGTTTGTTTATAAATGGCCTGTGTGGAACAGTGTCGAATGCTTTACTGAATTCTAAATATACCATATCTAGGGCTCTCCCTCGGTCCAACTCCCTGATCACCCAGTCAAAGAAATCAATCAGGTTTTTCTGATGAGACCTGCCCCTGGTGAATCGATGCTGCCTCAGATCCTGCAATCCATTGAACTCCAGAAACTTCACTATTTTCTTTTTCAGCAGAGTTTCCAATAATTTACTCACCACTGAGGTTAAACTATCCAGCCTGTAGTTTTCAACCACATCCTTACTTTCGCTTTTGTTTATAGGGACCACACGTGACTCTCTCCAGTCCTCTGGTACCACTCCCAACTCCAGAGGCATTGAACAGGTCAGTCAGTGGAACTGCTAGAATGTCCCCAAGTTCCCTCAGCATTCTCAGATGTATCCCATCTGGTCCCATTGCTTTGTCCACTTTTAGTTTAGCTAGTTCCTCACGAACACAGTCCTCTGAAAATCATTTGAGATGCCCCTCACTTTTGTTCCTATTTGTGGGTGTTGTTTGAGGCCCTGCTCCCGGCCCTTCATCTGTGAACACAGAACAGAATTATTTGTTAAGCAGTTCCACTTTATCCTCATTGACTTCTACATATTCCTTCCCTTCATCCTTGAGTCTGACAATACCATGTTTGCCCTTCCTCCTCTCACTAACATATCTGAAAAATGTCTTATCCCCCCATTTTATTGTATTGGCTATTTCCTCCTCTTTTTGAATGTTTGGTTTTCTGACTACTTTGCTAGCCTCTAAGTTTTTCCAAATGTACAGTAGATGCCTGTCTTCTTCTCTCTGTGATCTCTTGTATTTCATGAAGGCTTCCCTCTTTCTTCACCTTTTCAGCCACCTCATTTGAGAACCATAGTGGCCTCCTTTTCCTTTTATTTACCTTTCTAACAAAAAGGTTGGTTGCCCTTAAAATATTCCCTTTTGTTTTGCCCACTGTTTTTCTACATCCCCCAGCTCTTCCCATCTCCCTAATGATTCCCTGAGGTATTGGCCCATATTGGCAAAGTTAGTTTTCTTAAAGTCTAAGACCCTCACTTTTGAATGGATTTTATCAACCCTTTATCTTTATTAGGAACTTAATATACCACTCACACAGAATGTACCAGAGTGGTTTACAATTACTAAAATATAGAGATACTGCTATGAAAAGGAAACAGAACACCAGCAATTCAGATAGGAAAGAGATAGCAAGTTAAAGCAGGGAGAAGATAAAGGAGGACTATACCTACTCCTAATACTGAACCACACCATCTGGTCATCACTGGATGAAAAATGATAACCCACTATATAATCAGAAACACTTTCCCCATTGGTAAGCATCAAGTCCAGTATGGCCCCTTCACGTGTGGGTTCTGTTACCAGTTGCCTGAATACTTCTTCCTGTAAAGAATCTAGGATTTCCTTGCTTCTAGATGACACCGCAGTAGGGATGTGCCAATCAACATCCAGCTTATTGAAATCCTCTATCAGTAGCACTAGGTCTGTATATCATGCTAATGCAAATGGATTTCTCATTCCTTCTTTCTAGTTTAATCCACACTGCCTCCTCTCTCCCTTTTAAGCCCTGTATTTCCATAGCTTTAATATTATTTTTTACATATAGTGACACTTCTCCTCCCCTTCTTCCTACCATGTCCTTTCTGAATAACGTATAGCTTGGTATAGCTATATCCCAGTCATGGTTGTCTGTGAACTATGTTTCTGTAACTGTCACTAAATCCAAGTCAGCCTCTCCCATTAAAGCCTCAACATCTGTGATCTTATTTCCCATGATACCGGCATTTATAGACACTGCTTTCTAGATGTTGCCTCTTTTACCTATTTTTTATAAAAGTATTTAATGTTTCACTTACCTGGGGGCTTTCTTCACCCATCACCAATGAATCTAGTTTAAAGCCCTCTTCAATAGGTTAGTCAGTCTGCTACTGAAGGCATGTTGACCCTTCTTGGACAGATGGATGCCATCTCTGCTCTGCAGCCCTTGGAATATCTTTCCATGATCCAGGAGACCAACACGCTTTCTGACACCATCCATGCAACCATGCATTTATCTCCAGGATGAAAACTTCTCTACTCTGGCCTTTATCCTCAACAAGGAGGATTGAAGAGAACACCACCTGCACCCCTATCTGCTTTGCCCTCTGTCCTAGAGCCATGAAGTCACTCTTGATATGCTCAGAGGGATACCTGACAGTATCATTTGTGCTGACATGGAAGGACAACATTGGGTAATAGTCAGTAGGCTTGATGAATCTCAGCAAACTTTCCATAACATCTTGGACTGGACACCTGGCAGACAGCATACCTCTTTGAACATCAAGTCTGGTTGGCAGATGGATGCCTCTGTACCTCTCAAAAGAGAGTCACCAACCATCACTACTCTTTGCTTCCTAGTGGTCACTGATTCAGAACTTTGGGGTGCTCGAACTCTGGTTCTTTCCTTTCCTGGGATGCCTCAGTCTCCTCCATTTCCAGGGCTGCATAATGGTTCTTCAGTTCAAGGGCTTGAGGAGTTGGACTGGTGATTATGCAGGCCCTGGTGACTCATGTCCAACCTTGGTTCTACTGTAGGCTCCCATCCTCGCCTCTGCTGGAGAGCTTGGATGTTTCAAGAAGCATCTCAATGTACCTCTCACTGTCTTGAATGCTCCTCAGTCTTGCCACTTCTTCTCTGAGCTCCTCCACCTGTGTCCTGAGAGCTTTAGCATGTAGACATCCTGCACTTGGAACCAGTCCTTCATTTGGTATTGGGATCTCTGTCTGGACAGAGGTAGAAGCTGTAACGGGGGCAACAGCTTTAGCAGTACGATTCTTCCCAGCCATTGTTCAGTTGGAGGAGCTTTGGTACCTTGCTTGCTTTGAAATGGAGAGACCCTGTTAGGAATGCCTTGGAAGATTCTGAAGACTTTTATGCAGTCCTCCGTTCTTTCACAGGCTGATCAGGTCCACTAGCCCCTTATGAAGTGTGACTGGCTTAAAAAAGCTGAGAGAAACAGAAACTAACAGCAGAATTTTAAACTTGCACCACTAAAAAAAAAACCCAAGCAGCAAAAAGAATAACTCTTTTTAAAAATGTAGACCAAACCCCTTTTAAGAGCTCTCAGGCAGAATACCCCTAAGGTGAGCTGGTGGTAACTCGGATACAGTTAACGTTGCCCATTAAGAGGGCATTTAGTGCACATATGCTAACTGTGGAATTTTGTCAACCCCCACGCAAACCGCAATGTGCAGACATGCCCGAACTCCACCCCTCCCCTGTCATGCGTGAAGCAGATAGCATGGAATAATCCCAATAGCATGCCCTCAAACCCTCGTTAACAGCTAGTGCAGCTTAATAAACATGCCCCTAAGTGTAGCATACAGAGCTGCCAAAAGGGTATGAGGCGCCCTAGGTGAACCTCATTTTCAATACTGCCCCTGCTCCACCCCAATGGCCATTGCCATTCCTCTCTGGGACATGCCAAAGGAAGTGGAAACAGAGGGGGCGGAAGCAGGAATGGCATCATGGTACCAGAACAGAAGGTAGCTTCAGCACTGCAGTGCCTTTTTAAATATATTGCCACTGGGGTGGCAGTGGTGGCAATGGATACCTCAACCATTGGTACTCTAGGCGCCCACCTAGTTCCTAATGCATGGGGGATAGATTCTGTAGCACTGCACCTTAACCTTACCAGCAAATCAATTAAAAATGATAGCGAATGTACTTTTTCTATATTTTTGGTTCCACAGATAATTATAAATACAGTAACTGAAAGATGAACGACACTCCATTCAATTTAATTTTCTCATTAGTTTCATGTTCGTATTTTCTGATATTTGGTTGCTATAAGTAGACATTCTCCATGTTAAAATGTCAAAATCAGAGTTACAGATCTCCACTGGAAAATCATAGAGTTTGATTATAATGTGTTATAGTACCTTATTTGCTAATGGATGAAAATAGGAATGTGATTAATAGGGTAATCTTAGAGTATCACAGATGTAAATAAGACATCAATATGAAAGCGCTGTCATGAGCATGTTCAAGTTTTAAATAAGGTTACAATTCTCTGTGTCTCATTTTAGTGCATCTATAGGGCAGTACAGATATATGTTTAGTTTATTGTAGCAGTATCACGCAACAGCATTGGCATTAACAGGATCTGATTTGTCTCAGGCAACAAAATAGGAAAACTACATGGAATATACATCAAAACCTAATGCCACCTTGGTACATGTTATTGCAGATCTTAAGGTAATACAGAAAACGGACCAAGCATAAGCGCTCTAATTCACTAAGGCGTGTTTGTTAATATACAAAAATGTGCCTTATTTACCACAGCCCCCGTTCTATTCAGTGGGGTCCATCTGTTCACTAATAATGCACATTTTCCATGTTAAAAATGATAAGGCACCTTTTCTGAAAAGAGATGAAAGTGCTTTGCTTTTAAGTCAGTGTTTAACTTTTAATATATTTTCATTTTGATCTCAGTTTTACAAGATGTGCACAAATGCTTAAGAGTTGAGTCACAACAGTTTTCTGTTATGCTATGCAAACCACATTCACACTGACTGAAGGGATATTCAGGCTTTGTTCGGAATAGGAGCCTTTGTGAGAGCTTTCTCATTGCATTTCAGCTTGGTAAAGCATGCTGGGATGTTAGCAAGCATTGTTGAAAGTGGTGCCAGAAAGGATTGCAATACATAGCCTGTCAGTGGACGTTTCTTACAGCTACAGGACAAAAGAAATCATTTTGGTGAAGATGTCTGTGACATGTATTCTATAAGACCATGATGTACTAGCTTACTGCAGCATCTATTATAGACTTTGTGATCCAGCACTATTAAAATTCCAAACTACCAGTCAAACTGTATAGAAAAACCTTCCCTTCGTTTTTGCTGAATAGGCTGCCATCGCGTAGATAAAGCTGTAAATTTTCTCACTCTAATTAAGCTCAACGATCATTTGCTGTAACAAAATTTTGGCTTAAAATGGTCTTTAGCAAATCTATCATATTGGTGTTTCTACATATTACAGTGTTTAGAATCAGAGCTTTAATGAACTGACATAAAACTGAAGTAAATCGTACGTCATATAACCATGGATGGCTTCTATTTATGGGGACGATTTGCAATAGCCCGGACTGTAGCAAAGAAAAGCACCTACAAACCTGTAGCTTTATCAGAGGGAGAAATGACCTCTTGAAAAGTGGTAGGGATAAAAATGCTAGAGAGATGCACAGTGTAAACATTTTCTGATCACTTCCATTTCATCCTGGCCTTTGTTTCTGGTCATTTTACATGTTCGTTTTAATGGAGTATTTTTAACTTGTATTAGAATTTTTACCAATTGACGTAACTTATATTAATTCCTAGGTTAACATGTTAAATTGATTTAGCATACACTAAAGAGGCCTTTTACTAAAGTGTGCTAAGCAGTTAATGCGTATTTGCGCATGTATTAAGTGCCTGCTCAGGCCCATGGTAATGTTTACCATGGGGTCATGACAGTTACCGCATGCTGATCCGTGTGCTCACTGCTGCTCATGCATTAGGGTAGGGCAGAGAGAAGGCATGGTGAGTACATTGCAGTTTAATGCAGGGAGACATATCGTACACTATCTGTCAATGTTGGCATTACTGCAGGTACAACTAATTTATTTATTTATTTACATTCTCTTATATACCATGCTATTCTCCATCAGTGCGGTTTACATTGAACAAACTGAAATTACATGGAACAGGGCATTATAACTTGGAGATAACTATTTTACAGGGAACATGGGCTATGGAGGGTTATGTGGCTTGCCCAAGACCACAAGGAGCACCTGTGGGACTTAGAAACCCCAGTCCTGGCCCAAGGTTGCTGTCCTCTAGTGGGATTTGAACCCCTGACCTTCCGGCCTGAAGTACCTTGCCTCAACCACTAGGCCACTCCTCCACTAATGCCACCTCAATCAATGGAGTTCAGTGCACTCGATGCAGCAGTGCCATGTGTTAGGGTCTCATCCGTGCGTTAACTGTCGGGAACATGCTGATGGTTACTGTGGAGGCTTCGCACTTAATGCACTTTAGGCTTTGTGCTAAAGACGTCTTAGGTGCAAAAACCGAATGCACTTTAGGAAACGAGCCCTACATTTTTTAGTGACCTGAATGCACATCCCTATGAACCACCCCAGGATTTTTCACCTCCTATTTCTGAGACAGCAGGACTTGAACAAAAGACTTTGGAAATCAAACTTACATGTTGTTTTCATCCCCTGATATAAAGGCACCAGGAATGCCCCTTGAACTCAGTTAATGAAAGCCAGTGCACTCTCTTAGCTCTTCTAAAGGGGGACAGTTTTTATACAGGAAAATTACCTGGGTAACTGCTTGATCAGCTAAATCCCATTGGAAATTGTCCTCAAATATTCAAAAGAAACTACCAGAAAACGAATGAGAAAATTAAATTGAATGGAACATTGTTCAATGTCCAATTACTATGCTTATAATGAATTGTGGGACTGATATTTAGACCTGGGCAATTTCTCTCTGAAAATTAGCTAGCATAAAATACACCTATATTTTGCACATGCTGTTTGTACAATTTACCGGGATAAACTATTTAGCCAGGTAAGTGGCATTGAGAATTTCTTTGGGAGAGGGCAGTGTCAGAGGTTTGGGCTCTTCAGCTTGGAGAAGGGATGACCGAGGGGGAAATATGATAGATACATCATGAGTAAAGTGGACTGGATAAATGTGATTTGATTGTTTATTCTTTTAAAAAGTACAAAGACTAGGGTACATACTACAAAGTAGGACATGAGTTGCTCATTTAAAACACTGGAGAAAAATATTTTTCACTCATTGCACAATTATATTTTAATAAACAAACATAAGTTCTGGAATTTATTGCTGGAGAATGCGGTAAAGGCAATCAGTGTAGCTGGGTTTAAATAAGATCTGGACAAGTTCCTGGAGGAAAAGTCCTTAAACTGTTATTTTAACAAGGTGGATATGAGGAAAGCCACGCCTGACCTCCTTATTCTCTTGTCTACACCCATGTGTGTTTCAATCATTTTCCTTTAAGAATTAGTCTACATCCCCATTTGTTTTCTTTTCTGTCTATGAAGAAGAAAGGAATCTCTCTCTGTTATCCTACCATGTACCGGAGACATGGATTGGCGACTGCTGGAAAGAGAGCAGTGGACTTGATCTTTTGGTTTGACTCATTATGACAGTTCTCACGTACCAGTGTTGCTTGTCTTAATCATTGTATCGACAGCTGTACATGCGCCCTTATGGATGGCATGGTAAAATGGAAGTATATACAACATGGGAGTGATATCTACTTATGTTTTTCTAGCCTTTCGGAGGGGAATAGTAGAAGGAAGTTAAATACTTCTAAGATAAGAGAGAGCTTAATTTTCATGTTTGGTGAAAATACATTGTAATTTATTTTCCTGTTCTTCAGCATGCAGTGCCGTACTGTCACAGTCTATACACACCTGCAACATTTCAACTTGAAATGTTAAATTTAAATAATAATATTCAAAGCAAACAGTAAATGCTGAATAGCTTAAGCTCAGACAAGGTTGCAAGCTAAATCAGTATTAAAATTTTAAAGCAGCATACTGACTAGTTACTGCAGTTAGTTATTTTTGTTGTTTATTTTGATAATGCACAATTGAACCCAATGAAAACGTCTAAGTTAAAAAGGTGTAACTGTGGTTTATTTATATTGAAGGTTTTGGCCTGTGATCTCTATACTTGATTAATAAAACAACATCTTCAAGGCAGCTGGATTCAGGCAAACCCCTAATGAAATCCACCCCACTGTTGCACCAGATATTGCATGTAAAAATCAATCTCTTTGTCTCATGTACACCACCATGATTATCTTTTTTTTAGCTTTGCCACAAGATAGATGCTTTTGTGAATTACTCTCTTCCCTAGTCATTAGGAGATAATGTTAAAAGAAATTGTGGGAAGCCAAGCAACCTTTATTTGCAGGGGTTCGATATCTTGTACTAGGAGCTGACTGGTGTTGATAGCAATAGATCTCCACTGTCATGTTGTCCATACAAATGTTTGCAGAATGCTCATAATCAATAGTCAATGATTAATTGATTTCAAATACTGTATGCTGTGAACTAACTCCATTTGATTTCATTTGATTGTTGATTACATTTCTTTCTCATTCTTTTTTATTGATATTTAAATCATTAAGTAACTCACAACAGCACAATAGAAAACAAAGGAAATGCAACCAGGCAATATTAATGGATATTGTAGTACAAGCTATGCTCTATTAGCTAATTTACAGACTATCACATTTACATATAAATTCACAGTAAGGGAGAGTTCCATGATTGATAGGAGATAAAACCTCAGGATGATCAAGCCAGATCAGAAAATTACATTAAAAAATATTACTAAACCATGAGCCAGCTATTTTACTCGTCTGCCTTTGCCTAGAAATCGGACAGTTCTTCCAGGCAGGAAACGGGAAAAGTCCAAACAGTAACCAAAAGATGTAAATCAATTCTTGGGTATAAGTTAAAATCTCCTTTACAGCCATTTGACTTTGTAGAACATGAATATAGATTTGTGTTTGTAATCCTTCAGGTCATTTTTCAAAGGGACTTATACTGCTAACAAGAGACACTAAACTTATAAATTCCCTCTCTGTGAATTTTCAGTGGCACAATATGGATAATGCCTCTGAAAATTGCTCTAAATTCCCTGGCACTTTGGGGCTCATTCCAAAACACGAATAAGAGGTTTGTATATGCAGCAGGGACGTTTATGTGCTAAAAATGTCCCCAACCATATTCTGAAACACTACTGTCGTGCATGGGGATCTCACAACGTGCCTAGAAGGGGCAGAATGGGGGCGTGGTCAGCAACAGAGACGTATACAGCATATTCAGGAAAGGCCCATATACATATTAAGTGTTTCCTGGAAACGTCTACGTTATTCCTGCTGAAGCATGGAATAAGGCCAGAACTTAGAAAATATTCTACTGTGCTCTGCAATTTGTCCCATATAGATGAATGATTGTGACAAGTATGAACTGAACTGGTGTGACTGCAGTCTGGAAAAACACAAGATGCAGTTACAAAGAACGGAAAGCAGAGATGAGGGAATATTGTAAGATAAAGAAACATTAATAAACACCCTTACAGAAAGGTTAAGAAGAGCAATAATGTTTATTCAGGCTATGCTGAAATGTGCCAAAAGAGCTAATCCGGTGGACCCTAACAAATCGTATGTTCTGAAAACTGGGACCGCTGATGTAAGAATAGTATGTGAGTGAGTCTGGAAACAAATCATTTTGCAGTGAGAAAGGGAGATCATATGTGTAGTCCTTGGACATCATGCCATTATGGCATAGCAGCTGTTAGTCATAGGTTTGGTAGACTGTCTTTGTGACTGCAAGTGAGAGTGTGTGGTGTGGGGGAAGCACGGGAGGATCTGGTATGCTGATCTGCAATTCAGGGAGGCCATGAATGGCTGGCCGGTATCTGGACCATATGGATGACTGCAGTGTCACCAGGTGCCATTGTGATAGGGCAGTCATACATCAGTTGTGCCAGGCACTGGGAGATAAGGCTGATGTTGTGCCAACATTCTTGAGATTATGCCATGAGGCCTACATCCTTGCCTAGTCCAGGATCTATGCAAGATGTGAGAGTGCTGATATATCTGGAGGCTGGCTATCTGGGTATGATGGCACAGGCATCCCCCTTCCTATGCCCACACAGGCCTGACCAGGGGAACAGTGCCACAAAGCAGTCTGTAGGAAGGCAGACAGGGTTGCCCAACAGATAGCGAATGTATACCGACATACACCATGATGGGACAGGTGTAACTGCTGGGAGAAATGCCAGCACCCAGATATGTGGGAATCAGAAGCCATAGCCAGAAGGCAATACTACGACTGATAATTTGTATAGCGCTACAAAGCATGCGCAGCGCTGCACAGACACATGTAACATATGGTCCCTGCTTAGCAGAGCTTACAATGTAATCAAGACAGACAACACAGCAGCTGTGGACAGGATTCACTTAGGGGGAATGATAAGGAAACACAAGGGAGCTTAAGTGGATCAGATCCAAAAGTGGCAGTGATGAGGTGAGCGCTCAGCCTGGATTTGAGAAGGGTCAGAGAAGAAGCCTGACGTACAGACTCAAGTAGCTTGTTCCAGGCATAAGGAACAGCAAGGTGAAAGGAGCGAAGTCTGGAGACCGTAGTAGAAGAGAAGGGCACAGATAGAAACAATCTGACAGAAGAGCGGAGTTCTTGAGGAGGGGTGTGGGGAGAGATAAGAGGAGAAAAGTAGTACAGAGCAGCAGAATGAATGCACTTATAGGCCATAGGCACGAAAAGGGCATACATTTGTTGCTCAGCAATATTATTTTATTTATTTATTTGGTTTTATATACCACACTATTTAGGATTCAGTGCCATTTGGGGACCTACAAGGTTAGTTTTGTGGTTTGTGCACCTGGTAAGGGTCCATCTTTAGCAGTTTAAAGTGTGTTTGTAGAGATGACCAAGGCAGGAATCACTGGGGCCAGTTCCTAATGCCATGTACCATTTGATGCAAAGTGTGTCCTGACATACATGTTCATATTTACATTCTTTTATACCATATTAGGGTGCACTGGGATTACCTATTTATTTATTTAATTGTTCTTATATACCGCACTCTTAAAAATCAGCGCGGTTTACATACAACGGTATTGTGCCAATAAGGCACTTACAATGAACTGGATAATTGAACTTGGGTTTCAACTAGGGGTAACTATGTACAAGTGCACTTTTCAGGGCCTGTAGAGGACTGGTATGTGGTCTAGGTTGCAGCAACACTCATTTCTCATTGATATTTACGTCTAGTTTGCATCAGTAAACTACTGTCATTGTGAAGAGCAGCTTAGGAGATGCACATTTTTCCTGAGCGGCGTGGCATCCACAGGTACATCGCAGAGATGGGCAGGATCCAAAACATGTACCTTTTCAGAGTACGGTGGGTGTGGAGTTGTCCAAATCATTTATCTGTGCCCGATAATATTGACAGGGGATATGTTTCTCTATTATATTGCATGGCCTGTGCCTCTACCCATGAGTGGGCCGCATGCCTGGTATGTGCACAGGCCAACTAAGTAGTGCTTTGATCATGCCACGCTGAACACATCTACCTCCACAATTCCAGATTCGTAGGCATGTCTAGAGCTGCGGATGAGGAATTAGGTTCAAACAGGGCCCGTTTTTTCATTTAGACATGTCCGCGGAACGGACATGCATGTTATGGAATCAGGCTGTATATGAATAGTGCTGTGGTGGAATTAGGGTAGATTGAGGTCAGAGTGCCCAATGACATGTATAATGACTATATTTAGCTACTATTTGTATAGTTAAACAGTTGAATTTTGGCCTGAAAAAAGCAGTTCTAAAAAATGTTTACTGTATGTACAGTGGCTGAATATTACCTCTAGGCATACGAAGACAATTTACAAAGGATGTCCAAGTGCAATCTGGGACATCAATGGCAGAAGGTCTCAAAACCCCCCCCCCCAAAAAAAAAAACCAGGCACGTGCAATTTCAGGCAAGGTTTCAGAAATGTGGATGTGCCCAGTATGATATCTACATAGACGCCCACAGAATAGCATCTTGGAACATGGATGTCTAATAGCATAGAACATAAGATATGCCATTCTGGGTCAGACCAAGGTCCATCAAGCCCAGTATCCTGTTTCCAACAGTGGCCAGTCTAGGTCATACGTACCTAGCAGTTTCCCCAAAAGACACAGGTGCCACAATGCTTGTATTGGGTCAAGCACTAATATCCTGGGTCCCTTCTTAATAATGGTTTATGGACCTTTCCTCCAGGAACTTGTCCAAACGTTTTTAAACCCAGCTCACTAACCGCTCTTACTACATCCTCCGGTAACAAATTCCAGAGTTTGATTACACGTTGAGTGAAAAAATATTTTCTCTTATTTGTCTTAAATAGTTTACCCTGTAGCTTCATTACATGTCCCCTAGTCTTTCTATATTCTGATAGCGTATAGAATCGATCTACGTTTACCCGTTCCACTCCGTTCATTAATTTATAGACCTCTATCATATCTCCCTTCAGCCGTCTCTTTTCCATGTTGAAGAGCCCTAACCTTTGTAGCCTCTCTTCATAGGAGTAGCCTTCCATCCCCTTTACCATTTTGGTGGCTCTTCTCTGTACCTTTTCTAATAATGCTATATCCTTTTTAAGATACGGCGACCAGAATTGCACACAATATTCAAGGTGCGGTCGTACCATGGAACAATACAGAGGCATTATAATATCCTTTGTTTTATTTTCCATTCCTTTCCTTATGATACCTAGCATTCTATTTGCTTTCTTGGCCACCGCTGCACACTGGACGGAGGGTTTTAATATGTTATCCACGATGACTCCTAAATCTTTTTTCCTGGGTGGTGGTTCCCAATGTGGAACCTTGCATCGTGTAACCATAGTGTGGGTTGTTCTTTCCTAGGTGCATAACTTTGCACTTGTCCACATTAAATTTCATCTGCCATTTGGATGCCCAGTCTTCCAATTTATCCAGATCCTCCTGCAGTTTTCTACAGTCCTCTTGGGTTTTAAAAACTTTAAACAGTTTTATGTCATCTGCAAATTTGATAACCTCACTAGTTATTCCCTTTTCCAGGTCATTTATGAATATGTCAAAAAGTAGCGGACCCAGTACAGATCCCTGGGGTACTCCACTATTCACCTTTTTCCATTGGGAAAATTGGCCATTTAGCCCTACCCTCTGCTTTCTATCTTTTAACCAGCTCGTAGTACATTGCCTCCTATCCCATGACTTTTTAGTTTTGCCAAAAGTCTCTGATGATAGACCTTGTCAAAGGCTTTCTGAAAGTCCAGATACACTATATCAACCGACTCACCTTTGTCTACCTGTTTATTCACACCTTCAAAAAAACATATCAGATTAGTAAGACAAGATCTTCCTTGATCTCCCATTACGCCATGACTATCTACATGCTGTGTAATTTTGTTCTTTATGATGGTTTCTACCATCTTCCCCGGTACTGACGTCAGGCTCACCGGTCTGTAATTTCCCGGATCACCCCTGGAACCCTTTTTAAAAATTGGCATTACATTGGCGACCCCCCAATCTTCAGGTATTACAGATTATTTTAATGAAAGTTCACAGATTACTAATAGCAGGTCTGCAATCTCATATTTCAGTTCTTTCAACACTCTTGGATGTATACCATCCGGTCCAGGTGATTTGCTACTATTCAGTTTATCAAATAGTTGTAATACATCTTCCCGGTGTAGCGATATTTCTCTCAATTCCTCTGCAGTATCACCTTTAAATACCACTTCAGTCTTGGGCAACATCCCTACATCTTCCTCAGTAAAGACCGAAGCAAAGAATTCATTCATTCAGTCTCTCCGCTATCGCCTTGTCTCCTCTTGCTGCCCCTTTTACCCCTCTATCATCTAATGGTCCTATTGACTCTCTCACAGGTCTTTTGCTACGAATGTACTTGAAAAAGTCTTTATTTTGTGTTTTTGCTTCCGTAGCAAGTTCCTTCTCAAATTCTCGCTTTGCCTGCCTTATCAATGCTTTGCATTTAACTTGCCAGTGCTTGTGCTGTTTCCAGTTTTTGTTGTTTGGCTCTTTTTTCCATTTCCTAAAAGATGTTTTTTTTGGCAGCAACAGCCTCTCTGACCTCACCTTTAAACCATGCTGGGAGTTTTTTGGATTTTCTTCCACTTTTCTTAATGCGTGGAATACAGCTGGTCTGGGCTTCCAGGATAGTATTTTTAAACAACACCCAGGCTTGATGTAAGTCTTTAACCTTTGCAACCACTCCTTTTAGTTTTTTTTCTTAACTATATGCCTCATTTTATCATAGTCTCCCTTTCGAAAGTTAAAAGGTAGTACCGTGGATTTCTTTACTATCCCTCCTCCATTAATTAAATCAAACACGATCATGCTATGATCACTATTGCCAAGTGGTCCCAACACCCTTATCTCTTGCACCAGATCTGGTGTTCCACTAAGGACTAGGTCCAGTATGGCTTCCCCTCTGGTCGGTTCATGAACCAGCTGCTCCAGAAAGCAGTCATTTATTTCATCTAGAAACTTTATCTCCCTAGCATGTCCTGCCATGACACTGACCCAGTCGATACCGGGGTAATTGAAATCACCCATTATTACTACTCTGCTGTGACTTTTGTTAGCTTCCTTGATTTCTTTGAGCATTTCATCATCCATTTGTTCATTCTGGCCAGGCGGTCGATAGTACACCCCTACTGCCATCAACTTCCCCTTCATACATGGAATTTCAATCCATAGAGATTCTACAGCAAATTTTGTTTCCTGCAAAACTTTAATCCTGTCTGACTCAATGCCCTCTCTCAGGGCCGGCCAGTCCATTGAGCAAGAATGTTTTTTGCACAGGGCCCCGTGTTTCAGGGGGCCCCGCGCAAAGAACATTCAGCTTTTTTTCAAAATTAAGTTTAAAAAAAAAGTTGGCTGCTACTGCTGCTGCTGCCGCCATGGCAGCGGCAGAATGGAGTGTCCCGCGTGGCCCCCTCTGCCTGGCTGAGCTCTCCCTCTGCGACAGCTGAGCCCCTCTGTGCCGGCTTTCAGATACGCGAAGGGAGAGTGTCTCCCTCGCGTCTCTGTTAAGCTCGCAGGGGCTGATGGGAAATTTCCCATCTGCCCCTGCAGGCTTAACAGAGAACCAGTCCAAACCCCCCCCCCCCGTTCGGGTCCAGGAACATTAAAAAAAAAAAAAACAAGCTGGCTGCTACTGCTGCCGCCGCAGCAGTGGCAGAATGGAGCGTCCCGCGGGGCCCCCTCTGCCCGGCTGAGTCCCTCCCTCCCTCCCTCTGCGACAGCTGAGCCCCTCTGTGCCGGCTTTCAGATACGCGAAGGGAGAGTGTCTCCCTCGCGTCTCTGTTAAGCTCGCAGGGGCTGATGGGAAATTTCCCATCTGCCCCTGCAGGCTTAACAGAGACGCGAGGGAGACACTCTCCCTTCTCGTATCTGAAAGCCGGCACAGAGGGGCTCAGCCATCGCAGAGGGAGGGAGGGAGGGACTCAGCCGGGCAGAGGGGGCCCCGCGGGACGCTCCATTCTGCCGCTGCTGCGGCGGCAGCAGTAGCAGCCAGCTTTTTTTTTTTTTTTTTAATGTTCCTTGAACCGAACGGGGGGGGGGGGGGTTTAGGACTGGTAATGGGCTATGGGGGGGGTTGAGACTGGAAATGGGAGGTGGGCTGATGGGGTTAGGACTGGTAATGGGCTATGGGCTGTTGGGGGGGGTTAGGACTGGTAATGGGCTGTGGGTTGATGGGGGCTGTCTGGTAATGGGCTATGGGGGGTTAGGACTGATAATGGGCTATGGGGGGGCTAGGACAGGAAATGGGCTGATGGGGAGGGGTTAGGAATGGTAATGGGCTGTGTGCTGATGGGGTCTGTCTGGTAATTGGCTATTGGGGGGGGTTAGGACTAATAATGGGCTATGGGGGGCTAGGAAAGTAAATGGGCTGATGGGTAGGGGTTAGGACTTGAGGTGGGCTGATGGGGTTAGGACTGGTAATGGGCTGTGGGCTGTTGGGGGGGTTAGAACTGGTAATGGGCTATGGGGGTGTTAAGACTGGTAATGGGCTTTGGGCTGATGGGGGCTGTCTGGTAATGGGCTATGGGGGGGGTTAGGACTGATAATGGACTATGGGGGGGCTTGGACAGGAAATGGGCTGATGGGGAGGGGTTAGGACTTGAGGTGGGCTGATGGGGTTAGGACTGGTAATGGGCTGTGGACTGATGGGGGGGGGGTAGGACTGGCAATGGGCTATGGGGGGCTGACTGGAAATGGGCTGATGGGGGGTTAGGACTGATAATGGCTTATAGGGGGGGCTTAAACTGAAAATGGGGTGATGGGGGGTTAGGACTGGAAGTGGGTTGAAGGGGGGGCTAGGACTGTTATTGGGTTGGGGGGTTGCTAGGACTGGAAATGGGCTGATGGGGGCTAGGACTGGAAATGGGCTGATGCAGGGACTAGAAGGGAATGGATGCTGGGTGAGGCTGGAACTAGAAGGGAGCTGATGTTGGGGGAGGATTAGAATGGGATGGGGCTGGGAGAGTAAAATGGAGAGGGGAAAAATATTTTGTGTGGGAGGGATGAAAAATCTACAATTGGCCGGGTATTGGGAGAGTAAGTGGGGATTGAGGATGGAGGGATAAAATTTGAGTGGATGAAATAGGAATGAGGAAAGAGCAAAAGGAGAAAGATTAGTATGTTAAAGCAGATGTAGAGAGAGAATGGAAAAAAAACTAGGAGAGAAGAAAGGACAAATGGACAGCAGACGATGGAGAGTTAGCAGAAGACACGAAGAAACCAGAAGAAAGTGGCTGGAGCATTTGCAGTTGAAAGAAAATGCACAAAAGGTAGAAAAATATCTCTTTATTTTGAATTTATTAATTGGAATATGTCAGCTCTGGTAAATGTGCATCATTAACGTCTGCGCTTTGTTTAGTACAAGAGCAAATTAATGTATAGTTTTATTTCTACAGTGTTGTACATTCCAAGTTTGGCTTTTGGGATTCCCAGTTTAATTATTGTCGTCTTGTTTCTAAATTGTGATTCCTTGTTTGGTGATGGTTTTATGTTCTGTTCATGTGTAACTGAGCTGAGGTATTCAGTTTATATAATTCCTATTTGACATTGCCACTTGTTCTCTTTCCCCAGTAGGTCATGTATTGGTATTCTCTGAAATGTATTGGTTTAATATTTGCATGTTTCCTTTTGATAGGTAGGGTATGGTGCTTTGTGAGTCCTGGTAGTGCTGTTAGGATACGGCGGGTTTGCTATGGGTTCTAAATGGGCAGTGTTTGTAGTAGTTCCTAATGTGTCTGGCGGTTGGCACTGGATTATAGTAATGTAGAAATCTTTTAGTCTTTCTTTATTCATACACTCATTAAGAGGCATGTTTACTAAAAGTTAGTATATGGTAACATTATGCAAATATTTATTGAAATGAGGCCCCTTATGCAAATGAGGCCCCTCACCGAGTCTCCGCACATGGCCCCGCACCCCACTTGGGCCGCCCCTGCCCTCTCTAACAGAGCGCAACCCCTACACCAATTTGATCAGTTCTATCATTACGATTTAGTTTGTATCCAGGTATCACAGTGTCCCACTGGTTATCCTCCTTCCACCATGTCTCTGAGATTGCAATCTTATCTAACCTCTCATTTAGTGCTATATATTCTAACTCTCCCATCTTATTGTTTAGACTTCTAGCATTTGCATATAAGCATTTAGAGACTGTATTTTATTAATATTAATCTGGCTATTGGTAGGCATGGGTAATTTGGAATCTTTACGCTCTGTCTGCACCATACTCAAGGGCATTTGAGCTACTTTACTCTTTTTTGGAACCTCACTGCTTTTGGTAGTATCCTTCAAGGATACAATCTTATGAACCATGCGCTCTTGGACGACTGTCGGCTTTCCCCTATTTTCTAGTTTAAAAGCTTCTCTATCTCCTTTTTAAAGGTTAATGCCAGCAGTCTGGTTCCATCCCGGTTAAGGTGAAGCCCATCCCTTAGGAAGAGACCCTCCTTTCCCCAGAATGTTCCCCAGTTCCTAACAAATCCAAAACCCTCATCCTTGCAACATCGTCTCATCCACGCATTGAGACTCTGGAGCTCTGCCTGCCTTTTGGGTCCTGCACGTGGAACACGAAGCATTTCGGAGAACCGCTACCCTGGAAGTTCTGGATTTCAACTTCCTACCTAAAAGCTTAAATTTAGCCTCCAGAACTTCCCTACCACATTTTCCTATGTCATTGGTACCAACATGTACCAAGACAGCAGACTCCTCCCCAGCACTATCTAAGATCCTATCTAGGCAGTGCGTGAGGTCCGCTACCTTCGCACCAGGCAGGCATGTTACCAGGCGATCCTCACGTCCACCAGCCACCCAGCTATCTACATGCTTAATGATTGAATCACCAACTATAACAGCTGTCCTAACCCTCCCCTCATGGGCACATGGCCCTGGAGAAACATCCTCGGTGTGAGAGGGTTTTACATCACCTGGAGGACAGGTCCTAGTTACAGGATCATGTCCTGCCACACCAGGGTGATGTTCTCCTGTCACGTGACCTCTCTCCTCCATGGCAACAGGGATGCTGCCAGACTGGAGGTGGGACTTCAGGACTATATCCCTGTAGGTCTCGTCTATGTACTTCTCTGTCTTTCTTATGTCTTCCAGGTCTGCTACTCTAGCCTCTAGAGAACGGACTTGTCCCCTGAGAGCAAAGAGCTCCTTCCACTTAGTGCATACGTAAGACCTCTCACCAACTGGGAGAAAATCATACATGTGACACTCAATGCAAAAGACTGGAAAGCCCCCATTTCGCTGCTGGACTGTAGTCTGCATCTTAGTTTAAAGCTTGTGTTTAGGTCTTTAAATTCTGAATTTACTAAGGGTTGATGTAGATGCTTATACTAATAAAAGTGTATCTAATACCTCTAATATACCTTGTTCACCTGAAGCTTAATTAATCTCAGGTCCTCAATGTATGACTGATTTGGATAAAGAGCTGCACCTGAGAGCAGCCCCTTTCCTCTAAGACGTGCAAGTACCTATAAAGCTACAATTACCCCAGGGGCAGGTGGGTGTTGGGGAGGGAGTGGGAGAGATAACACCTATTAAAAGAGGGTTTTTACAAGGTACCCTGCCCTGTACCCTCCGCAGGGGGGAGGGGTAGTCCCTCAGGTAGGCTAGAGCAGGAAAAAAAGTTTAAAACGCAGCAGGTTCTGGGGACAGAGCAGGGAGAGATGTTTAATTTAAAGTAATGATTAAAGAAGTGTGTTAGGAACAGGGTGACAATGGTTCAAAGCCCAATGTGGGCCTTTGTGATCTTACTAGTCACTTAATTCTCTGTCTTCCTTACAGCCTTTGGATGTTTTAAGGTCGCAACAATTACTTTCTTGATGTCTATTCATGCTTGGAGCAGTCTACCACATGGACATGCCTGCAGACCTTCCTGAAGTTTCTAAAATCAAATAGGAACATCTAAGTTCATTGTGCCTCCACCATGCCCACGTCTAATTTGGACGTCCCTGCACTGAAGACGTATGTAGGCATCATTAGTGAAATGGCTCAGGAGATGTCTCTTTGACTTCCACACCCACATGCATGTCTTCGGACATCCAAATCATGACTAAGACTTAAAATGATGGCCATAGAGGGGAATTTTTGAAAGGACATCCAGGTGCAATCTGGGACATCTAGGACAGAATGTCTGAAAAAAAGAAGGCACATCTCTTCATTTTCATGCAACTGTGAGGAGGAATGAGTAGAGGTGTATTGAGAGCAAGCTGCCCACACTTTCTGCCTTTAGTCTGTAGTTGTGTGTGTTTATCAATTTATACTGCAGTCTCTACCGGAAGGTGCCAATTTCCAATTGCTACTCTTCAGACCCCCATGCCAAAACCTAAAAGAAAAAAGCAAGAAATAAAAAATGATGGCCATAGAGCCAAACGACGAAACCTGGAAACAGCACAAGCACTGGCAAGTCAAATGCAAGGCATTGATAAGGCAGGCAAAGAGAGAATTTGAGAAGAAGCTTGCTGCGGAAGCAAAAATGCGAAATAAAGACCTTTTCAAGTACATTCGTTAGCAAAAAACCTGTGAGAGAGTCAGTTGGTCCATTAGATGATAAAGGGGTTAAAGGAGCACTAAGAGGTGACAAGGCGATAGCGGAGAGACTGAATGAATTCTTTGCTTCAGTCTTTACTGAGGAAGATGTAGGGATGTTACCCATGACTGACGTGGTATTTAAAGGTGCGGAAGAATTGAAGGAAATATCGATACATCGGGAAGATGTCTTACAACTATTAGATAAACTGAAGAGTAGCAAATCACCTGGGCCAGATGGTATACATCCAAGGGTGTTGAAAGAACTGAAATATGAGATTGCAGAACTGCTATCAGTAATCTGTGAACTATCATTAAAATCATCTCTAATACCTGAAGATTAGAGGATCGCCAATGTAACACCAATTTTTAAAAAGGGTTCCAGGGGTGATCTTTAAACTACAGACCTTTGAAACTTACGTCAGTACCGGGAAAAATTGTAGAAACCATCATAAATAAAATACTCAGCATGTAGATAGTCACAACCTAATGGGAGACAGCCAACATGGCTTTAGACAAGGAAGATCTTGTCTTACTAATCTGTTATTTTTTTTGAAGGAGTGAATAAACAGGTGGACAAAGGTGAGTCGGTTGATATTGTGTATCTGGACTTTCAGAAAGCCTTTGACAAGGTCCCTCATCAGAGACTTTTGGCAAAACTAAAGAGTTATGGGATAGGAGGCAGTGTACTATTGTGGATCAGGAACTGGTTAAAAGATAGAAAGCAGAGGGTAGGTCTAAATGGCCAATTTTCCCAATGGAGAAAGGTGAATAGTGGTGTACCCCAGGGATCTGTGCTGGGTCCGCTGCTTTTTGACATATTCATAAATGACCTGGAAAGTGGAATAACGAGTGAGGTTATCAAATTTGCAGATGACACAAAACTATTTAAAGTTGTTAAAACCCAAGAGGATTGTGAAAAATTGCAAGAGGATCTTGATAAATTGGAAGACTGGGCATCAAAATGGCAGATGAATTTAATGTGGACAAGTGCAAGGTTATGCACCTAGGGAAGAACAACCCAAACTATGGTTACACGATGCAAGGTTCCACATTAGGAACCACCACCCAGGAAAAAGATTTAGGCATCATTGTGGATACCATGTTAAAACCCTCGGCCCAGTGTGCAGCGGCGGCCAAGAGAGCAAATAGAATGCTAGGTATGATAAGGAAAGGAATGGAAAATAAAACAAAAGATATTATAATGCCTCTATATCGTTCCATGGTGAGACCGCACCTTGAATATTGTGTGCAATTCTGGTCGCCGTATCTTAAAAAGGATATAGCGATTTTAGAAAAGGTTCAGAGAAGAGCCACCAAAATGGTAAAGGGGATGGAGGATACACCTATGAATAAAGGCTAAAAATGGTAGGGCTCTTTAACCTGGAAAAGAGACGGCTGAGGGGAGATATGATAGAAGTCTATAAATTAATGAACGGAGTGGAACGGGTAAACGTAGATCGATTGTTTACGTTATCAGAATATAGAAATTCTAGGGGACATGCAATGAAGCTACAGGGTAAACTATTTAAGACTAATAAAAGAAAATATTTTTTCACTCAACGTGTAATCAAACTCTGGAATTTGTTACCGGAGGATGTAGTAAAGGCTGTTAGTGTAGCTGGGTTTAAAAAAGGTTTGGACAAGTTCCTGGAGGAGAAGTCCATAAACCATTATTAAGAAGTGACCGAAGATATCAATGCTTGACCCAGTTACAAGCAGTGTGGAACTTGTGTCTCTTGGGGAAACTGCTAGGTACATATGACCTAGAGTGGCCACTGTTGGAAACAGAATACGGGCTTGATGGACCTTGGTCTGACCCAGTATGGCATATCTTATGTTCTTATGTTCTTATGTAAATAAAGCAAAACCCAAAATAAACAGAAGGGAAATTAAAATAAAAAGAACAGAAAATAGTCCCCTCTGCTGCTGGTGCCAGTCTTGTTGACCTGTCATGTCCGTCATGTTCTGCCCCTTTATTGCCTGTCTTGTCCTTTTCTAGAGAACCAAACCACAGCCACAGTATATTGCAGTGGTCATGAATCCTCCTCCTGCCTGCAGGGTGGCCCAACCAACAGGCAAATTAGGTGGCCACCTAGGGCAGCAGATTCTTGAGGGAGGCAAAGAGCAGGATATTCAAAGCTAAACAATAGATTATGACAGCCAGGTGGGGCATAAGGCTTAAGGTTTGCCTAGGGTGCCAACATTTGAATCAACGCTGGGGCTGGCCCTCCCTGCCTGCCTAGCTGCTCTGGGGCCTGCTAGCATGTTTTTATATGGGGTCCAAATAGGCCCACATAGCAAAACTGGAAAGAAGAAAAGACCTCCTTTCCCCTTGCCTCTCTCTACTGCTGCTGCCTGCATCACTCTGTTGGCACTGCTCTCATGGCTTGCCTTCCTGCTGCAATTCACCCCTCTCCTGTTGATTTTGGATGATTCATGCCACCCTTCTTCCTGTGTGGCTCTGTGAAAGGTCTGCTTTGGCTTTTTCTGGGCCGGTCCTTATCCTTTGCTTGTTTTGCACCTCTGTGGATTCACTGCTTAGGCTTATTGTCCTGCTTTCACCCTCTTGAAATTCCGTGCTGGTGTGTTTCCCCCTTCTAGCTGTATGGCTCCGTGACTATTGTGCTTTGGGTTTTTCTGGGTCACTCTTCATCCTCTTCCTGCTTTCCCCCTTTGTTGGTTCACTAAGTAGGCTTGTCATTGTACAACTTTCACCCTCTTTATTAACTGCCATGCTGCTTTGTTGCCACCCGACCAGTGTGCTTTGACTTTTTCTGGGCCACTCCATATCGTTTTCTTGCTTTGCATCTTTGTGGGTGCCTTAGGCTTCTTGTTGTTCGCCTCCTTTAATGTTCTGCTACCTGCTCTGGCATGAATTTCCTAAGCACCTGAATCCAGGAGAAACTGAATGCTGCACAGTAGGTGGGTACTATCAGCCTCCACCATCGATGAGCTTTGAGCCCTCTCTTCAAAGTTCTTTTGAAATTTCCATTGCTGTACTTGATTGGAGGTTCTAGCAGGGGAGCACAGCTACTATTATACCCTTGACTGAAGAATGGTATTTCTATCTGGAGGGATAAACATAAAGCACTGACCGACGAAAGGGGCATCCACATAGTCGGCCTCCTAGCCAAATCAACCCTAGCTATCATGAGGTGACAGATTGCCCTCATATCCACCGTTGTCCATTACCATACTTGTCGATAATTATCGGTCTTCTGCCACAAGGATAAGCCTTTCAAGATAGGGGCTTTCAGTCTATCTTGCTGCTTTGTTAGTCTTCCTAAGCTCTTTTGGGCTGTCACAGCTCCACTCCCATTGCTTTAGGGGCCTGCACCATGGTGCACCCTCTGATCCTTCTTTCCATCCCTCAGCAAGTCATCTAGGCAGTCCAAGAATGCTTCTTCCACTCCAGAGGATCTTTCTCTTACTTAAGGTTTCTATGCTGGGACCAAAGTCCTCAGTGCCAGCACTCTATTGTGGGCACACAGCTTAGCTGAACTCATCCCACTCCTGCGGCCTGGGCTCCTGTCACCTTTTCTGCTGTTGCATTGGCTCCCCTACGCTGTTTTAGGGCTTTCTGGCAAATCTGGATGCTGTACTGTGCTGGTCCTCCTGGCATAATTTAAGGCCTTTCAGACAATTTGGGTGCTGTGCTGGTCAACATGCCATTTTACTCTTCTCAAAATGTCTTGGTATGCTTCCACAAACTGTGGTGCTGCTTTGCATCTTCCACTATCCTGAGGTGTTCATTGCCCTCTTTGTACCATTTTGCCTATAAATCCAAGCTCCAGCCTGCCTTTGTGACCTCATTCAAAAACCAACTAGTACAAGATCAAGAAGACATCACAACCAGAACCTGCTCAACATTCCAACACTCAAGACAACTAGCTCCCAAGCAATCTGCCTGATCCTTCTCTATATACGGTCCCATTCTCTGGAACTCACTTCCAACCACATTAAGAGACACCATGAGTGCACTGATTTTCATAAAAAAAACCTAAAGACCTTCCTATTCCAAGAATACTTCTGCCCGAACACTTAACATAAAATGTCCCCCCCCCCCCCCGCTACCAATATGCTGTCAGGTTCTGGATAATCCCTGCATTTAGTCCCATGTAAATACCATTCCCCTGTACATAGTTCTACCACACCACCCTCCTAATATGTTCACCCCCTATCGTCTAGTCCCCTAGTTCTTGTTATACATGGAACAGCGAGTATAGAACGTAGTGCAAGTTAACTGTTCTATGTAAACCGTCTTGATAATCTGAAAGGCGGTATAAAAAAATATTAAATAAATAAATAAAATACATTTTGCCCTTCTGATGGTAGTTTCTAGTACTCATCCTGCTACGGTATGTACTCTTTGCCTCTCTGCTGGTGCCCCTGGGGTATTTGTTACATTCTTGATAGGTAGTAGTGCTGATACAGGTGTCAGCCATCAAGTTTCAAGCAGGTTTGGATTGAAAATAGATGGCAAGTCTGTTCATTGTAAAAGAGCTTCTTCCATAGACTTTAATGGGGACAAATACATGACTGTTTTAGTTCCGGAATATTAACTGAATGCATACATTCTGACGAACAAAGACAAGCTCAAAAATCTCTCTCATGCACATGCCTCTCATTAACCCAGATTATTCTAGAAGGGGTGGTGTTGGAGTGATCATGATTAGGTTAACTATCAAAATCTCGAGAGGTGGGAGGGAATCTAGTGGCCTGAAAATTAATTGGAGGGAGGGGGAAAGGCTGAAAGTTCACCTAGGCACCTAAATTCCTTGCACCAGCCCTGTGCAGTGACTCTACTTGCTGCAACCTCACCTTTAGGCTTTTAACAATTAAAGCTGAAAGGAAATAAAGGTTCTGTAGAGTTACCAGACGACTTCTACTCCTTGAAGGCTAGAGGTCAACAAAGTTCAAATTTAAAGAATGCACAGAGGGCTCCTGATTCCTCAAAAATAAATTGAAAAAATCCACACGCGGTCTAGGTGAATCTAGCTATAGAGTTTGGAATATACTTAGGGCTTCTGGTTTTAGGTATTAACTGATAAATGCTGATAAGAAAAATAAACTCCCGATGCAAAAAAAAAAAATTAAAATTGAAGTTTACTGAACATAAAATAAACCATAAAAGGGGTAAGAAAGTGTATCCTGCAGTCATTTTTTGTGCCTTTCTGCACTGATGATTCCTAAGTGACCCAAATGTTCATTTTTGAATTCATCCCTGTGGCACAAAAACACTGATAAAGATCAATGTTTTATATCCTCAAAGAAGACTTAATTAGCTGGAAAATAAATATCTAAATTTATAATTTTTAAAACCTAAGAATAGAAGCCCTAATAATACCATGGCAGAATGTCTGCAGGGGTTCTGTAGCAATATGATAACAGTTCTAAACTACTCTGCTTGATATGTCCATTCTGCGGAGATGCACACTGTTGTAAGGTTATGTATGGAAACCTTACAATTATGCTTGTAGTGCTTATTTTTTAGGAGGGTGCAGACCAAAAATTTTCATTTTGTTTCATTTTGCACATTTGTGGGATTTTTTGTTTTTAAATTTTAATTTTGGGGGAAATGTCATGAACAGTGTTCATTATTGCTCAATAGTGCCCACTATTCGCTATAGTGCATGCTACAGCTCAGCAACGTGCCCTGTAGAGTGATAGTATGCAGTATAAACTGAATGCAAAGTCTGTCTTTCTGCAGATGACATAAAAATTTGCAACACAGTGGACTCACCAGAGGGAGTGGACGGCATGAGTAAAGATCTACAAAAGCTGGAAGAATGGTCTAATGCTTGGCAGTTAAGATTTAATGTAAAGAAGTGCAGTGTCATGTACTTGGGATGCAGAAATCCAAGGGAATTGTATGCGATAGGGGTCTAGAAGTTGTTGTGCATGGATCAGGAAAAGGACCGCAGAGTGATTGTTACTGAGGATCTCAAGGTGGCGAAACAGTGCGACAAGGTGGTGGCCAAAACCAGAAGGATGCTAGGTTGCATACAGAAAATAATTACTATCAGAAAGGAAGAGGTACTAATGCCACTGTACAAATTGCTGGTGAGGCCTCATTTGGAATATTGTGTTCAGTTTTGGAGACCATATCTTGCAAAGGATATAAAAAGACTGGAAATGGTTCAGAGGAAGGCGACCAAAATGATTTGGAGTTATCGCCAGAAGACGTATGAGAAGAGACTTGAAGACCTATATATGTATACGCTAGAGGAGAGGAGGGCCGGGAAGATATGATGCAGATCTTTAAATACTTAAAGAGTATTAATGAACAAACAAACCTTTTTCTAAGGTGGGGAAGCTGTAAACTAGAGGGGATAATATGAAGGGGGTAAAATGAAAGGCAATGCCAAGAAATAATTTTTCACTGAAAATGGTGGGGGATGCTTGGAGTGCCCTCCCGATGGAAGTGGTGGGGGCAAATACAGTGACAGAATTCAAAATGGCATGAGACAGACACAGTGGATCCCTTTATAGCAACAGGATAAAATCAAAATAAAGTTAACCATCACTTATAGCTCAACTAATAGAGGTGACCTACATGGAGCAGTGGGTACATCCCTAAACAAAGGCATGGGGAGTGGTGACCTGCACGGAGCAACAGCCGCACCTTTTCTTGCCACCTTGCTGGGCAGATGAGATGGACCATGCTGGTCTTTATCTGCTGTCATATACTATGGGGTCCATTCTGAACTGTGAACAGTGGGTCTGGATATCTAATCTGGACATCCAGACTCACTAAACGCTTGGCCTGCAGGGAGCTGTGTTTGTGGGCGAGAGGGGGCAGGTTGCAGGTGGAGCAAGGGAAGGCTGTGGGTGGCGTCATGACCCCGGACGTGCAGGGCCGATTCCAAGGTCGTCCCTGTACGTCCAAGGTCAGCAAGTTGTACAGGGGACTTATTCCACCTTGGAGGTGGAATAAGTCCTCCTGGATGGAGAATGATGGATGGCCCAGGCCAGGACAGAAATATGAGGGGTGCAGGAGGATTCCCGTGGCTCGACCCTAGTCATGGTAGGCCTGATTGGGGGTCGGGCTGTGGGGAAAGATGAATGTGACGGTTGGCTGGTGATCACGGCTCCTGCATGGAGCTGCGGTGCCATGGCAACATGATGCCATGGCACTTAGGCTCCATGCAGGAGCCTGGCTGGGCTAGCCAGGGAGTTGCTGGATGTCTGGGCAGCCAGAAT
Organism: Ichthyophis bannanicus; assembly: GCA_033557465.1. Classification (NCBI taxonomy): domain Eukaryota; kingdom Metazoa; phylum Chordata; class Amphibia; order Gymnophiona; family Ichthyophiidae; genus Ichthyophis; species Ichthyophis bannanicus. Next base: position 142,802,733 of record CM066036.1, read on the forward strand.
CGAGGCACAGCCTGCATGTCCAGGCCAGTAGACCAATTCTGATCCCACGGCACTTTCAATTCCGACCACGTGGACGTGTGGGGGATGCCCAGAACGGATTTGCCGTCTACATTAGTATGCTACTATTAACGACTGATGGGAAGTGGCAAAAATTCATCTTTTTTCTTCCATTTCCTCCCGAAGATGACTAGGTGAGTGGAGAGGACACAGCCTTTGGGGAACCGTCACCTGTTTGTTCGAGAACTTATCATCTTTACTTTCTCTGTCATCGCCCTATTCAACAGCTGAGATTTTCTGGGGCCTCCTTGTTCTTTTTTTCTGTGTGCTGTCAATCTTATACTTTTTTTTTTGCTGGGGGATGATTTTGTCTTTCTTGTGACAAAACTGATGCTCAATATGTGTTATGTATTTGTTCTAATAAAGAACAAATTTGCAAGAAAGAAGGGCGATCCATTGCATAACTGTATCTGTTTTGGTATTTCAGCCAGGTAGAAAAGGAGGATTGACCTTCTTGGTGTAAGATTAATTGAGTGCCCATATTTCCCAGCAATGCCTGTAAAAAGCACTTCTGATCGTACTATACTAAAGTGCTCTCTGTCAACCAGCTTTCATCACAATAACATATCAGGTTAGGTGCATTCAGTGAATGCCAGTCCAAAGGTATTCTAGGCTTCAGAGGATGTGACAGCAGAAATATTTACATCTTAAACAAAACTCTATATCCTGTCAAGAGTTTTACATCAGACTGTGATGAGGCGCTGGCATTTGTGATTCTGATGAAGTTCTTTGATGCCATATACTGAACAAGCAATGCTCTTTTTTTTTTCCATAGACATTTCTTATACAGATCCAACATGACATTGGTTGAGAAAATACTAAGCTAGTGATTCAGGCCTTTGATACCAGCAGCCAGATCTCAATGTAGAGAGCAAGAAATATTGCAGGAGTCATGATGGTGCTTTGCATGTATACATTTTGTTTACAGAAAGAAATGTTTACCTGCGTGATTTTAGTCTTGGTAGTAGGTTCTTTCCTAAAATTATTGTTTTCTAATACTATTATTGATCATTTAGATAGAATTGCCAGATGTGCGCAGCTCTGTACGGATCCATATGAGAGACAATTCCTTCTCCGTGCACATTACAACACATTTCTGCCAGGCCTCACTCACCTGGCTACCTCGTGGTCTGTGGCATCATTAGCTTACGCTTCCTTTATTCGACCCATGTTTTATCATCTTGTTGGCCATTGTCTGGCTGCCACCAGCCTGCTAGTACTGATCTGATTGGCTTCTATTTAATTTGTCTGGTTCATATCCCATTAACACTCCTTGTGACTTTGGACAAGTCACTTAATCACTTAACCCTCCTTTGCACCAGGTACAAATTTAGATTTTGAGCTCTCTGGGGAAATAACTGCTGTACTTAAATGTAACTCACGTTGTGAGCTAAATCCAAGGGGGATATAGGAAAGGATTAAAGCAGTCAGCAGACCTGCTAACCATGTTAATGCCCTTGTGCGGGATATTCAGCAGCATGGACCACAGGAAATCAGGCCTCCACATTATAACAGTGAGGAAATCAGAAGATAACTTGGGTAGAACTTAAAAATCAGATACATTTAACATTTCAGCTTTTTGATCCTTTCGAGAGAATTACCTCAGAGAAACGGGTTTCGAGAATAAAGGTTACTTCTTTCTTTCTACTCAAGCATAAAAGGTTTTTTTAAAACCCGTTACCTAATAGAAAATATAGGCAATGGCGTTCCAAGGGCAGGCCGATGGGTGTGGCCCACCATGGGTGCTGACTGGGACGGGGGTGCACCCCCACCAGGTTCACACTTCAGAGCAGCACAGCAAACTGACCTTAAAGCCGGGTGACTTGCCACGCTGCCTCCAATCCAAGCTCAACAGCACCTCTGTCCTGGTCAAAGTCTCACGAATCATGAGACTTTGGCCGGGGAGAAAAGAGCCACTGTGCCTGGATTTGAGGCAGTGTGGCAAGCCACCTGTCTTTAAGGAAAGTTTACTGTGCTGCCTCTGAAATGTGGGCCTAGTGAGGGGGTGCACCGCATTGCACTGCAGCATGCCATGAGGGGTACGCCGATTTCAAGGTGGGTGCTGCCCCGGGTACAAAGGGGGCTGGGACTGCCACTAAATATAGGCTAATAAAGTTCCAGTGGAAGGCAGTAGGTTTGACTGGGTCTTTCTCATTCACAAGGAAAGGACTTTCTCTTTAATAGAAATGCTATAGCAAAATATCTTAAAGTATTTGAGATTACTGAAATTCAAGGAGCAAATATATTTTTGGATGTGAAGAATGAGCAGTCACTAAACAGGAAAGGAACCAAGGGTTCACCACTGACTTCAATGCAGCTAGCCAAAGCATTTGGGAAAGCTAATAGTATGGTTGTATGCAGGGCTGGTGGGAGAACTAGGCAGCAGCCTAGTGTGCCAATGGTCCAGGGGTGGTTCATTGCCACTGTCATCACCCCTCTCCAGGACCTGCAGCGGCAGTAATGGCCTGAAATAGCCGCACAATGCTTACCTTAAAACTTTGGTGTCAGAGGGAGTGGAAGCCAAATAGTCCCATAGTGCCAGTTTTAAGGTAAGTGTTGCAGTGCTGTTTGAAGCCATTGCCACTACAGCAGGTCCTGGGGGGGGGGGGGGGGGGCAGCAGGAGAGGAGGAGGAAGGGCTCAAGAGATGAGGTTTGCTTAGGGCGCCTCAATCTTTTGCACCAGCCTTGCTTGTGTGCATAAAGAGGAGTATCACTATTAGAAAGAGAGAAGCAATATTACCTCTAGTGAAAACATTCATCAAAATGTGCATTAGAGCAGTGCTTTTCATGATTAGACATAGGTTCATGGGGGTGTTGCCCCATTGCTCGGCATTACTCTTGACCAGCACCTGGATTTCAAGGAGCATGTAAAAAACATCACCAGATCCATCTACAACAAAATCAGAACACTGAGACTTCTCAAACCTATGCTACCTGCTGACGACTTCCGAACCTTCTTCCAGGCCCTCATACTACCACATCTAGATTATGCAAACCTAATCTTGTATGGCCTACCAAAGAACACCCTCAACCCTCTCCAACAAGCCATGAATGCCGCTGCACGTGTCCTATGTGGTCTAGCCAGAGCAGATCACATCACACCAATACTCAAGGATCTCCATTGGTTACCAATATACTCCAGGCTAGCATATAAGATTCTGCTAATAACATTCAAGATTATCAACAACATCACCCCCAAGTCTCTCAATGAACTTATCACACCTACTCCTAAAACTAGAATCAGAAGGACAACAACAGACAACACTCTGACGATTCCCAAAGACTCCATAAAATGCTCCCAAACAACCAGAAGAACCTTTGCCTACTATGCACCAAAATGTTGGAACGACCTTCCCCTAGAAATCAGAGCGATCCGGGATCTTCTACAATTCCGGAAAGCAATAAAACACCACCTCTTTCTGCTCCACTTTGCCCAAGCTGCCACCCCGACTCTAAGAAACCAACCCCTTTCCCCTACTAAAGACTCCCACACAACATAACGCTCAAATCCCACACACTCACTTGTCAGTCCTAAAGCAACCTACTTACTTTCAGATCAAGTAACAACGATTATGCCATATCTTTATGTATATAGTTCCTTGTACTCCTCAACCATTCTGTTACATGTCAATATGTAAATAGTTTCCCATGTTCTCCAAGTTTTATTCCTTGTTATAATGTAATTTCAATCAGTCTTCTCTGATCTGAAAACTCTTTGTTAAATGTAAACCGCACTGATAACAAATAGTGCGGTATATAAGAATTGTTAAATAAATAAATAAATAAATTGCTATTGGACAGTGCCCTCAAGAAGAGCCCTCTGCTTACTGCTCCAGCCTTTCCTCTCAGTGCCAGGGGAGGGGGAGCCTAGAGCAGACAGAGAAGGAGAGCTGTTTTGCACCCCAATTTGCCCCTCTCATTATTGATGGAGTGGAAGGGTGTGACTGGAGCAGACTCTGCATAATAAAGGAAACCACTAGTCTCCCTGTTCCAGCCTCTTTCTTTTCTGTCAGAGGTAGAATAAAAGCATTTTGTTTTAAGCTTAGTGATTAGAATATGCAGTGATCTAATAGGTGTCCGGCTCCTAGAGTAAACTGGAGGTTCTCTCTGACTTGAACACATATCTGCTATATAGAATTTACATAGTGAGACTAGTTGGATTCTATTGTTTGAGGATTTTTGCTTTTAGTATCTGAACTGAGGATAGATTTTTGCAATTTTCTATGCAGACAGTCCCATCAAACTGAACAGTTTGCTTAGTGCTAGCATTACAGAGAACAAGTGTCCCCGTATCCACCCACCAGAAATTAAGTAACCGTAAACCCCTCCTTCTGGTGGGTGGATATGGGGGACACTTGTTCTCCGTAATGCTAGCACTAAGCAAACTGTGCTAGCCTGGCAGGAGGAGAGCCGCATTTCTTTCTGTGCTCTTTTTGATGGCTACAGTCTGATGTCTGAGTATGTAACCGTTTCTTTCTTTAAGCAATGGCTTTTTTCTGACCGCTCTTCCATAAAGCCCTGCTCTGTGGAGTGTATGGCTTAAAGTGGCCCTTTCGACATATATTCCCATCTCCACTGTGGATCTCTTCAGCTCCTTCAGTGTTATCCTTGGTGTCTTTGTAGCATCTCTGATTAATGTCCTCCTTGCCTGGTCTGTGAGTTTTGGTGGGTGGCCTTCTCTTGTCAGGTTTGTAGTGGTGCCATATTCTTTCTATTTTGTTATAATGAATTTAATGGTGCTCCATGGGAAATTCAGAATTTGGGATATTTTTTTATAACGCAACCCTGATCTATACTTCTCTACTACTTTGTCTCTGACCTGTTTGGAGCACTCCTTGGTCTTCATGTTGCTTCCTTAGAGGTGTTGCAGAGTTAGGGGCCTTTCAGAACAGGTATATTTATACAGGTATCATGTGACAGATCATGTGAACTGATTGCACACAGGTGAGGCCTAATCAACTAATTATGTGCCTTCTAAGGTTAATTGGTTGGACCAGATCTTATTTAGGGGTTTCATAGCAAAAGGGATGAATACATATACAGTGGAGTGGAGGAGTGGCCTAGTGGTTGGAGCAAGGTACTTCAGGCCAGAAGGTCAGGGGTTCAAATCCCACTAGAAGACAGCAACCTTGGGCCGGAAGGACTGGGGTTTCTAGTCCCACAGGTGCTCCTTGTGGTTTTGGGCAAGACACTTAACCCTCCATAGCCCATGTTCCCTGTAAAATAGTTATCTCCAAGTTATAATGCCCTGTTCAATGTAATTTCAGTTTGTTCAATGTAAACCGCACTGATGCAGAATAGCGCGGTATATATAAGAGAATGTAAGTAAAGTAAATAAATACACTCACAACTTTTCAGTTTTTACTTGTGTTTTTTTTTAAATTATACAAGGTATTTTATTGTCATTCCACTTCACCAATTTAGACTATATTGTTAGGTCCATTAGCTAACATCCAAATGATTCCCCATTTTCATTCCAGGTTGTATGCAATGCAACAAAACAGAACCAAAACCTAGGGGATGAATACTTTCATAAGGCACTGTACATTTATATGTCAGATTGAAACCAGAAGAATGAGACCCACACAAGCAAAAAGCATGACTTTCCTACTGTTAGTGAGTGGGACTTAAGTGAGCATTATGCCATATTAGGTTTGGTGTGCTATGAGAATTGAATGACCTCAAAAAGTGTGCTTCAAAATAAAAAAAGACTGAGAGGCACTGGCTTAGAGAATCTTCATGAGAAATGGACGTGTGACAAATTTAATAAATAAGTACAAATAAAGCCATGTCGATTTGGCAGAGAACATTCACAAGGGAGAGACAGTTCAGAGGATGGGCTTCACAATGGCGCATGGCCTGCAGTGTAAGCCATACTTAGAGGCTGGGCTAAAAATATAGGGCCTGATACTCAACTGGCATGGCCACTGTCTTAAGTTGAGCAATGTCACTGGCACTATCCATTTATATTTAGATGGATAATTATTGGTATAGCAACTGAATATCACTGCAAAATGGATACTTTCTGGTGCCATCTCTGCCCATCCTCTAACTTGACTCCTAATTATGCCGATAGTATCTGGCCAGTGAGTGATTTAAATGGCCCAGTATTTATTTATTTATAGTATTTAACTCACACCTTTCCAGGGGGAGATCAAGGCGAGTTGCATTCAAGTACAGTATACATTTGGAGGGTTAAGTGGCTTGCCCAAGGCCACAGGGAATGCCAGTGTGATTTGAATCCTGGTCTTTCTGATTCTAAGCTGCTGCCCTAACCACTATCTGCTTGACCTTTGAAAATATGCAGGTAACAACGTTTTGCATTCACCACCTGCTTTGAAGAGTAGCCCAATACTGTCTAGAAGAATGAAAAGAAGGGTATCTAGCAGACTTCAATAGTTGCATTTCCACAGAATGAAAAGTTTGAGGATCAGAAGCCATGTATATGATGCTGAAGGAAGGAAACGGCAAAAAGAATGCAAGACAATATGTTTTCACTGAGAAGTTACTGGACATCTGGAGCAGGCCGGGCAGCCCAGGAAGTGCAGGCATGGATTAAGGGTGCCTGCAGTGAGTTGTATGGGCCCCATGTGGATAGGACACCACAGTCACTTTCTCCCTAGTTCATCACTGCCAGAGAGCAGAGATCAGCCTTCATAATCTAACCTTCAGTACGGTCATGAAGCCACCAGGCCAATTCCATTCTTTCTTGCAGATATTCTTGCCTTTGGAAAAAATCTTTATTGAACAAAGCTCTATGCCTTTTATTTCTCCATAATTCCATACAAAACAGTTCAAGGAAATATGTTCTTGATTTAGAGTTCCAACTTACCATTTGCTTTTAGAGGCCCTGTACTATCTTGATTCTCTTCTCATCTCTCCAATCGCTCTTTCAGAGTTCTGGAGGTTCCTCCTCTACTGCCATCCCTCTCAGGTGGTGTACCTCAAGAGTCTGTTGTGGGCTCTCTCCTTTTCTCTCTCTATACCCTTGGTGCCCTCATCTCTTTCCATGGCTTTCAATATCATTTTTATGCTGATAACTCTCAAATCTATCTATCTACACCTGACATCTCTCCTTTTGCTCTGAACTCTTATATCTACTTGCTTATCTCACATCTCCACCTGGATGTCTCTCGCCATCTAAAATTGAATATGGCTAAAACTGAACTTCTTATTTTCCCCCAAGCCCTCCCCCCCTTCCTCCTTGCTCTATCACTGTTGATAATACTCTTCTTCTTCCTGCTTCCTCAGCCTGCAACCTTGGGGTCATCTTTGACTACTCCTTCTCCTTCTCCACGCATATTCAAAATATAGCTAAAAACCTGTCATTTCTTTCTCTACATTAACAAAATTCATCCCTTCCTCTCTGAACACACTACTAAGGCTCTTGTCCACTCTTTCGTCACCTCCCATCTTGACTATTGCAAACTGCTCCTTGCTGGTCTCCCTTAGTGTCATCTCTCTCCTCTTCATTCTATCCAGAACTCTGCTGCGCAGCTAATCTTCCGCCAACTCCAATACACTCATATACCCCCCTCTTCTAAAATCACTTCACTGGCTCCCCTTCCATTTCTGTATCCAATTCAAATTTCTCCTTCTAACATAAATGCATTCACTCTACTGCCCCTCATTACCGTTCCTCTCTTCTCTCTCCCTACACCCTTCCTCATGACCTCCGCTCCTCCTCTACCTTTCTTCTCTCTAGGCCCTTTTCTTCTGCAAACTCCAGACTTCAATTTTTCACCTTGCTGCTCCTTATGCATGGAACAAACTTCCTCTATCTTTACGTCAAGTCTCTTCTCTCCCCCTCTTCAAATCCATGCTAAAGGCTTACCCCTTGAGGCCACATTTGGATCCTAATCCCTTGTTCTCCTTCCATATTTGAACCCCCTTGTTTCTCTTGTAATGCTCTGTCTTGATTAGATTGTAAGCTCTACAAGCAGGGACTGTCTTCTTTATATGTTTGAACTGAACTGCTCTCGCCTTGTAGCGCTATATTAATGGTTAATAGTAGTAGTTAGTAGTAGGAAGTGGAATCATTTTATTTGGTGAAGGTAATAGCACATTTTGATCACTTATTCTTAACGCTTACAAGTAACTTTGCTTAGTGTCAATTAGTCAACCATCCGGCTTGAAATCTCCGGTCAAATTCATCTCATGATGATCACGAGGAAAGGGAGGAAAACCCATCGAATGGGGGCCTACTGCAGGGGATTCCAGCTGGCATCGTGCAACATGGGTACCACCACTAGAGAATAAAAAAAGAATTTGTTCATAAATGCATTTGTAATTTAAATATTTCGTGTTTTTACAAAGCTTAAAGTCTTCTGAACCCAGGGAGAGTTACATTCAAAAATTCAAGTAAGGCTGCAGTCTTCTCACAACTAAAGCTAACCTGTTCCTCCCGATATAGCGCAAGACTCTGATTGCACTCATCATCATACAAAAGGTCACTCAAGTGCTCTTACAAAGCTTTTTTAGAATCTTGTTCTGATGAGTTCAAAAGGTTGCAATTTGTTATGCAGTAGTCTCTCTTCAGCAGTTCAAAAAATCACGTTTATTGCAGCATTCACTTTTCTTGCAGAAATGGTTTCTATTATTTTTCAGCCAGGGCTGAATAATTGAAAAGAAGAAACATTGCGGTTTAAACAAGTCAGAGCAGGGTGGTGACTGCATGCCAGACTAGAGGAAGAACAAACACTGCTTAATTGTATTGTCTTTGTTACAGTACCAGGCAGGCTCCTATATAATATAGTCAAACCTCGGTTTTCATTTGCCCCGGTTTTCATACGCTTCGGTTTTCAACGTCATTTTTGACTGAGATTTTGTCCCGGTTCTCATACATCGCTTCGGTTTTCAACGTCTTTTTTTGACTGAGATTTTGTCCCAGTTCTCGTACATTGCCTCGGTTTTTGTAAAGTACAGTACTGTAAATACATACACCCTCGCGCTGCACACCGGTCTGTATACACTGCCAGAACGCCCGCCCGGTCCCGGCAGCACTACCCCCCGGACTCACCGATCACCAGCGTGATGAGAAGCGAAAGCCAGCTGAGCATGTAAATGAAACACATCCTCGAGCCTGGTCAGAGTTAGAGAGGCAATCCAATGTGGGCTGAATCCAATGTGATTCCGAAGAGAGCTGGGCACAGCAGCTTGTCAGGGGTGGCTAAGGCCAGATGTTAACATACTGTACTGTACAGTACTGTACTTAGCTTGATTTCAGTGATGTTAAATGTTCATTTATCCATTTCATTAGTCATTTATATTTATTTCTCATTGTTTTCTGTATGTAAAAAGATAGTTATTCTCTATAAAATGTATTTTTAATGAATATTTTTGGGTGTCTGGAACGGATTAATTGGATTTACATTATTTCTTATGGTAAATATTGCTTCAGTTTTCATACGTTTCGGTTTTAGTCAGACTTTTTCGAACGGATTAATCATGAAAACCGAGGTTTGACTGTATAGCTTTTACTCTCCCCCCTCCCCCACAAAAAAGGGACTGGTTGAAGAAGCATATTAATTTGCTTAAGAAACAATTTTGGAGGGATCCACAGAACTCACGGGAACTGACACTGACCTCTTAAAATGGAGAACTGGATATTGCTACACTGTTACATTATTAGAGATCACTGAGAGTTCAAAGATGGGAAACTTCCCTTCGTACAGCAGCTCACAAAGCTGAGAGTTGCTTCACCATCTGAGTTTAGTTGACTGTAGGATCAAATTAAACGCCATCTGCAAAGTACCAGCTTGCGTCCAGTGGATGTGGCAACATTTGCCATGGCTCTACATGTTTTAAGAGTCGTGCATTTAACAAGTGAGGAAGTGAAAACCAGGCCTATGCTCTGCAGGGATTTTCTAGTGCTTTTCAAATTTTAGTCTATTGAAAATGACCTGACCCTTATTAGATCTAGATAGATGGGTGCCAGCACCGTGCTCAACTTCCCTTCCTCCCAAGCACGAACCTGACTAGTAGGCTTTTGCAGAAGTGATTGTACCAGCAGGCAGACTGAGTCACTGCTCTCATGCTTGCAGCTCTAATTGAATGCTGCTATAAAGGAATGATTAGGCATAATATATTCATTCTGGGGGCAATTGTCAAACCACCTGCATAGTTGCCAATGGAGAAAGGTGAATAGTGGTGTACCCCAGCGATCTGTGCTGGGTCTGATGCTTTTTGACATATTCATAAATGACCTGGAAAGTGGAATAACGAGTGAGGTTATCAAATTTGCAGATGACACAAAGCTATTTAAAGTTGTTAAAACCCAAGAGGATTGTGGAAAATTGCAAGAGGATCTTGATAAACTGGAAGACTGGGCATCAAAATGGCAGATGAAATTTAATGTGGACAAGTGCAAAGTTATGCACCTAGGAAAGAACAACCCAAACTATGGTTACACGATGCAAGATTCCACATTAGGAACCACCACCCAGGAAAAAGATTTAGGCGTCATTGTGGATAACATGTTAAAACCCTCGGCCCAGTGTGCAGCAGCGGCCAAGAGAGCAAATAGAATGCTAGGTATGATAAGGAAAGGAATGGAAAATAAAACAAAAGATATTATAATGCCTCTATATCGTTCCATGGTGAGACCGCACCTTGAATATTGTGTGCAATTCTGGTCGCCCTATCTTAAAAAGGATATAGCATTATTAGAAAAAGTTCAGAGAAGAGCCACCAAAATGGTGAAGGGGATGGAAGGATACTCCTATGAAGAAAGGCTAAAAAGGTTAGGGCACTTTAACCTGGAAAAGAGACGGCTGAGGGGAGATAGGATAGAAGTCTATAAATTAATGAACGGAGTGGAACGGGTAAACGTAGATCGATTGTTTACCTTATCAGAATATAGAAAGACTAGGGGACATGCAATGAAGCTACAGGGTAAACTATTTAAGACTAATGAAAGAAAATATTTTTTCACTCAACGTGTAATCAAACTCTGGAATTTGTTACCGGAGGATGTAGTAAAGGCTGTTAATGTAGCTGGGTTTAAAAAAGGTTTGGACAAGTTGCTGGAGGAAAGGTCCATAAACTATTATTAAGAAGGGACCCAGGATATTAATGCTTGACCCAGTACAAGCATTGTGGAACCTGTGTCTTTTGGGGAAACTGCTAAGTACGTATGACCTGGATTGGCCACTGTTGGAAACAGGATACTGGGCTTGATGGATCTTGGTCTGACCCAGTATGGCATATCTTATGTTCTTATGTTGCAAATTTTGGGATGTGCATTCTTTAGCTCTCATTTGATTTTTTTTGCCGCCTTTCCAAAATTCATAGTAAAACAGTCCACAATAAGAACAAAAAAGAAATAACAGATGGGTGAGGGTAAAGACTGGAAAACGGAGAGGGAGGAAAAGAATCAACAGCTGATATCCCAGGTCAGGGCAGCCCAGGAGGAAATAAAGCAGGACTCGGAAAGGTCAGAGAGAAAAGAAAAGGCTTTTAGACTGGTCTTAAATTTAGTTCTGGGGGACATAGTCCCACGTGACATGGGTAAAGGAGGTAGCTGTGTTTGTGAAGGCTGCCTGAGGACTAGGGAAATCCACTGCTTACCCTGGGATAAGCATTGTGGAACCTGTGTACCTTTTTGGGAACCTGACAGGTACAGTACTTGTGATGTGGATTGGCCACCAGTGGAAACAGGATACTGGGCTTGATGGACCTTGTTCTGACCTAGTATGGCATTTCTTATGTTCTGAGGAGTGGTTTCAAAGTGCATGAGAACAGAGGAGGAGATAATTACTAGGTTATTGTGATGCAATAGAAGAGGCCATATGGGTGCTGTGGAACAAGCAGGTTCAATAGGTATGAAGGAACATTTCAAAAAAAGAGTTGTGTGTGTGAGAAGAGGAATTCCCGAAGGAGGAAGCCATTGTTGTGTAGTCAGAAGGGAGTTACATGATCATACCTACAGGGCTTTAGAGAAAAGCTTGGCTCCTGTATTATGGAGCAGTTGAAAGTGTAGAAGAGAGGTAAACTTAGTAACACTATATAGGGAATTAGAGTACTTTATATGATTCAGAAAAAGGTCGAATAGGGTATGAAGGTCCTTGGAATCAAGAAGCAGCCTCACTGATTGTATTTCTCTTAGGACAAAGAAAAAGGATTTCACTGCAGCTGAAGTTTGATGGGTGAAAAGTCAGGTAGGAATCAATGCAAAAACAAACAATGGTAACACACTCATGCAAAGAGATAGGAAGGTAAAGACACACTTGCGCAAAGAGACAAAGGGTAGAGGCAATTTCCTAGAAATCCAAACAGCTTCAGACTTTACAGGATATAATTTAGGCATAGGTAATGTAGGAAATTTGCCTAGGGCATCACATTTTGACGACAGCAAATATCTGGGCTAGACAGGAGTTAGATTCCATTTGCTTTAGGGCTATGGTCTATGATCTCTGGTGGAGAAACCTTCTCTTCCCACTGCTCTCTGGGCCTGCCTACATGCATGAATATCTTAAATCCGTCCCTGATAAGGGATAGTCCAACTTGTAACCATATCCAAACATGACTCGAGATTGTTGAGATCAGATGAGGAAAGATCAGAATAATCACAACTTAGATGTCGGTATAATAGAAGCCACTAAGGCCTAGGCTTTGCAGAAGAATGGCCGAGGAAGTCAAAGAGATTGAAGAGAACTGATGTTAATGCAGATCCCTGAGGGATACCACCTAACAGCTGAAAGGTGCCAGAGGTGACTGGGCTGGAAAACTCAGAAAAAATGGGTTTGCTAAAGTAGGATATGAACCAATAGGTTCATGTTTATTTACGTTCTTGCTATATTACCCTTCGCAGGGCATCAAGGCGGTTTTTAATAATGCAAACAGGTGGAAGAAAAAGCAATGGAAAGAGGAAGAAATAGAAGCAGGAAAGGGGGAAAAGCAGCTAATACATCTATTTACAACTTAACAATGAGGAGAGGGAAAGAAAAGGGTGATAGGTGCCATACCAGAGTCATTGCTGGTGGTGTTCCGGGTAAGTGCGCTCTTGATTTCAGAAATGGTGAGCACATCCCCACCTGCTAGCGGGACCGTCCATGTCTATTCCTGCTCCAGGCATCAGAAAAGCTCTGCCATCCAGACGCGTGGACGGCATAGAAAGCAAAGTGCTCTGATATCCGCTATATGTTCCGTGATGATAATGAAAACCGCAGGGAAACAAGGACATTTGTTTTCGGTTCAGCACATTGATGCACATCTCTGCATGCAAAATAGCTTGCATAGACATGCATTCAGCATAGGAGAGCTATCTCTACCCCAAGTGTTTTGTGTGGGGACATCTGTGTGGCTGTCCAGTTCAGGGACATCCAATTAATGTCCCTGGTGTTTTTTCGACGTTTTGCCCTGGACTCCCCAGATGTCATTCGGAGGTCCTTTCTAAAATGCCACTCAGTGAAAATTCCAGGCCATTAGCACTGAAAGTCACCAGACATACCATGCTAAAGGCAAGTAACGTCACATCAGCGTTGTGTAGCATTCAAAGAGAGGCCAATCCAAAATGAGGAAAGCGATATCATGGATACCTGTTCAATTACTGCCGCCAACTCCCGTTTCCTGAACAATCAGATCCAGTAAATTTTCGTGTTTGGGGAAGGGTCATTCTCCCTCCTCTGCAGCTTCTTCCAGGAGAGCCTCGGAACCAGATACAGACAGGACAGAGTATCCCTGCTCAATCAGGGTCTTTCAGCCCTCAGCTCCACCCCCCACCCCAAAGTAATCCAGACAGTTGGGTTCTGTTTAGAAGATTCCTTCTCCATCGGGCCCTGCAGCACTTGCTGGGCTAAAAATATCTGATGCATTGCACTCTGACACACTCAAAAGAAAACGAACATACCGCACTGCTCCCTACATCTGGAGAAGTAGGGTTGCCAACTTTTTGAAAGAAAAAATCTTGCCACCTGCGGCTACTTGCGCCCTTCCCCCTCTCGCATCTTCTGCTCCACCCCTGCCCTGCCCCACCCCAACAAATAACTCCAGAGAGGGTAGCAGTGCAGTCTATAGTATCTGCAGGCCATATAGAAGGGAGGGGGGGGGGGAAGTACAAGAGGTTTCATTCTTCCGCATCCGTTCAGTCACAGTCCCCTTCTCAGACCCTGAATAAACCATACTGTATGCTCACCCATATGGTATTAAATGCAAATATATATTCTGCATCCACAGACTCCCCCACCCCACCCATTCCCCAAGGCCACTTCCCCATACAACTAACCATACAAAACAAACCCTCCGAGTGCCAGGCCTATTGGAATTAATACCAAATTAAATCCTTCAGAGCCATGAGCAAATCTACCATGTCAGCACTAACTTCCAAAACTCACTTGAAGACTCTATAAGGAAAAGGCAGCACTGTAAATATTAAAGTGGGCCTTCGAACATCAGTAAATCTATTAGGAAAGCCGGACAAGCCAGATTACTGCACGTTCTTCAATAGGAATTCCAAGCCTTGGTCGCGCATGCAGAACACAGACGGACCTTCACCAAAAAGTGAGAATAGAAATATGTACACAGAAGAGAAACTGAAACCCTCCAAGCAGTGCAACAGCAGAGAAACAGAAAGCGTTGCATTCCCCTGTACTGCACAAAACCAAAGACAGCCAATGTCAGGACTGGCATTAGGAGGAATTCAACCAGGACAATTGCTCCGGACCCCCAAGATAGAGAAGGCCCCCAAATCAGTCTGGTGCCGAAGAAGGAACAGCTTGCTAGTAGGGCTTAGGATCCCCTCCACATTTTTGCCTGGGCTGTGTCCCAGCCATGTCTAATATCAGTCCTGGCAGATGTACCTTCCAAAAACTAACATATTCCAACTATTAAATAGAAAATAAAATTCTTGTTTTTTTTCTACCTTTGTTGAGTCATTTTATTGTTTTGATTGTTTTTGGTCCCGGTCTCTGGTGTCTGTTTCCCTCTGTCTTCTCTTACCTCTCTTTTCATGGTCTCCAGTTCAGTTGCCATATCTTCTCTCTCCTGCCTTCACTTCCTTAGGACAGTCTGTAACACTGGTTTCTTCTTTTCAGTTTTCCTCTGATTATTTTTCTGCTTTTCTATCCAAATTTCAATCCTTCTTACCAACCACTTCTCAATTTTACTTTTTTTTTAAACCGCATTTATCTGCAGCTTTGCAGCTTTTCCCTCACCCCAACTCTCCCATTCCCTCTCTCTCTCTCCATCCCCAGCTTCTTATTTCCCAGTCTTTAACTAGCTCCCTCCTCTTCTCTCCCCCCATACCCAGCATCTCTCCTCTGTGTCCCTATCCCTATCCTCCCCATGTCCATCATTTCCCGTTTCCTGTCTCTATCCTCACTCCCCCCCCCATGTCCAGCACTTCCCCTCTGTGGCCCTATCTTTCCCCTGTCCAAAATCTCCCTTCTAT
This sequence comes from Ichthyophis bannanicus, assembly GCA_033557465.1. Taxonomy (NCBI): domain Eukaryota; kingdom Metazoa; phylum Chordata; class Amphibia; order Gymnophiona; family Ichthyophiidae; genus Ichthyophis; species Ichthyophis bannanicus. The sequence continues at coordinate 142,818,179 of CM066036.1, forward strand.
GTCCCTATCCCTTCCCCATATCCAGCAACTCTCCTCAGTGTGCCCCTTACCAGCACCCCCCAGACTCAGCATCTGCTTTCTCCCCTATTCTCGTCATGCCCAGCATCTTGTTTTCATGCCCTCATGTTCAGAATTTGCCCTTTCTCACCCATCTTGCCCCGCCTAACATCTGCCCTTTATCCTTATCTTCCCCATGTCCTGAATCTGCCCCTTTTCCCCCATCTTCTCTATGCCCAACATCTGCCTTCCATACCTTATGCCCTGCATCTGCCCTTTTTCCCCTATGCCCCCATCATGCCCAGTATCTGCCATTTTCCGCCTATATCCCTATCATCTATCCTTTTACCCCTATTCTCCACATGTCCTGCATCTGCCCTTTTTGCCCCATCCCTCCAAGCTAGCATCTGTTCTGCATCCTTCCTATGGCAACCTTCTTCTGCCCACTGCCCCCTCATCCCATGGCCAGCATCTGTCCCACTGTCCCCCTCCCCCCACATCAATCATCTTTCCCCTGACCCTGATGTCCAGCATCTCTTCCCCCTGCCCCCTGCATCCAGCATCTGTCTCCTGTATCCAGCATCCAGCATCCGTCCCCCTGCCCCCTGCATCCAGCATCTGTCTCCTGTATCCAGCATCCAGCATCCGTCCCCCTGCCCCCTGCGTCCAGCATCTGTCTCCTGTATCCAGCATCTGTCCCCCTGCTCCCTGTGTCCAGCATCTGTCCCCCTTCTCCCTGCGTCCAGCATCTGTCTCCTGTATCGAGCATCTGTCCCCCTGCTCCCTGCGTCCAGCATCTGTCTCCTGTATCGAGCATCTGTCCCCCTGCCCCCTGTGTCCAGCATGTATCCTCCACATCTGAACCCATTCCCCTGCTCATGCCCAATGTGACCTCTTTCAACATTGGCAGCAGCAGCAGCTTAAAAAATGAAATAAGAAAAACCCTAAACAAAAATGTGGAGTCCCGATTCCAGCGCATTTGTCTCTTCCAGCCTTGCCCCCTTCTGATGCATACTTCCGCTTTGGAATGGAGTGGGACCGGTGAGAGACTTACAAGTGCACTGGAATTGAGACCCTGTGCTTTTGCCTGGGTTTTTTAAAAATCTGCTGCTGCTACTGTCTTTGGCTGGGGGAAGGTCCAACAGAGGAGCACGGGGTTTGGCTGGGGGAAGGCCAGGGGATGATTGATACCACCATGCTGCAGACTTGTGAGAAGCAGCGGCAATGGCAATGACAGTTGGTCAAGGATACTGACTCCCTCACAAAACAGATGACTTTTGCATGGACGGTTTTAACTCTGTTGGCAGCTGGCCTAGCCATATAAAAACCGGCCAGGCCGTCTGAAAACCCTATGGATAATCTACTTTCCCCCTCCTCTGATTCTGGAAATAATCTTGGGGGGGGGGGTGTCATCCTGAGCTCCTGTTTCTTCTGCCTCTACCAGGCCCAATGCAGTTGCAGCATATCAAAATGGTGTTGGTCTCAGTATTCAGCACTGCATGGCTTGTGTCTGCAGTTGCGTGCTTTGATGTTTCCCAAGTGCACCAGTGCTGCTGGCAGGAACCCAGTGGAGGAATTTCCAGCTGATCTCGTAATCTAAGTCTCATGAGACTTGAGACCATGAGATCAACAGGAAATTCCTACACTGAGTGACTCAAACTAACGGTGAGCCCAATCAAAGTGCAGAGTATAGAGGAATGCTCTTTTTTTCGGAAGTGGCAGCCGCCATGGTTATGGTGCCCAATGGAAAACAACCGAGGGCTCAAAATCCAAGACACCAAGGTACAATTTCTTGGGGCAGTGGTGTCCTGGCGCCTGCAATTTGTTGAGCTCTGATGTAATGAACTGTTAAATAATACTACGAAGGTACTTTATTATGGATCTGTATTTCAGGCTCCCATAGTTTTAAAAGTATTCCTATAGATTTCATGAATTTTTATATATTGTCAGAGAGTTATAGGATTAAGAACATAAGATGCCATACTGAGTCTGACTAAAGATCCATTAAGCCCAGTATTCTGTTTCCAACAGTGGCCAATACAGGTCACATGTACCTGTCAGGTTCCCCAAAGTTAGACAGATTCCATACTGCTTATCCCAGGGGTAAGCAGTGGATTTCCCCAGTCAACCTGTGGATTTCCCCAGCCTCCACCACCCACCCACCGGCCATCAAAGCTCCCCCGATCAGGGTAGAGCGCCTGAGCGGGAAATCCTCCCGCTCAGAAGCTCCTGCCCAATCGGGGCAGTGGGAGCAACAAAAAACACTTTAAAAGTGGCGCCCCAGCAGGCAGCCTGCGCCTGGCGGGCCTGCACCTGAGGGCCACGCCAGAGGGCCCTTTGGCGCGGCCCTTAGGCGCGGCCACAGAAGCAGCCACAAAAGCAACCAGGAGTAAAGAAACAGCAGCCATCATCCACCAGCCCACACAGCCAAACTCAAGCAACTACACAAGAGAAACCACCACCAACACAGAAACCTCAGCCCACCCGAGACAGCGAGAAAAAGGAAAGGAACACCCAACGCCCTAAGGAAACCAACGCAGAAGCCCAACCCAGCCACAGGACACACAGGTACACCTATAAACCATGCCACCCTTCCTAGCTCCAATTTATCTCCTAGCACCATTCCTAACCCTTTATCCCTCCATTACTGACACGCTCCCCAGCCACCCCATACCAAGCGTCACAACCATCCAAACCACAAACACCAACAACCCCCCCCTACATGGAGCAACACCCACACACCACCCACACCCCCAATCCCCCAAACAACAACCCTCTCTCCATCACAGTAATAAATGCTCGTTCAGTCAGAAACAAGCACCACATGCTCCAAGACCTGATAACAACCCAAAAGATTGACATCCTATGCATAACTGAAACATGGCTAATGGACACCGACACTGTGCTCATGAACCAACTAACACTAAATGGATACAGTCTTCATCACTGTTCTCGAGCCCACACCAGAGGAGGAGGAGTAGCCATCATTTCAAAAGCCAACCTCCACCTCAGAAACCATGCCTCAGAAACTACCAATGAAGCGGACATACTCATTCTCATCAACAAGCACCTCTCCATATGCCTAATCTACCGAGCGCCCACCCCAAGCACCGACCTATCAGGCATATTACAACACATATCAGAGAGTGCCATCTCCACAAAAGAACAACTAATCCTCGGAGACTTCAACCTCCCAACACTCCAGGACAAATATGCCGAAGCCTTCATCAATGCCATGGAAGCAATGAATTTAACCCAGATCATACAAAAACCAACACATGAAAAAGGGAACACATTTGACTTCATATTTCTGAACTCCCAAAACGCCACCTCATGCAAAAACCCGGAGATCACATGTGTACCATGGTCAGACCACTATCTCATCAGCATCTCCCTCATCTACCAGCACACCAGCGTCAGAGAAAACAAAGAACATGCAAGAAGATTTAAACCATTCATCAAAGAGGATTTCCTGGCGCAAATACTACCTAAACTCCAAACAAGCTCCACCAACATCGATGACCTAATCCACAACTGGAATACTACGATCTCCTCTGCATCTTGTGCAACGGCAAACTGCACCAAAACCAGACATACCTCAACAAAAGCCCATGGTTTACCCCAACCTACAGAGACTAAAGACCCAACTCAGAAGAGCAGAGAGAAAATGGAGAAAGACAAAAAAAGAGGAAGATAAAATAAAATACATGAGTGAACTAGATGCTTACCACACAGAAATTGATAAAGCAAAAAGGACCTACCACTCGAAGATCATAAACACCTCAATAAACAAACCACGTGAGCTTTTCGAGATTGTCAAGAAGCTAACAAAAGCACCCAACCACTCCAACCAGCTACCAAACATCCCGCCAGTACTACTAGCACGCCAATACAAGCAGCTTCAATAACCCCAAAATCCACAACCGAATGCAGAGACAACAACCCGCCCTACTTCCATAGACACAGACTGGAGCACATTCGAACCAATCACCAAAGAAAAAATAGAATCCACCATTTCCTGCCTAAACACTACCACCTCCCCACTAGATCCATGCCCTGCAGAATGGATAAAGAAATCCAAGGAGGACATAAGCATGCCCCTAATCCACATTGTTAATGAATCCCTCAGACAAGGACACATGCCAGACATCCTCAAAACCTCCATCATCCGCCCAACCCTAAAAAAACACAACTTGGACCCCCTTGACCCTGCCTCCTTCAGGCCTATAGCAAGTCTTCCATTCACTGCCAAAATCATCGAGAAAATAGTTCAACACCAACTTCAAGACCACCTGGATACCAACAACATACTGGACCCGCAACAACATGGTTTCCATCCTTTCCACAGAGTCGAGACCCTCATGACATCACTAATGAACACCCTCATCAAGGGCACACAGACCAAGCACTCTGGCTACGCTATGATCTTCCTGGACATATCTGCAGCCTTTGATACCATCTCCCACAACATCCTCCTACACAGACTCCAAGAAATTGGCATCAACAACGTCATACTTCAATGGTTCCACTCCTACCTGCCCAATAGACAACAACTGATCCGCACAAGCATAGCAACCTCCCCCCCTTTTAGCAACACCAAGGAATACCCCAGGGATCCACACTATCCGCCATGCTCGTCAACATCTACCTGCAACCACTCTGCTCAATCATACGGGCCCATAACATCAACTACCACATCTACGCAGATGACATAATGCTCTATGGACCAATCACAACCACCAACCCAACAAACAATCAACTAACAGACTGCTTCATAGAAGTCTCCAGCTGGCTACAAAAGAACAATCTATCCATCAACATAAAAAAACCAGAAGCCGTCATAGTAACCAAGGACACAAACTTCACACCACCACCACACCTCAACTTAGGAACCATACAAATACAAATACAACCACACATAAAATACTTAGGAATCATCATAGACCAAGCGCTCACACTCAAGCAACAGATCAAAAAGACTACCGGAATAATATTCCACAAAGCAAAAACAGTACAACACCTCAGGCCTCTCCTTGATCCACAGGACTTCAGGACAGTCATGCAAGCTATGATGCTCCCCTACCTGGACTACTGCAACATAATCTATCACGGACTACCTGCCACCCACACCAACCCACTACGAACTGCCTTAAATACCACAGCAAGAATTATCCAGAAAGCAACAAAAACAAGATCACATCACCCCAGTCCTGAGAGAACTGCACATACTCCCTCTTGAAGCAAGAATCAAAAATAAATCAGCCCTACTTATCCACAAAGCCCTCTATCAAATGCAGACCTCCCAGCTCTGAACTCTACTGTCCCAACCCACCCACAACAGAACAACCAGACAAACCACCAGCAACACCCTCACCATCCCCCATGAACGAACTAAATACAATCAACGGACCTGCAACAGAGCCTTAGAACTATACACGCCATCCCTCTGGAACTCCCTACCAAGTCAAATCAGAAACAACGGAGATCCTTCAACATTCAGAAAACAACTAAAAACCATCCTGTTCCAGGAATACCTTGGACCAGAAACAAACATCCATCACTGACTCCCCCTCCAGACCCTCTAACATACCCACAGATCTACCTACTAAGAGACTGATGTCCATTGTTTAAGTCCTTAATGTCTGTTCAGATCATTAATGTTGGCCTCCCCGGTGACAGCCCCCCACCCTAAGAATTGATTACTATCCCCCCCCTTCTTTGTTAAACCGCTTTGACCCAGTGAAAAGCGGGATATAAATACAGTTAAATAAATAAATAAAGGAGCTTGTGGAAAAAGTTGAATGTGCTGGGTTCCAAGAAAGGGAAAAATTACCCAAGTTAAATTTAACACCTAAACTTAAAGTATGATAACAAGGCCATATCCTGTAGAAAGGTACCATTTACTGACATTACAGAAATAAATTGAATACAATATTGTGCAGCTGAAATTATTACTGAAAGAATACTATCAACTAAAATGCATGGCCAGAAGCTAAAGAGAACAGTAACTGTCCCTCCTTGGAAAAAGCTCATCAAAGGAACATTAAAATCACTGCATGCGAAGGTATCCCTGGTAGATGGGTATCTACAAGGATTAAGATCATCAAAGATATTGAGGAAGATCCAAGACATCAAGCTGAAACATGTGGCATTAAAATTTATATGTTCCAACAATAAATTGAAAGTAGCAGCAGAAGTGCAAAAACTGCAAAGATATGAAAAAAACCTAAAAGACAGATATCAAAATAGACTATTTAGAGAGAACCCAAAACAGTTCTACAGGGAATTGGGAAAGAGCATTAATATGGTAAAAACATCACCAATCAAATTTGAAATGGAAACCTTTGGAAGAAAACTATATAAGGATCCCATAGAGCACAATCAAGAAGCAGAATCATTAGTCTGCATATGGAAACAATTAAAAAAATCAAACATCAAACCTATGGAATGACCTGCAGTAGCAACAAAAGAAATGGAAAACAGGTTAAAGAGAGCCCAAATGGAATAACCAACTTTTGGCTCGAACAGTTATCAGTCCTCCAAGACCTGGCAAACTACAAAAACCAATTGATCAAGCAGCAAGACCGCAATGGCTTATAACAGGAAGAACATTTATCCTTCCAAAGGGGAATCCAAGTAACTTTTCCAAAAATTACAGACCAATAACTTGTCTACCTACAATTTATAAGCTGTTCATTGCAATAGATGCAGGGCAGACTATGTGATAATATCACTTGTTTCTTGGCCAATCTAAAGGTCTTTATTCAATCCTTATCCTTCTTGACCTTTCTGCTGCATTTGACACTGTTGACCACTACCTTCTCGATAACGCTGTTTTCACTTGGTTTTAGAGACTCTGTTTTGTCCTGGTTCTCTTCTTACCTCTCCCACCGCTCTTCTAGTGTTTTTTTCTAATGGTTCTTACTCTTTTTTCCATTTCTACTCTCGGTTGGTGTTCCCCAGGTGTCTGTTTTCAGTCTGCTACTCTTCTCTCTATACCCAATTCCTTGGCTCACACTTTTCTGCACATGGTTTTCAATACCATTTCTACGCAAATGATTCTCAGATCTATCTGTCCGAACCTGTTATCTCCCATGCATTGCAGGCCCGTATTTCTGCCTGTCTTTCTGATATTACCATCTGGATGTCTCACCGCCATTTAAAACTTAACATGAATAAAACTGAATTGTTTATTTTTCCTCCCAAACCCTCTTCTCCCTTTCCTTCGTTCTCCATCTCTGTTGATAACACTTTTCTCTTTCCTGTTACCTCAGCCCATAACCTTGGTGTTATCTTGATTACTTTTTTTCCTTTTCTGCACATATACAACAGACTGCTAAAACCTGCCATTTCTTTATCTATAATGTTTATAAAATTCATCCTTTCTTCTCTGTTAATAGTATATGAATGCTTGTCCAATCTTTAATTACTTCTTGTCTAGACTATTGCAACCTTCTTCTTACTGGCCTCCCTCTAAGTCATCTCTCTCCACTTCAATCAGTTCAAAACTCTGCTGCATGTCTCATCTTTTGCCAGTCTTGTTTTGCCCATATCACCTGTTTTCCCAAATCACTTCATTGGCTTCCCCCTCTGTTACCATGTTCAATTCAAACTCCTCCTTTTGATTTTTAAATGCATTCATTCTGTTGCTCCGCTCTATCTCTCCTCTCTTCTCTTCTCCCCTCTCCCTCTACTCCCCTCCCTCTTCTTCAAGCCTGCCCTTTTCTTCTTCTGCTAATTCCAGACTTCAGTCCTTTCACCTTGCAGCTCCTTATGCTTGGAACTCTCTTCCTGAAGCTTTTTGTCAGGCTTCATCACTCCCCCTCTTCAAATATCTGCTAAAGGCTCACCTCTTTAAGGCTACCTTTGGTTCATAATCCTCTGTTCCTTGTGTCTCCTTTGTTGCTTGTCTCCCTCCCCTACTTCTTCTTTGTCTTGTTTGTCTTGATTAGATTTTAAGGTCTAACGAGCAGGGCCTGTCTTCGAATGTGTTTGTACAGCACTGTGTGCGGCGAGTAGCACTCTATAAATGTATAATAATAATAATATTGAGTCAAATAACATCATAACAAAAGAGCAATAAGAGGAGAGCATATGGAACAAAGATCAGTTAAAGGTTGAATAAGACCATCATGGCCGGTGTAGCCATCATGGAAACACAAAAGAGAGCACTTGCTCTTCCAGTTGAGGTCAGTGGAACACAAGGAGCAAAAGACGTATGTTGGTCACAGGAATCTTTATTGGAAAAACCCCCAATGCGTTTCGGCAACGCCTTCCTCAGGGGGTATGCAGCTTGCAATGTAAAATAAAATGAAATAAAATAAAGTGAACAATATGGCCACTTATACAATAAAATAGTTTTGATACATGCAAATCAACAAACGTCAATATTAAATAAAGACATAATAATTAGAAAATAACAATGAAAAATAATGAAAGATAATAAGAAAAACGCAGGACAACAAAGGCAATAGACATATTGGACATATAATTGTAGACACTACTGTAGATGAATAGATGAGTGAGGTCATTGGGATGTATAAATAAATACTCACAGACAACGTCTTGTGTTGCATATCATATGTGAGGTAATGTACAGAAGTACACCCTTACTAAAAAATCAATAATAAAACAAATTTGTAATGTTAAAAACACAAATAATTTTTATGTAGTGCTCATGTTATTTAACAATCATAGTAATAAAATATCTCCATTTAAAGTCAGATATTATAAAGTCATGTAAAAAATAAATTGAGGAGCTATATCTAGAATAGAAAAAGGACCCTTAGTGTCATAGACTGTTAATACATTAATACCGTTGAAGATTAGAACAGACAGCAATATACAAATTTAATAACTATTGCTAAACACCTATAGAATTGTTCCAATTAAAAGAAACCCAGGCCAATATTTTAAATGTGTATCCTAAAAGTAAAAAATAACCAATCATGCACTATTCCGAGGCGTGCATTAAATAAATAGCTATAATGTGGGACTTAAATATACTGAGGATCTAAATGTCTATCATCTAAAAAAATCCCTTCAAAAAGTGTATGCAGGAATTTGTGATGAACAATTGGATACTATTATGTATAAGCTTGCCAAAATGAGGCGGCGTTGGGTTAGCTAATCATTAATTATTGTTAGGCACTGCAACTGATGAATAGTATTGAAAGAAATGATAACTTTTGAACGTGAAAACAAAATAAAACTTCATTAAACATTTATATGCAAATTAAGGGAGTATAAATGGATAAAGAATGTAAAATAGTAATAATAGAACTAACTGCTAAATGTATTTTGAATATATCGGTAGAGAAAAAGTATCTAAACAAATAACTAACCTTTGAATATGAGCTCAAAGTATTTTGCAGTGTAGCCGTCATGGCAGAAATCTCAGTATAGCATGGATTGATTATAAGAAAGCTTTTGACAGTGTCCTACACTTAGATAATAAATTGCCTTGAAATATATAAAATAAATCCTGGATTGATAGAGTACATTAAGTTCACCATGAGAATATGGAAAACCACACTCTTTTTGAAGTATGAAGATAGCCAGTACATCACTCCTCTAACATCAGGAAAGAACAACCCAAACTATGGTTACACAATGCAAAGTTCCACATTAGGAACCACCACCCAGGAAAAAGATTTAGGTGTCACCGTGGATAACATCTTGAAACCCTCTGCCCAGTGTGCAGAGGCAGCAAAGAAAGCAAATAGAATGCTAAGTATCATAAGGAAAGGAATGGAGAATAAAACAGGATATTATAATGCCTCTGTATCATTCCATGGTGCAACGGCATCTTGAATATTATGTGCAATTCTGGTCATCGTATCTTAAAAAGGATATAGCGTTATTAGAAAAGGTATAGAGAAGAGCCACCAAAATGGTAAAGGGGAAGGAAGGATACCCCTGTGAAGAGAGGCTAAAAAGGTTAGGGCTCTTTGACCTGGAAAAGAAACAGCTGAGGGGAGATATGATAGAGGTCTATAAATTAATAAATGGAGTAGAACGGGTAAACATAAATTGATTGTTTACGCCATCAAAATATAGAAAGACTAGGGGACATGCAATGAAGCTACAGTGTAACTTATTTAAGACTAATAAGAGAAAATATTTTTTCACTCAAGGTGTAATCAAACTCTGGAATTCGTTACGAGAGGATGTAGTAAAAGCTGTTAGTGTAGCTGTGTTTAAAAAAGGTTTGGTCAAGTTCCCGCAGAAAAGGTTCATAAACCAAAGGGGACCCGGGAAATCCTCTGCTTGCCCCAATACAAGCATTGTGTAACCTGTGTCTTTTGGGGAAATTGCTAGGTACTTGTGACCTAGATTGGCCACTGTTGGAAACAGGATACTGGGCTTGATGGACCTTGGTCTGACACAGTATGGCATATCTTACATTCTTATGAAATTGATAGTTGTAGTCCAGGACAATGGAGTACGGATGAGATGGTTTACAGCATGCACTGAAAAAACTGGAAAACCGGATATACATTGATTCTGTAAGAAAGAGTGACTTACCTCTTAGCTGACTGTGAAGTTCTGATGGCAGAAAATTTCTATTCAGAAAGGCACAATAAAGTAGCATGTCTCATCCATTGGAAACTCTATAAACACTACAACCCCATTGTGCCTGAAAAGCACTAGGATCATCACCCTAAGAGAATTACAGAGAATGAAGAGTTGCATCCAGCCGATAAAAAGCTGGATGCAAGGAAGCTGGACATTGCAGTAAATGATATGAACACCAGCATGGCATAGAGGTGTCCATCCAGAGTCCATTCTGAGAACTGCATTGAGAGGGAGAAGATATTCAAGTACCAAGAAATACAGTCGGGGAAAATGTGGCAGAAAGAGTTATTTTCCATTGTGTTGGGTGCCGCAGGCTTGATTAAGAATTTCCAAGCACACCTTGAGAAATTATCCATATACCTTGAGAAATTACCCTTATGAACTCCAGAAGGAAACTCTCTTTGGCACAATGCAAGTACTACAGGGAGCATTAACAGGAAATTTGAGAGACTCTGATCATACTCCACATACTCTTAGAAGTAAGGTTTTTGACAGTCATGCTATGTGCAAAACTAACCCATTTGGAGAAATTGCCCTGCCAGAAATCAGGGTGTATATGTTTTCAATCTTGGTCAAAAGGCAAGTTTGCTGGCGTGAGGAATAAACCTATGTTTGCAGCATGTGCATACATTTACTCAGGAGAAGTACCGGTGCAAATCAGGGCAAATATTTTTCCTAACCCAGTCTTCAAAGGTAATTATTTTTTCCCTTTGGAAACTGATGTAAAATTTTTGGTTAAAAAGTGCCCGTTGGAAATTTGCCTTATGGTGACTAATTCAAATTTGAAATCACCAATTTCCTGTACACGCACATATATGAAAGACATGATGCAAAAACTATTCACGATGAAGAGCAATCCCAAGTACATATAATTCATATATTTGAAAATGTACGGATGCTTTCCTTTTAACTCCAACACAACCTGTCTGCGATGGGCCTTCGAGCACATTAATGCATTTAGAATGTGGTTTCTTCAACATCATTAACTTGCCATTTATCTTCTCCTGAAAACATGTACATCTTCCGTTAAAACATGTTTATCTTAATTTTCCTAAACAAACCTAGTCCTAATTAGTATTTAAATAAGCCTGATTTGATTCGGGTTCATAGAGATGAATTTCAAGCTACAGCAATACTGCAGGATTTACTTGAAGGACTTTCCTAAAATATTTTCAGGTCAGTATTCAAATGAACATGTCACTTTAGTGCCTGTGTTGCATGCAGACGTCCCCTGTCTGTCGATTCTCAATGGAACTGTTCCAGTAGAGCCAGTGAAAATATCCCATGTGCCTCCGCATTGTCTGGATAGTGTCAGGCTGGAGTTAAGGTTAAGGTTACCAGATTGTTTTGCAGGCAAATCTTGGACACTTATTGTTCAAAACGGGGGGGAAGAACACCTTAGTTCCAGGTTTGAGCAATAAGGCATGGAGGAGGAGGGAAGAGGATTCATTTACTGTCCTCCCCCACCCATCCTATGGCAGCAACAATATCACTTCCAAGCAGACGAATCAACAGAGAAATAGAAACCGTGATGCATTCCCCCCCCCCCACTCCCCACCCACTACACCCACTACTGTGCAAAATATAAAGATATGGATGTGAATTGTGCTGTTAAAACTGACATATTCCAATTGCTGAACTGAAAATAAAATGCTTTTTCTACCCTCTTTGTCCCCATTGCTGGAACTGGGGATGGGGGGGGGGGTGGGGGGCTACCAAACAAGTGAGAATCAGGGACAGTCCACCCAAAACTGGGGACATCTGGTAACCTTAGTTAGGGTGGAACAACTAACTATGTATATATCAGTGAGGTTCAGCTGCTCTCCGTATAGCTAAGCAGTTTAATTTAGGCCTGGAAATGTCAGGGCCTACTGTAGGCTGGAGCATAGATAGAGAGGTTAGACCCAGGGCAGAACAGCACAGACACCAGGTGAGAATGCGATCCAGGAATGGATCAGGGCCAGAAACCTTGGCAGGGAGCAGGAGCACAAAGCAGACACTCCAACAGGAAAGTGAAGGGAGCTGGATTTACTGTACATGCAGGACAGGCTCACCAAGGGTGTGTCTGTTAGACTCTCATTATGGTCATTGATAGGGCACACCTCTGGCTGCCCCAATAGGCTCCTTCGAGGCTGGCTGCTTCTTCCACTGCCTCCAGGTATTATCTTTCCTGGACTAACTTCAGGCTGAGAAGTCTCTGTGGCTCCTGCTACAAGGCGCTAGTCTCCAAGGTCAGATCGGATGCTCAGCTAGCTTGATAAAAAGAAGCCCTAAGGGGAGTTGTGTTGGACGATTGTTGGAGGAGGATGGGGCTTGTCACCTGCTCTAGCTTCCACCTGCAAGCTCCCGACGCCTGGCTCAGTTGGAGCAGGTGTGTGTGGGGTCAGCTGCTTCTGCAGAAGGACCGCCTCTCTCTGCTAGATAAATCTGCAGTAGCTGTTTTGCTGCGGGTCGCACGCCAAAAGGGCGTGATCTAAGGGGTAGGACATGCCACTTAGGTGCTCCTTTGGTGAATTTTTCTCAAAGTACGGTAGAGAAATTAACAGATATTGATGCTAGACTTACCTCTTACAGTAGATCCTTCTCCCGGGTAGAGAACCAGGCGCAGTCTGTTTTTACTGCGCAAGCGGCCTCTATTAAGGACTGGGTATTGGTCCATGCTCGGTTGGAGGCTTTAGAAAATGCCTTCCGAGCACGGAACCTGCGTGTTTTGAATTTCCTGGTGATTCACTTGTTATCTCCTGAGATATTATTCACTAAGTATTGTTCTGAAATTCAATCAGATGTATTATGTTCCTACTAAAGTTCAAGTGGCTGATTCAGACTTAGGGAAGTTTGATTCCCTTCGTCCATCAGTCAGTCAGAACTTGATGGAATTTCTTGAGGACTCCACTGATTTGATTACTAGTAGGACCACTCTTGTGGTTATTTCACTACGAAAGCAGTGAAGATTAAGATTTTAAGACTTTAAATATAAGGATGCTCCATTTTGTGGTTCAAAAATAAATGTTTTTCCAGATGTCACTCATTCCACCAAAACTCGCTGTAAACATTTTTGGTGCTCAGGCATCGTGTTATCTCGCTGGGTGCTACCTTCTATTTGCAGTTTCCCTGCAAATGTATTATAACATGGCAGGGATCTACCTATGTTTTTTTGGATCCTCCTAATTTTGGCTTTTGCCTAACTTCTTGGTTCCTTTTTTTCTTTCTGTGTTTAGTCTGGTACTCCTCTCCATGATGTGGGCTGGCACATTTGCTTTCTTTGTATTAATAGTGGTGCACTAATTTCTTGAAGTTGTGTTTTTCTTGTTATAAGTGGAATGCAATTGTTTTCAAAATCTTATTTAAAAAAAGCATCCCTAAATTGTACCATTTATCTATAAGCACAGTGGCTGGATATTACCACTAAGCGTATAGCTGGTAGTGGTGACTGCATTATACTGTATTTATTTATTTGAACTCATTTCTATACCGCTCCTTCCAGTGATCAGCAGCGGTTTACATTTTAACATTTTTCTGCAGTGGTGGCAGTTACATATAACAATAGTAATAGTATGGAACTTTGTACATGACTAGGGTAACATTAATTCAATAACTCAAACTATTTACATATAGAAGAACGCATATGTTAAATTTTAACTATATACAGAATTTATAATGAAGTACAATAAGAATGTTACATGCATGTGGGTTTACAGTTTAATTAACTCGATGGCTTTGAAGTTTCATATGATGTTAAGCTCCATCATAATAAGTTGTTTTGAATACAATTTGCTTTATGTTATTTCTGTCCGATTGTAATATTCTTGAAATAAGTGAGTTTTAAGGTTTTTTCGGAATGATTTGAGATCTTTGTTAGATCTTAAGGTGTCGGGGAGTTTGTTCCATACTGTGGGTGCTAGGTATGTGAATGCTCTGTTGCTAGTATTTACTTTCACCTTGCAAATAGAGAATGGGATTTGTAGGGTGTTTAGATTGTGTGTACGCCTTTTTCGGTTAGGGGGTTGTGTTTTTATGAGTGTGGCAAGGTGGGATGGGGCGATATATATCAGCACTAGCACCTATAAGTATGTATAGTGTCACTGAATATGCTTTTTGCAGATACCATGGCTGGCATTCAAAAAAATGTGATCACAATTAATGCAAAAAATCAACCCATTCGTTTTTGGCCTTTTTTTCCTATAGAACTGCTTTGAACTTACAGTAATGTCAAACCAGATAAAGAGAAACTCGGGTCCATATTTACTAATTGCCTAGTAGCGCTAGCATACATTAGTGTGCACTATAGGCCACTATGGCCCTAGGAGTAAAATGGGCCGTGGCAGCACTTGGTGTGCACTAATGCACTTGGCGCACACCAGGGCATGTTTACTATAGTGTGCTAACAGTTAACGTGCATTTTAGCACGGGCCTGCAGTAACTGCTACAGCAGGCTAACAGCAGCCAGGGCAGTAAAAATCCCATGCTAACTGCTTCAAGCTTGATTGGGCGGAATCAAGATGGTTTGGGGATAGATAGTGGGTGTGGCTGCTGGTGATAACTAGCCCACAGGTCGGCACTATGTTCTAGTCGTTGCGACTGCCAATAGCGTGGTTGAACTTATCATCTCAAGAGGTGGCGTTAAGTGCAGTCATGCTAGTGGAAGTCTGGTAGTGCGGTTACTGCTCATCACCCTAAGGAAAACTCTGTGGTGCCATGGAGGCAGGGCTGGGACAAAAACTAGGCGCTCGTCTAGGTAGGCAGCCTCTGGAGGGCAGCAAAAGGAGGCCATTCAAAGCTAAAGGATTTTGACAGCCAGAGGGGGTATAAAGCTTGAAGTTCGCCTAGGGCTCCAACATTTTGGATCAACTCTAGGGCCAGCCCTGCATGGCAGAGATCACCTTCTCTCCCAGCATAGATCCCCCCCCAAACTCAGATTTGTGACACCCAAGCCTTCTCCCCAAAGCACAGCCCCCTAGCACAAGCCCCCCATGAGCATTCCTCCCCCCCCTTCAGCAACCCCCATGGAAAGTGAAAGCAAACCCTTAGAATGACACCCTCCCTGCAGCCACCCACCCCCAAATGGACTGCCCCCTGTAAGGGCCTCACCCTGACCCTCCCTCTACCTCCACCACTTGGCTGATCCCTAGTAATCTAGTGGTCATTGGAGCAGTAATGGTCCCCTTCTGCTCCTGCCTCAGCTGAGGAAGGAGTCAAAATGGTGTTTTTCATGCCTAGTGATAGTCTTTTGACAGCCTCCACAGCCAGGGAAGGTGTGGAGAGGTTCGCTCTTGCCTGATGATCATTAGACTACCAGGGATCATCTGGCTAAGATATTGGGGGGGGGGGGGGGGAGGGGACAGGGTGAGGTCCTTCTTGGCGAGGGGGGGGGGCTTGTTTTCACTTTCCTTGAGAGGTGCTAAAGGGGAAGAATATTTTGGGGTGCTTGTGGTGGGAGGAAGCTTGTAAGCCACGAGGCTTTGCAATTAGAGCAGGAGAGTTTATGCTGGGGTGTGGGGGACGGATTGGGGAGGGTCAGAATATTGTGGCCATAGCTGCTTTTTTTTGCCAACTTTGGCACTGGGCCAACATTCCCTACTTAATAGGTCTAGGCAGAAAGTGTCAGCCCTCTGTGCTAAGAGCAGGGTGGGTGCCAGCTATCTCCCTGCATCTGCCTCACAGTCTTTGTGCTTACCTCACCATAGCATTAGTTAATATGCCCCACTGAGTATAAGTAAACATGGCCCTTGATGTTATCCTATGAGGAAGGACTTTTGGTTCCTATGATATTGGCAAGGACAAAGAAGTAGGAAAGAGACTGAGCAGACCTTGAATGCATCATAATGGTCACCTGCGGCACTCAGTGGTATTGGATTACACAATGCTATACACACTTGGAACAAAAAAGAACAGAAACCTCAAATAGCAAAGCAGTTATCCCTATAATTTTCAACTTAAGTTTCAGCTGTGATGCTCCTTGCTGGTCTCTGATCCCTGCCAAATCATTACAGAGGGAAACACCAGAAAAATAGGCACTCTGTCAGATCTCAGCAGGGGTCAAAGAACTGATAGGAGCAGAAGAAAGTGATCATGGCATGCAGCCTCAATAATTATTTTATTTCAAGTTATTTTATTTTTCAAAGGATGTGCAGTGCCATGTAATTATATAAACCCGGCTTTATAATCACTGAATTTATTTGTTTAAGAGTGACGTTAACTTGCAGCAGTGCAAATCTTTAATGTTAATGAAGCTATGTGGGTCAAAAGCGTGGACATCACGCTTTTAAATTTTACTCTTCGTTATACATATTTGTTATATGTAATGAGGGAAATTCCCAAAAGTAATTTATTGGGCTAAAGGGCTATTTTTCCAGGTACATTTATTTATTTAACCCGTTTTCTGTGGGCTATGTGAAACGTTTCCAGCCTCCCTGCAGGTAAGTGAGTGCGTGTGACTGCCGGAATCTCTTGATTTGCTTTGACTGCAGCTGCTCTTTGCTGTCCCCTCTGTAGCTGCCCCCTAAGCGACTGCCTAGTTTGCTTAATGGTTAAGCCGGCCCCGACAACAGACAGTAACGGCTGTTACTGCTGTCATTGATATGAAGCCAACACTTAAATGCAATGGAAGAGAAGATATTAAAATCCATGTTCCACAGCAGAAACTAGAAACAATTTGAAAAGTGTACACCTGCAGTGAAGCACAGTGGCGCACTTCCCCCATTTGCAGATTCGGGCATATGGAGGATACGTGTGTATGTCATGGGGAGGGCAGGTGACTGCATGTGTGTGTGTATGTGTAATGGGGAGTTTTGGTGGCTGTGTGTGCGCCGGGGTATTTGCAGATCATGGGGAGTGTCGGGGGGGAGGGGGGGGGCGGTGTGTGTGTGTGTGTGTGTGATGGAAATATCAGAGGGTACATGCGTGTGTGTGTGGTATCCTGGGCAGTGTTGGGAGGTTGCGCATGTCTGTGTGTGTCATGGGGAATGCTGGAGGGTGCACGCAAGTGTGCGTGTACCATGGGGAGCAGCAGGGGGTGCATATATGTATGCCTGTCATGGAGAGAGTTAGGGGGTGCACATGTGTGTGTGTTATGGGTATCATCATGGGTGTATATGTGCATGTGTGTGATGGTGTGTGTGGCAGGTGTGTGCATATGTGTGTGTCATTTTTATTTATTTATTTATTACAGTTTCTTATATACCGCGCTATTTAGCATCAGTGCGGTTTACATTATAACTTAACGACCATAACAACAAGCTGTCAGGTTTACATCGAACAGGAGTATAAACATGGAAAACAGGGTCAACTATATACATAATCTATTTACATTGGAAGGATAGATAAAAGTCAGATAATGCATGTAGGTCTTTCCTAACTAAATTGGGTCAATTCCTGGAGGGTATATCTAGGATCAATTGCTGTCAGGTAAGTGTTGGAGGAACAAGTGGGTTTTGAGGGCCTTCCTGAACTGATATAGGCTGGCTATGGCCCTAATGTCAGGGGGTAGAGCATTCCAGCATTTGGGTACGTAACAGCTGAAAGACCTGTTTGTGGTTGATAAGTTGTACTTTGTCGAAGCCTTTGGTATTGCAAGCAAGTTTACAGCTGTTGATCTTCTGGATCTGTTGGGAGGGACAAAGTGGATAAGATGAGTGAGTGAGGAGGCTGAAATACCTTTGATTGCTTTGAAAGCTAATAGAAGGGTTTTGAAGGTATGTGTTTTGCCATGTGTTTGGGCTTGTTTGTCTTCGCAGCTCTGTGTATGTGGAGGAGGATGTCTCTGTGTGTGGCTGGGTGCCTGTGTATCTGTACTTTCCCTTTTCCTCCTGCACCAATTCCTTGTCCCTACCACCTTCTTGGACTATTCCGAATAACTATCTTTCACTACTCTCTCTGGTACTCTTCTTCTTTCCCTCCACCCACCCATGGACTTACACTGGCTGCCAATCAGCTCTCGCATCAAATACAAAACAATAATAAACATATTCAAAATCAAGCACCGCACTTCAGCCAACAGCCTGCACACCCTCATACAACCAGACACCAGCACGTGCCCAAGAAGAAAAGGGACTGCAAACAGAGTAAACACACCGAACGACTTCAGAAAAACCCGCAAGGACACCACTGAGAGGGCCCTCTCTCTGGCTGCCTCAACAATATGGAACTCCCTCCCAGACGAACTGAGATCGACAGATGACCTCAAAGACTTTCGCAAGCAGCTGAAGACAACGCTGTTCATAGAACACTACGGACATGTGACATAATCCAACAAGAACTTCCCCCGTACCCTTCCATCCGTGATAAGAAAATAATCACAGGCACATGATATATCTTAACCCCCTAATTACATAGAACATTGTATTATAAGATCACAATGTACATAGTACAGAACAAAGTATCATAGCTCATGCTGTATAACCTAATCTGTTACACTACCCTCGTACACGCAATTCATAACATTCACTGCATGACCCTCCCTTCCCCACTTTTGATTGTATTGCTGTGACACCGCTTTGATTTTATGATAAGGCGGTATAGAAATACCGTTAAATAAATAAATAAATAAATAAATGGACTCTCCCTCCCCTGCTACCCATCTCGCACTTTCTGTGACCTTTCACTCTATCTCTTCCTTCTGTTCTCACTTAATGAACTCATTATCTCTTCTCCTTCTTTCCTCTAACATGCCAGTGTTTGGAAAATTATTTTAGCTTATAGTTGTCACATTTGAATATGATAATGCACATATTATTTTAGACCTCCCTCACAAGAGGAAGAGGTGGACAGAGAGTTAATTGAAGACATACGCAGCATTGCTAGGAAAGGGGAAGTGCTACTGATAGGAGATTTCAATATGCCAGATGTTGATTGGCACATTCCTGCTGCAGTATCATCTAGAAGTAAGGAGATCCTGGATTCTCTACAGGGAGAACTATTCAGGCAATTGGTAACAGACCCCACACGTGAAGGGGCCATACTGGACTTGGTGCTTACCAATCTTGAAAGTGTTTCTGATGTTGTAGTGGGAGATCATTTTGCATCCAGTGATCACCAGATGATGTGGTTCAGTATTAGGACTAGGGCTGTTAGAATCCATTCAAAGGTGAGGATCTTAGACTTTAGGAAGACTAACTTTGCCAAGATGGACCAATACCTCAGGGAGTCGTTAGTGGGATGGGAACAGCTGGGGGATGTAGAAAAACAGTGGGCAAAACTGAAAGGGGATATTTTAAGGGCAACCAACCTTTTTGTTAAAATGGTAAATAAAGGTAAAAGGAAAAGGAGACCGTTATGGTTTTCGAAAGAAGTAGCTGAAAAAGTGAAGAAAAAGAGGGAGTCCTTCATGAAATACAAGAGATCACAGAGAGAGGAATACAGGCATCTGTATTTGGAAAAACCTAGAGAAGCTAGCAAAGTAGTCAGGAAGGCAAAGATTCAAAAGGAGGAGGAAATAGCCAATGCAATAAAATGGGGGGGGGGGGGGGATAAGACATTTTTCAGATATATTAGTGAGAAGAAGAAGGGCAAAAGTGGTATTGTCAGACTCAAGGGTGCAGGGGAGGAATATGTAGAAACTGATAAGGATAAAGCGGAATTGCTTAACAAATATTTCTGTTCTGTGTTCACAGATGAAGAACCAGGAGCAGGACCTCAGAAAACACCCACAAACAGGAACAGAAGCAAGGGACATCTTGAACAATTTTCAGAAGACTGTGTTTGTGAGAAACTAGCCCAACTTATTTATTTTCATTCTCTTATATACTGCATCAGTGCAGTTTACATTGAACAAACTGAAATTACATTGAACAGGGTATTATAACTTGGAGATAACTATTTTACAGGGAACATGGGCTATGGAGGGTTAAGTGGCTTGCCCAAGACCACAAGGAGCACCTGTGAGACTAGAAACCCCAGTCCTTCCGGCCCAAGGTTGCTGTCCTCTAGTGGGATTTGAACCCCCGACCTTCTGGCCTGAAGTACCTTGCCCCAACCACTAGGCTACTCCTCCACTCCTTAACTTAATGTAGACAAAGTGATGAGACCGGATGGGATACACCCTAGAATACTGAGGGAACTTGGGGATGTTCTAGCAGCTCCACTGACTGACCTTTTCAATGCCTCGTTGGAGTCGGGAGTGGTGCCAAAGGACTGGAGAGAGGCTCATGTGGTGCCTTTACACAAAAGCGGAAGTAAGGATGTGGTTCAAAACTACAGGCCGGTTAGTTTAACTTCGGTGGTGAGTAAATTATTGGAAATGCTGCTGAAAGAGAAAATAGTGAGGTTTCTGGAGTACAGCGGATTACAGGATCTGAGGCAGCATGGATTCACTAGAGGCAGGTCTTGTCAGACAAATCTGATTGATTTCTTTGACTGGGTGACCAGGTAGTTGGACCGACGGAGAGCCCTAGATGTGGTGTATTTAGATTTCAGTAAAGCCTTTGACACTTTTCCTCACAGGCGACTTATAAACAAACTGAGCACCTTAGGGATGGACCCTAAAGTTACTGCTTGGGTTAGAAATTGGTTGGGTGGGAGGCTACAAAGAGTACAAGTAAATGGAGCTCACTCTGAGGAGAAGGAGGTTACCAGTGGTGTGCCCCAGGGATCTGTTCTTGGTCCAATTCTTTTTAACATCTTTGTTAGTGATATAGCGGAAGGGCTGTCGGGTAAGGTTTGCCTCTTTGCAGATGATACCAAAATCTGCAATAGAGTAGACACCCAGGAAGGTGTAGATAACATGAGGAGGGATCTAGCTAAGCTTGACGAATGGTCTAGAATTTGGCAGCTGGGATTTAATGTTAAAAATGTAAGGTCATGCATTTGGGCTGCAGCAATCCAAGGGAGCAATATAGTATAGGGGGTGGAGTACTTTTGTCCACTAAAGAAAAGCGGGACCTAGGCGTGGTTGTGTCTGATGATCTTAAAGTAGCTAAACAGGTAGAAAAGGTGACGGCAAAAGCTAGAAAGATGCTTGGGTGCATACAGAGAGGAATGGCTAGCAGAAAAAAGGAGGTGATAATGCCTCCTGTATAAGTCTTTGGTGCGACCTCATTTGGAGTATAGTGTGTAATTCTGGAGACCGCACCTTCAAAAGGATGTGAACAGGATGGAGTCGGTGCAGAGGCTGGCTACTAAAATGATTAGTGGTCTTCATTATAAAGCATATGAGGACAGACTGAAGGATCTTAATATGTACACCTTAGAGGAAAGGCGGGATAGAGGTGATATGATTGAGATGTTTAAATACCTCCATGGCATAAATGTTCAGGGAGAGAGCCTCTTTCAATTGAAAGCAAATTCTGCTACGAGGGGACATGGGATGAGTGTGAAGGGAGATAGATTCAGGAGTGATATGTGGAAATATTTCTTTACGGAAAGAGTAGTGGATCCATGGAATAGTCTCCCAGTGGAGGTGGTAGAGATGAGGACAGTAACTGAATTCAAAGAAGCATGGGTCAAACACAGAGGATCTCTAAAGGAAAAAAGGGGACTGTTGTAGTTGTTGATATGGAAGGACAGACTAGATAGGCCATGTGGTCTTTTTCTGTCATCATGTTTCTATGTTTCTATTTTATCAGTTTG
Organism: Ichthyophis bannanicus; assembly: GCA_033557465.1. Taxonomy (NCBI): domain Eukaryota; kingdom Metazoa; phylum Chordata; class Amphibia; order Gymnophiona; family Ichthyophiidae; genus Ichthyophis; species Ichthyophis bannanicus. The sequence goes on from CM066036.1 coordinate 142,840,316, forward strand.
CTCCTAAATTCTACAATCTAATAGAATCTCTCTGAGAGCATATTTAGTAAGCGTAGATGCTCTTCAGTGTATATGAGAGGGTAACCTCTGTTTCTAAATCACTGCTAGCGTCTTTCTTAAAAAAAAAATCCCAAGGAGCTCTTCTGATGCATGGAAATTGTCTCAGTTTTTCTTTTAATTTATATTGAGGACAGCTGGAAAGCCTAAGATAATCTTTTCGATCTATAGACATCTGATAAACGATAATACATAAATCATCATTTTATTTATTTAACAGTTTTTTTCATACCGCTTTATCATTTCAATCAAAGTGGTTTACATTGTAACTTAAACTTGGCAATGTACATTAAACAGGAACATTAACAATGGATTTTTCTGAGGCAATGGAGAGTTAAGTGATTTGCGCAAGGTAAGCTAGTGGGAATTGAACCCTGATTTCTTGGTTCCCAAGCCAGTGCTCTAACCATAGGACTACTCCACTCCAATGAAATGTCTTAATGAATTTCTTTCATTAGTACATCCAAATGCAATGCAATGTAATGTGTGCCTTCGAGTCAATGCTCTTGGCAACCCAACAGCTCCTAATCCTCCATCCTAAATTCATGATAATTCATCACCTCCTTTAAATTAGGGACCAAAGAGATAAAATGGTTTAATATCTCCCTCGAGCTTTTTCATAAAATAAACACATCATCCAAAAATCTTTACTATATTAAGATATTATCAAAATAATCAGCCATTTAAAGATATTTCTCCTCAAAGTTCACGATAGACAGTGTCGCAATCAATGAAGTTAGAGGTGCTTTCATTGCTATTCCATGATTCTGTTGATAGAATCCCCCATTAAACCAGAAGGAATTATTTTTAAGTACCAGTTGTGTAAGAGTAATCAAAAAGTCAGTGACATAGTAAATGACAGCAGATAAAAACCAGTATGGTCCATCTAGTCTGCCCAGCACAATGTCAAGAGTAGGTACACCTGCCGCTCCGTGCAGGCCACCCCTCCCCATGTCTTTGCCCAGGGGTGAACCCACCACTCCATGTAGGACACCCCTATTTGTTGAGGAATTTGATGGTTCAGTTTATTTTGATATTTTCTTGTTGCTGTAAAGGGATCCACTGTGTCTGTCCCATGCCCTTTTGAACTCTGTCACTGTGTTTGCCCCCACCACTTCCATCGGGAGGGCATTCCAAGCATCCACCACCCTTTCAGTGAAAAAGTATTTCCTGACATTGCCTTTCAATTTACTCCCTTGTAGCTTCATGTTATGCCCTCTAGTTTTGTAGCTTCTCTGTCTTTGGAAGAGGTTTGTTTGTTCATTATTTTCCTTTAAGTATTTAAAGATCGGAATCATATCTCCCCTGTCCCTCCTCTTCTCCAAAGTGTACATGTTTAGATCTTCAAGTCTCTTCTCATAAGGCTTCTGACGCAGGCTCCAAATCATTTTGGTTGCATTCCTCTGGACAGTTTCCAGTCTTTTTACATCCTTTGCAAGATATGGTCTCCAAAACTGAACACAGTATTCCAAGTGAGGCCTCACCAGTGACTTGTACAGTGGCATAAGTACCTCTTCCTTTCTGCTGGTAATTCTTCTTCGTATGCAGCCCAACATCCTCCTGGCTTTTGCCACCGCCTTGTCGCACTGTTTTGCCAACTTGAGATCTTCAGAAATAATCACTCCTAGGTCTTTCTCCTGATCTGTGCACATCAATCTCTCGCCCTCTATCGCATATGTTTCCCTTGGATTTCTGCTAACCAAGTGCATGACTTTGCAATTCTTCGCATTAAATCTTAACTGCCAAGCATCAGACCATTCTTCCAGCTTTTGTAGATCATTTCTCATGTTAGCCACTCCCTCGGGGAGTCCACTCTGTTGCAAATTTTTGTATCATCTGCAAAAAGACATACTATTCCATGCAGTCCTTCAGCAATATCACTCACAAATACATTGAACAGTGCCGGGCCCAGGACCGAACCCTGGGGCACCCCGCTAATCACCTTCCTTTCATCTGAGTGAGCTCCATGTACCATCATCTTCTGTCGTCTGTCAGTCAACCAATTTCTTATCCAATTTACCATCTTGGGATCTATCCCCAAGCTACTGAGTTTATTGATAAGCCTCCTATGAGGAACAGTATCAAAGGCTTTGCTGAAATCCAGGTAGATGACATCCATCGCATGCCCCTGATCTAGTTCCCTGGTCACCCAGTCAAAGAACTCAATCAGATTTGTTTGGCAAGATTGTCCTTCAGTGAAACCATGTTGGCTCGGATCTTGCAACCTGTTGGCTTTGAGAAAGTTCACTATTTGCTCTTTCAGGAGCGCCTCTATTACTTTTCCCGCCACTGAGGTAAGGATCACAAGCCTGTAGTTTGACACTTATTCCCTGTCACCACTTTTGTGTAGAGGTATGACATCAGCCATTCTCCAGTCCTGAGGAAACTCTCCTGTTTCCAAGGATCTGTTGAAAACATCCTTTAAAGGCCCTGCAAGAACCTCTCTGAGCTCTTTCAGTATCCTGGGATGTATCTCATCCGGTCCCATAGCCTTGTCCACTTTCAGTTTTGCAAGTTGTTCTAACACTTCATCTTCTGTGAATGGTGTGGTATCTATTTCATTCCCATTTTTATATTTTGGAGTCACAGGTGATCCTTCTCCAGGACTTTCTTTAGTAAAAACAGAGCAGAAGTATTCGTTTAGCAATTTCGCTTATTCAATGTTACTTTCCACGAGTGCGTTCCCAGCACTTCTGAGTCCTGCAATTCCACCTCTGATCTTCTTCCTTTCCCCAATATACCTGAAGAAAGTTTTGTCGTCACACTTCACATCTTTAGCCATCTTTTCCTCTGCCTTTGATTTTGCTATCCTTATTTCTCTCTTTGTCTCTTTGAGTTTGATCCTGTATTCATTTCTGTGTTCCTCTGTTTGCAAGCTTTTGAATTTTGCAAAAGCTGTGTTTTTTGCATTTATTTGAGCAGCCACTTCTTTGGAAAACCAAATAGGTTTTCTTCTCCCCTTGTTTTTGTTTACTTTTCTTACGTATTTATCTGTTGCCCCTTTTATTGCCACCTTTAGTTTAGCCCATTGCAATTCCACTTCCCTTATCTCCTTCCACCCTGTCAGCTTCTACTTTAGGTACTTGGCCATTTTATTGAAGTCAGTGTTTTTGAAGTTTAGGACTTTGAGCTTGCTATGATTGACCTGTACCATGGCTTTTATCTCAAACCACACCGTGTGATGATTGCTGCTGCTCATAGGGGCACTCACACAGACATTCGACACGGTATCACCGTTGGTGAACACTAAATCCAGCATTGAGCTTTCCCTGGTTGGTTCTATCACCACTTGTCTAAGTAATGCATCTTGGAGAGCATCCACAATGTTTTTGCTTCTTTCCAGATTTGCAGAAGGAGTTATCCAATCCACATCAGGTAGATTAAAGTCACCCAATATGATCGCTTCTCCATTTGTGGCTATCTTGGCAATATCTATAATCAATTCGTTATCTATCTCTTCATTTTGTGTCGGAGGTCTGTATACTATGGCAGTATGGATAACAGTGCCATCTCCTCTTTCCAACACAATCTAGAGTGCTTCTTCTTTTCCCCATGCCCCCTGCATTTCAGTAGCTTTAATATTGCTTTTGACATACAAGGCTACTCCTCCTCTTCTTCCATTTTCTCTGTCTCTTCTGAATAGATTATAGCCAGCTATGGCTATATCCCAATCATGTGATTCATTAAACCAAGTTTCTGTAATGGCCACAATGTCCAAATCCATTTCCGCCATTAGGGCTTCCAGGTCCGGAACTTTGTTGGCTAAGCTTCGAGCATATGTGCTCTTTGCTTTCCAGGATTTAACTGGCTTGTGTGTATTTTGCATTGCTTTTGTTCTGTCCACATCTTCCCACTTGTTTTTGATGTGTGGTTTAAAAGTGTGGCTGCTTCTGATGTTATTCTGCTTTTGCAGAGGGTGACGTCCAGAGCTTGACCTCCCACATCTGTGTTCACTTTCTGCTCTAAGTACTTCAACATCTTGGTTTGTATTCCTGCTGGCTGGAGAGCCCGGGAGGCACTTGACTATCTTCTCTCCATTGAACTGTGCCTCCAAGTTGGTGGCTCTGATGATGGAATCCCCAAGTATTAGCAATTTGCGTTTGGTGAGGTTTTCTTCGTATTTGGTCCTCTAGCAGGAGATTGGGTATTGTCTGTCTCAGTTAAGGGCCCTTCATTTTCTTTGGAATGGGTATCCTCATTAGCCAAGGCAGAGAAGGCATTATGCAGGGATGCCTCCTGATTCATAGGATGTCTTTGTGTCACAGGTCGCAATCTACCAGAACCCACTGTGATCCATTTATTCCTGGGGTGTTTGATTCGTTGTTGGAGTGGTAGTGGACTTTGTTCAGTTTGTATCTTAGAAGAGGTGTGCTTCATTGCAGTCAATTCCTCCCTCAGTTCCTTGTCCTCATTAGGCAAGGCAGAGGAGGCAACATGCAGGGACCTCTCTTGATGCATAGGATGTCTGTGTGTTACAGGTCTCAATCTACCAGAACCCACAGTGATCCATTTGTCCCTGGGGTGTTTGATTATTTGTGGGAGTGGTGGTAGACGTTGTTCAGTTTGCATCCTATATGAAGTGCACTTCATTGCAGCCAGTTCCTCCCTCAGTAGGGTCACTTCTTTATGCTTGGTAGCTAGGTCTTCCCTTAGTAGAGTCAGTTCTTTATGCATGGCAGCTGACCTGAAGCACAGAGGACAAGCTCTTAGGTTCCAAATATTTGTCTTGGAATGAATGTACACTTATTGCACTGAATACACAATATGCTGAATAAGCAGTCCTAGAAGAAGAAGAAAGGAAAAGAAAGGAAGAAGAAGAGGTGGGCCATAACCCAAGTTAAAGGGATAGGTGGCAACGTATGTGACCACTATATAGGCAATGCAGCCCCTGGGGTGGTTGAGGTACTTCCCTGCTTATCTAAATCGCTATTTACAACATATTCAATTATTTTCAAAGACTCTTCCTCTGGAATGTGAGTCTACAGAGGAGTTGCATATAAAGTTACTACCCAGGTTGTTAATTTATTGAACAATTTTTCTATACTGCTTTTCTTATATTCAAAGCGGTTTACATTCAATGATAAACAAAGGAACTTTACATAGTACAAGAGTATTGAACTTGGATAAAACAGGGGTATAGCCCACAGGGAGGTGTGGATGGGTTCATATTTTTATTGTAATGGGTGTGTTCCGCATGATGTTTCAGTCTCTGGTCCATAGTATTACAAAAAAAGGTGGGTTTTTAAGGCTTTTCAGAAGTTTTGTTCTTGGGTATTATTAATAGGCTTTTATTGTTTTTCCTTTTTGTTCTGTTTTCAGAGTCTCTGCTGATGAGAGTTTGTACTACTGGTGGTGATAGTTGGTGGAGGATTTTAAAAATAGTGAGTATGGCTTTGCATTTGGTCCTGGTGATTATAGGGAGCCAGTGGAGTTGTTTTAATATTAGGATTATGTGACCAGTTCTTGGCTTCCCAGTTTTAATACAAGCTGTTGTATTTTGGAGTAATTGCAAAGGATAGGTAGATTGGGTAGATAGTCCCTGGTAGATGTTGCAATGGTCCAAGATGGGCAATATCAATGCCTGACAGACTGACATTTCTTCTACATTCCCATTCTCAGCAAGTATATTCAAAAAGTATGATGTATTGTAAACAAAAGATTTCATTTTCAAAATTTCTGGATTCAGAAACACATCTACAAATTGAGAGAGAGACTCTAAAATCGAGTCCTTAGTCAAAACTATTGGACATCCCAGAGGATGAAGCATATCTTCAGGCACCTTCGGGAAAAATTATATAAATAGTACCCAAGGGATTCTTCTCCACAAGAAAATCAGCTTCTTTAGATGGTCTTGCTCCTTGCCCACCTGCTAAAGAGACTAATAACTTGTCTTCTGAAGAGAATTGCTAGGATCCTGATGCAAATGATCACAGCATTGCTCATCTGAGAGCAGTCTCATAGATTCATTTATATATTGTGCTCTATTTAAAATAACTATTCATGCATATTATAATAAACTCTTTGTTGTCTCATTTCTTCTTCAAATTTTCCTTAATTCTTTTTCAGCCCCTTTACACGAGCTCTCTAAAAGTACTAATTTCCCGGTCCATTGCTCCCACTTTAAGGAAAGTTATTGATAAGATTGCACAATCTTTATGGGGAGGTGATAGAGAACGATGGCTTAATTGTCCCGAGCACTTGTGGATTATTATTTAGATACTTAGGGGTATGTTTACTGAACCTTCTTAACGTGTGCGCTGTGCAATTAGCGCGCGCTAAGGTACCTTAGCACCGCTAATGACGCTTTACGGGGCAAAAATGCGCTTTAGTGTGCGCTCACGCGCGCAGCGGCGCAAACGAGCGCTGAAGGCATGGAAAGGCTCCCGGAGGGCGGATGAAGGCTCCCCAGGGGCGGAGAGAAGGGGTCAATGGGTGGAGAGTGGGAGGGGAGAGGCTCCCCGCACACTAACGATGTGAAATTCGAGGCCAAAACTAACGCAAGTGAAAACCTCGCGTTAGAGCTGATTTAAAGGGAAAAGAAACCATTTCTGTCAGCAATGTACAGCAAAACCAGGGAAACCTACAAAAAAGTGATAAGTGTGGTACATGTGCACAGAACAAAAGTGCAAATAAACATTGAAAATGACCCCAACAAAATAAAAAAAAATCATAATCAAGCTGGGCAATAGTGATAGTAATGGGAAACATCAAAAAACACTCCCAAGAAAGCCCCAAAAAATAAATATGAATTTTGGAAGGGTCTACGCTCCGTCCCCATACAAGGTGAATGATCCCACAGTGAAATAGCACTGATCAGGGTTTCCCTCTCCATTGGACAGGTTACCTATGGCATGCACATGTTCCACAACAGCAGGGTGGGCATGTCAGAATGGACAACTGGACAGATGCTGGGAAAGGGGATACAGAGGGCTGCAGGCGGCACATGCTGTGGTGCAGCTGGGGCACAGTGCGGACTAGGCAGATGCCTAGGTGGCACTTAGGAATGCTGAAACTGAACAGCAATCAGACAGCAACTGATGAGGGCCCAACATGGGCACGAGAGTGTTTATCACAGTGTCACAGGGGATAGTACCCAGCAGGTACCCCCAAGGGCACAGAACATTGGCAGGAGGTGTTGGGGGGAAGCATGGATGCTTATGCAGGCACCCCTACCCCACAATACGCACCATAGGCAGCCGCCTACCTGCACACTGGATGGCTTGAGACTGCACACCACCAGCACCACCAGCAGAAGGGCATGTCAGCATGGTGGCACAGGGGTACTGGAGGTGGAGGGGGGCAGTGGCAGCTGCCCAGAGCCGACCATGGCCTAGCCCTGTGTAGGTGGGTGCCATGCACTGCAACAGACAGGCTCTGTCTGACAAACAACCATGGTATCTCCAAGGACTGCACAATTTCTGTAACCACAGTGTGGTGCGGTGAACACAGCCAGTGTGTTCAGGAGCAGAAGGTCACAGGTTCAAGTCCCAGCTATGGTTCCTGCCAACCCAGTTCCCATATTTTACCCACAACTGAAACGTGCTACTACAGACAGAACCTTTATTGCAGATGACGTAAACATGCCCAAAACACCTACGTTTTACCCAACAGAGCACAGACACCAGAAACAGGCGCATTACCTAGAGAAGAGTCTCCCAAATGCAGTCCTGGAGGGTCAAACACCATTCAGGTTTTATGCTGCCTCTAATAAAGATGCCTGTGCTGCATTTCTATGCACCGCCCCCATGGTATGCAGATGTATGCCATGCATATTCATGAGGGACAGCATGAAAACCCGAACAGTGTTGCGCACACCAGGACCGGGGTTGGGAACCTCTGCTGTAAAGCAGCAGCCAACAGGGGCAGACAAACCCACACCCACAGGCTCCATTATCCAATGCCTCCTGGAGAGGCTGGATATTGGGCCCTGCGTGCATCTCCCAATACTAGCACCTGCATACCTTAGCAATGCCACCCTAAACCAGGGAATACGGTACACAGCTATCAAAAGGTTGCTATGATAACTGGCAGATAGCAATTCCGAGGTTAAGTACAATTATCTGATTGAGCTGCATCATGGCAACCTTTCTGATGTCTGTGGAGTGTGCTACAGGTCTTGTGTCTGACAGTGTTTACCACCCTGGGGAGTGACCCCAACAGTATTGCGTGCCATAGCCATGCCTGCACTGTGCCCAGGACTGGAGGGGTGGCCAGGGCTGCCAAACACCCCTATAGTTCTACAATGCTGGCATAGGTGTGGGAATGTGTATCTGCTATCCAGTGTGTGGTGTTGCAAACACCCCCCACAGCCCACACTGCCAGAACTGTTGCCAGTATTGGCCTCCAAGGGCACAGAGCAGTGGCAGGAGGTGCTGGGGGGGAAGCGTGAATATCTATGCAGGCACCACTACCCCAGAACCCGCACCATAGGCAGCCGCCTACCCGCACACTGGATGGCCCGAGACCGTGCACCACCAGCACCACCAGCAGAACGGCATGTCAGCATGGTGGCAGAGGGGTACCGGTGTTGGAGGGGGCAGTGGCAGCTGCCCACAGCAGACCGTGGCCAAACCCTGTTCAGGTGGGTGCTGTGCATTGCAACAGACAGGCCCTGGCTGACAAACAGTCATGGCATCTCCAGGGAATGCACTGCCTTTGTGGCAACAGTGTGGTGCAGCACACACAGACAGTGTGTTCAAGAGCAAGAGGTCAGAGGTTGAGAACCCAGTCCCCATATTTTACGCAGTACGAAACCGTGGAAGTAAAGGCCGAACCTTTAGTGCAGTGAACAGAACCATGTGTCCAACGCCCATATTTTACCCCACAGAGCACACACACCATACACATGTGCAGTACCTAGAGCAGAGTCTCCATAATGCAGTCCTGGAGGGCCACACACCATGCAGGTCTCATGCTGTCGCCAAGAAAGATGCCTGTGCTGCGGTCCCATGTACCGCCTCCATGATTTGCAGATGTATCTCATGCATATACATGAGGGACAGCATGAAAACCCGAATAGTTTGTGGAACAGCAGGACTGGAGTTGGGAACCTCTTCCCAGAGCAGTGGCCAACAGGGGCAGACACACCTGCACCCACAGGCCCCATCATCCAAAACCACCTGTAGCAGCAGGATGGCGAGCCCCGTCTGAAGCTCCCAATATCAGCCCCTGCATACCGTAGCAATGCCACACTAAACCTGGAGATATGGCACACATATATCAAAAGGTTGGTATGATCACTGGCGGATAGGAATCCCTACGTTAAGCACAATCTTCCCTTTAGTCGTACCATACCAACCTCTCTGATGTCTGCGGAGTGTGTATCAGGTCTGGTGTTTGACATTGTTTACCACCCTGGGGAGTGACCCCAACAGTATCGTGTACCAGAGCCATGCCTGTACTGTGCCCAGGACTGCTGAGGTGGCCAGGGCTGCCAAGAGCCTCTATTTGCACAGTGCTGTCATAGGTGTGGGAGTGTGTGTATGTCCATCCAGTGTGTGGTGGTTGCCCACACCGTTCACAGCTCACACTGTTTGCACTGTGTCCAGTGTTAGCTTGCCTATGTGCATAATGAGGAGCAAGGTAATGTGGGTAAAGCCTGGGCAGGATGCCGCAGCACAGGGCTCAGGGCAATGGTCGGGACAATGTAGTGTCTGGCTGCCACCTGCATGGACAGAGTGGCCAAAGCAGGTCCTGCTGGAAAGGCACCCCCACCCTGACTGAGCAGTGACCACGGCATGACTAGGTTCCCCCATAGTGCCACATAGTATGTTATATAAGTGATATATATGGGTCCCCTTTTCTGGGGGCCAATCACTGACTTAACTGCTTGGTGGGTGTGCTCACATCCCAGTTGTGGGTGTACACAGCATCCCCAGTAATATGCATTATGGACTAGCTAGCACATTGTTTTCAGTTAGTATGTGTATGGCTGGGACACCTTGCAGGGTGTGGTGGTTGGGGACTCACTGTGCCCGCTGCAGGAGAATGTCAGATAGGTGTGGGGGGCAGCAGAGCATTTCCAGCCCTACTGTCTGTCCCCTGTTGCTGTATGGCTGTTTACAGGACTGCCCCCAAGGTTGTGTGTACCCCTAGCTGGACTGAGGTAGATGGTCCCCTCTACCGCCACCATCGCAGGAATGTGGAGCCATCGGTGGGAGATCCTGAGCCCCAGAGGACAGGTTGGGTGGTACTACATAATCTGCCAATGGGCCCATACAGGCGCCCCGCCCCCCATCACAGTAACCATGTGGCCATGGCACTCACACAGAATATGCACTATTCTTGGTGCATCATAGTCCACAAGGGCCAGATGGGACTGGGAAACCAATATGGATGGAGGTGTATTCAGAGGTGTATCTGCAAGGACTACCTATCTCACACTGTCACTGATGGAGACCTGCAGCATAGTGTATCTCATCTATGTCTGGGGCTGAGGACATGGTGCTGGGTGCCCCACATCCCCCTCAGGGTGGGCACGGTACCCACACAATGTGATGGTCTGTAGCCACTCTGTGCCAGTAACACACATGGTTAGTACCCCCTACCAGCCTTGAGGTGCTGTGGGGGTGCACACGATCAGTGCCCCCAACCTGGCCGAGGTGCTGTGGGGTTGCATACCCCATCCTGTGATCATCTGTGGACTGCTGATATGCATGTGCAGTGCATCATGGGTATGGGTGGGTTAACCCCAACCTGATAACCACAGCAGTTGGTGTGGAGACCTGCAGTCCCTCTGTAGCCTGCCAGGGTCCCGGGTGTGGCCATACAGCTGTAGCCCACTGGTTACATCACTGTCTGTGTGGCAGAGGTAATGGGTGTGAACCCACAGTGGGTCAATTGATAGGGCTGTCTGAGGCAGATTGTTGTTTAATGTTTGATTAGTGCGGCCAGCAAAAACACCCTCAGTGCTGTAGCCTGTAGGTCCCTCATATGGCACCCTCGACAGCGCTCCATGGGGCGCCCCATAGGGAACATTATAAGGTGCCTTAGTGGACAGTGCACTTTAAAATGTGCCCTCTGGGGTACCTTATGGGGTGCCTTATGCAGCACCTTATGTTACAGCGCTTTGAGAGTGCATTTGCTAGCAGCAGTAATTAAAATAAAATTAAAATGCCTCATAATGCAATATTGCACATAACAGGTGGTGCCTCAGGCAGCCTTATTCATTGGGCACAGTGGGGGATTGAACCCATGACCCCTGCACCATCAGTCATTGTCTTAACAATTGTGCTGCACTGCTGTTTCTCCTTGCATGTCAGCGCACCTACTGAACATTTTCATGCATTACAATGCACAGTGCTGCCATCAAAAACAGTGCTATGACCTTGCCATGCCTCATAGGGCACCCTATATGGCGCCCTATAGGCCACCCTTTAAGCAACATTGTAGGGTGCCGTGGCGGACAGTGCACTTTAAAATGTGCCCTCTGGGGTACCTTATGGGGTGCCTTATGCAGCACCTTATGTTACAGCGCTTTGAGAGTGCGTTTGCTAGCAGCAGTAACTAAAATAAAATTAAAAAGCCTCATAATGCAATATTACACATAAATGGTAGTGTCTCAGCCAGCCTTCTTCATTGGGCACAGTGGGGGATTGATCCCATGACCCCTGCATTATCTGTCAGTGTCTTTACCATTGTACTGCAGCCCTGTTCTTCTGGTTGCACATCAGTGCGCCTGCTTATGCTTCCTGCGCGCGTTACTCGTGCGCTAATGAGTGCAGCACACAAGAGTGCGCAGCGCAGCACGCGCTAATCCCGTTTTGCTATTTTTGACCGGACCGCCACTCCTTTTATGGCATCCTGCAGACTAACACGGCGCGCACGTTAAGAAGGTTTAGTAAACATACCCCTTAGTCTCAAATGGATTAAATATAGATGTTGAATGGGTATCTGTGTTCTAACTATTGACTGGTTCATGGAATCATATGGCATCTGTGGTTTAAAACACCAGCGCCATGTTTGTATCTTCAAATGGAAGGGAGTTTGTGAAATAATGATGTGGTTATCAATGATGATAAATGTACCTGGTGACTGAAAGGGACCAGTCAGAAAGAGTAATTCCCTGAAGCAGAAGATTTTCTTTGAAACACAACATTTTGTCAGAGTTTGTATGGACATTAATTGGTCAACTCTTTGAACAAATAAGTGAACTATTCCTGAAACCTTTGAGTAATACTATAATGGATTTTGAAATAATTTTTTGAATAATATAATTTCATTTTTTGGATAATGAACTATTGAGGGACCAATTGGATGAAATTTGAGAGTTAGTGCTCTCTACTATATTTTGATGGTCCTTTTTCTTAAAAGAATTATATAACTGTATGAAGCTGAGATGCATGTCACGCTATCTTTCATTATAAAATGGGCTTGTACAATGATCCTGAGTAGCACAAAAAATCTTTCTTACAAATTTACACCTGCTCCAAAGAAGGTGTAACTATGTGCATATATTTTGTGTATACACATTTATTTTATAAAATATGCGTGTACGTTGCAACTCCATTCTTGCTCTGCTCCGATTATGCTTTTCAGATTGCTTAGAAGTAAGCAATATCTTGTTTGTGTGCATACTTATATTCATGTATTTGGCAGCACAATTTTATAAGAGCCCTTTTCTGCATGTAAAACATGCTTTACACATGGAAAAGGTTTCATAAAATTCTCCCCTTTAAAGTGTAAGCGTGATAGGTATAACATGTTAATCCATTTATTGTTTTCAGGCCATTTGCTTTTATTTGTGGAGTTGTTGTGCAGGTTAGTAGAATCCTTCACTTGCTGATCTCAGATTTTGTATGTTTCCACGCAATCGTTTACGGCCTTTTTCTTTTCTTTTCTTTGGAAGGTTAATGACCAGTCACACCTGCTTCCTTTATTGTCGTTTAAAGTAGCATCTTTGGGGTTTATGCACTAACATGTGACGTGGCATTTTAGTAGGCATGTCTAGGAGGAATCTGGGATATCCGGTTCCCCAGTATTTTGGAGACGGTGGAGTGTTGGCAGTGAAAGGAGGCATGTGTAAATGCCCTCTGAAATCGTGTCATCTCTGCCCCAAAGATGCATGTCTGCACAACCGGTGTTGGATATGGGCCTGTGCTTATAGCAAGGCTGGATATGTGCACGCTTGCAGACTATTGTAGAAATGTGGATGCGTGGCACAGAAAGGTGGCACATAGACGTGCCGGCTGAGGGATTTCAGAATGGGGGTATCTATGCTATGATACATGCGTGTTTCAGCTGGCCATTTCAGATCTGCAGACATGCTGCAGCGGGAGAGTAGATTAACATACGGCTTTTATTTAACCTGGCAGAAGTTACTGTGATGGTGAAAGCCCATTTCGCTCTTCCCCCTGCAAGTGGGGGATATCGTCGGCGTATGATATACGCCGACGATATCCTACTCTACATGCCATTTTCCACAATGCAAATGGACTTACTGCCTATAACAAACTGCTTCGATGCAGTATCACAATGGCTCCTGTCACAGAACCTCCGCATTCAGCATAAGAAAACTGAGGTTCTCTTTATCACAAGAGACCCCAACTTCACCCCACCACCACATATAAGTGTCAAGGGAGCTGACCTAGGCACCAAGGATACAATAAAATACCTCGGAGTCACACTAGACCATAGGCTCGACATGAAATCACACATAAACAATATCGTAAAATCTGTATACTTCAAAATACGCACTCTTAGACACCTGCGTCCCCTACTAGACCACGAAGACTTCAGAACCATCTACCAAGCACTGATACTGCCGCACTTCGACTTCGCCAATTCCATTCTACAAGGACTCCCACAATCCACAATAAGCTCCTTGCAACTCGCAATGAACACCGCTGCCAGGGTTCTTCTAGGAGCGGCCAGAAGTGAACACATCACACCTATCCTCAAAGAGCTCCATTGGCTCCCTATACACGGAAGACTTACATTCAAAACCCTCCTTCTCACATTTAAGGCCTTAAATGGTTTATCGTCCACATCACTTACCAAACTCATCCAATCCGTCCCATCAAATAGAAATAGGAGACATGCAGCATTAAACTCACTAACAACCCCAAAGGCTATAACAACGTGCAGCCTATCAACGTCAAACAGAGCTTTCATGTTTAGCGCACCAAAATACTGGAATGCTCTCCCACCTGATCTCCGCGCCATAACCGACCTAACCCAGTTCAGAAAGGCCCTTAAACTGCACCTTTTCATCAAATACTACCCTACATGAACCGTAACATAACAGCCTCACCCTAGTATAATCCACAATATCCCTCTTGTTCCAAGCATCACTGCTAATTTTATGTAAATAGTTCGAGCATGCTATCTAGCTAATAGATTATATACTCCATGTAAATAGTTCTCCCATGTTATCCAAGTTGATACTCCTGTTATATGTAATACCAAACAGCCTGTTGTTCTGGTTCCTTTCTGTTATTTGTAAACCGCGCTGATGTCAAAGAGTGCGGTATATAAGAAGTTGAAATAAATAAATAAATAAATAAGTGCTGTGGCCTTGAAAACTAACACTTTTTGCAACCTATTTGCAATGAGGAGCAGGTATAGGCATGGATATGTCAAAAGTCGGGGTCAGATGTGCTCAGGCAGTTCTGGAATGATGCTGAAAGGTGCCTCTCCATAGGACCGCCCAAGCCAGGCTTCCACCGCATCACACCAGGAATGTCTATATACCCGGCTTTCTAAAATGGCTCTAGGGACATCTTTGTGACTTGCGAGTCTGAATGCCATTTTCAGATGTCCATACCATGACTAGAGCTTCTAAAATGACTCCCTTAGCATTTACAAGAAAGCAGTTTAGCATGTACCAAAAAAATTGCATGCTATGCATGAAGGTGCAATTGTCAGAGACCCCTAGCAAATCATGGGAAGCCACTGAGAAAGGGACCCCTTCACAGCAGAACACAAAGGGAATGTAGACTTACAGATTGGCAGTTTTACTGGTAGGCAATTTTGGATCACTGGTTAAAAACACCACTTACCTTAGTAAGTGAGTAACAAGATATTTGGGAACAAGAAATGCAAGGCAAGGCAGGAGCCCAAAACAAACTGGAGCAGAAATCTTTCACAGGAGCAGGAACTAAGCTAGAAGTTGGAACAAGACATAGGGCAGGATATGAGGCAGGAAACGGAAGCACAGACAAGAACATGATCACCGAAGCAAGAACCCGGCCTAGAGGCAGGGCAGGTGAACCCCCAGCTCTCACTCAAACACATATAGATAAACTGTGAGGTTGATTATGGTGATGGTATGCAGAAAACGAACCTGTTTAGAGAAACTGCCCCGCAAGAAATGGAAGGTAGGAAACATTAGAGCATTAGACACAGGAGGGAGGCTCACACCAGCACAGCACAGCACTGATCTGTCCTTGTCTGCCTGACACCCATTGTGCAAGCTAAACCGGTTTGAGAATACGTTTAGCATGTATTTGTTAATTTTAACATGCATGTGATTGTAAATGAAGCATCATCAGGTGCAAATTAGGGATTAACAGGCACTAGTTAAATAGCATGGTGTGTTCTACACACATGCTATTTAACATGCATTGGAAAAGGCTTAAACTTTAATATCTGCTGACATTACACAGATACTCCCCCCCCCCAATAAGGCTGCAGGAGATAATTAGTTCACCAGTGGAAACCTGCTGAACAGGCAAGAAGAAAGACCAGAAGCGGCAGCTACTAACCTTTTGACATATTTTTAGGGGTTTTGTGTGCCTTCATGTGATGAACAGACATCCCTGTCATAAGGTCGGTCTTATGAAATGGCACCTACTGCTGTTCTAATGATAGACGGAGCAGTTTCAGTGAAACTATCTATAGGGGACAAAAGATAAAGCTAGACCGTTTGATTACAAACATTCTTTGTCCTGAGAGGGTCATGGGAATAAGGTGATTTGCTAACAAAGAAAATGCTATATAATCTGTAAAAAAAATAAAAATTAAAAAAATGGAATGAATGACAGTAAGTTTGACAGATGTTTTTGTTTGTATCCACCTATAATTCTGTAATGCTGATGAGTGCTAATCAGAACGGGCCTGTGCTCTGCATATGGGATATTCTCTTCTCGCTTATAGCTACATTTGTGTGCTTGCAATAAATAAACTGCACTCTTCCTCGGCGAACTAGTTGTCCCTTGTCTGCCTTATTTGGAAAGGGGAATTTTCCATGCAACGTCACTGCCCCGAACCATGTGTTACGTTTTTTTGCTTGCATGCTATTTCCGCTAACAGCATGCTTTGGGGGTTATGGATGGAGAAGCTTTTGTAGCAGGAGATGTTTTGGGAGGTGTGGTGTAGAAGGCAGCATATACTTGAACACTTCAACTTACACTCTCAATAAAATGGAATTTCCAACTAAATGTTTACAGATGAAAACCGTTTTTCAGACATTGTTGTAGACCGCCTAGTGTATGAGGCATAATGTTGTAACTATTGCAAATAAAGGCCCATCACGCAAGTTCCAACTGATTTGCCATAATGATGGAGAAATATTGCCCTGTTTATTTTATGGTCTTCATGGCCAAGGAATAGTACAAGCATACAGCAAAACGGGTGTCGTATGGGCAACAAGGGTGCAGCAGCTGAGACATAAGCCCCTCACAGCAGGTATGTTGGATACATCTCTCCAATTTTTCCAACTCTGTTCAGTGGTCCTTTGAAATGACCTTGCCTATGTGACATAGGGGAGCGTGCCACATTGGAAAGGGATAAGACAGGGCCAGATGGGTTTCAGGGGGATTGAGCATTCTCCCTCTCCAATCCCTACCTCCAGAGGCTGGTCAAGCAGGCAGTCGGTACTGGACTGCAAGAGGGAAGAGAGAATGAGGGGAAAGTCTTTGCAGTTTTCCAGATCCCGCTGTGTCTTAGTAAGTGCAATTGATGTTTCTGCCATCGTGCTGTGGCTGTGGCTTTCTTCGTTTCGTTGCTTCAATTTACAAAGATGCAGCATGACCCAGAAACCTGCAAAGATCACGATACTAGCTGCAAAAACCTAAGAGAACAACGAGGAAAAGGGGCAGGATTAGGGAGCAGAGTGTACGTCTTCTTTAGTCTGTTCTTCTGTCTATTCCAACCTCAACCCCTTATCTCTTGTTGCCTGCAAGACAGGACAGCAGAGTTGGATTAGGAGAGAGTGGCCGTCTGTTCTCTGCTCTGTTTTCACTCCAGCTTGTAGCTCCCCAACCTGGGAGGGCGGGGAAGGGCTGGAGAAAGAAGCATAGAACTATTCTCTGCTGAGTGAGATTCCTTGCGCAAGCCTTGCATGCCTAGGAAGGCAGGAATGCAGGAGTTGGTCATGGGGGAAGGGGAAGAGGAAGAATACTGGGATAGGGCGAGAGAATAGAGGGGAGAGGGGAGAGTGCAGAGGTCATCCCTGGAGTGGGGAAGACAGACAGAAGGAGGAAGATAGTGTGCCTGGGGGAGAGAGAGGGGGAAGGGGAAGAGAGCTGTATCCCAAATCTTAGAGTGACCATAATTCACATGTTTCCAGATTTGGGGCGTGCATTTGCTTTAATTTCATATTATTTCATTTTTATTTTCTTTTGTTTAATACATATTATTTGGTTTTAGCTTGCGGTATTTCATTTTAGTGTGTGCTATTTTATTTTAGCATGCACTGAGTTGAAGCAATACAAAAATGCACACCTGTATTCCAGAGATAGCATGTGCAAAGAGGTAGCAGCATGGGGGAAGGGGAAAGAGGAAGGGTCTGTTTCAGTTTACACACAAACAAGGTGCACTTGAAATATAACTGGCCCTGGAACTATCCCTACAAGCGAGGAAAATTATTATCCAATTGTTTAAAAAAGAAGAGAGCTTGAGTTAGAAAATTAACCAGCTGCGAAGAATGTATAGCTAACAAGGCATGTTGAATCTGTGGCAAAAGGAGAAATCTAATAAGCAAAGCCTGAAATATTCTTAGAAAATTGGTAGAGAAGCCTATTGTGCAAAAGTGTTTAGAGTTCTTTTTGGATTTAGCTCATGTCTTCTCAGTAGTAATTCAAGGCAAGTTAAATTCAGGTACTATAGTCATTTTCCTAGAGAGCTTGCAGTCTAAGGGAGTGGTTTACTAAAGCATGCTACCCGAATAGTGCTGGGGTAGTGTGTGTTTTTGGCATTGCACTACAAAGTAGCCTTGTGCTAAAAAAAACTGTGCTACCCAGGCAGGAGCATCTAGGCAGCTCCTGGGTGTTCCCACTATAGCACCACTAGCTCAGGCCTTGAAAGCAAAGCCATGTTGCTGGCGCTTGGCAGGGAGCAACTACCGCCCGCACAGTGGGTGGTGATAGTTGCTCTCCGCAGCGGCATTACTACAGCGAGCTGCGCTAAATTCAGGGGGAAAGCCGTCCTCATTCTCCTCCATCTAGCACAATGCCCTGCACTAGTAGTGTGGCCCAAACCTGCATTACAAGCCCCTGTATTAGTACCTCAGGAAAGGAAGAGTTAATAACTTGCCCAAGATCATAAGTAGCATTACTGAGATTCCAACCGTTTTCTTGGTTCTCAGCCCACAACTCTAACCACTAATCTAATTTTCCACTCAGTTGACCCATTAAAGGACCCACAGTCCTAGTAGTAAAGTGAAAAGGAGCGAGAGCGCTTGAGACACTGATGTGTGGTGGGAGGGAGAGAGACTCATCCCCCTCTTGCATCCTGAGAACCACTTCCCTTCACTCCCCCAAGGACAATGATTTTTGCCACCCTAATGGTAGGTGAGTAGCTTTGGAGGATGGAGACATGGTGGTGCTGTCAGTCACCTTAACTCACTTTGTTGGTGTATGGAGATGACCAGTGGTGATTTGTTGCCAAGTCACTGACCTCGAACCTTTTTGATCCCCCTTCCTTTTCTCCATTGTAACAAGTGAAAATGGAGCCTGCCACCAACTCCAAGGCAATACCTACTTCATAAAAACATTGCCATTGGCGATAATAGCATGGCTAGTCTGTCCATTTCAGAGTAGCTGTACATGTGCCACAGTCTACAGGACATTGGTCGAGGGTGTTGGTGGCTGCTGGTGTCCTTACTGAAGTGGAGGAGTAGCTTAGTGGTTAACAAAGAGGGTTGCCACAAGGGAAGCTTCATTCACTAACCCTTTGTGGTCTTGATTTAACTACAGTTATGCTTTGCTACTTGCCATCAGTATCCGCCTTAATGGTTAAGCCAGCCCTGATTACATCCCATATAACGTGAATGTTGTTTATTAGTACGCAATACGTTCTGTTTCTTAGCCTACCTCCACATCATCATTCCCAGGAAGACTTTTCTTAAAAGCAAAATTACTTGCAAATTTCATCTTTGTGCTAAGAGCTGTTGTATGACCTGTGTGGTTGACCTTTTGACCAAGGCTTCACCGTTCTTTTCTGGTCTGGATCACACACATGTGATTCTGTCAGCAACGGTGTAATATAAGAAGTTGATGGAAGCCATATCTCCACACTTAATTCCTTGCATATTTTTCTGTTGCATTACTTGCTCACCGACTCCCTAAATAAATAGGAACAGCCATTAGAAACTTTGTGCATCTTGAAGTACATTTCACATTTTTGTTATGGAAATCAGTTTAAGTGGAGGAAAGAATCAGAAGTTACGATTTTGCTGAGACGTGATAACTTAGCTAAATGACAATCCACTCTTATGGTTGAGATTTGTACAATGGTTAATTTTTTAAGTATTTATTTATGTGTTTGTTTATTGTCATTCTTTTCCAGAGATGTACTGAGAGGGAAAGGAAATCACTGGGTTTAAGTGGTGTGCTTGACACTGAGTGAGACAGGAAAGCGCTGTCTGCAGAATATAACAAGAGGAAGGAAAGGAAGGTGAATGGGATTCTGGATCTGATAACTTGCAATGTGAATTGCTGTGCCGACTGCAAAGAAATCTGGTCAAAGATGCTAACGTAACGTGTATTGTCTTTTTGGTCAGATCCACATTTTTCTCACCTTAGAAGTATATTGTGGGCACCAAAAAGATGCCGTGTTCAATGGTGTTTTCCTTTCAGTGGTAGAGAAGCCTAATTACAATATTTTAATTTAAAAAATACACACAGGTTTTCTGGGATTTTTTTTCCCCTTGCCTCGGTGCTTTCATTAGTCACCACTAACAGCCAGAAGAGCTGTGAAGAGTCTGTCACGGGGAGCTGTTAATAAATTACGCAAACGGCTCTCCTGTCACACACCACCCACTCGCCCACTAATCATAAAAACAGAATTGGACAGCCACTAGCAAGAAGTATTTTGGCATTTTGTAAAAAGTGTTGGCAGGAATTAAAAAGAAAAAAATATATACTTGAAAACCAGTTTGAAAACAATTAAATGTTTGTTGCTTCCACAGGTTAAAATTATGGTGGAGAAGAAAGTGAAAGGAACTCAACAGAAAGGGAAGTGCTTCAGTCCAAAGAGAGTTCTCTAGCTATAATAATTCACATGTTGGTGAAAAATTGTCACAAATATCAGGTTCATGTGGGTTGGAAGTTACCACCCTTGTTGGTGGCATTGCCTAACTTAGAGACCCTTGTGCTGTCATCAAGATTCCTTTATACTCCTAGGAAAATGGGCCCCGGGACTGATGAATCTAGCATGATACTGTAGCCCCTAGCAGGTTGCAGGACAACTTTCTGTATGAACTGTGGACTGGAGGGGGCCAGGGAAAGGATGGTAAGATATCTTCTGGTGGCTTCTTTCAAAGAACAGCTGTTGGGGCGGGGGCTCCTCTTTCCACTCCGTGAGCTCCAGCATCTGATTCTATACCATCCACATGCTAATCTTTCGTTTTTCTTCTCTTGTATCTTCATCATTCCTATGGCATCGTTGGCGGCTTGAGCAATCTTTTGATATCTTTGACAGGCTCCTTTTGCCCACCTATTTCAACAGGTAGCATCTTCTCGTGTCTGTTAGTGGCTTTTGAGTCGGCAGCATTTTCAGGGCAGAGACTGTTAGGAAAAGAAAAGACAGTTGTTAAAGTACCAGATGTGAGGCTCAAGTTTGCATAGATGGCCAAGGCGGGACATTCAGTTTTCAGTGAATTTCACACAAAGCTTGCTGAATGTGGTGCCTTTTGTAAAATACATAGAAGGCAACAGTGGGAAAAAAGTGTAGCAGTGGTATGTTCATGGGGGAACAGCCATTTTACAAATAAACATTCAAGAAAGAGCAGGCATCAGTTGGGGCTCTGCATGTGTAAATGCTGGCAGAGAGGACCGGCGCAAGATGCGGCATCCTAGGCCAACCTCCCCTCTTGTGCCCCCCGCTGTGCCAATTGCCACCACTGTCACCTTTCTCTGGGATGTGCAGTGGCAGCAATGGCTGCAAAGAGCCCTGCATTGCTTACCTCTAAACTCTGGAGCCATCCCTCCAGTGCCCGATGCCCAATGCCCAATGCATACAGAAAATCGGCATTGAGTGGTCTGAGGGAGCGGAAACAAAGAGCCCTGCACTGCCATAGATCTGTTTGCGGCCATTGCTGCCGCTGTAGATCCTGAGAGGGGTGATGGCAGTGGCACCGGGTGCTCCTGAAGGGCCATGCTCTAGGCAACTGCCTAGTTTTCATAATAGTACTGCCGGCCCTGCTGGCAGATTTTGCAACTTTCACGTGTAAGGAACGAATTTTACAAAATGGCACATCAAAGGGGAGCAAATTGAAGAGCCAAGCTCCGAAATGCAAATGTTTGGCTTTTTGAGGTGGTTTTAGTGTAAATGCTAGAAAGGTAAGCACAACTGCTCTCTCAATCACTCCCCCAAACTCCAGGTCCAAATGAGCACTTAGCTAACATGTGTGCCTGGGAGCAGGTAGAATTGCTGAATAGAAAATGCTTATATTTCCATTGCAAAGTAGAAAATGCAAGCCAAGTCCTCCCACTATTACAGCCAGAACACAACGACTTCCAAATAGTGCATGCCGCATAGACATGGAGGTACTGGCGTTTCTAAAATTACTCTTACATGTGTATGACCATTTACAACTGTAAATCAGATTTTCACACATACAAATGGGACCTAAGCCTTCTAAAATGCCTCCTAAGGCTTCATTTCTTTCAGTCCCTCACCTCCTTTTTAGCATGATATTCCTTTTCAGGCTTTTTTCCTCCAAGCTTGTAAGGCCTCTTTCCCAAAGATGGCTTCTTTCGCAAATGCCTTAGCACTTGATGCAACAGGACAAACAGACCCATGACTACCTCAAGATAACATGCTTGGATTGTAATACCACAGGTCTCAGGTATGTAGACAAGTCTCTAGAGACTTCAAGTTGGGGTTCCACAGGCATACCTGCTCATCATATGGCATAGCCCCCACTTCTATGCTGATAGGTGCAGCATCAAGGTGGATGACGAACATGGGCAGACAAGAGTACAGGTGATAAAAGGAGCATTTGGCTTTGCAGGAACAGCAGCAGAAAGGATGGGGGAAACAGGATCTTGTAGTCCTTTCCAAGATGACACCGAGGCTATTGTAGCAGAGACAGTTGAAATGGTTCCTGACACATCCAGGCAAATACAATGAGACGTTACATTGCAGTTGATGTGAAGGTGGATGTCAACGAACAGAGATGGGTGCAGAAGCAAAGGTGGAAGGGGCAACATAAGAGCAAAGGAGGCCGGATCCAAGAAAGAGAAAGTTAGTAAGCAAGACAAAACAGGTGAGATGGAGTTTATTTGTTTGGAGCAAGCCTTAGAGGATTAATCACAGTTATAAGGATCCTATGTAAAGTCCTAACAACCAGTCACTTGTAAATATGTATATAAGTACACCGTGTGAACCCTTAACAACAATCAATTGTAAACTGTAACCCCATGTTATTGCTGTGCTCTTCCTCCCTTCCCTAATCACATTGTATGCATTCGTAATTCTGGCCGGTACAGCCAACATCACCAAGTGTAAAACCGCTGCTGATCACTGGAAGCAGCGGGATACAAATGTACGCTAAATAAAATAAAAAATAAATAAGGGCTCCCTCTGGCCTTCAGAAAGAGAACCTATAAGCTCAGGGACAGTGCAAGGATATTAGGTGCTCTAGCTGAGCTCTCATTCTCGCTGCCGCCTCCTTCTCTTGTCCCTGCTCTTATTGCCACCACTGCCACACCTCTCATAGATCTGAAGTGGTGGCAATGACAACAAAGAAGCACTTAGCAAAGCCTGAACCACTGTGTGCTGATACTATGCTCTGAAAGGCGAGCTTGTTCCACCCTCATGCAAACAGGAAGTCTGAGTTGGAAGAGGCAGCACCAGCACATTGGAATTCAGGCTTTGCTAAGCACTTTTATCCTAGTTTAATTGTCATTGTCACTGCTGCAGGTTCGGAAGAGGTGTGGCAGTGTCAGTAATGACAGGAATAGGCCGCCCTCCAAAGTTTGGTGCTCTAGACGACTGCCTAGTTTTGCATAATGGTAGCACCGGCCCTGCATAAGCTTGAACATAGGTATCTTCACACTTTCGGGAGGCAAGCAAGAAGTAGGGAGAGTAAAAGCAGAAAGGAGAGCAAGTTGACGGTTAAGGAGAAGAAGGTGCCCAAGAACATCTATAACTTGTATGGCTATATTTTTGCATTGCTGTTAGACTACTGAAATGCATTATGTTGTGGAGTAAAACTGTCTCTTTGTCACCCTCAAATGGTAAAAAATAACTGCGGCACCAATTCTTGTTGGAGTAGGTCAATAGGATCATGTTTTGCCCGCCCTTGCAAACTTTCATTGGCTGCCAGTTGCCTACAGAATTAATTTTCGAGTTCTCCTTCTTGTTCATAGAGTTATTTACTCTGGTATTCCCACTTAACTTTCAAATGTATTGGCCCTCTATAGCTCAGGCTCACCATTCCACTTCTAGTACGTTAACCCATTTCCATTCCTTGCTCTTACTCAGATCCATGTGGAAGTTACACAGTGGAATGTTTTTCGTTACCTTGCTCCTTCCTCTTGGGCTCCATTACCCCCTACCCTCAGATCTAACACCAACTGTTCTTACCTTTAAAGCTTACCTTTTTCCAACGTGTTTGGAAATTAACGATGATCTCCTCTGGTCTATGGAGAGGACTGCTGACGCGTTCTCTGACTCTCCCTTCCTGTTTCTCCCTGCTTTCTGTCTTTTATTGTCTTTTTGATGGTAAACCATTTTTCAGTAGCACACGATTGAGAATGGTATATCAAGCTAAACTAAACTAGCCTGTCTGTCACTCAGAGGATGAGAGGGACCCTGGGTAGACATTACAGAAAAGAAAGAGACATACTGCATACTTAGAAAAGAGGAGAACCAGTGTAATGAAAGTTAAGGGTCTAGTGGGTGGCATGGGAGCGGCAAACACCTCAAGGGAGCGGTAAGAAAATGAGAGCATATCTACCCATAGTCTGCACCTTTATTGATGGTTCCCCAAAATAAGCAAAAAAATAAAAGGATGAAGGTCAGTCAAAGTCCAAAAGTGTTTTAGCCCTCAGATGAGATTAGACCTCCCTTTAGGAAACTAGCTTTCCGTTACTCCTCTGAGTTTGTTCCTTTGGGTCCCGAGTAGGGCTCCCCTGTCTCCTCTCAGTGAACTCTGCAAGGTACACCGAAAGAACACTCCTCTTTAGCCCCCGGTTCATAGATCTGTACTTTGTTTGAATACTGGCAGCATTAAATGTTCAGGACTCTAAGAGGTTGTTGTGCCTATGTCCCAGTTAAAAAAAAAAAACAACAACAACATACGACACATCTGTTTGGGATTGTTTAAAAAAAAATCCTTTATTGGGTAACGAAAGTCATAAAAAATCAACACAGACAGTGCACGTGATCTAGATAGAATCCTGGTGTAAACTTGAACAGAATACACAGTTTAGACACAGGCTGCTGGGATTTCTTTTTCATGTTCCAAACTGTGTATTCTGTTCAAGTTTCCACCAGGATTGTATCTGGGACAAGCTGGCCCACCCTCCTCTTACCTACCTTAGGACCAAATGAGTGCTCTTCTTTAGACACAGGCTGCTGGGATTTCTTTTTGGTGTTCCAAAGAAGAGCACTCAGCTGGTCCTAAGGTAGGCAAGAGGAGGGTGGGCCAGCTTGACCCGGGGCATTTAAAGTTATTGCAAATCTTTGACCTGAGTACACTTTAGATCAGTATTTCCCAAGCTTTGATCCAGTTTGATCCACTTTAATACTTAAAAATTCATGTGGCCCCAGATAACGATGAAAACAAAATAGCAAATATCCATTCCTCTCTCCTCCTCACTCATCCATTTCCTCCTCCTCCACCGCTTAACCAAAGCATAAAAGCAGCAGTTTGGGAACGGTAGTAACTGTCAATGTATGCTTTTGGATACCAGTAGTCTTTATAGGTTTCCAGTGTATACGAAGTCCGCATGGGAGGAGGAAGCAAGGCCTGTGAATGTCCACTGACTCTCAGGCCCCATGCAGCCGGCCACAGTGGAGGTCCGGAGGAAGGGAAAGCATCCTGTTTCTGTAACCCCCATCTACTGACGATGTAAGCCCATTTGGGGGCCCAACCCACAGTTTGAGAACCACTGTTTTAGATGCTTATGATTTTGTATACAGAGGTACCGGCACTGTCCTGCATGGACTCCAACAGTGTAGTAGTCTTTGTTGGGTAAGTCATGACTAGGTAGACTGATGGCAAGTTGTGGGAAAAAACAGTGTTAATGACAGCCAGGCCTTATCCATAGCCTTTCACACTATAATGTCTCATGTTAAATGGCCAGGATCCTTGCCAACATTGCTTAAATGATTTTTAAGACGAAAGCCATGCATTTGCCACTCATTTTTATAGGAATTGGAGCAGCCTTTGATTCAATGCTTGGCCAGCATAGCAATACCTATGTTTTGCTGATTAACTTCAAATTATTCTCTTTATAGATGATACTATTACTATGCAAAATTTCTCTTACTATCATAGAATGAGATTGTTGGTAATTATCCTTGACTTATTTCCTGATAACTGAAGCATGATGATCTTGAAATACTCCAGTTTCTAGAGTCCTTCTTCCTCCACCCCCACAACACCCAGCATAATCATCATCATTACCACAATCATCACCACTGTGAACTATTTTTTAAAATTGATATGGATCTAGCCCTTAGGTAAGCAAAACATTAAATAGCTCAGTAGAAATGGGTAAAAAGGGCAACATCTGGAAAGCAGTGTGCATAAATGCCCGTAGTAAGGTAAATAAGATTCCAGATCATGGGCTTTAATGGAAGAGGCTGACTTGGATTTAGTGGTGGTTACCGAGACATGGTTCACGGACAACCATGACTGGGAGTAATTATACCGGGCTATACTTTATTCAGGAAGGACAGAGTAAGAAAAAGGGGAGGAGTAGCACTATAAGTAAAAAATAACATAAAAACTTTAGAATTACAGGGCTTAAAAGGGAACGAAGAGGCATTGTGGTTAAACTAGAAAGAGAGAACAGGAAATCCATTTGCATTGGTGTGATATACAGATCTCTTTCACAGGCAGATGAGCCTGTGATTTAATAGAAGGCATACGCAGTATTGCCAGGAAAGGAGAAGTGCTACTGATAGGTGATTTCAATATGGCAGATGTTGATTGGAACATCCCTGCTGCAGTGTCATCTGGAAGTAAGGAGATCCTGAATTCTCTACAGGGAGAACTATTCCAGCAACTAGTAACATGAAGGGGCCATACTGGACTTGGTGGTTACCAAAGGGGAAAGTGTTTCTGTTGTCGTAGTGAGAGATCATCTTGCATCCAGTGATCACCAGATGGTGTGGTTCAATATTAGGACTAGGGCTGATAAAGTTCATTCAAAAGCGAGGGTCTTAGACTTTAGGAAAATTAACTTTGCCAAGATGGGACAATACCTCAAGGAGTCAGTGGGATGGGGACAGCTGGGGGATGTAGAAAAGCAATGGGCAAAACTGAAAAGGGATATTTTAAGATCAACAAACCTTTTTGTTAGAAAGGTAAATAAATGTAAAAGGAAAAGGAGGCCACTATGATTCTCAAAAGAAGTAACTGAAAAGGTGAAGAAAAAGAGGAGTGGTCTTCATAAAATACAAGAGATCGCAGAAAGAAGAAGACAAATATCAATATTTAGAAAAACTTAGAGAAGCTAGGATAGTAATCATGAAAGCAACCAGAAGATTAAGGGTTTGATTCCCACTGGCACTCCTTGTGACCTTGGGCAAGTCACCTTACTCTTTATTGCCTTGGAAGAAAAGGCCTGGCAATCTACTTCCAGTGATACATGGCCAAGAAAACCAAGGGGCAGCTGGGTCACCGGGAGTAAGCATTGACTTGACGGCAATAAAAAAAACAACAAAAAAAAAACCCGATGCAATAAAATGGGGGGACAAGACATTTTTCAGATATGTTAGTGAGAGGAGGAAGTGCTAAAGTGGTATTGTCAGACTCAAGGGTGAAGGGGAGGAATATTTAGAAGCTGATGAAGATAAAGCAGAATTGCTTAACAAATATTTTTGTTCCGTGTTTACAGATGGAAGGGCCTGGAGCAGAACTTCAGAAAACATGCACAAATAGGAACATTGCAGATTGAGATTGCAGACCTGCTATTAGTAATCTGTGAACTATCATTAAAATCATCTCTGAGACAAGATGGCTGACACGCGTTAATCGACGTCGGTCGTGTTTGCTTCTCTTCAAAAAAAGATTACCTTTGTCTTGATGCCTAGGAAACGGAAGGCAAAGCATTGGGAGCTTCCCAAGCCGACGATGACGATGACTACGGGGCCAATCGATACTTTCGTGCGGCCCGTGGGTGCTGGTTTGCATCAGGAGCAGAGCTTGCTGAGGGCGATGGAGGCGGAAGGAGGCCTCTCATGCCCTTCTGAGCTACAGGTCACCTTAAGCCCTGACACCCGAAGCCCACTAGAGCAGCCTACAGCGCCAGACGTGGGAGCAGCAGAGGCCGTCCCCGAGGAGTGAGGGGCTCGTTGCCATACCGTCGACGCTGTTGGGGACGGAGGCGGAGGTGTTGGTTCCCTCTGCCGAGTTGGCTGGTGTGGAGAAGTTGTCAGCTGCTACCGGAGTGGCCCCGACAGCTATGGACACAGTGGTTGGATTGGATACTCGTTTCAAAACGCCGGTTCAACCTGTTCTTCTTCGCCCTGAAGTAGTTACTTTGGATTCCTTGTGGGATGGCCTTAGGGCGCTAGAAACTTCCTTTACATCTCAGTTTGCTGCTATGTATGAGGTTTTTCCCTCTTTGGCTCAATTGGTCATGCAGCAGAAGCAAGAGTTGGCAGATATTTCTTCCAAGGTTGCCCAGCTGGAGGTAAAAATTGAGGACGCAGTTACAATTCCAGGTACTGTTGTTAAGGATCTGTCTACAATCCATGGGAAAATAGAGATGTTAGAAAATTCGGTCCGCAAGAGGAATTTGTGCTTGTTGAATTTTCCCTGTGTTCCGGTTACCTTGCCGAAGGAGTTATTTAATACCTATGCTTCTTCTATCTTGAAAATTCCTCTGGAATCCGTTCCCCCTTTGGCTAGGTTTTTTTTACTTGACAACTGCCAAGCGCAAGACCCATGGTGCTTCCTCTCCTGTGCATTCACCCCCAATGGATTCATTAGATCTGACTGGGTTCTTGGAAACCACCGATCCTGCATATGTTCCTAGAGCAACCTTGCTGCTGACAGTTGCTTTTGACTCAGACCGTGATTTTTTGTTGAAACTATACTTTGAAGTTAGAAATGAGCCATTTATGGGGGGTGTAGTTAGGATGTTTCCTGACGTCTCAAAAGCCACACAGAAACATCGACAGCAGTTTTTGTTTCTTCGACCCCAGGTTCTACAGCTGGGTGGCCTTTTCTTTCTTAGATATCCTTGTCGATTTTTAGTTAAATACCAGGGTGTTAGTTATACCTTTTTTGAGCCTTCCCATCTAACCCAGTTCATAGTTGGTCAGAATGCTCTTCTGTCTTAGCTCAATTTGGGAGTTATTAAATAGCACCTTCACGTGTCATATTTCCTAAACCTTTTCCTTGGATTTGTGTCTTGTTCCCCCCAATTGTTTGTGGGCTAGTGAATTGTTACTTCATTAATCTTTGTAGGCTAAGGTTTTCCTTATGCTGTAATGATAAGTTCTTTCATTTGAATATTATTTACTGTAACAAGGATGTATCTTGCGAGGTATTGTGAAATTGCATGAATAAAAAATTTAAAAAAAAATCATCTCTAATACCTGAAGATTGGAGGATCGCCAATGTAACACCAATTTTTAAAAAGGGTTCCAGGGGTGATCCGGGAAACTACAGACCGGTGAGCCTGACGTCAGTACCGGGAAAAATGGTAGAAACCATCATAAAGAATAAAATTACTCAGCATGACCTAATGGGAGACAGCCAACATGGCTTTAGACAAGGAAGATCTTCTCTTACTAATCTGTTATGTTTTTTTGAAAGTGTGAATAAACAGATGGACAAAGGTGAGTCGGTTGATATAGTGTATCTGGACTTTCAGAAAGCCTTTGACAAGGTCCCTCATCAGAGACTTTTGGCAAAACTAAAGAGGCATGGGATAGGAGGCAGTGTACTACTGTGGATCAAGAACTGGTTAAAAGATAGAAAGCAGAGGGTTGGGCTAAATGGCCAATTTTCCCAATGGAGAAAGGTGAATAGTGGTGTACCCCAGGGATCTGTGCTGGGTCCGCTGTTTTTTGACATATTCATAAATGACCTGGAAAGTGGAATAACGAGTGAGGTTATCAAATTTGCAGATGACACAAAACTATTTAAAGTTGTTAAAACCCAAGAGGATTGTGGAAAATTGCAAGAGGATCTTGATAAATTGGAAGACTGGGCATCAAAATGGCAGATGAAATTTAATGTGGACAAGTTGGTATGGAAAGGCAAACTGGATAGGCCATATGGTCTTTTTCTGCCATCATGTTTCTATGTTTCCATGAGCCAGTCTAGGCATCTGCTTAGGGCAGCAGACATCTAGGGGTAGTACTTGCAAGACAATCCTTAGCAGCCGTAAACAAGAGCTGTGACTTCTGCCACCACAGCCCTCTATCAGGTAGGGCACAGCTGGACTCCTGAATGGGGGAGCAGGGTAGGGAAATAGAGTGGTGGCACCACAGACAGGGGGATAGGGGAGGAGAGTTGCCGGGCACTTGGGTAGATAGAAGGGAAGGGGAGATGCTGGACTGGTTGGGGGGTGGGGTAATGGAAGATATTAGAGTATATGGGAGGGAGATAGGGATTTGAGCCTCGGTGGGGGTGAGGGGTGCAGGACCTGAAGCCACCTCAGGGGGGCGCATGGCTGATGTTTTTCCTAGGGCATCAGATACTCTTGGGCCAGCCTTGCTCCTCACACCTATCAAAAATCATATTTAGAAATCTCCTGTCATATATAGAAGACATACTGTTCATACTTTAGAAGCTCCTAGCTATCCCAGGGACTCCTCCTATCCAAGCAAGGACTGTTAATCACCCAGGAAGTTGGTCACAGCTTACCTCAGAAGCACAGGACAGGGTACTGTGTGGCAGCCCTCTTTTAATAAGTATTATTTCCCTCCCTCCTACCCCCAACACCCAACCACTCCTGGGATAATCATAGCTTTATAGGTACTTAACACATCTTAAAGGAAAGGAGGTGCTCTCAGGTGCAGCTCATTATCCAAATCAGTCATACACGAAGGACCTGAGATTAATTAAGCTTCAGGTGAACAAGCTATATTAAACGTATTAGGTACATTTTATTAGTATAAGTATCCATAGAAACACTTAGTAAGTAAAGAACTTAAAGATCTAAACACAAGCTTAAAACTAAGATGCAGACAGCAGTCCAGCAGCAAGATGGGGGCTTTCCAGTCTTTTGCATTGAGTGTCACATGTATGATTTTCTCCCAGTTGGTGAGAGGTTTTACGTGTGCACTAGGTGCAAGGAGCTCTTTGCTCTCAGGGAACGAGTCCATTCTCTAGAGGCTAGAGTAGCAGACTTGGAAGACATAAGAAAGACAGAGAGGTACGTAGACGAGACCTACAGGGACATAGTCCTGAAGTCCCACCTCCAGTCTGGCAGCATCCCTGTTGCCATGGAGGAGAGAGGTCACGTGACAGGAGAGCATCAGCCTGGTGTGGCAGGAAGTGATCCTGTAGCTAGGACCTGTCCTCCAGGTGATGTAAAACCCTCTCGCACTGAGGAAGTTTCTCCAGGGCCATGTGCCCATGAGGGAAGGATTAGGACAGCCGTTATAGTTGGTGATTCGATCATAAGGCATATAGATAGCTGGGTGGCTGGTGGATGTGAGGATCACCTGGTAACATGCCTGCCTGGTGCGAAGGTAGTGGACATCACGCGCCACCTAGATAAGGTCTTAGAAAGTGCTGGTGAGGAGTCTGTTGTCTTGGTACACGTCGGTACCAATGACATAGGAAAATGTGGTAGGGAGGTTCTGGAGGCAAAATTTAGACTTTTAGGTAGGAAGATGAAATCCAGAACTTCCAGGGTAGCGTTCTCCGAAATGCTTCCCGTTCCACATGCAGGACCCAAAAGGCAGGCAGAGTTCCGGAGTCTCAATGTGTGGATGAGATGATGGTGCAGGGATGAGGGTTTTGGATTTCTTAGGAACTGGGGAACATTCTGGGGAAAGGAGGGGCTCTTCTGAAGGGATGGGCTTCACCTTAACCGGAATGGAACCAGGCTGCTGACATTAACCTTTAAAAAGGAGATAGAGCAGCTTTTAAACTAGATAATAGGGGAAAGCTAACAGTCGCCCAAGAGTGCATGGTTCGGAACAATGTATCCTTGAAGGATACTACCAAAAGCAGAGAGGTTCCAAAAGAGTAAAGTAGCCCAAATGCCCTTGAGTATGGATCAGACAGAGCTTAAAGATCCCAAATTACCCATGCCTACCAATAGCCAAATTAATATGAATAAAATACAGTCTCTAAAATGCTTGTATGCAAATGCTAGAAGTCTAAAAAATAAGATGGGAGAGTTAGAATATATGTCACTAAATAAGAGGTTAGATATGATTGGAATCTCAGAGACATGGTGGAAGGAGGACAACCAGTGGGACACCGTGATACCTGGGTACAAACTATATCATAATGATAGAGCTGATCAAATTGGTGGAGGGGTTGCACTCTATGTTAGAGAGGGCATTGAGTCACACAGGATTAAAGTTTTGCAGGAAGCAAAATTTGCTGTAGAATCTCTATGGATTGAAATTCCATGTAAAAAGGGGAAGGCGATGGCAGGGGGGGTCTACTATCGACACCTGGCCAGAATGACCAAATGGATGATGAAATGCTCAAAGAAATCATGGAAGCTAACAAATGTTACAGCACAGTAATAATAATGGGTGATTTCAATTACCCCGGTATCGACTGGGTCAGTGTCACAGCAGGACATGCTAGGGAGATAAAGTTCCTAAATGAAATAAATGACTGCTTCTTGGAGCAGCTGGTTCATGTACTGACCAGAGGGAAAGCCATATTGGACCTAGTCCTTTGTGGAACGCCAGATCTGGTGCAAGAGATAAGGTTGTTGAGGCCACTTGGCAATAGTGATCATAGCATGATCGTGTTTCATCTAATTAATGGAGGAGGGATAGTAAGGAAATCCACAGTACTACCTTTTAACTTTCGAAAAGGAGACTATGATAAAATGAGGAAAATAGTTAAGAAAAAACTAAAAGAAACAGTTGCAAAGGTTAAAGACTTACATCAAGCTTGGGTGTTGTTGAAAAATACTATCTTGGAAGCCCAGACCAGCTGTATTCCACGCTTTGAGAAAAGTGGAAGGAAGTCCAAAAAACTGCCAGCATGGTTTAAAGGTGAGGTCAGAGAGGCTGTTGTTGCCAAAAAAGCATCTTTCAGGATATGGAAAAAAGAGCCAAATGATGAAACCTGGAAACAGCACAAGCACTGGCAAGTTAAATGCAAGGCAATGATAAGGCAGGCAAAGGGAGAATTTGAGAAGAAGCTTGCCACGGAAGCAAAAATGCATAATAAAGACTTTTTCAAGTTCATTCGTAGCAAAAAACCTGTGAGAGAGTTAGTCGGTCCATTAGATGATAAAGGGGTTAAAGAGGCACCGAGAGGCGACAAGGCGATAGCGGAGAGACTGAATGAATTTTTTGCTTCGATCTTTACTGAGGAAGATGTAGGTATGTTACTCATGACTGAAGTGGTATTTAAAGGTGCGAAAGAATTGAAGGAAATATCGATACATCGGGAAGATGTATTACAACTGTTAGATAAACTGAATAGTAGCAAATCACCTGGGCCGGATGATATACATCCAAGGGTGTTGAAATAACTGAAATATGAGATTGCAGAACTGCTATTAGTAATCTGTGAACTATCATTAAAATCATCTGTAATACCTGAAGATTGGAGGATGGCAAACGTAACACCAATTTTTAAAAAGGGTTCCAGGGGTGATCTGGGAAACTACAGATCGGTGAGCCTGATGTCAGTACCGGGAAAAATGGTAGAAACCATCATAAAGAACAAAATTGCTGAACATGTAGATAGTCATGGCTTAATGGGAGACAGCCAACATGGCTTTAGAAAAGGAAGATCTTGTCTTACTAATCTGTTATGTTTTTGGAAGGTGTGAATAAACAGGTAGACAAATGTGAGTCGGTTGATATTGTGTATTTGGACTTTCAGAAAGCCTTTGACAAGGTCCCTCATCAGAAACCTTTGGCAAAACTAAAGAGTTCATGGGATAGGAGGCAGTGTACTATTGTGGATCAGGAACTGGTTAAAAGATAGAAAGCTGAGGGTAGGGCTAAATGGCCAATTTTCTCAATGGAGAAAGGTGAATAGTGATGTACCCCAGGGATCTGTGCTGGATCTGCTGCTTTTTGACATATTCATAAATGACCTGGAAAAGGGAATAACGAGTGAGGTTATCAAATTTGCAGATGACACAAAACTATTTAAGGTTGTTAAAACCCAAGTGGATTGTGGAAAATTGCAAGAGAATTTTGATAAATTGGAAGACTGGGCATCAAAATGGCAGATGAAATTTAATGTGGACAAGTGCAAAGTTTTGCACCTAGGGAAGAACAACGCAAACTATGGTTACATGATGCAAGGTTCTACATTAGGAACCACCACCCAGGAAAAAGATTTAGGCGTCATTGTGGATAACAGGTTAAAACCCTCGGCCCAGTGTGCAGCGGCAGCCAAGAGAGCAAATAGGATGCTAGGTATCATAAGGAAAGGAATGGAAAATAAAACAAAGGATGTTATAATGCTTCTATATCGTTCCTTGGTGAGACCGCACCTTGAATATTGTGTGCAATTCTGGTCACCCTATCTTAAAAGGACATAGCGTTATTAGAAAAGGTTCAGAGAAGATCCACCAAAATGGTAAAGGGGATGGAAGGATACTCCTATGAAGAAAGGCTAAAAAGGTTAGGGCTCTTTAACCTGGAAAAGAGACGGCAGAGGGGAGATATGATAGAAGTCTATAAATTAATGAACGGAGTGGAACGGATAAATGTAGATCGATTGTTTACGTTATCACAATGAAGCTACAGTGTAAACTATTTAAGACTAATAAAATAAAGTATTTTTTCACTCAATATGTAATAAAACTCTGGAATTTGTTACTGGAGGATTTAGTAAAGGCAGTTAGTGTAGCTGGGTTTAAAAACGTTTGGACAAGTTCCTGGAGGAAAGGTCCATAAACCATTATTAAGAAGGGACCCAGGATATCAATGCTTGACCCAATACAAGCATTGTGGAACCTGTGTCTTTTGGGGAAACTGCTAGGAACTGTCACGCCCTCACCACCCGCCTCTAGCCTAGAGGGGCGTGGTATCAGAGGAACTTCTCTCGATTGGCTTGGGCAAACTAACTTTCCCCAGGCGTATCTTGGGATATGTAGTTTGCCTTCAAAAATGGCTTGTGACAGAATTTTATTTCTTACGCAAAAGTTCAAGTACCCTGTACACAGGACTCCTTCTTATGCAGGATTATTGGTAATACAGCACTAGAACAGCATAACTGCTTCACAAGCTTCAAACACACACAGCTGCTTCAAACGTTTCTCAGCCCTGAAAAACAGCACTTCTTTAGCAAGGGTAAAAATGCCTCTTTTTAGCCTTGCCTTGTAAAACAATTAATGGCAACAATAAAACTTAGTCCCACTGGAACAAAAGCTTCTTCTTAACTGCCTTCCCAGATTAAGTTTAAAACAAAATATGGGAGACATGGGCAGCAAATATTCACCAAGCTTTTTAGTTTCCCTGCAAGTTTTCCTGGCTGTGTCACAAACCTCCGGGTGCTAGCAAAAGTATCCTCGGCCTCCTGTCGGTTCTCTGGGTCTTGTTATTTCCAGCTTTAGGAGACCTTCTCAGAAACTGTTAGCCCTCAACCTAATGGTTCAACGCACTTGGCTTGGCATAAAGTACAATCCATAGGAATAGCCATAGCCCTCAAGTCCTCCTCTGCAGTATCGACTTGCATATCTTCAATTGTTGGAGCAGTGTCCTGTTCTGAGTTCTCAAAGCAGTGCTCAATAAATAGCTCCCCCTTGGGTCCTAGAGTCACTCCTGTTACCAGCTCTACCCGAGACAGCCGGTCAGTACCTTCAGCCTTCGGCCCGTCTCCTCGGCTGTGTTCCCTGTGGTTCAGCTCCTCCCAGGGCTCTCCTCTATGGCTCCGCTGCGTCTCCAGCTTCTCTTTACTCTCCTGAGCCTCTTGTTTCTCCAGCTCCCCTTGTTTCTCCAGCCTCCCCTCTCTTTGCCTTAGCAGGGGTTTATATTTCCACCTCCAGGGTTCCAGCCCCTCCTCCTCCCTTCCGACCCTTCCCAGGTGATAATAATCTCTTCTCATGCCTGCAGGGACCTCATAGGAGTCTGGGTGTGGCACCCTGGGCTTTATCTCTCTCTTAAGAACATAAGAACATAAGATATGCCATACTGGGTCAGACCAAGGTCCATCAAGCCCAGTATTCTGTTTCCAACAGTGGCCAATCTAGGTCATACGTACCTAGCAGTTTCCCCAAGGGACACAGGTTCCACAATGCTTGTATTGGTTCAAGCATTGATATCCTGGGTCCCTTCTTAATAATGGTTTATGGACCTTTCCTCCAGGAACTTGTCCAAACCATTTTTAAACCCAGCTACACTAACAGCCTTTACTACATCCTCAGGTAACAAATTCCAGAGTTTGATTACACGTTGAGTGAAAAAATATTTTCTTTTATTAGTCTTAAATAGTTTACCCTGTAGCTTCATTGTATGTCCCCTAGTCTTTCTATATTCTGATAAGGTAAACAATCGATCTACGTTTACCCGTTCCACTCCGTTCATTAATTTATAGACTTCTATCATATCTCCCCCCAGCCATCTCTTTTCCAGGTTAAAGAACCCTAACCTTTTTAGCCTTTCTTCATAGGAGTATCCTTCCATCCCTTTTACCATTTTGGTGGCTCTTCTCTGATCCTTTTCTAAAATCGCTATATCCTTTTTAAGATACGGCGACCAGAATTGTACACAATATTCAAGGTGCGGTCTCACCATGGAACGATATAGAGGCATTATAATATCTTTTGTTTTTATTTTCCATTCCTTTCCTTATGATACCTAGCATTCTATTTGCTCTCTTGGCCGCCGCTGCATACTGGGCCGAGGGTTTTAACATGGTATCCACAATGACGCCTAAATCTTTTTCCTGGGTGGTGGTTCCTAATGTGGAACTTTGCATTGTGTAAGCATAGTTTGGGTTGTTCTTCCCTAGGTGCATAACCTTGCACTTGTCCACATTAAATTTCATCTGCCATTTTGATGCCCAGTCTTCCAATTTATCAAGATCCTCTTGCAATTTTCCACAATCCTCTTGGGTTTTAACAACCTTAAATAGTTTTGTGTCATCTGCAAATTTGATAACCTCACTCGTTATTCCACTTTCCAGGTCATTTATGAATATGTCAAAAAGCAGCGGACCCAGCACAGATCCCTGGGGTTCACCACTATTCACCTTTCTGCATTGGGAAAATTGGCCATTTAGCCCAACCCTCTGCTTTCTATCTTTTAACCAGTTCCTGATCCACAATAGTACACTGCCTCCTATCCCATGACTCTTTAGTTTTGCCAAAAGTCTTTGATGAGGGACCTTGTCAAAGGCTTTCTGAAAGTCCAGATACGCTATATCAACCGACTCACTTTTATCCACCTGATTAGTCACTCCTTCAAAAAAACATAACAGATTAGTAAGACAAGATCTTCCTTGTCTAAGCCATGTTGGCTGTCTCCCATTAGGTCATGACTATCTACATGCTGAGTAATTTTATTCTTTATGATGGTTTCTACCATTTTTCCCGGTACTGTTGTCAGGCTCACCGGTCTGTGGTTTCCCGGATCACTCCTGGAATCCTTTTTAAAAATTGGTGTTACATTGGCGATCCTCCAATCTTCAGGTATTAGAGATGATTTTAATGATAGTTCACAGATTACTAATAGCAGGTCTGCAATCTCGTATTTCAGTTCTTTCAACACCCTTGGATGTATACCATCCGGCCCAGGTGATTTGCTACTCTTCAGTTTATCTAATAGTTGTAATACATCTTCCAGATGTATCGATATTTCCTTCAATTCTTCCGCACCTTTAAATACCACTTCAGTCATGGGTAACATCCCTACATCTTCCTCAGTAAAGACTGAAGCAAAGAATTCATTCAATCTCTCCGCTATCGCCTTGTCGCCTCTTAGTGCTTCTTTAACCCCTTTATCATCTAATGGACCAACTGACTCTCTCACAGGTTTTTTGCTACGAATGTACTTGAAAAGGTCTTTACTTTGCGTTTTTGCTTCCGCAGCAAGCTTCTTCTCAAATTCTCCCTTTGCCTGCCTTATCAATGCCTTGCATTTGACTTGCCAGTGCTTGTGCTGTTTCCAGGTTTCGTCGTTTGGCTCTTTTTTCCATTTCCTGAAAGATGCTTTTTTGGCAACAACAGCCTCTCTGACCTCACCTTTAAACCATGCTGGTAGTTTTTTGGACTTCCTTCCACTTTTCTTAAAGCGTGGAATACAGCTGGTCTGGGCTTCCAAGATAGTATTTTTCAACAACAGCCAAGCCTGATGTATGTCTTTAACCTTTTCAACTGCTCCTTTTAGTTTTTTCTTAACTGTTTTCCTCATTTTATCATAGTTTCCCTTTCGAAAGTTAAAAGGTAGTACTGTGGATTTCCTTACTATCCCTCCTCCACTAATTAAATCAAAGGCGATCATGCTATGATCACTATTGCCAAGTGGCCCCAACAACCTTATCTCTTGCACTAGATCTGGTGTTCCACTAAGGACTAGGTCTAATATGGCTTCCCCTCTGGTTGGTTCATGAACCAGCTGCTCCAAGAAGCAGTCATTTATTTCATCTAGGAACTTTATCTCCCTAGCATGTCCTGCCGTGACACTGACCCAGTCGATACCGGGGTACCGGGGTAGTTGAAATCACCCATTATTATTACTGCACTGTAACTTTTGTTAGCTTCCTTGATTTCTTTGAGCATTTCATCATCCATTTGGTCATTCTGGCATGGCGCTCGATAGTACACCCCCACTGCCATTGCCTTCCCCCTTTTACATGGAATTTCAATCCATATAGATTCTACAGCAGATTTTGTTTCCTGCAAAACTTTAATCCTTTTTTACTCAATGCCCTCTCTAACATAGAGAGCAACCCCTCCACCTCTCTTCTTTTTCTCCCTTCGCGGGACCTGAGATCCAGGCGAGGCAGGGATTTCGTGGGTATCGGTGTACGCAGGATTCAGGTTGCCCTTGAAATACACCACTGGGCTCTCCCCTAAGTCCAATCCCATGTCCTTTTCTATTCTCATGGGTTCAAGACGGGTGTCTCTGTCACATGCCCCCCTACCTAAAATATTACGGGCTGGCGGAGCAGTCCGTAATCCTTGAGAAGGCATCTGCATTCTGATGTAGCTTTCCTGCATAACGCTCTACTTTGGACAAACTGGCTCCCGCTGATCTTTCCTGCCAGGGCCTGAGGTCGTTTATATGATAAATTTGCCTGCGACCCGCGCTACTCTCTACCTCATAGGACACTGGACCTACTTGTTTGACCACCTTCCATGGTCCCTTCCATTGGACCTCAAATTTTGGGGTGATGCCTGCCACCATTACTATGACTCTCTCCCCCAGGGCTAACTGACGGGGCTTTGCATTCTGATCATATTGCTTCTTTTGGCGCATTTGACTAGCCTGTAAATGCTCTTCGACCACCTGGGAGGCCCTACTTAACCGCTCTCTTAAGTCTCGGAGAAAGTGAGGTACTCCCATAGCCTCCTTCTCAGGCTCTACCCACTGCTCTCGTAATATGTCCAGGAGGCCCCGAGGGGCTCGACCATTCATTAACTCATAGGGGGATGCCCCTAAGGAGCCC
This sequence comes from Ichthyophis bannanicus, assembly GCA_033557465.1. NCBI lineage: Eukaryota > Metazoa > Chordata > Amphibia > Gymnophiona > Ichthyophiidae > Ichthyophis > Ichthyophis bannanicus. Next base: position 142,879,725 of record CM066036.1, read on the forward strand.
TGTATCTGCTCCCGGCAGGCGTAAAGAACAAAAGGAAGCAAAACATCCCATTCTGTCATGCTCCCGTCTAGGCCCCGTCTTAGCATCTGTTTCAAAGTTTGGTTCAGCCTTTCTACCAGGCCATTAGTCTGGGGGTGATAGGTGACTGTTTTCACATGTTGCACCCCAAAAGCGTCCCAAACCTGGGCTAGGTATTTGGACAGAAAATTGGTCCCGCGGTCCGTTAATACTTCTCGGGGAAAACCTACATCACAAAACAGTTTTACTACCTCTAACGCTACTGTTTTGGCCAAGATGTTGTGCAGGGGGACGGCCCATGGGAATCTGGTGGCTTGATCAATCATGACTAATATATATTGGAATCCCTGCGGTGTTTTTACCAGGGGTCCTATTATGTCCATCGCGATTCGTCTGACAGGGTCAGATATTATGGGTGTCGGGATCATGGGCACCACTGGCGGTCGGGCTGCGGTGACCCGTTGACATGAAGGGCATGCTGCACAAAACCGGGTGGTTTCCTTAAAGACGCCGGGCCAGTAGAAATGTACAAGGATCTGGTCCAGAGTCCTCTGCACCCCTTTGTGACCGCCTACCGGATGGTCATGGGCGAGCCTTAATACCAACGCTTTGAAGGCTGCGGGTACCACAAGCTGTTTCCTAACCGTCCCTGCCCAGGGATCGCGACTTTCCCTGTATAATATCCCTTTGTCCAAAAGAAATCTCGGGAGCATATCCCGCACGGCCTGCGCGTACTCAAATGCACAGGTAAGTGCAGGATCGGCCCGTTGTTCATTTGGAAAGGACGGGAACTTTTCTACCAATTCTGCAGGTACCCAGGGTAGCCCTTGGCCAGTTACAATCACAGCCCTCCTCTGAGTCCTACATCGCCTCTCACAGCGTTTCTCAGCTCTCCCCTTCTTAATCTTCGAAGACGGGGGAGTCACCAGATCATCATGTGAGGGTAAAGCTCTCAGGGAATCCTCTGGGGACCTGTCCCGTTGGTCTCGGACCTCTGTCCGGGACCGGGTAGACACAAACCCAACCTTCTGTCGTAGGCCCTTCGTTAGCCCCTGCCTAAACTGTGGCCAATCTCTTCCCAATACCAGGTCGTGGGGGAGTTTTGGAACCACTGCTATGAGGATTTCTTTCTGTACCTCCAGCCCTTTTATCACCACCTTGTAGAGGGAGTAGAAGGAGGCAGCCCCATGGATGCACCTAATTTTGACTCTACCTTCCGGCCTTCTCTGGGCAGACTCATTCTGAGCCTCAATTGCCCTCCAAAGCTTCTGTGACATCATGCTTTGGTCGGCTCCTGAGTCGAGCAGAGCATTGGTAATGACCCCTTGCACGTTAACGCTTAAGAGGAACCCTTCTCCTAGATGTTTCACATTTTCGCCCATCAGCCCCGTGCGGGCTTGGCATCCCCTCCGTAGGTGTCCCATCTTCCCACAATGATAGCATTTCTTTCCAGCCCATTTTCCCTCCTGAGCCGGTACAGAAGTTTTCCCATACTCTGCATTATTTCCCTGTCCCTTTTCTGAGGGAGCAAAACTGGCGTCTGCCTCTATTTTGGGAGTGCGCCCTCTTGGATGACGAGCTAATTCAGCTTCTAGGTAGCGCTCAGTCAAAAGGGTGGACTCCCCTGTGCTCTGACAGTTTTGCAGTATCAGAAAAGAATGTATCTCTTTTGGTACAGCAGCCATGAACTGCTCCAATACCACCATATCAACTACTGTATCAACAGTTTTCCCCTCCGGGGCTAGCCACTTTAAGGCTAAACCTCTAATTCTTTGGCTTAAGGCCTTAGGTGTTCCTCCGGCCTTCAGGGCCGTGGCTCTAAACATATGGTGATACAACATTTTTGTCAAGCCTAATCGGTCTCTAATTGCATTTTTCACCTCGGTATAATCAGTGGCGAGGGCCGCTGGCATGGCCCTGTAGGCAGCCAACGCTTCCCCTGTTAAAGAGGTGGCTAGCCTTACAGTCCATTGACCAACTGGCCATCCTATCGCATTAGCCACCCTTTCAAAGGACTCTAAATAGTTATCAATGTCATCTTCTGTAGACAGTTTGCCAACAGAGAGTGGCCCAGTTGTCTGGGGTCCTATCAGACTGTCATTCTGAGGCACAACTAGTCCTGGCTGGGCTGGTACTCCTCCAACCCCTGACCGCTGGCTGGCAATCAGCGCCTCAACCAAGTCCAACACTGGCTTTTGCTGCGCTTGTATAGCGGCTGTCACGTGCTTTTGCGCTTGTTGGGCCATCTCCTGCTGTCTCTGGAACTGTGTGGCAATCCACTGGACCAGCTCCTTTGGATCCATCTCGCCAGATACCTGTAAGAGAGAGAGAAAAAACACCAAGGGCGGTACCACCCAACAGCCCTAATGTCCCTTCTTTATCCGGAAGTATTCACGTTTTCCTCCCTTTTTCCCTCTGAACCAGGTTAGCCCACGCCTCGGTACCCTTTACCTGGCTCAAGCATTGACTCTTGCCTTACAAGAGGTGTCTATTCGGACCGCTCCGCCATCCTGGCCAACCTTGCCAGCGAACTCCCGCCGCAGCTTCCACCAACCTTCTGGCAGCACTTCCCGGATCTCCCCACTCGTGCTGAAAATCCTGTAGGTTGTATATCCTGGCACAGGCAAAAATCCTCACAACTATGCCACTGTCACGCCCTCACCACCCGCCTCTAGCCTAGAGGGGCGTGGTATCGGAAGAACTTCTCTCGATTGGCTTGGGCAAACTAACTTTTCCCAGGCGTATTTTGGGATATGTAGTTTGCTTTCAAAAATGGCTTCAAGAAGAAGTTGTAGTCATGGTCTGGAGGTAAGGCAAAGTGACAGAATTTTATTTCTTACGCAAAGGTTCAAGTACCCTGTACACAGGACTCCTTCTTATGCAGGATTATTGGTAATACAGCACTAGAACAGCATGACTGCTTCACAAGCTTCAAACACACACAGCTGCTTCAAACGTTTCTCAGCCCTGAAAAACAGCACTTCTTTAGCAAGGGTAAAAATGCCTCTTTTTAGCCTTGCCTTGTAAAACAATTAATGGCAACAATAAAACTTAGTCCCACTGGAACAAAAGCTTCTTCTTAACTCCCTTCCCGGATTAAGTTTAAACCAAAATATGGGAGACACGGGCAGCAAATATTCATCAAGCTTTTTAGCTTCCCTGCAAGCTTTCCTGGCTGCGTCACAAACCTCTGGGTGCTAGCAAAAGTATCCCCGGCCTCCTGTCAGTTCTCTGGGTCTTGTTATTTCCAGCTTTAGGGGACCTTCTCAGAAAGTGTTAGCCCTCAGCCTAATGGTTCAACGCACTTGACTTGGCATAAAGTACAGTCCATAGGAATATCCATAGCCCTCAAGTCCTCCTCAGCAGTATCGACTTGCATATCTTCAATTGTTGGAGCAGTGTCTCGTTCTGAGTTCTCAAAGCAGTGCTCAGTAAACAGCTCCCCCTTGGGTCCTAGAGTCACTCCTGTTCCCAGCTCTACCCGAGACAGCCAGTCAGTACCTTCAGCCTTCGGCCCGTCTCCTCGGCTGTTTTCCCTGTGGTTCAGCTCCTCCCAGGGCTCTCCTCTATGACTCCGCTGCGTCTCCAGCTTCTCTTTACTCTCCTGAGCCTCTTGTTTCTCCAGCTCCCCTTGTTTCTCCAGCCTCCCTTGTTTCTCTAGCCTCCCCTCTCTTGGCCTTAGCAGGGGTTTATATTTTCACCTCCAGGGTTCCAGCCCCTCCTCCTCCCTTCCGGCCCTTCCCAGGTGATAATCTCTTCTCATGCCTGCAGGGACCTCATAGGAGTCTGAGTGTGGCACCCTGGGCTTTCTCTCTCTCTTCTTTCTCTCCCTTTGTGGGACCTGAAATCCAGGGCAGGCAGGGATTTTGTGGGTATCGGTGTACGCAGGATTCAGGTTACCCTTGAAATACACCACTGGGCTCTCCCCTAAGTCCAATCCCATGTCCTTTTCTATTCTCATGGGTTCAAGACGGGTGTCTCTGTCACAGTATGTATGACCAAGATTGGCCACTGTTGGAAACAGGATACTGGGTTTGATGGACCTTGGTCTGACCCAGTATGGCATATTTTATGTTCTTATGCTTACTAAAGTGAACTATGGTTTTTCAGGTAGCGCATGTTGAGGGTAGAAAGAAACATGTGGTACATGCAACAGTGATGCATTACCTGCGGGGATGTGTACAGCATGACTTCAGCAGATATTGCACTGATTCAAGCCCTAACACGTGCCAGTGGCATGTACAGCCATTGAGGTGGCGTTAAGTAGCGCTGTGCTAACTGCCGTATTGATGGCAATTGTGTACTGTCAACCCCCACGCTACTGCTTTCTGCAGACACACTTGGATCCTGCGCATTTCCCTCCTCATTGCACATTAAGCAGAGAGCACAGAATTAGCCCTGTGCTGTTAGTGCAGTCCCTTAGTGCGCACGCTCAAGTGTGTATTAACGTCTAGTATGGTTTAGTAAACATGCCCCTTGATGTCTGACACAGAATGATTTTTAAGTCACAACTATCATTAATGTAAGAAAAATATATTCTGAATCTTTTTGAGTGTTATGTCCAGACCATGGTGAATCGTACAGAGTACACAAATATCAAATTATTTGTAATAATAACCACTCATCAACAGCTTGAAATATATATAAATGGCCCTCTGAACTTTGATTCTACGTATGATCCTAGAAAGGCTTCTATTAAGGATCCTGTTCTCTCTATGACATGGCCGGGACAACTCTTCTTGACAGAAAATATATTTGTAAATGTTTCCATAATGTTCTCCTACTTCTTGTGTTCCATGACTTGCTGGTATCAAATACTGGATCAGAGCAGAGGTCCAGCCTAGTGGTTAGAACAGGAGGGTTCAAATACTGTTGTTTTCCTGTGGAATCTTGGGTAATCACTTCATCCTTTGTTCCCTCGGGTGCGAACTTTGGGTTAGATTTACTAATGTGTGTTAACAGATACTATGCATTTAAGTAACAAAGTGCTCCATTGATGATAGCCTTCTAGGAATAAGGAAGTACCCGCTGTACCTGAATGTAACTTATCTTGAGCTACGCATGAAAAGGAGTGAGCTAAATACAGAGAAATGATATTTTGAGTATGTTTTCCTTTTGCAACATAATTTGCAAGAAGGTATGCTTTACTAGGTCAGTTTTATTGCATATCAATGTTTCTTAATGTAAAAAAGAAAACCTCCTTCTGTTTTTGCAGACCAATGTCACTACCCTAGACCTTCCATTTTTGCAGCCATCAATCACCCCATTCCCAGATCCTAATACAGAGAAAAAAAAGAAATCGAAGCGTCTTAAAAGAAAGACATGGAAAGGCACATGAAGAGAACTCATCATCCTTTTAAAGACGATAAAGGTCAAGTTATGAAATGCTCAGTTCCAGGCTCTTTGTTGTCTGAAAGAAACTTGCCTTTCTCACTTCAGAATTGCTCTTCCAGGTATTAATCCCTTGGGATCCAACAGACTTTCACAATAAGACTCCACTTTGATGTCCTAAATGAAAGAAAAGAATTAGTTCATTGTCTGTATAAGAATAGAGAGAATTTTCTCACAGTTTACAGTATACCAATGAGACGGAGGTGACATAAATGCAGTATAATTATTAAGCATGTTTTATTGTAGTATTTAAGTGCTTTCTAGACAATGTTTTGTCTTATCTGTGTGTCTCAAGCAGATTGTAAGCTCCCATGAGCAGGAACCACCTGCATTTTCTGGGATCTGTGCAGAGCTGTCTTTGTCTAGTAGCGCTATAGAAATAAGTGGGAGAAGGAGACATTAATTGCTGTTGTACTGCTTAACATGCACTCAGTAAAAATGTGCAGTTATTAGATGAATATGAAATAGGCTGAGCGGCAGTCACTTTCTTTTAGACACCCTAGTGTTATAATTATGAATCTAGTTTGTTAGAAAATTCTGTTTGCTTAGCATGGAATATTTATAATGCTCGACGGCAGCAGCAGAGAAGTTAAACCAAGTGATTCATAATAGTCTCAACATAATCCACTGAAACCTTTTCATGGTTCCTAAAGGTGTAACTTTTTCAGCTCCTTTTCAGTGTTAATCTAAGATGGCAGTAATTATTTTTGCTAGCAGGCAAATAATCCACCACATGTGCTTTATTACACTAGCAAATATGTGAATGAGACAAACATTTTAACTCATTGTCTTTATTAGACAGATGATCCTCACATAGTAACATACCGAAGAGGCCAATTCTGAAAGGAACACGTCCGGCCCCTTTAGGACCCAATTCTGTATGGTGGGAATGAAACGTTCCCGCCACACACAGAATCGGGCCCAAGGATGGCCTGGAGTGCCCCTGCCTGCCTATGGAGACATCCTCCCCGCAGGCTCCCCCGCCTTCCATGGCTTTGATACCACTCTTCCCTGCTGCCCGACCCACGGTTGGCCAGCTGGGGCCTGAATCAGGCGGCGGGGACCCTCCGGCACCCAGCCCCAGCCCAGGGGGGATACCCAGACCCAATCTTCAGGTCAGTGCTGCTTATTCCACCTTTGAGGTAGAATAAGCAGCACATCCTCTCTTACCCAGCAGGGCCATTACCTGAATCGGCCCTGTACATCCTGCCTGCTTGGCCCGTTCCCGCTCTGCCCTGATTCTGCCTCCTCCTGCCCCCCAACAGCACCCCCTGTCCTGCGGCTCTAGCCCTGTGGGGAGAGCAGAAGGGGGAATAGGGCCCAGATGGCTTGTGGGGCTCTGAATCGGATCCATAGTAAATGATGGCAGATAAAGACCAGCACGGCCCATCCAGTTTGCCAAGTAAGGTGCTTTTGTTTTGGGTTGTTAACCCTGCTCTGTGCCCTTTTTTGAAGTGTTAAAGCCATTTAAGTTTTGCTTTAAGCAGGAATGCCCCTCTTGCTGTAAATGTTTATCCCAAGCGTTTTTTAATTCATTCACTATTTTTGTCCTCATCACCTCCACTAGGAGGGAATTCCATGGATCCACCACCCTTTTCATTAAAACCTACTTCCTGATGATGTTTTTAAGTTTACCTCCTTGTAGCTTTATTTCATGTCCTTTAGGTTTAAAGGCTCTGCATCTTAGAAAAAGTGTTGTTGGTTCATTAATACCTTATGAAGTATTTAAGGGTCTGCATCATATCTCCCCTATCCCTCCTTTCCTCTAGGGCAGTGATGGCTAACCTTTTTGAGCCCGAGTGCCCAAACTGCCGCACAAAACCAAAGAATTTCCTCAAAGTGCCAGCACGTCAATTTGCATAAATATTTGCATAATGCTAACATACACTAACTTTTAGTAAACATGTCTCTTAATGAGTGTATGGATAAAGACAGACTAAAAGATTTCTACATTACTATAATCCAGTGCCAACCGCCAGGCACATTAGGAACTACTACAAACACTGCCCATTTAGAACCAATAGCAAACCCGCCGTATCCTAACAGCACTACCAGGACTCACAAAGCACCATACCATACCTATCAAAAGGCAACACTGCAAATATTAAACCAATACATTTCAGAGAGTACTGCGGAAAGAGAACAAGTGGCAATGTCAAAAAGGAATTACATAAACAGAATACCTCAGCTCAGTTACACAGTTGCAATTGCTCCAGCCACTTTCTTCTGGTTTCTTCATGTTTTCTGCTAACTCTCCATCATCTGCTGTCCATTTGTCCTTTCTCTCTTCTAGTTTTTTTTCCATTCTCTCTCTCTACATCCGCTTTAACATACTAATCTTTCTCCTTTTGCTCTTTCCTCATTCCTATTTCATCCACTCAAATTTTACCCCTCCATCCTCAATCCCCACTTACTCTCCCAATACCCGGCCAATTGTAGATTTTTTATCCCTCCCACACAAAATATTTTTCCCCTCTCCATTTTACTCTCCCAGCCCCATCCCATTCTAATCCTCCCCCAACATCAGCTCCCTTCTAGTTCCAACCTCACCCAGCATCCATTCCCTTCTAGTCCCTGCATCAGCCCATTTCCAGTCCTAGCCCCCCATCAGCCCATTTCCAGTCCTAGCCCCCCCATCAGCCCATTTCCAGTCCTAGCAACCCCCCAACCCAATACCAGTCCTAGCCCTCCCTCAACCCACTTCCAGTCCTAACCCCCTTCACCCCATTTTCAGTTTAAGCCCCCCCTATAACCCATTACCAGTCCTAACCCCCATCACCCCGCCATGCTCTAGGGTATACATATTTATTGTCCAGGGCTTATTTTGAGGGGGGGGGGGGTATGCAGTGAAATGGAGTACTGACACCTTTTTCATTGCCTGCTAAAATTGACCTATGGTCCTCGTGTATTAATGAAAGAGTCGTGCATGAATAGCAGCATCTTTTTTTCTCGGAAAAATGCACTATTTAGGTCTCTTGTCATATGGTTTCTGGTGTAATCTTAGTCCTACAGGTTAAGGATGGATGCTAAATGTAGCATTTAATGCAATGCAATGCTTTCATGAATCTGAAACTATACTTGCTATCAATGTGTGAACAAGAGTAGAGAGCTATAGGTTACTGTGTGTCCTTCATGTACCAAAATAATCATGACATTACAAGTCTATTTGGTTCCTCTGGAAATGTGACTTGCTGGTCTAGTCGACTGGTTTACTCACTCCATAGCTGAGTTAGAAAGTTTCTGCTGCTTGCAACTCTGCTTTGCTTGTAACCTGCAACTCCTGGGCACATGAGACTGCCAGATAGAGAAGTCATAAGCAAGATTCACCCAAGACTTCACGCCCATACTGAGGCAGTTCTTGGAATGCTGCTTCTGACCATCCTTGGAGTGCTTTCCTTTCTTCAGCCCGCTGCAGACAGTTGCTCATCTAACATCTGCCAACAGGGTTTGCTCATCTCGGCTATGATTTTATACAGAGAATGTCAATATTTGGAATATCATCCCATGTGAAAAACTCAGTATCTGGGACTTCATCTTGCCATCTCATTCTCATCAGTTTTCTCAGTCTCATTTCCCTGACAGTAGACACAAAATATCTAAATATCATCCGGTTTTCCTATGCATGCAACATGACCTGCAATAGAGTAGCTTTGTAGACTTTGTGTTGTTTGATGACTGATATCACTGTATGCCCACACATTTCCATATAATTGTCTAAGGGCCACAGTCACTTTGGCAATTCTGTTCCTGATTTCATCCACAATGTGGAAAGCTCTTGACCTTGTACTGTCTGGTCATTTGCTATGCCCATAGGTTCCAATCTAAGCTGTCCTGGTGCAGGCTGCAGCAACACTTCTGTTTTCTTGAAATTTATTATGAGACCAAAGTTGTTGCAAGCTGACAAGAAATGAGCCTTGGTCTGCTGCATATCAGATACAATTTTGGTATTCGGAGACGAGTTATCATCAAACAGATTACCAACAACTAATTGCAGCATCGTTACCGCCCACAGGAAGGGCCCGCACACGCTGCAGCCAGCACAACCAAGACAGAGCTCTGACCTGAACGGGGCCGGAGACTCCAGCCCAATCGGGGCTGTGGGAGGCGGGGCAACATCTGAAAAAGACGCCGCCGGCAGGAAGGGCCCACACATGCAGCAACCTGCACAACCAACAGAGAGCTCCGACCTGAACGGGGCCGGAGACTCCAGCCCAATCGGGGCTGTGGGAGGCGGGGCAACATCTGAAAAAGATGCCGCCGGCAGGTGGGCCCGCGCCTGAGGGCCTCGCCAGAGGGCTTTGGTGCGGCCTGGGACGCGAGCTCCGGTGCTCCATAGCTGCTGGGGCCAGACAGGCTTGATCGCTCCTCCACACAACGCTTCCAGACTGAACCAGCTCACGAGCTCCGCCCTGGTGCCCTCAGGTGACTCTCCTTTGTCTTCCTTCCCACTGCCCACCTAGAACTTGCTACCCACTGCCTGCGCTGTACTGCTACCCATTGTTGGAATTGAAATACTACCCACTGTCTGCACAGCACCTCTACCCTCTGCTTGTCTAGCATTGCGCCCATTGCCCACATTGTACTGCTACCCACTGCTGGGCATAGAACTGCATACCCATCGCTGCATAGAACCATTATCCATTGCTTACTCATTGCTTGCATACTGCTGCCACCCATTGTTTTGCATACGGTTGCACTAAACCGTTGCCACCCATTGTTTGCATACTGTTGCCTCCCATTGTTTTGTTTTGCAGACTGTTGTCACCCACACTGTTGCCACCCATTGTTTGCCACCCATTGTTTTGTTTTGCATACTGTTGCCACCTATTGTTTGCATAGTATTACTACCCACTGTTGTACTGAACTGTCATCCATTGCTTATCCATTGTTGCATAGTACTGCCACCCATTAATTGCATGCTGTCGCCACCCATTGTTGCATAGTACCATCACCCACTGTTGTCTAGAACTGTTATCCACTGCTTATCCTCTGCTTGCTACCCATTGCTTGCATTGAACTGCTACCCATTGCCTGCTTGTCTGCCTATCAAGTGCTACCCATTGTCTGCCCAGAACTTGCTACCTACTACTTGCTCAGACCTTGCTGCCCACTACCATGTCCCCACATCTCATTGTCCTCTTCTTCATTATCCTCCCCAACTGCCTCCCCTCCTACCAACACCTACCAACACCCACCAGCACCCTCCCTCCTCTTCCCCCTACCTTTCCCCCACCTTCCTCACTCCCCTTCCACTCTGCCCCTAGCCTAGCACCTGCTCTTGAGCTTCCTCACACCATCCCCCACATTCAACCAGCTCCCCCCTCTCTACCTTCCTCACTTCCCCCTCCTTCCTGCCCCCCAGCCTTGCACTGGCTCTTGAGCTTCTTCACATCATCCCCCGCATTCAACAAGCCCCCTCTCTTTAAGGCAACCCCACCCTCGCTTCCGCCGTACCATCTCCACTATACCTCACTCTCTAATACTCCTTCTCCTTCTCTCATCTGGTAACATCAATCTCAACCCTGCCCCCCCCCCCCCGATTTCGTTCTCACACTAGAAAACGTTCCTCATGTACCCCATCTAATCTCATCCACATCCCACTCCTTCCTCCTCCCACCCTCTCCCATTCATCCCACACTCAATTATCCAAAGATATTAACCCCAACCCTATCCCCAAATATAATCCCTCACATAACCTACCTGTTACCATCAATTTACCCCTCATTTCCCTTCCCACATGTCCCTCTTGGAGTGCACACTCATCTAGACACACCCACCCACACCCTTTGACTCCTGGCTTTCTGTCTTTATGGATCCCTCCTCCCCCACTCTTATTCTTGGCGATTTCAACATTCACATTGACAACCCCTCTGACCCCCATGCCTCAAAGTTCCTCGCTCTTACCTCCTCGTTTGATCTCCAACCCTGCTCCACTGCCCCCACACACCTACACGGCCACTGCCTTGACCTAATACTATTCTCCAACTCCTCTCCTTCAAACTTCCGCAAATCAATCCTTCCCTCATCTGACCATCACCTCTTAACATTTACTCTTCAACTTCCACCGTCCCAACCTCATCCTGTCTCCTCCATCCTATTTAGAAACCTTCATACTATTGATCCCCTGACTCTCTCCTGCACCATCTCTCCATCTCTTCCCACCATTTTATCCTCCAAGTCCGTTGACGTGGCACTATCCTCATTCAATGCCACATTATCCTCAGCCCTTGACACCCTTGCCCCTCCCACCCCACGTCCTGTCAAACGATCTACTCCCTAACCCTGGCTTTCACCCACAATCCATTACCTACACATCTGCACCCGTTCTGCTGAACAAGCTTGGTCCAAATCCCGCTCCCTGGAAGACCTTCTACACTTCAAATTCATGCTTGGCTCCTTCCAGTCAGCCTTAGCACTTGCCAAACAAGATTACTACATCCATCTGACCAACTCTCTTGCCTTTGATACTCGCCGTCTCTTTAATACCCTCAATTCTCTCTTCAAGGTCCCCCCACCCCTGATCCTGCCCTCCCTTTCTGCCCAAACCCTAGCCGACTACTTCCACGACAAGATCCACAAGATTACCCTCCAATTCCCTACCCCCCATCTACCTCCCCTCCTCCCCAATTCTCCTCCCCCACCCATACTCCCTCTGCCACCCTCTCCTTCCCTCTGATCGCTGAGGAAGAAACTGCACTCCTTCTGTCCTCCTCCAAACCCACCACCTGTCCATCAGACCCTATCCCCACCCATCTTCTGCGTTCCATCCCCCTCACCATTGCCCACTCCATCACTCATATCCTCAACCTCTCACTCTCCACTGCAACTGTTCCCGATGACTTCAAACATGCTGTTGTCACACCCCTCTTCAAGAAACCCTCACTTGATCCCACATGCCCTTCTAACTATTGACCCATCTCCCTCCTTCCTTTCATATCCAAACTATTAGAACGAGCAGTCCACCATCGCTGCCTCGACTTCCTCACCTCCCAGGCCCTCCTTGACCCACTTCAATCCAACATCCGTCCCCTACACTCCACTGAAACGGCACCCACAAAAGTCATAAATGACCTGTTCCTGGCTAAATCCAAGGGCCTCTATTCTATCCTCATCCTTCTTGACCTTTCTGCTGCCTTTGACACCATTGACCACGACCTTCTCCTCATTACCCTCTCCTTGCTTGGCTTCAAGGACTCCATACTATCCTGGCTCTCCTCCTACCTCTCCCATCGCTCATTCAGCGTATGCTCTGGTGGCTCCTCCTCCTCCTCCCCTACCCCGCTCCATGTAGGTGTACCCCAGGGATCTGTCTTGGGCCCCCTCCTCTTCTCTCTCTATACCCAAGGCCTTGGTGCACTTATCTCCTCCCATGGCTTTCAGTACCATCTCTATGCTGATGATTCACAAATCTACCTCTCTACACCTAATATTTCTCTGGCAACCCAGTCCAAGATCTCTGCCTGTCTTTCGGACATCGCTGCCTGGATGTCTCATCGACGACTGAAATTGAATATGGCCAAGACTGAACTCCTTGTCTTTCCATCTAACTCCCCCCCCCCCACTTCCCCCTCTCTCAATCCATGTGGATGGATCTACTATCCTTCCTGTTCCCTCAGCCCGCAACCTAGGGGTTATCTTCTACACCTCTCTCTCCTTCTCCGCACATATCCAGCTTGTAGCTAAGACCTGACGCTTCTTTCTCTACAACATCGGCAAAATCCGCCCCTTCCTCTCTGAACACACTACCAAAACGCTTATCCACTCCTTAATCTCCTCCCGCCTCGATTACTGCAACCTACTCCTTGCTGGTCTTCCTGTGAGCCACCTCCTTCCCCTTCAATCTATACAAAATCACGCTGCTCGACTAATCTTCTGCCAGCCTCGCCATGCCCATGTTACTCCTCTTTTCAGATCACTTCACTGGCTCCCTGTCCAGCTCCGCATCCAATTCAAGCTTCTCCTGCTAACCTATAAATGCTTTCACTCTATGGCCCCTCAATACCTCTCATCTCTTATCTCTCCCTATGTGCCCTCTTGAAATTTGCGTTCCGCTAACAAATCACTTCTATCAATGCCTTTCACCCGCAGCATGAACTCCCGACTGCGCTCCTTTCACCTTGCTGCACCTCACGCCTGGAACAGCCTACCTGCATCTGTACGCCAGGCACCCTCCCTGGCCCTGGCCCTCTTCAAGTCCAGGCTGAAGACCCACCTTTTCACCGTTGCATTCAGATCCTGACTCTTTCCTCATCTCACCCCAACCCCTGTCAACGTTCATGACCAACTACAGACCAAACTGTACCTCACCGTACCTTGCGTAGAACTGATTTAATGCTTGCGTAGAACTGATTTATGAACCGATTGATGCTCTGCACTGTTTTAATTAATTTACTATTCTATTCTAACTAAATTGTAAGCTCTGATGAGCATGACTCTGACGGGCAGGGACTGTCTCATGTATGCTGACTACCTCTTGTAGGTTAGCTGTACAGCGTTGCGTGCATGGCACTATAGAAGTGATAAATAGTAGTAGTAGTAGTACCTCTGAAGTTTGTACTGCATGTGAAAAAAGTAGTGAATTAGTGGTCTCTCTCTCTATATATATATATTTATATTTATAAAATCTTGTAGACCACCTCCTGACAAATGTCAATCAAGGCAATTTACAATAAAAAAGGTTGAAAAGTGTGCACTTACAGAATGATACGGGAGACACAAGGAGAGCAAATAAAAGCCCTTGCAGCAGAAGTCCAGAGAAAGCACAAAAGGCGAGGGTATAGAATGTCACTGGTTTATTAAAAGTAAAGCCCCAACGCGTTTCGGCAGGAATGCCTTTTTCAGGGGCCACACATCTTAAAAATAAAACATATAATAATATAAAACAAGCAATAAAAATCAAAAGTATAATATTAAAATCAGAAATAAAAATTATATGTAAAAACATAAATAAGACATAATAAATCTATAAAAACACGTGAAACAATATATATACATATATGACCAATTTAAATGGGCATAAGAACAAATACTCAGATTGAAACTGTAAGATTCCATGAGAAGACAGAATAAATAAATAATATAAGCTATATTATATTATCGCAGAGTATCATTCATTGAATAAATTTTAGACATACAGGAAAACAGAGACAAAGGAAATCATTAGTAATCTAACTTGAAGTGATAAATCGGACAATTACACCATAAAAGTTTTTATAAATAATTAGTTGTAGGACAGCTAGAATTTTTGTAGCCATAAGTGATATGAAATCAACATAAGCCTGCAAAGGATATATTTGACTTTTAATGCTGCCACGTAACGCCAGAGCTGAAAGTGTTCAGACTTTTTTAAAAGAATGCCTTTTAGAATGTGCCGCGCCCAGTAAAATTATGAACTTAGAATTATCGCCATTTAAGCTATATCACATAATTTACACGGTACTGCTGGACTACAATATTATATAATATAGTATATTGAATGTACATCATGCTATTTGCATGAGTTCCTGTCCTGGAATACTTTGCTCTCCCCTCTGCTTACATTTTTATTTTTCCCGTTTTAAATATTTTTTTACTGTTATCTATAATGTTGATTTCATATCACTTATGGCTACAAAACCTTTAGCCAATGGGCAGACTGGGATAGGCTGTATGGTCTCTTTCTCGTGTCATTTTCAGTTTCTATGTTAAATGAATGCAAAGTCAAGGACAGAAAGATTAGCATCCAAAAACTGAGATCATCATGTAAAGGAGCAAAAGAGAAAATATCTGGTAAAGCTAAAAGAGCTGTAGAAATTAGGAAGGCGAAAGCATGAATGGAAAAAAAGACAACTAAAAAGTAAAGCAAAGTAACAAGACTTTGCTTGAGGAGCATCTCCCGATCCAAGACTGGATCAGATTGACAGTGAATAGAGCCTGTCATAGTAGCTCCAGGTTGTTGTACACCGCTACCTTGTGTGTGTTGGCCCTTGGCTCTTGGGTCTTATATTCTGTTTGCTGCTGGAAAGAAATGGGGCACTGGCTCCCTCCAACTCTTTCTCTGCTCCCCTCCGTAGCTGACCTCCTGGCAGAGCAGAGCACCTGGAGAACAGCTCAAACCTTGTTCCCCCCTCCCCCCCACCACTGTTGCAGGCAATGTGAGACTGGATTCCACTCACCTTGTCCCCAAACATGCATACATCACCAAAGTGCCCTGCTGCACACAGGGATTTAGGGAAGGGAATGGGGGATGACAGACTCCAGGGGGGAGGGGGGATAAGGAAAGGAAGGGAACTACCGATTCTTTGAGGGGATAGATTAGGGAAAAGAAGAGAAGATGTAGAGAGTGGGAAGCACAGCAAGGAACTAGATAGGAGATAATGGGCACTCAATAGACTGAGTAGGAATTTGGAGATGACAGTACCTAGTAACTGATAGATATGAGGGAAGGTGCGCGATGGGAGTAAGAGAAGAAAGGATAAAGGTTGGGGGAGATTAAGGCCTGATGTGAATGATCTAGAAGAGAGGGTGAGGAATGTAAAAAGGAATAAATCTCTGAAGGGGGGGGGGGGGGAAGAAGGTAGAGATGTGGCTTGGAAGATGGAGAGTGACTGAAGAAATGAGCTGGGGGCCAGGGAGGGAATGAATGACAGGGAAAGGACTAGGGCTGGTAAAAGGAGGCGAGGCAGAGAATGGTAGAAGAAAACTGAGGCAGTGAGTGGTTCTTGCTTTTGATTTAGCTCCTTGGTATGTGATCTTCACCTTGCATCTCCGAGTCTTTTGCAGAATATTTATTTCCATTAAAACCCATGCCGGTCCACAACAGAACGGTATCCCGTGCCACTGCAGCATGCGCCCAAGGAGCACGAAGCACTCCTTGGGGCGAATCCAGGGGCAAGTGATGGAACGCTTCCCCATGCTCATCTCTATCTGCCTCTCCTCTCCAGGTGTCCAGGTCCCCTTTCCCTTGGACACCTCCTCTGGGTAAGTTCCCCACCCAACTTACTCACTCTTCTGCTATTGTCCTGTGCCCCTCTCTCCAGTTCAATATGTCTGCTATTCCAGTGCACTGGGGCTGGTGTCCGGCCTCCACTGTCTCAATTTTACCAGGTGTAGCTACAAATATTAGTTAAGCTCCACTACTGACCATTTGTGACTAACTCACTGTGGAATTTTACTATTTTTTTCAAATCAGCGATCAGGTCTCAGATTTAACATTGGCTACTCACTGGATCTACTTGTATGATGCAGTGAAAAACACCAGTCATACATCAACGACCTGTTGGTATCGCTATTTTTTCTTTTTTTCTTTTTTCTTTCTTTATTTTTTTTTTATCCCTAGGTATTTACTCTTAATTGTTCATCCCATCCGAACTGCTAAATGTAAGTGTAGCCATAGTTTTAAGAAGATGGTGAGGATTTTTTTTATTTATTTATTTTAATTTTACCAGGGCCTTTTGCAAGGAACACCATCAACCTCATTCCCTGTCTGCCCTCCATTGCAGCCCTATGTATGGGTCCTGCTCCTCTCCCTCTACTCCTTCGCTTGCACTCCTTCTGTTAAACTGCTGCTCTCTGTGCTCTAAGTCTATCCATATCCATGATCTCATGTTACAATACTCCCTTGACCTCCTTTTCCTTACGGAGACCTGGCTCAGGGAGAGCAAGGAATCTGTCCTCAACCATTGCCTTCCCCCAGGATACTCTGCCTTCTCTATCTCCCTGCCATGACAGGAGCAGCGGTGGGGTAGCAGTGCTATTTTGCACGACTCTTGCCATCCAGGAACTATCCTCTCCTGCTCTTCATTACCTCAAATTCCTTTTACTCTGCCTTGGCTCCT
Organism: Ichthyophis bannanicus; assembly: GCA_033557465.1. Taxonomy (NCBI): domain Eukaryota; kingdom Metazoa; phylum Chordata; class Amphibia; order Gymnophiona; family Ichthyophiidae; genus Ichthyophis; species Ichthyophis bannanicus. The sequence continues at coordinate 142,896,950 of CM066036.1, forward strand.
CCCCCTCTCTACCTCCTCCTAATCTACTCCCCCCCTGCCCTGCAATCTTATCTTTGGGATTCCCTTCTCCTCACCCTGTCTGAGGTCTCCCCTCTTTATCCCCACATTTTGATTCTAGGTGATTTTAATATCCAACTTGACTGCCCCTCCAAACCTCGAGCTAACCATTCGCTCCTTGCTGATCTATCAATGCAGCAATATGTTCACCTTCCTCTGCTGGTCATACTGTTGACCTAATTATCTCCCCTTTAGATTCCTCTTTTGCCCCTCTGCCCTCTAAGTTCCATGGTCTGACCACTTCTGTCTCCTTTTCTCCTCTCTCCTCCCTGTCTCCCCCCGCAAGAAACCCTCCCAACTCTCCTCTGCTAGCATGCCGCATCAAACCCGTAACCCACTCACAATCCTCCCCCGCTCCCCGACAGACTCTTCCCAACCACCTTCTCCACTCTCTCCGTGGATCTCCAAGTCCAGACCTGGAACTCCACCCTGTTAGCTGCTCTAGATGAGCTGGCCCCTCTCCAACCTGTTTCACATGCCCGTCGATGCCACCGTCCTCCGTGGTATCATTCCGGTATTTGCCTCCATTGCTCCTACCTTTGCTGGGCAGAGTACCTCTGGCATAAGCACCCTATCAAGACTCCTTAGCTCATTATCGATATTGCCATCACCACTACCGTTCTCTCCTAAACTCTGCCAAGCAAACCTATTCCTCTAACCTCATCTCCTCATCCTCCAACTCCTCTTCCCAATTCTACTCCATCTTCTGCACGCTCTCAGCACCCCATTCCTCTGTTTCACCCATCCCCCCCCCATCATCTTGCCCAACCCTGCTTTGTTGGCCACTTACTTCCATGATAAAGTTCCAGGCCTTATACCTGACCTTTCCCGACTGTCCCCCCTCTTTTCCCCCCTCCCTCAACTCCCCTCCTCCTACCCTTCCATCCACCATGGAAGGTCCCTCTTTTCCGCATCTTTGGTCCTTTTTCCAGCTCATAACTCCTACCGAACTAAGGCCCTTGCTATCTCCTGTAAAACCATGTGCCCCTCTGATCCCATCCGCTCAGCATGATTGGTTGAGTCCTCCTTAGCCCTTGCCCCTTTCATTCTGAACATCTTCAACACCAGCCTCTCCTCCAGTTCCTTTCCATCCCCCTAGAAACATGCTTTGATTTGGCCCATTCTTAAAAAAGCTTCCCTGGGCCCCTCTGTCCCTCCAAACTGGCATTCCATTTCTAATTTTCCTTTTCTCTTTAAACTCTTGGAAAAACTAGTGTTCACCCAGCTGTTCTCTCACCTTGATGCCACCCTAGTGCTTCACCCTCATCAGTCAGGTTTCCACCCAGGCCATAGGACAGAATCCATCCTTCTCTCTTTCCTGAACGAACTCCACACCTCACACGACCGGTGTGCCATTTCTATAGCAGTTTCACTTGACCTGTCCTCCGTCTTTGATCTAGTAGACCACCGTACCTTACTTGCCCGTCTTTGTAACATTGGGATCTTTTGCAAAGCCCTTCACTGGTTCTGCTCTTTCCTTTCCACCAGGTCCTTTTCTGTTCTTTCAGGGTCAGCCTCTTTACCAGTCACCTCGCTTTCTTGTGATGTCCCACAAGGGTCTGTCCTAGACCCTCTTCTGTTTAACATTTTCTTAGCCCCCTTAACCCTTTTGATTCAGCAGCACAGCATCTCCGCATACTACTACATGGATTTTTTATTTATTTATTTATTTAACAATCATTTATATCCCGCATCTTCCAGAGTTCAGTTGCGGTTTACAATAAAACAACAATCCACAAAGCAAGGGCTTGGTTTTACATCGAACATTTTGTAACAATAAACAATATAATGGTTAACAGCATGAGCTAATACATAACAGTACAAAACTGGCTTGTAAACTAAACTATGTACAATAAACTATATACAAATACAAGTTGTAGGCACTTTAGAGTTGAATCATAGTGTTTTTAGATCAGTGTATTGTCTGTTAAGTTGTTGGATTTAGTATTACTCAGTCAGGTGTTTTTTTGGATGATGGATGCCATCATTGATGGATGCCATCATTCTTCACCATACCGATTTCTCTTCCCCCAACATTGCTTCTCTCAACGCTTGTCTCTCCTGCATTGACTCCTGGATGTCCTCTAACTTTCTCCGCATTAATTGTACCAAGACAATGACTATCTGGTTCACTTTCATTAGTCCCTTCCCACTTCTAGCACCCACGTTCTCCTCTGTCTCTATTCCTCTTGTCTCCCACATTACGCTACCTTGGTATCACTCTAGACCAGCGATGGCGAACCTATGGCACGCGTGCCAGCTGTGGCACGCGAAGGCCTTGCAGCTGGCACGCGGGAAGGTCCGCAAAAAAGAAAAAGCTGGCTCTGACTGCTGCCGCGTGACACGGCAAGGGCAGAATGCAGTGTCCCGCGGGGCCCCCTCGCCCCGCTAAGCCACTCTGCAAGGGCATTCAGCTTCGCGCGGGAGAGCGACGCCCACGCGTCTCTGTTAAGCCCGCAGGGGCTAATGGGAAATTTCCCATCAGCCCCTGTAGACGCGAGGGACTGATGGGAAATTTCCCATTAGCCCCTGCGGGCTTAACAGAGACGCGAGGGAGACGCTCTCCCTCGCGAATCTGAAAGCCCTTGCAGAGGGGCTTAGCGGGCGGAGGGGGCCCCACGGGACATTGCATTCTGCCGCGGCCGCGGGCAGCAGCCAGAGCCAGCTTTTTATTTTTTTAAAATTTTGCCAGGGGGGGAGGGGTTAGGACTTCTAATGGGCTAGGGGGGGGGGTTAGGACCTCTAATGGGCCAGGGGGGGGGGGGTTAGGACCTCTAATGGGCTAGGGGGGGGGGGGGGGGTTAGGACTTCTACTGGGCTAGGGGGGGGGTTTAGGACTGCTAATGGGCTAGGGGGGGGTTAGGACTGCTAATGGGCTGGGGGGGGTTAGGACTGCTACTGGGCTAGGGGGGGTTAGGACTGCTAATGGCGGGCGGGCGATGCGGGCGGGGGGGTAGGACTGCTAATGGGCTGTGGGCTGATGGGGCTGTCTGGAAATGGGGTGATGGGGGGTTAGGACTGGTAATGGGCTATGGGGGGGGGTTAGGACTGCTAATGGGCTATGGGGGGGGTTAGGACTGCTAAAGGGCTAGGGGGGGTTAGGACTGGTAATGGCATGTGGGCTAATGGGGGCTGTCTGGAAATGGGGTGTGATGAGGGGTTAGGACTGGTAATGGCTATGGGGGGGGGGGTTAGGACACTGCTAAAGGGCTAGGGGGGGGTTAGGACGCTAAAGGGCTAGGGGGGGTTAGGACTGGTAATGTGCTTTGGGCTGATGGGGGCTGTCTGGAAATGGGGTGATGGGGGTTAGGACTGGTAATGGGTTTATAGGGGGGGCTTAAAATGAAAAATGGGGTGCAAGGGGGGTTTAGGACTGGAAGTGGTTGATGGGGGAGGGCTAGGACTGGTGTATTGGGTTGGGGGGTTGCTAGGGACTGGAATGGGCTGATGGGGGGCTAGGACTGGAAATGGGCTGATGCAGGGACTAGAAGGGAATGGATGCTGGGTGAGGTTGGAACTAGAAGGGAGCTGATGTTGGGGGAGGATTAGAAGGGATGGGGCTGGGAGAGTAAAATGGAGAGGGGGAAAAATATTTTGTGTGGGAGGGATAAAAATCTACAATTGGCCGGGTATTGGGAGAGTAAGTGGGGATTGAGGATGGAGGGGTAAAATTTGAGTGGAATGAATAGGGAATGAGGAAAGAGCAAAAGGAGAAAGATTAGTATGTTAAAGCGGATGTAGAGAGAGAGAGAATGGAAAAAAAAACCTATAAGAGAGAAGAAAGACAAATGGACAGCAGATGATGGAGAGTTAGCAGAAAACATGAAGAAACCCAAAAGAAAGTGGCTGGAGCAATTGCAACTGTGTAACTGAGCTGAGGTATTCTGTTTATGTAATTCCTTTTTGACATTGCCACTTGTTCTCTTTCCCCAGTAGGTCATGTATTTGTTATTCTCTGAAATGTATTGGTTTAATATTTGCAGTGTTGCCTTTTGATAGGTATGGTATGGTGCTTTGTGAGTCCTGGTAGTGCTGTTAGGATACGGCGGGGTTGCTATTGGTTTCTAAATGGGCAGTGTTTGTAGTAGTTCCTAATGTGCCTGGCGGTTGGCACTGGATTATAGTAATGTAGAAATCTTTTAGTCTGTCTTTATCCATACACTCATTAAGAGACATGTTTACTAAAAGTTAGTGTATGTTAGCATTATGCAAATATTTATGCAAATTGACGTGCTGGCACTTTGAGGAAATTCTTTGGTTTTGTGCGGCAGTTTGGGCACTCGGGCTCAAAAAGGTTAGCCATCACTGCTCTAGACTCTGCTTTGTCCTTTCATGAACACATATTGTCAGTCGTCCCATGCTCCTTTTGTTCTCTGAGGCAGATATGCACCATTCACCCCTTTCTTCCCATTTCCTCTTTATCTACACTGCTTCTTTCTCTTGTCATATCCCATCTAGATTACTGTAACATCTCTCTAGCAGGTCTCCCTCAATATCAATTGCACAGATTACAACTTGGAGTCCAACACCAAGCACGGATCCACGTGCAAAGAACCACCCAATAAAAACGTGGAATGCAAATGAAAGGACACACCAAATTTTATTAAATAATATCACTCCAGCCAATGGCCCAACACAGGCCGTGTTTCGGAAAAGCCTTCTTCAGGGGCGTGTAGGCTAAAAGGATGAAGTATAATACACATAAACAATAAAATAATAAAGATAAAATCTGATTATTATAACAGAAAATGGACATTAAGGACAAACATATTAAAAGCATAAATAATTAAAATGAATGCCAAATTAAAATTATAAATTGCATATATGGCTAAAAAAAGGGGGAGGAGCTATAAAAACGTACACATAAAAATAGATAACATTTTAAACCAATCATTCAAAACATACAAAATGAACAATAAGATAGTAAAAAAATACTCTTTAGAACATTATAAATATGACTAGGGCACATAAAATAAATAAATAAATGAACATTAATAAAAGTAAAAAATCATGAATAATAATTAAAACATCATTAAATAAAATACAAACAATTATAAGAGAATATATATACATATAAAACGTACATAAATCATTTTTACTTAAACCACATAAAGTACCCAATAGTCATAATTATTTAGGAAGGAAGAAGTTAAAAACAAGAAGTGCATACCTGCGTTTGTAGGAACAATCACCTATATGAATAAACAATAAGTAAATAAAACAAAATATTCCTTTTACAAAATTTAAAAAAACCTAAGAAAAAGTAAAACCAACGAGAGGGATGAGGAGAAAATGCTTTTGTACTGCCCCGGTGCAAAGGGGCTGGTGAGAGGGCGAACCCTACAGACATATAATACCAAATCTGACAGAATATGTCCCATAGAAATTTTGTTAAAAAGTAAGGATCATTAAACTCAAATATACTCCAAATTAAATAAATATATCTATAAGTATTACTTAAGTAATATCTAACTAAAAAGCCCTAGGGCACTATTAAATACAGGGGTGAATCACTCCCATAAAAATAACTATAAATATCTATATATAACTAGGTAAGTATAATTAAACTAACTGATCAACAATTTATGTTCCTAAAAATTTTTTTGGAGATGAATGGAGAAGCAATAGAACCACAAAAATTACCAAATGGAGCGTCAAATACGAGATGCCAAAGGGTACATATAACTGTAAAACGAACTACTCCTATAAAAACAATAATAAAAAAAACTATGTATATGTGTAAAAAAATACATGAGAAACCAAATAAAATCAAAAAACAACCGTTCAGTGTGTATAAAAAATGTCATTACATTATTTAATCTATGTACATAGACGGCTTAAGGATCCCAAAAAACTACAGTCACCACCAAGGGGAGCTAGTGCACGCTATAACAATTGCAGTGCCTAATATTAGTTCTTGCGGGATTCATTGATCTTAATTATAAATAATTCCATATCCATATAAGCAGCCCTTTAAAATAAATCAAAAGTATCATTTATCACAACGGCTTTAAAGGAACAAAAAGACTGAAAACCTGGTAAATAAAAACAACTTCAAAAAAGGGGGGGAGGGAGGGGAGGGGAAGAGGGGGGAGAGGAAGGAGAAGGGGAGGGGGAGGGGGAGGAGGGGAAGGGGAAAAGGGGGGGGGAGGGAAGGGGGGGGGTGTTTCTAGACTATAGGAATCCTTAAAAACATTTCTAAACCATTTTCAAAAAAGAACCCCTACATGGGATTAAATAAAAATGCAGGATGGATCAAACTTCCATTCTTAACACAACCAAAACTTTACAACACTTACGATCATGAACTGCTACTAGGGCGCCTCGCAGAGAAAGGGATCCAGGACAAAGCATTAAGCTGGTGCAAATCATACCTGTCAGACAGATGGCAACATGTATGGACAGGCCCCATGACATCAAAACCATTCCAACAAAAACAGGGCGTGCCACAGGGATCCTCCCTCTTGGCACTGTTCCTCAACATATACATGCAGCCCATCTGTGCACTCACACGCTCTTTCGACATCTCATGCCTCATATATGCTGATGACGTATTACTCTACATGCCATTCTCAACCGACCAACCGGACTTTTCTCCACTAACCTCCTGCTTCAACGCCATCACTGACTGGCTCCACACTCAAAACCTCAGAATAAACTTCAAGAAAACTGAGGCACTGTTCATCATCAATATCCAAACCGTCTCCCCCCCCCCCGCATCACTAAAAGTAAGAGGCGCAGTGCTCCAAAGCAAGTCCACGATTTGCTACCTAGGGGTCATACTAGACCAACATCTGGACATGGAAGCTCATATAAGCAACACCGTCAGGGCAGTATACCACAAGATATGGACAATCCGCCATTTACGACCCCTACTAGAACCCGAAGACTTCCGAACAATCTACCAAGCCTTGGTAATCCCACATTTTGACTACGCCAACTCAATCTTACAGGGCCTCCCAAAAAAACATTTAACCCACTTCAGCTTGCAATGAACGCTGCCGCCAGAATACTACATGGAGCCACCAGGAGGGACCATATAACCCCAATCCTGAAACACCTCCATTGGTTGCCGATTCACTGTAGACTCGCTTTCAAAATTCTACTGTTGACTTTCAAAGCCATAAACAACCTTGCCTCCTCCTCCATCAAGGACCTCGTCCTCCCCACTCCCTCAAACAGAGTCAGAAGGTCAGCTGCCGCCAACACAGTGAGCATCCCTGGCAAGATCACGAAATGCTCTCAAGCAACCAGAAGTAGAGCATTCATGTACTATGCACCCACATGCTGGAATGACCTCCCGCCCGACATCCGGGCCATTACTGACCTACTCCAATTCAGTAAGGCCCTGAAACACCATCTTTTCATCCAGCACTTCTCATTCAACGGAGACACACAACATACAGCCACACGCACCCACCAAGACAGCTGCTCCAAGACTCTCCCTACCCACAGCCAAAGCCCTATACATTAGCATAACCAGACTCCCTGGGATGTGCTTGTAAACAGCCACCGCTCAGCTTGTATATATCCTTTTTAGCCTGTATATAGCTACCTATAGAGTAGCCAGGATACTGTACAGCCTATACATAGTTACCCCCTGTTAGTCCAAGTTGCATAACCTGTTCTTTGTAAGTACAGTGCTGGTGTACCGGCACTGTACAAATTTACTGTGGAATGTAAACCGAGCTGATTTTAAAGAGCGCGGTATGGAAAAAAACCTTTAAATAAATAAATAAATAAAATATATACCAACACACTTCAAGCAGTCCATCATTCGCCTGGTCCTGAAGAATGCCGCTTTATACCTCATGGATCCCAGTTCCTACCACCCACTCTCCAGCCTCCCTGTACTGGCAAAAATAATCGAAAAATCAGTACAAAAGCAGCTACAAGAGCACATTGACCTGAATGCACCTATGGACATACACCAACATGGGTTCAAACCTCACCACAATGTGGAAACACTGCTAACTTCCTTAATGGACAACCTCATAAGGGGAGTAGACAACATAAAAAAAGGATTTCTCCTAATCTTTATGGACCTATCTGCTGCCTTCGACTTAGTCTCCCACAACAAAATGATACAACGGCTATATGATATTGATCTACGCAACAACACAATAAAATGGTTCAAATCCTATCTCACCAACCGAACAGAACAGGTGAAATGTGGTGACAAGAAATCAACATGCTTTGACATGCTACAGGGTGTACCCCAGGGATCCGCATTGTCATCTATCCTCTTCAACCTGTACATTCAACTCTTCTGCAACATACTCAAAAATCACAGGATGCTCTACCACATTTATGCAGGCAACATCATGATATATACACCAATAAATATACAGGCACTGGACCTCACCCCCATAACCAACTGCCTAGATGAAATAATCATGTGGCTCAGCAACAACAACTTGTCGGTAAACTATAGCAAGACGGAAGCCATGTTCATAACAAGAGGAACCAGCTTCAACCCACCATCTACAATCAGCATCCAGGACAAATCCATCAATGTGAAGGATGAGGTGAGATACCTTGGAATCACCCTAGACAGCAAACTAAACCTCTACTCACACATAAAAAAAAAACACGGCAAAGGCATACTACAAATTAAAACTCATAAGAAGACTCAAACCAATCCTAAGCCAAGACCATTTCAGAACAGTTTGTCAAGCACTCATCACGCCCATACTAGACTATGGTAACTCATTATATATCGGACTCCCTAAACAAACCATGCACCTTCTTCAACTGGTGCAGAAAACAGCAGCTAGGAGCATCACGAACACACCAAGAAACAAACACATCACGCCAGTACTCCAGAACCTCCAATGGCTACCCATACAAGCTCGTGCAAGATTCAAGGCGACATTAAACATTTTCAAAATCATCAACAAGATGCCAGCGAATGTCCTCCAGAACTTAATAACCAGACACACCAGTGCAAGAGCACTGAGAAGCAGCATGGATAATAAGATAGCCACCCCACCTGAATACCAAAGAACTACTCAGGTAACATCCAGAAGGGCACCATCACTCTACACACCAGAATTATGTAACACCTTGCCTGACAGCATGAGATCCATGAGCAACATAAAGGACTTCAAAAGTATGCTCAAAACAACACTATTTGTACAATACTATGGACCCTCCCAGAATCTACAAACCAAAATATGAGCATGATCGCAACCAAGCAAGTTATGGCACCCTTCCAGGTCACATACTACCTTCCCAAGTGCCTTCCCCTCCCAATTACCTATCCTCACCTATCCCCACCTAACCCCAAATGTAGACAACTTAGCAACATGTAAACCACTTTGATTGAAGGAAAAGGTGGTATATAAAACTGGTTAAAGAAATAAATAAATACATATCATACCTCTTCTCATCTATCTCCATTGGCTCCCGGTGACCTTTAGAATTCAGTGCAAGATCCTCACCTTTGTTCACAAATCAATTCACACTGGAATCCCTCAATACCTCTCCAACCTCATTCACCTCCATGCCCCTTAGTGATCTCTCAGGTCCATTCACGCCAAGTGCTTGCTCATAAGAACATAAGAAATGCCATACTGGGTCAGACCGAGGTCCATCAAGCCCAGTATCCTGTTTCCAACAGTGGCCAATCTAGGTCATACGTACCTAGCAGTTTCCCCAAAAGACACAGGTTCTGCAGTGCTTGTACTAGGTCAAGCATGATATCCTGGGTCCCTTTTTAATAGTGGTTATGGACCTTTCCTCCAGGAACTTGTCCAAACCTTTTTTAAACCCAGCTATACTAACAGCCCTTACTACATCCTCCGGTAATAGATTCCAGAGTTTGATTACACGTTGAGTGAAGAAATATTTTCTCTTATTTGTCTTAAATAGTTTACCCCGTAGCTTCATTACATGTCCCCTAGTCCTTCTATATTCTGATAGCGTAAACAATTGATCCACGTTTATCCATTCCACTCCATTCATTAATTTATAGACCTCTATCATATCTCCCCTCAGCCGTCTCTTTTCCAGGTTTAAAGAGCCCTAACCTTTTTAGCCTCTCTTCATAGGAGTAGCCTTCCATCCCCTTCACCAATTTGGTGGCTCTTCTCTGTACTTTTTCTAATAACTCTATGTCCTTTTTAAGATACGGTGACCAGAATTGCACACAATATTCAAGGTGCAGTCGTACCATGGAGCGATACAGAGGCATTATAATATCCTTGGTTTGTTTTATTCTCCATCCCTTTCCTTATGATACCTAGCATTCTATTTGCTTTCTTGGCCACCACTGCACACTGGGCGGAGGGTTTTAACATGTTATCCACGATGACTCCTAAATCTTTTTCCTGGGTGGTAGTTTCTAATGTGGAGCCTTGCATCGTGTAACTATAGTGTGGGTTGTTCTTTCCTAGTGCATAACTTTGCACTTGTCCACATTAAATTTCATCTGCCATTTGGATGCCCAGTCTTCCAATTTATCCAGATCCTCCTGCAGTTTTCCACAATCCTCTTGGGTTTTAACAACTTTAAACAGTTTTGTGTCATCTGCAAATTTGATAACCTCACTAGTTATTCCCTTTTCCAGGTCATTTATGAATAAGTCAAAAAGTAGCGGACCCAGTACAGATCCCTGGGGTACTCCACTATTCACCTTTTTCCATTGGGAATATTGGCCATTTAGCCCTACCCTCTGCTTTCTATCTTTTAACAGTTCCCGATCCACAATAGTACACTGCCTCCTACCCCATGACTTTTTAGCTTTGCCAAAAGTCTCTGATGGGGGACCTTGTCAAAAGCTTTCTGAAAGTCCAGATACACTATATCAACCGACTCACCTTTGTCTACCTGTTTATGCACACCTTCAAAAAAACAGATCAGATTAGTAAGACAAGATCTTCCTTGTCTAAAGCCATGTTGGCTGTCTCCCATTAGGCCATGACTATCTACATGCTGTGTAATTTTTGTTCTTTATGATGGTTTTCTACCATTTTCCCTGGTACAGACGTCAGGCTCACCTGACTGGAATTTCCCGGGACACCCCAGGAACCCTATTTAAAAAGTGGTGTAACGGTGGCGACCCTCCAATCTTCAGATATTACAGATAATTTTAATGAATGTTCACAAATTACCAAGAACAGGTCTGCAATCTCATATTCAGTTCTTTCAACACTCTGGGATGTATACCATCCGGTCCAGGTGATTGCTACTATTCAGTTTATCAAATAGTTGTAATATATCTTCCCGGGTGTAGCGATATTTCTCTCAATTCCTCTGCAGTATCACCTTTAAATACCACTTCAGTCTTGGGTAACATCCCTACATCTTCCTCAGTAAAGACCGAAGCAAAGAATTCATTTAGTCTCTCTGCTATAGCCTTGTCTCCTCTTACTGCCCCTTTTACCCCTCTATCATCTAATGGTCCAATTGACTCTCTCACAGGCCTTTTGCTACGAATGTACTTGAAAAAGTCTTTATTTCGTGTTTTTGCTTCTGTAGCAAGTTTCTTCTCAAATTCCCGCTTTGCCTGCCTTATCAATGCTTTGCATTTAACTTGCCAGTGCTTGTGCTGTTTCCAGTTTTCATCATTTGGCTCTTTTTTCCATTTCCTGAAGGTTGCTCTTTTGGCAGCAACAGCCTCTCTGACCTCACCTTTAAACCATGCTGGCAGTTTTTTTGGACTTTCTTCCACTTTTCTTAATGCGTGGAATACAGCTGGTCTGGGCTTCGAGGATAGTATTTTTAAATAACACCCAAGCTTGCTGTAAGTCTTTAACCTTTGGAACCGCTCCTTTTAGTTTTTTCCGAACTATATTCCTCATTCTATCATAGTCTCCCTTTTGAAAGTTAAAAGGTAGTACTGTGGATTCCTTTACTATCTGTCCTCCACTGATTAAATCAAACATGATCATACTATGATCACTATTGCCAAGTGGTCCCAACACCCTTATTTCTTGCACCAGATCTGGCGTTCCACTAAGGACTAGGTCCAGTATGGCTTCCCCTCTGGTTGGTTTCATGAATCAGCTGCTCCAAGAAGCAGTCATTTATTTCATCTAGAAACTTTATCTCTTTAGCTTGTCCTGCTGTGACACTGTCCCAGTCGATACCGGGGTATTGAAATCACCCATTATTACTACTCTGTTGTGGCTTTTGTTAGCTTCCTTGATTCTTTGAGCAGTTTCACATCCATTTGTTCATTCTGGCCAGGCGGTCGATAGTATACTCCCACTGCCATCACCACTTCCCCTTCATAAATGGAATTTCAATCCATAGAGATTCTACAGCAAATTTTGTTCCCTGCAAAACTTTAATCCTTTCTGACTCAATGCCCTCTCTAACATAGAGCGCAACCCCTCCACCAATTTGTTCAGCTCTATCATTACGATATAGTTTGTATCCAGGTATCACAGTGTCCCACTGGTTATCCTCCTTCCACCATGTCTCTGAGAGTGCAATCATATCTAACCTCTCATTTAGTGCTATATATCTAATTCTCCCATCTTATTGTTTAGACTTCTAGCATTGGCATACAAGCATTTTAGAGACTGTATTTTATTAATATTAATCTGGCTATTGGTAGGCATGGGTAATTGGGAATCTTTATGCTCTGTCTGCTCCTTACTCAAGGGCATTTGGGCTACTATAGAATTCTGCTCCTCCCTTCACCATCTCAAGCTCACCTGGAATCCACTCATAACTCTGCCTTATTCTTTCTTGACCTTAAACTCTGGAATGCCTTCCCTCTGAACCTTCGTATGGAACCCTCCTTCACCAGTTTCAAAGCAATGTTAAAAACAGGGCCGTCCCGTCCATTGAGTGAGAATGTTGTTCGCACAGGGCCCCGCGTGAACCACACTCTCGCTCAATGGACGGCTGCAGAGGGAGCCGGGGAAGCCCGCGCGAGGCCACGGCTCCCTCTAAACAGCCGCCAGCGTGAAGAGCCTTTTCCTTCACGCTGGCGGCTGTTTCAATGAAGCCGCGAATGCTGGGAGAGGTTAAAGGGCATTGCCTTTAACCTTTCCCAGCATTCGCAGCTTCATTGAAACAGCCGCCAGCGTGAAGGAAAAGGCTATTCACGTTGGCGGCTGTTTAGAGGGAGCCGGGGCCTCGCGTGGGCTTCCCCGGCTCCCTCTGCAGCCCCTTAGATGACGTGGGGCTCTTCGGAGGGGGAGGCGGCTAGGACTGGATGGGCTGTGATGGGGGGGAACCGACTGGAAATGGTCTGTGATGGGGGGGAATACAGACTGGAAATGGGCTGTGATGGGGGGGGGGGAACGGACTGCAATTGGGCTGTGATGTTGGGGGGGATAGGACTGCAAATGGGCTGTGATGGTGGGGGGGGGGACGGGCGAAATGAGCTGTGATGGTGGGGGGAAACTTGGACTGGAAGTGGGCTGATGAAGAGCTGGATTAGGACTGGAAATGGGCTGATGGGGGCTGGAATAGGACGAAGTGGGCTGACAAGGGGGCTAGGATTGGAAATTGGCTGATGGGGGAGATTGGAGTGGAATGGGCTGATGGGGGACTGGAATGGAACTGGAAAAGAGCATATGGGGGGCTAGGACTGGAAATGGGCTGATGAGAAGCTAGAATAGGACTTGAAATGGGCTGATGGGGGGAATGTGGACTGCAAATGGGTGATGGGCTGGAAAAGGACTGGAAATTGGCTGATGGGGGCTGGAATAGGGCAAAGTGGGCTGACGAGGGGGCTAGGATTGGAAATTGGCTGATGGGGGAGCTTGGAGTGGAACTGGAAAAGAGCATATGGGGGGCTAGGACTGGAAATGGGCTGATGAGGAGCTGGAATAGGACTAGTTTTATTTCTCCAGTGGTGTTGTACATCCCAGTTTAAATATTGTCTTCCTATTTCTAAATTGTGATCCCTTGTTCTTTGGTGACGGTCTATGTTCTGCATTTTAACCAAGCTGAGGTATTCTGTTCATGTAGTTTCTATTTGACCGTGTCACTTGTTCTCTTTCCCCAGTAGGAGATGCATTGATATTCTCTGAAATGTATTGGTTTAATATTTGAAGTGTTGCCTTTTGATAGGTAGGGTTTGGTGCTTTGGGAGTCCTAGCAGTGCTGTCATGATATGGTGGATTTGCTATGAGTTCTAAATGGTCAGTGTTTATAGTACTTCCTATTGGTCCTGGTGGTTGGCACTGGAATATAGTAACGTAGAAATCTGTTAGTTTTTCTTTATCCAGACACTCATTAAGAAGCATGTTTACTAAAAAATGCATGTTAACATTGTGCAAATATTTATGCAAATGAGGCTCCCTATGCAAATGAGGCCCTGCAATTAATCTCCGCACATGGCCCCGCACCCCCCTTGGGCCGCCCCTGGTTAAAAACCCACCTCTTCTGCACCGCCTTTGATTTTCCCCCTGCCTGCCTCCCCTCCTGTCTCTCTCCCGCACTGATGTCCTCTTCTTTCCTTCCATCTCAAGGTATCCTTTCCTCTATTTCTTTCCTATGCATTTATTGGCGTCCTGTTTATTTTCTTTTATTGTAAACCACTCAGATGCCTGTGTGTTGGGAGGTATATTAAAAACTGAATAAAGATAAAGATAGTGTCTGGATTTTCTATGTTTCATATGAGATTCCCAGGCTAGATAATAAAACTGCTACAATTTTTGCAGCATATAAACATCGTTGTAAAGGTGTTTTTTTTTAAAAATTATATAGCCTGGAAACGCATTGCTTTATTTATTTTTGGGAAAAGCACCTGATATGTGTCCTGAGTGAGGGGTCCACCTGTTCCCCAACCAGAGCTCTGAGAAGGCCCTCCATTTTGGCTGCTGGGAGGGGGGGGGGGGGGATGGGACACCAGCTCATCTCTTGTTTCAGGCAGCAGATTGTCTTGAGCTGCCCGTCTCCAAAGACGTCTTTCACTGTCTGCATGTGAGGAGGGAAGTATGTGTGTGTGATTGTGCCCCATGGGTTGTATGCTGCTTGACACTGTGTGTCAGGGGCTGTGTGTGTGTGTGTATGTATGTTTATGTGTGTGTGCGTGTTGAGGTGTATAGTTGACAGTGTATGTTGGAGGCTCTCTATGTGTATTGGCAGTGTGTGTGTCAGAGTGTGTTCTGAGTGTATATGTGTGTGGGTGTTAAGGGTATGTACATGTTGGCAGTGTGTCATGGGGGCTGTGTGTATGTTTGTCTGTGTCATGGAGGTGTGGATGTGTGTGGTGTCTATGTTGGCAGTGTGTGCGTATAGCTGTGGGCATGTAAGTTTCTGTTCCCCCTTGCATTTTCTTCTGTTTTCCTGTACTCACTCCCTGTCTCTTTCTACACTTACTACTCTCCCTCCTTCCCTTGCCATCTCCGTTCACGCTCTCCCTCTTTCCCTTACCAACCCCTTTCACTTTGTCCTTCCCTTCTTGCCCTCTGTCTTCCCTTCTCTGCTTTCTTGCTTTCCTCCAATTCCCCTCCTCTTCATGTCTTTTCCCCTTTTCATAGAAACATAGAAAAATGATGACAGAAAAAGACCACATGGCCTATCTAGTCTGTCCTTCCATATCTTTAACCCTGCCACTTCTCCTATGCTCCACCCTCCTTTCCCTGCCCCTCTTCTTTCCTTCCTTAAACTTTGCCTTTCCCTAATGACCCACTCCTCCCTTCTGTGAGGCCGGGTCTATCTTCGCCAATGGGAGTTGGAGACACCTGCTGATTTTGGCCGTTATCCCTTCTCTTCCTGTACTGATGGGACCTGGGGACTTTCACTGGCTTTTCAGTGCTCCCTCCTTCTCTTCTGCCAGTGGGGCCTGAGAACTCCCGCCGGTTGGTCTGCACTAGCACTCATCTTCTTGTGCCTCCAGGAGCTGGGGACCCCAGCCACCTCTTCTGTTTTCTTCTGCACTGCTCTGTTGAAGCCATATGCATTGGTTTATTGCTGCATGCATGCTGGAATCTCGCCAGTAAGCACATCACCTAAGCAAAATGTGCTTATAAAAATGATCCATTGACACAGTAGAAGGCAATAAAACATGTAGTGTTGTGTGTCATCGAATTGGTGCCGACTCTTGGTGAGCCTGCGGATATATTTGGCTCAATATTCTTTTAAAAAGCCAGCAGTGATGCTAAAATAAAATACATATATCCATCTTTATTCTCTGGTCAGTGCTGTGCTGAATATATACATATATATATACTATAATGTGGGCTGTGCCAGAGTTATGCATTTAGTGGTGATATTCAGCCCACTACCTGGGTAACTATCTGGATAAAGTTAGGAGAGCTCATTGGCTGTTCTAAAGTCATCTACATAGTTCTCTGGATAGTTTACTGATTATCACTGGGGGGGGAAGTTTCTGAAAAACAGGTTAGTTTTGTGTATTCCACGACAGTGGTGAACCTCACTCCTAAGCCAGGGTATGTGGAGAATGATCTCAGTCTCTCAAATTTGCTGCTAATGCTCAGCATCGTGCTAAAGAGAGCTACCTGTTGGAGTTCGAAATTGTAACTTGTAAAGAATAATTTATCAAGGTGTGTTTGGAAATTCCTCTTAATCAAGTCTGTGGCATCCAACACGATGGGAAGTAACTTGATATCTTTCTGCCACATTTGTTGGTCTCTGACTGCATATTTTGGTCCTTGAAGATCTTCTCCCTCTCAATGTGATTCACACTATAGACGCTAGGGCCTGAGATCTTTATAAGCTATGCTGTTCTGGTGTTCTCCTTTACCAGTATCTCCTGCTCTCTCAATGACTTGGTGCTGTGCTCACGATCTGCCCATGCATCACCCCCGTAGCGGTGTGGTGGTCTGGAAGGATCTTCACTGGCATGTCATGTATAGTGCCACTGAAAATCAATGGATAGTGCTGCTTAATGGAATAATCTGGGTAACAGTTGCCATTATCTGCAAAATTCCTTTTGAACACAGACCTAATTAAATATAATATTTTGCCATCAGAAAACGAGAGCTCACAATCTCAACCAATTATTGTACTGGAAACAAACCGGTCTTCAGCTTTATTCTACACATGAGCAGGTTATAATGGGAGGTTCTTCTGAAATCTCGGGGCAGCCAAAGAAAACATCCTTTCATGACATTTATGCTGTATAAGAAGAATCAGATATACAATGGCTCATTAATTATAAGATGATTCGCTTGTGATAGTCAGACCTTCTGAATTATAAATGTGAACATAATTTTTACATGTCTGGATATTTGGAACATCCCTAATTCTGTGCCAAAACTGAAAATTTCTAGATTTTATTCCTTCCATATTCATCATCTCAAACCAGTATGAGCATTACATTCCCTCAGCACTCAGATGAACGCTGGCAAATTTACTTTCCTAGCACAGATGTGCTTTGTTTTAAAGTGGTCTGATTGCTCAAAAGCATTTAACGTTATCACTTTCAGAGCATTTCTTGCCCTTTTCAAGAGTCTGGTCCTGATCCAAGCCCTTGGCCCTGGTTTCTATGCCAACAGCACAGACGTTTGTGTCTGACGAAGGAAGCATGAAAACTAATTCAAACTTCCATGCCACCCTTCCACTAAAGCTACTTAAGCAACCTGCTAAATTAGGTTTTGCATCTTAGACACATAAGAAAAATAAGGCACGTTTGTCATTGCATCACACTGGGAATTTATCATTTATTACTTGCTAAATCTTATAAAACTCAAGGCAGCATACGTCAAGCAAAGGAAAACATAATAATAGAAATGACACAAACATATGATAAAAATAGCAAACCAGAACTATACAATAAAAGTATAGCTCTGTGGCCAAGATAGTGGTGTGTCTCCATCATCCTGCAAGGGATTAAAAGTAAATGGCTAAATTATATTTTCTTATTTAGAATTTGCTGTTAATTTGTCTAATCACAGACAAATTAACAGCAAATTCTAAACCAAAGAGATGATGATGATATGTCGGACCTGTAATAGATGTCACCATGGGCGCAGAGTGAACAATGAATCACTGAATTGAAAAGCAGCATCTCAAAATTCTTGTTTTTCATCTATATGACAACAAAAAATTTTTTGGGTGCATCACTAACTCAAGCAGTCACTCTGTGCCCCTGGATAACACTGAGGTAACATTCGGGATAGTTTCAAAACACAACATGGGAGCAGACTCCCAGGATGGTTGTACTTTGAAAAATTCTTTGGTGTGAAAAAATCTTGAGCCTCTGATATTATCTGTTGGACCCACACACAACTGTTTTGCAGCAAGAGGCAATGATGTGGGCTGGAGAGCTCTAGCTATTCAGTCAGGAGTTTTCTAAATTAGGTACTGAAAGTCTGGTTCCATATTACCCTCTTGAATTCCATTTACTCAATCATTCATAATTACAGTATGAGTGTATGAAAATTTATAAAGTAGTGAATTTGATTATTTGGAGACAGGGCTGATGCAAGGATATTAGGTGCTCTAGGAGAACATTCAGACTTTCACCCTCATAAGAACAAGATTTGCATTCTGAGTCAGACCAAAGGTCCATCAGGACAGCGACCTGTTTCCAACAGTGGCCAATCCAGGTCATAAGTACCTTGCAGGATCCAAAACGGCAAGAAGATTCCATGCTATGTATCCCACAGATACATCGTAAATGCCCCCCACTTGTCTTTAATAATGGTTTTTGTACTTTTTCTCTAGGAACGTGTCCAAAACTCTTTTTAAACCCACGTTCACTAACAGCTTTTACTACATCCTCTGGAAACAAATGCCAGAGCTTAATTATACATTGAGTGAAAAAAAATAGAAAAAAGGTGCCCGTACTTACATGCAGGGCTCTTTTATTAATACATGAAAACCATGGCTCAGTTTTAACAGGTAATGAAAATGGCGCCGGTACTCCATACCCTGACGTACTCCTTCAAAAAATGCCTGGTCTTAAATGTACTACCTTGTAGCTTCATTTTGTGTGCCCTAGTCTTTGAACTTTATGAAGGAGTAAACAACTGGGTCATGCTTACTTGTTTCCAGGGCCAGCCCGTCCATTAAGCAAGAATGTTGTTTGCACAGGGCCCCGCGTTTCAGGGGTCCTGTGCAAACAACATCCTTCATTGAAGATCGTCAGGCAGGAAGCCGGAGAGGCAGCGTTCTAAATGTCAATACAGCTGCCGAAGTGAAGAGAAAAGGTGCGCTTCACTTCGGCAGCTGTAGAGGTGAGCTGGGGCCTCTCCGGCTACCTCTTAGCTAGCCGCAGGGCTCTTCAGGAGGGGAGGGGGGTGCTTGGACTGAAAATGGGCTGGGGGGTTGCTAGGACTGAAAATGGGCTGGGGGGGTTTCTAGGACTGGAAATGGGCTGAGTGGAGAGCAGGCTTGAACTGCAGATAGCTGATGGGGAGGGGGGCTTGGAATGGAAATGGGCTGAGAGGGGACGGAGCTAGGACTGCAAATGGACTGTGGAGGGAAGGCTTGAACTGGAAATAGCTGATGGGGAGGGGGCTTGGACTGGAAATGGGTTGATGGTGGGGGCTAGGATAGGCTTGGAAATGGGCTGATGGGGAGCTAGGACTGGAAATGGGCTGATGCAGATGCTGGGTGGGGCTGCAACTAGAAGGGAGCTGAAGTTGGGGGAGGATTCAAATGGGATGGGGCTGGGAGAGTGAAATGGAGAGGGGAAAAATATTTTGTGTGGGAGGGAAGAAAAATCTTCAATTGGCCACGTATTGGGAGAGTAAGTGGGGATTGAGGATGGAGGGGTAACATTTGAGTGGATGAAAAAGAAATAAAGAAAGATGGAGGAAAGAGCAAAAGGAAAGATTAGTATGTTAAAGCAGATGTAGAGAGAGAATGGAATAAAACTAAAAGAAAGAAGAAAGAACAAATGGACAGCACACGATGGAAAGTTAGCAGAAGACACAAAGAAACCAGAAGAAAGTGACTGGAGCAATTGCAACTGGAAAAAAAATGCACAAAAGGTGGAAAAATATCTCTTTATTTTGAATTTATTAACTGGAATATGTCAGTTCTGGGAAATGTGCGTCATTAACGTCTGCACTTTGTTTAGTACAAGAGGAAATTAATTCATAGTTTTATTTCTACAGTGTTGTACATTCCAAGTTTGGCTTTTGGGGTTCGCAGTTTAATTATTGTCTTCCTATTTCTAAATAGTGATTCCTTTTTCTTTTTTTGTGACGGTCTATGTTCTGCATGTGTAACCAAGCTGAGGTATTCTGTTTATGTAATTCCTATTTGACATTGCCACTTGTTCTCTTTCCCCAATAGGTCATGTATTGTTATTCTCTGAAATGTATTGGCTTGATATTTGCAGTGTTGCCTTTTGATAGGTAGAGTATAGTGCTTTGTGAGTCCTGGTAGTGCTGTTATGATACGGCGGGTTTGCTATGGGTTCTAAATGGGCAGTGTTTGTAGTAGTTACTAATGTGCCTGGCGGTTGGCACTGGATTATAGTAATGTAGAAATCTGGTAGTCTTTCTTTATCCATACACTCATTAAGAGGCATATTTACTAAAAGTTAGTGTATGCTAACATTATGCAAATGAGGCCTCTTATGCAAATGAGGCTCCGCAACGAGTCTCCGCACATGGCCCCGCACCCCCCTTGGGCTGCCCCTGCTTGTTTCACTCATTACTTTATAGATCTCTATCATATCTCCCCTCACCCATCTCTTCTCCAAGCTGAAGACCCCCTAACCTTTTAAAGCTTTCCTCACAGGTGTATCCTTTCATTCCCTTTATCATTTTGGCCACCTTTCTTTGTACATGTGGGTGTGTCACCAAGTCAATACTGATTCCTGGTGACTCGGCTCCTGGGTCTTTGAGCCTTTTCTAATTCCACTATATCACTCATTGTTCCCATTTTCAGGTCTTTCATAAATATGTTAAAAATTAGTGAGCCTGTACAGATCATTGGAGTACTCCACTATTCTCACCTTTCTCAGCTTAGAAAATTGGCCATTTAGCCCTACTCTTGTTTTTTATCTTTTAACCTCCTATCCCATGACTTTTTAATTTCCTCCGTGTTTTTCAAGCCAATCCTGGTGTACTCCCTAGTCAGTCTGGTTTTCAGGATACTCACAATGAATATACATGAGATAAATTTGCTTATGATACCAAAATCAGTCATGACATATCCTAAGCAGAAGGATGTGCTTTCAGCTGAACTTAAAATGAAATGAAGAAATTTTAACACAATTTCCCATTTGAATCTGTTTTTGAAATGATCATTTTTTGATCATTCCATGTTTAAAATATTAGGCTGCTGCCACTGCAAAAACCCTGCCAGTCCTTCCATGAAGCCTTCTGAGATCCACTCCCCCTCCTTTTTCCTTCTTTAGGTTTCTTCATCAGGCAAGAGTGAGCTCCTGATTGCTTCTGTCTCATCTATACATCTGTTAAAATGGAACCAGCAGGCTGAGTCCAGCCCCATTGCTAATAGCTTCCATACAAAACTGAGGATAGTGCTGTTTTATATGGATAAGATCAACAATTATATTGACTTTGGTCTGCTGGTATCTTTTTTCAAAACCTGCAGCACCAAAGTAGGTATTGGTTGGTAAGGATCCACGAGGAGTTCATTTGTGACTGAGATCTGACATTGTTTAAATGTTGTTTTGTATTTTATTTGTTTTTATTTCATCTTGTATTTCTTTTTTAATCTTAGACCATGTCTGTGCACGCGCCAGTCAGACAGTCGAGGCAGGAAGCTTAAGCATGCAGGTTTTTATGATACTACCAAAAAGAAGATTGAACTGTTACATAATTGTTACAGTACCACCATAAAATAGTTTTTATTAAGTCATTCTTCTCACAGGCAAACTCACCATCTAATGTGCGTGCATACGAAGAGAACCAAGAGGCACCAAAAATGATTTATTGATGGTTATTTAGATACTTTGCATTTTTTGGTTGGGGCACTTTTATGGCAATCCCGAATGAGTCCTCTTTGCAAGGCTTCCTAGACTATGCAGTGAACCAGAATGAGAGAGGTCAGGAAAACATTATCACATCAGGACATAAACATTTTTCATAGAACACTAAGAACAGCTTTTCTCATCTAATGGTTTAAAACTGTCACTTTACTGGGCATTGGTGAGCTAATGACTTTAAAAGTAATTTGCAATAAAAGATGGAGCTGGATTTTGTAGTCGATACAGTAGAAATGCAAGGCTTTCTAGTCCTTCTTAGCGGATGAATTAGCTACTGCTCTATTGTTATAGAAATCTGTAAAAAAGTGAATATTTAACTGCAGTGCTGATGCTCTACCATCAAAGTAATTTTTCCTGCAAAGTAATTCATCCAACTGTTAGTGGGACAATGGTGCTGTGAGTCTTCATTTAGAACTAGTTTTGTTTTAGCCCTCTTCTTCCTCCTCCTGCTTGCCCACTCTTTGCAATCACAGTTCTTGGGCAGCTGTCACAGCTCCTCTGGAATCTTCTTTGCACGCATCCTGAGTCTCTGAGTTGCGTACAGACATGCGCCATTTACATGCATAAGTCACTATTTTCTAGGATGTACATGCGTGAATGGGCATTCATGTGTATGCCTTAGGTACTTGCTATTCTGTAAGGGTTCACATAAGATTGCTTGCAAGTATTTTCAGTGTGGGTGTGCACGGGACTGGAGTTTGGGCAGAACATAGGAGGAACACAAATTTTTTTACGTGCTTCGAAAATTCTAGGTGGGGCAATGGCGCCTGCCATAGGGCAGGTTCACACCTCGTTTGCTTGCCCTTATTTTTTAAAGCATGTGGGTACTTCATCTTACAAAATAAGCCTTAAATGGGCGCATACTAATGTGTGTAAACTCCCCGAGAGTTTTTAATATCACCCTCCACGTGTCACTGTTACTGGGTCTCTCTCACTCTATGGTCTGTGAGAGTTGTCTCTGTAGCGTTCCCAACCCCAGCTGACCCAAGCAGCAGAAGTCAAGCTCAGGAACTGAGCCTGGGATTCCTGCAAGGTGGTGGATTGCACTGCCACTGAGGTGGACTCACCTTCTAACATGCTTAGATGCAATTTAATTTAATTTTCAGACTATGGGGTATGTTTACTAATCAGCAGTAGCAGCTTCCGTGCGATATCTGAGCCGTGGCCCCTTTGAATTCAAGGGGACCGCGGCTCCGATATCACACGGAAGCTGCTACCGCTGATTAGTAAATATACCCCTTTGACTTTTTCTTTCAGAGGTTTCGTAATCTCATGCCTTGTGTGAGTTGGAAAATTATGCATGCCGCATTTGTACTCGGCTCCAGAAAAATCAGTGAAAAGTTTGTAGTTAGCTGCTTTAACTGATTCTCTCACTCCTGCAGATCTGCATTGGTCGGAAGTGATTTAAAAGGAACGCTGAGATGCCAGGAAGATATGTTTAATTACACAACCCACAGTCAGGTATGTGGGTCCTCATTCACATATCTTTTTTAGATAAATTTTCAATGCATGTGAATGCAGACCGATGAGTGTGTAGTAATTTACCAATCCAGATTTGCATGGATGAGGGAATACTGTACAGCAGGCTACCATCAGCTGCCTCGGTTTATCATGGTCTAAGCTTCTCTGTGGTGCTGAGCTTGTCATCAGCCTTAAAGTGCATACTTCAAGGGCAGTGGAAGGACCTTTTTGAGAATGTACTGCACATTGGATATGGCAACAGTTCTTTAAGAGATCACTCATGACTTACAGTGAAAAGCTAAGGGGATCTTTTAGTAAAGGCACTAGCTGACAGCTTGTGTTCTGGTGCATGCTGAAGGCACACCGGGACATGCTTTGCCAGCTAGCATGGGGTCATGAAAGCATGGGTTGTTTCCCGTGTTAACTGTGCGACCCACGTTAGGGTCATGAGTGGGTGTGGTGATCTCAGTGTAGTTAGCGCTGGGTTCACGCCGCATGCTAACTGCAATAGCATGGGTTTATGTAACACCACCTCAATAGGTGGAATTAAATGCACCCGTGCTAATGCAGACTTTATTAGGGGAAGTGCTTTCCACACCGCGGCAGCTAATGCAGTAGTCTTGTACCTAGCCCGTTATAACTTCTGCTCTATTGGCATGTTAGGTGCAATAGCTTACCATCCTTTCATGAAAGACCCTCTAAGTTATCTTGTATTTACATTGGAAAATTTCACTGAAGAAAATGTGAATTTGGATGATTACATTAATGCGAATGTCAAAGGAGTGACCATTTTCACAGTTTACTGTTCAAAATATTTTGGTCCATTTTCAAAGAAGGATTGCTTTTGTTCAAGGTTTAATGTAGAAGCAGTATTGTGGCTGGATGAGGAAGGTATTTCTGGCATTTAGAAGATTTCAAAGTCAAAGGTGCATTGGACCCTGGAGCAGACATGTGCGTTCTGATACCTAATATCTGACAAAGTTTTACATTAATGTTGATGTAGTCTGAAATCACACCCAGTGTTGTATCGTAGAAGTTGTCTTCTAAAATACTGTATTTGTGTGTCAAGAGAAGAATTTACTGATATCCTGAGCCCCAGACTAGGTTAATAGAGACTGCATTGTGCCATCTCTACACAGTAAGAATTTCCAAGCTAGTGGTATTGTAGCTGCTTTTCTGCCCGCAGTTGTTATAGATCAGCTTACACCTATCTGGATGTAAACAAATCAGCACTGAAAAATTACTTTATTAAGTTCTGACCACTGCAAGATATTCCAACGTGATAATATACAAGGGAAAAAGTCTACATTTAAATCAACCCACTGGAAATATCTTCTCTCCCTTGTCTACACTGTGCTGTATGTGCATCTATTCCAGAGGTTCTGAATCCAGTTCTTGGAACACATCTAGCCAGTCAGGTTGTTAGGATAATTGCAATGAATATTTTTCTTGCTCCACTGCCTCTGGCTATTCAACAATTTTCGGTGTCTCCATATATCTATGCAGATGACATTATTTTACTATGTCATGTCTCTCCTCTCACTCTGGATATTACCCCACTTAATGCTTGTCTGTCCCACGTTGCTTCATGGCTTTCGCACAATTTTCCTTCACTTAAACCCTTCAAAATCTACGGCTATGTGGGTATCTCTTAGCGGTTCCTGTCCCTCAGTTTCTCCTATGATTGATTCGGTTCCTATTCCACTCGTCTCTTCCTTCCGCTATCTGGGGTTATTCTTGATTCTACACTCTCTTTTCATGAGCACATTGCTTCTCTCACTCGGCGATCTTTTTGTGACCCTTCGGCAGATTCCGGGCTACTCGTTCCCTTTTTTCTTCTGATTCCCTGGTCACTTTGGTTTTGGCTCTGGTGGTTAGTAGGCTTGACTATTGCAATGTTTTTCTAGCTAATCTTCCTAAATATCAGCTTAAACGATTACAATTTATCCAAACACTGCAGCTCGCCTTATCACTTTTTCTCGGTCATTTGACCATGTCACTCCCCTCCTTTTTCGTTTGCACTGGCTTCCACTTCATTTTCGTTATCAATATAAGTTTCTTATTTTGCTCCACCGTGCTCTTCATACTGGCCAACCTTTATACCTAGCAGATCTGGTCCTTTCTTCACACTCCCTACCGCCAACTTCGGTCATTTCACACTAACCGTTTATTGCTCCCCTCTCCGTCACAAGCCCGGTTAGAGCAGACTCGTCATTCCGCTTTTTTCTTTCTCGGCCCTTTCCTCTGGAACTCTTTACCACCTTCCCTCAGATTAGAATCCTCCTACCCTCATTTCAAGTCATTACTCAAAACACATCTGTTTACTCAGGCTTTTGACCTTCCTCCCAGTCCCCCTCCCTGAAGTTGTTCCCCCGTTGCTGGTGTGTGTTTTTATGTCTGTTGTTGTTGTTACCCTTTTTTTAGTTTTAGTAGGTTATGTTAGGTCTCTTTAATTGATTATGTAATCTTATCTATATGTGTGTGGTTTTTTTACTTTCCTTTCATTTTATGGCGTTCTTTTCTATAATTTGCAGTAGAAACGTTTTTATTGTACACCGCTCTATGCTTCGGCAGTAGCGGTTGATCAAATGTTTTAATAAAGATAAAGATAAATATGCATGGGGAGATTTGCACGCACTTCCTCCATTGTATACAAATCTCTCTTGTGCATATTCATTATGGTTATCCTGCAAAACTGACTGGCTGGTGTGACCCAAGGCTTGGTTGAGGCCCCCTGATAGACAGATATCAATTTTAATTAATTTGTTTTTAATATATTTATTAATTGTTTCTTTGTTCTAAAAATCCAAGGCAATGGACAGAATAAAAACAAAATGCAATCCATAAAACCATATAGAACAGATAGCATAATAAAGCATATATTGAAAACTAAGAAGCCTTCAAAGCCACATAATCCCAACCCTCTGGCATTTATAGGGGCATGCTTACTAAAGCCTATGCTGGTAATGTGTGTGTGGGTCATGTTACTTACACGGGGGGGGGGGGAGGGGTTTCAGCACTAGCTTCAGAGAGCATGTGCTTTCATTCTCCTGTGGTTAGAATGGGGCTACGACGTGGCACCATGCAAGCCAGCAGGCAGGCACACTTATGCCATCCACTGATGTGGCGTTAAGTGCACCGGTGCTGAGTGGCAAGCGTGGTCAGCATGGGCCACGAACACCCATGCTAGCTGCGACTTGCCGGCTGTGCCTGCATTCTGCCCAGTCCTCACCCCGATGCATGCTACCAGGGAAGCATGGGAATTCTGCTGCAGCGGTCCGGGTCACTCTTTAGCACCATGTCCAAAGTGCACACTAAACCCCACGCTACTGGATAGCGCGGTTTAGTAAACATTCCTCATCGTGCAAGCTTCAAAAACAGACTGAAAGAGCTAGTCTGGTACTGCAAGGAAGAGGAAATTAATTAGGACTGGCTCTGCTGTGGGGGGGGAGAGTAGAGAGGTAGGAGGGAAGGGGAGTAAGGAGCTGGAGATGGCAGATTAGTATGCCTAGAACAGTAGACTTTGCACAGTGATTTTTGGCACTTGAATGTTGTTTCTAAGCTGTTGTGAGAGCTCTTCACATACCGGTTATTCCCTTTTTCTTCATACATGATTGCAATAATGCCTGCTGTCTGGAATAACAGAAGCTAAAGGTGCTGTCAAATACTTTCTTTGTACAGTGTGATTCACACCATGCGGTATTTCTCTTCAGCATTAAATCCTTGTGCTAATGCCGTCTTAATTTAGAACAAAGATGCTTAACTACCTCCTCTGAGAATATAAAATCCCTTGATCAGATATCGGAGAATATCCCAGAATGAGTCTAGCCTTTACCACATGATCAGAAGCCCTGCAAAGAAACACTGAGCAAGGCACTAGTGCGCCAACCTGTAATGTTGGACTTAGTAGATTTATAATTTCTGGCTATGATGCGTTAAAGCATAATATATGAATGCTAAATCGGAAGTTCAGTGATGAATGCATTAAATACCAATTTAGGGGAAAATCAAAAGTGCATTTATTCCAAGTTCAGTTCCTAAATATTACCACCACCTTTTGAAACTTCCTGCCTTATGGAATGATCCCTGCTAACATCTGGCTCACAGATTGTATCCCATAAAGATATCATAGGGATACTTTGCATAACTGTTTTTTCAGAGGCAGACCAAGGGGTAGGGAGATCAGATAGCAGGAGGTATGCTAACCCTCTCTCTTCCTCTTCAGATTAACAACTTGGCAGTGAGAGGCACACTTTGTCCCTTTCCACTCCCAACTCACTCTGACATTCTTTTACTCTCATGCATGTGCATTACTGCAGAGTGTATATGTGGTGTGTGCGTATCTGTCTGTCAGTTTCTTATTACTCCGGGGATGGGGTGGTGGATTTCTGGATGGGTTGAGCATGCTGCATATACATGAGGTATGAGGGCTGGACTGTATATGTATGTAAGAGGGAATGTGGACGTGAGGGGCTATGGGGTCAGTGTGCACGGGGGAGAGTGAAGATTGAAGATGTGGGTGAGTTTGTGTGATCCCTGATAGTCACATTGCACCCTTTAAGCCGCTTCCCTAGACTCTTCCAGTGCCTCATATTCCTGCCTTCCTTCACCATCCTCCTCCTCTCTCTCCCCATATATATCCCCTGTAGGATGCCAGCTCACCCAGGGCCTGGAAAACACCACCTGCTGTGCTCCTGTAGTCCACAATACACAGCGTTCTCTCTGCTGTTGTCATACAGTAGGTGCTAGAGACTTTACCTGCACACGTCTACTCTCAGACCAAAGCACCACAGTACCTGGGAGTGGAGCGTAAATGAACTTCATTACTTCTACTGCCGCCATCCTCAGACCATCTCCCATAATGCATCATAATAAGGATTTTAGAAATCCAGGAATGGCTCAAAATGTCCTCCTTGGATTTGGGTAAATCAATGGGTGAAAGCTCCTCTAAACCACTTTGGATCCTGGTGTAGACCTATGGAGATTTGACTCAAATTTCAGTTTCAGTCGGTGTGACTTTATTTCTGAATGATTGCTTACATTCAGATTGGTTTGGATTTCTGTTGATATTTTCAGCTCCATATTATTCAGTCTTGAAAATGAGAGTCTTCCAAGAGTAAATATGGCCTGAATGGAGCCCTAGTTAGTAGCCTTCAGTCAAGGACTTTTGCTAAAACGGCTGGGTTGAGCTGAAGGAAGGGGGTGAGGGAGAACATATAAAGTAGTTGTGAATGAAGGGTAATGGGTACTACAGCCAAGTAGAGACCAATTTCAACTGAGCCGGTAACTCTTAAGAAACCAAAGGAAAGCCCTGGGCTAAAAATAAATTAAAATAAAAAACAATAAAGTGCAAATTCACAAATATCTATTATCTAAGCAGTTAAAAATATCTGAACTGGAAAAAGATTTGCCCAGAGTTTGCTTCAGAAAACTCAGGTTTGTCGCTGTTGATTTGTAGGCCTGTGATCATAAGAATAAATGTCCTCGTTAACTGAGGAATTAATCCATGGCCAGTTGATTGGCATTGCGATCACAGATATCATAAATTTTTTTTAATGTGCCTTCAAGTTAATGCTGACTCCTGGCGACCCAGCAGCCCCTGGGATTTCTTGACAAGGTATGACTGGAAGTAGATTGCCAGGTCTTTTCTTCTGAGGCAATGGAGGGTAAAGTGACTTGCCCAAGGCCACAAGGAGTGCACGTGGGAATTGAGCTGAGAACTCCTGGGTAGTAGGCTGTTGTTCTAACTACTAGGCTACTCCTCCATATCATAAATAGGCTCTAAAAAAAATCTGCATTTTGCAACTCTAATCTAATAAATGCCAACCACATTAAGAACTAAAGGGGTCATTTTAGAAGCCTTGTACGTACACTAATTAGAGCATAAGAACATAAGATATGCCATACTGGGTCAGGCCAAAGGTCCATTGAACTCAATATCCTGTTTCCAACAGTGGCCAATCCAGATTGCAAATACCTGTCAAGTTCCTAAAGAGTAGACACATTCCATGCTGCTTGTCCCAAGGGTAGGCAGTGAATTTCCACAGTCCACTAATAGTTTATAGACTTTTCCTCCAGGGACTTGTCCAAACCTCTTTTTAATCCAGCTACACAGTTTTTACTCCTTCCTCTGGTAACAAATTCCAGATTGAGTGAAAAAATATTTTCTCCAATTAGTCTTAAATGTGCTACTTTCTAGCTTTCATTGCGTGTCCCCTAATCTTACTGCTTTTTGAAGGAGTAAATAACTGATCTACACTTACCTGTTCCACTTCACTCATTATTTTACAGAACCTCTATGATATCATTCTTCAGCCATCTCTTTTCAAAGTTGAAGTGCCTTTCCTCATAGGACATACGAGGTGTGATCAAAATGTTTTGAGACTTGTTGTGTAGCTATATAACGATACGTCGCACCATGACGCTATTAAGCATGCAGTGACCTAGTTATGTGCTCTGCATGTGTAGAGTGTAGCGTGGCTGCAGCACACCTGTACATTTTTAAATCACGTGATGTTTGGTATCGTGTAAAAGCAGTTCGCCAGATTTAGGATGAGTGAAAAATTGAACAGTGAATTTGCATTAAATTCTGTCAGAAACTTGGAGATTTGTGCTAAGAGACTTATGACAAGCTTCAGCAAGTGTATGTAATAAAAACAACTGACTGCTATGGTTAAATATTGACCCCTATATATATATTTTTTTCTTGATCTTGCACGGGAACGCTTAGGGCTGCTGAGAGAATGTGGTGGGAAGCTAAATTGCCTTCTGCTCCCGCTGTATACAAAAAAATGCCACGCCTATTTATAGAGCTCAGGTCCTATCTGCTGAAAAAACCTACTATTCCTCACGGATGCAGAGACCTAGGTATGCTTCCAGGCCATTTTTGCAATTGCTTTACAACAGTCTGTCCTCATATCCCCTTCCTCTAGTTGTTTAAATTCTGGCTCTTCTCCTGGAGCTCTAGCAGCCCACTTCTGTGATAAGATCCTACTGCTCGAGAAGGCCTACCTCAGGCCAGCTCATTCACTCTTCCTACATCTCTGGAACCTACTACTTCTTTTAGTCTGGCGCACACTTGGTCTGAGCTTGCTTTGCTTATGGAAGCCACACTACTCAAAACAGTTTCCTCTACTAAAAAAACACTTGTTTGTCAGATCCCATCCCTTTGCAGTGGCCCCCTGACAGAACTTTAGATCTTCTTCCCTTTCCACATGCTGTCATTAACAAGAGCCACAAGCATGGAAGAAAGCTGTCATATGCCCTATTCTCAAAGCCCCTAAGTTGGACCCCCTGCTCCCTGCTAATTACCGCCCTATCTTGAACCTATAATTTCTCTCTAAACTTACCAAACGTCTAGTTCTGTCACAGCTAACGGACCATACTGAACATTCTTTAGCCTTTCATCCCCGACAATCAGGCTTCCGCACGCATCATAGCAGAGAAACGATAGTGAATGCAGTTCTTAATGAAGTTTATAGTGCCCTTGACGCAAGAAAGTTCACTTTAACCTTTTCTCTAGATTGATCAACAGCATTCGATCTTGTAGATCATAACATCCTACTTGCTTGTCTTTTCAGTAATGGCCTTTGAGGAAAGGTACAGTCTTGGTTTAATTCCTATCTGATTGAGACCTGAAATGTACGGTCAATAAATCGCTCACACTCTCCAACCACCCCCCCCCCCCCCAGCACTTACTATGTCCCCTGTGCTCTTCAATATTATCCTTAGCCCTCTGGCCTCCCTTATCCAGTCAACAGCGTTTTCCACTTATTTTTACATTGATGATATCCTTATTGCTCATCTAGACAGTTCTCCTCTTGATCTTTTTGTAATTTATTGTCTAAGGAAAGTGGCAACATGGCTTCACAAGAATGCACTGAGGTTAAACCCACAAAAACCAGCAGCCACTTGGATAATGAGGATGACTACCACTCCTCAAATTGCCCTTTTCTTGGTGACACCCCCATCTTTCTTTCACCCTCTTTCAGGTTCCTGGGTATCCTCATCGATTCAAATTGTCCTTCTCTGCTCAACTTAACCAACTGACCAAATCTACCTTTGCCGCTCTCTGCCATTTAGAGCTCTGCACCCTCTCCTAAATTCAGCAGAACAGACATCCCTACTCCTCAGTACAGTTATTGGATGACTTAATAATTGTATATGATCTATTCCAGGCTTCCTGCATGTCAATTAAAGAAACTCCAAACTATCTAGAATATAGACATACACATCCTTTTGTATGCAAGGAAGTTCGACCATATCACCCTCTTTATTTATACAGCATCACTTACTTCCACTCCCGTTTCAAATTCTTTTTTAAATTCTTTCCCTTGTCCATTGTGCCTTGTATAACTACACCTGGGAGAATTCTGTGCAAAAAAATGTAAAATTCTGCATGCTTTATTATTAAATATTTGCACAGAATTCCCCCATAATAAAACTTAGCTTGTCCTCTAGACCTGAAATTTTCCCTGCCTTTTTCCTCTTTAGCTCTCTTGCTCCAATCACAGTTCTGTTCCCAACCCATCCTTGTCCTTCCTGTTTTCTCTCCATCTAACTTCTAGCCCCCAACCACCGCAACTCGCCAACAGCCCTTCTCCTGCTTCCAGCCACCCCCGACTCACCAGCATCTCATCTCCTGCCCCCAGTCACTCCCCCCAACTCATCATCAGCCCTTTTCTTTGCCCAATCATAGCAACATAGCCACTGGAGCATTTCCATTTGCTCCCATGGCTGTGCTAGATTCTGACACCGGCATGTCTGTGTACCTTTGAAAATGTGCCAGTGTCAGAATCTAGCACAGCTGCAGGAGCAAATGGAAATGCCCCCATGGCTGTGTTGCCGCTAACAGTAAGGCAGGATTGGGTGCTTTTAAAGCATGTGTGCCCGATCCAGCCTCACTGAATTCTTCACAGGTGGGGAATTCTGTGCAAATTTTGTGTTGCGCAGTTGTACAGAATTCCCCCAGAATTCCCCCAGGAGTGGAGGAGTGGCCTAGTGGTTGGGGCAAAGTACTTCGGGCCAGAAGGTCAGGGGTTCAAATCCCACTAGAGGACAGCAACCTTGGGCCGGAAGGACTGGGGTTTCTAGTCCCACAGGTGCTCCTTGTGGTCTTGGGCAAGCCAACTTAACCCCCTCCATAGCCCATGTTCCCTGTAAAATAGTTCTCTGTGTGCTGTGCTTTCCTGTCTAATCAATGTGTTTATACCTCAAAAATGTCCTGTCATGATTTGACAATTTCCAATCTGTAATCAAACCGCTGCTGATCGCTGGAAGTAGCGGTATACAAATGTATACTAAATAAATAAATATAACGAAGCTCCAGAGTACCTTTCAACTCTCATAATTCCTTATGTCCTTCCTCATTGCCTCTGCTCAATTCATGACAACCGTTTAGTTATTCCCTCTTCATCCAGAGCCAAACCTGTATCTACAAGGAATTGAGTCTTCTTTTGTGTGGCATCATCCCTTTGGAATAGCCTCCTTCTGGCTCTCCGATTAGAAGCCAACTACAAAAAAATTCAAGACCCTATCAAAATGCACTTCTTTGAGTGGACTTTCAGGATGGGGTGGCCCAGGAATAATCATCTGGCATGTGTTTCATAACAAATTCTCCTATTTTATGTATCATTTGGACATTAAGGGGTATGTTTAGAATGCAGCGGTAGCGGCCTCCGTGCGATATCAGAGCTGTGGCCCCATTGAATTCAATGGGGCAGCGGCTCTGATATCACACGGAGGCCACTATCGCTGCTTTGTAAACATACCCCTAAGTTTTATGTTTATAATCTTTAGTTTATCCTTGTGTTTTACTTTCCTACAAGTCTTGGAGCTCTTTTACTATTACTTAATGTTAATTATTTGAAACTCTGTAAATCACTCTGTATACTTAAAACAAAGGGCGATATATCAAATGCAATGAATGATAACTATAATAATATTTCAAAAGATTTCACCATCGGCTTTTGTGCCTCTTCTGAGATACCTAATGCCACTAAAAACAGAGCTGAGCAACTAGTTTGGGTTAACTGCAATGTTTTTATAAACTAGTGGGAGGAAAAGGAAAGGAAGGATGCATTTTATAAAAAAGATAGAGATGGAGCTGCATTGTACATAGGGTGTCTAGAAAGGGCAATTCCAATGGTTGTGGGCAGAGTGTGGTCGCACAGGGTGCAAATACAGAAGGGGTGCTAATGTCATCGCAGGGCTTCTAGGGAGCTTGACAAGAATGAGTTCCTGCATGCAGCTGGGTGAAGGTTGGGGGGGGGGGGGGCACCAGGTTTGTGAATTGCACAGAATGCATTTCTAGCTTGGTGTGGTCCTATGTCTAGGTTGCCTATGTCCTATGTCTAGGTTCATAATTCCCAGGCCTTTTTTACAAAAAACCTGCTGAATGTGGAGCCTTTTGTAAAACACATGCAGGGCCATGAAAAATATATGTGCTAAATGTGCAGCAGGCAGAAGCATTTTATAAAAATACATACTTACAAAAAAACTGCATCGGCATTGCTCTAGAAAAGTTATAGAGGGAGCAATTGTCCTTATCCCTCTGTACTTTAAATGACCTTTAAATGTAAAAATGTGTCTTTAGGAGCTTAGCTCCTTAATTAGCTACTCTTGTATATGGAATTTTCTGAGACACAGCTCAGACATGTCTAAGTGCAAAATTTGTCACTGACCCGCAGAACCAGCCCAAGGCATTTGATGCCCTAGGAAAACCTTCAGCCATGCACTCCCCCCCACACACAACATCTCCTCTTACCTAGCTTACCCCCATCATGCTCCCAGCATCTTTTCTTCTCTTTATTTCCCAGGTGTCCAACATCTCTCTTTCCTTCTCTACCCCCCTTCCCCAGGCTTCCCCTTGACTTCCCTTACCCCCACCCCCTCAGTAGTCTAGCATCTCTTTTTGCCACCTTACCTCAGTTGCCATCTGGAGCTGTGGCTACAAGAATGTTCAGCATGGCGAAGGGCCTTCTTTCTCTTGGGCATGATCTAGGCTGGTCCACCCTGCTCCCTCTGACCCAAAACTCCTGTCAGAGAGGGTGGGATGGGACCATTCTAGAGAGCACAGGCATGAGTGGAAGAAGGCCTGCTACTGCTCTGAATGTATTTGCAGCTATGACTTTGGAGGACAACCAGGCAGCTGTAGCAGGGGGAAAACAAGAGAGGATGCGATCCTGGACATGACAATCAACAATAGCATTTGGTGGGCAGACGAGAAGAGAGGATAGGGAAGGAGAAATGTTGGACTATTAGAGAAGGAAGGTCTGGGAAGTGTCCCAAGTGATGTCTTCTGATTTATGTCTCCCTAGGCAGACACCTAGTCCACCTAGCTGTAGAGCTGGTCCTGCTTACATGTGTAAGTACTGGTGCTTGATTGATGCTGCTCTTTATGCAAGTCTGTATTTTCATAAATGCTTATACCTGCTGTACATTTAGAGAAATACACATGCATTTCCCATAGCCTGGTATGTGTTTTACAAAAGGCTCCATGAACGTCCCAGCTTGGACAACCTAGATGTTTTATGGGGCTCTAAATCTATAATTTGCTCCATCTCTAGCCTTCTTATATGTAGTACATTCTTTCCTTTCCTTTTCCTCACACCAAGCTTTGGAGTTTACCCAAAGTAGTTTACTCATCTCTATTTTTAATAACATTTTTACGCTTTATCACCACACAAATTCTTAGAACATTAAGGGTGTTATTTTAAAATGCTATTCACTATTTGGACATCTGCCAACAGGCATGCAGACATCCAAATCACAGAGACATCTCCAGAGACATCTCAGAAGCCAGATCCTGTGGACATCCTCAGTGTGAGGACATCCTGGGGGTTTTCTGCCCTGGACCTCCCCAATTTTTACTTGGACATCCTTTCTAAAATCACCTTCTTAAAGCAGCCAAATATTTGCCATTGTGGGGATAGCTAGTTTGCTCATTAGAGGGACTGACTAGGTGCTGCCATGCAGAAGATCTGGGTCTTTCAGTTTCTCTTCATCAGGCCTGCTAGGGCTGGCAATGATGCAGGCAGTGTTCACAGGCCCCAGAAGGAAGGGTGTTCCATTCATTGTTCAACAGTGACATCTAGTGACTAAGTTCACATATACCAAATTTTGGAAGCAGGATGATTAAGGGGCTAGAGGGTGCCCTAGGCAGCAGGGTTGGAGGAACAAAGACTCCCCGCCGACTCTCCAGCTGGAAAGTCTGTACTCTGAAGTGATGGGGATCATTCATGTAGAAACAGTCATGTCCTTGGACCACAGAAGTATATTCTTGTGCAGCGCACAGAAACCTATTTCTGCTCCTGTCATGATCATGGTATCATGGTAAATTGGCTCCCCGCAGTCTAACATTCCAGGGGGATGGGTATCTTATTTGCCCCTGTCAATGGCTTTTTCTGGAGAGTGTTTTACTGTGGCATCCAAGCAAATGCTGTTAGTGGCTAGACCAAAAGCGAGAGAAAGCTGTGGGTAGTTGCAAATTAAGGTTCCTGCTTCCATAGCCCCAGGAGAGGCTGATTCTCATTGAATTGAAAGCCCCAAGGACCAGGAAGAGACTGACAGACCAAATAGATAAACCACTGAAATTGTTGTTGAACTGTTGTCTAACAAGCACATATTAAAAAAATATTAATATAGATGAAATATAGCTCTCAGGAGAAGAACAAAATGTTCCCAATTCAGGCAGTTCTAGTCTAGATGAAGATCAGAATGACTGTTCTTAGGGATGATATTCAGGGGTTAGATCTGCATTCTACTCAAGTTTTCTTATGTCATTGAGATAAGCAATCATGAGGTAGATGTTTTTCAAAGTGATGTCCCCATTCATCATTTCTTCCCCACTGCTCAGCCTGATTACAAGTAATTTAAAAGAAAGAAGCCTCGTTTTGGCCCACTGAGCATGTAAGGTTCAAAAAGCAGTGCAAATTAAGAGCCGGCCTCCTGAAAAGGTGGCCTGTGTGGCTGCATGATAAAAATGCGGCATCCTTTATCAGCATGTTATCTTGCGCTGTACTTCGAAGAAGCATAAAAGCTCACAGCCTGCAAACAGAGAATTCACAAGGGCACTAATGACAATGCAGGCTGCAGATACTGTTCCATCCTAGACAATAAGGACATCAAACGGCATCCTTTCTAGAACGACAACAAACAAGATACCCTGGATCATTAATCAGGTGTTAATAACAGGAATCCTAATATTCTATTCATCTTTCCCAATGTAATGCTTATGGAAAAATGTCTTTGCTTATAGAGTATTGTGTTGGTTGCATGGTATGCAATAGGAATATGCACAGCCAAAAAGAAAGTTCATTTTCAGATTTTCAGGTATTTTTTTTTGTTTTTCATGCATCTGTTTCTAATGCACATACTTTGTACGCACTAGAACATTTTTACCTGACTAATTGATTATATAGGTGTTAATTAGTAGGTGTATGTGCATAAAATTAATTTGTGCACACTAAACATTTTTAGGTGTCTGAACCAAATGAATGGGTGCTAATGAATTCACAAATTCACATCTCTAGGGTTCATCGAGAAAACATGGGGCTGCCCTAAATCTACCTATGAACTGACACTGCAGAGAGCTTTAGAATATTACAGTTACCATATCAGAACAAATGTACGTATCCTCTTCAAAACGAGAGAGTACATGCACTGAATGTTTTCCTTCAACCTCGTCGGTGCATACAGTGAGCAGAAGCTGTCTGTAATGCTTAAGGGTCTGATTCATGGAGGCTGCTCTCCCAGTTTGTCTGTGGGAATAGATCTTGATGAGTCAAGCACTTAGTACAACAATTCCTCCTAATTGAAAACTCTCAATACATTGCCACTAATTAATAAAGGTAGGGTTGATCCTGCCAGTTCTTCTTCTTTATTATTTGCCATATCTTTCTACGTTGAAGGCAAAAATGTACCTAACTGATAATTGCTGCTATGAAGCATTAGTAAAACTAGCTTTCTCTGCAGGATCAATTAATAAGTGTCTTTGAAGGTATGATCTATTTGGACCCTGAGGCATTTTCAGATGCTTTCTTCATCCTCTTTTCACTTTGTCCAGTTGCAACTGCACATGTGAGAGAATAATGCAATTTATATGAGCGTCCATGTTCATCTTTGGCATTGTCTTTTTTCTCCAGCAAAGGTCTGCTACCTTTGATGTTATCGAGTCAGAGCTCATTGCTATCCCCTTGAGCTGTAGAAGTGCAAGTATGGAAAGATTTTTTTTTTAATGTTGATGTTCAATAAGTTTCAATATCAAAATGAGACAAAAAATCTATTCGAAACTTTATGCCCGCATTGCATTCTTTATGAAATCTACTTAAGGGGCTGGAGAACAAGAACACGATGTATATGCTTATCTTCATTGATATCTCAGCTGCCTTTGACTCAGTGCACCACTCAACACTACTGGAACGACTTGAGTCCATAGGCATTGCAGGGACCCCACTAAAATGGTTCTCCTCCTATATAACAAACCGAATGCAGCAGGTCAATTTCAACAACGACAAAGCAACTCCCTTCCCACAAACCCAGGGCATTCCGCAAGGTTCCGCCCTATCCTCTCTCTTATTCAATCTATACCTGCAACCAGTGTGCAAAATATTCCAGACCCACGGCATCAACTACCATATCTACGCTGATGACCTAATGCTCTACACACAACTGGATGCAAACAACCCGAACATCAGTAAGCTTGAAAATTGCCTTCTCGAGCTTCAAATCTGGCTCCAACGAAATAACATGCTCATTAACCATAAGAAGACAGAAGCAATGTGCATCTCCAGGAAACCAGGTTTTGAGCCCCCTAAAAATGTCACCATGAACAACAACATTTACAACATAAAATCAGAAATAAAATACTTAGGTGTGATGCTTGACAACAACCTAAATATGGACAGGCACCTGCGAAACACCAATCGAGCCATATTCCACAAATTAAGAATACTGCAGCCTTTACGTAACATCCTTGATCATGATGACTTCAGATCTGTCGCTCAGGCCCTCATCATTCCACACCTAGATTACTGCAATGCCATACTGCAAGGCTTGCCAAAGAAAACTACAAATATTCTGCAAATGGCACAACATGTTGCAGCCAGATTCATCATGCAAAAAAAGCTCTCTGACCACATTACACCCACCCTAATTGAGCTGCATTGGCTCCCCATCACGGCCCGCATTCAGTACAAATTACTAGTCACTACATTCAAACTTATCCATAATATAGCACCCTCTCACCTCAACAGCTTGATTTCCAATCCACCCAACAACAGAAGTAGGAGAGCAGCGAACCTCAACACCATCTGCCTCCCGAGATCATTCACAAAGGCTAATGCCTGTACCACTAACAGAGCTTTCTCGTTTACAGCTCCTACACTCTGGAATCGGTTACCAAGTGATCTGCGTGAAATCTATGATCTAAAGGACTTTAGAAAAGAGCTTAAGACACACCTTTTCAAGTCCCATTACAACCTAACATCATGAGCTCCACGCAACCGCGTGTAAATATACATATACATATGCAGACCACTTATAAAGTTCTACAGTTTAGTCAATTGTAATTATGTATATAACAATCATGTGTAAATATGTATATAGCAATCAACTGTAAGCCTGTAATCTGTATTCTGCTGTGTCCCCCCCCCCTCTAATCAGAGTGTTATAATCTAATTCCTGGCCAAGTACAGCCAACATCACCATGTGTAACAACCGCTGCTGATCACTGGAAGCAGCGGGATATAAATGTACGCTAAATAAATAAAATAAATAAAATGAAATATGCTGGCCCTTCTGCTTACAGCAGTAGGAAACCGTGTCAAGCATTTTGGTGCACTGCATAATGTTGTGTCTTAGAAAAGCAGAATAAAAAGCAAAACAGTAGCAGACGCTAGAGACTTCCACGCTACTGATGTTGCAAGTGAGATGAGCAGTCATTGACTGACATGGGCTGCATCAGTGGTTAGGAAAATGACATAGTCTGATCACATAACACCGCCCTAAAAGTCCTATATTGGCTTCCAATCTAATTAAGAATCCACTATAAAACCTTTATAAAGTTCTTCACCCCTTTACTTCTCTGACTTCCTTTTCCCTTGCCATATGTTTTGCCAACAAGATCTCAGCATCCTAAGAACATAGGGAATGCTATACTGGTTCAGACCAAGGTCCATCAAGCCCAGTATCCTCTTTCTAAGAGTGGCCAATCCAGGTCACAAGTACCTGTCAGGTTCCCAAAAAGGTACCCAGATTCCACAATGCTTATCCTGAGGTGAGCAGTAGATTTCCCTGGTCTTCCTTAATAGACTTTACCTCCAGGAACTTATTTATCTATTTATTTTTAATACTGTACTCTTTTAGAATCAGTGTGGTTTACATGTATACTAACAGGTACTTTTTATTCCCTTGTCCCTGAAGGGCTCACAATCTAAGTGTACCTGAGGCAATGGAGGGTTAAGTGGCTTGCCCAAGGCCACAAGGAGTGGCCATGGGACTAGAGACCCCAGTCCCTCCAGTCTGAGTTTGCTTGTCCCCATGTGGGAATTGAACCCCTGGCCCTCTGGCCTGAGGTAACCTGTCTCAACCACTGAGCCACTCCTCCCTCTTGCCCAAACCTTTTTTTAAACCCAGCTACTCTAACAGCTTTTACCACATCTTCTCTTGTTAGAGCTTCATTGTGTGTCCCTTAGTCTTCCTACTTTTTGATGGAGTAAACAACTGATCTCCGTTTACCTGTTCCACTCAATTCATTAATTTATAGGCCTCTATCATATCTCCCCTCAGATGTTGCTTTTCCAAGTTGAAGAGCCCTAATCTTTTAAGCCTTTCTTCATAGGGGTATCCTTCCATCCCCTTTACCATTTTGGTGGCTCTTCTCTGTACCTTTTCTAATTCTGCTATATTCTTTTTACCAGAATTGTACACAATATTCAAAGTGTAGTCTCAACATGGAACAATACTGCGGCATTATAATATCCTTGGTTTATTCTCAATTCTTTTCCTTATGATTCCTAGCAATCTATTTGCTTTCTTGGCAGCTGCTACACACTGGGCAGAGAGTTTCAACGTATTGTCCATGATAATACCTAGATCCTTTTCCTGGGTTCTGAATCCTAATGTGGAATCATTGATCATGTAACCATAATTTGGGTAATTCTTTCATAAGAACATAAGATATGCCATACTGGGTCAGACCAAGGTCCATCAAGCCCAGTATCCTGTTTCCAACAGTGGCCAATCTAGGTCATATGTACCTAGCAGTTTCCCTAAAAACACAGGTTTCACAATGCTTATATTGGGTCAAATATTGATATCCTGAGTCCCTTCTTAATAATGGTTTATGGACCTTTCCTTCAGGAACTTGTCCAAACCTTTTTTAAACTTCGAGATGTCCGTCCAACATACAGCAGGGGCAAGGGCACTGCAAAAGATACACCATATAAGACGATCCACAATCTGTATTCCATCTACGGAAAAAAGTTTGCCCCGTCCCTGGATGACGCCATTCCGTTCCTTGAAGAGTTGAAGTACAGTACGCACAATCACCACAACAGATATGTCCAGTTAACTGTGTAGGGGGTGAGGAAGGTCGGTCCGATAAAGGGGTAGATCGGACCACCAAATCCTGAAGGTTAGCCCCTCGAGTAAATGCTATACATAGGGGCTTGTTAAAACAAGGATGTAACCCCAACATATGCCAATGTTTCCTCAATAATTTAACAACCTCAGAACTCAAGGTACTAAAAGGCAAGACACCCACTATTGCCTCAGAAGTGTCAGTCGTACATCCTTCTCTGGGGACGGGGCAAACATTTTACCGTAGATGGAATACAGATTGTGGATCGTCTTATGTGGTGTATCTTTTGCAGTGCCCTTGCCCCCTGCTGTATGTTGGACGGACATCTCAAAGTATGAGAACCCGATTGGGGGAGCATGCCTCCCGGGGCCGAAACCAAGTGTCCTCTGCTCCAATTGTCGAACATTGCCTGCAACAGAAACATGAATTTTCACATCTGCATTGGACAATAATAGATCACGTCCCCTTTCACCCTTGGGGAGGTGATAGCATAGCCCTGTTACAATGGAGTGGACAGTCTTGGACTTTTCTACTTAATACTGTGACCCCTTGTGGTCTCAATAAAGAAATCGAATGGGCAAGTCTCTATAACTGATCTCTTCCATGACGCAGTTGGGGTTCCTCTGGACATGTGGGGTTTCCCTGCAGGCTGATTGGATTGTTGTTCTGAATGATGGCTGTTGATGGCCAATAGGAATATCTCTTCTGGTGACAAAATCCGAGTTATCAACTCAGCGTTTTTTGGCAGTTAACACAGATGAATGAGCATTGCATGTGATACAGGATTTGGTTCCGAAACGTGCACGTCGTGTTTTATTCATGGAGGACTGTGTTGTTGGTCTGCATACATTTTCATCGATACAAAGAGCTAAGTTTCTTATGCTAAGGGTTTCAAAACTTTAATAAAATGGATGTGGTCATCTGGAGTGGTTAGAGTGGTTTGCTAACCTCCCTTGGCCTTATCCGACAAAAGAAAAATTATTTAGGTTTGTTATTTTGGGAAGGGTTACATTGGTAATTATTTAGATATTTAGCCTTTACTGTTATTACTGATCATTGGGGTTTGATTTATAGATTGCATTAGGTAACTGGGCATCAGCGATATTGCATGCTGCCTGGTTAGCTCCTGAGCTGAAAGATAGGTGAGAGTTTTCCTTGCCTATCTTTTCAGTGCAGATTGCTAACTGGGCAGCATGCAATATCGCTGATGCCCGATTAT
This sequence comes from Ichthyophis bannanicus, assembly GCA_033557465.1. Classification (NCBI taxonomy): domain Eukaryota; kingdom Metazoa; phylum Chordata; class Amphibia; order Gymnophiona; family Ichthyophiidae; genus Ichthyophis; species Ichthyophis bannanicus. The sequence continues at coordinate 142,939,109 of CM066036.1, forward strand.
CGCTTGTTGTCACCTCTTCTCTTCGCCGGAATGCCCCAATGCTAACCAGATAGCGTCAGGATGTAGGGGAGTTAGAAGGGGATATTCAATGGCACTAACCATGTAAGTGCCCTTGAATATCCCGATTTAAGGCATATACCTGGTTTACTGGGCTGTAAACCATGTAAGTGTCTTTGTGTTCTTTGGTGGTGGTGCTGGTGGTATTGCCCCTTCATTCCACCACATCTTTCACCATTGTCTGTAGTTATTTATACTCTAAGCATTTTCATGTCTGGTGCAATAAAACCGAGTTTTCTCATATGGACTGGTAAAGATCCAGTGTGTCCTTATTCACATCCCAAGTCCAAGAATTAGCCATACAGCAGCAGCTATCAAACCCTGAGAAACATGTAGCATTACAGGCACGAGCTCAGGATAATTTTCTGATCCCTTGGAACTGTGGAATTATGCTAGTCTGAGTTGAAAAGTAGTGGACTCTAGCACAAACACAAAGGAAGAACAGAAGGAAAGGAGTCGGCAAGTATTTACGCTTCTGTCTCTACCATCACCCTTCCCTAGGACAATTGTTAGATCCGTTTCTTTTGCCGGTTGAGGCCAGAAGTTAAAGGAGTTGAGTTGCCACTAGAGCCTGCTGCTGGAGTTGCTAACACCAGGTGCTGCCAGTCTAGTGCCCAACTAGCATGAGGGAATAAGATATGGGAACCAAGGTCAAGTGTAGGGAAGGAGGAGGAGGAAGAGATGCAAGGGGCAATGGTGTACCAGTGCATCATCACCATCTTTTACATCCCAGCAGATGCCACTGATTAGACAATGAGGCTGGACTATGGCAAGTTACTGCCATATAAGAATAACCCCATCCTATTTTCTTGATTCAGTATATTGATAGAAATTGCAGCAATCCATATCCATTCTGCAGTATGAAAGAGCTACCAGCCAGTGCTCACAAAAGCTGCTCTGCCAGTCTGAAGAGCTTATGCAGGAAGAGAAGAATATTGAACTGGTATCTGCAACGGTCACGGCTCTAGATGGAAGTCTTTGGGATGGCAGTGATGGCATGGTTGGAGAAAGGGGTAAGCTAAATATGGAAGGGGCAAGCCAAAGTGGCATTTTGATACATCCTGCCCATCCCTACATCATAGCCCTCCTGCCTTTAAATTAGCTGTAAGACACTACAAGAAAAGTCCCAAGGCTCTTCTTTGCATGAAGAAACCCCTCAGCCAATTTCAACTGCCCAGTAAAATTCCTTTTATAATTTTATGATTCAAGGGAGTAAAGTCTGGATTCAGTACAGGACTGGATACCTCCAGTTCTTCAATACACACATACAGGGCTGGTACTACATTTTTTGCCACCCTGTGCATCAGCGTGAACATCCTGCCCTGCGTGGCTCCGCCATTCAGAGAGCTGATCCCTTAGCAAATGCCTAAACACTCCTACATGGGTGAAGGTGCAGTGAACTTACATGGTCCTGTTCTGTTTCAGGAACATCTATAGGCACGTGCATAGACCTGCATGGACATTTTGGAGTCAGTGCATGAGCTGCACATCTGATGTGCAGCACGCGCATGGGTGTCAAAGCTCCATGCTGATTTTTAATGCCTGTAAGTTGCCGTTTGCTGCCAGCCGCTGTGCTGTCTGTGGCTCGCAGCTTTCCTGCCCCACACTGGCATCTGGTCGGCTCACTGTGCTGACTGTACCACCCTCCCGAGGCTGCCGTCCCATGCAGATGCACGGTTTGCACAGTGGGTCGCACCAGCCCTGTGCACACAGCAAACAAAAAGGAGAGAAGAGAGAATGCCCTTTACAAAACCAAATGTTAAAAAAATAAGAGCCTATTCAAGGCAGCAAAATATAATTTATTCAAGTAGATTAAATTAAAAACTTGTTGCAGTCTAAAGTAGATATATACATCCAGAGAATGATTCAGGGCGTGTTTCGACAATATTGCCTGTGTCAGGGGTCTATAAACTATATTATAAAAAAACCTAACATTTCAATTTTGTAGCTGTACATTTCAAATTCATAAATAACAATTAATTAATAATGAACTATTTTAAACATTATTAATAACAGCAATAAAACCAAACAAGCTTAGTGATACTGATCAATCAATTCATAAGTAGAGATAATAATGAATTTCAAATATTCAAATGTTCCCTAATAGTCTTACTATTTAAACAGATAGCACCAAAAATATCAATTAATACATAAGTTAAAAACAAATAAATCTGTTGTATAAGCATTATTCATAGTCAAATCTAACCAAAAATAGTTAATGATACCAATCAAGTAATGCAGAGATAATGTCATATACTACAAATGGTCCCAGCTCAGTATAGTGCTCCATCAGGATTAATGCTATTTTTGTCCTAAAGTAATCTCGCTAGTAAAGTATAGACCCAATTAAAACGTATGTTTGTTTTTAATTTATTTATGTATTGAGCTTTTTAGTGTTTTCTTTTTAAATAGCCTGTTTATGCATTGAGTTTTTTAGTGTTTTCTTTTTAAACAGGCTATTTAAAAAGAAAACACTAAAAAACTCAATACATAAATAAATTAAAAACAAACATACGTTTTAATTGGGTCTATACTAGAGAGATTACTTTAGGACAAAAATAGCATTAATCCTGATGGAGCACTATACTGAGCTACGACAGTTCAGTGCCAAATAATTTTTTCACTACATTTGTGTATGTTTTGAAGAGATATTTCTTTCCATTGCCATTTAAAAAAATATTGATTCAAACAGCAAATAAAGTGCCACAGAGTGAAAAATAAAATAGAAAAAAGAACCGTTTTTACTATGAGAATGTCCAGTGCTTCAGCACAACGGTTGCTGAGTATGAGAAATCAATCATAGCTGCGCTCTGCAGGGATTTAAAAGAATACAAAATAAGGCAAAAAGTAAGAATTAAAATATCTTTGAAGATTTAAAAAAAATCCTGACCCTCCAACATAAAGACCCCAAAAGCATAATTTTTGAAAAATCCAAGCAAACACTCACCCTCCCCACAAGACAAAGGTATTTCCAACAGATAAGCAGAGCAACCGTTGGTGTTGATACTTCATATGTCTATACCCTTTAAATACACTGGAGCCTGTTTACTAAAGTGTAGCATGTAGTTAACATGCTAATTAGCACATGGTCACTATTAGTGTATGAATTAGCATGCGCTAAGTGTTACGGCCATGTGATAATTGTCACCACAGCTGTGGGCTAATTCATATGCAACATGCTTATCACAGAAAGGGACAGGAAATGCCTGGAGAATTGGCAGGTTATGGATATGAAGAATGCCTTGCAGGTAATAAGCTATCATGTGCTAACCATCACCACTGCACTGCTCCCAAAGAGGAGACGACAAGTGCCTTTGTGCAATTGGAGATGCCCATATTGCAGCCGGTGAAACATCAAACCCTCCCACCTCTTCCAACCCCTGCTGACATCCTCAGCAAAACCCCTCACTTCCCAACAGCCCTCCTAGCACTTTCATTAGAGCCCCCAACCCCCTGACAGTCACCTTGGCACCTTCCAAACAGCCCCCTGGCTCTACCTCCCTAACAGCCCCCTGGCTCTTATCAGAGGTTCCCTGGTGGCTAGTGTAGTGCAGGAGCAATCCGCAGATGCCCCTGTCCTGTGTTACTACAAAATGGTTGTCTCGCATTAGTACTGCTAGGGGTCAAGTTGCCACATACTAACATGTATTAAGGTGCATTATTTACTACAGCATGCATTTTATGCCATGAAGCCTATTAATTAATAATGCACATTAATGGTATTAGTATGCATTAATGTGGTAGTGCATGTTGGTAAATCTAGTCCTTTGTTTTGTAAGGGTTCTTTGTCCAATAAAAATAATAGCAAAATAAAAGCAATGAAAAAAATGAATAGTCAAAGCTACAGGGGACGGAAGAAATCAGACATTGGGGAATGCTCATTTGCACAAATTGAGGATTATTTACAATAATTTAGATGTGATTTGGATGTCCGTAAACATGCAGAGGCATCCCTGGAGAGATGTTGAAAATGGATTTTTTAGACATCTCCACTGCAGGGACATCTAAATAGGCAAGGGTTGTGGCGGAGGTGTGTCTGAGGTGGACCTACGGACATTGACTTCCCCGATTGATCTTACAACCCTTGGGACATCTGCACCCGCATCCAAACTTAGACCTGCTCCAGGCACAAATAGGCATTGGAAAAGTGCTCATTTCAGCACTAAAACATCTGGAGTATGTCAAGACATCAGCACTACAGTATTCTCAGTACTCTTCACAATGGCAGTGCGTATGTTTGGGAAACTTGTTTTGACCTTGTACCATCGCTACATGTCTCATAGATGTCCCCGGTATTAAATACTATACCGAGGACATTTAGACCTCTATATTGGGTACATCCAAGTTTGTGAAATCATGCCCAAACTCGGATGTGTTTTCCGTTTTATGAACATTCAAACTTGGTTGTCCCATTTTGCACTTGGATGTCCTTTGTAAAATGTGCCTTATAAGCTTTAAACCAGGACTTGAAAAGATAACGGGATGTTTGTTATGGAGACGGCATGGAAACAAAATGCTGTGTTTGGTACCAGGAAATCAAAAGTGTGAAAGAGAGTGGTGCTGGATTATAGGACAATAGTAAGGTGGGGCCAGTCCATGGGTCCGTTTAAAGATGAAAACTAAAAATAAGGGTCAAACAGGACTAGCCCAACCATTAGATAAACTAGTTGGCCGCTTAGGGCAGCACCTTCCGGGGAGTGGCAAAGACCAAGACATTGAAATCTAAACAATAAATTCTGACAGACAGTGGTGGGGGGGGGGGGGGGGAAGCATAAGGCTAAAGGTATGCCTAGGATGCCAACATCTTGAACCAACTCTTGGGCTGGCCTTGGGGTCAACAAACAAATTGTAGGTAGCATCCTTTTACTGGACTAATTCAGTACATCTCTGAGCAGGTAAAGAACAATCTCACAATATGGATACATAAAGGTAATTTCAGAACTACACATTTACTGGGTTGTAATTATTTATTTATTTTGAAAGATATATAATCTGCTCTATCATACTAGGGGGAGTGCAAAAGAGACTTGCATAATAAGTACATATATGCACATAATACACATACTAACCATGCAAGACCTGTCATTTATATACCACTAAGAGACGCTGGAATAAGTGAGGCTTCTGCGGTCTTCTAAATGCACACCCATCCGTCATAAGTCTTAATTCTACAGGTAATGAATTCCATTACTGTAGAGCTTCCGTGGGGAGCATACCTGCAACTGTAACTTCCTAGGGGTATACAAATAACCTGATGCCTTGGTTTAAACAATTGTAACCATGCATGTCACAGCTAAGAAAAGCTAGTCATCAATGTCTTTTGAGGTAGTTCAGTATAAAGGCATCAGACCCATGCCCAGTAACTGAGACCTGGTTAAACGACTCAGACCAGATCATATTAAACCAAGTAACCCCAACAGGATACTCGGCATTTAACGGCATCAGAGCACAAAAGAGAGGAGGAGGAGTACTAATACTTACCAGAAAGGAATACAGATTCGAAACAATCACCACCACCAACACAATCGAATATCACAATCACTATAGCCAACAAGTACCTAACCATCTCCCTCACATACAGACCACCCGGAACCACAACTGAACACCTATCCACAGTAATCGAAACGATATGCGCACACAACAGAAGACACAAACCCCTCGTTGCACTAGGAGACTACAACCTAACATCCACACCCACCAGAGAAACCGCAATGTTCTTAAAAGCCATGGAGTCATTAAAATACTACCAGACAATTAACGCCCCAACACACCAACATGGTACAACTCTGGACATGGTCTTCATGCCAATGCAACTAGTGGAACAGAACAAGACCACAAAACCAACAATCATGCCAGTCCCCTGGTCAGACCACCATGTAATTGAATTCACCATGACCCTGAATAACCCCGCCCAACGCAAAGAGGATGAAAGAATAACTAGACGGTTCAAAACATTTAACAGAGACTCATTCATAAATGAAATCACCCCACAACTTCAACAGGAACATGACTCCCTGGACCTAAACATAGAAGAATGGAACACAATAATATCCAACACAGCATCTGCCCCAGCCATCAAAGAACAACAAAAATGCAAGAGATCCAGTGCTCCATGGTACTCACATGAAATCAAAGTTGCAAAGCGCACACGCAGAAGACTGGAAAGAAAATGGAGAAGGGACAAATCACACAACCTTCTAGCCCAATACAGAGACAAATAACTGGAATATAACAATCTAATAAATGAGTGTAGACAGCAACACCATACCAACCTAATAATGAAATCTACTAATAGACCAAGAGAACTCTTTAGCATTGTCCAAAAGCTCACCAAGGACGACACGCAACAAAGCATCCACCATCTTGACCCACAAAAATATGCAGACTACATGAAGTCAAAATACGCCAACCAAGCATTCTCTACTTTACCACAAACAAACGATCTCACGATAAAAAAGCAACATCAAACATGGGAGAGCTTCAACATAGCAACAAAGCAGCAAGTAAGAACATAAGAACATAAGACATGCCATACTGGGTCAGACCGAGGTCCATCAAGCCCAGTATCCTGTTTCCAACAGTGGCCAAACTAGGTCATACGTACCTAGCAATATCCCCAAAAGACACAGGTTCCACAATGCTTGTACTGGGTCAAGCATTGATATCCTGGGTCCCTTTTTAAGTAGAAGACATTATATCTGGACTAAACACAACAACCTCACCATCAGACTCAAGCCCAGTAACTTGGATCAAAGCTACAAAAAGCCAACTCTCTCATCACATTCAAAAGATCGTCAAAGATTCACTCCAACAAGGACACATGCTGCAACCCCTAAAGCACACAATGATACGACTAATACTTAAAAGTAGCAATCTGAGCCAATCTGAACCAAAATCATACCATCCCATCTCAAGCCTGCCATTCCTTGCTAAAATCGTGGAAAAGGCAGTGCAAAGGCAACTTCAGGACCATATAGATATCAATGCTCCACTGGACATACATCAGCACGGATTTAAGCCCCAACACGGTGTGGAAACACTACTCACCTCCCTCTTTGACAATCTCCTAAGAGGCATGGACAACATAAAAAACGGATACCTGCTAGTGTTCATGGACATCTCGGCGGCCTTCGACACTGTGTCACACACTAAGCTATTGCAACGCTTACAACAAATAGGACTACGCAAGAATACCCTGAAGTGGTTTACATCATACTTGGAAGGGCGAACGCAACAAGTCAAATGTGACCAAAAGAAATCACTACAATTCCACGTCACACAGGGAATACCTCATGGCTCAGCCCTATCATCTATGCTCTTCAACATCTACATACAGCCCATATGCAACATCATCAAGCACCACAAACTACACTATCACAATTATGCTGACGACATCATGGTGTATGTTCCAATCAACCTACTAGCACTAAACACTACAACAATAACAAAATGCCTCGAAGACATGAATGACTGGCTCAGAGCCAACAAATTAACAGTCAACTACGACAAAAATGAGGCAATGTTCATCACTAGGAAAACCACCTTCATACCTCCACAAACTATCAGCATCCTAAACAAACATATAGTAGTCAAAGAAGAAGTTAAGTATCTGGGCATAACACTAGACAGAGCTCTGAACCTAAAATCGCACATCACCAAAACCGCAAACAAGGCATATCACCGATTGAAAACAATCAGACAAATCAAACCAATGCTCTGTCAAGACCACTTCCACACAGTGTGCCAAGCACTCATCACACCACTGCTTGATTATGGGAACTCACTATATCAAGGCCTTCCTCAGCAGTCACTCCACCCACTACAGATGGTACAAAACACCACAGCACACATCATCACAGACACTCCAAGGACCGAGCACATCACTCCCGTCCTACAACAACTACACTGGCTCCCAATGGTGGCAAGAGCAAAATACAAAACAATCATGATCATCTTCAAAATCATTCACCATCTCTCAGCAGACGTACTCCAAAACATTATAACACGGGACATCAGCAATAGACCAAGAAGAACCAATAACGACAACATGATAGTCACACCTGCAGACTATCGAAAAACCAAACAAACAACATCAAAAAGAGCACCATCACTACTGGCATCCACTCTATGGAACTCCCTCCCAACGAGCCTGGGGGTGTTAGATGACCTCACAGACTTCCGCAAAGACCTCAAAACATGCTTATTTATAGAAACCTATGAGCATTCAGGCAACATCCCCTATCCAAACAGAAATGCAACTACCTCCGCCAACTAAACACACACAAGTCTATCATACCACATTATTAAATACCTTCATGTTAAATGTTACCTCAATTGTACTGTCTAAATGCTGTTAAGCAACTGTACTGCCTAAATGTTTACATGTACCCTAATGTTAAATGTAACCCTCCAATTGTTATGTGACGTGACCACCTTGATTGAAGGAAAAGGTGGCATACAAATCTGTCTAAATAAATAAATCATCTACAGCTTGTTTGTTGACTGTTATTTCTGCATTCTCAAATGGGCTAACATGACAATCACAATACTTTTCCCAAGGTGAAAGCTAGACATTTGAAGGTTGTATGTAAATAAAGAGGAAGTCAATGTAGAAACATCAAGAATAGAATGGTATGGAAGTGGCGGGGCTGCTAGGAGATGAGTGGTGGAGGTCTGAAACATGTGAAGAAAATGGAGAGTGAAGTTCTGCAGGCCAGCTATTTGAGTGTCATAGTAGTTTAAGAAAAACAGCATGGAAAGAAAACAACAAACTCCTAAAATCACAAAAAAGTGAATCTTACTTTTAAATATTTAAAAATATTTTTTCACTCAACGTTTAATCAAACTCTGGAATTCATTGATGGAGGATGTAGTAAAAGCTGTTAGTGTAGCTGGGTTTAAAAGAGGCTTGGAAAAGTTCCTGGAAGAAAAGTCCATAAATCACTATTTAAGTGGACCGGGGAAATTTGCTGCTTACCCCTGGAACAAGCACCATGTAATCTATATATCCTTTGGGAACCTGACAGGTACTTGTGACATGGATTGGCCGCTTTTGGAAACAGGATACTGGCCTCGATGGACCTTTCGTCTGACCCAGTATGACATTTCTTATGTTCTTATGAATATTGCACAGCTAAAGGTGGAGAATAGAGACAGAAGTAAAATGGATGTGTGAGGGGGGAGAGAGAGAGAGAGAGAGACGAGGTTAGTTATGATCACTTGAAACACTTGGCAAATTCACAGAAGTCAAGAGAAATAGAATCAATAGAGAGAAAGTCAATGAGAGATTGAGGAATATGAGGGGAAGCAATAAAATAAAGGACTTTGATCTTGGTAGGATGGATTTAGCATCAAGAACGAGCAGATCAAGGAGAAAATTGCATATAAACAAGTGGAGAGTTGATTGGAAAGAAAGGCTGGGAATGAAAGGAAAAAAAACCTGATTTAGGTATTGCCAGAATAGCAGCACTGTGGGCAGCCATAGGAAGAAATCAGTGTAAAGAGAAGAGAGTCAGGGACACAGGATACAGTCTGAGAAACAGCAACAGAAGGTGCCGAAGATTCAGAAAAAAAGTTAAAATGAATTTATTACACTATGCTAGTTCCTTGTTATATATTATATATATTTCATGTTCATGAATAATTCATAAAAGTATGCAAATAGGGATCAATAATTGTGACCCTTTTTGTAATGCATTTTACAATGTGTTATCAAAATTTAAATAAGGAATTCAATCTGTCTTTTTAATATTGAAAAGTTAGGGGGGGGGGGCTGCCTATGGTGTTAGTTTTCAGTTGAACTTGAGAGCCACATTAGCACATTTTAAAGAGCCTTGGGGTCTCCTCTAAACCAAGCTGCCCTTGCTTTCAAATAATAGTTCATTCACACCTGGATAACATTTACTCTTATCCTCTTCCCAGTGCTGATATTAAGCTCTTAGAGGTCTATGTAGCAACAGCTGTTAATGTACGTGCCCACATTTAGGGGCCTGTGCATGGCCAATTTTTACACAAACTCACAAAAACTTTAATGGGTACATTATAAAGCCTCTTAATGAGTGATGCAAAAGTATTTAGCATACGTGCAGTAAAATGTGTTGACACTTGCACTGAAACCTAAAATGGCATTGACTAAATAGGACAAGCATGTTACCGAGGGCACACTAAGCATGCTAAACGGAGCATTATCAGGTCTTTTTCCTCTTGGCTCCTCCAGCTGCCTTCCAAAAAGGGAAGACGTGAGAGAGCTAGTACACTCCAGTAGAACGGATCAAAAGAGAGTCGAACATGCCAAGCTAGCAGAAAACAGACATGACAGTTATATGTCTTCTGTGTCTGTATAGATCCCCAAAGATGGTGAAAGTTGCTGTTTGGGAGAGAAGGCAGCATGCAATGGGGTTACCCACAAAGGAATCTGGCTACCCTGACTCAGAAGAGCACCAGGTTCTGACCATTGCCTCCTCTATATCCACTCTAGAATGAAGGCAAAAGCATAGCTGCACCACACAATCTTCTGTCTCAAAGTTCACAAGAAGGAGTTCTGTAAAGAAGCTTTTGAGGCTCGGATTGCTTTTTAGCTTAAAGCTTATGGATGCCTACAGTGATCTTTGGTCATACTAATGTAACAGGATGACCTTAATGCTTAAGTGGAGGAAACAGAAATTATGATTTTGCTCAAATGTGATAAAGTGATGAAATAACAACTCACTATTATGTTTAATAAAATTTAATATAATTCCTGTTTGTTTCTTCCCTTGTTTTTTGTAAGTTTTGAACTTCGATGTAAACTGCTTTGATTTTAGGATAAAGCGGTATATAAATCCTGTTAAATAAATACATAAATAAATGTTTAAGATTTGTATCATGGTTTCTAAACCCAGTATTTTGAATAAAATATACGATAAACCATTTATTTATTTATTGCCTTTTATCTCCAGAAATGTTCTCAGCTCTGGAACTCTCCAACAACAATGCATGCACTATCTAACTCCCCCAATATCAAACCCCAGTGATAGCCCTTCAAGACAGACATACCCCCCCCCTACATCCCCAGCCCCACAATCCCATCCTTAGCTCTTAATTTGGTCACTGATCCCCAGTCACTCCTGCTCATGCCCCCTAGTGATAATCTCATGGTACTACCAATAGGGGCTCACTGGTTGTCATATAAGGGTTGAGTAATGCTGTCAGGAGGGGTTGGGGACTGAAGGTACTGATTTCAGGATCTGAGGGGGGTACTGGCCTTGGCATTTGCACCTACCTTATTTGTGCTTTGGGACCTGGGATGGCCTAAGAGTTGGTTCAAGGTGTTGGCACCCTAGGAAAATCGTAAACCTTATTCCCCCCTATGGCTGTCAGAATCTATTGCTTAGCTTTGAATGCCTTGCTCTTTGCCACCTCCCAGAAGCCGTCACCCTAGTTGAACGTCTAGTTTGTCTAACGACTGTTCTGCCCCTGCTTGGGACAACTGCAAATGCTGATGTAGACAATTTTTGGTATCCACATATGTTCCCCTTGAAAAGGGAAATAGACAGATATTTTAAGCCCATCCAAACTATTCCTTCTGCAACCTTCACCATACCTCCTTACAAGCTCTGCATGGTGTCTTATGCCGTATAAATAGTGTCTTTCTAAAATCACTATTTGCACATGTAGGCAATGTGCACATTTAAAAGCTGCTATTTACATGTGAGGATGCTTCTAAAATAACCACCTTTCTATTAGTTGATGATGTGCATCATCATTTCGTATCTCAACATTCAGTTTTACAACTCCTTTCCATTCCTCTTTCGTGTGGCTCCAGCGATGTCCTCTATCTAATGGGTGCTCCCCATTTCACCCTGCAGGACTTTTACCCCCCCTTTCAACCATTTCATTTCACTTACTTCTTTTCCTGTCCTCCCATTCTGGCTTCATCACACCCTCCCCCCTCCCCCCAATGAACTATTCCTATGATGTCCTGTCATCATCTCTCTGATTCCCTTTCACCCCTAGTGAACTCCTTCCTATCACCCCTTCTAAGTCTCATGCACCCATCCCCTGAAATTAGAGAAAGTAGCGGTCCATTGGCAGTCACAGCATGTTGCCCTTCTAATAAAGGGCCCTATGTTGTTAGTGCCAAAAGAGGTGCTGCTGCTGTCACAAAGGATTCATGCCACCGCCCCTGCCACCACGCAGCCATGTTAGCAGCATGTGGGTTGGGGGTGGTTACAGCAGTTGTTTCTGGGTTTCTGCCTGGTGTAGCGGATACCTTTGTCCCTGCCCTGAGTGTCAGGTGCAACGCTATTGTGTGTACTGTCAGGGGCACGCCAAACATGTCACATACTGTGTGTGGTGTTAGCATGGTTGCATGTAGCATCACCTACGGAACTGCAGTAAGAGATCCTTTGCTAAGGTAGTTTGTGTTTGGTGAGAATTATGTGCCAACTGTGCAGATCCCACCATGCCTACACTGTGTACCACCCTGCCCACTTGCAACCTAAAGATCAGTGTGTGTGGGAATGTCCTGCGCTGTCACTGGCCCACTCTAGCTGCCAATGTGTGCCCCAATGCACAGCGTGCATCAGAACATGTGTACTCATCAAACACCCTGTAGTCAAACAGCCCCTATGCCAATAAGAAGTTAAGAAACACCATACGGGGTCAGACCAAGGTCTATCAAGCCCAGTATCCTGGTTCCAACAGTGGCCAATCCAGGACACAAGTACCTGGCAGGTTCCCAAAAATGGTACATAAGGTTCCACAGCGCTCATCCTGGGATAAGCAGTGGATTTCCTGGGTCCTCTAATCTAATCTAAAATGTGCTTCTATACCGCTACATTCCCAATGTAATCGGATCAGTGCGGTTTATCATAAAAATATAGCATTAAAGATTTTAAGAATTAAAAAGAAAAGAAAAAGATATAATAAAGAAGTTAGGAAGGGTATGACCATATTGTTAAGTTCTTTCTAAAGGATATAAATGTTTAAGAATGGTGTATGGACCTTTCCCCCAGGAACTTGTCTAAATCTCTTTTAAACCCAGCTACACTAAGCTGTTACTAGATCCTATGGTAATGAATTCCAGAGTTTGATTATGCATTGAGTGAAAAAATATTTCCCTTATTAGTCTTACATGGGTCATACTGTAGCTTCATTGTGTGTCCCCTAGTCTATCTACTTTTTAATGGTGTTAACAACTGATCAACATGTACCCATTCCGCTCCATACATTGTTTTTCAGATCTCTATCATATCTCCCCTAAACTCTTAAGCCTTTCCTCATAGGGGTATCCTTCCATCCCCTTTACCATTTTGGTGGCATTTCTCTGTATCTTTTCTAATTCCACTATATCCTTGTTAAGATATGGGGACCAGAATAGCACACAATATTCAAGGTGCAATTGCACCGTGGAATGATACGGAGGCATTATAATATCCTGTCGGATGGGGTCTGGCTTGCCATGCTAGGGCTACCCGACCAGAGAGAGCTCTATGGATTTAGTGCTCACCAAAGGAGATAGCGTGTCGGATATCCAGGTGAGTGCCCATGTGAGCAGCTGCGATCATCACACAGTGTGGTTTGAGATAAAAGCCAAGGCGTAATCCAATCACAGCAAGCTCAAAGTCCTAGACTTCAAAAATGCTGACTTCATTAAAATGGCCAAGTACCCGAAGGAGGAGTTGATAGGGTGGGAGAGGATAAGGGAAGTGGAATTGCAATGGGCTAAATTAAAGGAGGCAATAAAAGGTGTAACAGATACATACGAAAGGAAAGGAAATAAAAACAAGAGGAAAAGGAAACCTATTTGGTTCTCCAAAGAAGTGGCTGCACAAATAAAGGCAAAAAACACAGCTTTCACAAAATTCAGAAGCTTGCAAACAGAGGAACACAGAAAAGAATACAAGATCAAACCAAAAGAGACAAAAAGAGAAATAAAGATAGCAAAATCAAAGGCAAAAGAAAAGATGGCTAAAGATGTGAAGTGTGGCGACAAAACGTTTTTCAGGGATATTCGGGAGAGGAGGAAAATCAGAGGTGGAACTGTAGGACTCAAAAGTGCTGGGAACAGATTCGTGGAAAGTGACTTTGAAAAAGCGAAAATGCTAAATAAATACTTCTGCTCTGTTTTCACTAGAGAAAATCCTGGAGAAGGATCACCTGTGATTGACAAATATACAAATGGGAATAGAGTAGATATCAAACCTTTCACAAAAGATGAAGTGTTAGAACAGCTTGTAAAACTGAAAGTGGACAAGTCTACGTGACTAGATGGACCCTTAAAGATGTTTTTGCTAGATCCTTGTAGAGGAGAAGTTCTACAGGACTGGAGAAGAGCTGATGTGGTACCTCTCCACAAAAGTGGTAATAGGGAAGAAGTGTCAAACTACAGGTCAGTAAGCCTTACCTTGGTGGCGGGGAAAGTAATGGAGGTGCTCCTGAAAGAGCGAATAGAGGACTTCCTTGAAACCAACAGGTTGCATGATCCGAGGCAATATGGTTTTACCAAAGGACGATCTTGCCAAACAAATCTGATTGAGTTCTTTGACTGGGAGACCAGAGAACTAGATCCAAGGACATGTGATGGATGTGATCTACCTAGATTTCAGCGAAGCCTTTGATACTGTTCCTCATAGGAGGCATATCAATAAACTCAACAGCTTGGTGATGGGTCCCAAGATGGTGAATTGGATCAGAAATTGGTTGACTGAGAGACGACCGAAGGTGACGGTAAATGGAACTCACTCGGATGAAAGGAAGGCGATTAGCGGGTTTGGTCCTGGGACTGGTACTGTTCAATATATTCGTGAGTGATATTGCCAAAGGGCTGAATGGAAAAGTCTGTCTTTTTGCAGATGACACCAAAATTTGCAACAGAGTGGATTCCCCTGAGGGAATGGAGAACATGAGGAAAGATCTACAAAAGCTGGAAAATTAGTCTAATGCTTGGCAGTTAAGATTTAATGTGAAGAAGTGCAGTTTCATGCACTTGGAAAGCAGAAATCCAAGGGAATTGTATGTGATAGGGGGCGAGAGATTGGTGTACACAGACCAGGAGAAGGACCTCAGAGTGTTTCTTTCTGACGATCTCAAGTGGGGAAACAGTGTGACAAGGTGCTGGTAAAGCTAGAATGATGCTGGGTTGCATATAGAAAGGAATTACCAGCAGAAAGGAAGAGGTACTAATGCCACTGCACAAGTCACTGGTGAGACCTCGCTTGGAATATTGTGTTCAGTTATGGAGACCATATCTCACAAAGGATATAAAAAGACTGGAAGCGGTTCAGAGGAAGGTGACCAAAATGATTTGGAGCCTGTGTCAGAAGACTTATGAGAGCTAAATAAGTACACTCTGGAGGAGAGGAGGGACGGGGGGATATGATTCAGACCTTTAAATACTTAAAGAGTATTAATGGACAAACAAACCTCTTCCAAAGACGGGGAAGCTGTAAAACCAGAGGGCATAACATGAAGCTGCTAGGGGGTAAACTGAAAGGCAATGTCAGGAAATATCTTTTCACTGAAAGGGTGGTGGATGCTTGGAATACCCTCCCGATGGAAGTGGTGGGGGCAAACACAGTGATAGAATTCAAAATGGCATGGGACAGACACAGTGGATCTCTTTATAGCAACAACATAAAATCAAAATAAGCATTAACTATCTCTTATAGATGAACAAATAGGGGTCACCTACATGGAGCGGTGGGTACACCCCTAAACAAAAGCATGGGGAGGGGTGACCTGCATGGAGTGTCAAGTGCACCTACTCTTGCTGGGCAGACTAGATGGACCATGCTGGTCTTTATCATATACTATTTTAGTATGCTTTCTCAGCTGTCAAATGATGACCATTGCTTGTGTGTGAACTGGTGACCCTTTTATGAGTATGCACTACATTTAGGTGCCACATCCATCTGAGCCACATGGGAGTCCAACCTACTTAGTGTGGCCTGTCAACCATGAGATTATTCCAGCACTGGCCGAGAAGCACACTCCATGAAATGGTAACGTTGGTCACTCTGCAGGGTCTTGCATGTGTGTGTTCATGTATTATGTCCTGCCCCTCTGGTAGGACAGATCCCATATTTGCACAGTTGCGTTGGCTTAGGATATTGGAGTGTACATACTTTAAATTTTATTTGTTTTTATATAAATTGTTTTATGAATTTGTTTCATTTCATTTCTCTGATCTGTTATTGCCTTTTTAAGTACAAAATCTAGATGTTTTCAGGGCACCATGACCCTTCTTTTCCCCTTAAGTGGGAGAATTACGAATAAAAAGAGATTTGGGTATACTATTCCATTTAAAGCAGTTGAGTTTTGGTCTAGGTTACCGAAAGATATGAAGGTGATTGAATCGGTTCTATATACTAACCTAATAAGATGTCCCTCTCCCATAGCAGCCTGACATACCGTATCATACAAGTTTGACAAAAAGCCTGCAGAGAGCTACACAGACATAAGCAAACTGCCGCTCATGCCCTCATGCATCCTGTCAATGACCACTTATTCACACATGAATTGTTGCACCTACACTCCCATATGGCTGCTCTGTGGCTCCAAACACATGGCCTCTGTGTGTGAGAGAGAGAAGGGTCAAACATTCAAGACCAGCCTGTGGATCAGGAATGATGAGTCCTGGTGTTTTAACTTTATCCTACATTTCCAGAGCTGTATCAGCATGGTCAACCCACCCTCCCTCACACTCTGCTGCCACACTGAGAAGCTGCACCAACACTGGTTGGCTGGTAGAGCAGTCGCTACTAGCGTGTGCACACATAACACAGGCATCGAAAATGGCAAAGCTTTAAAGAAAGCCTAAGGGCCAAATAAAAATGCCAACTGGCACCTATTTTGGACAGTAGGGTCATGTGTGTGTCCAGAGGACTGTGAGCTGCAGCAATGCACTGTGCATGCATGTGATGTCCGGACTTTATGGCCCTGCATACAACATGCTGCATGGTCAGTTAGCCAGCACTTCCACAAACTGAGTGACACACCATTTTACGGGCAGAAGGTTATTTTTCAGTAAGTAGTTCCAACCTATGGGAGTCACTGGCTGACTAGCTGTGCCTGTGCACATGTTGTCCCCAAAGCTGTGACACTCAAATTCATTCTGTTACACCATCCTCAAAGCCCATCCCCACAGCATGCCCTTATACTTACCTCCCAACATGACACTGCTGTACAGTTCCCATTTCGCATGCTGATTTGACTGGAGTGAGCTGGGGAGACACGGTTTATCCAGGGAGAGCTCCATCACATGTATATTTATTTATTTATTTTATTTGAGTGTTTTTATATACCGCCTTATTGATCTATCAAAGCAGTTTACAAAGAACGAATGCAATATACATAAAACAATAGTCATAGTTAAATCATGAACATTGAACTTAAGTTAAACATATTATGACATTGTAATCTGGGTATCGAAGCTATGTACATTGGAGTTTTGGCTAGTAAAGTAGCAGTCTGAGTTTCCAACTTATGTTGGGTTGGTACAAGTTTGGCCAGTTTTTGATCCAAAGTATTCAGAGAACAAGAATGACTTTAGCCGCCTTCTAAACGTGCAGGTGTGTGTGTTTTGCAGTTTTTCAGGAATCGAGTTCCAGAGAATTGGTAATATGTGAACGCTCTGTTGGTTGTTGTGCAGTTGGTTTTTCTAAATTCTAGGGAACTATTAGAGACTTTTGTGCCTTTCCTCTCCTTTGTCTGTTATTTGATATGGAGCTTATTAATGAGCTTAGATGTGTGAAGGATAGCTCGTGTAATATTTTCAATATTATCATAATGGATTTGAACTTTGCTCTGTTCTCAATGGGGAGCCAATGTAATCATTGGAGGATGGGGGTTATGTGATCTGTTTTTGGAAGTTTGAGGAGCACACATGCTGCAGTGTGTTGAGCCATTTGCATGTGGCGTAAAGTTTGTTTCGTGAGGCCTTGCAGGATTCCATTACAGAAATCAAAGTGTGGGAAGATCATTGATTGCAGCACTGTTCGGAAGTTGCTATTCGAGAATTGTGGTCACAATTGCTGCACAGTCTATAATTTATTAAAGATTGCTCTAGTCATTCGATTGATGTGTGATGCTAAATTGAGATTTTGATCTAGGATTATGCTCAGATATCAAACTTCCCTCTTTATTTCTAGAGTGACTTCTTTGATTTGTAAATTTGGTGGTGCATTGACGTCTTTGTTTTTAGTTACAATTAATAGTTGTCTTCTTGTGGTTTTGAGATGCAAGCCATTTGGAGATTTTGTCAGAGCATGCAGTTATTGTCTGTTTGCTGGGTATTGTTGAGTTGTATGGGAAGCAGAACATGATATCATCTGCGTTAATGTGGTATTTTGCATTGTGTTTCTGAAAAATTGTGCATATGGGTTGGAGGTAGATATTGAATAAATGACCTGGAAAAGGGAATAACTAGTGAGGTTATCAAATTTGCAGATGACACAAAACTGTTTAAAGTTGTTAAAACCCAAGAGGATTGTGGAAAACTGCAGGAGGATCTGGATAAATTGGAAGACTGGGCATCCAAATGGCAGATGAAATTTAATGTGGACAAGTGCAAAGTTATGCACCTAGGAAAGAACAACCCACACTATAGTTACACAATGCAAGGCTCCACATTAGAAACCACCACCCAGGAAAAAGATTTAGGAGTCATTGTGGATAACATGTTAAAACCCTCCGCCCAGTGTGCAGCGGCGGCCAAGAAAGCAAATAGAATGCTAGGTATCATAAGGAAAGGGATGGAGAACAAAACAAAGGATATTATAATGCCTCTGTATCGCTCCATGGTACGACCGCACCTTGAATATTGTGTGCAACTCTGGTCACCGTATCTTAAAAAGGACATAGCGTTATTAGAAAAAGTACAGAGAAGAGCCACCAAATTGGTGAAGGGGATGGAAGGCTACTCCTATGAAGAGAGGCTAAGAAGGTTAGGGCTCTTTAGCCTGGAGAAGAGACGGCTGAGGGGAGATATGATAGAGGTCTATAAATTAATGAATGGAGTGGAACGGATAAACGTGGATCAATTGTTTACGCTATCAGAGTATAGAAAGACTAGGGGACATGTAATGAAGCTACAGGGTAAACTATTTAAGACAAATAAGAGAAAATATTTTTTCACTCAACGTGTAATCAAACTCTGGAATCTGTTACCAGAGGATGTAGTAAGGGCTGTTAGTATAGCTGGGTTTAAAAAAGGTTTGGACAAGTTCCTGGAGGAAAGGTCCATAAACCACTATTAAAAAGGGACCCAGGATATCAATGCTTGACCCAGTACAAGCATTGTGGAACCTGTCTTTTGGGGATATTGCTAGGTACGTATAACCTAGATTGGCCACTGTTGGAAACAGGATACTGGGCTTGATGGACCTCGGTCTGACCCAGTATGGCATGTCTTATGTTCTTATGTTCTAATAATGCTGAGAGGGTTGATCCCTGTGGCACTCCTTGGCTTTGATTGTGTGGTTTAGATGTTTCTTGACCAATTTTGACCTGTTGTGAATGGTCAGATAGGTATGACTTAAACCAGCAAAGGATGGTTCCTCCAATCAGGTCAGGAGGATGATATGGGATATTGAGTCAAATGTGGAAGATATATCAAGGAATATTAGAAGGACTGATTGGCCAGGTTTTTCAATTCCTTTTATTAGCCTGGCTAGTAAGGAGATGATTAGGGCTTCGACATCATGGTAAGGTCTAAATCCATGTTGATGTGGATCCAGAGGAGCATGTAAATCAATATTGTCTTGCAGTGTCTATTGATTCTTTTCAATTATCTTCCCTAAGAATGGGAGACTTGAAATAGGTTGATAGAAGTCTGGATTTGCCTTTTAGATGGGAGGTTCTGCTAAAGGCATGGCTGTGTGGATATGTCTGACCCGCACACCACCCTTCCCCCCTCCTCCCACTGTGGACCCCCCCCCCCCAGTGCCACATGCCTCCCTCAGAATGACCCATTCCCCAACCCCCTTTGGTCAGAGTACCACTCACAGCAGTAAGGTTTAACAGGGTTTAGCAACCACTGCATATACCTTATGACCAACTGGCCCATGTTAGTCATTGCTGCATGGCAGCAGACTGGGCTATGAGATTGCACTGCACAGTGCAGCATTGAGTCTTGTGGCCACTTGAGGGGCCCTGCTACACTCTGACCCTGATAGAGATCTGCTCCAAACCATGGGAAGACCAGCAGTAGTGTTCCTGGAGATGGTCACCATGCTATATGGGCCCACCCCCACAGCCAGGGTGAGTGGTGAGATTTGTGGAGTATCACATGTGTTGGCTTTATCTTGCCAATTGCACACACTGACCTGATACATGTACCTACTCCTCAAAGGGCTATGTGGATTCTCCATATCGTCCCATGTGGCCTATATGTGTTCACATACTGAGGAGAATCATGGGAAGTGTTCAGCCTCATCTATGCTGTGAGACATGGCTGCAATTGCAAGTAGAGTAAGTAAGGTGGAATATCTGCTCATAGGAACCTGTTCAAAGTATACAGTGATGTCCCTTATTACTTGATGTGACTGTGGCCACATTGTGTGCAGTCTGGGCAACCACCTAAAGATGTGCCACTCAGGTAGGTGTCAGGCCTCTGTGAAGGGCATTGCATGCAGGATATTGGTAGAATGTAGTAGAAGGAGCTGGCAAATACACACACACACACACACAGTACACACACAGATCAATTTCAATACTGATCCAGGTTGACTACCTGAAGTGGCTCACAGTGCAGGAAATGTGTGTATTGGCCATTGAATTCAGCCTTCACAAAGTGTCCCTGTGGCATTCAGTTCCTTGTCCGTATTTGAGCAGGGGCTGATGTACATCATGATTTCTGGACATCCCATACAACCATTCACTGTGCTTATTCCTCTACTGGTAGCATGTAATCCTGCTTTCATAGGACAGTGGTTCAGACAGGATGTGCTGTTTCTATACTCCCCCTTGAGTGATGTGTGCCTATCTTGCAGACCCTATACAACCATTACAAGTGAAAACCTGATCACCCCATAATCATTAACTGGAGCCATGTGTGCATATATCAGTTGTGTGAGGGTGGACAGAGTTTTAGTTGGATTCAAACTGTCATCCCTTTGATGACTGTACCACTTTCCAGACCATGAGGCTACTATGGCTGTCCATAATGGGGTAGGTCCTGTCAGCCCATATTTTATTGTCTCTCAGTTGTTGTGGCTCATACTTGCTGCCATAAACCTCAGTGTCAAGGTGCTCACCTAGTCATTGCAAGTCAAGCCTACACTTTCTGTCATGACCTGCTGCATCTGTCAGGCCAGAATTAATGACTTTCCTTTCTGTAATCATGACAATGGGATTACTGTGACACTATACATTTTTCCTTCCTGCTGGGAGTCAGAGCACATACTTCAGACCTGACTGTCACAGACCTGACTGATGCATGCTTGTTTAATCACAATGACACTACCTACGTTTTCGGTGTGATGCTTACCAAGCCATACATGAATGATATTGATTTGTCTCCACAAATGTCACTATGCACAATATTGGGGGAAAATTTTCAGCAGGGGTGCTTTGAGTGGGCTTTGGGTGCACTCTCTTGCACCTACATGCATCGTTCTCCACATAGGCTTCGTGATCACTCATGTATTCTCATGGCAACTGGTACACCAAGGCCCACACAAAAGCTCTTTGCTCCCTAGGACATATCACACATACATCACCTGCAGAGGATGTGCAGGTCACCAGTCATGCTCAGTCACTGCAACTCCTCAGCAGTACATGCATCCACACTTCTCTGCCACCCACTGACATCACTCCAAATGATGACATCCACCTGCCTCCCACATTATCCTCACACTCATTGGCTAACACATAAGAAACATATGGCTGTGACAGGGTCCATCAGCTGTTTCCTTGCACCAGAAATGTGACTTGCTGTGAGGCTCCCTTATCCCCCGTTAAGGTAACCGAACTTATCAGGCATTAACATGCACACTTGGCAACCTTACCGCCCGATGTCCTGTTAATGCCCGCTTACCAGCTGCTAGCGCTCTTACCGCCAGAATGCCTACTCCCCGCCCTGGCCTTTAACGCACAAAAAACCCCTTCATGATGATGTTTAGCACTCACAAATGCTGCGCCCTTACCAGCCTTTAGTAAAAGTACCCTAAGATTTGCAACTAAGTGAACACCCCTGTGGGAGTAAACAGAATGAGAACTGACCTAACAAAATTAGGGAAATGACTAAGTACTTGGCAGTAAAGATTCAGGGCAAAAAAGTGCAAAATCATAAATTTGGGGCACAGAAATCCATGATAATAGTACATAAATGGGGATGAGAAACTGATCTGTACTAACCTGGAAAGAGAGCTCAGGGTGATTTTGAGGTAGCAAAATAGCATGTTAAGATGATGACCAGAGCCAGAGGGAAGCTTGGGTGCTTAGGGTGGGATATAACAAGTAGAAAAAAGTGTGAATGCCGTTGCACGGGTCATTGTTTAGCTCTCATCTAGAATACTGTGCACAATTCTATGCCCAAAAGGATAAAGGAGAGAAGTTACCAAAGAAAAAGGATACCTAAATAGTGCACGATCTTCATCAAAATCCATTTGAAGTGAGATGGAAGTACCTAAGAATGCATATTCTATAAGAAAGGAGAACTAGGAGGGATATGATAGAGATAACTCAAATACAGTTATAGTACATATTGAGGGCGATTTTATAAAATGACATTTAATGCTCATTTTTATGTGCATACTGTATGCCTATTTTATAAAGACAGGTATGCAGTCCTTGACTTTATAAAATTTAGTACAAGTGTGAAAGTGCATGTGCAAATTAAGGCTCAATCACTTAGAACTGATGTAATTGATCACACCTACTTTTTAGAATCTATACCCATAATCACTTGAACTGCTCCTGTTCTTCCCAAAATCCATCCATGTGCATGCCCACAGTGAAAATCTACACAATGCAACTGTACTAGTCAGTATTTCACACACACTGCGTTCACACTAGTTGGTATTTCATGGGGCTCTTTATTGCATAACATATTCATAAATGACCTAGAAATGGGAATAATGAGTGAGGTGATCAAATTTGCAGATGACACATAATTCAACGTTGTTAAAACACAAGGGGATTGTGAAAAATTGCAAGAGGAACTTCATAAATTGGAAGACTGGACATTGAATTGGCAGATGAAATTTAATGTGGACAATTGCAAAGTTTTACACCTAGGAAAGAACAACTAAAACTTTGGTTGCATGATGAAAGCTACCACCTTAGAAACCACCACCCAGGAAAAAGATTTAGGTGTCGTCATGGATAATATATTGAAACCCTCTGCCCAGTGTGCAGTGGCGGCCAAGAAAGCAAATAGAATGCTAGGAATCATAAGGAAAGGAATGAAAAATAAAACTAAGGATATTATAATGCCTCTGTCTCCTTTCATGATGCAACCTCAGCTTGAATATTGTGTGCAATTCTGGTCGCCATATCTTAAAAAGGATATAGCGAGAGGAAAGGGAAGCAGGGCCTCTACCCCTCTTACCTTGGGTCCTTGGACTGGCTGTTGGGGATGGAGGCTCGGTTGAGAGGCGGGCAGATCTGGGTGGCTCGGCATCTCATTTGAACAGAGATCTAACATCTCCTGAGATGCATCAGCCTCGGAAATTCCTCTGTTCTGATTTGGATCCTGTGGCTTGTGGGACATTTGACTCTCCTGTTTAGGTTTTTTTGGCATCTCAGCTCGGGCCGACTGCAGGTTTGGAGGCAAGTGGAGGAGTAGACTTGCTGGATAAACAAGTGCTAGGGCAGAGCACTGAGGTTGGTGTTCCTTCATTGAGGATGAGTGAAGGCAACGTTCTACCCCTGGCGGACAACTTAGCCCCTTCAGCTTTAGCAGAAAGAGAGCAGGGGTCGTCAGCATTTGCCTTTCCTTTGCAGCGGCTGGAGCAGTTCATGTTGGAATCTATCTGGGTGGCCATAAATCAGCTCAGAGAGGCAATTACGAGTCAGATGCAAGGGATCCAAGGCCAGGGAAAAGTGAACTCTGAATTGATTTCCAAGAATGTGGGTGAGATTTTCCAGATGAAAACTGATTTGGAAGGGTATGCTCTGAGAACAAAACGCATGGAAAGTTACTCAGAGGCCTTCATGAAAGACTCTAATAATTTGAAAATCCATTTGGAGCAAATGGGTAACTTTTCTAGATTGGCAAATCTTCATTTGATGAATTTTCAACTTTCACCTTGTATTTCTGCTAATGAAATGTTTAAGCAATATCTACTTGATGTGTTAGGGGTGCCGGAGAAAACATGTCCATCTATAGCTAAAGTATATTATTTGCCGATGGACCAGAGGTCCTCTGGTCCTGCGCAATTGGATATACTGAATGTGTCAGATGTGTTGGAGTCTTCTCTATTCTAACAATATTGTACCAGCAACATGTTTAGGGACTTTAGTCCTCGTATCTGATAGAGATTGGCTTTTGAAGTTATTTTTCAGGAAAAAACATATAGGGCCCGCTATTCATGCTTTCCCCCACCGCATCTAACTTCACCACTGGTTGTGCGGGGAAGTTAGACGGGGGCGGCTTGGGGGCAGAGTCTGGGCAGAGTCTGGGCAGGCAGTGGTGGGGGTCACTAGCCTTGGACATACAGGGCCAATTCTAATGTCGGCAACATGTGCAGGGAAGTTACCTCACCTCAGAGGTGGAATAACTTCCCTGCATGTCTCTTTTTCAGTGGCCCACGGCGCAGATGAGGCAGGGGGGCCTGAAGGCATTCTCCGCAGCCCAACCCTGGCCTTAGGAGGCCGGCTTGGGGGTCGGGCTGTGGGAATGAAGCCCTGAAGTCCGTCAGCTGGCATCGTGGCTCTTCAATGGAGCCATGGTGTAATGGCAACATGAAGCCATGGCGCCGCGGCTCCACTAAAGAGCCTTCACTGAGTTAGCCGGGTACAGTCCTGCACATGTAGGCTGGGCTAAATCACAGTCCCAGCCTGCACATACAGGACTGTTCACGATTCTTATCCCGCGGGGCTAGACGTGCCCCATGGGATCAGAATCATGATCCCCTCTGTATGTCCAGTTCAGACCCGACGTACAGAGGGGATCTACGTCCGAGACTGAATAAGCCTGATAATGTTTAAGGGCTACCTGATTCATATCTTTCCGGATCTGGCCAGAGAGACTAGGTGACGCAGAAGAGTTTGTAATTTTGCATCCTCGGGTCTTGCAGGCTGGGGGTTTGTAAAACTGCAGGGTAATTCTTATTTTTTCTTTAGCCATCACAGTTACTTTCTTTTTTGAATGCTAGGGGGCCCACTGGTGTGGAGTAGGTTGAGTCCTTTGCTGCTTATTATTGGTTCTGGCTGCCTAAACACTGCTGTTTCCTTCTTTGCTGGATTAACAATGTTATTTCCTTTCCTGGATCTCTCTAGGTAGTGGGATAGAGGAGGGGCTCCTTTGTTATTATAGTTTTTATATGTATAATTTCCTTTGAATGGTGTATCTTATTGATGGATGCTCCCATTCCATGCAAGTGCTATTATAACTTGTATTGTTTTGTTGAAATTATAAATATTAAATTTAAAAAAAAGGATATAGCGGAATAACCGGGTAGCCAGACCCGGCGCTCACCCTTTAATTATACCTTGCTTCCCCCCCCCCAATACTCTTAACCCCTTCTTCCAACAGCATTTCTCTTTTCCTTTCCCACAAATTACTCCGATAGCCAAGTATGGTAACAACTGGTCGCAGCTTTATTTCCCATAACAACAAAACCATAACAGGAACAATGATCTCACAACCCCCCCCCCCCAGCGGAGCGATGCGTCACCAGCCATGCTACTAGCAAAGCGACCTCGCCTCCGCTGTATCCATGGTCACACCACCGGCAACGTTCCGACCACCCCTATCCGACTTCGCCATATTACTAGCAAAAGTCTTCCAGGGGTAGTCCGGGTCGAGGGCACCCCACCCCCTTCCCGAGACGCCTAAGGCTCCGGACCCCGGAAACCTCCGGGATCCCGCCTCACCCCCCCCAGCTGCAACACCCCTACACCAGCCTCGCTACTGCAAAGGCTGGGTGGGCGGGTGGGCTGCCGCGCCTCCCGCCAAACTGCCTGTGCTCTGGCGAGTCTCCCGCACGCCAGAGCACATGGCTGCCTGCACCCTGATTGGCTCCGCTCACCCCCCTCCACGAGCGGAGCCAATCAATTAAAAAAACGCACCACGTGCACGGCCCGCACGGCCCCCATTCCTACCCCCACTCCACCCCCGTGCACGAGCAGGGTCCCACGCCGGCAGAGCACCCGGTTACGAGCAGGCGCCGGGACCCTGCCCGCGCCTTTATTCTAACCGGGTAGCCAGACCCGGCGCTCACCCTTTAATTATACCTTGCTTCCCCCCCCCCCCAATACTCTTAACCCCTTCTTCCAACAGCATTTCTCTTTTCCTTTCCCACAAATTACTCCGATAGCCAAGTATGGTAACAACTGGTCGCAGCTTTATTTCCCATAACAACAAAACCATAACAGGAACAATGATCTCACAACCCCCCCCCCCCCAGTGGAGCGATGCGTCACCAGCCATGCTACTAGCAAAGCGACCTCGCCTCCGCTGTATCCATGGTCACACCACCGGCAACGTTCCGACCACCCCTATCCGACTTCGCCATATTACTAGCAAAAGTCTTCCAGGGGTATTCTGGGTCGAGGGCACCCCGCCCCCGTCCTGAGTCACCTAAGGCTCCGGACCCTGGAAACCTCCGGGATCCCGCCACCGGCACAGAAAAACTTTAGCTGTGCCGCCCCCCCAATTACCCCTAGCTGTGACCAGTGCGGCCACCCTGAACAACTCTCTCCAACACCTCCTGCCAGTCGTTCAAAAGCAAGTCCATCCACACTGGCGAGAGATGAACCCCATCCGCCCTATACAACCCTGTACAGGCTACATCAACCCACACATGCTGCACCTGATACCCCCCTCTTTCGCAGACCCATCTCCCAATCTGCCGATTTATCTTGGTCAGCCCACGGGACCATCTCCGCTGGTCCCATGATGCCGGTCGCGGGATAATGTCCGACCAAATCAAAATGACTCTGTCCAGCAAACGAAGCAAAGTCGTAAAGTCCTTCTTCGCCGCCCTTATAAGCTGCTTGCAAGACCACTCCGACAAATCGTTGCCTCCAAGATGCACCAGCACGACCGCTGGCCGTCCCCGAACCCGCAGATGATGACGAAGCAAGGGCAGCAGTTGAATCCACCTCAGTCCCCGCTCACCCAGCCATGAAAGCGCCACCTCAGCCGGGTCGAGCCCAAGATTTATCCCGATAGGCCGCACTGCCGCTCTCTGACCAGCCCAAAAGACAAAGGAGTGTCCCAGCAGCCCCTCTCCATCAGCCCCACACCTGCAACAGAAAATAACAGCATTAGTAACCCCCCCCAACCCTAAAGGGCTTCTCACAGCCGCACATAACCGTGACATGCCTTAGATCGCCAGCGGCCAATACTCTGGATCTGATCCCCCGACATACCTGCCGCAACCGCACTGGTGGCAGCTCCGATGCGAAAAGAGTGAGCCGAAAACAACTCCGGATCTTCGCCGATCCTGCGCAGAGCCAGGCGTAAAACCGCCATCACCTGATACCTGGTCACATATGAAGAGTTCTCATGCACGAACAGCACTTCACCACCACCCGGGCGTACACCCAAGTAGTCTTCGAGGGCCGCTACCGGGCAAGTTAGTCCCCCAATACTCCCCAGCACCACCCACAAACCTTTACCCTTTTGGTCCGTTTTGGACTTGGCTAAAAGTACACGAATGCGTCCCGGCTCCCTCCACACATGCTGCAACCGTAAACAATTACCTAAACCCACCTTCACCGAATCCGCCGCCAACTCACCGACCCGAAAGGCCCCAAAAAACGCTAAACAAAACACCGCTCGAAATAGAACAACCTCGTAAGGCGACGACGCCACCCCCGACAACACGTGACACAAGCGCTGCAACAAGTCATGGGTAATCGGGAGCCGCCGATCACGCCGCAGCGGCAGCGCCCGCTCCCACCCTTGCATTAAACGCCGAGCCAGGCGCCCCCGCCCTACGCCCAGCCAACTCACCGCCCGGGCAAAAAATTCAAACCCCGCCAGATGGCCCCGCACCACCGATCTCGGCAACCCCCTCTCCTTTGCCCACCCAACATAGCTCCCCAGCATATACTCAGACACCGCACTTCCAACACACCCCTCACCATGTAGATACTCCCACACTCACGCGCAGCCCCGTTGATAAGAATCCCACGTGCGCTCAGCTACTGAATTCCTTAACAGGTTCTTCATCTCGGTAGGCCACAGCTCCACAAGTTCCAAGGGACCCCGAACCCTCCCTCATCCGCCTCCGGCACCAACTGCCGAAACCGCTCCCACTGCAAACGAGAGAGCATCAGCGATTGCATTAGTACGACCAGGAATATGGCGGGCCTTCAAGTCCACATTCAAACGCAAACAGGCTAGAATGACTTGGCGCATCAAGGCCGCGACCGTACAGCAGCGTGGAGTATAACGATTCACGACGGCCACCACCGCCTCGTTATCACACCACCACACCACCCTACGGTTGGCCAATCGCTCTGGCCATAACGCAAGCGCCACTAAGATGGGAAACAATTCAAGAAAGGTAATATTCCTCAAAAGCCCTTCAGCCTCCCATTCCGGCGGCCACCGCTCAGCACACCAAGCGCCGCCGAAATATATTCCCAGACCAACCCCACCCGCCGCATCCGAATACAGCTCAAATCGTCACTGGAGATCTCCGCTTCCCGCAACACCGAAGTGCCATTAAAGTCCTTCAAAAAGAGCTCTCAAATCCTCTCGCATCACTTTTGACACTCGGATACGATGGTGAGGCTTCCGGACCCCTGCTGTCGCCGCCGCCAAGCGCCGAAGGAAGACCCTTCCCATGGGAATGACCTTACAAGCAAAGTTAAGAGATCCTATTAAGGCCTGCAGCTCTCGCAGATTCAACTTAGACGAGGTCAAGGCATTAGCCACCAGCACCTTCAATTTCTCTACCTTCTCTGAGGGCAATCGGGCCTCCAAACTTTGCGAATCCAATTCTACCCCTAAAAAGGTCAACCGTGTCGTCGGGTCTACCGTTTTACTCTCAGCCAACGGCACCCCCAACTCGCGAGCCAGACTACCAAAACCAACTAACAGCTCGCTACACCCTAAGGACTCTGCTTCACCCACAAAGAAAAAATCATCCAAATAGTGGACAACCTCCCCCCTTCCAACTCTCCGCACCAAACTCCAGTGCAAGAAAGAGCTGAACTTTTCAAAGTAAGCGCAAGATACCGCACACCCCAATGGCATACACTTATCAAAATAAAACGCCCCCTCGAACTGAAAACCCAACAACCTGAAGGAAGACGGATGAACCGGCAACAAACGAAACGCCGACTCGATATCAACCTTTGCCATCAGTGCCCCACGCCCCGCTCTCCTGACTAACTCCGCAGCTTTGTCAAAAGACTGATAACGCACCGTGCACAAATCCCGCGGAATCAAATCATTCACGGAGGATCCAGCCGGAGAAGATAGATAGTGAATGAGACGAAACATTCCCGGTTCCTTCTTCGGAATAATACCTAACGGCGATACCACAAAATCCGGGAATGGCGGCTGCCGGAAAGGCCCCGCTATCCTCCCCAACCGTAATTCCTCTGCTAACTTCCCCCGAGCTATAGCCCCCCAGCGCCGCACACTGGGTGAATTGCGAGGCGAAGAAACCACCACCACCCCATGCACCGGAACCACAAAACCCAAACTAAAACCCAACTGCAACACTAACCTATCCCGCCTCCACGGATAAGAACGCAACCATGAACACAAAAGCGGAACCTGAATCGGCGAAGGGGCCAGATCAAACGGCCCCCACCTATTTGAGACCAGTCGGCGGCTGGGCCCCGGGCCCTTTTTTAACACATTTTGCTGCCGCATGGGGACCTCCACAGCTCGAACACGCATGCCGGAATTTACAATCCGGGAAGGGACACATCGACTGATTAAACCTCCAGCACACATCACTCCCTCCTCCGGGGGCCGGCCGAGCCGGTCCTGTGGCGACTCCCCCCCGAAAGGAACGAGCCGCCCCCCCAACGACCACCGACCCCATCTTACCTCCGCTTCCCCCACTCCCCCCTCCCTTGACCGACATCTGTGTTAGCCAAAGGTTAATGTCTTGCGTGCCCCACGTTAAAAATTTATTCTCCTCCATTTTATCCCTGAATTTCTCGTCGTAATTAAGCCACGACCAGCCTTCATGCATTTGAGACGCTTCAAGAATCGAGTCCGCATAGGATAACAACATCCCGGACTGATGAGGAAAATGATGCCCCCACACACTCGCCAACCGCAAGAAGGATCGCACCCAATTAATTACATTCCGCGACACCTTCCGAAGCCGACCCGCCTTCTCGTCCTCCTTTCGCTTTTTCTTACTGTCCCCAGAACGCTTCCTTCCTTCTAGCAAACGAAAAATATCGATATATTTCCGCTTCCTAATCTTTCGCCTCAGCTTCTTGGGGACCCCTTCCCACAATTCCGACAATGGAACCAAAGAAGCTGAACCCCCACCAGCTAAACTCGCCTCAGCCCCACCCCCCACGGCCGCCCCATGCCCCTCACCGGCAGCCTCCGAGGCTCCAGACGAATCCGAAGATGATGAGGAGGAAGAAGAGGAGCTACGTCGATAACGACACCCCCGCTTCCTCTTTCTGCGTGCCTTGCCTGGCTGATCGGACCGCGACCCCTGCTTTGAGCGATGCGCCACCGTCAGCCTCTCTCAACTCACCTGGCGTGTCATCGAAGCCGCGGGCCCCGGATGAAAGCAGCCCATTGCCTCTCAGCCCCGCTGACTGCTGCAGATCCGCTGCCCCAGAAGCCTGGCCGCCGACTCCAGCTGCACCCACTTCCGCAGGGGGCCTCGAATCAATACTCCCCTCACTGCAGGACACCACCGCAGACGGAGCAGGACCCGATGCTGCCATATAGGGCACCTGTGAAGACAAAATGGGAAAACCCAACGAAGACAAGCCCGGAGCACCCCTCGGGGGCCATGCCCCAGTCCAATCCGCCCTAGAGGAACCCTGACCCCCTCCCAACCAGTGCTCCCATCCAGACCGCTGCCCCGACGGCCCAGACCACCCGGAAGGCGGCAAACCAACTACAGGAGGAACAAAACCCCCGACCGGAGACATCCACCCCCACGCGTCCCCCCCAGCCGTCCCAAATACCTGCCTAGGTCCCCCCCCCCCATTGGCCCAAGGCGCTAACTCCCCACCCCTGCCCCTGCTCCTGATCCATCCTGAGATTCCCTCCCCCAACGCCTTCCACCTGCCCCCCCCTGGAACCCGTCCCCCCTACAGGGGTCTCAAGTGTCCCTGCCGCTGGGGCCACTGCCAGCTGCTGAGGCCCAAGACTCTCAGCCTGCCCCGCGGGCCTTTCAAGAAGCCCCTCTCGAGTCCTCGCCCCCCTTCTCCTAACCCCAGGTTCACTGGCCCTCCCAGACCGTGAACTCACCGATTTGTCTACCCCCTTCCCCCTCAGCCCTTTTTCTTGCCTCCCCCTGGCAGCCTGACCCCCCCCTTGCCGCTCCCCCCTCTTGCCTGCTTCCTGCCAGCCATCCCTTTTGTGTGTTTTTTTTTTTTAATGGATATTAGGTAGAAGAAACTGCGTCAAATCCCGCCCTGCAGTTCCCGTTGGTGTCTTTATTATTATTTTTTTTTTTTTTAACACACGGCCCACTCCAGCACTGCCCCAGGCACACCTCCCTGCCCTGCCGAAAGCTGTTTCAGGCCTTCCCCGACGCGGAGCACTGCCCCAGGCACACCTTCCTGCCCTGCCGAAAGCTGCTTCAGGCCCTCCCTGACGCGGCCGCCGGCTCGTTAGCCCACCCTGCCGCCCACCAGTCACTTGCCTGTCCAGCGAGCTTCTGCTCCGATGATGGTCGCCCGCAAATCTGAACCGCCGCTAACAAATGCACTCTCACTCCGTAACGCACTTGACGTCCCGAACTCCCGCCTTGTTACAGTCGTTCTGTCCCCGCCGACCACACAGCTCCTGCCGCGCCTCCCGCCAAACTGCCTGTGCTCTGGCGAGTCTCCCGCACGCCAGAGCACATGGCTGCCTGCACCCTGATTGGCTCCGCTCGCCCCCCTCCACGAGCGGAGCCAATCAATTTAAAAAACGCACCGCGTGCACGGCCTGCGCGGCCCCCATTCCTACCCCCCCTCCACCCCCGTGCACGAGCAGGGTCCCGCGCCGGGCAGAGCACCCGGTTACGAGCAGGCGCCGGGACCCTGCCCGCGCCTTTATTCTTAGAAAAGGTACAGAGAAGAACCACCAAAATGGTAACGGGAATGGAAAGATACCCCTATATTTATTTTATTTATTTATTTAATGGTATTTATATACCGCCTTATCATTCAATCAAAGCGTTTCCATGGCAAACAATCAAGGGGGCAAATGCTTTCATGCAGTGTACAGAGTGGTGTGTATGTGTTGGCGGGGATGTGATTAGATTTGGTTTATCTACATAGTGTGCTATTATACATCATGAGCTATTATACAGTCTTAAATACAGTCTTGGGGTGGTGGTGGGGGGGTTGATGATCTGACTTGTATGCTGGTTCAGGGGGTATGTCCATAGTAATCGATGAACAGGGTTGTCTTCAGCTGTTTTCGGAAGTCCTTGATTTCTGTGGTTAGTATATAGAAAGGCTTAAAAGGTGTGAGAGCCAGAGCAGAAGGGGTTAACACAGTAACACAAAAAAAAAATCAATGAAATGTTGTCTGAATGCTGGAATTGTACTGAGATACGTACGTGAAGCTTTCAGAGGTATGTGACATCATATGGAAAAGAGGTGAAAACACACTTATCAGTAAGTGGTGGACAGTGAGAGGGTAAAGAGGCAACCATGAGATATAAACGTGACGTATTAGATGGTGTTTTCATATTTCATCTCTTTACTTCCTATTGTTTTCCAAATGGTTGTCTCTTTTCCCTTTCTTTCAGCTATTCAATGTTTCTTCCCCTCCTACTGTTCCACCTTTCTTATTCTTTCATAGTTACTCACAGCAGATGATGGTCTAAATCTCCTCAATTGTCTGCAAACAGTGTGGAGCCTGATCAAATACATTTGCTAAACAAGGAAAATTGCAGTAAAGATGCACAAATTAAAAGAAAAAAATATTCAAAGAAAATTGCAGTAAGGATTAAAAAAAACTCACAAAAATTGCAGAACACGGAAAAATTGTGGAGAAACCTAGAAATTGCAGAATTTGCTTTTCTTTGAGTGCAGTTTCCTACTGTCCTAGTTCAACATTAATCAAGAGTCTAACAACATGATTCAACCATTTCATGCACCTATTTGTGCTTCTTTTAATTTTTTTTTCAAAACCTCTCTTTGTGCTATAGTACACATCTCCATTCCTTTCTCAGAAGTGCTTGTGCATTTTGTCTCATTATTATATTATGTTTGTTAGACTTCCTGAATATTTTAAAAACTTTCAATAGCATTTAAACCACCCAAGATTAGCTCTACCTATAAATACCTGCAATTTTTTGGGTGAAAATGGATAATAAATCCATTCTATTTGCTGTAGAGTTATCAGATATACCCATTCTTGGCCAGTTCATCTACGGACTTTTAAAATGTTCCTAAAACCCTGTAACTTTACATTTCATGATGCCATTCCATTTCTGGAAGTATGTTGTCCTACAAGGCATTGCTGTTGATAGACTTACTTTGACAAGACCTCAGAGCTTAAGGAATTTTCCATATTTTCAACCAAATTCCATGTCATCATAAGAGTAATATGGTAAAAATTGTAACATAGTAAATGATGTCAGATAAAGATCAGCATGGTCCATCTAATATGCCAATCAGTCAATCTCTTAATAAACAAAATACAATACCAACTAGGGTTTCACTCAATTCTAACTATTAGCCTTAATTGCACAAAGGGCAAGGAGATCTCAGTATAGCTACTGTATATGCCCTACATCTGGCAAAAGTTTCACCATAGGGACTAGCAGACGCTTACATCACGGATCTCCAACCTTTCTACCTTAAATTACCTTAAATATTATTGCTAATGTTCAATGAAATTGTAATCCTGGTAAGTACTTGTTAGTATTTCTATAACCCACTTAAAACCCACTATTTTATTTTAACTATTCCCTTTTTTACACACAACAGCTTAGTAGCGTCTCTTAATACACTTTAAAACACATTTCTTTAAAGCAGCCATCAAACATATAGCAACAGCTGCTAAACTCCAATACGATTTTCTGTATTTTCATAAACTAAACAGGACAGCACCAGACAACACGCATCAGCATCTATAAGCAAGAAGAGCCACAAATTAAACCAGCATTTAAACAACGTCTCACAATAGTATCCAATAACTTATCTGCTTAATCGCAACTGTCCAATCTAATATGCCCCATGAAGTGGCTATAGTTGTACCTGCTGCTCCATGCAAGTTACCCCCCTCTATGCCTTTGTTTAGGGTTGTACCCACTGCTCTATGAAGGTTATCCCGAGGCCCTGTTTCATCTGTTGGTTAATATTAAAACATTTTGAATGGTAAAAAGGCAGTATAAAAGTATGTTTAAATCAATCAATAAATACAAATATTTGAAGTGCAAAAGTTATTTAAATTTGCTTTGCTTCCATCATTTTTTGTGTCTGTTCCATGACTTGTTGAATTCAGTCATTGATTTTGCCCCCACCCCTACTTCCATTGGGAGGGCATTCCAAGCATCCACTGCCCTTTCCATGAAAATGTATTTTGCATTTACTTCCTTGCACCTTCATTTCATGTCCTCTAGTTCTACAGTTTCCTCATCCTTGAAAAAGTTGTCATTGTTCATTAATAACTTTAAATATTTCAATGTCTGTGTCATGTCTCCCCTCCACCTCCTTTCCTCCAGGGTATAGTTAGGTCTTCAAGTCTCTTCTCATACGTCTTCTTTTGCAGGCCCCATATCATTTTGGTCACCTTCCTCTGATCTGTTTCAAGTTTTTTCTATATCCTTTGCGAGGATCATTGAGGTATAGATTTTACACATTGGTTTCACTACATTCAGCTGAGCAAAGAACACCAGGCTTACCTGCTTTGTTGTCAGTTTGGGCACATTTACCTGCCAGCCTGTTAGTCCTATATTTTATCATTGTTAGTATTTATCTGTATGTTTGTTCATTTTTCTCCATTTGTAGCTGTCTCTGCATATCCTCATAACTTTTTGCAATGTTCTAGTCTCTGTTGAGGCCAAGCTAATATTAATCCATTACCTATTTCTTCTGTGTCCTGGTGTTTTATCTTGCATTTTCCATTTTTCTGTCCCTTACTTTTCTCTCCATGAGTGACTACCCCCTCCCCCCCCCGAGGCTCTGTTAACCCTGTTTTGTTTCCCACGTGTGCTGATTTCTCTCTGCCTCAGCACCAAGAAGCTGCTTACCTGTTTTGCTGCCAGTTTGGGCACATTTACCTGCCAACCTGTGAGTCCTGTGTGTCAATTGATGTATTTATTTTATCATTGTTAGTGTGCTATTTTTTATCTGTATGTTTGTTCAGTTTTCTCCATTTGTACTTGTCTCTGCATATCCTCATAACTTTTATCCCTCCCTCCCACCCTCACCTACCCTGTGGCATTCAGTCTCTTATAGCCATCTTGTGCTCATTACCATGATTATTCACAGGTGCACCTAATACCCTGTGATCTCTCTTCCACCTATCCTTATTTCTTCTGACTTCTGTTCTCTCCATCTTTCTCTTTTATGGCTCCTCATCACTTTCTCTTCCTACTCTTCATATTCCTTAACTGTCTCCCCTCCTACCTTCAAGCCCGCCCCCTTATCTCCCCTTTACCATCCTCACTTCCCCCACCATCTTGTCCTCTACCCTATTATCAGCTGTGAGCTTCACCACTTTTTCCCTCTCATTCAGCCATTTCCTCTCTTTCTAAAGCAACCTCACCCTTGAAACTGTTGTGCTGTCTCTTCTCTGCCCCATACCTTTCTACTCTTTCTCCTTCTCTCTTCCAGAGATATCGGCCCCAGCCCACGGATCTTCATGCAACAGCTCAGATCTTCTTAATTTCCCTCTCCTTTACCCTTGCTCTCTCCCTTTCTCATGTGCCTTGTGGAAAGCACACTGCATCTTAAATAAACTTGCCTTTACTCATGATCTCTTTATCTCTAATGTTCTCCATCTTCTTGCTCTAACTGAGACCTGGCTCCTCCCAGAAGACTCTGCATAATTCACTGCTCTCTGTTATGGTGGTTATTGGTTCTCCCATATGTCTCGTCTCACTGGCCATGGTGGTGGTGTTGGGCTTCTACTCTCTCCATCCTGCCAATTTCAACCACTCCTTCTGCCTCATCTCACTCCTTTTCCTCCTTTTAAGTCCACTCTATCTGACTTTTTTTACTCCACTGCCTCTCCAGTTAGCTGTTATTTATTGACCTCCTGACAAGTCTACTTCTACCTTTCACACTGACTTTGACTTGTGGCTTTCCTTCTTTCTGGATTCATCTTCCCCCTCCCTTATTCTCAAGGACTTTAACATTCATGTTGATAACTCCTCTGACCATTATGCTTTAAAGCTCCTTTCCCTTACCTCCTCATTTGACTTCCAGCTTTGCTCTATTGCTCCCACTTACAAGTACCACCACTGCCTCAACTTTGTATTCTTCTTTAATTGCTTACCCTCAAACTTCTTCCTCAATTCTTCCCTTATCGGACCATCACCTGCTAAGCTTTACTCTCCATCACTCACCACCTCAACCTCGCCCTGTCTCCTTTAACCTTTTTAGAAATCTTCATGCTATTGACCCTTTGGCTCTCTCCTTCACTGTCTCATCACCTCTTTCCTCCACTATGTCATCTGTTGATGAGGGAGTAGCTTCCTATAATGCTGCACTCTACTCTTCTCTGGATCCTCTTGCTCTGCCCATGCCACGTCCTGTGAGGTGTACTATACGCCAGCCCTGGCTGTATTCCACTACCTGCTATCTACATTCCTGTGCCGATTCAGCTGAGCCCTTGCAGACTTTCTACTTGTCAAATTCATGCTTTTCTCTTTCTAGTCAGCCATAGCACTTGCCAAACAAGACTATTATGTCCATCTGACTAACTCTCTTGTCTCTGACTCTCGTCGTCTCTTTACAACTCTCAACTCTCTCCTCAAGGTGCCCCCACCTCCGGCCCCTCTTTCCCTCTCTGCCCAAGTCCAGGCTGACGATTTCCATAACAAAATCCACAAGATCATACTCCAGTTTCCCATGATGTCAGCTGCTTCCCCTCCTTCCCCTCTTCACTCCCAACTTCCCTCCCCTACCTCTGCTATCCTTTCTTTCTTTTCTATGATCTCTGATGAGGAAACCACACACCTTCTGTCTTCCTCCAAACTCACTACCTGCTCCTCTGATCCTATTCCCACCCATCTCCTAAGCTCCATCTCTTCTACTGTTGTCCCTTCCATCTCTCATATTCTGAACCTATCACTCTCCACTACAACTGTTCCTGCAGCCTTCAAGCATGCTATGGTCACACCTCTGCTCAAGAAACCCTCACTAGACCCTACCTGTCCTTGTAACTATCAACATATCTCTCTCCTCCCCTTTGTTTCTAAATGACTTGTATGTGTGGTTCACCGCCATTGCCTCGACTTTCTCTCCTCTGAAGCCCCCCTGGATCCTTTACAATCTGGCTTTCGTCCTTTACATTCTACTAAAACGACTCTTGCAAAGGTCTCCAGTGACCTGTTCCTGGTTAAATCCAAGGGCCTTTACACAATCCTCATCCTTCTTGACCTTTCTGCTGCTTTTGATGCTGTTGACCACAACCTTCTCCTTGATATCTTATCCTTGCTTGGTTTTAAGGGCTCTGTGCTATCCTGGTTCTCTTCTTATCTCTCCCATTGCTCTTTCAGTGTTTGTTCTGGTGGATCCTCCTCTTCTGGTATCCTACTCTCAGTTGGTATACCCCAAGGATCTGTCTTGCATACACTCCTTTTCTATCTCTCTATACCCAGTCTCTTGGTGTGCTCATCTCCTCCTATGACTTTCAGTACCATCTTTACACTGATGACTCAGATCTATCCCTTTACAACTGAAATCTCTCCATGCCAGGATCTCTGCCTGCCTTTCTGACATTTTTGCTTGGATGTCTCACTGCTGCTTGAAATTGAACATGGCCAAAACCGAGCTTCTTATTTTTCCCTCAAAACTTTCCTCTCCCCTTCCTCCTTTCTCATTCTCTGTGGATAACTCTCGATTCTTCCCTGTCTCCTCAGCTCGCAACCTTGGGTTCATCTTTGATTCCTCTCTCTCCTTCTCCACACACATCCAATTGATAGATAAAACTTGATGTTTTTTCTCTATAACATCAACAAAATTCACCCATTCCTTTCTGAACACACTACTAAGACACTTATCCACTCCCTAGTCACCTCGGGCCAGATTTTCAACAAGGCGCCGAGGCCTGCCATACTCACAGAAAGATACCCATTCAGTAAAAGTGTTTTGAGTCGTGAGTCATGCGCCGCCTACATGGGCAGGCCACAAAAATGTGTCATAAAGCGAGCATTGCGGCAAGCGCCTAGTACAGCATAGCTGTGTACGTACAGGGGCTGGAAAACAGGTTCAGCGCACAAGACAAGTTAGGCCACCTTACCTGTGTAGGCCTCCTCACCGGTGGGCAGGCAGGTGGAACGGCAAGTAGGCATCCTTCTTGACCTTTCTGTTGCAGAAGTATTCGTTTAGCAACAATGCTAAATGAATACTTCTGCTCTGTTTTCACTAGAGAAAATCCTGGAGAAGGACCACCTGTGATTGACAAATATACAAATGGGAATAGAGTAGATTTCACACCAGAACAAGGGAGACACCCCACCTGCAGAGAATCAGCACACAAAACAAGAGCAGGAAATGGAGAACCCTTGGAAGGAACACATTTTATTAGGGGGTCAGCCCTACACGTGCTTCGGCCACACGGTCCTTCTTCAGGGGGCTGTGACCACTAAAAACATAAAAATACATTAAAAATTATATAATATAAAACCATAAATACATATATATAAAAAACGGTAAATGTCAATAAGGCATGGGGACTATTCAATATCAGAATTAAAACACATAAAAATTGTGTAAATACATGAATATTGTAAAAAATCAAGATACATAAATTATAAAAAAGATTAATAAATAATTATAATAAATAATTATAAATAATAGACATAAAATACATGCTGAGTACATAAAAAACAGCAATGATTAGTAATTCAATAATAACTTACCAATAGATGAACTGTAATTAATATTTGCCCAAAGGTACTTGGAAATATAATATAGAAGCGCTGGGAATCAGAAGAGATGATACAATGATATTAAAATATATGTATATATTGTCATCCCTCATCAGCCCCAGCGGTGAAGACTGGTATTGTTGGGCTTTCTGAGAGTGGTAGTTGTGCCTTACTTATATAGATCACACAGAAAACTTCTTTTCTTTTTAGGGTTTTATTCCCCGTCCCTTGAGGTTTCTTCTTCCAAAGATAACAGAAATTAACAGCCCATTTTGGCTTATAACAAAAGATAAATGAACAACAAAAACAGCTTCCTTCAGCTTATAACTTTGAACAAAACAAAATAACAAACAGCCTAACTGTCTGCTTGGCTGGAGAGAGAGAGTAAGCTGCAGCCTTGCAACTCATACACTGGAGTTAAGGTCACACAATCACGTTTACCTCAGTGAGAATTCTGGCTCTGTTACAGTGAGAGAACACTCCATCAATTCTGGATTTTCTAATACTTCTGAGTTTTCATACTCCATTAATTCCTGTTCATTAACTTCTCCATTATCAGCTTCAGACGTGGGGTAAAAGTATGGCAGGCTTGCCTCGTCCCCTAGGAAGTTTCTTTTCCCTTCTGAAGCACTGCCTCTCTGGGAAGTATCGTATAACCCTGAGCTGTGCCTTCCAGAGCTCTGCCCCCGCTGGTGTCTTAATAGATAGCTCAGGTCCTTGTTTAACCTGCTAGTGGGGTAATTACGGCAGGCTCCTTGCCGGGTCTGCACTAGCTTCCTAGACTCAGCTGGGCTAGATTGGAAAGCTTGTAACGGCGTTTCCCTAGAAGCTGGGAGCTCACAGTGATAAGGGAAATCTTCAACTTTTCTGGGTGAGTGAAACCCTCTTCTCTTTATAACCAGGAGAAAAGCTATTGTCAGCCTCTAAATATCTGGGCTTTATGTGGCTATTTCTATGCTTCCAGGGCTCCTCCCTCTCAGATAGCAAATAGCCCTTGTATTCACTCCTTGCCCCTGTACCTGCTGTTGCAGTCTTCTTATATTTCTCTCGTCCTCCAAGCACAAACACACTGTCAGGGTGTTGCTTTCTCACCGAGCCACACAGGTCTCTGGATTCTTTCCAACTTTCACACCGGCTCCCTTGTTGCCTCACTGACTCACTCTCACTGTCTTCATCTCTGTCACACCAGCTCCCGGCTTTCCATGGCTTCGACCGTATCTGTTGTTGCCTTTCAGCTTGTGACCTCTGTTGCTTCAACTCCTCTCTCAAGGATTCCCTCTCTCTCAAGGATTCCCTCTCTCTCGAGGATTCCCTCTCTCTCAAGGATTTCCTATCTCTAATTGTTTGGGAGTCTATTTTATCTGCGTGTCTCCTGACTCCACCTTCACTCAGCTGCACTCTATTGGGCAAAACAAATTCCCTTGCTTTGCTCTCTGGGTGTGTCTTTCTGGGCTCTGTGCACGTGTGCCTAGGTTGTCCCTGGCAACCATCAAACATTCCTCTGTTTACCTTGTCATTTTTACTGTGATCATTCACACTGATCTGCACTTTCTCGGGTTGCCTTAGGTCTACCCTGTGACACATTCCCCCCCTTAAAACATTACTTGCTGCCGCAGTTTCTGGTGGACAGCAAGTAATCCGGGAAAGCGCATCCGCATTCCCGTGCATCTTCCCCACTCTGTGCTAAACTTCGAAATTAAACACTTGGAGCGCTAAATGCCAGCGGGTCAATCGAGCATTGTTATTTCGCATTAAATGCAGCCATTTTAAGGGAGCGTGGTCGGTTACCAATAAGAATTTTCTGCCCGTGAGGTAAAAACGTAGAGCCTCTATGGTCCATTTTATAGCCAAGCATTCACGTTCTATCGTGGCGTAATTCCTCTCTGCTGGCGAGAGTTTTCGACTGAGGTACGCCACGGGATGCTCTCTCCCCTCAAAAACTTGGGACATCACCGCCCCCAACCCCGTGTCTGATGCATCTGTTTGTATAATGAATGGTAAATTAAAATCTATACCTCTTAACACGGGAGCATTGCATAACTTTTCCTTAAGAGCTTCAAAAGCTGTCTCAGCTTCGGGAGTCCAACGGATTTGGTTAGGCGCGTTCTTCCTCAGCATTTCGGTGAGGAGAAGGCTTTCCTCTGCAAAACGGGGTACAAAGCGACGATAGTACCCTATTAAGCCTAGGAAACTCCACATTTGTTTTTTTGTTACGGGCCTGGGGAAGTCTCGAACGCTTTCTACTTTGCTAGCTAGTGGTTTTACCAGACCCCTGCCTATTATGTGACCCAGATACTTTGCTTCCCTTGTAGCAAATAAGCACTTCTCTGGGTTTAGTGTAAGGCCCGCCCTTCTCAATGCTCTGAGGACTGCTTCTACCCTCGTGAGGTGTTGGGACCAGGTCGTACTGTATACCACTATATCATCCATATACGCGAGAGCGTATTCGTGGTGGGGTCTCAGTACCTGGTCTACGAGACGTTGGCATGTAGCCGCAGCCCCATGTAATCCAAACGGCATCCTTCTAAATTGATATAGCCCAATCGGCGTGGAGAAAGCCGTTTTGGGTTTTGAGCTTTTGGTTAGCGGAACCTGCCAGTATCCTTTACTGAGATCTAATGTGGTTAGATACTTCGCCTGTCCTAAGCAATCCAGCAGGTCGTCTATGCGTGGCATAGGATATGCATCAAACTGTGATATGTCGTTAATCTGGCGGAAATCTATACAGAATCTTAAGGTTCCGTTCGGTTTCGGAACCAACACTATGGGGCTGGACCATGGGCTCTGAGACTCCTCTATGATGCCCATGGCCAGCATTTCCTTAACTTGGTTAATCACTTCTTGTTTTCTTGTCTCTGCCATTCTGTACGGACGTTGCCTTATGACACGTCCAGGGGGAGTAACTATCTCGTGTGCCACAAGATGAGTTTCTCCGGGTAAAGTGGTCAGGACGTCCGAGAATTTCATTAATAGTTGTGCTAGTTCTTTTTGTTGCTGAGGGTTCAACTCAGAGCCTACCTTAGGGGAAGTTTGTTTCTCCCAATCAGCTACTTGGGGCCCCAGATCCTCCTCGGTCCTCTCCTCCCCAAGGGCTGTTAAACTCCTCACCTCTCTCGTCCCTGTAGCACCAAACCCGCTCTCTCCCCTCTCAGTGGATGGTAGTGACGCTACTTCCTCCACCGCCGGGAACCCTACCCGCTCACAGATTAACTGTGCAATCCTGTCTCCTTTTCGTACTTCAAAATCTTTATCCCCAAAATTGAATAATAAAATTTTTACGGGACCTCTGTAATCGGGGTCAATAACCCCTGCGACAACATCTATAGAATGTTGCACTGCTAGCCCTGACCTCGGCGCTATTCGTCCATAGCATCCCTCTGGTACTTTAATTCGGATGCCGGTGTCTACCAGTGCCTTTCCTCCTCTTTTTACAATAACGTCCTCTACGCTAAAGAGGTCATATCCCGCAGCCATCATAGAAGCCCTTTTTGGACCTTTTGCTTGGGGTGTATTCTTACAAAATTGCAGGGTAAATTTTTGTTTCCCTGTTAAGGGTGCTTCCTGAGGCGGAGACCCCTTTTTTGATGGTTTCCCGAATAAGGGACTAGGGATAGCAGTCGCTAGGGCTTCAGTTTTTACTTCTTCTGTTATTACTGGGGGTTGTACAGGCGATGGGACCAATATCCCTTGGAGGCCTTTCTCCATCTCCTGGTAGAAAGGGATCCAATCGCGTCCTAGAACAACGGCATATGGCAGCTTCGGTACTACCGCAACTAATATTTTACGTAGGGCTCCTAGACCCTGTATGGCTACTTCATGTAACGGGTAGTGAGAAGCTTCCCCATGCACACATCTGATGTGGACTTGGCCCTCTACTGGATTCGAGGGGGATGACCGACATTCTCCTATGGTTTCCCATAAGTCCTGAGAGACCATACTCTGATCGGCCCCCGAATCCAGTAGAGCTAAGGCTTGTATTCCCTCTATCTGTACTATTTGCACAAACCCCTCCGGTACTATCTCCTCTGATCCTGTTATGAGGGCAGTCTTAACCCTACATTCTTTTATCATATGGCCGGGTCGGCCACATCTATAACACCTCCCAGTGTTC
Organism: Ichthyophis bannanicus; assembly: GCA_033557465.1. Lineage (NCBI taxonomy): Eukaryota > Metazoa > Chordata > Amphibia > Gymnophiona > Ichthyophiidae > Ichthyophis > Ichthyophis bannanicus. Next base: position 142,982,639 of record CM066036.1, read on the forward strand.
CTCTCTACGTTATTCTTACCGGGGTTATACTCATTCACTCTCCTGGGTGTATACTTTTTACATTCATCCGTTCCAATCACACTTGTACCTTTTAAAAGGCTCACATTAGACACAGTAGCATGCTTTGCTTCTTTAAACACCTCTGCCATTTTAGCTGCTTCTTCGGTATTTGAGCAATTTTGTAATGTTAAGAACGTTTTCATTTCCTGTGGTATGGCTAACAAAAATTGCTCTAAGACAATCTCATCTAATATAGACTCCAGTGTTCTATTCTCAGGGTCTAACCACTTGTAAACCAGGCTCTTGAGCCTCTGACACAAAGCTTTTGGAGTTTCACTCTCCAACATTACTGCCTCCCTAAACAACCTTTTGTAATGCCTCGGTGTCAGCCCAAGGCGATCCTTTACTGCCTTTTTAATTTCAGCATAATTATTTGCTAGGCTAGCTGGCATGGCCTTAAAGGCAGAAAAAGCCTCTCCGCTTAGAGTCATGGCGAATCGCATCGCCCATTGTTCTGTAGGCCACTTTAAATTCCCTGCTATGCGCTCAAACGCTTCAATAAAGTCATCGGGGTTATCTTCACGCCCCAAATGTCTCAAAGCAAGACCTGTATGTATGTCTACTTGCGGTACTGTAGATTCTTTCTCTGAAGACTTTCTTAGTAGCGCAGTCATAGCTTCCACCAACGGTCTTTGCTGCTCCTGCATAGCTGCCATATATTGTTCCTGCAGGTGTTGTATCATCCTGGCCTGCTTCTCCTGTTGTTCGTTCATCCAGGCCAGCATATCTTGGGGATCCATCCTCTTTTCCTTTCGCTCTGCACCTGAAATAAAGAGAAAGAGACCACCAAGTGCGGTACAAAACACACAGAAAGGTTTCTTTTCCTCTCTTTTATAGCACCCCTTTTCTCAAAATATCCTTTCCCGTCCACCCAGGTTACCAATACCTCAGTTTCCTGGTAGACTCCAGCATGTGAGAAAAAGGTCTTTTCCACCGCTGGCCGCTCTGCCAGCCGAATCCTCTCCAATATTTCTTGGATCCAACTTCTCCTGCTTTTCAGCACTGTCCTTTTTCTTTTTCAGGCAACTTCTTATGCCCCCCAAAAAATTATCCTCAGTTCTACGCCATTTATGTCATCCCTCATCAGCCCCAGCGGTGAAGACTGGTATTGTTGGGCTTTCTGAGAGTGGTAGTTGTGCCTTACTTATATAGATCACACAGAAAACTTCTTTTCTTTTTAGGGTTTTATTCCCCGTCCCTTGAGGTTTCTTCTTCCAAAGATAACAGAAATTAACAGCCCATTTTGGCTTATAACAAAAGATAAATGAACAACAAAAACAGCTTCCTTCAGCTTATAACTTTGAACAAAACAAAATAACAAACAGCCTAACTGTCTGCTTGGCTGGAGAGAGAGAGTAAGCTGCAGCCTTGCAACTCATACACTGGAGTTAAGGTCACACAATCACGTTTACCTCAGTGAGAATTCTGGCTCTGTTACAGTGAGAGAACACTCCATCAATTCTGGATTTTCTAATACTTCTGAGTTTTCATACTCCATTAATTCCTGTTCATTAACTTCTCCATTATCAGCTTCAGACGTGGGGTAAAAGTATGGCAGGCTTGCCTCGTCCCCTAGGAAGTTTCTTTTCCCTTCTGAAGCACTGCCTCTCTGGGAAGTATCGTATAACCCTGAGCTGTGCCTTCCAGAGCTCTGCCCCCGCTGGTGTCTTAATAGATAGCTCAGGTCCTTGTTTGACCTGCTAGCGGGGTAATTACGGCAGGCTCCTTGCCGGGTCTGCACTAGCTTCCTAGACTCAGCTGGGCTAGATTGGAAAGCTTGTAACGGCGTTTCCCTAGAAGCTGGGAGCTCACAGTGATAAGGGAAATCTTCAACTTTTCTGGGTGAGTGAAACCCTCTTCTCTTTATAACCAGGAGAAAAGCTATTGTCAGCCTCTAAATATCTGGGCTTTATGTGGCTATTTCTATGCTTCCAGGGCTCCTCCCTCTCAGATAGCAAATAGCCCTTGTATTCACTCCTTGCCCCTGTACCTGCTGTTGCAGTCTTCTTATATTTCTCTCGTCCTCCAAGCACAAACACACTGTCAGGGTGTTGCTTTCTCACCGAGCCACACAGGTCTCTGGATTCTTTCCAACTTTCACACCGGCTCCCTTGTTGCCTCACTGACTCACTCTCACTGTCTTCATCTCTGTCACACCAGCTCCCGGCTTTCCATGGCTTCGACCGTATCTGTTGTTGCCTTTCAGCTTGTGACCTCTGTTGCTTCAACTCCTCTCTCAAGGATTCCCTCTCTCTCAAGGATTCCCTCTCTCTCGAGGATTCCCTCTCTCTCAAGGATTTCCTATCTCTAATTGTTTGGGAGTCTATTTTATCTGCGTGTCTCCTGACTCCACCTTCACTCAGCTGCACTCTATTGGGCAAAACAAATTCCCTTGCTTTGCTCTCTGGGTGTGTCTTTCTGGGCTCTGTGCACGTGTGCCTAGGTTGTCCCTGGCAACCATCAAACATTCCTCTGTTTACCTTGTCATTTTTACTGTGATCATTCACACTGATCTGCAATTTCTCGGGTTGCCTTAGGTCTACCCTGTGACAATATATATATATATATATATATATATATATGTACAAAACAATAAAGATTGAAGAGGGGGAGGGAATGAAAGTGTAAAACACATGTATTAGTCCAATAGAAGGGGAAAGAGGACAGGGCAAGGAGAGGAATACCTGGAGGCCCAAGGGATTTTCTAGTCAACAATGATAAATACTAAAAATAATATGAAAATAGAAAAAATAAATATAATAAATATTAAATATAAGGAAAGATGTAGCTAGGCATCAATCACATATAATAAATAATTAAAATTGGATTGGTCATGGAATGGTATCAAATGCATTGCATGAGTGTAACATTAAGAAACCAATGACACTCAAATGTAATTAAAAAGTTAAAAAAAAAAATAATAATAATAGTAATAATAAAAGAAGGCCATGCAAATCATTAGTTTTGATCAAAAGTTTAAAATGTAAACACGAAACATAAAACATTTCAGAGGGAAGAAAAGCCAATAAAACAGATGGCCTGAAAAACAGGCAAAGCGGGCTACATAATAGTTTTAAGCAGTTTAACGCACCGTTATATGTAAAAAGTTAAAAATTTCTGTTCAATGTAATGGTATACGAATGTATACAAAACTGTTAATTTTTTTCCATGTAAACCGCCCCTGATCTCTGGAAGGGGCGGTATAGAAGAAATAGATAAATAAATAAATAAATAAATAAAATAAATAAATAAGTACTGATGAAGTATAAAAAAGACTGGGTAAATCAAGCTAAAATATTGCAAACCAAATGTGTCTTTCTTGAGTGGAGTGGATGAACCCCATCTCATCTGGCAGTGGTGTACCATCACATGCCCCTACACCAACTACCCATGGATCTGCCTCTGTCCCCACACTGGGCAGTCCCCCAGGAAGAGAGAGGATACAGGTATGCGCAATAGGTAACATGGAAACACACAACTGATTCTATGTGTGTCCTCTCCCCCTCTCACTTACAGTGACTATGGCGTGCAACGCACCCTTGAGGCGCTAAAGTACCATTTCCAGATGCTGTGGCAGAGGCGATCAGTGTAACTCCAGTGCATCCAGGAGCACATGGCAGCAGAGGAAGGCCAGTGACTTACTCATTGGGCCCTATCAGACCCAGGGGGTGACAGCCATGCCTGCTTGGCAGGTGTAGGCAGACCTGGCGGTGTGGTATCCCTTGTACACAATGATGGTGACATGCCTGGGACAGCCCTAACATCCCCAAGTGCTGCTATGTCATGTGCGCACCAGCTGATGCCCAATCCCCGTGGCATGGGGCACATACCTGCAGCTTTTGCACAAATGCCCACAGTGCACCCACGAGTACCGCCCCCTGTGGGAGGCTGTGGCCCCAGGGGGGGGGGGGTGTTGAGGATGGCAGGCCACAGATGCCCATGGATAGGGGGTACAGAGTAAGATGGATGTGAGCACTGGGGAAGGCATATAGGGTACACTATGGGATGGTACACACCCATGGCCTCAGCATGGGTTCTGCATGGCATGTGGGGTCTTCTGGAGATGTGCCAGTCCCACACCATGGCCATGAAGGTGCAGATATCTAAGCTCCCTTCCCTTTCCCTGACAGCCGCTTTGAGGGAGGAGCCATCTAGCTCTGGTGCACCATGGTCACAGACCCCAGGGGTAGACCTGCTGCGGCGCATCCATCCCAGCCTGCATCCCCGTCTGGCACAAGCAGTAGCAACACCGAGGAGAGGGAGACCAGCTCCTCAGCAACAGAAAACAGCTCCACTGAGGGGCAGGGTAGTGAGGGGTCCATGTCACAACAGCAGGAGGGGGAGTCCAAGGAGGGGGAGGGCTCAAATGGCAAAGAGCAGGAAGGGAGTCCAAGGGGGAAGATGGGTCAAAGGGTGAGGGGCAGGAAGGGGAGGCTGCGGGGGAAGGGTGGGGGTATGAAGCACCACCTGCCAAGCACTGCAGGTATGCCAATGTGATGTAATCAGGGGTCAGCAGGCACCCAGCAGGGGGACCAGGGGAGGGACAGTGGACCCTGGCTGACCCCTGCCCCCCACAGCCATGCCTGGGCATGCCCATCCTAGGGGGCCATGGGGCATCCTCTGGACATGGACAGGAGCAAGCACGATGTGCCACTGACCCATGAGCAGCACTCTGTGTCTGTGGGCTCCCACATCCACCACAGTCCCCCCTGCGCACATCAAGGCAGACCCATACCAGGCACCTAAGTGCCACTGCCAAGCAGGCAATATGCAGACTGGGCCCTGGCCACTCTGGTGGCAGAGATACGTCTCCTCTGTGGGGATGTGCAAACAGTGATCCAGGCACTTTCCATGCACCTGGATTCCTTTGCTGATGCCTTGATGGGCCACAGGCAGGGCCATCCTGCACCCTGCACCATGGCAGGTATTTTCCTTCTCTGGCCATGATGGGCAGGTGTGCCTTGATGAGGGCATGGGTGCCAATTGTCCCCTTTGCTGTGGGGATTGCTGTGACTGTTTGAAGCAGATATGTTGCCACTGCTGGCTATGTTGCAGCCTTGTAAATAAACATTTCCATCTTTTGCAATCGCAGTGTGTTGTCAGATTTGTGGGGGCAGGGCCGTTTGTATGCGTGTGTGGTGCTAGGGTCTGTGTCACCAGTGTTCTGGGCATCGGAGGGTGTTTGCGATGTGGGTAGGGTCCCTGCTCAGGTATGGCACAGAGGCGCTACATGAACATCACTGCCCTGCATGGGCAGCATCACCGCACCATACCAAAGAAAAGGTGCTTTATTGTACTTTATTATACTTTGTTATTAATGTCACTTTTTCTTTTTAAATAAAAACATTAAGATGTTTTAGATGGGTTTCCACTTTGGAACAATTGGTGCATTTTTGCTAGAAAAACGGTGCTGGTACTCATATGTAGGGCTCTTTCATTAATACATGAAGATCATGGGTCAGTTTTAGCAAGCAATGAAAAAGGTGCCGGTACTCCGTACCATTGCATCCCCCCTCACATATTTACATCGCAGGGAATGTGTCATTCATTGCTTTCTGAAATGCTGATGGGCAATTTAGCTTAGCTATACACATTTTGTTTTCTTGCTGTCTGTGAATTTTGCTATTGGAGTTCTTGTTATTTCAAGAAATTCAATAAAACTAATCAAACTAAAACCTTATATACAGAGGAAAGATACAGTGATATGCTTCACCATACCGTATAACCAGATATTTATTCATTAGCACACATGAAAAATCAGGGCAGTTGCTAGACAAATTCGTGCCTCAGATAAGGGTTGTTGTCTGTGTGCCCTTCCCTTTTTGGGCTCATGTGTTCACAGACTTGCAGACTGACTCAAAAGGGTGTCATGGTGACCCTTTTGGCTTAGTACTCAGTGCAGTTGACCTTCTTGTCCACCTCTCATGATAGCCCTGAGTAAAGTGGTAGACACATAGAACAGTCTCCTTAGTGAAGTTATGGAATCACACACAGTATCAGAATTCAAAAAAGCATTCAAAAGATTTTTGCTGTAAGGGCCCTTTTACTAAAGTGCATTATGCAGTTCACGTGCATTTCAGCACACGTTAACTGCTTCTGCAGGTCCATGGTAATTGTTACAGCGCAGGCGGAGCAATTACTGTGCACTGAAAGACGTTAATCTTGCACTGCACAATGGGGTGGGGTCTGGCAGGTGGTTGGGGAAGAGAGTGGGTGTTGCGGTTAACACAGGCATCAGTAGCTGATGCTAATCGCCAATGTTGCTGTTAGCATTGTTGCACCTACTGCCATCTCAATAGGTGGTGTTAGGTGCACCTGTGGTAATTCCCAAGGACCACAACGCATGCTAAGAGACTTGCCTGTGTGGTAACCGTTGAGCACATGCTGGTCACTCCCTGACAATAATGTGCAATGATTTTGACTCAAAACGTGCTTGGGGGGGGGGGGGGGGAAACACTGCACTATAGTAAAAAGGCCCCATGATCATTAGGCAGAATAGGTGCTTGTCTAGGATGCTAGCTTCTGGGGAATGGAAAAGAGCAGCTATAGTTAAAGAAAAACAATAATTCCTGACAGACACACAAAGAACCATCAGTGCATACTGTTACCTGCAAGGAGGATGGACAATTTTCAAATAGCTCATTACCTGCATAAGGGGTTTTCAGAAATGGATCTCATCAAAGGTAATTTTATAATGGATCACCTAGGCTGGGAGGCTAAGTAGGGACCTTTTTGAAACTATTTTATAAATGCGCATAGATGCCTATGTGTCTTTATAAAATAGCTTCACAAAAGTTGCACAATCATGGTTAAAATGTAGTGTCTAAATTTACACTTGCTTGGAAGTAGCTGTAAATGTAGGTGGCTGAAGTGCACATAGAGGCGCGGATCTTATAACCCATATCATACTTTGTGACTCTGCCTGTGTTCCTCAGAACCTATGTCCGTGAACATGCCTAGACATGGATTACGTTAAAGCACATGCTTTCTTGGCATCATGAGTACTTTTACATGCATGACCCATGGGGTTATTTTATACGAGTTTTGCTACATGTCTTAAACTAGGTTTACACATGAAAAATCTGTTATAAAATTACCCATGTATGTCTGGGTGTGCTGTGATTTGAAGGAGGACTACTTGGAAGTGAGAATGGTTTGGAGCGAAACTGCCCTTAGCTCTACTTCTTTCACGCCATCTGCTGCTTCTCAGTGGCTTTGTTCAAAAGAAGCTCACTCTGCTGCATGACTTATACAAGAGGCATGAGTTTAAGGGGCACGTCCCTTACAGTACCCCTTGAAGTACATCTAAAATGGACCCGAAGAAGACTGAGGTATATTGTAAGGATTCTATTGGGCTGGGCTGTGGAAATTAGTTTTATGAAAGTTTGTTTACTATGGGAGATTTCTTATGGGAAATGGTGTAATTGTGTGGGCATATTTATGTTGGTCACAAATGAGGTTGAGGGATTTGGAGATTGGGGAAAATGTGTTGGGATGAGGGAGATAGATAGGAAGGCTGTGGGTATGGGAAGTACAATTACTGTTATGCAGGCAGAAGTGTTATGGGAAGGATGGATTGGTAGGGAGGAGGGGCATGGTTGTTGGTTGGTAGCGCCAGTGCAGGAAGCATTATAGCTTCTGTGTAAGATTAATAAGTTGAAATTGGTCCTATTAAATGTGTGGTGTGTAAATAAGAAGAAAATGATTCAGGATCTGATTGAGAGTGCTCATATTGATGTTTTTTTTTGTATAATGGAGACATGGATGCAAGATGAAGAGAGAATAGTGGCCTAACTCCCTTCCCACCCCCCCCCATCTGCCCATTTCCAGTCCTAGCCTCCCCCACCCCAGGGATATAGAAATTAAAATAAACTAGTTGCTGTAGGCGCTGCCGCGGCGGCAGAAGGAAGTGCCCCGTGGCCAACCCAGCAGAGCCCTCTTCTCTCCCTCAGTACCAACAGCTTCACAGAGCCGTGAGAAAGGGAAACTCTCCCTTCATGGCTCTATAAAGCTGGCGCTGAGGGAGAGAAGAGGACTCTGCCATGGCGGCTGAGGGGCACTTCCTTCTGCCGCGGCAGCGGCTACGGCTCTTCGGATCGTTTTTTTTTTTGTTATTGTTTTTTCAAGGCTGAGTGAGGCGGGCTTTTTGGGGGCAATTTTTGCCGCCCCCAAAAAGTTGCCGCCTGAGGCCACCGCCTCATTCGGCCTCATTATAGAGCCGCCCCTGGCTGGTCCTGATTAAACTACTTATACTGAGTGAGCTGACTTGCCTAAGCCATGAAATGAACAGGAAACAGAGAAAGTTTTAGCACAATAAAGCAGAAATGAAACTCTTAATGAGAACCAGAACTGCTGTTTTGGCTGCAGCTCTGCACATGGATTTAAGATGACTTTACTTCTGCAATGCCTCTACTGCCTTGTCCAAACCAAAAGTAAATAATTTAGCTTAGTACTGTCCAACCCGAAAGTAAATTATTTAGCTTACTCTGTGCTAACCTATGACCCTACACATTTGTAGACTCAGGCAAGTCAGCATGGAAGATGCAGTGGTCAGAGAATGCTGAAAAGTGTGTCAAATAAGGCTGTGCGCAACCAAAAACAATTTCAGTATGTTGGTGGGTTTCTCCAATTTTTCCTGGTTCTCATGTGCTTTCTTCCACTGTACTAGGACTGTTTTGCACATGCAAATCAATTGTTCATATATTAATTCCTAGATTTTCACACATAGAAACAATCTGTGTGCACAAAATCTAGCTAACAGATTCAAATCCCTGGTCTCAATAGTGTACCAGGAACTGGGAGGGTTAATGGGAAGAAGTATCTAGTGTCTGTGTGTTGTAACAGGTGGTGTGTCTCTAGAGAGAGTGCGGGTATGTATCAGGTGGGGTGTGCATGAGATGTAGGGGAGAGCTGGGGAGTTGTGTGGAGTGGGATGGGAGATGAAGGTAATGGTTGGAGAGGTATATGGTGGAAGACTGTGTGTCACTAGGTATATATGAGGGTGTTGTGTGAATGTGTATAAAGGGGGAGCAGTATGTGTCTAATGAGGAGAACAGTGGGGTTTTGGACTGTTGAGTTACTTGGGGTTTAGGTGGGTATGTAGTGTGGTCTTACTTCTTCTCCCTTTCCTTCCACCTCAAACTGTTTCCCTCCCTTCTCCACTTCCATAAACTGTCTCCCTCCCTTCTCTTCCAGCTTCCTTTTATGAGTTCCACTCTTAACCATAGCTGCAGCCACTGCAGGTAATCCTCTCTTCTGCTGTGATATTTTGGGCTCCCTGCAGCACGATGGCTCTATCCACAGCAAGCAACCCTCTCTCTGGCCATGGGGTTTGGTCTCCCCATGGCTCGCTTTTCTTTGCAGTGACTCCAGCTACTGTCATACAACCTTCTTGTCTGATGCAGAGTTGATGCTCCTCACGGTACACCACTCTAGACTTGTCTTGGCAGGCTCCTCAGCTAAGGAATATTTTTCTTTTGGGTGGCAGAGCCTGACCTGCCCGCTATCACACTGCTACTTCCTGGCTACAAATCTGCTTTACCTATAGGTTTCTTTGTAGATATGCAAGCAAACCTATGCACAGGAATAGACAGATAGACCAACCCTCCCCAATAGCAAAAGGTTCCTAAATGCAGAATTATTCAACACATAGATAGGCCAGACTTAATGAGAAGGAATCAACATGGGTTTAGGAATGGTAAGTCTTGCCTTACCATTTTATTAGATTTATTGAAGATGTAAACAAAAGTGGATAAAGGAGAGTCAGTTGAAATGGTAGATTTGGATTTTCAGAAGGCATTTGAAAAAGCTCCTCATGAAAGACTCCTCAGGAGATTAAAATAGTCACGTGACAGGAGGCAATGCCCTTCTGTTGGGTGGAATAGTCATGTGACAGGGGGCAACACCCTTCTGTTGGGAGGAATAGTCACGTGACAGGAGGCAGCGCTCTTCTGTTTTGTGGAAATTGGCTAAAGAAAAACAGGAAACAAAGGGTAGTACTAAATGGTCAGTTTTCTACATGCAAAAGGGTCAAGAAGTCTGTACTGGGACTTGTGCTGTTTAAAATATACATAAATTATCTGGGGAAAGCAACAACAAGTGAGGCGATCAAATTTGCAGATGAGACAAAATTATTCAAAGTTGTCATAACAGACAATTGTGAGGATCTGCAGAAAGATTTTGTAATACAAGGCACCCCTTTTTAGATAGAATGTATCTGTCAGAAAAGAGGCATCTAGGTGTGAACATTGAGGCAGGGGACAGTATTTTACAAAACCCCGCCAAATATGGAGATTTTGGTAAAATATGTGTAAGGATGAGCTGGATTTGCTGCCCCGCAAAGTGAGAGTAGCCATCTTATAAATCTAAATATGGAAAAACTGGGGAGGAGCCAAGATAGCGACATCTTGCTAGTTGCTCGTGGGCCTGTTCAACTTATCATAGCATCTTCCTCAAAAATTGTTCTCTTATGGCTCCCAAACGTAAGGGAAAGGAGCCAACTAAATCTCCTAAAGTTGTCAGTTCCCCCATAACAACAGCGTCTTGGTAGGCACTTGCAAGTAATCCCTGGCAAGCAAACCATAGAAGGCAAAGTCTCCATTGCAACTTCAGCTGGAGGAGACTCAGGGTTGCTTAGAGCCATGTCAGCTTCGAGCCCGTGGCAGCCAGCTGCTCTGTGCACAGACTTGGCATTGTTGGTGAAGCACAGGAGTGACACAGTAGGGGAGGTTCTAATGAAGCTTTGCAAAAATCTTTCCGGAACACCTAGATTCATCTCCATCAGGATACCCTGTGGAGACAACCACGGCGACAACTGGGAATGTTTGGGCTAACTTTAGGCTCTGTTACAAGTGTGACTACTGTGAAACAGTTGCTTATGCCTTCCTTGATAACGTCTGTAGAGGAGATAACTTGCAGTCCGTTTGGACTTTGTGGCTTAAACTGGATCGATCTGCATCACAACGTTCAACTGATATGAACTCTATGCTGCAAAAGACTGAATCTATTGCACAGAGTAAGATGCCGTTTCAAGAGATAACCCGAGAAGATATCTGCATTAGAATCACAGGCCCAAGAGTCTAAAAATGTGGTGACCGTGCTGGTTAAAGATAAACTCATGATTCATCAGAAAAAAGAACAACTGTAAAATCATATATAATGTTTAAATGTCTGTTTCATAAATTTTCCAAAATTATCCTTAATGACCCCATGGATGTTTTCAAGAAATATTTGATGGAAATTTTACTTGTTCTTGAGAATACTTTACGTTCTGTTAATAAGACATATTTCTTACCACTGGGGATACCACAAGTAGTGGAGAGTGAAGCAGTTATTGATGTTTCAGCTTTGCTAGAATCCTCAGCAGTAGATGCACAAGAGAGGGGCTCTTTGAACAAGACATGAACAGGATATTGCATTTATATTTCAGGAAGATGCAGAAACCATTTCTTGGACATACTGTAGTTTATTGTACTCAAGAAAGGAGAAAAATATTTCTTACTGTGCATCAAGAGATAGTAGCACTTAGTGAAGCCTTCTGTTTCCATTATCTGTGTAAGTTTGTCATCAATTACACAGGTGCTAGATACATCTTTTTTTCTCGAGAGCAACTGAGAGACTTTTTAGACTTGAAGAAGCTTCTAGCTAGGATATCTACTCCCCCAGCCCTCAGATGGGTGCAATGGAAATGAAGGAGATTTATTGCTCCTATGTCTTGTTTCCTTTGTATAATTTCCTTTATTAGTTTTTCCACCTTTTTCAATTTTCCTCCCCCATCTTTTTGTGGTCTAAGAATAGAAGACTATAAATAATTTACTTGTTACCTTTGGCAATATTGCTATTGTTATATTTGCCTATTATTCTGAGCATTACGAACAGGGCAGCTTCCACTTAGAAGTGCTGGTATCTCCATGTGTAGCTCGGCCATTTTGTAAACCTATGAGGTCTATTCTGAACCACGAATAGTGGGTCTGGACATCTGATCCGGATGTCCAGACCTGCTAAATGCCTGGCCTGCATCCGGGAAACAGAGCTCTGAGCAGGTAGATCTGAGCTGTGCGGGGAGCTCTGTTTGTGGGTGAGCTGCAGAAGAGTGAGGGCAGGCTGTGGGCGGTGCCATGCTCCCTGACGTAGAGGGCCAATTCTGAGGTCAGTCATGTACGTCCAGGGTCGGCTATTTGTACAGGGGACTTATTCCATCTCGTAGGTGGAATACGTCCTCCTAGATGGAGGTGGACGTGGGATCTGGGGCCCACCGAAGAGGTGAGGGGGCAGGGGGCTCCCTGCAGCCTGATCGTGGCCACGGTGGTCCGATCGGGGATCAGGCTGCAGGGTAAAGAACTTTTTCATTGCTGCTGGGGATTTGTGGCTCCTGCATGGAGCCGCGGTGGCATAGTAACAGGATGCCATGCTACTGCCACACCATGCAGGAGCCAGGCTGGGCTAGCCGGGGAGTTGCTTGGACAAGTGGGTGGTCAGATAGGGGCACGGCCTGCACATCTAGTCTGGTAGACCCGATTCTGATCGTGTGTACCGGAGCATGTCCTGATTCTGACCAGCCGGACAGGCAGGAGTCACACACAACGGAATTGGCCTCCACATGTATAAATGCTATCATTTATGTACTGAGGCCTCAATTATTTTTTTTTAAATTTTCATTTTGGAAGAGGAAATAAAGAAGCAATGGGGATTAAGGAGAATAATTTACTATGGAGGGGGGACATTCAAAGTTATTCACACGTTTTTAGACCTAGCACTAACTGGGCAGTGGCAATATTGAACTGCTGCTTGGTTAGTTACCCATGGCAAAGGCTGGCCTAACTTTACCCATGGAGGCAAGCCAGGCAGTGACTCAATATCGCCACTGCCTGGTTAGCTTCTGGGGTGTGCCGTGACATAGATATTCAATGCCGGTGGCCGGATGTGACCCCGGTGTTTAATATCTGGGGCTAGTTTTCAGTGGTTACGGCTATCCGTGTGAGCTGCACTAGCTGCTATTGCTGAATATCCCCCCATGTTACTATGCCAATCCCTTGTGTAAAGCTCCGGCCGCAACATGCACTTTTTAAAAATCCATGTGTGCCTCAGAGGTGGTGGAAAACCTGACTTGGAAATTTTTGGCTAAATAGGTAGATTTGCTTTGTAAAATGGGCAATACATATATAACATTTTGGCTCACCCATGCCATGCCTTCACCACAACCCCTTGAATTGTCTGCATGGTATGGATCTCCACATGCTCTTTCTGAGATTACAGTTATCACATTTAGAGGGTGGCCCAAAAAAAGTGAGAACATCTCGTAAATTAAAAGCTTAAATAGTTTACTTATTTACCTTTTTTAGCTATATAACGTCTGTATTTCGACAATTTCCGGGCGCCATCATTTTTTTTTAAATTTGTCAATCGTTTACATCTGTCTTTTTGAATTTTTAAATGACTTATATGCTACGAGATGTTCTCACTTTTTTTGGGCCACCCTGTCTATGCCACTATTGCATGATAAAATGCTTCTAAACTAGCCTCCTAGGAGACGCGGCATCTAAATGGCAGATCAAATCTAATTTAGACAATTGTAAAGTGATGCACGGATGGAAAAATAATCCCAGCTAGAGATATAAAATCCTGGGTTCTGAGTTGGGAGTCAACACGCAAGAGAAAAATCTTGTGGTCATTCTGGAAATATGTTGAGGTTTTCAGCCCAGTGTGCTAATTGCAAGCTCCCTGGGAAAAGAAAAGTACCTATTGTACTTGAATGTTTTTTTTTTTAAGTGCCGTTGAGTCAGTGCTGACTCTTAGCTACCCAGCTGCCTCTGGGTTTTTTTGGCAATGTAACTCCTGAGAAAAGGCGTGAGCTAAATCCAATTCCCCTTCCCTTTCAGCTACTGTACCAACAAAGGAAATGGAATGTTAGGGGCAGGGCCAGCGCTACCCAGAAAGCATAGTAAGCGTGGCAGCGGGGCGCTGATCTCTGTGGGGAGCCATTGCTAGCCTCACCCCTCAAGCAAGAAGATAAGTGTGGCCGCAGAGCCTGCCCGCAGGACCACCATGTCCCTCCCCCCCAGCCTCCCTGACTGACCAGCAACCAACTTTCTTAGCCCTGCAACTGTGATTTAGGCAGGGCTTCAACCTCTGTCTCTACAGTAATGGCGCTGCAGCAATAATCATAATATATAGGTGCAGGGCCTCTGATACTCATGTCCGCCTCTGAGGACCTGTGGAATATGCAACTCTCGCAGGCAGGCTCGGCCCTCTCTCCACCGTCATCGCTGCCGGGCTCAGTCCTTGGCAGGCTTTGTTTTCTGAGGATTCCAGTGCGCAGTTTCAAGTTATGTTGGAGATGCCAAGCCCTTCTTGGTGTTTATGTTAGAGTGGGAAGTGTTGTGTTGGGGTCACAAAGCCCCTCTTGTTTTTCTGAGGATTGGAAGTGTTGTGTAGGGGCCACTGAGACTCTCTTGATTTTGTGAAAATGGAAAATGCTGTGTTGGAGTCACCAAGTCGCTCTTGCTGTTTTTGTGGAAGTGGGAGCTGCTGCGTTGGTGCTGTTGAGCCCCTCTTGTTTTTCTGAGGATGAGAAGTGCTCTGTAGGGGCCACTGAGACTCTTGTTTTTGGAAAGGTGGAAGATACTGTGTTGGAGCCACCAAGTCACTCTTGTTGTTTTTGTGGAAGTGGGAGCTGCTGTGTTGGTGCTGTTGAGCCCCTCTTGTTGTTTGGCACATTTAGCAGCATGTTTCCTAAGCTCTGTGCTAGTAACACGTGTGGGTCGCATTACCAGTGGAGGACCATAGGCTAACTTCAGGAAGAGAGTTACATCCCCCTGCAGTTACTACATTTCAGCATGGCAAAACGGCTGCAGGAGCAACTAAGGCCACCGATTGAGATGGCATTAGTTGCACCCATGCTACTTGCGCTGAGCCATTATGTTAGTTTCTGCCCACAATGCAGATGCCTGTGTGTGAGAGTTCTTTCTCTTGTCTGCATGGCTGTCAGTAGGAAGTGAAGCAAGAGTGAGAGAAAGCTAGAATAACACATGCATTATCAAGAAATGAAAACGCATCCTGAGATCCTGTTTGTTGTTGAAAGCTACTAACACATGTGGCTTAAATCAGCAATATATTAATGTTGCCACTGTCTTCCTATATTGTGGCTATTCTTTGCATCAACATTATACCAATTTTACTTGTAGTTTCTAGATGTACATTCACTTTATGGTTATCATGTTTTTGGTTACTACATTCTGTACAAAATATTTCTCCTGCATATTTTTTCAGTGAGTAAAATATTTTTGAACTGTCCATACAGCCGAGTGTTTTGCTTTGATCATATCTAAAATTTAATATGCTCTTGGATTATCACAGCCAGTTTGTATGATGCTAAGTGTTTACTATGCATTAAGAGAAAAATATTTCTCCTATTTGGTTTTATTTATATTAGCCAGATTTATTCCTCATAAATTGGGTTTACTTTTTGGGATCTTCCAGGTACTTTTGACCTGGTCTGGCCACTGTTGGAGATAGGATGCTGGGCTTATTGAGCGATGGTTTGGTTCAATATTGCTTGTTTTAGTTCTTACATTGTTAATTAGTCCTATGATGAGCTTCCAAACAGATTTATATGATTTATAAACAGATAAATACAGATTAAAGAATCCTGGAATAGAACTGTTAGTTTCATTCATATGGCTTATGGGCTACATCATGTTTAAGAAATTTAAAACAAAGGGGCATGTTTACTAAACTGCGTTAACGTTACATAATGCACGTTATGTTACGTTAACGATCGTTACGTGTCATTAACGTGCGTTCTGAGATGTTAACAATCGTTAACATCTCAGAACGCGTGTTAACTTCACGTAACGATCGTAAAGCTCTGCGGCACGGTAAAACACCGCAGAAGGTGGAGAGAGGGCGGAGAGAAGGGGTCAATGGGCGGAGAGTGGGCGGGGAGAGGCTCCAGGCACACTAACGCGCTGAACTCAAGGGCTGAATCCTACCGCGAATGAAAACCTGCCGTTAGATGCACATTTGCAGGGGAGAGAAACTATTTCAGTGTCAGCAATGTACAGCATAGGCAGGGAAACCCATAAAACGTGATAAGTGTGATACATGTGCACGGAACAAAAGGGCAAATAAGCAGTGAAAATGACCAGAAGAAACGAGGAAAAAAACATAACCAAGCTAGCCAATAGTGATATCAATGGTAAACAGCAATAAACACCACTGAGAAAGCCTCAGAAAAAGATATTAACTGTGGAAGGGTGTATGCTCTGTCCCCATAGAAGGTGAATGATGCCACAGTGAAATAGCGCAGATCAGGGCTTCCCCTTGTTAGTGGACAGGTTCCCTATGGTGTGCACATGTCCTGCAACAGCAGGGTGGGCATGTCGGAATGGGCAACTGGGCAGATGCTGGAAAAGGGGATACAGAGGGCTGCAGGCGGCACATGCTGTGGTGCAGCTGGGCCACAGTGGGGACTAGGGTGATGCTCAGTTGGCCCATAGGAATGCATAAACAGTAGATCCAGACTGCAAATGATGAGGGCCCAACATGGGCACGAGTATGTCCCCCGCAGTGTCACAGGGGACAGTACCCAGCAGCTACCCCTAAGGGCACAGAACAGTGGCAGACGGTGCTGGGGGGAAGCGTGGACGTCCATCCAGGCACCCCTACCCCATTACCCACACCATAGGCAGCTGCCTACCCACACACTGGATGGTCCGAGACTGCGCACCACCAGCACCACCAGCAGAAGGGCATGGCAGCATGGCGGCGGGGGGCTACCGGTGGTGGAGGGGGCAGTGACATCTGACCATAGCAGGCCACGGCTCAGACCCATGTAGGTGGGTGCTGTGCACTGCAACAGACAGGCTCCGTATGACAAACAGTCATGGTACCTCCAGGGAATGATCTGTCCCTGTGGCATCAGTGTGGCACAGTAAGCACAGCCAGTGCGCTCAGGAGCAGAAGGTCACAGATTCAAACCCTAGCTGTAGTCCCTGCCAACTCTGTCTCCATACTTTTTACCAGTAATAAACCGTGGTAAGAAAGATGGAACCTTTTATTGCTGATAGAATAAACATGCCTGGAACACCTACATTTTACTCTACAGGGCACAGACACCACAAACAGGCACATTACCGAGAGCAGAGTCTCCCAAATGCAGTCCCAGAGGTCCAAACAACATTCAGGTTCCATGCTGTCTGCAATCAAGATGCCTGTGCTGTATGTCAATGCGCCGCCCCCATGGTATGCAGATGTATCTCATGCATATTCATCAGGGACAGCATGAAAACCCGAACATGGTGCGGCCCACCAGGACCGGATTTGGGAACCCCTGTCCAAGAGCAGTGACCCACAGGGGCGGAAACACCCGCACCCACAGGCCCCATTAGCCATAGCCTCCTGGAGAGGCAGGATGTTGGGCCCTGTGTGCATCTCCCAATACTAGCACTTGCATACCCTAGCAATGCCACCCAAAACCCGGGAATACGGTACACAGATAGCAAAAGGTTGCTATGATAACTGGCACATAGCAATCCCTAAGGTTAGCACAAGCTGCCCAGTGGGCTGTAACATACCAACCTCTGTGATGTCTGTGGAGTGTGTGTCAGGTCTGGTACCTGACAGTGTCCACCACCTTGGGGAGAGACCCCAACAGTACTGCATACCATAACCCTGCCTGCACTGTGCTCAGAACTGGTGCGGTGTCCTGGGCTGCCAAAAGCCTATATAGGTGCACAATGCTGGCATAGGTGTGGGGGTGTGCGTCAGTCTATCCAGTGTGTGGTGTTTGCCAACGCCCTTTGCAGCCCACACTGCTAGCACTGTTGCCAGTATTGGCCTGCCAATGTGCATAATGAGGAGCAAGGTACTGTGGGTATAGCCGGACAGGGCGGCCTGGGCAGGACGCACCTGCACAGGGCCCAGGGCAATGGCTGGGACATTGTAGTGCCTGCCCACCACCTACACGGACAGGGTGGCCACTGCATGTCCTGCTGGGAAGTCATGCTCACCCTGACTGTGCAGTGACCACGGAATGGCTGGGTTCCCCCATAGTACTACATAGTGTCCCTCTGAAGTGAGATATATGGGCTCTGTCCTCTGGGGCCCAATCACTGACCCATCTGCTTGGTGGGTGTGTGCACATCCCAGGTGTGGGTGCACACGTCACCTCCAGGAACATGCACTATGGACTAGCAAGCAGACTGTCTGCAGTTAGTATGTGTGTGGTTGGAGCACCTTGCAGGGTGCAGCGGCTGGTGATTCACTTTGCTTGCTACTGGAGGATGTCAGATAGTGGTGTGGGGCAGCTGCGCAGTACCAGGTCTACTGTCTGTCTTTCAATGCCCAATGTATGGAGGTGTACAGATCTGCATAGACTGCCCTGTAGGGGTGTCCATTCCCCGGCAGGACTCGGGTGAATGGTCCCCTCTACTGTCACCAGTGTAGGGGGGTAAAATATTGATCTTTTGGTTGGAGATCCTGTTTCCCACCCTGAGCCATAGAGGGTGGGTTGGGTGTTGGTACGTAAACTGCCTATGGGCCCAACCCCCCCCCCCAACCTGAAATCATGTGACCATGGCACCCACACAGTGTATGCACTATTCCGGGTGCATCATAGTCCACACGGGCAAGATGTGATATACAGATGGACACAGGCAAATGCTAAGAGTATCTGCAGGGACCACCTATCACAAAGTGGCACTGATGGGGACCTGTAGGATAGCCCATCGCAGCAAAGCCAGGTGCTGCGGAAATGGTGATGGGCACCCCACCTTACCCTCAGGGTGAGCACAGGGCCCGTCCACTGTGATGGACTGTAGGCACTCTGTGGCAGTAACACACACGGTCAGTACCCCCACCAGGCTGAGGTGCTATGGGGTTGCACATGGTCAGGACCCTCCACCAGGCTGAGGTGCTGGGGGGGGGGTGCATACCCCATCTTGTGTTCATCTATAGACTGCAGATCTGCATGTGCAGTGCGCCATGGGTATGGGTGCGTTAACCCAAATCCTGGCCACCACAGCTGACAGTTTGTGTGGTGACCTGACATCCTTCAGCAGCCAGCCAGGGATTTGTTAGTAGCACTAGCGATGTGGCCCGCTAGTTACTTCACTGCCTGTGGAGCCAGAGGTCATGGGTTTGATCCCACAGTTGGGTTATTTGGTAGGGCTGTCTGAGGCATTTTCTTTTTTTAATTTAAATTGGTGCTGCCAGGAAAAAACCCTCACAGTGTTGTCTCCTTACGGTGCCTCATCAGGCGCCCTATACAGTGCCCTATGAGGCACCCTATACTGCGCCCTATAGGGTAGCCCATAGGGGACATTCTAGGGTGCCTTGGCGGACAGTGCACTTTATAATGTGCCCTCTGGGGTGCCTTATAGGGTGCCTTATGCGGCACCTTAGGTTACGGCCCTGTGGGGTGTGTTTGCTGGCAGCACTAATTAAAATTAACAAACAAAATGCTTCAGACAGCACTGATTTAAAGTAAAAGGTGATGTCTCAGCCAGCTTTACTCATTAGACCCACAGGGGGATTGAACTCACAAGCCCTGCACCATTAGTTAGTGTATTAACCATTGTGCTACAGCTCTAGACACCTTGCTAGACACCTTATCAAACGCCTTATGGGCGCTGTACAGGGCGTTATCTGTAACGATGTACCGCCCATGTCCTTATTTGGCTGTTTCTGCTTTTACCGTGGAACCTAACGCGACTGACATTACTGCAGTTTAGTAAACATGCCCCAAAGTCTCATTAATGCCTGTTCAGTTCATTCTAAAAGGGCTTTTATTTCCATCCTGAACATAGATCACAAGTTAGACATATTGAGGGTAATTCTATAAACTCCTGTGCAGTTAGTGTGTGAAGTAAGCATGCACTTTACTTTATAAATAGGAGTGTGCTGATGCACCATAACATAGACATGACAGTTAGGGTATATCTTAACAGAGAGAATAAAAGAGGGTATTCTTTGAGTATATAGAGAGAAATTGTTTTCTAAAGATTTTTTACAAAGAGTCCTTCCAGTTAGGAGTCAAGAGAACTGTGAAATTGTTTTAAATAGATGTTAAAGTCATGACAGATCAAAGGGTCAACTCGAAAAGTTCTCTTTGTCAAACCAAGAGCTGTGTGAATCACCCAGGAAAATGAGAGATTGTCTTAGAAGCACAGATACAAATAGGACATCCCTCCCACCCACCCCCAAATCCTACCCACCCCAGGCATAATCTTTGATTTATAGCCTCTTAAAACAGTTAAGGGGATGATCTTACTCAATTTCAGGCAATAGATTAATTAAGTCCTTGCAGATCACCTTGAGGTGAATACTAAAAGTCCTTTAAACTTATTAGGTATAATAGTATTGGTTCAAGTATCCCCATTCCCTTGGCAACTTTACATGACTTAAAACCTTTAAAAAGTTAAACAAAATCTTTAAATCAAAGATGCAGATAGCAGTCCAGCAGTGAGATGGGGGCTATCCAATCTTTTGCACTGAGTGTTACATGTATGAGTTTCTCCCAGTTGGTCAGAGGTCTTGTGTGTGCACTAAGTGCAAAGAGCTCTTTGCTCTCAGGGAACAAGTCCAATCTCTGGAGGCTAGAGTAGCACACATGGAGGAGCTTAGGCAGACAGAGAGGTATATAGACGAGATCTATAGGGATATAGTAGAGAAATCCCACCTCCGGGTCTGGTAGCCTCTCTGTTACCATGGAAGAGAGAGGTCACGTAAAAGGAGAGCATCACCTTGGTGTGGCAGGAAGTGATTCTGTAGCTAGGACCTGCCCTCTAGGTGATGTAATTCCCTCTTGCACTGAGGATGTGTCTCCAGGGCCATGTGCCCATGAGGGAAGGACGTCCGTTATAATTGGTGATTCAATCATTAGGCATGTAGATAGCTAAGTGGCTGGTGGATGTGGGAATCGCCTGCTAACATGCCTAGCAGACCTCACGTGCCACCTAGACAAGTTTTAGATAGTGCTGGGGAAGAGCCTGCTGTATTGGTATATGTTGGTACCAATGACTTGGAAAACATGGGAGGGAGGGTCTGGAAGCCAAATTTAGGCTTTTAGGTAGAAAGTTGAAATCCAGAACTTCTAGGGTAGCATTCTCAGAAATTCTTCCTGTTCCACATGCAGGACCCAAAAGGCAGGCAATACATGGATTAGATGATGGTGCAAGGAAGAGAGTTTGGATTTGTTAGGAACTGGGCAACATTCTGGGGAAGGGGGCTTTTTCAAAAGGATGCCTGTTTCCCATCAGCGCCGGTGGGCTTAACAGAGCCGTGAGAGAGAAACTCTCCCTTCGCGGCTCTGAAAGCCGGTGCCTTGGGGAGTGATTCAGGGGGCTCTGCCGGGCAGGCGGGGGGGGGGGGGGCCCCGCGGGACACTTGATTCTGCTGCTGCCACGGCGGCAGCAGCAGCAGCAGCCAGGTTTTTTTTAAATTTTCCCTGGGTTGATGGGGAAGGGGGAAGGGGGCTAGGACTGGTAATGGGCTATGGGCTGAGGGGGGGGTTAGGACTGGTAATGGGCTATGGGGGGGTTAGGACTGGAAGTGGGCTGATGGGGGGTTAGGACTGGTAATGGGCTATGGGGCTAAGTCTGGAAATGGGAGGAGGGGAGTGTTAGCACTGGAAGTGGGCTGATTGGGGGGGTTAGGGCTGAAAGTGGGCTGATGGGGGGTTAGGACTGGTAATGGGCTATGGGGGGGGGCTAGGCCTGGAAATGGGCTGATGGGGGCGTTAGGACTGGAAGTGGGCTGATGCGGGGTTAGGCCTGGTAAAGGGCTATGGGGGGGGGTTACTACTGGAAGTGGGCTGATGGGGGGTTAGGCCTGGTAAAGGGCTATGGGGGGGGGTTAAAACTGGAAGTGGGCTGATGGGGGGTTAGGACTGGTAATGGGCTATGGGAGGCTAAGTCTGGAAATGGGTGGATGGGAGGGTTAGAACTGGAAGTGGGCTGATGGGGGGGGTTAGGGCTGAAAGTGGGCTGATGGGGGGTTAGGACTGGTAATGGTCTATGGGGGGGCTAGGACTGGAAATGGGCTGATGGGGGGGTTAGGACTGGAGGTGGGCTGATGGAGGGGTTAGGACTGGTAATGGGCTATGGGGGGCTAAGACTGGAAATGGGCTGATGGTGGGGTTAGGACTGGAAGTGGGCTGATGAGGGCTTAGGACTGGTAATGGGCTGACGGGGCCTAGGACTGGAAATGGGCTGATGGGAGGGGGGGTTAGGACTGGAGGTCGGCTGATGGAGGGTTAGGACTGGTAATGGGCTATGGGGGGGCTAGGAATGGAAATGGGGTGATGGGGGGTTAGGACTGGTAATGGGCTGGGGGGGTTGCTAGGACTGGAAATGGACTGAGTGGAAGAGGGGGGCTTGAACTGCAAATAGCTGATGGGGACGGGGGCTTGGAATGGAAATGGGCTGAGTGAAAGGGGGGGATTGAACTGTAAATAGCTGATGGGGAGGGGGGCTTGGAATGGAAATGAGCTGAGTGAGGGGAGGGAGCTAGGACTGGAAATGAGCTGAGTGAGGGGGGAGCTAGGACATGAAATGGGATGATGGTCTAGGATAGGACTGGAAATGGGCTGTTGGGGGGTGCTAAGATTGGAAGTGGGCTGTGGTGGGGGCTTGGATTGAAATGGACTCATGGAGGGGCTAGAACTGGAAGTAGGCTCATGGGGGGCTTGGATTGGAAATGTGCTGAGTGGAGTGGAGCTAGGATTTGACATGGGCTGATGGTGAGGCTAGGAAATGACTGGAAATGGGCTGATGGTGGGGCTTGGATAGGACTGGAAATGGGCTGATGCGGGGACTAGAAGGGAGCGGATGCTGGGTGGGGCTGGAGTTAGAAGGGAGCTGATTTGGTGGAAGATTAGAATGGGGTGGGGCTGGGAGAGTGAAATGGAGAGGGGAAAAATATTTTTTGTGGGAGGGAAAAAAAATCTACAATTGGCCGGGTATTGGGAGAGTAAGTGGGGATTGAGGATGGAGGGGTAAAATTTGAATGGTTGAAATAGGAATGAGGAAAGAGCAAAAGGAGAAAGATTAGTATGTTAAAGCAGATGTAGAGAGAGAATGGAAAAAAAACTAGAAGAGAGAAGAAAGTACAAATGGACAGCAGACGATGGAGAGTTAGCAGAAGACATGAAGAAACCAGAAGAAAGTGGCTGGAGCAATTGCAACTGAAAAAAAATGCACAAAAGGTAGAAAAATATCTCTTTATTTTCAATTTATTAACTGGAATATGTCAGCTCCTGGAAATGTGCATCATTAACGTCTGCACTTTGTTTAGTACAAGAGGAAATTAATTTATAGTTTTATGTTTGGCTTTTGGGGTTCCCAGTTTAATTATTGTCTTTTTGGTTCTAAATTGTGATTCCTTGTTTGGTGATGGTCTATGTTCTGCATGTGTAACTGAGCTGAGGTATTCTGTTTATGTAATTCCTATTTGACATTGCCACTTGTTCTCTTTCCCCAGTAGGTCATGTATTCTTATTCTCTGAAATGTATTGGTTTAATATTTGCAGTGTTGCCTTTTGATAGGTAGGGTCTGGTGCTTTGTGAGTCCTGGTAGTGCTGTTACGATACGGCGGGTTTGCTATGGGTTCTAAATGGGCAGTGTTTGTAGTAGTTCCTAATGTGCTTGGCGGTTGGCAATGGATTATAGTAATGTAGAAATCTTTTAGTCTTTCTTTATCAATACACTCATTAAGAGGCATGTTTACTAAAAGTTAGTGTATGGTAACATTATGCAAATATGTATGCAAATGAGGTCCCTTATGCAAATGAGGCCCCGCACCGAGTCTCCGCACATGGCCCCACACCCCTCTTGGGCCGCCCCTGGGTGCTCTATATGTTAAAGAGAGCATTGAATCAAACAGGATAAAAGTTTTGCAGGAAACAAAATACATTGTAGAATCTCTATAGATAGAAATTCCATGTAAAAAGGGGAAGGGAACGGCAGTGGAAGTGTACTACTGTCTGCCTGGACAGAATGAACAGACTGATGATAAAATGCTAACAGAAATTAGGGAAGCTAACAAAGTTGACAACACTGTAATAATGGGAAATTTCAGTTACCCCAGTAGAGTGGGTCAGTGTCACATCAGAACATGCTAGGGAGATGAAATTTCTAGATGAAGTAAATGACTGCTTCATGGAGCAGCTGGTTTAGGAAGAGTCAGAATGTCTGGCCGTACAGAAGCTGTAGTGAAAGTGAGTTAAAGTTGACTACTGATTATGCGTCAGCAGTAAGTCAGGGGTTAATGAAACCTCCATTTTGTAGGAAAGAAATGCCTGTGCAGTTTTGTGAGAAACATCTTGCATAACTACATCATGTGAAGCTTATGAGAGTGAATGTTGATACAAGGATGTAGATAAGGAAAAGCTTCTTCCCATAGCAACTGTGCTTTTTCTCATAAAGTGAAGGTCATCTATCAGAGTTCTGAGCTTCTGAATCATGGGATGGGAGATGCCCCTCCCTTGAGAATTCTCCGGCATCTGGCCAGTGTTTGATTATGTTTAATGGACAGCTGATCCTATTCTGTTATGTGTATGTCACGTGATGGAAAATTACTGGTTGCAACAAGATAAAACGGGTGCCTTTTTCAGCCAGAAGAGAGAAAAAAGAGGGTCTGACCTATGGAGTGAGCACGTGCACTGCCTAGGATTCTCCCGACTGAGGAGTCCCTCTCTTGCCTGGCTGAATCCGGGACCTATTTAGTCACTGTGGCATGAGATGAAGTTCATGGCTCTGTCTGATGTATCATTTTCCTGTATCCTGCTGTTTGTAGATAACTTGAAAGCAGGTGATTCACTTATCTTTTCTATCTAATTATAGGTGAATAAGTGAATTACTTGCTTTCGAGTTACCTCTTTATTTTATTTTATAAATAAACTGCTTATCTTTATTACAAAGTGTGTTAGCCTTTATTTTCACACCCCGTTCAATTAGCAAAACAGAAGCGACATGTGGGAACGCTATTTTAGACCTAGTCCTCAGTGGAACGCAGGATCTAGTGCAAGAGGTAAATGTTTTGGGGCCGCTTGGCAACAGCGATCATAACATGATCAAATATGATTTAATAAATGGAGAGAGAATAGCAAGGAAATTGATTGTGCAAGTCTAGTGGGAGCAGTCATGATCCTTAGTCCCTCCCACTCATGCAGGATCTGAGTTCAAAATGGCACTCTTGAACCCTAGCGGTAATCTTCCCCTTATTTGGCAGCTTGACTCCTAGTGACAGTACCATGATATTATTGCTAGGAGTTAAGTGCACCATTATGAACCCTGAGCTGTCATGAGCAGGGGTCACTGAGGACCGCTCCTGCTCCCACTGCACTACCAGGGACCTGAGTACGAGCCAGAAAAGGAATCAGAGGTAAAGGTTTCTGTTGGGGAGTCATCAGAGGGGTCTCAATGTCAGGGAAGGAACAATACATTAGTGGCGATTAATTTTGGGGAGGCATCAGGAGCAGGAATTGAGGTGAGGTGGTGTTGAGGAGCATGGATTGATGTCAGGGGGATGTTTGTAGTAGTAGTAGTACTAGTTTGAGGGGAATGACTGTTGTCAGGAGCAGCGATTTTAAAAAGCTGCTCCCATGCACATTTAGAGAAAGCTAGATACTTTTTTTACCTCCATGTGTAGTTTTTCGAATCTCCTCTCTTACTGGACATGGAGAGACATTAACATGCTGTCCTGCATATCCTTACTAATATTTTACAAGAGGCTCTGTGTTTGGTAGAGCCTTTATAAAATACAGTGAGAATTTCTACATCTCAGCCTGGATGTCCTAATTAGACTCTCTACAACCTTTCTAAAAACTGGCCTTCAAATGTCATACTTAAATGTTTGTAGTACTGCGTACTTTATTTTATTTATTTGGTTCTTCTATACTGCCCCTTCCAGAGAACAGGGGTGGTTTACATTTAACACAATATATTACAAAGAACAGTGGTTGAACTGTTTACATAAAGCCATATGGCCTATGTAGTCTGCTCTTCCATATCAAGTACAAAAATCCTCTTTTTGCCTTTAGAGATCCTCTGTGTTTGTCCCATGCTTTTTTGAATTCAGTTACTATCTTCTTCTCCACCACCTCTACTGGAAGAATATTCCATGTATCTACCACTCTTTCTGTAAAGCATAGTTACTCACCTGTAACAGGTGATCTCCGGGAACAGCAGGAATTTAGTCTTCACATATGGGTATCGTCGGTACCGACGGAGCCTGCACGGGAACGCTCCCCAGCATCCAATTAGGAAGCTTTTGGGAGCATCCCACAGCGCCTGCGTGCTGCCTTCCCGCCTTTCCCAACTGCCTCTCTCCAGTTGAGTTTAAAGCTGAGACAAAGAGAGAGAGAGGGAAAGAGAAAGAGATAGAGAGATACAACTCCTAGGGGAGGTGAGTGGGTTGTGAAGACTAAATTACTGCTGTCCCGGAGATCACCTGTTACAGGTGAGTAACTATGCTATCTCCAGGAACAAGCAGGAATGTAGTCTTCACATATGGGGACTCCCTAGCTTTAGATGCCAGGGAGAGACCCCAGAAGTTATGTATCCCTGTAAAAGGGCTCCACTTCCCCCCATGGATCTCTGGCATCCAACCAGGGATGGTGGGTAGGAGTTGATTAGGTATGGAACAGGTGTTGGAGAACAGCCTGACCAAAGAAGGCATCCCGGCGGGAGTCCTTGTCCAAGCAGTAATGGGCTGTGAAGGTATGAACCGAGACCCAAGTGGCTGCTCGACAGATGTCGTTGATAGACACAGAGTGCAGATGAGCCATTGAAGTTGCCATGGCTCTCACATTGTGAGGAAGATTCTTACTCTGATAGGCAAAGGAAATACACTGTGCAATCCAGTTGGACAGTGTTCTCTTGGAGACTGGAAGTCCCAAATGAGAAGGATCAAAAACAACAAAGAGTTGAGATGACTTTCTATGTTGCTGTGTTCTTTGCAAGTAAAAGGCCAAAGCCCTTTTACAGTCCAAAGTATGAAGATTCCTTTCTGCATTTGATGCATGAGGCCTTGGAAAAAACACAGGCAGGTAGACCGCTTGGTTAAGATGAAAAGGGGAGACCACCTTTGGCATAAAGTGTGGATGAGTCCTAAGGACTACCTTGTCATGATGGAACCCTGTATAAGGAGGATCAGCCACTAGTGCCTGCAACTCACTAATGCGACGTGCTGTTGTGATTGCAATGAGAAAGATAACTTTCCAAGAAAGGAATTTCAATGAGGTAGTAGCCAAGGGTTCAAAAGGTGGCTTCATAAGCTGGCCAAGAACCAGGTTTAAAGTCCCAAGCCACCGGTGGTGGCCTAATGGGAGGCTTAGTTAGTAGAAGGCCTCTCATAAATCTTGCTATAAGAGGGTGGGAGGAAATAGGCTGTACATTTAAAGGCTTGAAAGAAGCCGCAATAGCACTTAAATGGACTCTTACTGAATTAGTTTTAAGTCCTGTATTGGATAAATGAAGGAGATACTCCAGTAATGATTCCAGAGGTATCACAAGGGGGTTAAGACCCTTCTGCAAGCACCATATGGTAAACATTTTCCACTTGAAAGCATAAGAGCGTCTTGTGGAAGGTTTTCTAGAAGCATAAAGGATATCCTTTACCTGCTGAGGAAGGTTAAGATCTTGAAGATCTAGGCCTTCAGCAACCAAGCCCTGAGATGCAGTGATTGGGGATTGGGATGCCATAACATTCCCTCCTCCTGAGACAGGAGATCTGGAGCAGACCCTAACTCCAGAGAGGAAGCTTGAGAGAGATCTAGAAGCAGAGGGTACCACACTTGCCGTGGCCAATATGGAGCTATGAGGATCATACGGCCTCTGTCTCTCTGAAGCTTGAACAGGGTTTTGGGAATCAGGGAAATGGGTGGAAAGGCATACAGGAAGTCTTGCCCCCAATGAAGGAAGAAAGCATCCCTGGCCTGAGAGCCCTGAGCCAGAATTCTGGAACAGAAACAGGGAAGTTTGGCATTCAACGGACTTGCAAAGAGGTCTATGTCTGGGGTTCCCCAAATTTGAAAAATCTTGGCCACCTGGTCTGCATGTAGAGACCATTCGT